>CM067325.1:66750000-69150000 GCA_034376525.1 Nicotiana benthamiana
AAAACAAAGTTTGGAGAGGGTATGTGGCAAGAAAATAACGAATGATAGCCCTTGGTTACAATGATACAGAATGTTAAAATTCTTGGATCCATTCTTTATTAGCTTGTTAGATTTTACCTTAACTGATTTAGCATTAATTTGGTACAAAATCAAAGATTAATTAGGAGCCATAAATACAGGAGTTATTTTAGGATACAATTCATTTAACATAGATTTGAGCCTTAATAAAGGCGTTATTTTAGGAGGCAACATCTGGAAAGATTCCGTTTGGTACATATTGTGTAACAAAAACATGAGATATGAGGGTAATAAACAAACCATGCACAATAATAGTAGTAAGGTTTGTTATATGGGATGTATATATAAAAATCCTGTTGGAACTCAGGAATAACTATAATGGAATTGTATTTAAAAATCATAAAATTACGGTTCAAACTATTATTCATCATCTGCCCTTTGATCAATTATCTATTCGGTATTTATCTTTTGAAATGTTCTTACAGAAACATAAAAAATAAAAACGAGATAGTGGTACTTAAAGACTGTAGCTTCTTAATTAATGAAATATGCAAAGAGAATCACCCGATTTTAGATTTAAATCCCATTGAAAGTAAAAAATACTCGATGATTTTTTCTTATCTATACAAACCTTAATAAATAGTGTTATTCGGTGATTGTATAAAAATTAGGAGTATCAATGATTCGATTTGGCTGATTATTTTATAAAATTTATTTTGGTTATTTTATTATGTATAATCAAAATTAAATTTTTGAAATCGTTCCAATCATGTCCGTTTCTCTTTGATATTGGTAAAGTTCGGTAACTTTTCGGTTATTTTTTTTAATATCATGTAAAAGTTACTAGAATACAATAACATACGTACTTTTATATGACTTAACAAAACTCACTAGACACTTTTACAGTTTAAATTTTAAAAGGTGATAAATATGAAAGATGTCTAGATTATAAATCCATCAACTACTCCACATCAACATAAAAGAAATTAAGCAAATAAAATAAAAAAATGTAAATCAAACGAGTAAAAAAATATTAACCAAGTTCGGATTCAAGAATAAAGTCTATAGAATATTAAATATTCAAAAAGATAAATCAAAATCATACGAAAGGAAACATACTAATACATTATAGTTTGCTACTCATAATCGCTACAATATCTTGTGTCTTGCTAGTGAACATGTTAAAAATAATTAGTAATTTTAATAGGAGTAACATAATAGGTTTGAGAATTAGAATTTTGAGTTTGGCTTGTAACATTGTTATAGTTTCAAGGCCCAAGAAAAAATTTAAGGCATTATTATTTTTAAACTTAATATATAAATATATTTTTCATATTGTAAATTTACTCGGTACGGTTCGTATTTTTTCAGTTTATTTTCATAAAATAAAAAAACTACCTTAATTATCGGTATGGTTATAGACTTACGTAAAAATTTACAATTTTATTAAAAGAAACCTAAAAATTAATTTGGTACGGTACAGTTCGGCCTATTTTTAAATACTCACTAACAAATCATGTAAATAATAGGTATCTTGTGAAATCAAGATATGCGAGGTGATCTATACATAATAAGTATTAAAAAAAGAATTACTATTATTTTATGGCATAGGTTAACTAACATTTGCTTGGCTCTAGCGACTTTGACATCACTCTCAAGTATAGGTGACCAGTGGGTGGGCCGGGCCGGGTCCGGGTCCAAATTTTATGACCCGTCCGGGTCCGGGCCGGTCCGGTCCGGGTTCAATTGGGGGCGGGTTGCAATTGGGCTGGGTTGAGCCGGTCCGGGCCGGGCCGGGCCGGGCCGGGTTAATCTTTTTTTTTTTTTTTGAATTACGTATAGTATAAATATTAAGTTATATTAATACTTTGTAATAATTGAATGAACACAACAAAAGATGGGGAAAAAATTGCACTTATTGCAAGTGCTACTTTATTTCTTAAATTCAAAATTTCAAAACTAAAATGTATCATAATTAGTTTACAATTTACATCAAATGGCTTGCATTGCAATAGCAAGTTCTTCCATATTAATATGAACCTCTGGACCTTCTTCTGGAGTGTTAAATTCGGATGGGTTTCCGTGCGTTAATATATCTCCAAGTTCTTCGTCTTCCGGGCTATCAAGATCTTCCTTTCCTTGATTTCTTCGTTCAGATCTTATCCAATCTCTTAGACACACTAAGACTTCCAAAGCATTGCTTCCCAATGAGTGTCGCGTGTCTCCAAGTTGTTGTCTTGCTTGGCTAAATGCACTCTCGGATGCAACAGTGGAAATTGGGACATTCAGGACATCCCGCGCCATAGCGTAAAGAACGGGAAATTGCTTTGAATTTTCCTGCCACCAGCCTAACGGTGAAAATTCCTTGCTGCGAGGCTCCTTTTGCTTCTGCAAGTAAAATTGCAGTTCATCTATATTCCTACTACTACTTTGAGTGTTAGAAAAAGTTGAAAAAATATTAAAACTATCAAAGCCTTCATCATCATCTCCGACTACATTAGAAGTGCTACATTGCATAGTGGGATTTGCAGCAGTTGAAGGACGAGCATTATCACATTGAGTTGCATAATAAGTATATAGATATTGTAAATGTTCATTTAGTTGGTTCATAGATTCATACAAATTTGGGCTTTCAGTAGGCCCAATCTCCATATAATTGTATAAAGCATTCATTAATTGTTGACAATCAGACATTTTAATTGAAGGATTTAAAACTGCACCAATTAAGTAAACAGGAGGAATTGGAAAGAAATATTTTTTAAATTTTGCTTGCATACTTGCAACAGCATCCGTATATCTATCTTTCTTCTTAAATTCAAATAGTAGCAAAGAAATTTCAGCTATATGTACTAAAGCCAAAGTAATAGTTGGGTAATATGCCCCAGAAAATACAACAGTAGCAGTATAAAATTTATGTAAAAATTTAATCACATCACTAATGACCTCCCAGGTATCACCGGTTAACATACGCCTAGGATCAGTACAATGTGCATTAGCAACTTCTGTTATTGGAAATCTATATTTGTAGCAACATTTTAAAAATATATACGTATAATTCCATCTAGTAACTACTTCGTCGGGCATGAATCTAGGTGTAAGGTTATATTGCATACACTTGTTCTTAAATTCTCTTATTCTAGATTGTCTATTATTTCCCTGAATTACTCCAACAGCTCTTCTAACTAGAGTAATCTCAGTTGAAAATAAATCGAGCCCACTTTTAACAATTAAATTGTAAACATGACATGCACATCTAACATGAAAAATATCATCAAGAGGTGGATGTAAATTCAATTTTAAAATTGAAACTGCAGCATTGTTGTTTGAAGCATTATCAAAAGACATACACAAAACTTTTTGGTTTAGATTATAAAATTCGACAACTTCAACAATTGTACTACTAATAAATGTTGCAGTATGACTCTGATCTTCATCATATTTAAAAGCAATAATACGTTTTTGCATACAAGTATTGTCATCTATCCAATGACATGTAATTGTTAAATAATCATTTCCATTTACAGCATGGCCAATATCAGAAGTTAGACATACTCTAGAAGGAAGGTGACTAAACAAATAACGTATGTATGTTTGATATTGGCCGTGAAGTCTAAAGATGTCAGATCTACAGGTACTTCTAGGGATACCTTTAAACATAGGGTTGTATATCCTTTGAATATACGTAACAAGATAAGAGGAAGAAGCAAAAGAAAAAGGTAGACAACCCAAAGCGATCATTTTCGCTAATTCCTCTCGATCCCTCATTTTATCATATTTTAGGAGACCTGCAGTAGTAGGGTTACCGGTTGTTTGACTTCCATCCCCATTAACCCCCCATTCTATAGGATGATAATTTTGCATATGTCTAATTAGTGTGCCAGTCCCCCCTAAATTACCTCCGGTCAAATGTTTAAACGTTTCGTTACAAAGTCTGCACTTAACTCTATCACTATCTTCTATCTCATCAAAAAATTTCCAAACAGGACTTCTTTTTCTACGATTAGATTTAGAAGTTGGAGCGACTGGTGGTCTTCTACCCCTTGTTGCACTAGCAACTCCAACTCCAATACTACCAACATTTGCACTAGTAGGTGTAGGTGGTATCTCATCTTCTATTCCAATTTCGTTATCTTCTATTCCGAAATCTTGGTGTAATTGTTCATAATCAATATTTACATCTTGCAAATTAGGCGATGATTCAGAAACATGTGTTATTGGTTCATTATTACTATTACTACCAGAAGCTACAGGACTTTTTTTACTACTTCCACTACCACTTCCACTCCTACCAGTAACTTTTCTACACGCTCTTTTAGCAGCATTCAACATATTGGAAAATTTAATATATAAGCTAAAATCAAATATGCAATTAAAATATTAAATAAGAGAAAGAGTTGGAGAGAGTGCACCGAATTCGACAATAAATTGAGCACTTGAACAGTTGAACTTCAAGAATGTTGAACACTTGAACTTCAAGAATCAAGCTTCGAATGCCGATTTCCAAATAAGAAATTACGATAAATTAAATTCGGGAAAATAAAGACAATAAAATTATGAAAGTAGAATATGAATTCTTGAAAATTGAAGAGAAGAGAGTGATTGATATTTGCTAATTTGAGAATTGAGAGAGAGATAGATAATTTTGAGTGAGGAAATGAAGAAGAGGGGAGGGTATTTATAGATTTTTAGAAGGGTTATTAATGTAATTTAATAAAAACAAAAAAAAAACAAAAAAGGGCCAAAAATGCAAAAAGACCCGTTGGCCAACGGTTCTGGACCGTTGCCAACGGGCAAGTGGGCCCCAGCAGCTAAAAAAAATTTTTTTTTTTAAAAAAAAAAAAAATTTTACCGTTATAACCGGTCCGGGCCGGTCCGGGTTGGCCGGTTCGCCCGGTATTTCTCTTTCCGGGACGGTCCGGTCCGGGTTAATTGCCCGGTAAGGCCTTACGTCCCAACCCCCTTCCCCCCCCTAACCCAGTCCGGCCCCCCCCCCGCGCTAAACCGGTCCGGTCCGGGCCGGTTTTGACCGCCGTGCCGGTCCCGGGTCAACCCGGCCCGGTTGACACCCTTACTCTCAAGTACAAAGTTAAGATAAGGGGCGGTGCTACTTATTGAACAAGATTTATAGGGATTTGATGACGGTACAAAGTTGTACGGTATACATACTTAGTCAACCGGCGGCTGCCGGTGCAGGTGTCATTTGAAGTCCTATATGCCTACTGGTCTTGCTTTCATACTGGGAAGTTGCTGTAGTTGACGAGGAAAATCAATTATACATAAATAATTAAATAAAAGATAAGTAACAAATTACTTTATTTATTTATATAATGAATTCAGTCTCTTAGAATTTGTAAAAAAGTAGTTGCATGAAATACCAGTATTTTTAACAGAAACGGTGTCAAATCGAAACATCTCAAAACATAAAGAAGATCGTACAGATTAGATAACAGAGTATTAAAAAAAAGGATGGTAATTAAATTAAAGTAAGATATTGGGCAAAATAAATTAATCGTAATGTACGTGTCGAAACTGGCTCGAGAATACTTTTAAGTACAATAACAATAACCCAGTATAAGCTCCAAGAATTTTCCACATTGCTCTTGGAGAGATTCAAACTAACAACCTCTCGGTTGAAAGTGGTAATTGCTTACCATCAGAGCAATCCCTCTTGTCTTAATACTTTTAACTACTAATTAAATTAAAAACAAAACAGGACACATCAATAAGACCAAATGCATTATTAGCAAAGCCCCAATACTATACTCAACCTTCTAAGAAGGAAAATGACTGTGTGATCATCATAATCAAAATTACCAATGTACATGAGAAAACCTAAAGCTATTTCTCATATATACGAGTTTAACTATATATATATTTATTGTTTAAATACTTTTTACATATGAGATCACATAAAAAAAATACAAGTAACAATTATTACAAATCAGGAAATAAAGAACTTACTTATTGCAACAAGTTAATAATATTATAATTTTTATTATCCGTATGTATATAAGTTAATATTTATAATTGCAATATGAAGTATGAAAGTGGTATTCTTCTAAGATTTATTGTTCGATTTTGCTATATACTCTTGATTTCTTTCTCAATTGATTTCTAGAATTTATTTCGAACGGAGAGGACTAAAGGGGTCGTCTGGTTCAAAATCATGATATATCAAAGTATAATCCTGAGATTATACCCTAGAGAACTTATTCCATCTTTTACACAGGATACTTATATCAATATTTTGGTATAAAATAATTAGTTGTAACGATCCGACCGGTCGTTTTGAGTTCTAGCACGTTGTTCAGCAGTCTGAGGCCATGTACAACTTCATTTCAGGTATTATGACTTGTACACGTGGTCGGAATTAAGTTTTGGAAAGTTCGAAGTTGATTTGGAAAATGAACTCTCATTTCGGAAGCTTAAAGTTGAAAGAATTAACTATGATTAGAATTTTGAGTAAACGACCTCGAAATCGGAATCCGAAGGCTCCAGCAGGTTCGTACGATGATTTTGGACTTGGCTGTATGCCCGGATCGGGTTTTGGACGACCTGGGAGCGTTTTGGCGCCTATTGTGGAAAGTAGCATTTTAAAAGAAATTTCATAAGTTTAGGTTGAAGTGCATTTCAGTGATATCGATGTTCGTTTGGGATTTTGAGTCTGGGAACAACTCCATATTGTGATTCTGGAGAGCGTGATCGGAAGTGAATTCGGAGGTCCGTAGTTCATTTTGGAGTCATTTGGCTACATAGGTGAATTATTGATCATGTACTCCTATTTATGGGGGGCTACGTATGCACAAGGTAACGAGAGTCCGTGTGTAGCTACTATTATGCTATTGTCCAGGTAGCCTAGGACATAAAAGCATGCTATACTTGGAATATTATCTTATTGATAGCTCGAATTTCATAAACCACATCGAATTAATAAATCCATTCACAAAAGGATTTGACCTCTTTTCTTAAATCGTTAAAAGAGAAAGTGGCTTTTATTTGAATAATTATTCCCCGATAAATTCTTAATTTGCTATTTGAGCATGTATTTTATGTGTACCTGTATCGCATGTATGATTCACGAGTTGTGTGATTGTTTATTTTATGTGTACCTGTGTCGCATGTATAATTAGCGAGCATGGTGATTGTTTATTTTATGTTGACCATGTCGCATGGATAGTTCACGAGCGGGGTAATATATGCATCTATGGTTCGAGCAGTTTGTCCCTCGGCAGTGCGTAGTTTACTTTTATGTTGGATCGGCCCATACGTATCACAGTGGTTATTTGCGCATGCTGGTATTATTGCGTTGAACTTATTAAAGTTGTTATTGCCTCTTCATGGCTTGAAAGTATTTGGATAAATAATGGAAAGAAAATTATTTTGGAAATATCCTATAAATGAATTAATGGTTTACTCGTTTTCTTCTATTGGATTAAAATCATGCTCCTAGAAATCCATGATTTAACGTAGTATGGACATCATTATTTGGCCACTAATAAGTGTCAAAGTCGACCATATCATCTCTACTTCTTCGAGATTAGACGGGATACTCATTGAGTACACGTTATTTTCGTACTCATGCTACACTTCTGTGCATTTTTGTTGCACATGTTTATACATGGCTAGAGACTTATTGGCATAGCATCATGGTTGTCACGGAGACTAGGTGAGCTGTATTTCCTCGAAGCGACCCACAACTAGTGTAGTCTCTCTCAGGATCCTGGTTATTTTTCTGTCCAATTGTATTCTGGACAATTGTTGTACTTTACTCGTTTTCTTTTTATTTTATCCTTAGAAATTGCTCATGTACTTGTGACAACAGATTTTGGGATGTATTTGGGTTTATTCAGAAATTTTAAAAGCTGTTTAAATACTTCATTATTCATTCGGAGGAATATACTGAGTATTGTTTTAGTCGTATAAAAGAAGCGTTCTCAAAATTATTAAAACAAGAATTTAATTAAGTATTTCAATTGGCTTGTCTAACAGCGGTGTCCGACGCCACCACGACCCTTAGTAGATTGTATGTCGTGACGACATGGTATTAGAGCCCTAGGTTCCCGTAAGTCTCCCAAGTCATGAGCAAGTCTAGTAGAGTGTCGCGGATCGGTATGGAGACGCCTGTGCTTATCTTCAGAGGCTACAAGGCTGTTAGGAGTACTTCCCTTCTTGATTCCTCATTGTGTGATTTGATTCCTTGAGGCTTAGGCCCTTGCTTACTTCCTATTAAATCTTACACGACGCGAATCGCTGTTATAAATCAGGAATTGAAGAATTGTAATGGCACTACGAATATGGTGCGAGATGTTTCTCCTGGTATAGTTGATTGGACTATCATTATCGCATTGTGGAAGGATATTCTGCTGTTTGGGCTCAGTAGCAGTACTTCAGAGAGCCTTGAGGCTAGGCACATGTTGCCATGATGCTTATGAGCGATTATCCCGCAATATTGTTATGATGGTAGAATGGTTGCCTGCGTGTCGAGGCAGTATTACTTGAAGGGAGGTTTACTCAGTGCATGATCTATAGATTCGGTATTTTATTTGCTGTAGGGGAGAAACAATCAGGCAGAGAATGTTCAGGTTTGGGTTGAGAAGGTATTGAGACTTGGTATTTGCTAGCGTGGCAGAATTTTCTTCTATGATGAGGTGTTTTTGTCCTTATTGAATGTACTAGATTTGCCGGTGTTATGATCTTCTACAATTCGCCTTTGGAGCAGAATATTGCATGTCAGTATTGAAGAAATTACTGTTAGATGTCACGAGGCAAGGTGGTTCAGGGTTGAACTGGCATTTATAATATTGGCAACTCGAGAGAGATGATCTCCGGTAAAAATTAAAGTTAGTAGCGATTTCTGGATTCAAGTGATACGAAGATAGATTTTATTAAGGCAACAACTGAGTAGCAAAGGATGAGGAAAGATGTGTGGAAAGTGTTAGACAGTGGATAAAATTCCTAGAAGGCCAGGTGTATGAAGCAAAGGTCAAGTAGTTGAATAAAGAAGCGAGTTTTCCCAAAGTGGGAGACTGGTGAATGTTGCATATGGGCTTGGTGGTAGGATGATTACGCACCTTAAGGAGAGCTTGGAATGATTTGGGATTTTAGTGGCTGGCAATTGAAGTCTACGGGTTTAATTGGAAGTATGGGCTAATATGAAGCAAAGATATCGGTCATGCGAATGTGGTTGATGATGCGGAGTATAAAAAGGGGTCTTACTGAAAGAATCCGAGAATTTAGGCGGTTGATTGCGCAAGAATAAGAGATAAAGAATTTTGGTGAGTTCCAGATTTGTGTAATAGTGGCTTTAGGCTAACTGGGAGAGTCCCACCGCCTATGATTGGGTTGCATGGTTAACCACTTGCGAGGTTTTCTGGTTGTTAACATATTTCTGCGTTATTTCATCTACGGGAAAAGAACATAACTGGTGATTTGAGCAGAGGAATTGTTAAGGGGTGCTGTGGTTGGCCTTATTGGCTCGTGTTTAGACTTGGGGAAGGATTCAGGACTTATGGCTTGTATGGATATGGATTTCGAGGGGAGTGATTCTGCAGGGTGCCTCGTCAAGAGGGTATTCATATGCTATTAGATTTATGGAGTTGATTATATTCGGGACCAAGTAAGAGCGGGTGGCTCTCAGCAACGGTCCTAATGGATTCAAAAAGAGGTAAAGTATGGTGCCTAATGATTTCGAGCTTATAAGTATAGTTAAGAATCAAGATTTTGCAGCAGCTTATGAATGGAGGCCCAGAATGTTCTATGATGTTTTGATGTGTAGTGTAGCACTTGAGAGAAAGATGAGAAAGAACTTCGAATTTATAAAAGGATTAGAAGGGTGGGCATATCAGTTGAGGGTGCGAATGTGCGCACAAGGAAGGTATGAAATGGTTCATGGGATTTAAGGCAGCATGGTCTCGCGGTTCCATATATCAGGGTGAGTGCGGATTGAGTGTGTTATGTGTTGAAAAGAGTTACTATTATTATTAAGGAAATCGGGGTAAACTCTAAGGAAGATATATTGGTTAACCACAATTGAGTTGGCGTATTGGTGTTAGAGGTCAGTTTCTTCAGTGTGATCAAGTTATGCATGTGCTTAGTGGCGGTATGTGTGAGGCTTGTCGGTCACCATAATTAATGTTGTTTAGAAGCATTCTTCTGTTATGGCCTATTATATGTAGGTGGATCCGGGAAGGGCTATGATGGCTTAGACCACTACTTAGATGTTTGCCTATACTACGGTTATGAGAATAACCTATGTGTTGCTATGGTTCTCCTGAAGTGAGTCCCGTGAAAAGCTTTTATTGGAATGTTGGGTGCAGTGAGTGGTATGGAATTTGAAATGAGGATCAAGGTTGCAGTTTGGTGCTGACAAGGATGTCACAAGCTCGAATGAGCATGAAAGGAGTTTCTATGTTTAAAGTGAGTTTGTATTATCGTCAGTATCACATGATATCGGTGTTTTGTGAAAAAGGCTTTGCATCCTGGTTAAGGATTCTTGATCGCTTTTCAGCATTAGAGCGGCCGGTGGTTTGGATGTGCGGACCCGCTATTCATTTTGGAAGGTTGTGGGAGCTTTCTCACAGGAAGATTGTATAAGTGTGACATGCAGTCACTTGATTGATTAAAGATTTAAACCAAGTATGAGGATATTGGTAATATCATTAATTTGAGATTTATGCCTGAAGGGCACTCTGTTTATTGGGTTATGGATTGTGGAGGTTCGCTCTGGTTATGAGGGTTGTTCTTATGTGCTGTGAGAAAAAGGTGAGTTACTATGGACCTTTGAAAGGTTATTAGCCTGGTTGGTGCAATCCGAAATTGGCTTGAGATCAGTCGATTGATTTAAATGTGAACATGGGCTATATATCAGGCCAGATGTGTTCATCTCAGCAATACGCTCTTTAAAAGGGAGTCGGGTTGTCATTTCATTGTCAACTATTTCATGTAATGATATATTGCGTCGTGCAAGTTGTGAGATAGCTTGGTGAACTTCTTATGCGTCGAGGTTCCGCATAGAAATGAGGTTATATGAGTATGATGACTCTTGAGATTCAGATCATATATCGCACTCCAATTGTGACCGAGTTTGTGGATTATATTGTTATATGTCTCCCTAGGGAATGGTATTATGCACTTAGCGTGTTTATGACTGATATTCAGTATTTTGTAGTAATGAGCAATTTAGCTCGATGTACATCTCCTTATGTGAGTTCCATGTGTGGATGGGGTGCTACGCCACCATGGATATGTTGTTTGGATCGGGTGGCACGCCGCTATTGTTATGTTGTGTGGATCGAGTGGCATGCTACCATGGTTATGATTGATCGGATCGAGTTGTGAGCTGCAATAATGTGATGTTCAGTACAGTTCCCCATATCTATTTATTGTGTTAATTTTCCTATTTTCTAAAGGAAGCTCATATTAACTGTGTGCCCGCGTCGCATGTATGATTCGCGAGAGGGGTAATTAAAATTTCTTTTCAGAGTTCATTTTCCTTTTTATATCGCATTATAATTGGTAGCCTATTGGCACATTGTGGCATGGTATGGGACTTTTGGTCATATCAGGGTGGCTTATTGCCTGAGCAGTTCGTATTGGGTGAGACGAGATTGTTGGATTTAGGATCAATGCAATATGATTATGTGAAATATATTAAGGAACAAAGATCATTATTTGGTTCAGAATGAGGTAATGTTTCTTATCAGAAGTATAGACTTAATGAATAGTTGACTCAGCAGTTGATTATGAATTTCTACATATCTCTTCCGTTGTGGCAGCATTGTAAGAGTTATAGTAAGACTCGTGTATGTCATGGGGTGCAATGGGAGCATCAGATTCGTGGAATTTTGACTAAGTTGATCAGAAAATGTTATTGTGGTCCGGTGAGTAAAGTGATGCTAGGTGTGAATTCAGCAAAGTTATGCAGCCATGTTTTGGTACATCGTGAAGTGATTGATATGGTGATCTTATGTTGGAAACAGGTCGGGCATAGAATTCCGGATGTTGGAATTGGGCTCTAAGGCTTATTTGCTTGAACAAAAGAGAATATCTTCAGAAATGATAGAGTTGATGTCCTTAACTAAGTTGTGGTAGCACGGGAAGGTGCATGAGAAGTTAAACAGTGATTTCAAACTACTTCAGTGTAGTTCTCAGCACGTTCAAGGACGAACGTATGTTTAAGTAGGAGAGAATGTAACGACCCGACAGTTTTGAGATCTAGCACGTCGTTTAGAAGTCTGAGGCTATGAACATCTTCATTTCAGGTATAATGACTTGTATGTATGCTCGGAGTTATGTTTTGAGAAGTTCAAAGTTGATTTGGACAGAGAATTCTCATTTTGGAAGCTTAAAGTGGAAAGAATTATCTAGGATTGGAATTTTGAGTAAACTACCTAGGAATCTTAATCTGAAGGTTCCAGTAGGTTTGTATGATTATTTCAAACTTGGGAGTATGCCCGGATCTAGTTTTGAATGATCCGGGAGCGTTTTGGCACCTATTGTGGAAAGTAGCATTTTGAAAGAAATTTCATAAGTTTGGGCTGAAGTGCACTTCAGTGATATTGATGTCCGTTTAGGATTTCGAGTCTGGGAGCAGCTCCGTATTGTGATTCTGGATTTGGGAGCGCGATCGGAAGTGTATTCGGAGGTCCATAGGTCATTTTTGAGCCATTTGGCTAAAGATAGAAATTTGAAGGTTTTTGAGAAGTTTGACCGGAAGTGGACTTTTTGATATCAGGGTCGGAATCCAATTCCGAAAGTTGGAATAGGTCTGTAATGTTGAATATGACTTGTGTGCAAAATTTGAGGTCAATCGATTGTGATTTGATAAGTTTAAGCATCGAAAGTAGAAGTTGGAAGTTCTAACATTCATAAAGCTTGAATTGGAGGTTGATTCATGATTTAGCGTTGTTTGTTATGATTTGAGGTCTCGAGCAGGTTCATGTGATGTTATCGAGTGGGTTGGTGTGATTGGACGGGGGCCCCGGGGCCTTGAGTGAGATTCGGCATGGTTAGAGGTGAGAAAACATAGCAGTTTTACCGGTATTTTTGCTGCTGCTGCTGCAGGTTTCACAATTGCGAGATGGACATCACAATTCCAAACTCGCAGTTGCGAGAAACTCTTTGCATTTGCGAAATTGGCTGGGCTGGGCAGTGTTCGCATTTGCGAACCATTTCTTTGCATTTGAACCTAGCAGGGTCCACAATTGCGACCCATGCATCACATTTGCGATCGAGCAGGCTATGGATCAATTCACATTTGTGAACCTTTTATCGCAATTGCGACCTCGCAATTGCGAGCCTGGTGGCGCAAATGAGACAAGGACTGGTCAGAGCATTTTAAAAATGGGACTTAAGGCTATTATGTCATTACTACTCTACACTTAGGCGATTTGAGAGCTTCCAAAGAGGGGATTTCAACATAGCATTGTGAGGTAAGTTATTTCCATTCATCCTTATTTTAAATACATGTATATTAGGTAGATTAACGCCAAGAACTAGGTAAAATCAAAGGGTTAGAGCTAGACCTAGGGTTTTGATAAAACTAAGATTTAACCACGAAATTTATTATGAAATAAACTAGAAATCATATATTATTGATCCTTAGGTAGTAGAGAACAACTTTCTTCGAAAAATTTCAGAATCGGGGCACGTAGGCCCGGGGTTAGAATTTAGGAAAAACCTATGTAAATGGTTGGGAAATGGTTTGAATAGCTAGAATTCGATCTTGTGAGCTTATATTAATTAGTTCTTACTCCATTTAACTAGTTTGGGATCGTTCGGCTTCAAATTGAGGGTTTGGACTTGTTTTTGATATTTGGAAGCGCGTTTGGGAGCAAGGTTAGTCACCTTTCTAACCTTGTATGAGTGAATTGTCCCCATTGGTGAATTAATTAATTATGTGCTTCTATTTTTGGGAGCTACGTACGCACAAGGTGACGAGAGTCCGTGCGTAACTACTATTATGCTATTTTCCAGGTAGTCTAGGACCTAAAAGCATGCTATAGTTGGAATATTTGTAATTTTATTGATAGCTCGAATTGCTTAAACCACATCGAATTAATAAATACATTCACCAAAGGATTTGACCTCTTTTCTTATATCGTTAAAAGAGAAAGTGTCTTTTATTTGAATAAATATTCCCTGATAAATACTTAATTTGCTATTTGAGCATGTATTTTATGTGTACCTGCTTCGCATGTGTGATTCATGAGTAGGGTGATTTTTCATTTTATGTATACCTGTGTTGCATGTATGATTCAGAGCAGGGTGATTGTTTATTTTATGTTGACCGCGTCGCATGGATAGGTCGCGAGCGGGGTAATAGATGCATCTATTCGAGCCGTTCGACCCTCAGTAGTGCACAATCTACTTTTATGTTGGATCGGGCCGTACATCCCACGGTGGTTATTTACGCATGCTGGTATTATTGATTTAAACTTATTAAAGTTGTTATTGCCTCTTCATGGCTTGAAAGTATTTGGGTAAATAATGGAAAGAAATTATTTTGGAAATATCCTATAAACGAATTAATGGTTTACTCATTTCCTTCTATTGGATTAAAATCATGCTCATAGATATTCACGATTTAACGTATAATTAAGTGTCGAAGTCGACCATCTCGTCTCTACTTATTAGAGATTAGACGGGATACTCATTGAGTACACATTGTTTTCATACTCATACTACACTTCTGTGCATTTGTGTTGCACGAGTTTATGCATGGCTAGAGACTTATTAGCATAACGTCATGGTTGTCACAGAGACTAGGTGAGCTGTATTTCCTCGAGGCGACCCGCAACTAGTATAGTCTCTCTCAGGATCCAGCTTATTTTTCTGTCCAATTGTATTCCGGACAGTTGTTGTACCTTATTCGTTTTCTTTTTATTTTATTCTTAGATATTGCTCATGTACTTGTGACACCAGGTATTGGGATGTATTTGGGTTTATTCAGAAATTTTAAAAGTTGTTTAAATACTTCATTATTCATTCGGAGGAATATGCTGAGTATTGTTTTAATCGTATAGAAGAAGGGTTTTCAAAATTATTAAAACAAGAATTTAATTAAGTATTTCAGTTAGCTTGCCTGACAGCGGTGTCCGGCGCCACCACGATCCTTAATAGATTTTGGGTCGTGACTCTAGTCTCTCTCTCTCTCTCTCTCTCTCTCTCTATATATATATATATATATATATATATATATATATATATATATATATATATATATATATATATATATATATATATATATATATATATATATATATATATATATATATATATATATATAAAAGCTAAATATTGAGTGACAAAAATATCCATAAAATATTGATTGTGTTACAAAACTTAGCTCAAAGTAATAAACAAAAAGATAGACAACAAAGTAGAGAGAAATAGAGAATAGAATATATTTCTTCTAAGTATCCAAGTGTATTACAAAATGATTTCTCATCCTCTATTTATAGTACTACATAGAGGTATACTAAAAGAATTCCATAAATATGTCATTAAGCTTTTGAGATCATGGAGGAAGATCATGGGGGGAGATCATGGAGGTGTGGGAGTTACAACTATAAGTATTGGAGTAGTGGGAGTTATGGAGATAATGGATAAAAGTAGTGGGTGTTATAGGAGTTATGGACATCCACCATAATATAATATTTCATAACACTCCCCCTTGGATGTCCAAGATAATGTGCCTCGTTAAAACCTTAACTAAAATAAAACCCAATGGGAAAATAAATTCTAGAAAAGGAAAAAGAGTACACATATCTAACAAAATGTATTTTTGTTGCCTCGTTAAAAACCTTGCAAGGAAAATCCAGTGGGACAAAACCTTGTAAGGGAAAAAGAGTGCAACGCGCATTAACTCCCCCTGAAAAGAGCATCAATTCACATCCTTGAGCCTTCGCATTCCAATCTTGTGTACCAGCTTCTTGAAGGTTGACGTTGGTAGAGATTTTGTGAACAAATCAGCCGTATTATCACTTGAACGAATTTGTTGCACATTGATATCACCATTCATTTGAAGATCATGTGTGAAAAATAACTTTGGTGAAATATGCTTTGTTCTATCTCCTTTTATGAATCCTCCCTTCAATTGGGCTATGCATGCTGCATTGTCTTCATACAAAATCGTGGGTAGTTTGTCACATTTCAAACCACATTTGTCTCGAATATGATGTATTATAGACCTCAACCACACACACACTCGACTTGCTTCATGAATAGCGATTATCTCAGCATGATTAGATGAAGTAGCCACAATTGATTTCTTAGTCGATCGCCAAGATATGGCAGTGCCTCCACAGATAAACACATAACCTGTTTGAGATCGAGCCTTGTGTGGGTCAGATAAATATCCAGCAACAAGACCAGGACTGCAATCATTGCTATAAAATAAGCCCATATCGGTAGTCCCTTTTAGATACCGCAATATATGTTGATTCCATTCCAATGTCTCCTTGTGGGAGCAGAGCTATATCTTGCTAAGACATTAACTGAAAAAGTTATGTCAGGCCTTGTAGTATTTGCAAGATACATTAGTGCGCCAATTGCACTAAGATATGATACTTCAGGACCAAGTAGCTCTTCATTCTTTTCTTGCGGTCGGAATGGATCCTTATTCACATCAAGTGATCGAACAACCATCGGAGTACTTAAAGGATATGCTCCATCCATGTAAAACTGTTTCAATACCTTTTCTATATAGGCAGATTGATGAAAAAAATTCCGTTTGCCAAATATTCAATTTGCAAACCAAGACATAATTTTGTCTTTCCGAGATCTTTCATCTCGAATTCCTTCTTTAAATAATCAATTGCCTTTTGGAGTTCTATGGGAGTTCCAATAAGGTTTATGTCATCGACATATACGGCAAGTACAACAAATTCCGATGTTGTTTTCTTTATAAAAACACATGGGCAAATGGCATCATTTATATAGCCTTCCTTTAATAAATACTCACTAAGACGATTATACCACATTCGTCCTGATTGCTTTAGACCATACAAAGATCTTTGCAATTTGATTGAAAACATTTCCCGGGACTTTGAATTATGAGTGTTTGGCATTTTGAATCCATCGGGAATTTTCATGTATATCTCATTATCAAGTGAGCCATAAAGATAGGCAGTAACCACATCCATTAAATGCATGTCAAGCTTTTCAAGGACAGCAAAACTAATGAGATAACGGAAAGTTATAGCATCCATTACGGGTGAATATGTCTCTTCATAATCGACACCAGGCCTTTGAGAAAATCCTTGTGCAACAAGGCGTGCCTTATATCTTTGTACCTTGTTTTTCTCATTTCTCTTGCGTACAAAAACCATCTATAGCCAACAGGCTTAACACCATTAGGTGTTTCAACTATAGGCCCAAAAACTTCATGTTTTGCAAGTGAATTCAATTCTGATTGGATTGCTTCTTGCCATTTTGGCCAATCAAGTCTTTGTCGACATTCTCCAACAGATTGAGGTTCAAGATCCTCACTTTCTTGCATAATGCTAGACGCAACATTATATGCAAAGACATAATCCACCACTATATCCACTCGATTAAAATTTATCTCAATATCGATTGGATTTATTGATAGTTTCTTATTTTCCTGAGTCTCGGGCTCAATGGATTCTTCATGAATCTCAGAATTTATTAAATCGTGAATTTCCTCATGAGATTCTTTCGTAGTGTCATTTTGATCATTTGCTTTCCTTTTTCTAGGATTTCGATCTTTGGAACCTAATGGCCTGCCACGTTTTAGGCGTGCTTTCGACTCATTAGATATGACACTAGAAGATTGTCCAATAGGGACATCAATACGGATTGGAACATTCTCTGCGGGGATGTGAGATTTTGTTATTCTTTTCAAGTCCGTGAATGCGTCAGGCATTTGATTTGCTATTCTTTGCAAATGGATAATGTTTTGCACCTCTTTTGCACAAATAGAGGTATGTGGATCAAGATGAGATAATGATGAATTTTTCCACAAAATTTCCTGTTTGGTTTCACCAACTTCTCCCCCTAATTTTGGGAAAAGTGTCTCATCGAATCGACAGTCTGCAAATCGTGCAGTGAACAAATCCCCTGTCAATGTTTCGAGGTAGCGAATAATGGAGGGCGATTCAAACCCAACATATATTCCTAACCTTCTTTGCGGACCCATTTTGGTGCGGTATGGCAGTGCTACAGGCACATATACTGCGCATCCAAAAATTCTTAAATGGGATATATTAGGTTCATGACCCAAAACTAATTGCAACGGGGAATATTTATGATAATTCGTCGGTCTGAGACGAACTAGCATTGCTGCATGCAAAATGGCGTGACCCCAAACCGAAATGGGCAGCCTCGTTTTCATGAGTAATGGTCTTGCAATCAACTGCAGACGTTTAATTAAAGATTCTGCAAGACCATTTTGAGTGTAAACATGAGCTACAGGATGTTCCACTTTTATCCCAATTGATAAGCAATAATCATTAAATGCTTGGGATGAAAACTCAACAGCATTATCTAGTCTAATAGACTTAATTGGATTATGAGGAAATTGTGCTCGTAATCGAATTATTTGTGCCATTAATTTTGCAAACGCAAGGTTGCGTGATGACAATAGGCACACATGAGACCATCTAGAGGATGCGTCTATTAAGACCATAAAATATCTAAAGGACCCACTAGGTGGGTGAATAGGTCCACAAATATCCCCTTGTATACGTTCCAAAAGTGTAGGTGACTCAGTTCCAACCTTTGTTGGTGATAGTCTAATAATTAACTTGCCTTGATAACAAGAAGTGCGAGAAAATTCATTATTTAAAAGAATCTTTAAATTCTTTAATGGATGCCCATATGAGTTTTCTATAATCCGTCTCAACATAATTGATCCAGGATGTCCCAATAGATCATGCCAAAGTACAAAAGTATTGGAATCAGTAACCTTTTGGTTTACTGTGGAATGTGCCTCAATTGCACTAATTTTTGTCCAATACAGGCCACAAGATAAAGATGGGAACTTCTCAATAACCCTCTTTTGGCCAGAGACATTCTTTGTAATGATGAGGTATTCAATATTATTCTCATCTATTGTCTCATATGATATCCACTCAACAAGTTCCTCTTGGACTTGGAAGAGAACATTGCATTCTCTATGATAAATATTGTTCCTTTAGGCAGAGTTATAGTTGCTCTTCCGGAGCCTTCAATCAATTTACTACTACCAGAAATTGTAGTAACATCTGCCTTACACATACTTAAATGAGAGAAATATTTCTTCTCTTTGAATATCATATGTGTGGTACATGAATCAATTAAACAAATATTTTTACAATTGGACGTTGATCCAAATTTGCTTTGTGAGATATCCATATTTGCTTCCCATGGTTTGACATACAAAAGAAATATACGAAAAATATTAGTATTTTTTTTTTATAGATATGAGAATAAACAAATTTAAGTCTATGATTCAACATAATAGTTTCAGTGCGGTCATTATGAAAAAAAAAATCTTTTATCATAGTTATTCTCCTTTTAATATCAAAGTATTAACAATTAGTAGTAGCGTAAAGAGTCTTCAAAATAATAGAAAACTTAGCTTTACTAGCTTAAAGCAGAAAATATAAAATTTGAACCATATCACAATAATAGATAACTTATGTAAACTATGATAATTGTTTATTCATTAACTACTACGAATAAGTAAAAATAAAAATATCAATCTTTTTTAACCATGGATCCATCACCGATTAAGTGATCTATTTTCCCCTCAGGGTGCTCAAAGAAGTCTGCCACATCCAAGTGGGTGATGTCAAAATTATTGTCAGAGACAAAATTGGTTTCAGGGCCTTTACTCTTTAGAGATGCTTGATAAAGCTCAACCAAATATCTTGGTACACGGCAAATTTTTGCCCAGTGCCCTTTTCCACCGCAACGATAACATATAGTTTCTGAACTATTTGCTTTTGGATTCTCATAATTCCATTTCCGCTTTTGGTGGTTATATCTCTTTTGGGGGGGGACTAACACCAGGAAAATTTCTTCCTTGTCCACGTCCACGGCCATGACCCCGACCACGACCACGATCATGATTAAAGCCATAGCCTTTTTCATGCTTAGCATAATGGGAATACACCTTATCTACTTCAGGCAATGGTGTAGACCCAGTGGGTCGATTTTCGTGATTTCTCATGAGCAGGTCATTGTTTCGCTCAGCCACAAGGAGAAGAGAAATCAGCTCAGAGTACTTTTTGAAACCTTTCTCTCTGTACTGTTGTTGCAGAACCATATTGGAGGCATGAGACGTTGCAAAACGTTTTTTCAAGCATATCATAATCAGTTATAGTATCTCCATAGAGTTCCAATTTAGAAGTAATTATAAAAACATTGCAGAATTATATTCAGAAACAGAGTTAAAGTCTTGGAGCCTCAGATGAGCCCAATCATATCGTGCTTGTGGCAGAGTGACCAACTTTAAGTTGTCATATCTCTCCTTTAAGCCATTCCACAAGATAAGTGGATCCTTGACTGTGAGATATTCAATTTTCAAACCTTCATCAAGGTGATGGCGCAAGAAAATCAAGGCCTTAGCACAGTCTTGGGTGGATGCATTATTTCTGTCTTTAATGGTGTCTCCAAGACCCATTGCATCCAAATGGATTTCAGCATCCAACACCCATGTCATGTAGTTCTTGCCCGAAATTTCAAGGGCAACAAACTTTCTTTTCATAATGTCAGACATAATTAAAACAAAATTAGGAGGAGAAAAAATACCTTAATTTTCTCAAAGAGATTCTTGATATAGTAGAGCTTCGTGCTGATAACGTGTTACAAAACTTAGCTCAAAGTAATAAACAAAAAGATAGACAATAAAGTAGAGAGAAATAGAGAAGAGAATATATTTCTTCTATGTATCCAAGTGTATTACAAAATGATTTCTCATCCTCTATTTATAGTACTACATAGAGGTATACTAAAAGAATTCCATAAATATGTCATTAAGCTTTTGAGATCATGGAGGAAGATCATGGGGGAGATCATGGAGGTGTGGGAGTTACAACCATAAGTATTGGAGTAGTGGGAGTTATGGAGATAATGGATAAAAGTAGTGGATGTTATAGGAGTTATGGACATCCACCATAATCTAATATTTCATAACAGATTGCCTTTTTTGACCTTTTAAGTTTAATATTACTTTCATAAAATAATTCAATGTAGGTTAAAAATGTAATAATGGATAGAAACTAAATCCTTCTAATAAATGAATTGAATGCTACATAGGGATCAAATTAATAGTTGAATTCCAATTTTACCGAATATCCTTTTAAAACCAAATTCTAAAGCGTCTTCCATGAGCTTCACAAGCTATCAAGCAAGATACTACAATAACAAAAACGTTACAAATACAATAGAAGTCTTTTTATATAAAAAATACTATACATTACATAATGAGTTGAATCAATAATTACAAAATATATTTAACCAGTATTTATTAGAATACGATAAGTCCAAAACATTTTAAAAGATCTATAATTATCTAATGAACTCCAAATTTATGATAATAAGGAAAAGTAATAGAGTATCGGTTTGTACAAAAAAACAAGGACACACAGGTAATTCATATATTTCTTTTTTTTCTAATGGTAAAATTGTTAGAAATATTTGAAGACAATTTCATGATTTTAACTTGTAAAAGATATTTTTCTTTTTTGCTTAAGTTTAGGTTTATATATTTATTTGATATTTTAATAAATGCACAAAATATTAAACGACTGGAATCTATGGGGTATCTCCCAAGATATGTTACTTTACGAATTAAGGTTTTAGGTTATTTTATAGATGGAGATTTCAAAAGGGACTTTAACCTTCTTTTCATTATATTTTTGTAAGTTCTAAATCAATAATTTTAGATCTGTCTCCTTCAAATACGCACATTTTTTATTTTTTTAATCCTTATATTAATAATGTTAGGGAATTAATTAAATGAGAATATTAAAAAAATAATTGAATGACTATTTTATTTAGTGTGAAGTTTATTTTTAAAGGATAAAAAAACAAATAATATATCGCTAAACGCCTTAGTGCTTTTAATATAAAACTAGTCTTTATAAACTTGCGTTGCATGATATATCCCATTAATGATGAGTGTTCAAATGTAGAAAACTAGAGTTTGCTATCAAGGCCCCCCATATGGGAATCATTACTAGTAAGAGAGGTAGAACTAGATAAAATACTACTATTAATACTAAGTAGAATACTACACAAAATAGTTGAAACAGAGAGTGATTGTGTTGAAGTGCTGGAGTTAGTTGTAATTAATCTTCTTTGTAAAGTACCGTTTTGATCTTGCTGGTAAGGTTTGACAAAAGATGATGGTCTTTCAAAAAGTATGCAGCTCTCCTATGCATGCGTAGCTCCAATATGGAAATGGTCGAATTATTTTAAAATCTTTATTTGTTTTGATTTTATATTAAAATATTTAAAATATATAAAAGATTATTCCACTGATAATAGTATTCTATATTATAATTTTAGTTTTCAGAGCTTTCAAATATAGCAATTACAATTTGCTCGAATATTAAGAAGAAAACAATAACAAAGTTCAAAATTATCAAATATTCCAACAACATGTAATTTATAAAAAATTTTAACTTCTCTAAATAATATTAAATATATTTGAATACAAGAAGACTATAATTATGCCTTCTAAAATGGTATTTTGATTGTAGATTTTATGTATGATATAAAGTGATTCTTCAATTTTTGAGATTTACAAAGAATTTTCATTTAACTTTTTTTATTGGAACATGTTGTGCATGGATAATTTTCACCTAATCGATTTTTCACTATTTGAAAAAGAATTCTTCTCGAATAAAAATTACAATTAAATACTTAAAATTTGGTATGAACTAGCTATTAGTATTATTTAAATTCTAGTCTCACTTGCACAATGATACTTCCAGGCTAAATACAGACTTCCCTTTCTAAATTCAGTCATTCTTTGAAATGCATTTTAAGTTAATTATTTGACTGGATTAAATATTTCAGTAGAGCGGTTTCATTTTTTATTAATTATATACAATCAATATTTATTATTTTCAAAAACTTATATTTTTATTTTATAACTCAAATTTTATTTTTTATATTGAGTTAGGTACAAAGCGCATATACCTAGACTAGTTTTAAGAATTACTTTTAGTCAAATACATAACAAATTTAATTCCAAAATTTATACAAAATAGTCTACCTAATACCTTGAACAATACAGTCCCTAAGAGACCTTCTTCTCTTCTTCCTTTCTCCTTTGTGGGAGGAGTGTACGGATTTATGGGTTATTGTATGAAGTTTGAAGGAGTTATGGGAGACAGGTATGGAGGATGTACGTTAGCTTTGCAAGATCCAGCTGTAAGAAATAGTATTATTATAATATTAAGAGGACTAATGACCACTTTTATTATTTATTAGGTTAACTATGTTTTTCTTCAGTTCCTTTTCCTTTCTTCTTTCATTGTCTTCTTTGTGTCATCATGTCACTTGTCACATGATAGTCAAAGAATTAAGTATAATGGACCAATAATTTTGTTTACTTTACTTTAATTTATTTTTTCTTTTCCTTTTTTGTTTTTAATTTCTCGGCACAGTATTATTATGTGTACATTAATTATGAATTATGAATTGTCGTTATCTTTTTAACAATGAAATGCTTGTCTCATGTGATGTTGTATTGTGGGCCAGGTCCGGACCTAAAAGGGCTTAATGGGTATGGGCTTTGGCAGTCTCGGGCCAAACAGTCACAAAGGATGGAACGGGCTTAAGCCCACATGGTCTCGGGATAAATGGGTCGGGCTCTTGGGCCTAAACGAGCCTAAGTGGTTCGCGCTATTTTTTTAAAATTTTTTTATCTAAGATAATTTCTTGTAAATTATATATATATATATATTCTTATATTATTTTTTATAAATCATATTATATAATTGTGACTTAAATCTTCTAATTCAAATTTAAACACAAAAAAATTGCAAATAAATATTCAAGGGAATGTCTTATAATTTTTATTATTACGATATTAATTAAAAAATGGCAATATCTTTCTTAATCTTCCTCCCCAATGGAATGAGCACAACAAGGTGTTAATACCACCATTTAAAGGAAAAAAACTAAAGAAGATGTGCCAAAATACAAGTTACATATTAGTCTACATATTATCTCTAACAAATTTAAAAATCCTTTAAGGTTCGGAGGAATTTTCATTGGTGGTGGCGGAAAAGAAGCTTGTTCATCACCGCTTCCGGGCGAAGCAATATCCTCCGCAAGTTCCGCTAGCATTTCTTCATAAGCTTCGTCTATCTCCGGTTGTAATTCAGCAAATCCAGAATTTCTTCTTTCCAAACAGATCCGATCTCTGAAGAGTACTGATTTTTCCAAGATTTCTCTCATAGACGCTCAATGATCACCGATTTGAAGTCATGCTTGACTAAAAGCGCTCTCCGATGCAACTGTTGAAGCTTGAACACTTAAAATATCTCGAGTTATCCTTGAAAGAACCGAATAGTATTTTTCTTTGGCCTTCCACCATTCCAAAATATCAAAGGAGCCGTAGGGATTCTCTGGTTCAGGTCCATATAAAAAATAAACGTGAAGCTCATTTAGTTGTGAAGTATCACCAATATTATTATCTTGAGAACCCCTGAACTCCGTCCAAGAACGAAGTGCTCTTAGGCCCGCAGTTCTTTTAGATGATTGCAAACTACACTCAGTAGGAGTTGGAACATTTGGTCTAGCATGGTCTAAGGCTAGTTGATAAGCATTATAAATTATTTGAGCATTTATTTTAATTGAGGTTTTTGCATCTGCAAGTGTAGCAAATTCCTCATATGAAAGATCTAAAGCCTTATAAATATTTGTATAACAAAGTGAGGGCCTCCTAATTTTATGATAGGATTTAACATCGCAGCAACATCATAAACAGGAGGGATAGGGAAAATTTTTTTTTTAAACTTATCTTTCATTGAGTTAATAGCAAGTTGATAAATTTTTATACCCTCTGAAAATTCAGTAAATAAATTTATAAGTGCTGCAATATAAACTAAATAAGTAGAAATTATAGGATAATATTGCCCAGATAATTTAGTTGTAGGAATATGAAATTGTAGTAAAATTTCTACAAGAATTTTAACATTATCCCAATCTTGATTTGTAAGGTTCTCATCGTTATCATCACCACAAACACGAGCATTAAAAAATTGCGTTTATTGGGTATCTATATTCATATGCAACAACTAAACTTTCATACATGTAATTCCACCTACTCGGACAAGCTTTAGGAACCTTTCTTTCTGTGAGGCCAAATTCATCATATTTTTTAAAATATTCCCTAAGTCTACTCCTACGGTTCGAATAAAAATACTAATTGAAAGAATGAGGGGGTATTTATAGTTGAGAATATGGAAAAGTATAATTATAACAATTTTGGGGTTAAAAAAGGTTTCGGGGTCAAATGGCTATTTCTTAAAAAGCCAAATGGCAAAAATTGCAAGCCAACGACTAGTTTTTAAATTTCTAACCGTTGGCCTTTTTAAAAAATTTTTTTGAAAAATAGTCATGGGGCCTGTTTGGACCGTTAGTCCTAGTTGAACAGGTCGAGGCCCGCCTGCCGGTTCCGGGCTAAACGGTCCCGGGCTCGCAGTCTATTTCGTGAGGACCGGCCGACGGTGGGCATTAAAGACCATTTGAGACCGGTCTGTTAGGCCCGTTTGGCCCGTGGTCTTGCGGCCGGAGTGATCTCGAGTTGGGCCCGACCCACAATACACCCTTAGTCTCATGCAATGCTATGATCCACTTTGTGCTTCAACACATTGTAAGAAAATCTTTGCCCTTGTTCGTTAATTTTGTTAACCTAATGTTAGCATTTACGTACTTCACGATTATATTGAAACTTCGAGTAACTACGAACCTGTTTGGCCTTGAGTTTTGCCAAAATAAATTTGAAATTTATTAGGCAAACTCATGTTTAGCCATAAATTTTGCCCATATTTTGGCAAAATCCCAAATCCCAAATCCTAAATCCCAAAATCACCCCAATTGCTAATTGTAGGCCAAAATCCCAAAACTTGGTAATTACATACATATTTTTCCAAAATAAAGTTGGGAAATATGTTTTGAAAACGTATGTCCAAACACATTTTTATCTTCAAACAAAACTTCACCCAAATCAGTTTTTTCAAAATAGATTTTGGAATCTATGGCCAAACGCTAGCTAATTTCCATATGAAAACAAAAGAAAACTACTTTGGAAATTCCTTTTTCTAAATTGTGCAGCTTTTTTGCTAATTATTGTTCAAGAACCCATAATAAGGATTACTGAACCCATTTTGTCCCTCTTTTTTCCCTTAATGAGAGGAGAAGACCTATTGTGAAAACTACTTAAAAGTCTATTAGTAGTCGATATTATAGCAGCACAATAACTATATAACACATGTCTTTTAATATTTATACCATAGATCATAATGTTTTTTGATAGGCCATATGTGTATCCCTATTATGTTTTGATGATCTAACGAACTTGCCGTAAAGAACTAGATAAGGAACCAGATACACTTCTTTAGGACCTTAAAAGATCAACATTTCTCCAGCTTGGACACAGTTCAACTTGTTAGAGTAAAAGGAATAACAGAGGGCACAGGTCACTGCCAGCTCCGATATAACTGTACGGAGTCAACTCTCCAGCTGAAAACGTTTGCTGCCTGCACACGCTACAGTACAAGAACAGTGCAGCAGTCAACTTTATAGGGGAAGGCCTTTTACCTAACTTGCTTACATCACAATAGGTGATGCCACACATGTATTATTAACATTAAGAAAGGTAAAACAAACCACTTGAATATTTAGAGAGTTTTACTCAAACTGTCTCACATGATTGATCGTCTAGCAAGCAGTTCTCAAATGTATCAAGAAAAAAGAAACACATGACTACGAACCAATTCCCATATCAAGTTATTGTATGTCCTTAGTTAAGTTGTAACTTTGTAATAGTTCTTCAAGTGTAATTCCTACTTAGCTTGTTTAGAAGTATTATGTAAGAAACTCTTTGTAAATCTTAAACCCTTGTGTTTGAGTCTTGGCTAGAATCCGTCGAGTTGTAAAGTCTTTATAATAGAGTTATTAAAAAGTGGCTTCTAATAGAGTATTAGAACTTAGTAAGGGATTAAGAGGTTAATTCCTAATTTGCATGGATTGTAATCTAAAAGTTACTTAGTGGTGAAGTTGAAATCTTACAATGGAAGGTCGTTTTTCTTAATCTTGTTGAGCTAAGAATTTTGTACGCAAAATTCCTATTGTCATTTATTTACTACAGTGTTGCGTATGTTTTGTTGAAACTGTTAGAGAACCTGGTTCTCTATAGAGTTTGGTGGACCTTTAAATTCTATCAATTGGTATCAGAGCGGGTTTTTTATATCAAGTTAAAACCTAGAAATAATCCTCACGGTTGCTCCGCCAAACTTCGAAGAAGGCCAGTCTACTTACAGGCCACCAAGTTTCAACGGCCAATATTACGGATGGTGGAAAACTAGGATGCATGACTTTATCATGGCTAAACAGAGGTATGGGATGTTATCTGTGATGGACCATTTGTTCCTTCCAAGAATCTTGGCGACGCACCTGTAGCCATTCCCAAGACAAGGAAGGTATTCAATGACGCTAATCAAAAAAGGCCATAGAAAAAAAGTGCATGCAAAGAAACTTCTTATCGGTAGCATTGGTCCTAATGAATATAATATGATATCAACATGTCAATCAACAAAAGAAATATGAGAGGCTTTTCATACAACTCACGAAGGAATAACAAGTTAAGCAATCCAAGATAGATATGCTCACAAATGAATACGATCTCTTTAGGATGAAAGATGATGAATCTATTCAAGATATTCATACTCGGTTCACCTCTACAATTAATGAGCTTCACTCTCTTGGTGAAATTATTCCAAGAAATAAGCTTGTCCGAAAAATCCTCAGTGCATTGCCCAATTCTTGGGAAAGCAAAGTGAACACCATTACAGAGGCTAAGGACTTGCAGGAGCTAACAATTGATGAGCTTATCGGAAATCGGAAAATATATAAAATGAAAAAAAAGGACAATGAAAGAAGAGAGCCAAAAGGGGAGAAGAACCCGGCCCTCAAGACACACAACAATGGTTCAAGTGATGAGGACTGATAGAAACTAAGCGTCCACCAAACTATATAGAGAACCGGGTTCTCTATCAGTTCCCACCATGAAACAAACTATAAGACCAAACAGTATAGGAAACTAGGTTCTTTATTTGTTCCCATAGTAAATTGGCAGTAAATAAAGTACACAGAGGAATTTTACGTGGAAAGCTCCCAGCTCACGGGATTAAAAACCACGACCTACCCTTGTAGGATTTCAACTTCAATACTAAGCAAACTTTAGATTACAACCTATTGTAACCTAGGAATAAACCTTTTAATCCCTCACTAACTTGTAACTACACTATTACAAGCCACTTTATAATAACTTTATTACAAATATTTAATCACTCATTAAATTGTAACAACACTATTTCAATCCACTTTGTAATAACTCTATTACAAAGACTTCACAACTTGACTAACTCTAGCCAAGACACAAACACAAGGATTTATGATTTACACAAGGTTTTCTACACAATGCTTCTATCTAAGCTAAGTAGGAATTACAAGTGAAGAACAAACTAATAAAGACTCAACAAACCTAAGGACTTAATGTATCTTCAATCTTTGGATCTGGTCCTTGAGGTTGAAGGAGCTTTGTTCTTGAGAGAGGTTGTGGCTAATACTTGAGAGAATATTTTCTTTTGATTTGAAAATGTTAGAGAGGAAAAATCCTTTGTCTCATGTTAATAATATGTGTGTATGATGTCATCAAGGATGATGCAGTTAAGTGTCATTTCGTTTGGCCTTAGCAAGCTACAATTATGTTGTTGTACTGCTGCTAGATGGTACAGTGCAGCAGCCTGCCAGACGGTACAGTGCAACATCTTTTATAGCTGTAAAGTTGACTGTACTACAACGAGGGAATTTGATCCCTATCCGGTCCCTCTACTGTTTCCTTATCTAATTTTATTGAGAATTGAATCAGACATATGACTAGTTATTCTAAATGCAAGGGAACATAATTGCATAATATTCCTTAGCTTATTCTCTTATGAAGTAAGTTGTTTCACCTTCCTTGATTGTATTTATACATGTGTGACATCACTTATGAGGATGTAAGAAAGATAGGTAAAAATCCATCCACAAAAAGCTGACTGCTACATTGTTCCTGTACAGTAGGGCGTGTAGGCAGCAACTTTCCCGTTGGAATTGACTTCATACAGTCTCCTCGGGAACCGATAGGGACATGTTCCCTCAGTTGTTCCTTCTACTCTGAAGAGTTGAGTTATATCTCACGCTGGATCCCAACCTGGAACTTTGTGATCTTAAGGTCTTGTAAATGTATAACAGGTTCTTTATCAAGTTCTGGATGGTAAGTTTGTTAGATCATCAAAATATATAGAAAAGCACTTATGCCCAAAGTACGTATAACCTATCAAATTTCCCTTTTTTATGATGACAAAAGTAGAATTGATATTCCCCATAAGAACCGGATCTCCACATTGTTCCCCATAAGGATCAACCATATCTCCCCTAAGACCCAAACCTAAGGAACTGATCACAACCGATTCCTCATGACTGTTTGGAAAATCATCAAAAGTCAAAATACCATAACTAGCACATATAGCCCCTTAAGCTTAACTTTGCTCATATTTCTTATTTTAAGGAAGCCTCTTCCTGAACGACCATTCTACGAATTTCTCATGAATCTTCTTATGTTGTCCATTCTATTACTATTGAAATGTAATATGAAATTCTCAACTATTATCAAATCACTTAGCCCTTAATTCATGATTAGTTTACTTGTTCACCAGCCCATGCTGATTTCTATTACTATAGGGTTTAACTCTCCTTTCTGGTAGTCGCGTTGAATTCACAAACTTATTTGTCTAAATGAGGATATGACGTTATGACCTACACTCCCTTGTTGTCTCAAGGCCTATCATCTCTCATCGTTTCCTCACTTGACTATAGATTCTATAATACTATCGTTTTTCAATTTCTTATCTACCGTTGTCCTCCATGTACCATATTTTACTCATAATACTTCATTAACTCTCTTCTTATTTTCCTGCTAATATTTCTGTCAATCACTTTATTCTGAAAATTCGAACAAAACATTCTTTTGCTTTAGCTCCATCCATTAGCTCCTCGAATTGCCTAACATTCTCTTTCTATCAGGGACAGGAGCCACACTAAGGTTTTATTTATCCTTTCTAGGCTTCCAGTGCTTATCTTTGCACTCATATCTAGTTGTATTATTTTAAAAAGCACCTTCTGGTGTATCACAAGGAGATCTGTTAGCACATTTGCAATATCCTTCAGAAATGTCAACTAACGTAAACAATCCATTAACTATTTTGGGTTACTCTTACCTAGTCGGATCCTGATAACCCGTCCTTCTCTTAAACTATATTTGTTAGCTCCCATAGAGCATAATTGAGATCGGTGTGGTCGATTGTACATACATCTATTATTGTTAAAGGCTCAAAATGCTTATATCTCCCTTCCTGAATGGTAAATAATGATAATCTTCATTAACTGCTTACTTCATACCCTTCTTCTCGTGGCTTCTTTTATTTGTTGAAAATTGTGTCTAACTTCCAATTCTATTATTCCTTTTTACCATAAGAATGGATAAGTATTCTTTCCTTAAAGCTCTATATCTAGAACCTTACACCTTTTAGTACACACATGATCTGCTGAAGACCTCACAATTACTCATCATAAGGAAGATGCAAAATCAAGTTCCTTTAACTCAACACTTTCACAACTATTTCTCTTATCGACCATCTTTTTGAATGTGGGAGTCGTTGTAATACGAATAAGATGGAGTTTAGAAAATTGAGTTCTTACAACTTAGCCCAACTATACGATCTAGAGTAAGAAGAAAGAGTGACAGTCGTAAATGCCTTGTAGCCTTTTACTTATAGGTTTGGTGCGCCCGACACACACATAAATAAGACTCTACGAGGCACGGCTTGTAGACTCCCTAGGACAGAACTGCTCTGATACCACTATTGTCATGACCTATACTGATGGGCTGCAATGGGAACCCAGTAGCTTACTTAACCAAGTACCAACATAACATATCTTTCTTATTGTAATTTCATTGGAAAATCAGCTGAATGGGCGATCATGGGCTAACAAGAATAAACATAGGGGGCTATCCAATATAGGATGACCCAACTAGATATAAAAACTTATATATGTGATATACGGTCCTATAAGGCCAACATGATCATTTGTAAACTCAAAACATAGGCTGGCATGGCCATACAAGCATTCATATACATGACATCTATCTACAAGCCTCCAAGAGTACACACTTAACATAAAGGTCGGGATAGGGCCCCACCATACCAAATAATACACGTCTAAACTATACTAAGCAAACAAGCAACTCTAGAGCAAATGAGCGCACCAACATCTTTTGTTGAGCTGATAGCCTACTTGGAGGAATCTTGACTTGTCTATCGGGACCTACAGGAATGAAATGCAGAATCCCCAAGTAAAAGGGATGGCAGTACAAATAATGTGTAAGGCACATAAATATGTACATGGAAGAAATATAGAGTAAATGACTGAACCTGTAAGTCTGAATAACTCTGTAAATCATGAAATAATTATAGATTCAAGCATATGCATTTGAATGTCATGTCATGAATAGGTACATGTGTTCATAACATCATCAAAACTCTAACATTCCATAAGATCATCTTGGCCACTATGGGCAAAATTATCAACATATATCAGCTGATCAGGTGGTGGTGCGTATATAATGCCATAACCTTTCACGTATCCCCCATATATATATATATATATATATATATATATATATATATACATATATATATTTATACATACATATACATAAATACACACATATACATACATATATAACATCATCTGGTCATGGGTCAATGCGCATGCATAAATGAATGAAATGCATATGAAATACGTTAATAAGATCTCCATACGTCATAAGACCATTATACCTTTGATGAATATCATGAATTAAATTTTATCAACTTACATATTTTCTAGGACCCATGAACATAGATGATAGAATAATGTGACACGTGGGGAACCAAGAACATAAGCATCTCTAGTATTTCTATGAATAGAGTCATCTATGAAAATTGTGCATTTACTCATTTCGTTGTACCGTATGGATCATGCCAAAAGAAAGAAGGATAGCCTTAACATATCTGAAGTAGGAAAAAATCTGTGTGAAATTCTCGGAAGGTTGTACCATACTCCCTTATAATCGCAATACCTCACGTTTCTCAAGATGCTAAGAAATCTCGTTAGGAATTTTCGTCTCGAGACTTCTTGTTGCAATCTAGTTGAATTCATGTTTCTAATTTTTATGTAATGACCCCGGCCATTCATATTAATAATTTATGCCCCGATCCCCTAATAACTACTTTCCCTGTGTTTATTTATGCTATTTTAATTTGCGGGGATGTTCGGTTTTGAATTTCAGAGAATTTTAGGACACTTAGTCCCTAAATGAGAGCTTAAGTGCTAGAAATTTTAGCGTAGTCGGAACAATTTTTAAGACGGCCTCGGAATGAAATTCTGATGGTTTCGTTAGCTCCATTGAGTTAGGGGCGTGTTCATATTGTATTTTGGAGGTCCATAGCTAATTTAGGCTTGAAATGTCGAAAGTCAAATTTTGAAGTTTCCGGTTTGATAGTGAGTTTTTTATCCGAGGGTAGGAATAGAATTTTAGAAGTTGGAGTAGCTTCGTAGTGTTGAATGTGACGTGTTTGCAAAATTCCAGGTCATTCGGACGAGGTTTGATAGACTTTTTGATCGAAAGCGTATTTCTAGAGTTTTTGAGTTCTTAGGCTTTAATCCATGGTTTATTCATCATTTTGATGTTGTTTTAGGTGTTTTATGGATTGTTAGAAGTTTGGACAGTGGCATTAGACTTGTTGATGCCTTTGGTTGAGGTGCTGGGTGTCTCGAGATGATTTCAGATGGTTGACGGAAAGATTTTAGAGTTTGGAGTTGCAGCTTCAGCTACTAGTTTTCTGTCATAATCGCACCTATGAGTTTGGTACTGCAGGTGCGGTGCCACATAAGCGCCTATGTTGTTGCAAAAGCGAGATTGGCCCAGAGCCCGAGGATCCATAGGTACAACTAGGTTTTTGCAAATGCAGCGTCGCAGATGCGGCTAAGCAACCGAAGATGCGAACCCAGCCCATTAAGTGACTTTTTGCACCTGCAATGCATTTTTCTGCTGGTGCAGGGACTGCAAATGCGGTCCCTTGACCGCTGATGCAGTAATCGCTAGGCAGAAATATGAAATTACAAGGGTTTGGTTCAAAACTTGGAAAATCAAATTGGAGCGCGGGAGAGAGCGATTTTGGGAGGAAATTAAAGAGGAAATCATTGGGTAACAATTTTTTAACCCTTTCTAGTTATATTCCATCAATCTATACTTAGTTTCATCATTTAATTTCAGATTGGAGATAAAAATTTGGGAAATATTTGAAGAAAATTCTTAGACCTAGAATTCAACTTTTGATTGGGAATTTGATCTTAGATTTGGATAATTTTGGTATGAATGAATTCGTAAGAGTATGAGAATTCTGAAAATATAAATTTACCCGATCCCGAGTATGGGCCGGAGGATGTTTTGGTTATTTTGCCTAATTTCGCGTTTAGCTTAGAATTTCTTTGTACAATCAGTTATTTGAAGTATTATTTATATTATGCAATTAAATTGAATAGATTTGGGCCATTTGGGGTTGAGTACTCATGGTAAAGACTTGGTCTCGAGTTGACTTTGAGCTGGTTCGAAGTAGGTGGCTTGCCTAACCTTGTGTGGGGGACCTTCCCCTTAGGATTTGCTATTATTGTTAATTGAAATGCCTTGTACGTGAGGTGATGATTGCGTACGTGTGCTAATTGTTGGAAATCCGATTTTCATTAAGTAATTACTAGTATGTTTCCTTTCCTGTTTTTATTACTTGCACTATTAGGCCTATTGTTAGCTTAGGAAAGCATGTCTAACTGATTAATCCTTTATCTGTTCAAACTGCTTTACCTGAATTCTGTGCAGCATGCTAGGCTAGAATTATTGTTGCCTTAATATGGAATTTGACATTTCTGAATATTTTTCCTGTTGCTGCTATGTAATTTACATTGGGACGACGTATGTGATATTTCGGTAGCTCCCCTTTGTCTGTTTACATTTGGGACTATGAATATAGGATTCCGGTAGATCATCCTGCACAGTTATATGGAACTATGGGATTGCACTTAGTAGATTCCCCCAATACTGGGTATTTTCATTTAGGACTATGGAACGGGATTTTCAGTAGATCCCAGCACACTATGAGTTGGACTACAGGATGGTATCCTGGGAGATCCATTGGATATGTATATTTAGGACTACAGGACAGTATCCTGGAAGATCCCCGATTGTTATTTTGGTGCTGAGCCGTATCTCTTTCTGTGTTTACTTTGCCTCTATTATAATGTTACTGTCCTTATATCCTGTGTTACTTTTACTGTTGTACGTATTGATATTGTTCTCTTCTGTAATGTCAAACTATATATTTTATTTAAGCTCAGTAGTGCCTTGACCTTCCTCGTAACTACCTGATCGAGGTTAGGCTTGGCACTTACTGAGTACCGCTGTAGTGTACCCATGCCCTTTCTGCGCATATTTTTCATGTGCAGATCCATGTACTTCGACCCAGTCCTATCATCCCTGAGGCGAGGAGACTGTTCCAGAGACTTCGAGGTATATCTGTCGCGTCCACAGACTAAAAAGTCTCTTTCTATTCTCTCTTTTAAGTATTAGACCTTTTGTATTTCTTTTCCTTTTTAGATATTCTGGAGTTAGACACTTGTAGATATTCAAAGGCTTGTGGTTTCATGAGATTCCAGATTTTGAAAAATATTTTTAATTTCGTAAAGTTATGGTTTATGTCGAGCGCCATTTTAAATACTGCATCATTCTGTTAATTTTAGTTTTTAATTATTTCTTTTGCGAGTTTTGTTTATCTTTCGCATTGTCAGACTTACTTAATCATAGAGATTAAATATTGTCACGAGAGTTCACAAAGGATAAACTGGGATCGTGACAGTTTGGAATCTTGCTAACGTTTGAAATCCTAAGTGTTCTGATTCAAGCATAATTCTCTTGAATTTTGAGAAGTCTTTTATTAAGTGTGGGGAGGGCCCAACTTGTGGCTTAGTTAGCCATTACATTTTCCGAGGTTTGCCACATTTTATGTGAATTCAAGATTCACATTTTGTAAATTCTTTGGCTGCCACGTTAATGAGCTTAAAATCTTATCCAAAGTTATCACTAATTAACCACTAATCTCTTGATTAACTTGATAATTTTCTAATATTTAATAATTAATCAATTACTCATATAATTAAGAATTATCTCAAATTACTTAAAATATTATTCACTTTTAACACACTTTATATATCTTTACTATCATGGTAATGTCATACCTTGTATGGTACTAGTCCATAAGTATCGGTATTTTAACTCGGTCCATATTTTATCCCATATTACTAATTTTTGACGAAAATTATTTTCTTCTATTTTCTTACCCTCTCTCCTACACGAATTTACTCATCACGTGTTTGAAATAGCATAATGCTTGTAAATCTCAAAATAATCTCATTCCTGAACTGATGTCGATTAATTTACGACGAAATTTAACATACGAAAATACAGGGTGTAACAAGTAGTGATTATTTATTCTTCGTGATTACAAGGTAGGTCCCGCAATCGTGATGTGTAATACCTGAGCAGGCTATATAGTACTCTATTTCGAGGGCTTGGTTCATTTTAACATATTTTGATTTGTAGAGCTCGTTTTGGCAATTTTGAAGAGGATTTTCACAACTTGGATGAGGGTAAGTGCTTTTGACTTGCTTTGTCTAATAATTCCATTTTTTGTCTTTATCATTTAATTGGTGATTTAAATTAGAAAACCTGGGGATTTTAGTAAAAATTTTCCTATAATATAAATTGAGCATTCGAGGGTTGATTCAAAGTCATAATTGGATGTAATTGGTATGGATGGACTCATAATCGAATGTGTGTTCAAAATTATGAGTTTGGTCGGGTTTCGAGGTGCAAGCTCGGAGTTGAATTTTTGAATTTGATTAAATATCTTAGCTTTATCATTTGGTTTCGATTCATATGACTTCTATTGATTATATTAATTTAATTTGGCTGGATTCGGATTGTATAGAGGTGGGTACATAATGGAAGGGCTTGTTAGAGGAGAGATTTGGCTTGCTTGAGGTAAGTATCTTACCTAAACTTAGTTGAGGCTTGCCTGAATTATTTTTGATAAGTGGAGAATATGTGTGGGTTGAGCCCATAGGCTTGCACCAGGGTACTATTTTCTTGCTCGGGGGATAGTGCTTAGACTATGGCATGCCTTGAATTGATTGCTAAGCTTCAAGTTATCATGTTTCTCATACTTATACTCATCGGTGAGTTATTTGTACAACATTTGAAATTTTGTTGAGGTTATTCTCTCGACTGAACCTGATAAACTACTATTTCATGATGAAATATTGTGTTCTAGTTGTGATAGCACACATGGAATATTCCTGCACTATAGCATGTTATTTATACCCGTCCAAGAGTATGAAGCTTCATAATCATTGATTATGTACATGTATTATAATATTTGTTTGTGTGTGTGTTATGAGCTGGATTGGTAGCTTGTGACCACGCTGGAGTGGTTGTGTTGGTGCATGAGTTGTTCGTGCAGTTGATATTATTAGCATGTGAGTTGTATGTGTAGAATATGAGTTATCTATACAACACGTGAGTTTTTCATGCACCGTGTGGATATGGATATATCTCTTAGGGTCACATGTGTCTCGCTTGATGGTGTACACCCGAGTATTAAGGAAAATTGATCAGTGGTTTGGTACGGATATGGAAAGGTTGAGTAAAATCTGGTCAGTTTTTGTATTGGATTTTGCATGTCATCTTTACTTGCATTTTCCGTTGTTAGTTACCTGATTTGATTGAATATCATCTTTACATGTTGTAACATTGACACTTGGTTCTCGCCATTCAGCCCTCTGGCAATGCACATTTTAAGTACATGTTAGATCGGGGAGTACGACCTCGGCGTGTTTTGCACATGCTTGTAATACTTGCTTGAGAATTATAAACTGATATTGCCTCCCTAGTCTGAGATAAATTGATAAATAATAGAATATGAATTTGGAGAATTCTTAATTCAAAAAGGAATATTTACTTGTTTCTTGACTTACTTGAATTTACTGTCGTTTTTAATAAATTGACGATTATTCGCATTATAAATATATTACAATTGGACCACTAGTAAGTGTCGAAGTCAAACTCTCGTCTCTACTTCTTTGAGATTAGACGGGATACTTATTGGGTACACGTTGTTTTGGTACTCATACTACAGTTGCTCTTTATTTTTGTTGCACAGGTTCATGTATGGCTACTGGCTTAGTGACATAGCGGCATTTGTTGATACGGATACTTACATGAGCTGTATTTATCAAGATGACCCACTGCAAAAAGAGTCTCCTTCAAAGTATTGTGCTGTATTTTCATTTTTGTCCACTTTGTATTTTGGATTGTTACTGTATTTTATTTTTTTTTCCTAGTAAATGCTCATGCACTTGTGACACCGAGTTCTGGAAGATTATGGGGTATCTTATATTAACTTCTTAATATTTATATTTGATTTGAAACGGTTATTTTTTGCTAGTAAAGTTTAATGGAAATCATAGTTTTCAAAATTATATAAATGAGAATTTATTTGAGTATTTTGGCTGGCTTGCCTGACAGCGGTGTCCGGTGCCGTCACGACCCTTAGTGGAATTTGGGTCGTGACAACATGATATCAGAGCGATAGGTTCCCTAATGTCGCACGAGTCAAGAGCAGGTCTAGTAGTCTTGCAGATCGGTACAGATATGTCTGTACTTATCTTCGAGAGGCTATAGGACTATTAGGAGCACTTCCATTGTTGATTCCTCATCGTACAATTTGATTTCTTGAGGCTTATGCCCTTGTATCCCTTCTACTCAATCTCATGCGACACAAGTGCTTGTTATAAGCTGAGAAATGAAGAATGGTATTGGTACTACAGATGTACTGTGGGATGTGCTCCCGGTATAGTTGATTGGGCTATTGTAGTCGCCTTGAGAAAGGATATCTTGTCATTTCAGCTCGGTGGTTGAGTACTTTTGAGAGCTTTGATGCTCATGAATGATTATCGCACAGTAATGACATGATGGTAGGGTGCATGCCCGTGTTTTAGGGCATTGAATGACTTGAAATGGGGTTTGCACAGTGCATGGTTCCGAGATTTCGTATCTTATTTTTGGGGTAGGAACAACAATTGGCCTATGAATGTCCAGATTTGGGTAGAGGACGTAAAGAGACTTGGTATTTTCGAGCATGATGGAATTTTCATTTGCAATGTAGTGTCATCATCCTCGATTATATGTGTTAAGTTCACCGGTGTTCTGGTCTTCTGAAATTCGCCTTTGGGGCAAGATATTATGAAATAATATTGGAGAAACGGCTGACAGAGAATGTGGGCTGCAACGGTTTAGGATTGAATCGATGTTTCTGATGTTGGTGGGTTGAGAAAGATGATCTTCGGAAAAGTTTAAAGTTAGTAGCGATTTGTGGGTTCAAGTGCTACGAAGATAGATTTTATTTAACGCAACAACTGGTCAGCAAAGGAGAAGAAGGACATGTGGGGAGTGTCGGCGGTGGCTAAAATTTCTGGAAGGTCAGGTATAAGAAGTGAAGGTCGTGTAGTTGATTAAAGGAGTGAGTTCCGCCAAAGTGGAAGACTGGCAGAGTTGCATATGTGGTTTTGTGATAGGATGACATAACACCTCAAGGAAGGTTTTGAATGATGTGGGGATTTTGGCGGATGATGATTGGGTCTATGTGACGACCCAAAGGGGTCATCACCTATTTTTAATCGAATTTCGTGTCTTCGAGGCCTTGAAAACCTCATTATTGTTGCCTCAATTTACGTGCGCTTTCCGGGCACGTAGCCGGAAAGCCTAAATGTGAAATTTTGTATATTGTTATTAAAATGAATAGATTTGAATTTGGTCAACATATTGGGTAAATGGACTTGGATCGGTGATTTGATGATCTCCGAGGGTCCGTAGGAAAATATGGGACTTAGGCGTATGCCCGGAATCAAATTCCAAGGTCCCAAGCCCAAGATATGAATTTTTAAGTGAAATTGCTTTCTGAAAATGTTTTTAAAAATTAAAGTGAAATCTAATTTGAAAATAATGGTATCGGGCTCGTCTCTTGGTCTGGCACCTGGTACAAGTCTCATATATGTTTTGAATCACTCCTGTAAAGTTTGGTTAAAACAGATGTCGTTTGACGCGATCCAAACACTAACTGGGACATTTATGCTTAATAAGAGTTTTGAGAAATTTCCTTGCTCTTAAGGTTCAATTCGATGTTCATGATGTTATATTTGTGATATGATCACCCGAATATGTTTGTAAGATGCCTTTGAGGTTGTGTGTATAGAATTAGAGTTTTGAGGGCTGGGAGAGCTTCGAGTAGGTTCTGGGATTCCTTTGTCTTAAAAAGATCAGATATTGCAGGTTCAGGAAATTGACATGTCTCTGAATCCTCTAGCGCAGCCCGCGAGAAATCGCGTGCGGCTGCGGTCGACTTTGCACGGTCCGTGGTTGGTGTTGTGCGGCCGCGGTCGGCCTGGTGCGGTCTGCACTGGGCAATAATTCGCAGGCCTTCAGAAAGCCTGTATTGTCGTGGTCCTTTTTGCACGATCCGCACAGGGAGCTTCAAAGGGGTATAAATACACGAGAATTTCAGTTATTTTACACTTTTCAAAACCCCAAAACATAAGAGGCGATTTTCCAAACAACTCTTCTTCTCCAAAACGATTGGTAAGTAATTTCTAATTTATTTTCTTCACTCCTTAACATCATTTAACATGATTTCAACTTCAAATCAAAGATTTTCATGGGGAAATTGGGTGTTTTGGGTAGAACCTAGGTTTTCTTAAAATTGGGGAGTTGGACCTCAATTTGAGATTCGATTAAAAACAAATCACATATTTGGATTTGTGGGGGAATGAGTAACCGGGTTTTGGTTCGAACCTCGAGTTTCGACCACATGGGCGCGAGGGCATTTTTGAGCTTTCGGGGTAAAACTTTGTAATACTTATTTTCATGCATCAGGGTTGATTCATTTAGCAATTGTTAATGAGATTAAGTCACTTATAACTAGATTCGAGCAGATTGGTGGTGGAACCAAATGGTAAAGCTATAATTGAGGCTTGAGTTGAATTTAAGGCATTGAGGTATGTGTCACCTCCTCCCCCCACACTCCACAGATCATCCAGCGAGCCTTTGCTTCAAGCTTATGACAATCAATATTACCCACCAGAACCCTCTTACAAAGCCCATGAGCCTTACTCTTATGCTCCCCGTTTTGAAATCCCGGCAGAGGCTGAAAAACCAGTCAAAAATCCTGAGAAAGATGAGGTGCTCGGAAGGTCAGAAGCTTAGAATAATCGTTCAGAGATATGCGAGGGTTAGGTGGCCAGGTGAGTGTGGCTTTCAAAGACCTTTGCATGTTCCTAGATGTGCAATTACCTCAGGGCTTTAAGATGCCTAAGTTTGACCTGTACGATGGGCACGGCGATCCAGTCGCACATTTAAGGGGTTTCTGTAGCAAAATGAGAGGAGCAGGAGGAAAGGATGAACTGCTAATGGCATACTTCGGTCAAAGTTTAAGTGAGTCGGCGTTGGAATGGTACACCAAGAAGGATCATGCTCGGTGGTACACTTGGGATGATCTAAGACAAGTATTCGCATGTTACTTTCAATATAATCTTGAAGTTATCCCGGACCATCTGTCTTTGACAAAATTGGAAAATAAACACAATGAGAGCTTTAGAGAATATGGTTTCCGTTGGAGGGAACAGGCAGCGAGGGTCGACCCCTCAATGAAAGAGAGTGAAATGGTAGATTATTTATTACAAGCTTTGGAGCCTACGCATTATGGTCACCCGGTGTCGGTAGTAGGTATATCCTTCAATGGGGTAGTAAAAATGGGAAATATAGTCGATGAAGGACTCAAACCCAATAAGATCATGAGTTACTCTGCAATCAAAGCAACCACCCAAGGTATCCAATGCGGTACCGGGGGAACATTTGGAATGAAGAAGAAGGAAGAGGTAGCGAAGTTTGAGTCAGGGACTTGGTTCAGGCCCCGGGCTCCATCCCATTACATCCAACCCTGTCCTCACCACTAAATATACCCACACACTCCATATAGCCCACCATAGCATTACTACCCACCTCCGGAACCTCGTTTCTTAGTCCATCATGAACAAACATATAGCCAACCTCCCGCCCATGCGCAATGGCGTGCGCCAGCTCCAAAAACTAATTACCCAGCTCCACCAAATAACTACCCTCCAAGAGCCTACCAGCAACCTCTGAGACCAGCTTTCCGAACCAACCAATCTTTGAAAAATGAGAGAATGCAGAAGAAGAAAACTCTCATGCCATTGGGAGAATCATATACCAGCTTATTCCATAGGTTGAGGCAGCTGGTCATGTTGAGGCCGATCGAAGCAAATTGCCAAACCCTCCTCCGAGAAATCTAGACTATTCTGTCAGTTGTGAGTATTGTTCTGGTGCCCTAGGGCGTGACACGGAAAAATGTTGGCATCTAATTTGTACTATTCAAGAACTCATTGATTCAAATCGGATTGAAGTGCAAGCCCGGGATGCACACAACATTAATCAAAACTCGGTGCCTGCTCATCAAGAGACAAATATGATTGAGATAGTGCATAAAGATGGAGAGCCCAAAAAGCCTTCGCAAACTATCATGATGATCTAATCTAGTGAACAGAATATGGATGAGAATGCGAGATGTCGATGCTCAAATCAAGCACATCAAGTAGTGATCCTGTTGTTACAGTCAAGGAGGAATCTCCGAAAGACGGGATGTTGAAACAAGAGAAGGCAAAGGTGGTTGTACCAGGGAGGGCTAGTAAACTTGTGGTTATAGTAAAAGGCGCTCATTCAAAGCGTGTCATTATCAAACCTGTAGTTCAGCTACCAGTAATCAGCATCAAGGCAGTGCCTTGGAATTACGATCGAGTAACTGTGGCCTACGAATGGAAAGAGGTTAAAGAAGAAGTTTGTGAGGCTCATGGTTTGACCCGATCAGGGACGTGCTTTGCCCCAGAGGAATTGAGAAAATCAAAACCAACCAAGGATAGTTCAGCACTGGTGAAGAAAACTGTGAGTGAAGAAGAGGCAGAAGAGTTACTAAAGAATATGAAAAGGCAGGATTACTTTACTGTGGAATAATTGAGGAAGACGCCTGCTCAAATCTCATTGCTATCATTGTTAAGTCATTCAAACGAGCGCCATCGAGCTTTAATGAAGATTTTGAACAAGGCCCACGTTCCTAATAAAATCACAGTCAACCATCTGGAGAAAATAGCCAATAAGATTTTTGAAGTGAACAGAGTCTCATTTCTGATGATGAATTACCAATAGAAGGCACCGAGAATAATAGGGCACTCTACCTCACGGTAAAATGCGAAGATTTTGTTGTGACTCGAGTATTGGTCGATAATGGTTCAAGCGCAAATATTTTCCCTCTCCCCTTGCTAAACAAGTTGAAAGTGACAAATGAAAGAATTCACAAGAACAACATCTGTGTACAAGGATTTGATGGCAAGGGAAAGATTCGGTCGGTGACATATTACTCGAATTGACAATTGGGCCCGTTGATTTTACCATGGAGTTCCAGGTGCTTGATGTGGATGTCTCTTACAACCTGCTGATGGACGACCATGGATCTATGCTGTTAGAGGAGTCCCCTCTACTTTGCAAGTGGTAAAATTCGAATGGGATCGATAAGAAATAGTGGTGCACGGCGAAGACCATTTGTATGCCCACAGTGATGCTATCGTACCCTTCTTTGAAGCAGATGACGATAAAGGACCCTAGATGTATTAGGTTCATGACTCGACATCAGTGGAGAAACTCCCAGAAGGGGAGCGTGTTCCAACACCAAGATTAGCTACTGCAGCAATCATGGTGGCCATTGAAATTCTAAAGAATGGGTTCGTTCCTGGATAGGGTTTGGGGGCCTCACTTCAGGGTATCATATAGTTGGTGTCTCTTCCCACGAACCTAGAAACCTTTAATTTGGGGTTCAAGCCTACAAGTGCAGACATTAAGAGAGTTAGAAAGATGAGAAAGAAAGCATGGGCCCTCCTTAAGCCTATGCCTCGCCTCTTCAAATCATTTGTGAAACCTGGCACCAAGAAGTGCTTAACAACAACAAGTTGCGGTTGACTCTGACAAAGAGTTACTCGAGAGGTTCAAATAGTGTTTGAAGATGTGAACATGGTAGAGGCCGGAGAAGGATCAAGTAAGACAGATGTGTAGTTTGTGGGATCCCGTGCAAAAGTCAACAACTGGGAATCTACTCATCTTCCCACTCGGAAGGAGTCATGGTAATCGGCTTTGATTTTTCTTTCAGTTTAATCTGGATTATCTCTAGGGATGTAATTCAGATGTTATGTTCCGTCCGTTTGGATGTGTAAACCCTGTTATCTTTCCAATTTTAATGAAATGCAATTTCCCTTTTCTTTAGTGTTGATAACTTTCATTTTTTTTACTTTTCTTTTCCTTCTTGTAAAGTTATTTTTATGCTGGCTCAAACGATCTAACATGCATTAGGACTCTTCGACCCATTCTTAAAAATCGGTCTAATTCAGAAGTGATAATTCAAGAGATAGAATATAAGAATGAGTCGGAATATGATGAGGAAAATGCATTGGATGAAACTAGTAAAGAGTTGAATCATTTTGAGGAAAAGCCTAAGACAAACCTGAGTGATACATAAGCAGTCAATTTAAGGGACCCAGATAACATTAGAGAAACCAAATAAGTGTCCATCTGGAGCCACAACTTATGGGAGAAATAATTGAAGTGATGCTTGAATACAAAGATGTTTTTGCATGGTCTTACGATGATATTCCAGGGTTGAGCACTAACTTGGTGTCTCACAAACTGCCCACCGACCCGGCCTGCCCTCCTGTAAAACAAAAGTTGAGGAAGTTTAAAACTAATGTGAGCGTGAAAATCAAAGAGGCAGTTACCAAGCAATTTGAGGCCAAGGTCATTTGATTCACACGATATCCCATATGGTTAGCCAATGTCGTGCCTGTGCCGAAGAAGGATGGTAAAACTAGGGTATGCGTCGATTATCATGACCTCAACAAAGCAAGTCCAAAAGACAACTTCCCACTACCAAACATCCACATATTGATTGACAATTGTGCAAAGCATGAGATTGGGTCCTTCGTAGATTGTTCGCAGGCTACCACCAGATTTTGATAGATGAGTAGGATGCAAAAAAGATAGCATTCATCATTCCATAGGGAACATATTGCTACAAGGTCATGCCATTTGGTCTAAAGAATGCTGGGGCAACCTATATCAGGGCGATGACAACCATCTTCCATGATATGATACATAAGGAGATTGAGGTCTATGTAGATAATGTAATTGTGCAATCCAACCATGTCAGAGATCTGAGGAAATTCTTCCAAAGGCTCCGTAGGTATAATCTCAAACTCAATCCGGCAAAATGCGCGTTTGGGGTCCCCCCAGGGAAGTTGCTACGGTTAATAGTCAGTCGTCGATGCATTGAACTAGATCCATCAAAGATCAAATCCATACAAGAATTGCCACTTTCGAGGAAAAAAACAAAGGCAATGAGTGTGTTGGGGAGGTTGAATTACATCAGTCGATTCATTGCTCAGCTCACGACAACCTGCGAGCCCATCTTTAAGCTACTGAAAAAGGATGTTGCGGTTAAGTGGACGGGAGAATGCCAGGTGGATTTTGATAAAAATAAAAGAATACTTATCAAACCCACCGGCATTGGTCCCACCAAAACCAGGAAGGCCCCTGATTCTATATCTGATAGTCTTGGACAATTCATTCGGATGTGTGTTGGGTCACCACGATGTCACCGGGAGGAAAGAACATGTTATATACTACCTCAGCAAGAAGTTTACAGCTTATGAGGTTAAGTATACTCATCTTGAAATGCCATGTTGTGCCCTAACTTGGGTAGCCAAGAAGTTGAAACATTACTTGTCATCATATATCACTTACCTCATCTCACGCTTGGAACTGTTGAAATACATCTTCCAAAGCCTGTGCCCACGGGGATGCTTGCAAAATGGAAAATCTTACTCACCGAGTTCGACATTGTTTATATGACAGGATTGCAATGGAAGTTCAAGCATTGGCTGATCATTTGGCCAAGAATCCGTTAGACGAAGAATATGAACCTTTAAAGACATACATCCTGGACGAGGAAGAAATGCATATTGATGAAATAGAACAGGGCGAGAAACCGGGATAGAAATTATTTTTTTTATGGGGTTGCCAACATGAAAGGCGTTGGGATAGGAGCAGTGGTCATTTCTGAAATGGGGGACCATTACCCCATTACAGCTCAGCTCCGCTTCTATTGCACCAAAAACATGGCAAAATATGAGGCATGTATTTTGGGTTTGAGGTTAGCTGCAGACATGGGTGTCCAAGAAGTCTTGGTCTTAGGAGACTTGGACTTTCTGGTACACCAGATTCAAGGGGAGTAGGAAACACGAGATTTGAATCTCATGCCATACCGGCAATGCTTGCACGACTTATTCAACGATTCCAGTCAGTAGAGTTCAGGCATATCCCAAGAATTCACAATGAGGTTGATGATGCCTTGACCACATTGGCATCAATGTTACATCATGCAGATAAGGCTTATATTGATCCATTGTATATCCAAGTCCATGACCAACACGCTTACTGTAATGTGGTAGAAGAAGAGCTTGACGGTGAGCCTTTGTTTCATGACATCAAATAATATATCAGGATGACTGTGTGCCTGGTACAGGCCACAAGTGACCAGAAGAGAACAATATGTCATGTATCAAGCAGGTTTTTCCTCAGTGGAGGGGTGCTATACAAAAGAATGCCAGATCTCAGGTTGTTAAGGTGAATAGATGTTGGGCAGGCCACGACCATCATGAATGAGGTATAGTGGAGTCTGCGGATTGCACATGAGCAAATATGTTGTGGCAAAGAAGATTCTCCAGGCAGGGTATTATTGGCAACCATGGAGCGAGATTGTATCAGTTTCGTGCGCAAATGTCATCAATGTCTGGTGCATGGAGACTTGATTCACTCACCGCCATCTAAATTGCATACAATGTCTGCACCATGGCCTTTCGTTGCCCTGGGCATGGATGTCATCGGGCCCATCGAGCAGCAGCTTCCAATAGATACAGTTTCATCATGGTTGCTATTGATTATCTTACCAAGTGGGTCGAAGCTAAAACTTTCAAGGCAATGACCAAGAAAGCCATGGCCAACTTTGTGCATTCAAATATCATTTGCACAGCTTAGAATCCCAAAGACACTCATCACTGATAATGAAGTGAATCTCAATAGTCATTTGATGAAAGAGGTATGTCAGCAGTTTAGGATCACACATCGCAAATCCATCCCTAGGCGAATGGAGCAGTTGAGGCAGCCAATAAGAATATAAAAAAGATACTTCGAAAAATGGTGGAAGGGTCCAGGAAATGGCAAGAAAAGTTACCTTTCACACTGTTTGGCTATCGCACTACTGTCCGCACCTCAATAGGGACAACCCGATATTTATTACTATATGGCACAAAAGCAGTAATCCCGGCTGAAATTGAAATTTTGTCCCTTCAAATTGTCGTCGAGGACGAAACTGAAGATGAGGAATGGGTCAAAACCGTCTGGAACAATTGAGTTTGATTGATGAGAAAATATTGGCAGCAGTATGTGATGACTAATTATATCAATAGAGGATGGCTAGAGCATACAACAAGAAGGTTTGTCTAAGAAGGTTTGAAGTGGGTCAGTTGGTATTGAACCGCATCCTCCCTCATCAGGCAAAGGCAAAGGGCAAGTTCGCCCCGAACTGGCAAGGGTCGTTCATTGTATCAAGAGTGTTGTCCAATGGGGCATTGTATCTGACAGATGAGGAAGGCAAGTGTGTAGAAATGGCCATCAATTCAGATGCAGTTAAAAGATATTATGTATGATTTTCTTTGTTCAAATCACTATCTTTACTTGGCATGATTGGTTGTACTTGGCATGATTTATAGATTGAAATGACGAAGGAATCTTATTCGGCTATCTAAACACTTTATCCTTTGCTAACCCCTTTGAGCTTTAATTATTTTCTTTCATACCCCTCATTCGGAGTCAGTAACAAAAGTCATAAATGCAAGTATAAAAATCAATAAAAGGAAAAGACCAGGAAAGAAGGAAAAGAAAGAAAAAGAGAAAAGAGAAAAAAGAAGAAAAAAGAAAGAAAAAGAAAGAAAGAAAGAAAATAAATAGAGAGAAAGGAAAAACCCACAAAACAGCAAAACAACAAAAGGATAATGAAGAACAGAATAAGGAAAAGAAGAAAAGAGAAGACCACAGAAACAAGGAATCAGCAAAACTACGTTTGACTTGATTCCTTTAGAGGATACGTAGGCAGCCTCACGGCTCGATCATATTGAAATAAAAATCCAAAGGTCCCCAAGCAAGAAATTGGGGCAGAAGTTGTGGTTGTTGTAAGAAATTTGATTCCGAAAGTTGTAATCTTTGAACCCATTTGAATTATTTTGAGCCATTACACCCCTTTCTTTCTAACCTTATCCAAAATCTTGCATTACAGTCCAAAGAAAGACCTTCTGATCAATCTTTAATAAATGTTGAGTTAAGCAAGAAGAGATGATTCATAACCCAGGGCAACACTCTAGTTCAAACAGGAAAATAATAAAATGAGAGAGTCTTATTAGTGAAAACCCTCACGGGTAGAGTAAGGCGATGGGAGTTGCGAGAAATGAAAATGAGAAAGTTTTATCGATAATAACCCTCACAGGAACCATAAGGCGAATGCAAGGCAAGAAACAAGCAACTGGAAAGGGGCTGTTGGTGGAAATCTGTCCAGCACACCACAAGTTAAGCAAAGTCAGGTTTTGGTTAAAGGGTTTGGGTTTAAAGAAGGTCACAACAACAAATCATACAACAGAAGACTGATTGTTTGGGCAGACTGGGTTGACTAAGCAGAAGTACATGTCATGATCATGGAAACCAGCTATTCCTCCACAGATAAGTTTCTTTTCTCTTCCCCTCAATAGTCGCCAAATTTGGAATTCTTATAAGACCAAACAACTCAGACTCATTTCATTTCATTTCTTTCGGGTCATTTCTTCTAAGATGTCTCCAAAAGTCGTTATGTTTAAGTAGGCAAGAGAGAAATTTCAAATCTTACTACCAGTTCCTAAAAGTCAAAGCACATGTCGGTCAAAACGTAACAAAGGCAGCAAAAGTTGAAACAGTAAGAGGAAGGATCAATGAAAGTTTCGTTAATAAACTGACTCAGTAATTTCAGGCAGGACGTAAGGATTCTGGCAAAAGGTCGAGAGTGTAACACAATTGCGGGAGAGCAGGGTGAAGTCATAGGGTCAGGGGTCGACCGAGCAACTCAAAAAGCTCATTATAAGTGCGGGAAATCAAACACAACAGAACACGACAGTAGGGAGGCCATTTTCAGCAAGAATGCCGCAAGCTAACCACCACTTTTCAAACTAACAAGATTTTCTTTGATTGAAACAGGGGCAAAAGATTCCGGAAGATCCCGGGGAAGTCATCTGCAGGGAAGGCAAGCACATGGCAGGCACGATCGAGAATCTCAGGACCCTCCTGGAAAATGGGACGTTGTTTGAAATTCAACAGGTAACATAATCTGGTACAAACATCTTCCCCAATAAGAGTCACCAGGACCCTCCTGAACAATAACGAAACTTTAACTAGCAATCCCCAGCAAAGACAACCGAAAGTTAGAATTGGCATTTAATCTGGAATCCTCAGGACCCTCCTGGAAAATGGGATTTGCCTAAAGGATGGAGATAATCATGAATAGCAAAGAACATAAGTGACTTGCATGTTGAAACAGGATTCGGTTAAGAGTTGTAAGGACCCTCCTGGAAAATGGGACTTATCTTAGAATTCAAACAGTCGGGCGGTATGGTCAGGCCCAAATGTTTCCCCAGCAAGAGTCATCAGGACCCTCCTAGATAATGAGATTCAATTGTAGGAGTTGTCAGGACCCTCCTGGATAATGGGGCATAGATTAATTACTAAGCCCCAGCAGACAAATTTTTTCGTATAATTAAGAGTTGTCAGGACCCACCTGGATAATGGGAAGTAGCTTTAATTACGGGTCCCCAATAGATCCCCAACAGATATAACTTGGATAACAAGACATAGTGTTAAATAATACCTTTTAAGAACACTGCCTAATCTCAAAGGTGTAATCAGTTAAGAGTTGTCAGGACCCTCTTGGATAGTGGGACTTAGCTTTCAAATTTTGCGATATTTGGCAATGGGATTTGATTAACACTCACAGGTATGCCAGCACCAAACTAGGGCAGAAAGAATTTCTTTTGTTTTGATTGTTTTGTTGCGATAAGGTACAAAGGCAGCAGTCTCAGGGAATATTTTTCAAGTCTCAAGTATTGGTAATCAGGCGCCGACCTCGAGAACAAGGGAATAATTTTCAAGTTTCAAACTTTGGTAATCATGCGCCCACCTGGAGAACAAGAGAATATTATTCAAGTCTCAAGTTTTGGTAATCAGGCGTCCACCTGGAGAATAAAAGAATATTTTTCAAGTTGCAAGTATTGGTAATCAGGCGTCCACCTGGAGAACAAGGGAATATTTCTCAAGTTTCAAGTTTTGGTAATCAGGCGCCCACCTGGAGAATAAGGGAATATTTTTCAAGTCTCAAGTTTGGTAATCAGGTGCCCACCTAGAGAATAAGGGAATATTTTTCAAGTCTCAAGTTTTGGTAATCAGGCATCCACCTGGAGAACAAGGGAATACTTTTTAAGTTTCAAGTTTTGGTAATCAGGCGCCCACCTAGAGAACAAGGGAATATTTTTCAAGTCTCAAGTTTGGTAATCAGGTGCCCACCTAGAGAATAAGGGAATACTTTTCAAGTCTCAAGTTTTGGTAATTAGGCGTCCACCTGGAGAACAAGGGAATACTTTTTAAGTTTCAAGTTTTGGTAATCAGGCACCCACCTGGAGAATAAGGGAATATTTTTCAAGTATCAAGTTTTGGTAATCAGGCGCCCACCTGGAGAACGAGGGAATACTTTTCAAGTTTCAAGTTTTGGTAATCAGGTGTCCACCTAGAGAACAAGGGAATACTTTTCAAGTTTCAAGTTTTGGTAATCAAGGGCCCACCTGGAGAACAAGGGAATATTTTTCAAGTGTCAAGTTTTGGTAATTAGGCGCCCACCTGGAGAATAAGGGAATATTTTTCAAGTCTCAAGTTTTGGTAATCAGGGACCCACCTGGAGAACAAGAAAATACTTTTCAAGTTTCAAGTTTTGGTAATTACGTCTACCTGGAGAACAAGGGAATATTTTTCAAGTCTCAAGTTTTGGTAATCAGGCGCCCACCTGGAGAACAAGGGAATATTTTTCAAGTTTCAAGTTTTGGTAATCATGTTCCCACTTGGAGAACAAGGGTATATTTTTCAAGTCTCAAGTTTTGGCAATCAGGCGCCCACCTGGAGAATAAGGGAATATTTTTCAAGTCCCAAGTTTTGCTAATCAGGCGCTCACCTGGAAAATAAGGGAATATTTTTCAAGTCTCAAGTTTTAGTAATCAGGTGCCCACCTAGAGAACAAGGGAATACTTTTCAAGTTTTCATGTTTTGGTAATCGGGCGCCCACCTGGAGAAAAAGGGAATACTTTTCAAGTTTCAAGTTTTGGTAATTAGGCGCCCACCTGAAGAACATTAGAATATTTTTCAAGTTTCAAGTTTGTTTTGGTAATCAGGCGCCCACCAGGAGAACAAGGGAATATTTTTCAAGTTTCAAGTCTTGGTAATCAGGCACCCACATGAACAAGGAAATATTTTTCAAGTTTCAAGTTTTGGTAATCAGACGCCCACTTGGAGAACAAGGGAATACTTTTCAAGTTTTGGTAATCAGGCGCCCACCTGGAGAACATCGGAATACAATTTAAATCCAACAACCAAGCATCAACATGGAGAAAGAGAAACATATCAATAGGGCAACCAGAAGTTTCACAGAAGGAAGTACGGCAAGGCAACAAGAAAGTTCACACAGAGATACACAAAGCAACACGGCAACAAAGATCAAGAGCGAGTCTGAAGACATTGATAGGTTCTTTTGTAACCCATAGTTCATATCTTAGTCTTGCTTCTTTTATATTCTTTTACATGGTGTAATAAGGAGGTCTAGCAAGCAGTAGCAGCAGCAGCATCAGCAGTGAAAGCACAGCTTCGGTAGTCTCAGCTACCAAACACTCCTAAACTACACTGATTCAATTCCTTTTCAACCGAAGATATGTAGGCAACCTCTGAAATAGGATGCAGTCAAGATTTTCAAAATGCTTCTCACAGAGTACTCAAACGGGCAAAAATCACTCGTGTCCGCTCACTTGTCTTTCCACGAAAATTCTTCGTATTTTCGCGCGAAGGGGGACGTTGTGAACATGTGATTTTTGCCTCACGTGAATTACTCCTATTAATTCAAAAGAAATTATTTCTTTTATTTGTTTGCAATTTTGTGAATTGTCGTGACATTTTTCGTTAATTGTTTGCATTTTGCTTGTGCATTTTAATTGGTGAAAAATAGAAAAAATGTGTCGCATATGCATTTAGGAGTTGTTTTTTGTTTTAAGAATAATTTAGCAATTAGCCATTTTATAAAAAGAAAAAATCAACAATGGTTTAATTTACACTTTTAATTTTGATTTTGATGATTTTTATTTTTTCTGTTTTGATAATTATAAGGTAGGATTAATTAGCATATTATATAGGTAAATTTGGGGTTTATAATTTAAATTTTGATTTTAGTAATTCTGAAAAATGAAAGAAAAGAAAAAATAAAGAAAAAAAAATTTGAAAAATTAATAAAGAAGAACAAAATTAGGTCAGCTCAACTTCTAGCCCAGAAAACCCATCCCAGATCGGCCCAAAAACCCCTCAAACCCGATCCAACCAGCCTTAACCCGGTCTAGTTCCCCCATTATAGCTAAAACGACATAGTTTATATTGTTTTCGATCTTGGCCATTGATGTTGTTTTAATCTAACGAACGAGAAGCTAGGATATGACAGTATATATATGTCCTAACGCCCCCTACCCTCTAGGTCCTGTCTCTCACCCCACGCGCAGAAAACCCTAACGCCGCCTCCATCCGCCCTACACTGTCGACCGGAAATTGCCTCCGCCGCGGTGATCGTCTAAACACTCCAAAAATAACACCACACACTCTCCGCGTCTTCCTTTTTCCAGATATGTGACTACCAACCCTCAAATCATAGCCAATCGCCTCGAATCTTCAATTGAAACATCAGCTGCTCTGCCGTGTACGGCGGCACTGACGCCAAATGGCCCCAAATTAATACAAAATAGCCTCATCGCCTCCCTCAGGACGAATATGAGTGGTTTCCTTCCATCGGAGCTGTAGTGGCGCGAATATTAGATCAAAAATCTGACCGAGATACCATAGCTGATGCATGAAGATGCCCAGGGTTTAGTGCAAAATTTTTAAGCTAAGTGTTCGCATTAGTATTTTTTTTGTTTATTTTATCTGCCTCATCTCTTTTCTGCCAACTTGTTTAGTTTGAGTTTAAGTATTTGGGTGTCAGTTTTATTTGGCTTTCAGAGTCTAATAAGTTAATTAGGGCTATTCTAGTTAATCAGTATCATGCTCTTGAATTAGGTTTAATTCGAATTTAGTGAAGTAGTGGCAGTCTTAGTTTGAATAATTAACTTGGGATTAATTGAATCTCATTTTTTTAATTAGTCATGATTTACATTAACATTTTCTGGTATGACTGTTATCTATAACCCTTGAAGGCCCAGTAGTCTATCACTCGATTTAGGTTTATGCTTGTTTATTTATCCATTAGGTAATCATAAAAGTGTGTGTGTATAATTCATGGAAAATTTTAATTTTTGGCATTGATTGATAAGAATTGTCGTATGTGAAATTTTGTTTGCTTGAACTCATTTTAAGTTTCAGAGTATAATATGTCAAAGGGTAGAAAGTAATTGGTAGAAACATTTAAGGGTAGTATAGGACAATACACCTAGGGAATTTTTTGGTAACAATAACAGAAGCTTCTAGTAGGGGCTTGTTGTTAATTCTAATGCTAAAAACTTGGTCAACAAGATAAAAAGGAAGGACTCAAATGCAAAGTTAAAACCTAAGGGTTGCCCTAATCATTGCCTTAGAAGGCGGCTTTTCTTGCCTTAGAAGGCAGAGATTTTAAGGGATAGACTGAAGAAAAAGAAAGAATTCTAAAACTCCAAAAACAACTAAAAACTTCTAAAAAAACACTATTCCATTAGAGTTTCCCTGAGATCCTGGAATTTTTCATTGATAAAATCATCTTTGAATACTGGTATATTTTGGTCCAACTTGGGTTAGATCCGTGATAATTGGCCTCTATTGACGTCACTTGGTTTAAAGTTTGGTTTCTTTTGGTCATTTCTGGGCAACTTTACTTGTTGAACACTATATTTGATGCTATTGAATTCTGTTGTTGATTTACTGCTACTGCTATAACCTAAGCCCAAAAGCATCCTTGTTTGTTGTTGTAACCAGGAACAAATTCTGAATCCTTCATGATGTAAACTTCAATTTGAAGATGGAATAAAGACAGTTTTAAAATCTTAGTAGTAGTCATATTTGTGCCATAGTTGGGCTCCTTTTATGATGTTTATATTTTAGTCAGTTGATTCGAAGTGTAGTTTAGTTGGTTTCTGTTTGATTAGCTACGCTTGGATGTTGTAATTAAACCATGGACTGTCAAAGTCATGCTGTTTTTGGACCTTAATTTGTTATTTTAGCTCTAATGTGGGTTAAATCTTCGTGCAATTGATGTTTCAAAGGGGGATCTCATGTTGAATACTGTTAGTTGAAATATAGCGATTAGTTTGCTTAGTTTGAGCAATGCTTACCTGATTACTGAAGTCATGTGGGTTGTTGTTAAACTGTAAATACATTATTAGTATATGCTTTCATGATGTGTGTTAGAGGAAGTATAATTAAAGAACAGCCAAGCATGTTCAATCGTGTGACATATAAGTGTGAATAAGCTTTTCAGCTCAGCAATTTTCCTTTCCTTCTTTATGCAAGTTATGTTTAGGTATTTGAGTAATTTATAGATTTAAACAATTAGTTTTTCTTTCCACAGCTTCCATGATATATTATGAGATTTTATGAGCTAGTTCAATTGCCAGTTTTGCATTAGCTTCAGCTGACTTGTATTGCAGGATTAGGATCATTTTGGTCCATAATAACTGGGCTTCGTGTCGCCACTATTGTGCAACAAATGAGCCCAGAGCCTAGAGTTTAAATGAGATTTTATGCATTCATACTCATTGGTTTCAATTTGGGGCCCAACGTTGGGCCCAAGCTTGACAGAATCCTTAAATGGATTTTGGGTCTGTTTGTTAACGAACTTTGGATTACTTAATTAATCAGATTATTTTGAATAATTGATGCATGCTATATTAGTAACACAAGTGGTCTATGGTTTTCCGAGTATTAGCGTAGATATCCCTTTGAAACAAGATTAGGGTGTGCCGCAAAAAATAATAATTGTGTGGCCCTTGTTTTAATTATATAACTTAGATACGAAAAATGACTAATATTCATAGAGATCCTTTAGGGCCGTTTAAAACCCAATTGTGGTTATGTATAGGTCCGCATAACATAATTGTAATTCTAAAGACAAAACCGGAGTATGCGTTTGCGCAAAATTGGCCCAAATTTTTTTAATATTAATCAAGCGTTATTAATTTTGGACACGTACACATGACATGATTTGTGACATGCTAAACAAATGGGTATACGTACACGTAACCCATTTCAAGATGATTTTCTTAAATAAAAATGGTAAAAAGCAATAGTACATAGGTTCTAAAATAAGTAATTAAACAATTTAATAAGCCAAGTAGCATCAAAGCGGTCGTGCTAGAACCAAGGAACTCGGGAGTGCCTAACACCTTCTCCCTGGTTAACAAAATTCCATATCCGAATTTCTATGTTTGCAGACTGTATAATAGAGTCAAACTTCCTCGATTCGGGATTTTGAACCGATGACTAGGGACACCATAAATTATCCCAAGTTGTAACTCTGACTTTGAATTAAATAAATCCCATTTCGATTGTCACATAAATTTGAAAAAACTCCCTTATATATACCCTTCACGGGGTGCAGTGCAAAAAGGAGGTGTGACAGCACCCGTGATTTCTGGTTTTGGAAAGGACGTTTCTCCTTCGCTATCGTCTTCTTTTTCCATCGGAGGTACTTTGAGGGATACTTGAAACCCGGGATCGTATACTCCAGGAGACCGCATCCCTACCAGGATCTACCCTTATAAGGTTGAGGGAGCCATACTAGCTGATGTGCGCTCGACCTTCGAGGAAGCTCAGCGGCTTCACTCTGTGATGAGTTTTGGCATAGGCCCTATTAGTTTCGAGCCTTCCCTTTCTTATTGAGCTTTCTTTTGCAGGCCTTCGACAAGATTAAGTCCAAGCTGCTTCGCTGTGATGCCAGGCTGCGGAAAGCATTGAATGGGGAGAAATCCCTTAAGATCCTTTGCGATGAAAAAGAAGTCGAGTTAGAATTCTTACGGTGTGAAGCGAGTCGGAGCTTGAATTATAAGAGCTACCTAAATGGACAGGTAACTTTTTGTGTTCCTTCTTATAGCTCCTGAGGCTTATGTTTCATTTATTTCAGTTGTAGAGAAAAACGGAGTATCTAGAGTGCCTTTGGGGCGATGTTTGCTGAGCTAGGTGTGAGTATGATGAGTTAAAGGCTCAGGAGGATGCTCAGGCTTCGCGGAGAAGGGTGCTCGGGATAAATCTTCCGTCCTTGAGGTTTAACTCCGCTAAGCTTGTGATAATACCTTGATTCAAACATGTATGATTAGGAAGCTCGAGTCTGAGCTTTTGAAGGTCAAGGCCGAGGTTGTGGATGATAGGCTGGAGCCGTAATTAGCCAACTAAGGGTGACCAACAAATGGAGTTCTATTTAAAGGGCATTGTCATTGCTTAAACTGAGCTAAGAAGGGCCCTCGATCACGAAGACAGGATCAAAGAATATGCTCGTTGTAAGTCCCGAAGGAAAATTCTCGAGGAGATCCATGTTAGGGGTTTTTCCCTCTCAAAAGAGTTAGTGAGATCAAGGGTAATCGAGCGTGATGCCCGATTACTTCTGTCCGACACTGAAGATAGCGACAATGAGGCTGACAGGCCATAGCCCGCAAGGGGACGTAGATTTTGCTTTCTGATTTTGTACGTAGCATTTTCAAAGCATGTTTGTAAATGGAGATTGCGTTTTCCGTATGTATGTACAAAAGAAAACATTGAAGATTTACTTCCTTTGAATCACTTTCTGTTTCGAATTTAGCCAACTAAACAGGTCTTTGAGTTCCTAGGAATCCTTAGATTTGCGATATCGCCCTAAGACTCATTAAGTTGGCCCATAGGCATTTATGTACTTGGCCTATGCGAGACATTAGTATAAGCAGGTGGTCGAGCTTATGATTTTTTTTATACATGTTTGATTAACTATTTTGGGTTTAGTCTCGAAATCAGGTTTTGATTCAAGCTCATTTGTCTGTCGTGTTTTTTTTGTGTAGGTCGGCGATGATGGCTCTTACGCCTTGGGTGGAAGCGTCGTTAGCTTTTGCTCTTAGGTATTTTTAGTTAACTGTTTTGGGTTCAGTCTCCAAGTCGGGTTTCGACTCAAGCTCATTCGACCCTTCAGTTTTTGTATTTGTGTGGGTATGGATTTTACGCCTTGGGTCAAAGCAACTTTTATGTGGGATGGAGATAATAGCTCTTATGTTTATGGTCGATTCAACCTTTTAGTGTAAACTGGTGACAATGGCTCTAACGTTTTTAGACGATGTGACCTTTTAGTGTGGGCTTTATTTTTCCCTTGATAAGGATTTTTGGAAATAATGTTTGCCTGACTCTTCGAGGGTTTAACAAGCCTTGATTGTAAGTCGTTATATGGCAATGATCGATCACCTCATAAGGTTTCGCTTGGAGGCTAAGAATCTCGAAGCCAGTGTTAGGAGCTGACATGGTCGAAGCTCTTTTGCCTATATCGAGGCTAGCATGTTTAACCGGTTCTTTCCGAAGTACATTCAAAGTAATTAAAGGCTTGTGATATATAGCGACGGTCGGGCGTCCCCAAGTTACGTTAGTTTGGCTGGTACAACCTTGTGACCTGAGTCATTTGTGTTTGACCGGAACCTTAAGTCCCGAGCGAAGTAGTTTCGACGTCTATATCATAGGTATGCCTTTTTAGGGGTCTTACAAGTTCAATATATAGCCTAAACTTTGATGTTGGGTTTATGCCATTAGTAAGGTCTTACAAGTTTTACATGCCTTTGAGGTCTTACAGTTTAGGATTCTTAGTAAAAGTAAGGTTCTTGCCTTGCTTGAGGTCTTACAGATATTGTCACTTGGTATAAGTGTGGTTCATGCCTTGTTTGAGGTCTTACAGATTATGTTGTAGCCTTATGTAAGTCTTACGAGACTCAGTCTTCCCATTTGGGGTCATATGGCCTCGGGTTTCTAACAAGTGGTGATTGGCAACATTCCCCGAGTCATTATAGGTACCTTGGGCTTAGGAGCCATCACATATAAACGTGGTATTTCCTCACTAAAGGCTTATGAATTCGGAGATTCCGACTAGGAAGCCATGCTGTTTTGGAGATTTTGACGCCAGCCCCCAAGTGTTTAGGGTGCCTTTCGGCTTTGGAGACTTTTTGTGATCTTGATGTTGCCTCATTGAGGGCTTACGAGTTAGGAAATCCAACCCGGGGGGTCGCATTGTTTTGAGTTGTTGATGCCAATCCCAAGTGTTCGGGACGTTTTTTGAAAAAGGAGTCGTTTTTTGTGAAAATAACAATTTCCTTTGATGACTTGGTGCAATCATACATGTTTTTTTTGTTGTGGGCTCGGTTATTCTATGCAGACATTGTTTGTTTGACAATTTCACCGGGTACATTATTTTCCTACCTAGTGCCCACTTAGTGCATCTTGTCTTCTCCAAGTAGGTGACCTTCCAGTGGGATGCCCCCAGTGTTCAAGGTTGATTGAAAAAGAAGCATTGAATACTTGTTGAGTCTTCCTCGGGTAGCATATTGGTGTTGTCTCGTTAAAAAACTCATTAGTAAAACCCTTTTTGGGATAAAAACACGGTCGAAGGAAAAGAGTGCAACGCATGCTTTTGAAACCTAAGGCCTTCGAGTTGGAGAGCGCTTTGGCAGTTTCGATCAGATACCTGCACTCAGGTTAGTGTAGAATGTAACTGAAAGAGAAAAGAGATGGTCATACCTTAGTGTAGAATATATCAGTGATGTTTTGAGCCTTGATATGTCTCGGACGCTTATGATGAGGACATGGTACGGTCCCCTACATTGCTTAGTCGTGGATGGCTAAGAATGTAACATGTTATCACTATTTTATTATTTGTTTATCCTTCGGCTCTTTCGAAAGTGGAGGTACCGGTGTTGGGGCCACATTGTGCATTGCGAACATTTCTCTAGCTACATGTTGATCCCCCAGACGGTCTTAATCCCATCCTTTTTTGGGAATTTCCTAATGGCGGGGTGGACAGTACCACTCCTATGCAGTGTATCAACGGCCTCTCGAACAAGGGGTTGTACCTCATATCTCCTTCTATGACATGGAATTTGACATTTTGGGGTGTGCCAACCACGTTTACTAGGAGGGTGATTTCTCATTTTGTTGATTCACTCGCCATGTTGAATCAGTTGAGGACTCGGGTGGCGGGAACGATTTGGTCAAGCAGTTCGAGCTGCTCTATAACCCTCGACCTGATAATGTTGCCCGAGCTACCTAGATCAACTAGTACACATTTTATTTGAAATGTATTTACAAGGAAAGAGATTATCAATGCGTCATTGTGGGGTTGAGACAAGGTCTCAGTATCTTCTTTGCTGAATTTGAGGGCATCCTCGGGTATCTACCCCGAGTTTGCTTTTCTCTGGTGATGGATATTTTTGTCTTCTCATCATAGGCTTCTATGGGTTCATTTCATTCTTTATGGCCGCCTCTCTTTCTCAGAACTAATTTTTGGCTCGATCGCTTAACAATCTCGGAGGTGACACTTATTGAGTAGTTAGGCTACTTCGTCTTAGAGCTAGTGGCAATACTCTGTCCTGTGGCTGTGCGTGTTGTGAAATTCACACACTAAGTGATGATTCCTTTGTGAATGATGTGATTGTATAGGCCTGGGCCACCTAGCATCTCTGATTTTATTGATGGCGAACACGATGTCTGATACATCAATGTTAAAATTGTATTCTGATAAGCGAGGTGCCTCTTTTGGCCCTGCGTTCCTACTGAATCTGGTTCTGTTGATGAGTCCCCGGGATTCTATCCTCGATCCATCCTTTGATCGTTGTGAGGCGGCATTCGCCTCGGGGCATTCCTTCTGTCTTCGGTGTATGGCTGATACCTTTCTTTGTTTGGCCTTGTCTCCTTTGCCAGGAGCCTGTTGGGATATACTGAGCTCAAGGGGGCTCCTAGTTGTTTCATCCTCGACCTAGATTTTTGATTGATATCGATTGTGAATGTCCGACCAGGTCATGGAAAGGTATTGAACCATATTCTGCTTCAGCTGCTTCGAAGCCACCGAGTTTCGTTCATTGAGACCCTGAGTGAAGGCATGCGTTGCCCAATCAGAGACTGACAGTAGTTCCATTCGATCCATTTGAAAGCGAGACATAATTCCCACAACATCTCGTTCTCTCTTTGCTTGATCTTGAAGATTTCATACTTCCTTGTTGCTACTTTGATGGCACCGGCATGTGCCTTTATGAATGAATCTGCCAACAAGGCAAATAAGTCTATGGAATTAGGAGCTAGGTTGTGATACCAAATCATGGCCCCTTTCAAGAGTGTTTTGCCGAATGTTTTTAGCAAGACAGACTCGATCTCATCATCCTTTAGGTCGTTTCCCTTCACTGTACAAGTGTAAGCAGTAATGTGCTCATTGGGATCTAAGGTTCCATTGTATTTCGGGAGGTTCGGCATTCTGAACTTCTTTGGAAATAGTTTTGGATCTGCTTCTTCTGGGAACGGCCTTTGTATGAACTTCTTCGAATCTACACCTTTCAGGATCAGAGGTGCGCCCGGAATTTGGTCGACCTTGGAAATGTAGGTCTCGATCTTTATGATGACAGTATCGGCCATTAACCCGTTATTGCTCGATCTCTCTGGTACTTGTTTAACCGTGAGAGTTGTCCCCGGTGTTATTGTTCTAGGAGTTTTTTGGTGACTTTGCAACTGAGCAATAGCCAATTGTTGTGCCTACGGCATTTCAAAAATAACGTGAAGGTTAACCTCCCGTTTTTCCCTAGCCAGGGCTTCCTAGGCTTCTTGTTGGTCTCCTTGGTGCATGCTCATGTTAGTGTAGGAGCTTACATCGACGAGTTGAGCATTGTGTGAGAGCTCATCCACAATAATCAGTTCTGGTGTGTTCTCCAGGTTTCGTGGTAGTACATCAGAACCTGGAACGTCTACGCCATTTCATCCGTGGTTTTCAAGATTTTTATTCACTGAGTAAGACATTTTGACCTGAAATCAACGATCTTGACCAAGAAAAAGTGTGAAAGATAACTTGCATTGTGTAATGAAACCAGCAAGAAAAAATCACTATTATTTTTAGCCCCACGGTGGGCGCCAAATTTTCCGTGAAAATGGTAATGATAATAAATTTGAATATGGGACTCTAAAAATGTGTGATCTATTTTTATACTAGTTGTTAAGCAGTTGATGCTATCTGTGAGACTTAGAAACGAGATAAGAGTTAGGAATAAGATGATAACCAAACTGATAAGTCAATAATTGGGGGGCCTCGATCTTCTCGATTTGGGGGCCCTTGAGGTCGATTTCGAAGCTCGGTTGGGAGCTATTGAAGGCGGTTGAAGAGCGACTAACAATTATGGTAAAATCAACAAAGACTCTTTAGGACCAATGATAAGCAATAAATAAAGAACAATAATGAAGATAATAAAACGGAAGAAATAATATCAAAAAGGTATATTAGAAAGCAGAGAGAATGTTCTTATCTATTGAGTATGAGGCAACAAAGGCAACTGATGTTTACAAAATGACAAGGATCCCTTTATATGTAAGGGGAATTCCAACATAGTATAAAATACATTAACTACAAAGATATGGAGATGTGACAGCTAGATGACACCCTGATTCGGGTTTAGAGTAGTTCACTAGGCTCTGTTAGTCCTAGCCGTGTGCCTTGGGAACTCCCCTTTCTACCATAGCCAGGGTCAATATTGTCCCAAGGTTGAGCGTCGATGAATCTTGAGGGAGGAAACTCAATCGCAGCCTTATAGCCTCGAGCCTTTGAGATGATCTTCTGAGGTGCCTCGACGAAGAAGAATCAGACCCTCTGATTTCGCTGTATACAAACATCCAATCATTAACCTGAGATTCGCACTAAGAAACCAACCGAGCAAGTTCTAGACATCACAAGTTAGACATGTGCATTATTCATACAAATCCTCACTTACTCACAATGCATGAATTGTTCGGCTCATCATAGTTTCAGCCCTCAAGTGACACAAGGCAGCTCAACACTTTCATCATAAAATATGTAAGATTAAAAATAGACATAAAGTAAAAGAACGATCCTCAAATTTACAAGAATGACTAACCAACACATTTTGTTTTTAGAGTCAAAAGAAGGAGCGGTATCACATATTTACAATATTTTGCACATGCCTAAAGATACACAGTCAACATCAAATAAGTAAAGACATTTAATGATACAACCATCGCTCTACTATTACACCCTTGGAAAAGAACCCGGCGAAGAAAAACCAAAGGGAATGCACTCCTAAACTACAAGAGTTTTATATACAAGCATGGGGTATACCAAAATATTTCAACAAAACATTGGTACAAGATTATGATCATAACTACCCCACCCCCAACCAAAGAGCATGCATTTTCCCCAATCCATATATAAAGAAAAAGAAAGCTTAGGGACTCCTTGGGGTGCACTAGGCGCTCGGGGAAACTGAAGGATCTGTGGCAGTTGTGGGATCGGCTCCTAGTAGTGAAACTGGTGCTGGTGGAACCTCGGACTAAGTGGTCTCCTCCACGGCTGGAGCAAGAGGCTCCAACTGCTGTAAGGGTATAGCAGGAAGCTCCACCTACTATGAATCTGGAGCTGGGGACTGGGAGCTTCTAGCCTCGCCCGATGATGGCTGAGTGGTCGAGGGATGTGCCTTGGTGACCATATCTGCTAGCGAATGTTCAATTGTTGTCTGCAAAGCTACTTCCTCTTCGTCTTCTACCCTTGTAGAGACAACAACCTGTTTACCCTTGTCTTGATGACCCTCAGTGTCCTCAACCAGTGCTTCTTCATCCGTCTCCTCATCTTCTAACTCCACCTTATCGGACCCCATCTCCGGATTCCTCATATGAAGGACATCAATGCGAACAGGAGGAGTTTAAGCCTTGGAGGCCTCAACATGTTGTGCCTCTGGGACTATCATCAATGTCGTGAAATTAATATCCATTGTGAGCATGTGATTTTTGACCTATATGAATTACTCACATAAAGTCAAAACAAAATCACTTTTCCATTACTTGAAATTTTGTGAAATTTTGTCAAGTGGTTGCATTAGTTTGTGTATGTTTATTTGATTTTAATTAATGGAAAATACAAAAAATGTGTTGCATGTGTATTTAGAAGTTAACTTTTCATTTTAAGAATTAATTTGTAATTAGGTTGTTTTTATTAAAAAAAATCACAAAATAGTTTAGTTTGCACCTTCTAATTCTAACCTCTATTTTGAGTAGTTTTTATATAATTTCAATTAATGGTGTCAATTGTCATTTATATCTAATTAATGTTTTTATTTAAATTAATTAGGTTCTAAGGATTAATTTAGGAATTAGTTTAATTTTGAAAAATGAAAAAAAACAAAAGAAGCTTAGAAAAATGAAATGAAAAAGAGAAAAGAGAGAGGAAGCAAATCATTTGGGCTGGTCTTCAGTTTGTTACCCGGGCCCAAGTATTTTTCCCTTCACACCCGTCCAAATATCCCTAAAACCCTGCCCAAACGATTGCCCATGCCCGGCCCAAATTAGACCCCTGAAACGACGTAGTATGGTCAGGATACTACGTCATTTCGAGTTCTTTCGATTTAATTTAATCCTGACCCTCCAAATCCAGCTCATCTAATGGCCCTAAATGTCCCCCCCCCCCCCCCATTCGACTAAATATGTCCAAAGAAACTTAGAGACAACCTAGTAACTGTTATTTCTCCACTCCATCTCCTCCATATCCAGACCTAATACACCATGGTTATAGGTGGTTGAGCTCCAAACTACCCCCAAAACTTCCACCATCCTTTACCCATACTCCTTCAAATATTAACCCGGTGACAATCTTCCCAAAATCCCTATAACTCCACTTCAAATCTGGATTGGAATATCAAAAAAAGAGTAATGTTTTAATTCCCATGCTCTCAAGACTCGACTCGGCTCAGAACTTTTGTTAAATGATTGTTTTTGCTTAGAACAATCGATTGACGATAATTTTGGCTCGTGTCGATATTTTATCATCCCAGACCCAACCAAGAGCATTTGGCCAAGTTTATAGTCTTCATCGATCCATGGTGGATAGCGTCAGTACCTTCTTTCTTTCACTCTTATCTTCTGGTCATTTTGCTTGTTGTCTTTGTCTAGTTCTCATATTTTCTCATGATTCAAATAAGTATAGTTTGATTAAAATTAGTGGGTCTAGTTTTTAAAAAATCGTGTAAGTAATATTAGTACCTTATTGGATTTAGTATTCGGCTGATGTTGGATTTCTGCTTGGTTTGAATTGGACTCGTTATTTATTTTTGAGCTTTATCAATCCTTTCTTGATTTGTTATTGGGTGGATTTGGGTATTAGGTTTAGGGCTTATGGTAACTCAAACTTGGGGCATTAGAAGCCCGTCTCTGTTTGGGGTCTAAATTTTGCCTAGGCAGCCTATTTGGACCCAAGTTCTGTTTGGATGGGGGAAAGGGATAAATGCACTAAGTTTAAAGGATATTTTTGGGGTAATTAGATAGAGGAATCTTTTGTTAACTGATTAAGAAGCTTCTAGAAAGTGGATTGGGGGTTTAAATTGAATTTCATACTTTTAGTAGACTAGCTTGACCAACAAGTCAATAATTGAAGGACTTCTAAGCTAAAAATGAAATTGATAAAGGGTAATAGTGCAAAATCTGAACATTCCACTGCTGCCCTAGTCCCTTTCCTTAAAGGCACCCTAAACTTGCCTTGCAAGGGGACTGAGAAGAGAATTAGAGCTAGAAATCCAAAAAAATACAAAAGAAAAAGTTCTATTGTTCCATTGAAACTTCAGTGATTTATATTATTTCTGAAAAACACAATTCATATCTTGAGATTCAAAATGGATTGATTGTTGAAAGTTTTTGATACAAGCTAGTTGGGGTGAATTTTTCATTGGGTTTTGAGTTGATTTCCTGGGTTTTAATTGCTGAAATTGTTGTTGTTGGGTTACTGTTGTTTGATCCTTCTTAACCTCAGATTTTCCTTATTTATTTGTTGTACTAGGAATTCTCCAAAACTCCATGGCCATCACCTAGATGTATTGGAAGTCTGGCTTTGTAATCTGAATAAAAATGAAATCCATGATTAATTTTATCCCTTTTGTCCAACCTCATTTATGCTTATAATGTTCAGCCTTAGAAATATTTAAATTAGTATAACAACCTAAATTTACTATTATAGCATGTATAAGTAGGATTGTGTTGTTAACTTGTGAAATTTCATGATATTTGTAATTGCATTTTGCCTGGTATTTGTTGATTCAACATGTTTTGGATGCATCTCTTAGAAGTTGTATTAACAGTGCTGTGTTAGGATCAATAGGGGATGGCCTAAGGACTTTCCTTAGCAAATACGAATATTCAATGAAGCTAGATTCAAAGCTTGCATACATGTCTTTATCTGTCATTTTTCTCTGCTCATTTGTTAAAATAAGTCCATGTGATTGAGGATTTGAGGTAATTTGTTATGATTCAAATGAATCTGTATATTGACATCAGGGGTTTTGATAATGTTTGGAGCATGTTCATCTCAATTTGAATTACTAAGTAGATGAAATGGCATGTGTTAACTTTACAATTAGTTGAGGCATGAATTTAGTTGTTATTTCAGAATGATTAATGTTAGTATTATAAGGGTTGTTGATTATTGTTAAATGCAAGAAGGTCGTCTGTGGTGTTAAGGACTCGGTGTCGAGTCCAGGCCCTTAGTTGCGTCCTACCAGGTTTATGCCCATTGGGATTTGAGGATTGAAGTTATTTGCAAAGACACTCCGTTTGGCTGGGTTGGTCTTTAGGGCCCAGCAACTCATCTGTTTAAGTGTTGGGACATTGTAAGATTGGGTTAGATCCGCAATGCATGGTATATAAAGAGTTAGATTTCTTTCGTATGGCGAATGTTTTCAAATCCAAGTTATGAATTGGGTTTTCTTTGAGCCAAAAGCCGAAAGGCAATTTTCGAAGGGGGTTTTGTTTAGTTGCACACTCGAAGTAATTTCCTTTTAAACATTTGATCCATTAATATGATGTATTTTAGTAAATTGGCTGGGCAAATATCTTTTACTTAAAAGCAATTATATTCGTTTAACCTTCTTTACTTAAGTAGACCAGAGGTGAGCCATATTAGTAATACAAATAGTTATGGCCCTCATGAGTTAGTATAGAAACCTTTAACTAGAATATTTTGAGGTGCGCCGTGCCAAACAAAAATGACAATTGTGTGGCCCTCATTTTAATTAAATTTCTTATAAATCCTTAGAATTTGAGGCATGCCATTAGCAAATTTTCATGGTCCTCGCAAAGTTAACAACGCATATTTGCTATTAGGCGTGTTATTTAATAATGTAGTTTCTTAAACCCGGGTGCACATTTATGTGATCCAAATCCAAATATCAATGTTATATAAAATGCATTATGGACTGCGGGTACATTTATGTGACGTGGTTCGAAACATATTTTAAATGACGTCGCAATCTTCCTAAAAAGATATAATTGAATAAAAGCGATTGTAAAGTTAAAATTGAACCATAGGTTAAAAATGTACTAAAATCAGATAATAAGTCTTTCATAACAGTTGAGCAACCGTGCTAGAACCACGGAACTCGGGAGTGCCTAACACCTTATCCCAGGTTAACAGAATTCCTTACCCAGATTTCTGGTTCGCGGACTATAATACAGAGTCAACCCTTTCCTCGATTTGGGATTTAAACCGGTGACTTGGGACACAATAAATCTCCCAAATGGCGACTCTGATTCTTAAATAAATAAATCCCGTTTTTATTGTCCTTTAATTGAAAAACTCCATGTTACTCCCTTCCGGGGGTGTAGTGAAAAAGGAGGTGTGACATCCATGTATGGAATAGAACTGTTAGCACCCTACTCTCCATCCTTCGGGAGGAAGGTTGTGAAATCAAACTCTAAAGTATGCATATATTCTACTGCTCAGCTTTTAGGTCATTTACATCTTTTCGGAGCTGAGGCATACCTCCATCCTCACCTCGCTCAACCTTCTCAAGACGTGTTTCATCGCTCTTGAGGCGATCCTCATAAGTTTGATGTTGCTGCTGAAGAACAGTCAAGGAGGATTGGATAGGGGTCAATGGTTGCCGGATGAGGTTGGGAATTTCCTTGACAAGCCGATATAACTTAGCATTGGCATGTTGAGCAAGTAAACCCAGCTTGGACAGAGCTGGTAAACGGACCTAGGCATGTGCATTAGAGGGCTGTGGAGTGGCTGTAGAGTTAGCTAGGGCCTGAGAAGTGCCCGACAGTGCTAGACCCTCTAATGATGCTATATTTTCTAGAGGAGGAATAGGAGTTTCAACCTGCATTTTAATTTCCTTTGCTACTGCATCACTGATCCTCATGATGCCGATGTCTTTGGTAGCCTTCTCCATTTTTTCATGCCAAGGCAGAGGAAGCATGCATGCAGCTTGCAAAGAGCAGTGATCAAGCAGGGGAAAGGAAGTGAGGTTTCTTTTTGATTGGCTCTGATTCCCAGCTCTTGAAATATTATCTCTCCCACATCAATCTTGATCCATGTCATGATGCATGAAATGAGGAGTGATTTCTCAATGTTGATCTCAGTTTCATTTCAGGACGGCATCAGATGGGATGTAACAAAGCTAAGCCAGTAATGACCCTCTCTTGTGAGATCCTCCTTGAAAATTTTATGTTTAGGTTCAATCCAAGCATGTCTCCCCTTTGCTATTACGGAGGCAACCCAAGCACGCTCATTATGTTCATTGGCTACCTTAGCATCATATTCAGTTGTGCCTGACCGCCAATCCTCAAAATACTGTTCATGATCGTTTCATCACCACAATTAACTTCAACCCCTCTCACTAGGACAGACTTTAAAAAGATAATGTTGTGCTTCTATGAAGCGCTCCTCGAGGTACAATATGAAGCATAAAACTCCCTTAAAACTGTCTTATTGTATTTATCTGGGACCTCAATGAAGAACTCCCACATCCTCTGCTTGATGTTCTCAAGTATGTAAGGTTAATGCTCCGACAGCCCATTAATCTCAATTATTTTTCCTCAAGAATTTCCCTCTTTGAAAGCCCGGCGTTGGGTAGATCTATGGAGCCCTTGACCGCGAACCAGAGGTTAAGGTCCTCCCCTAGCTTCCTTCGTGCCTCAGCTTGTAGATCAACAGTAGGTCCGAGGGCACTCTGTGACTCCCCCTCTTCAAACTGGAATGAGTGCTCAATAGTAATGCGGAGTGCATTAGCCCACTGACGTTTGGCTTGTGTTGCTTGTTGGCTAGGCTTTGAAACACTTTTTTGTCTATGACCGAGCATTGATTGTGTTGGATTGGACTTCTTTGGTGTCATTCCAATTGATGAAACATTGTGGGGGTGAAAGAAATAGGTCAGGGAAAGTCATCAGAGACAAAAGAAAAAGAACAAAATAATAAAAAAATAAAAAATATTTGAGCCTACTATGCGATGGGTTATCCAGTCGTATGACAAGTATATGGACTGCATAACCATCGCATATCTGCATTAGCAAAAAGTCATCAGTAGTTATGCGATCGCATAACCAATCGCATAAGTGGATATGCAATCGCAAAATGACCGCACATTGGAAGGCTAGAAAGCCTGAAGTTCTACCTCGGTCAAAGGCACATATGCGGGCGCATAATAGGTCTACGATCGCAAAATCAATCACGTAACATATTCTAAATTAGGGCAAGATAAGGGGACATATGCAATGATTACGCGGACTGCAAAGCGATTATGCGGCATGTAGAAGTCATCTTCCTCATGAAAATTATACCCTCCCCCAAAGCACGTGGGTTCCTTTTTCCACTCATTTAAAAATCTAAAACCTATAGCGATTAATTTCACAAGAGAGAGAGGAGTACTCAAAATTCCCCCTCTTTGGTTTATCAGTTGTAGCGCATACCCAATTCTTTAATCCATTCCTCACACAAAAAAATCAAATACATAGTCTATACTATCATGCAAATCACACATGTATCCCAATTCGACCATTTACAAGCAAACAAATTCAAATATTCATGGCTTTCAAATTACGTTTGATGCACAAAAGGGAGAACAAGATGAAAGAATGAAATAAACCAAAAGAGAAGAGAAACCAGAATCCATACATGAAACTCGAGGATTCGAAAATTGAACAGAGCAAGATTGTGAGTTTGATTAGATTCTTAGCAGATTCTATGTATTCTCTTCTTCTCTCTCCGTTTTTTTAATTCTTTTTTTGTTCAAACATGAGTGTGTGCAAAAATTGGGTTAGTTTTATACTTGTCAGGTATGCAGCACATAAGTCCATCGCATAACACAATATGTGATCGTATAAGTATTATGCAGTGTACGTATGACTGGGTAGCCAAGAAGCACTATGCGATGCAAAATGCGATTGCAAAGTGCATATGCCGGCCGCATAAATGAAAAACTACCACATAGTTGACAACTAAAATAGCCAAATTTCTGCTTGAGTCTGCGATGACTATACGGTTCGCATAGTCCTTATGCGACCTCATATACGACCGCATGGTCGTCACTCAACCTGGACCTCTCTTTCCTTCGGTTTCTTCAGCACTAGGACCTTGTTCATGATATTTTACCCGCACTCTAGCACAAATGTCAACTTTCTATATCTTATTTACGTAGATAATAAAAAAAACTATACAAGTGTGTTACCACGAATGGGTTTTCTCCAAAGAAGCACTTGACTTAACGTTACGGCACGACGTAGTTGACTCCTTTACAATTATTTATTGATGGGAGTTGTTGTTCGATCATCTCGTAGAGCCACTTTTCTATCACATGCCTTTGTCATATGGTCCTGAGGTAATGATTGACTCATTGTCCATTTACCTTGAAAGTTCGAGTCCCATCCTCCGACTGAAGTTCAATAGCGCTATAGGGTGACACACGCACAACTTTGAACAGTCCAGACCATTTGGACTTAAGTTTGCCCGAAGATAACCTGAGTCTTGAGTTGAAAAGTAAGACCAAGTCACCACAATTAAACTCTCGCTTCAAGATCTTCTTGTCATAGACAAACTTCATCCGCTCTTTGTACATGGTTGCGCTCTCATAGGCATGGAGACGAAATTCTTCAATCCCATTGAGTTGTGTAATCCTCATATTACCAGCCTCGGCTTAGTCAAGGTTCAATTTCTTCAATGGCCACACGTCTTTGTGTTCAACTTCCACTGGTAAGTGATAAGATTTTACAAAAAACAAAAATGTATGGTAGAGTTCCAATTGGGATCTTAAACGCTGTGCAATATGCCAACAATGCACCATCTAGATTTCTTGACCAGTCGGTCCTGTTTGCATTGATAGTTTTTGCTAGGATATTTTTGTCTCTCTGTTTGAAACTTCAACCCGACCGCTTGACTAAGGATGATAGGTTGTGGCCACCTTGTTCTTTACACCATATTTTTCAAGCAGCCCCGCGAAAGATTTGTTCCAGAAATGAGACGCACCATCACTCGAGATGGACCTTAGAGTGCCAAACCGTGTGAAATACTCTTTTCCAAAAATACGGTCACAATCCTTGCTTCGTTTTTAGGTAACACGATTGCCACGACCTATTTAGAGATGTAGTCCACAGCTACCAAGATGTATGTCATGCCATAGGGGCTCATAAAGGGAACCATAAAGTCTATCCACCATACATAAGAAATATCGACCTCTAGCACAAAATTCATAGGCATCTCATGCCTTTTAGATATTGACCCTTGTCTTTGACATTGGTCGCATGCCTTGACCATTTTATTGGTGTCTTGGTAGATCAATGGCCAATAGTATCCTCGTTTAAGCATCTTTTCCACCGTTCGATTTCTTCAACGATGGCCCCCAACCGGAGAATCAAGGCATGACTTGAGAATTGGACGTACCTCATCTTCCGTAACACACTGCCTGATGATGTTGTCGGCAAAAATGCAAAACAGAAGTGTTCCTCCAAATAGTAATGCCTACACTCCCCCAAGAACCTTTTCTTTTGATAAGCTTCTAATCCATCAAGAACTAGATCACTAACAAAGAAAATAGCAATGCCGGCATACCAGGGAGCAAATGTGTTAGACAATGCCAATATGTGTTCATCTGGAAAGGCATCATTGATTTCAAGATCCTCTTTTTGGCCTCCCTACCTCTGCAAACCTAGATAGGTGATCCGCCACTAGATTTTTTGTCCCTTTTCGATCTTTGACTTCAAAGTCAAAATCTTACAACTACATGACCCACTGGATCAACCTAGGTTTGGCATCCTTCTTTTCCATAAGATACTGAAGAGCAGCATGGTCGGTGGACACTATCACTTTGGACCCCAACAAATAAGCCTGAAAGTTTTCAAATGCATAGAAAATGACGAGAAGTTCTTGCTCAGTCACAGTGTAATTCATCTAAGCGCCATTGAGTGTATTGCCTGCATAGTAGACAGGGTGAAGAATCTTGTTATGAGGTTGGCTAAGAACTTCCTCAATAGCTACACCACTTGTGTCACACATGAGTTTGGATGGAAGAGACCAATCGGGTGTGAAAATAATAGGTTCCGTGGTGAGATTTTATTTCAATTCCTCGAAGTCCTTTAGGAACTTCTCATCAAACACGAACTTTGCATCTTTCTCGAGGAGTTTGCGTATGGGATTTGCAATTTTGGAGAAGTCCTTGATGAAACGCCTATAGAAGCTAGCATTCCCCAAAAAACTTCGGACACCTTTAACTGAAGTAGGTAGAGGAAGCTTGGAAATGATCTAGATTTTTTCCCAGTCAATCTCTATACCTTGTTTGGAAATTTTGTGGCCCAAAAGAATGCCCTTGTCCACAATGAAATGGACTTTCTCCCAATTTATCACAAGGTTTGTTTCTTCACATATGTTAAGCACTTGTCTAAGGTTGTCTAGACAGTTCTCAAAAGAATCATCCACGATAGAGAAATCATCCATGAATACCTCTAAGAAATCTTCCTCCATGTATGAGAAGATTAACATCATGCATCTTTGGAAATATAGACGGAGCATTTCATAGCCCAAATGGCATCTGGCTAAATGCAAACGTCCCACATGGACAAGTGAATATTGTCTTTTCCTGGTCTTCTAATGAAATATTGATTTGGTTTTAGCTAGAATATCCATCTAAGAAGTAGTAGAATGACTTTCCGGCTAGTCGATCAAGCATCTGTTCAATAAAAGGCATAGGGAAATGGTCCTTGCACGTAGCACTGTTTAGCTTCCAGTAATCCATACAAACCCTCCATCCAGTCACTGTTTTTTTGGGATGAGCTAATTTTTATCATTTTCAATCACGGTCATGCCGCCCTTTTTTGGGAACACATTGCACTAGACTCACCCAAGAACTATCAATAATATGGTAGACTACCCCAGCATCCAACCACTTGATAACTTCTTTCTTTACCACCTCCTACATGGAAGGGTTTAACCTTCATTGATTCTCTACACTTGGTTTATTCTCATTCTTTAATTGGATCTTGTGTTCGTAAATTTCAGGGGGAATCCCTCGAATGTACTCAATTGTCCACCCAATAGCTTGCCTATGCTCCTTCAAGACATTCAATAATTTTTCTACCTGCACATCATTCACAAAAGAAGAAATGATTACCAGTAGAGTGTCATTAAATCCAAGAAATTTATACCTCAAGTGTGGTGGAAGTGGTTTGAGCTCTAGTTGCGGCGGCTCAATAATTGAAACCTTTGCGCGAGGAGTGACTCTATTCTCTAAGTCGAGAGAGAGTTTCTTTGGAGAATACGTTTAGGACTCATGTCCTTCCAATGCATTTAATGATTCCATTTTCCCCTCCATATTTTCACCATCGAAATTTACCAAAATAGATGCCAACGCCTCCCCTAGGCATTGCTCTTCCATATTGATTTCAACTGCATCTTCCACCTTATCAACAACATCAATCACCGGGATGTTTTCATATTCATATGGCAGTTTCATACCCTTGCTTTCTTGGAATGTGACCTCTTTATCATTCAAACAGAACTTGATCTCATTCCATTCCGAATACACCAATGCTCTTCCACTAGCAAGAAATGGTCTCTCCCATATAATAGGAATCTCTTTGTCAATTGCACAATCAAGGATTAGGAAATCAGCAAGCGAATGGAACTTTCCCACTTTCACAAGTACATCATCCACAATTCCCACCAGTTTCTTTATGGAACAATCGGCCATTTGCAATCTCATACTGTGGGCCTCGGCATACCTAACCCCGCTTTCTTGTAAATGGAAAGAGTCTTCTTTCTTTTGAACAGTGGTTATCGCAATGATGGAACTAAACCGGTAAGTCACATTCACCACTTCATTCTTGGTGGTTCTATTCTTGGTGATCAAGTTTTTCAAATACTTATCAAAACTTGGGATCTCTTAAAATACTTCCATAAATGGGATATCTACCGATAACTGCTTAAGCATGTTATAGAACTTTTCGAGTATGCTATCGTCAATCTTCCTAGCAAGTCATTAAGGAAAATATTGAGGAGGTCTAGGAATAGGTGGTAGATTTTATGGTGTCTATTTTACCTTTTCCTTGACCTCTTCCCGATTCACTTCTTGAATCTTGAACTCTTCCAAAACCTTTTTTGTTTCAACAACAATTTGCTCTTAACTTGTGCCTCAACCTCTTGTTCGGACTCTTTTACTTCAGCCACTTGTTCCCTTTCTCCTTGAAGTACCTTCCCACTCCGAGTAGTAATTGTAGTGCAATGAGAAGTTGGACCGCTCCCACTACCATTTGGGTTTGCAACTGTGTCACTTGGAAGTGTCCCCTTTTGATTTGGGTTTTGTTCCCTCAAGAGATCTCTCATATGCATATCTAATTTTTGGGTGGATGCGGTATAAGAACCAACAAGCTCAGTCATATTCCTCATTAAAATGTCGAACCTTTATTGATTTTGCAATACCCGTTCAAGCATGCTTTCCAACTTGGAATCACTTAAGGAACCTTGATTTGAGTATTTCCCCTTTGGTGGAACATAAGGTTTTGAACTCCGATCTGAGAAGTAGTTGTTGTTTTTACTCCAATTTCCTTGATTTGAGCTACCTTGGTCATTTTTCCATTATTGGTTGCCTTGCCCTTGCGAGTAAGGCCACGATTGATTTTTTTTATCCTTGAACTTGGTATTGTTTCCTTTGATAGACTCCTTGAGAGTTGTTGATATATTTTGCTTCCTCAAAGTCTTCATTTGATATGGGTTGAACATCCTCCACCACATTTACCTTTTTTGTTTGGCTTTCAGTGAACATCTTTGTCAACACGTTGACATTGGTGGCGAGCCCTGCAATTACTTTATCCCTTTCTTGGTTCTCCTTAATCACGTTGGTCAAGGAGAGAGTACCATATGCAACTCCACCTGGGTGTCCTCTGAGTGCCAAGCTTGGTTATGTTGTGCCATTTTATCAAGGATTTGTGTAATCCTTGCAAATGTCTTATCAATAAAAGATCCATCAGCTGCATTCTTGTCTATAGATTTGTTCATAGCATCTAAACCCATGTAGAATTTCTCCAAAGAGATAGAATCCGGAAAACCATGATTAGGCGACCTCACAAAATATAACTTGAATCGATCCCATGCCTCATTTAGATGTTCTCCCGGTAGTTTCTTGAAAAAGAAAATTTTATCCCGAAGCTTAGATATCTTACTTTGCGGGAACCATTTAGCTAAGAATGCTTGGACAAGTTCAGGCCATGAATGAATAGAATCTGGTGGCATATTTTGAAGCCACTTCCTTGCTTCCCCGGCCAATGAGTACTTGAACACCCTCAACCTTAGGGCATCATTTGAGAACTTGTTCTGCTTGTGCATCGCACATACATCCAAGAAGTTTCTAAGATGTTGTGTTGTATCATCATCGGTGGTATTTTTGAAAACCCCTCCGTTTTGAGCATTAGGATTAAACCATGTTCCACCTTGAAGGTAGCAGTGCCAGCTATCGGAGGTATAATAGTATTTGTATCCTCAATTTACTCATCTATGTCGGCGAAAGGATCTTTTTACTTTCTCATATTCAGCCATAGTTTCCTATCAACACCAAGCAAATAAGCAAAGTGTGATGGAATAGAAGAAGATGTAAAGTAAAGCACACACTAATTAGTACTTTCAAAACCGTATTCCCCGGCGACGGTGCCAAAATTTGATACGCTTAAACCATATTTTAATTAAATAGTGTAAGGTGGTCAATGTCAAATATAGTAACCCAACAAGGTTTGGGTCGAATCCCACAGGGAATGGGCGTGAAAAGGTTACTCGAGTAGTGTGCTACTTGACTTAGGTCATAATTCTATTCCGTTAACGTAAAAAGAGAATGATATGATTTGAATTAAATAGATAACTAATTGCAAATTTGAGAATGTAGATGATTTGATTAAGGAAACTGACGTTGCATCGCTGTCAATGGAATGTAATGTTGTCGGTGTTAATATGATATATTTATAATGGAAGGTTCTTTTGATATGCAAATGGTTTATAAATGACTAGCCAATATTTTTCAATAGTTGAGTAGCATTTTTCCTTTATGATTTTTCCAAATATAAAAGAGTTGCAATTTAAGAACAACCAATTTATGCCAAATAGAACTCAGTCATTCCTAAGCGATTTCTATTAAACAAGATTTAAAGTCTTGAGTTCTTGATATTCAATTCTACCAAACCGTAACTCACTTTTTCAAGTAAAGAAAGAGTAAAATGGAATAGATTAATGTTTGCAACCACCAACCATAAATAAAGAACAAGAATTGAATAAATATCAACCAACTATTATACAAATATATATATATATATATATATATATATATATATATATATATATATATATATTCTCAATGTTACCCATTAACATTACACTCATTTAGGGTCCACAACCTTAGTATTTAAAACTAGCTACTCATACTAAAATACAAGAACAAAGTATTTAATAAATCCATAAAGCTTACAGAGTGCAAGATTCCTTCTTCACAACCATCCAAATAAATGATGTATTCAATGCTCTCGAATTAGGACCTTGTTTCAGACTTGAATGACCCACAAAAACCCTAGTTATTCTCTTTATAGTGGACCAAAAATCGTGGTCAAAATAGAACAAATTACCCCTTCATTTAGCTTATACGATTGCATAATGGTCGCATACCAGCTATACGGTCTGCATATTCTTCATTCCATCGCAGATATGCTGAGTTCCCAATTCTTGTTTCAAACGCATGTCAAATATATGGTCTGTATGTGCTTTATGCGATTGCATATGCATTGCATATCTAGGTAAGAACTTTCCTCTACTAGATTTATGCGACCATGATGCGGATCGCATAAGTCTTATGTGGCTTGCATAATGGACCGCATATTTTATTCTTCATTTGGACAAAAGTCTATCCCTATGTGCGATCACCATGTGAATTATGCAGTTCGCATGTGAATTATGCGACCACATACTTGTAACATATCCACTCTTTTTCGACCTTTTGACTTCCTTTCCATGTTTCCGGGTCTTCAAGCTCATGCACTGCAATATAACCAAACATGATCAGAATTAACTAAAATGCATTAAAAGACGAGTTAAAATCTAAGCAATTTGTATCAATTGTGCCGAAATTCTACGGCACATTGGTGATTTTGTTGAGCTTGTGATTAGTAACCACTATCATTAGTGTCATTAGTAACAACTATCATTCCCCCCTTCTTTGGGATACATTTAACCGAAAAAGTCCATGACTATCGGAAATGGGGTAGACAACCCCGGCATCCAACCACTTGATAATCTCCTTCTTGAAAACTTGTCGCATAGCCTCATTAAGTCTCCTTCGATTTTCAATATATGGTTTTTCTCCATCCTCCAGCTTGATCTTATGCATGGAAAGGTGGGGCTTATCTCTCAAATATCCGCCAAGGTCCACCTAATAGCCTTCTTTCTCTTTTGTAGAACCGCCAATATGAAATCTACCTGCACGTTAGTCAAACAAGAGGAAAGAATAACCAATAAAGTAGAACAAGGGCCAAGAAATTCATACCCAAAATGTGGAGGCAATGGCTTCAACTCTAAGGTAGGTGGCTCTTCAATCGAAGTCTTCGCAGGAGAATGACTCCTACTTTCAATATCAGGGGACAATTTCTGGGGTGCATAGTTGTATGACCCTATTCCTTGAAAAGAGTTCACACATTCCATGAATTCATCCATCTCGTCATCACCAAAGGTGAGTAGGACGACCTCCAACGTATCACCAATATTGATTGTAGTACTTGTATCATCAAATAATGCCATCGGTCACCAAGTCCAAAAAAGACCACACCCTATTTTTATTAGGTTGTGCATGTACGTACACATATGGAATATCACTTTTTCATCACCAACCCAAAAAATGAGTTCTCTAGATTCAACGTCACAAAGAGCCTTACTCGTTGCAAGGACAGGTCTTCCAAGAATTGGTACTTCACAATCTAAAATGACAAAATCTTCCAGAAGAATGAATTTATTTACCGGACCAAAACATCTTCAATCATACCCAATGGCCTTTTCATGGTACGATCAGCCATTTAAAATCTCATACAGATGAGACTTGGTTGCCCAATTTCCAAAGTCTTGAAAACCAAAGAGGGTATCAAATTTATACTTGCTGCAAGATCACAAAGAGCTTTAGGGAACTCGGCACTTCCAATTGTATAAGTAATCGTGAAAGCACCAGGATCCTCCAACTTAGGAGCCATTGAATGAATAATTGAACTCACTTGATGAGTGACCTTGATGGTCTCAAAATCATTGACCGCTTCTTCGTCACAAGATCCTTCATAAATTTTGCATAACCGGGCATTTGTTCTAAAGCCTCGACCAACTGCACATTGATTGAAAGACTCTTCATTATTTGAATGAACTTCTTGAATTCATTCTCACAATTTTTCTTCGTAATTCTTTGAGTGTATGGAGGTGGATGCTAAGGCAATGGTGCATAAGCCTTTTGCACTATCGGCTCCAGTATGCCAATAATGTGTTCCCTGGACTGGTCACCTCCTATTGAGTGACTTTCACACTATCATCAATATCAATCAAAACTTCCTCATTAGGTTATACAACATTGTTCGAGATCGCTTCTTCTTGAATCACTTGATCATCATCAACAAGTTGCATGTCACTTGAGGTGTATGCATTCCCGCCTCTTCCACTTCTTGTGACAACCGCCATGGAATGCCCTATATTGTTACCGCCCTTTGGGTTTACAATAGTGTCACTTGGTAGTGACCCGTTAGGATGAGAATTTAGATCTTGAGAGATTTTCCCCATTTGAACTTCTAGGTTGCAGATTGGTGTGTTGTGTGAGGAAAGTTGGGCATCTGAATCGCCATTTTTTTTCATCATTTTCTTGAACATAATTTCAATATATCTCATCTCATTGTTTGAAGAACTTGAATAATGGGAAGGATAAGGAGGTGGTTTGCTCGATTGTTGGTACATCGGGGGCCTTTGAAAACTGACCCCGACTTGCCTTGATTGTTACTCCATTCAACTTCATTATTACTTCCCCAATTTCATTGGTTGTTTCCTCCAATTTTCTTAATTATTTTTGTTGTGCCAATTTCCTTAATTTTTAGAATTTCAACTGTCATGATTTTTTTATGGTCGTCATTATTGTTGGTTTGGGTCTTGGAAGTTGTTTCTTTGCACCTGAAAATTATTCACATATTTCACTTTGTCTTCTTGATCATAATAGAAATTTTCTTGCTCGAAACCACCATCTTGCACATAGTTCAAGGGCAAAGAATAACTAGGATGATGGTGTGGAGTCGATTTTGAACTTGAGGGAACTAGGATGTAATTGGATCTATTTTCTATGTGTTATATGTATTGGGGTGTATATGCAAGGTTGACGAGTGTATATGCCTTAGCTATAGGTTAAGCATGCCGGTAAAACTAGCTTTATTTTGTTATGTTGCTTTATATGTTATATCTTTCATGTTTTAAATAGATTTTGGATCTCATCGATGATGTTATTCAATATGATGGCTATGTTGAGTTGCCGAATATTGCCAATTAAATTTTTATTTGGCTATTAGTGCAAAAAGGATAGTTATCTCTCATGTGGTGAGATACATTTAATCACTCTTTTTGAAGTTATTTGTGCTTCTCACCTTGCTTGGTACTGTTTCATATGCTATGCTTGGTGAAAAAGAGATAAATGAATGAAGAGTGTTTCTGTATTTGTGAGGAAGGGTGATTATGCATGAAGAATATTTACGTATTTTCTTTATATATTATTATCATTGCAAGAAGAGTGTTTTCGTGCTTGTGAGGAAGAGTGAATATGCAGGAGGGGTGTTTCCATGCTTGTTATTATACTTATTCTTGGTGATAAAGAGTGAATTACACAAAGGATATTTTTATTTTTGTAAGGGTGAGAGTAAACACACAAAGGGTGTTGTAATATTTGATTATATTTCCTATTTGTTGCTTTTACTACGCGGATTGAAAACTTGAATGTGTTATTCATGGTTGCCTTTTCATTTTTCTTGGGCTTGAGTTATTGTGAAAGGGATCATTTAGTGTTATTTACAAAAATATAGTTGTTATTTTCGTATGTTATTCCTTCATTATTCTTCGTACTATTTCTACTTGCTATTGCTCTTGTTATCTCACTTGATATCAATTTTCTGTTGTACCTCCAATTTTCTCTCGTTATCTTAATTTCCATATCTACTATCATTGTTCTCGTTATTTAACTGTATAGATTTATATAATAGGTGTCTTGTCTTAGCCTTGTCACTAGCTCATGAGAGTTAGGCTCAATACATACATATTACATTGGGTTGGTTATATTCATACTATACGTTTGCACTTCTTGTGCGGATTTTGGCAACGGACCTAGTGGCACTCAAAAGGTTGACCAGTTTGGGAGTTAAGGAGACTCATGGCAGTGCTAAACTCACATCTACATGAATTGGAATGACCTTTTTATGGTCTTCTACTGTTTATTTGCTTCAAACTATGTTGTTATTCATTTTCAATATGGTATTTAGTAATTCTACAGAAGCCCATGTACTGAGTGACATTAGTTCTAGGAGATTATTAGCCGGATGTGTTGGTTTAGACTCGTTATGTATTTTTATTTTCACTCTTTATTATGATATCATGTTGTTCATTGCTTAATTTTGTCTCATATTTCTATTAAGAATTAGCTTTCCTAGCAAGCGATGTTAAGCATCATCATGACCCCGTGGTTAGATTTTTTGGGTTGTGACACAATACCAGATTGTGCACAAGAAATATGCACAGTTTTGTAACATTTAGACTATTTCTTGCATTTCCTACAATTTCTACACAACTGATTTTCTTAGAATATTGCCAAAAACCTTGCAATTCTGTCAACTATTGTGATTTGGTCCAACATTACAGTTTTGTCCACTCTTTGCAAATCTATCTAATTTTACCAATATGATCATTTTTTGCGAATATGAATAAAATTTAAAAAAGTGTCTAGTTGTATCTCTGATACCAAGATGAAACAGAATCAGATTGATAATACGGATAATGCAGAAATAACGGAATCAAAAAGATAAGAGATTAGTGTTTAAAATAGAAAAATACAAAAAGAATTTAACTATGAACTCGTTAAACCTCTTGAATTCTTATGATAAACACGAATCAAGGAAGAACACAAATAAGAAATACGAATTAAGCTAAGTAAATAAGTTCATTCAAAGCGCCTAGTAATTACACCAACAAATCAACGAATTAACATTCAAATACAAAAGACAATCCAAGACTATGAATATAAACTTGTACAAAATTAACCTAACATAGATAATCTTAGAAAACATGATAAAGAAAAAGAAAGTAAATATACCCTAAACCCTCAAATACTTTGCAATCCATCATAAGTTTCCTCTCAAATGAGGGTAATAGATTATTTATACTAGGGTGGTACTTGGGCTAAATGACCAAAATACCCGTAAGACAATATAGACACACTTGATCTTGACCCTTTTAAAGCACTCCAATGCTACGGTATTGACTTGAAAATCATCTTCGTCATAAGCGTGCTAACTCGGCATATATCATTATCGGGTAGCTCTAGTCGCAATCATGTAGGTTTGGTTCGGGGCCTATGGAAGCTAGTCTTTGATATTGCGTGAGGGTGAATCATACTTGAGCAAGGTCTATAACAAATAATCTTCGTGATCACGTGGGTCCCTATTCGCGCGATGAAGGAAAATGCTTCAAAGGTTTAAATTGGATCACTTAGGAAATTTGAACTTATTTTACCATTTTTTAGATCTTGAGACCTCTAATTAATGTGATTATAAAAGAAACTTTTACCTACATCTTGAGGGTAAGTAATCTATGCTTGATTTTGGATATATATCATGATTACTCATGGATTTGAGCACTGAAAATAAGGAATCGAAAGGTTAAAAATGGGTGTTTTACCTAACTTTAAGAAAGTATAATTTGGTAATTTAAACACTGATTTGGACTAAGATTGAGAATGTAATTCTATATTTTGACTCAGGATGTTATTGGTCATCAGGTTTTACTTTTGTTTTCGAATTTGATATCGTGGGTCCGGTATTGATTTTTGTTGACTTTGACCTAGACCTATCTTTTGCTTATGTAATTGAGTTCTATGACTTTATTTGATACCATGGAGTGTTTTTATGACTAGATCAAGCTCATTCACTTTATTTGGAACAAGCAAAGGTGATTCTTGAAAGTTAGAGCTAGCTCGAGATAGAGGTGAGTTAAGATTTTGACATCAATGAGAGAATTTTTCCAAAATAATTTATTTGATATGTGCTACGTATATTGGGTTAACATAGATACAAGATGATGAACGTATACGTGAATATCACGTTTTTCATTATTGGGGTAGTATATATCACATGTCTTGTATATTTTATATGATTTTTTACTTGTTGCATGACTACTTAAGCATCTTCTCTATGCTAGTACAATGTAATAAATATCATCACATGCTAGCTTAATATTATATTAATATGTATGTCTAATTATGTAATGTCATGCACTATACATGTATATTTGTATTTGCATTGAGTTTCATATTTAATTGTGTCTATGACATGCTAACTTGTTCGTGCGGATTATATTATGCAAGTTGAGTTGTTCGTGCAGATTATGTTATGCACATAAAGTTTTCCATGCTGGTTATTATGTGTGGATGCGAATTCATCATTCACGAGTCACCCAAAAATATGTCTTTCATGGTAGCGCATGCATAGGTTAGTTGGATACTTGGAGATTGTCAGTTCGATGTAAAATTTGGGTCTTTATCATGCATTAGTGTTATTAAGCTCTTGTTGATACACATAGAAATGATACTTTGTGAATATCTCTAAATATGATGTTTAGATGCATTGACATATGCATTGGACTTGTTATCTAAAGACATCTTGCATCTTATCTGTTACGAAGCGCCTTCCTGAGATTCTTTGGAAGGGAAACGTAAGGCTAAGCAACCGATGTCAGTACGGTTGTTGTCCGCCAATGAGGTCCCCGTTGCACGCTAGACTAGATTGTCAGTGCCGTGCGGGAAAACCAATGTCACAAGCAATTGCGGAAGCTGAGAGAGAATTGAGTTTTGAATGATGATGATGATTTTATTGATGACTGAAAGCTGATTACAAAAGATGCAATGTCGAGAGGGAGAGACACCAGTACAGAAAATGGTTGCTTGAAAATTTTTGATTGCTTGATCCCCCTAATAATGCTTAAAAAATAAAACCCAAGATTACATGACTGGCCCTAAGAAAGCTGTAAAGCATACTGAATGAAAATGCAGTAAAGCTAGCCTAGAATTACAATGAAAGAAGACTTAGTTTATTACAATGTAGAAATAAGTCTGATGGCAGCAACTTTGTCTTGTGGGTTAGGGTCTGCGTGCACGGTGCTGTGGGTGCGCGTGACACTTGTTGTGTTTTCCCGAGGCTTGGCGCTGGAGCTTGGCATCAAGGTCTATGCGTGAGGCGCTGCTGGAATGGGCCTGCCGCTGGGCGCCGGCAAGGCATCAGGATCTTTGCACGCGGGCATTGTCAGTGCGCGAGGCGCTGTTGTCATTGGCCAGCCGCTGGGCACTGGCGAGATACATCGGTGGGGCGACAGAGGTGCAGGGCGCTTGTCACTTGGCGCAGCCAGACCACGGGGCCGACCATGGCGCTAGGCATTAAGAAGCTTGCTAGGTCGCCATGGGGGGCGACCAAGGGGTCATAGGGCGTGTATGGAATGAAACCCATGACATTCTACCCACCTGAGTTGGCGCCGTCCTCAGAGCCTTATGATAAGGATGATGTTGATGATGATGAGTCTGGTGGTTCATGGATGGGAGGTCTATGCCCCTCTGTTCTTTGAGCTTGATGTGGTAGCAATGCAATGATTTCATGCGGCTGACATGGAAGACTAGATGGATCTTCCACCATGATGGAGTTTTCACCTGATATGTACATTTCCCAATGCATTTTTCTATAGGCCGGGGCCCGATGTATTTTTGTTGCAGGCGAGGGTCAAGGGTCCTTTCTGCAAACAACTATCGCTTTGGGATGCATAACATTACTTTGTCCCCTGCTTGATGTTAGGCAAAGCAAAGATTTTGTTCGGTGAACCTTTTTGACCTCTCTTGGGCTCTGACAAGATAGCTCTACACTATCCCCATGTTGCGTTCCCATTCGCTTGAGAATTTGGCAGCTCGAGGAGATTTCAGCACGATTGATGCATTCACTGTTTGCGGGAGAAGTGGTTGTTATCCTGTAACAATTTCAAAAGGGCTTTTGTTTGTATGAGGGCTCCTTTGAGAATTGAAACACAGTTGAGCAGCATCCAAGAGCTCCACCCAATGCTTCTGTGATCCAGTTGCAAAGTTGCAGAGATATTCCTCCAGCATGTCATTGAACCGGTCTGTCTGGCCGTCCGATGGTGAATGGACGTCTGATTTATGATTCAATGTCGACCCAAAGCACTTAAAGATATGGGTCCAAAAGTTTCTAGTGAAGCGTGATTCGCGCCTACTAACAATATCTTTGGGTAGGCCCCTATGTTTTACAATGTGTGAGAAGAAGAGTCGAGCTGTATCTTCTTCTGAGATGTTTCGTGGGGCTGCTATGAAAGTTGCATAGTTTGAAAACTGATCTATGACAACCAAGATGGATGCAAGATTACCGACTTGGGGAAATCCCGTGATGAATCTGAGGGAAACACTTTTTCATGGTCTGTGGGGCATGTAATGGCTGCAATAGTCCCATATGTGATGAGTGCTCCGGCTTGTCCTTGTGGTATGGCTGACAAGTCTTCGCCCACTGATGAGCGTTACCAGTCTGTTGAGGCTGATGACATGAGGGCTGATTGTTGTTGTGAAGGATCGCCGGAACCAGGGGTTCATGTCTGTTGGCTACCTTCTCCAACTGCAAGGCCGAGATGTTTCCAGTGGACATCTTTATGGGGCTGCATGGTATGGTGCACGGCTTGGCCCCGTTTTCTCCAATCATTAGGAGCACGTTATCATGTGGTACTGGTATGGTGTTAGTCTGCCTCATGAACTCCAAACCCACAATGATGTCCAAGTCATCTATGATTGCGATGCACAGGTCGATGCTTCCTTTGTATGGGCCAAGTTTCACTGGGACATTTGTAGCTGTTCCACCCAATGTTTGGAGCGACAAGTTGATAGCCTTGACGCGGCCTTTACTCTTTTGCACAATTAGACCCAGGCGCTCTACCTGAGTCGAAGCCAAGTAGTTTTTGGTAGCACCCATGTCTATTAGTGCGTGAAGGGGCTTTCCGTTCACTTTCAATATGACAAACATTATGGTTCTTTCTTGAGTTGGAGGCCCTTCATCTATCTTTTCCTTCCCTTTCTTGGTGATTGAGCTTGATATTTTATTAGCAGGACATGCACTGGCCCCCTCTAAGGCATGTGGGATAGAGCCAACAATTGCATTGAAGGTGCCTATCTGGTCGTCTTATGATGTGTCTAATGCATCTGACTCATCCTCGACAGTTTGATGCGCATCGATCTTGAGGTTTGGGCATTCATTATTCCAATGCTCCCCACCGCAATGACGGCATTCTGAGGGAGGCTTTCTCTCCTTATTGTTGTTGATGGATGCAGAGTTGTTGCTATTTGAGGGAGGTGTCTTAGTTTTGGAAGCATTCCGATCTCCCCCACTTTTGCTTGGGCCACCATTGCTAGGATGGTTCCCGTTGAATCCCCCTCGGACAGGTGGCTGGGTCCTGTCATTCTGAGTTCCCAAATGATTATCGCCAAGGCATTCTGCAGCTTGAATGGCCTTGGTCAGGGTATCTACCCGTTGTCTCTGTATTTCCATACGGGCATGAGGTTTCAAACCTTCTATGAATGCAAAGAGTTTGTCTTTGTCCCCCATGTCGCGTATGTTCGGCATGATCATGGAGAATTCATGCACGTACTCCCTCACTGACTTGGTGTGATGGAGCTCCCGTAGTTTCCTCCTTGCATTGTATTCCACATTTTTAGGGAAGAACTGTAGGCGTATTGCTGCCTTCAATTCATCCCATGTATGGAGAGTATCTTCACCGGCCTTGATGGATTCGTATTTGACCCACCACCAAAGTTTGGCATCGCCCTAAAGATACATGGGAGCGGTTGCTACCTTTTTGGATTCCACCAAATGGCCCACGGCATCGAAGTATTGTTTGATGTCAAAGATGAAGTTTTCCACTTCTTTAGCATCCCGGGATCCGTCGTATGGCTTTGGCTCCGGTATCTTAAGTTTTTGTAGAATGACGTTGGGGTTTGTAGTACCCCTGATGTGGTTGTTGCCTCCTCGAAGAAGGCTTTGTACTGCAGCATTGACAATATTGAGCTGGCCTATCAAGTCGTCTATGGTTTGCTGCATGGCAGTTAGTTTGTCTACCTCCTGTTCCCGTTGGGCTAAATCGTTGGCACGTTCCTGCTGGAGGTCCTCAAATTTGCTATGGATATTGGTAGTTTCAATGGCTGTTGTTTGCCGGTCATCCTCATAGTCGAGAATGATGTTTGCGATGTCATTTTCAGCCTACCGCATTCGGCGGTCCAGGTCGTCCAACCTTTGCACTAGGTTGGTGCTTAGATCAGGCACCGTATCCACGATGGGTCATAATCGGTCAACCGTCTCCTCTAGGGATGCTAGACGCTCCCCATGATTCAGCATGGTCAGAAATGGTTATGATGAAAAATGTGTTCCCTCGTCCGATGTCGAGCCTAGGCTCTGATACCAATTGTTACGCAGCGCCTTCCTGAGATTCTTTGGAAGGGCAACGTAAGGCTAAGCAACCGATGTCAGTACAGTTGTTGTCCGCCAATGAGGTCCACGTCGCACGCTAGACTGGATTGTCAGTGTCGTGCGGGAAAATCAATGTCACGAGCAATTGCAGAAGCTGAGAGAGAATTGAGTTTTGAATGCTGATGATGATTTTATTGATGATGAAAGCTGATTACAAAAGATGCGGTGTCGAGAGGGAGAGACACCAGTATAGAAAATGCTTGCTTGAAAATTTTTGATTGCTTGATTCCCCTAACAATACTTAAAAAATAAAAACTAAGATTATATGACTGGCCCTAAGAAAGCTGTAATAGCATACTGAATGAAAATGAAGTAAAGCTAGCCTAGAATTACAATAAAAGAAGACTTAGTTTATTACAATGTAGAAATAAGTCTGATGACAGCAACTTTATCTTTCATGGTAGCGCATGCATAGGTTAGTTGGATACTTGGAGATTGTTAGTTCGATGTAAAATTTGGGTCTTCATCATGTATTAGTGTTATTAGGCTCTTGTTGATACACATATAAATAATACTTTGTGAATATCTCTAAATATGACGTTTAGATGCATTGACATATGCATTGGACTTGTTATCTAAAGAAATCTTGTACCTTATCTCATGCTTAGTCTGTGCATACATTATGTATACTTTTGAACTGCACAAGTGTTGAAAAGTACAATTTTAACTAAAAATTGTCACCATAACTTTATTGGCAATAGTCGATAATACGTATTGAGTACGTGTTGGTATACTCATACTACATTTAATGTATATTTTTGTATAAGTTCTGATCTTGGTATCAGCGGTATCCGTGAGGCAGTATAGGAGCGTGCTTGGAGACTAGTGGTCTGCTGTTTGAGTAACTTCGCAACTTCATGGAGTCTCTTCTATTCTTTCATCTACTATTTTATTCTGTTCATTTAGTATTTGTATTTTTCAGCTAGAGAGTTGTATGCTTATTCTATCTTTAGACGCTCATGACCAGTCTTAGGGATTTGTATTTGCGTTTTCGTGTTATATCAGATTTAGTACTATTTGTCGTATTTATTGTTGTCTTGTATGTTGGTTCGTCGAAGGAGTTGAGTTAGGTGTCATCGTAACTTAGATGTGATTTGGGTCGTCGCACAATATCAGTTGTAGCAATTAACCTGTCTTATTTTCAAGATTACAACTTGAAGATATTCTTTAGGTGACCTGATAGTGTAAACTTTTTTCACACTAACGATATATAACTAAAGAAAATTTATAAATCTCAGATTTTAAGGAAGCTTAAACTCTCTCTCTATATATATATATATATGCGCTTGTGTGCATGCGCCCGTGCTGTATGTATTGTGTCGTGTGGAGAACTTAAATAACAAAGCGATGGAATGTGGATTAATTAATTGGAAACAGTATGCCTATATTAAAATATAGTACAGTACGTGATTGGTTTTTAATCTCCCGTAAACGGATTAGTGGCGTCAAAATTTGTCAAAGGGAACTTTTTCTTGGATTTGATACAAAAGTTGGCCCAGCAACTTCTATTAGTAGTTCTGATGTATGTTGGTGAAGATGATGATAATAATATGTAATAATTAATCAATTCAAATATTGAATAGATTATTGGTACTGTAACTAGTAAATTTCACGAGTATAAATTATGAAACAACTAATTCAACAATATTTTTTCGGAAAGAATGTATCAATTGAAATAGAACTCTTTATCTTTTATAATTATAAGACCTGTCAGGAATGAATCTCTTTGTTAGTCCATAGATAGGATGACTAATAGAAATTTGATGATAATTAACAAAAGGAAAATAAAATTAATTAGCCCTAAGTGTCTTAAAAGATAAAGTTTGCATTTAAGTATTTTCTTTTTTCGAACTTGCAGAACGAAGTCCCAAACAGAGAATGAGAGTTCCTAAAGGTTCTTGGATATTACTAGTTGCAAATTTCACAAAGCTCTGTTGATACCCAATCATACTAAAAAAAATATTTACTATACAATTGTGTGTTGTTCGGATAAAAATTATGATCAAGCAGGTAGTCTAGCTAACATAGCTATTCGTCAGAAATAGATGCGTTCTAATGTAGGCTATTATAGAAGCGGGCATGCTTGTCTACCGGCTAAATCTAGTAGTCAATATATTTATTAACTCTTCTATCGTAAAAATTCTCTGATATATGACCCCATAAGAAAGCTAGTAGTATTTTTTTTTCAATCGAAAAGAACTGTTTCCCTCTCCAATTATTTATCTGACCCCTTTTTCTTTTTTTTTCTTTTTTTTTTTTTGGCTGAAGCTTTAGATAATTGAATGACAAGTGACCTTTCTTTATCACATAAGGAAAATGCTTTTTTTTTTCTTCAAATAAACTAGGAAAGCAAAAGTTTTTCCCTTAAGCATGCTCCTCGTACTTTCTTAATTAAAAGACGAATATGCACAAAAATTATTAATTGCAAGCTTTTTCTCCCAAGGGGGAAGTACAGAAGCTTTACTCTAAAATATTATGTGTTATCTAGTGGACAATAAAGAATTCATTTTTTATAATTTATTTCTCATAAATAGACCTAAGTCAAACCTTAGAAAAACGATCAAACCGTGTGATCATTGTTAACTTGGATCAAGATCCTCTCATGAAATCTTCATTTTTTACTTTTTTATTTACTGATTTACTTCCATCTTTGGTACTAATCTGTTACCCTTAGGCAAAGGTTAATTTATTGGTGTCACCTAACAAAAGCAAGATCAAAAGGTTGAAAATGTAATTTTGATTTAAGCATTTAAAGCCTGTTTGAACGAGTTTCCGAGAGGACATTATATTTATTGTCAAAAAAGTACTTATTTGAAAATTTGATATGTTTGGTGAAGATGCAAAGTTCTGCTTAATTTTAGGGTAAAATTAGAATTTGTAACTTCTTTAAAAAGCTGAAATAGTAAATTAATTTTTTCAAGATAAAAGTATTTTAATCATAAATTTATATTTTTCAAATTATTTTTTTATTAATTTAAATTTTTTCTTCTTTTGTTTATATTATTCCTTTCTGTCACTTTTTTTTATTTTTATTGCAATTTTGTTCTGCTTCTCCCGTTCCTCATTGGATCAGGTCTGCATCTCTTACTAGAGGCTATTCTCCCTATAAAGCAAGATAACACAATGTCACCGAGTAGTTCCTAGCAGCACTATAGCCGGTTTGGCCAAACTACAAAAACTAGCTTATTTTGATAAATGCTTTTTTTTTAAAGGTATTTTTTTCAAAAATATTTTTGGTGAGAAACAGTTTGTGTTTGGCTAATTAGTTTGAAAAATACTTCTGAGCAGCAATTAGTGCTTGGCCAAGCTTTAAAAATCTGCTTCTAAGTGTATTTTTCTCAAAAGTGCTTCTCAAAAAAGTGCTTTTGGAGAAAAGCTACTTTTTTCTTCTTTTCCAAAACTGCTTCTGCTTCTCCTCAAAAGTACTTTTTCCTTTCAAAAGTTTGGCCAAACACCTTAATTTTTGGCCAAAAGTACTTTTTGGCCCAAAAAAAATACTTTTGGCAAAGAAGCTTGGCCGAACAAGCTATTAAACTATATCTCCCATTCAGATATTAATACTTCATCTCTACCTTGCACTTGTGAAGTTTCTTCCAATACCAACCACAATCAGCAGATGATTTATATAGTCAGACATTACTATTGAATTTCATATAGATCCCACGAATCGTTTTACCCATAGAATATCTTTTTTCTCGAACAATAACTAACATAATTTTTCAACAGAAACAATACCACAATGTACTTTTTTTTAATGTTTACTTCGTAGGTGTACATATCTTATCATATGTCATCAAAGTAATCTTCCTCTTCCCCTTTGAGCTATATCATAGATCGATAGTCCTTGCATTATATATCAATAATCTTAAGTACACTTCGTTCTCAAAAGATACTCCATGACTAATAAAAATAACAAAGGGGAAATTGGATCAGCTTGAACCTCCTTCTAACTTCAAAGTAATCATGTTCTTCTCTATTCACCTTAACCGAGATTTTTTGTAGAGATAGCATATGCCATGATAAGCTACACATTCGAAAGAACCCAAAACCAATCGATATTTATTCTATGAAGTATCATTTTACCGCATCCTAAACTTTTCTCAAATCTATTTTTATCATACATCTTGGGGAGGTCTTGCTGTTGTAGTATTTCAATAAATCATGAGATATCAGAATAACGAGTGCAAGTGATCTTCCCTCAATAAATATAGCTTGGGTTTCAGTGGCCAAGAAAGGAAGAAACATCCTTCAATCTTTTGCATAACATCTTAAAATGCAGTTGTACAGGATACACAACAAGAAACTGGCCTAAACTGACTTGCACGCATAGAATAAGTACATTTCCGAAGAATTTCATCATTGATTTAGTAATATTCTCACTAATTATTTTTCAAGAACCTAATGAAGTCAATCCCACAGAGTCATGGGCTTTTGTTTATGTTAGTGCTAAAGAGTGCTTCTTTAACTTTCTTATTAGAGAAAGCATGTATTGAGATTGGTAGTTAGCATAACATGTATAGTTGATTAACAAGTAAAGTACTTAGTAGTTAGCGGACAGTTGGACGTGAGTTATCCTGTTAGATAGTTGTTAGATAGTTATGTAGGTTAATTATAAATAGTTGTTGCACATATACATTCCGTGAGAATCAATACAACAGCGAGCTTCTCTCCCAAATAACTTCTCTTTACTTCCTTGGATGAACTGTGAGATTAGGCTCCTTATATTGATAAAATTAGCATGGTATCATAGCAGTGACTCGATCATACACTCATTATGAGATTTAAGTAATCAATTTGTGTTTAGCCATTCTTCGATTCCTTCTATGCTACGAGATTCCTCTACTCTGCAATACTGGCGATTGATGATTAAATTGAAAATAAACTTAATCACACGTATTCGTTGTACGTTCATCCTTCTGATACACCTGGATCGATCTTAATTCCAATGAAATTGACAGAATCTGACAATTATGGGCTTTGGTGAAGGTCGATTAGAATTGCACTTCATGTAAGCGAAACTAAGGTTCGTGACGTGTTGTGTATAAGGACAAATTTAGGACTAAATTACCTAAAGATTGGGAAACTTGCAACGCAATTCTTTTGCCTTGGATTATGAATACGGTATCGTTGGACCTACTTAGTGAAATTGTGTATGCATCAAATGCTAATTTGGTTTGGAAAGACTGATGGAATGCTTTGATAAGGTGAATCATGTGTGAATTTTCTAGGTACAAAGAGAGATTGCCACAATTTCACAAGGGACTGACTTGGTAGCAATTTATTTTAACAAATTGAAAGAACTTTGGGTTGAGTATGATGCCATTGTTCCTTCTCCTAGCTGTGATTGTCCTAAATCAAAGGACCACCTTGAGCATTTGCAGCGTCACATATTACTTTAATTTCTGAGTGTCCAAATGAGTCATATGAGCAAGCTCGCAGACAAATGCACATGAAGAAAATAGAGCCTAGTTTGAATCAAGTATATGTTATGATTATAGAGGATGAGAGTCAAAAGTCACAATCTTTTCCACCATTAACAGAAAAATTTGATATCATGGCTATGCATGTAGGTCGTGGACGATCATACAAATAAAAGAAGCCTTATATGCAATATGAGTATTGTAATATGAAGAACTTAAAAGAGAACTGTTATAAGTTGATTAGCTACCCGATGACTTTAAGGAAAAAAAGAAGTTTATTGTCAATAATGCAGTTGGGAAAAATGTGTTAGACAAGAAATCTCAGGTAGTGGAAGGTAAGGTTGCAGGTGAATCTCCAAAATGTGGATATTTTTCACAGAAGCATAATAAAATCGTATTCTTGGTATGTTGAATAGGAACAAGGATGTTGTTGGACCTCAAGCTTATTTGGCATGTACTACCACATTTTTATGGCAAAAGTAGGTACTACTGAATGGATTATAGATTCTGGTACTTCACGCCGTATTAGTGTTTCACTTAATACCTTAATAGATGTTAATGAATTGAGTTCCAAGGAAGAAGTTCACTTACCTAATGGAGATCAGTCCAACATAACACATATAGGAATTGCTAAGTTACTTGAAAGTATGAGGGCTAAAAATGTGCTATATATTCCAGATTTCATGTACAATTTGCTAACTGTGTCCAAGCTTACCAAAAGCCTTTCTTGTTTTGCCTTATCTTTTTCTTATTTTTGTATTTTTCAGGACCTCTTCACTGCGGGATGTAGGAGATTGGTAAGGAGCATGGTGGTCTATATATTATGAGACAAAGAAATAGTTACAATAATATGAAGGATCTAGTGAAGAGTGCAGTGGTGCAAGGAATATCAGTAGACAGTAGTCTTTGGCATTGCAGGCTGGGCATACTTCAATCAAGACTATGTAGCACATATCATTCCTACAAGATAAAAATTTAGATGTAACTATCAATAAAAATTGTTCCATTTGCCCATTAGCAAAGCATATCAAGTTATTATTTAGTCACACTATTAGTGAGAAATTATTAAAATTGATTCACATGGATGTATGATGTCCTAATAGGATGCCTACTCATGATAGAAAGTATTTTTTCGTTTATATAGTAAATGATCATACCAAATTTAGATGGGTTTACCTGTTGCAAATGAAGGCTGATGCTGCTGTTGTACTCAAAATATTTTTTCCTTTAATAAAAACATATTTTTCTACTATTCTAAAGATGGTTATAAGAACTAACAATGAGACATAATTCTTTAACAAAATATGTATTGACTTATTCAATTCATATGGAATAATTCATCAAAGAAGATGTGCATCTACCCCTCAGCACAATGGGGTAGTAAGAATAAGCGCATGCACGGCTCGAACATTGAAGTTTCAAGCTCAGATTCCTACTAGATTCTGGGGAGAATGTGTAGAAGGGTTTGTCTATTTGATCAATAGGCTGTCAACTGAAGTTCTATAGGGAAAATCACCATATGAACTACTGCATGGAAAGCCACAATCCATTGATCATTTGCCAATTTCTGGGTGTCTTTTCTATGCCATAACTTGTGTAAAAGATAATATAAAACACTACTAGAAATCTGAAAAAAGACGACCATCAAAAGCGACTACCAAAAGCGACCAAAGTTGGTCGCTTTCAGGTCAAAATGCAATATAAAAAAAGCGATCAAACAGGTCTGGTCGATATTATGCCAGTCCCTTTACCTTAGGGACCAAAGGTGGTCACCAATTAGCGATCAACTTTGGTCTCTTAAGGTAAAAGGACCAAATATTTTGGATCAATAATATACCGACCAACTTTGTCGTTATATTATTTTAATAATATAAATTTAGCGACCAAAGTTGGTCTCTAATCTTAAATAACGTTTATTTATTATTAATAATAAAAATAAAGCGACCAACTTTGGTCTGTAAAGAATATATTATATTTTAAATTTTGAAAAATAGAGACCAAAATTGGTCGTTATTATTTTAATTTTTTTAAGCATAGCGACCGGCATTGGTCATTAATTTTAAGAATTTAATTATTTTTTAAATATAAACGACCAGAGTTGGTCGTCATTTTTCAAAAAATATTTTTTTATAGTGCTTTTCGCGAAATCTAGGTTAATTAGCGACCAACCTTGGTCGTTATTTTCCAAAAAATTATTTTTTTAAAGAGAAAAGCGACCAACTAGTGACCAAAGTTGGTTGCTTTGCTTGGTAAATTTTAGCAGAAACTGCCTGTTTTGACAGATACACCACCTGTCAGCATACCAAATCCCTATGACAAGCAACAACAATAATAATACTAACAATAATACAATAATATTGAGCATTATCTTCTACCCTCATCTTTGGTTTTCTAGCCTTTTCTCGACCCCGAGAACCACTAGGATCATTATTACCTCGACCCTTGCCTGTCATTTGCATAATATAACACATATTTAGATTGAAACATATAAAGAAATTATCTATAAACGAGAGTTATTAAAGAAACTAACTTCTTAAATCTCATCTACATATTGTTCCTCATCCTAGAATTCTTCTTCCTCACTAGTTTGAGCTTTATCAATTGATTCTTCTTCCTCTTTTTCTATAATTCTTACTTCATTAATGTCATCTTTTTTCAATATGTGTTCAGGATGTTCTAGATCATTTTCTACAACTTTGTCCACTATTTTGTGAACACTGGAGATGTCGTTTGAATATGCAATATCTAACACATTTTGTACTTCCACCTACCTATAGACTTAGTTTTTATTGCAACCCACCAATCGGACTTATTCTGCCGCAATGAATAAGGATCATAATACACTTTTGTTGACGACCTGGCCAGTTGTCTTAATAATTAACACCTCGATCCCATATTAACTACATTCCCCAAGTTTATTTCTGCTAATTTGATTTGTCGGGACATTCGGTTTTAAGTTTAGGAGAGTTTTAGGACACTTAGTCCCTAATTGAGAGATTAAGTGTTGGAAAGTTATCCATAGTTAGAATAGTATGAAGACGGCCTCAGAATAGAAATCTGATGGTTCCATTAGCTTCTTTCGGTGATTTTGGGGTTAGGAGCGTGTTTGGATTGTGTCTTGGAGGTCCATAGTTAATTGAGGCTTGAAATGCCGAAGTTTGAACTTTTGAAGTTTCCTGTTCGATAGTGAGACTTTGATTAAAGTTCGAAATGGAATTCCGAAAGTTGCTATAGCTTTGTTATGTCATTTAGGATGTGTGTGAAAAGTTTTACGTCATTCGGACGTGGTTTGGTTGGGTTTTTTATCGAAAGCGTATTTGGATGTTTTTAGAAAACTTAGGCTTGAATTCGATGTGAATTGATGGATTTGGTATTGATTGAGGTATTGTGATGATTGGAATAAGCTTGAATGAGCTTTTAGGATGTGTTGGCATTTTTGGTTGAGGTTCCGGGGGCCTCGGGGTGATTTGGGATGGCTAACGAGAAGTTTTGAGTCTTGGAAGATTGCGAAATTGCAGAGGAATTTTGGCCTTCGCGATTGCGTAGAAGGATTTTGGAAGGTAGGTGTTTTTCTCTTCGTGTTTAGAGTTGAGGTTCCGCATTCGCGAAAGGGCTTGATCTGGTGGTTCGTGTTCGCATGGTTTCGTGTTCGCGTATGAGGATCTGGGGTCTAGTATATTTGTTCTTCACGTTCGCGTAGGTGTGACCACGTTCGCGTAGGTGTGACCACGTTCGCTTAGGTATAAGAGTCTAAAGCATCACGTTCGTAGGGAGAGTGTCGTGTTCACTTAGGGTTAATTTTGAGAAAAATAAAATGTGCTTCACAATCGAGTGGCTGAGGTCGCGATCGCGATAAAGGAATATCAAGGCTGGACAGGAAGTTATAAAACATTTCATCCGCGATTTTGTGCCGTATTTTGCACCATCTGAGTATTTGAGAGCTTTTTGAGGGAGATTCAAGAGGGAATCAAGGTGAATCGATTTGAGGTAATATTTTTGAACCTAAAATGTGATTCTATTGTGAAATTAACCTAAAAATTCATGGAAACTTGAACAAAAATGGATGAACTAGGGCTTGGGATTTTGAATTTTAATTTGGGATTTGAGAGGACATTTGGACTCCAATTTTTGTGTTCTTGTTATGAATAGACTCGTGAGAGTATGAGGTTTCGGAAAATATAAGTTATATCCAATTATGAGATGTTTTCCTGAGGGGGAATTTTGTTCATTTTACCTAATTTCTCATCTTAGCTTTGAATTTAATCATAGAATCAGTTGTTTGAGATGTTATTTATATATGTAATTGAATAGAATAGATTTCCACCATTTTGAATCGGATACACGTGGAAAAGGCGTGATTTCTAGTTGACTTTGAGCCGATTCAAGGTAAGTGGCTTGTCTAACTTTGTGGGGGGGATCTTCCCCTTAGGATGTGATATTTGGTAGCTAAATGCCTTGTACATGAGGTGACGAGTGCGTACTTGAGCTAATTATTGAAAATTCGATTTTGCTTAAGTATCTAAGACTGAGTTCCTTTCTTGCCTACTTTATTATATACTTGCAAAATTTTAGCCTGATGTTAGCTAGAGAAGCATATTTAGTTGATTTGTTATTGCCTATTTGTTAAATTGCCTCAGTTTTATTACGTGAAGCATGTTAGGCTAGAATTACTTGTTGCCTTGGGTATGAAACTTCATTTCTAGACATATCCTTGTTGTTGCAGTGTATTTACATTGGGACTACGAATGTGGTATTTTGGTAGCTTCCCCCCCCCCCTGTCTGTTTACTTTGGGATTGCGGGTTGGATTGCGGGTACATCCCCCTGCATACTTACTTTAGGATTGCGCTTTCGATTCCCGATTGATCTCGGGAGATCTACTGGAAAGTTGATGAAAAGGACTACCGGACGGTATCCTTGGAGATCCTCATGTTACTATTGGTATTGAGCTGCTTTGGTTTCCTGTTTTACTCTATTATTTGTATAATTGTTGTTGCCTAGTATAACCTATCTTATTTCATTATTGTTCTCATTTATATCATTTATTTCATATTGTTGAAGATTATTATTATGTTTAACCTCAGTAAGGCCCTGACCTTCCTCGTCTCTATCAAACCGATGTTAGGCTTGGCACTTACTGAGTACCGCTATGGTGCACTCATGCCCTTCCTGCGCATGTTTTTCATGTGCAGATCCAAGTATCGCTACTCAGTCATAACATCCTTGAGGTGGGGAGAGCATTTGGAGACTTCGAGGTACTTCTGCCGCGTCCGCAGACCGAAGAGTCTCCATCTTTATTTTGTCTTGTAGTGTTAGTCCTTCTATCGTACTGCTGATTTAGATACTCTGGAGATTAGAGCACTTTACTGTATTTTTTTTTCCAGCTTGAGTTCCCGTGATTTTTTGGGTTTTGGGATGCTATTGTAGTAGTTGAAATATTGTGTTGTATGTGCCGAGTGGAATTCTCATTCCTCTTTCCATTTTGTTAAATCTTTGTTTGAGTTAAAATTTCCGCAAGTTATTTGTTTCTGCATTGTTAGGCTTACCTAGTCGTAGGGAGTAGGTGTCACGACATATTCACAGAGGGCGAACTGGGATCGTGACAAGTTGGTATCAGTGCTCTAGGTTCATAGGAGTCAGGGAACACATGCCACTTTATTAGTGTCTCGCTGATCGGTACGGAGACATCTGTACTTATCTACGAGAGGCTATGTAACTCTTAAGAAAATTCCACTTTATTTCCTTGTAGTGCGTGATTTTTTATATCACAACTAAAATTTTGTCTTTCTATTCTCTCACATATGGTGTGGACACGTGGTACTCGAGATGATCAGGCACACGCGCCTTCCACTGCAGCCTTAGTGGTCGGGGCTTGGATAGAGGTCGAGGACGCGTACGTGGTGCAGCCAGAGCACCTGTGCGATTCTCCGCCAATGTACCACCAACAGGTCCAGCCGGAGTACAGGCACCTGCAATGCCTACTACTACTACTACTACTACCACTACTCAAGATATCTAGGAGACTGGCACAGTTTATGAGCATGTACACCACCTTGGCATAGGCGGGGTTGCTTCCCCTTGCTGCATCCACATCCCAGGCTGGGGAGGAGCACAGACCCCCATCGCCCGCACTCTTGAGTAGCGAGTACATGTTGAGCAGGTCCCAGAGGTTACACATGCGCCGCCTACAGTACTAGATCAGCCACAGGGCAGCGGCTTCTGAGGATGAGCACCTGAGGCTTGAGAGGTTCAAGAAGTACAAGCCTCTTATATTCAGCGGTCTAGCATCGGAGGATGCTTTGGGTTTTCTTGATAAGTGTTACCATATTCTCCGTACCATAGGTATTTTACGATCCGGTGGGGTTTCTTTCGCCACCTTCCAGCTTCGAGGGGCCGCTTATGAGTGGTGGCACACCTATGAGTGGTGGCACACCTATGAGTTAGATAGTCCAGATGAGGCTGCTTCACTGACTTGGACTCGATTTTCAGATATGTTTTTGCGAGATTATGTTCCTCAGAACCTCAATGACGCATGGCGCATAGAGTTTGAGCATTTGCGCCAGGGTACTATGATTGTTTTAGAGTATGTTGTTCGTTACACCAGTTTGGCTAGGCATGCACCAGCCTTCATTACTACTGTTCGCAAGAGGGTTCGCCGGTTTACTAAGGGGCTTATTCTAAGCATCAGATCTAGCATGGCTCGTGAGTTGGAGATACATGTTTCTTATCAGCAGGTGGTGAGCATTACTAAGAGAATTGAGGGTATGCATGCTAGGGAGAGAGAGGAGAGAGGGGCCAAGAGGTCTCAAGATTCGGGCCACTATTCTAGTGCCCGTACCCTAGGTACAGGTCGTCATGGTAGGGGTTATATGAGTCGCCCCATTCACTTAGATCTTCCAGTAGCTAGCAGTGCTCCAGCTCCAACTCCTGCGAGGTCTCAGGAGTCTTATTATGCACCTCGAGTTTCGAACATGCCTCCTGCGTGGGGTGCTTCCAGAGGTCAGTGCAAACCTAACCCTAGCCAGTCGCAACCACCACATCCTCGCAGAGCTTGTTTTGAGTATAGTGGAACACGCCACATAGTTAGGGACTTCCCCATACTTGGGAGGGGTGCATCTTCACAGACTTCTCAGCCACAGTGTGCCCCACAAAGTTCCCAAGCTATGGTTACAGCTCCAGTCACTGGCCTACCTGCTCAGCTAGCTAGAGGTTGAGGCCAGGGAGGCATAGGTCGCCCTCGAGGAGGAGGCCAGGATAGATACTATGCCCTTCCCGCTCGTGTTGAGGCTGTTGCCTCCGATTTTGTCATCACAAGTATTATACTGGTTAGCCACAAAGATGCATCGATTCTATTCGATCCAGGATCTACTTACTCTTATGTGTCCTTTTATTTTGCTCCAAATTTAGGTGTATCTCAGGATTCTTTGAGTTCCCTTGTTTGTGTTTGTACTCCCTTGGAGGATTCACTTGTTATAGATCGCATTTATCAGTTATGTTTGGTTACTATTCGTGGTTCTAAGATTAGAGAAGACTTATTGTTACTCAGCATAGTTGATTTTGATATTATTTTGGGCATGGACTAGTTGTCGCCCCATTATGCTATTCTTGATTGTCATGCCAAAACTGTAATGCTGGCTATGCTAGGTGTACCGCGTGTTAAGTGGAGTGGTACTTTAGATCACACTCCAAGCAGAGTTATCTCTTTTCTTAAATCTCACTGTATGGTTGAGAAGTGGTGTGCCGCATATTTAGCCTATGTGAGAGATGTTAGTGTTGATACCCCTTTTGTTGATTCAATCTTAGTGGTACGTGATTATCCCGATGTATTTCCAGCTGACCTTCCGGGCATGCCACCTGATAGAGACATTGATTTTGGCATTGATTTGTTGGCGGGCACTCGGCCTATTTCTATTCCTCCACATCGTATGGCTCATCCTGAGTTGAAGGATCAGTTATAGAAATTGCTTGATAAGGGATTTATCCGGCCAAGTGTTTCACCTTAAGGTGCTCCTATCTTGTTTGTGAAGAAAAATAATGGTTCTATGCGTATGTGTATTGATTATATCCAGTTAAACAAGGTTACGATGAAGAATCGTTATCCTTTGCCTTGTATTGATGATCCTTTTTACCAGCTTCATGGCACATGGGTGTTTTCTAAGATTGATTTGCGCTCAGGTTACCATCAATTGAAGATTCGCGAGCCAAATATCCTGAAGACTGCTTTCAGGACTCGGTACGGTCATTACGAGTTTCATGTTATGTCATTTGGTCAGACCAATACCACATCAGACTTCATGCATTTGATGCACAGTGTATTTCATCCATATATCGGCTCTTTTTTCATTGTATTTATTGATGACATTTTGGAGTATTCCCGGAGTCGGGAAGATCATGGCAGCATTTGAGGATAGTGCTCTAGACTCTGAGTGAGAAGAAGTTATATGCAAAGTTCTCAAAATGTGAGTTTTGGTTGGATTCGGTGGCAATCTTAGGACAACTGGTATCGAGTGAGGGCATTCAGGTGGATCCGAAGAAAGTAAAAGCTTGTGCATAGTTGGCCCAAGTAGTCTCAGCTACAAAGATTCGTAGTTTCCTTATCTTGGCAGGCTACTACCGTCGTTTTGTGAAGGGGTTTTCATCGATTGCAGCCCCTATGACAAGATTGATCCAAAAGGGTGATCCATTTCGGTGGACAGAGGAGTGTGAAGCGAGCTTTAAAAATCTCAAAACAGCTTTGACTACAGCCCCAGTTTTGGTATTGCCTACAGGTTTAGGGTCTTGTACCGTCCATTATGTGACTCGTGAGATGGCCTTGGAGAAGTATTGATGCAGGATGGTAGGGTGATTGCCTATGCGTCCAGACAGTTGAAGATACACGAGAAGAGCTATCCTGTCTATGATCTTGAGCTAGCTGCCATTGTTCACGCCCTGAATATTTGGCGCCATTATTTATACGATGTGCCTTGTGAGATTTATAATGATCATAGGAGTTTGCAACATTTGTTCAAGCAAAAGGATAAAAAATTGTGCCAAAGGAGGTGGTTCGAGTTGATGAAGGATTATGATATTACTATTTTGTATCACTCGAGCAAGGAATATGTACTGGCTGATGCCTTGAGTCGACGAGTGGAGAGTTTGGGGAGTTTGGCGTATTTACCAGTATTGGAGAGGCCTATAGTGATGGATGTTCAGGCCTTAGTCAGCCAGTTTGTGAGATTGGATATTTCAGAGCCCTGTTGGGTTCTAGCTTGCGTGGTTTCTCGGTCTTCATTATTTAATCGTATCAGGGAGCTGCAGTATGATGAACCTCATTTGCTTGTCCTTAAGGACGGCAAGGACGGAGTATTACAGATGCAGGGTCAGGTTTGTGTACCCAATGTCGATGGGCTATGGGAGCTAATTCTAGAGGATGCCCACAATTCACGGCATTTCATCCAACCAGGTGCCGCGAAGATGTATCAAGACTTGAGGCAGCACTATTGGTGGAGGCAGATGAAGAAGGATATAGTTGGATTTTAAGCTAGATGCCTCAACTGCCAACAGGTGAAGTACGAGCACCAGAGACCGGGTGGGTTACTTTAGCTAATAGAGATTACAAAGTGGAAGTGGAAGCGTATCACCATAGACTTTGTATCGGGACTCCTACGGACCTTGAAGAAGTTTGATGCTATCTGTGTTATTATTGATCGACTGACCAAGTCCGCTCATTTCATTCATGTGTGTACCACTTATTCTTCGGAGCGGTTGGCGAAGATCTATATCCGGGAGATTGTCCATCTGCATGGTATTCTAGTTCTATTATTTCAGATAGAGGTACTCAGTTCACATCACATTTCTGGAGGGTCATTCAGCAAGAGTTGGGTACTCGGGAGGAGTTGAACATGGTATTTCACACCCAGACGAACGGACAATCCGAGCGCACTATTCAGATTCTTGGGGACATGCTCTACGTGTGTGTGATTGATTTTGGGGGGTCTTGGGATCAATTATTGCAATTGGCAGAGTTTTCTTACAATAACAGCTATCATTTCAGCATTCAGATGGCACCGTATGAGGCCCTATATGGTAGGCGGTGTAGATCTCCGGTGGTTTGGTCTGAGCCGGGAGAGGCCAGGCTATTGGGCACAAATTTGGTTTAGGATGCTTTGGAGAAGGTTAAGGTAATTCAGTATAGACTCCATACATCGTAGTCCAGATAGAAGATCTACACGGACCGGAAGGTTCATGATATTTCCTTTATGGTTGGAGAGCGGGTTCTGCTTCGAGTTCGCCTATGAAGGGTGTTATGAGATTTTGGAAGAAAGCGAAGTTGAGTCCAAAGTTCATTGGCCCTTTTGAGATATTGAGGAATGTTGGGGAGGTTGCTTACGAGCTTTCGTTACCTCCCAACATGGCAGCGGTTTATCCGGTATTTCATGTTTCGATGCTCCAAATATATCACGATGATCCATTACAGGTGTTGGATTTCAGTTCAGTCTAGCTGGTCAAGGATCTATCTTATGTTGAGGAGCCAGTTGCTAAATTGAACAGGAAGAACAGAAAGTTGAGGTCAAAGAACATTGCTTTAGTAAAGGTTCAGTGGCAGGGTTAGCCGGCCGAGGAGGTGACTTGGGAGACCGAGCAGGATATGCGCAGCCATTACCCTTATCTTTTCACTACTTCAGGTATGTCTCTATGCTCGTTCGAGGATGAATGAATGTTTAAGTATAGGATAGTGTGACGACCAGGCCGATCATCATAAGAATTAATGTCACTGATCCCATATTAATTGTTTTCCCCAAGTTTATTTCTGCTAATTTGATTTGTCGGGACGTTCGGCTTTGAGTTTCGAAAGTTTTTCGGATACTTAGTCCCTAATTGAGAGCTTAAGTGTTCCAAAGTTTTCCACAGTCAAAATAGTGTGAGACGGCCTCGAAATAGAAATCTGAGGGTTTCATTAGCTTCGTTAGGTGATTTCGAGGTTAGCTGCGTGTTCAGATTATGTTTTGGAGGTCTGTAGCTAATTTAGGCTTGAAATGCCGAAGTTTGAACTTTGGAAGTTTCCGGTTCGAAAATGAGATTTTGATTTGAGGGTTGGAATGAAATTCCGAAAATTGTGGTGGCTTCATTATAAAATTTGGGATGTGTGTGCAAAATTTCAGGTTATTCGGACGTGATTTGGTTGGGTTTTTTATCGAAAGCATATTTCGGAAGTTTTTAGAAAACTTAGGCTTGAATTCGAAGTGAATTGATGGATTTGGTGTTGGTTAAGGTGTTGTGTTGATTGGAACAAGTTTGAATAGGTTTTAGGATGTATTGGTGCTTTTGGTTGAGGTCTCCTGGGCCTCGGGGTGATTTCGGATAGCTAATGGGAAGTTTTGAGTCTTGGAAGATTACAGAAATTGTAGCAGCAGTTGCAGAGGAATTTTGACCTTCACGATCGCGTGAGGTACCTCGCGATCGTGTAGAAGGATTTTGGGAGGCATGTGTTTTGCTCTTCACGTTCGCGGTTGAGGTTCCGCATTCACAAAAGGGCTTGATGGATCTTCGCATTCGCATGATAATGTTCGCGTTCGCGTATAAGGATATGGGGTCTAGTATATTAGTTCTTTGCATTCGCGTAGGCATAAGAGTCTAAAGCATCGCATTCGCGGGGAGAGTGTCGCGTTCGCGTAGGGTTAATTTTGAAAAAAAAAACAAAATTATTTTCGCGATCGCGTGGCTGAAGTCGCAATTGCGATGAAGGAATATCAGGGCTGGACAGAAAGTTATAAAACATTTCATTCGCGATTTTGATCCATATTTTCCACCATAGCTGAGTATCTGAGAGCTTTTTGAGGGAGATTCAAGAGGGAGTCAAGAAGAATCGATTGGAGGTAAGATTTTTGAACCTAAAATGTGATTATATTATGAAATTAACCTAGAAATTCATGGAAACTTGGACCAAAATTGAAGAACTAGGGCTTGGGATTTTGAATTTTAATCTGGGATTTGAGGGGTCATTTGGACCCCGATTTTTATGTTCTTGTTATTTATATACTCGTGAGAGTATGTGGCTTCCGAAAATATAAGTTTCATCTGATTCCAAGGCGTTGGCCTAAGGGGCATTTTGGTTATTTTACCTAATTTGGCGTCTTAGCTTTGAATTTAATCGTAGAATCAGTTGTTTGAGATGTTATTTACGATATGTAATTTAATTGAATAGATTTGGGTCATTTGGAGTCGGATACTCATGGCAAAGGCATGATTTCTAGTTGAGTTTGAGCTGATTCGAGGTAAGTGGCTTGTCTAACCTTATGTGGGGGATTTTTCCCTTAGAATATGATATTTGGTAATTGAATGCCTTGTATGTAAGGTCACGAGTGCATACTTGAGCTAATTTTTGAAAATACAGTTTTGCTTAAGTATCTAAGACTGAGTTCCTTTCTTACCTGCTTTATTATATACTTGCAAAATTTTAGCCTGATGTTAGCTAGAGAAGCATATGTAGTTTATTTGTAATTGCCAATTTGTTAAATTGCCTAAATTTCATTGTGAAGCATATTAGTTTAGAATTACTTGTTGCCTTGGTGTGAAACTCCATTTCTAAACATCTCCTTGTTGTTTTGTGTATTTACATTGGGACTACGAATTTGAGATTTTGGTAGCTCCCCCTCCCCCTCCCTCTTATCTGTATACTTCGAGACTACGGGTTAGATTCCTGGTAGATCCCCTTGTACATTTACTTTGGAATTGCGGGTTCGATTCCTGATAGTCCCCCCATGCAAATTTACTTTAGGACTGAGGGTTCGATTTCCAATAGATTCCCCCTGTATATTTACATTTGGGACTACAGACCGGGGTTCTGGTAGATCCCCAGTCATTGATAGTTGGACTACGATACGCTATCCGGGAGATCCTTTGGATATATATATATATATATATATATATATATATATATATATATATATATATATATATATATATGATGGACTACGGGACGGTATCCTGGGAGATCTATTGGACAGTTGATGAAAGGGACTACAGGACCGTATCCTCGGAGATCCTCGTGTTACTATTGGTATTAAATTGCTCTGCTTCCGATTTTACTCTGTTATTTGTATAATTGTTGCTGCCTGGTATTACCTGTCTTATTTCTTTGTCATTCTCATTTATATCGTTTATCTCATATTATTGAAGCTTATTATTATGTTTAACCTCAGTAGTGTTAGAAACTACGCTTTACGCTAGAGGGGGGGTGAATAGCGTATTAATAGAATTTAGCGTTTTCTTGCGGAATTTAAACTTTGCAGGAAGTAAAATAAATGCAGAAAAATAAACTTACACAAAGATGTATACTGGTTGGCCACCAACGTGGTTAGTCCAGTCCCCGAGAGACTCTCTCGAGATTTTTCACTATCTTGTTAAGCTTAAGGGTGCTCAACAAACCGTTACACACTTGAGGACACAAGCCTCAAACAGTTGCTCGGAGATCGCAATCTCAAAGACTTCACCCAAGGAAACGCAAGTTCCTTGAAACAAGAGAATCGCAATTCTCTTACAAGTATATCAAATACTTGGACACTCACTTAACTAAAGTACTCCTTATTGAGTAGATATGAGTAAAAGAATATGTTCAAGATCACAACAACTTTAAGCAATAATATGGCTCTCAAAAGCTCTATGAAATGAGTAGAAAATGAAGAACAATTGAATGAAAGCTTATAGCAATGTAATGATCAGTTTGTGTATGTTGTTGTTGTTAAAACACTGAAATGAAGCTGTATTTATAGTTGAAAAAGTTGGTTCAACCGTTGTCTAATTGTCAATTAAGAGTTGCTGAAATTACTCAGTGATAATCGATTATTAAGACCAAACAATCGATTATCTGCCAGTCAGTTTAAAAATCAATCCCGGATTTAACGCTTCACAATCGATTATACATAATCTATAATCGATTACTGGCAATATTCAAAATCAGATAATCGATTACACTAAGTTCATAATCGATTACTTTAGCAACGTTCTAAAAATCATTTCCGGATTTTAAGCAAAACATCGATTATATAAAATCTATAATCGATTACTTCAGCAACGTTCTAAAAATCATTTCCAGATTTTAAGCAAAACATCGATTATATAAAATCAATAATCGATTACCTTATGGTATTTGAAAATTATTTGACAACGGACAGCTTCAACAATCGATTGTCCTTTGCAACAATCGATTACTTGTTATTTTCTGAAAATCATAAAACTTACTGTCTCAGTGATAATCAATTATCTAAAGACATAATCGATTACTTAATTAAATTTAAAATCACTGGAAGACATCAACTCAACACAATCGATCACCATTAGTTCATAATCGATTATTTTGAGTATTGAAAAACTTTACCTCAACAACAATCGATTGTCATTTGTTCACAATCGATTATCATGCAGATATGGAAAAACCTGATGTTCACTGTCTTACTCACAATCGATTACCATTAATTCATAATCGATTGTCATGCAGTCTTGGCTCAGAAACAATCGATTATCATAAGTACATAATCGATTATTTTAGCCCAGATTTTTGAGGCATGTTTAGAAAACATTTTGTCTAATGTAAATATGCATGATTTAAAATCTTTTTGACACAGAATTAAATATGCATGATTTTGGAAAATAGTTTTATGAGAGAGGCCATACTATGAGTCAAGTTATAGGATCGAGATTACAATTTAGAACAACTCAATAACAATTAAAAGCTATATCTTGAACTTCAATCTTATTCGCAACCATTGTGCGCTTGTACTTGAATTCCGTCATATATCAATTTTTGCTTCGTTTGTCATTCATCAAAACCTACAAAAGAGTACACGTTTAGTATATTGCATTGAGAACGTGTTTCTAACAATTTCCCCCTTTTTGATAATGGCAAACATTAAGCGGGATATGCAATTTAGGCAAAAAATATTGACAATTCAAGACAAGTAACAATTATGTAATTTTGTTCTTGTTCCCCCTCAATTTAAGAGTTCCCCCTAAATTTTAGCTTATAAGCAATCAATGAATTAAGAGGTGGTGCATAAAAAAAAGAGGGTACATCAATGGGAACCAAAGAGAACAACAACAAAAACCACACAAAACACAAAAAAAATTTATTCATTTCCGTCGTTGTCCGCCTCGTTATCCGGCTCTGCTTCAATAGGAACGAGAGCTGCATATGGATAATTGACATGATCAAAGTATCCATGGATCTCATGAGTGAGTTGAGCAAGCTGGTCGGATATGGTTTGGAGAGTAGGCTCTTGGGACGAACGAGCACGACGGGGTGGACGACTTGAAGAAGGAGCTGGAGCATGATCACCATCATGATGGAAAGAAGACTCCGAGATTTCCCAAATTTTGGTACTCCTTTTGAGAGGACCATTTTCCGTGACAAATCCGGATGCTTCAAGGAAGTTCATAATGAGGAGGGCTTAAGGAAGAGGTATGTCATCACCGATGGCATCGAGCATATGAATTTTGATGAGCCGACACCAATTTATTTTGGCTCCGGTGACAATGGCATGCAGAAGTTTGGTATCCTCCTGGGAGATGGTGGTGTGATTGTGCCGTCTAGGCTTGAGGACTCGGGTGATGAAGTAAAGAATCAACCGGTAGTTTGGATCCATTCCCGTTATGGTAGGACGACGGGTAGAGATAGATGGATCATAGGAGGTTATACCGGCTTGGTGGAGAAGGATGGTTTCATCAAAGAGAGCCCCGGCCTTATTAATATACCGGTAAAGGTCTTCACCTTCATTTGGAAGGCGGGCAATGGTGTGGAGATTCTCTTCAGAGAGAAGAATTTGAACCTCATTAATGGAGGTGACAAGTTCGCCATCTTCATCTTTATGGAGGTTTGAGTAAAAAGCTTGAACGAGAGTTGTGTTTATGTGAGGATGAGTGAGAAGCAAGAAGTCATATAGTTGACACTCCTTTAACATATTTGCGGCAGGGGTGAAAGGCTCAAGGAGTTTACTATTTGAGAACCGAGGAGGAAGAATGGTGCGTTTCTCAAATTTTGATAGGAACCTTGTGAGTTTATTTTCAGTTTCAAAGAACAAGACGGAACCGTCTTGGTATGGAAAATTTAAAGGAGGAGGGGCGGTTGAGGCTGATGCGCCATGTTTGGATCGGGAACGTTTTGAAGATCGTCCAGACATGTTAGGAGAAAGACTGCTGGAATTTGGCAAAGAAAATAGAAGAGGTTTAGCTTTTGAATACTAGAGATAGTGCTTGAGTGGGTGAATGTGAGCTCTTATGATGCCTATTTATAGAGGAAAGGATTATCAAGCATTGAATGGAGACATTTGCTGAGATTTTGGTTTAGGAGCAGTCAGAAAACGGTAAGAATTAAAATTACTGACCGTTAGATAATCGATTATTGAACTGAAATAATCGATTGTATTTACTGTTTGATTGAGATTTTGAATCTGACAAATCGATTCTTGAGTCAAACGGTAAAAAATTTGAATGAAATAATCGATTGTTAAATTTTGGTAATCGATTATGGAGCATTTAAGACCTGACAGGAATCGATTGAGGAGCCAAATGGTAACAAAAAATTAATATGAAGTAATCGATTGTCAATTCTTGGTAATCGATTATTTAGGGAACTAATTTGATACAGTGAACTTGGAGAATATCAGAATTTGTCAAATAATCGATTGTATGAAAAAAATAATCGATTGTTGTAGAAAGCATTGCTGAATGACTGAGGCGGAAATCGATTATGCAATTTAGGAAGTAAAAAATTAAACACAGATGCATAATAGTAATAATCAGTCATAAACAATCGATTATTGATACTGATAATCGATGTACTGCACAGAAAATAATCGATTAGTGGCTTGAAATAGTCGATTATTTTGTGCTAAAACTTCATAATTCCCCCTACCTTTGGGGTGGTACCTGCAAAATAGATTTAAACGTCTCCGACGCTCAAGTTAGTAATTTATAGCGAAATTAATAAATTACACTAGTGTTAACAAGTAATGCCGTGAACTCTTAAGAATTGTGTCCTAGAGTGTTCTTAAGAGTGTTTCGGGTACTTACCTTTTCTCCAACATCGCCAATTACCTGTTCGAGAGGATGATCCTTGATCGTTCTCCACTCGTTAGGCGTATTTATTCCTTTTTCTAATTGTAGCGCTTCTTCCGTTGGTTGTTCCCCAATTTCATTTTTGTTTTCCTTTGAAGGTTCTTCTTGGATTTTATCTTTCAAGCTATCCAAGATACCTGCAAGATCAAAACCGGATTCCTTTCTCGCCAAGCGAGTATTATCTTCGGAAAACACAACATGAGGGGATTCCTCAACAATTTGGGTTCTTTTGTTAAAGATCCTATATGCTTTGCTACGTGAGGAATAACCAATGAAAATACCTTCATCCGATTTAGCATCAAACTTACCCAATTGGTCCTTCCCATTATTATGAACAAAACATTTACAACCAAAAATACGTAAATGAGAAATGTTGGGTTTTCTACCCTTATAAAGTTCATATGGGGTTTTCATGAGTATCGGCCGAATTGCTACTCTATTTAAAACATAGCAAGGTACTCACGGCGTCCGCCCAAAAGTATTTGGGAATCTTAGCTTCGTCGAGCATGGTTCTAGCCATCTCTTCGAGACACCTATTTTTCCTTTCCACCACCCCATTTTGTTGTGGTGTCCGTGGAGCGGAAAAGGTGTGTTCGATTCCGAGTTCGTCACAAAAATCCGCAAAGAGATTGTGATCAAACTCTCCCCCATGATCACTTCTAATCGAAGTGACGGTCGATTCCTTTTCGTTTTGAACACGCTTAAGGAAATACTTGAAATTTTGAAAAGCATCACTTTTATTTGCAAGAAATAGAGTCCAAGTAAATCTAGAAAAGTCATCAACAATTACAAAAACATATTTATTTTTACCAAGACTTTCAATACGAGAGGGACCAAATAAATCCATGTGAAGTAATTGCAAAGGTCTAGACGTTGAAACAATATTCTTGGATTTAAAAGATGCTTTGGTTTGCTTCCCTTTTTGACAAGAATCGCAAATAGAATCATTTTCAAACTTTAAACTGGGAAGACCAACTACTAAGTTTTGAGAAAGAAGCTTGTTCAAAAGATGCATGTTCATGTGTGCTACTCTACGATGCCATAGCCAAGAGTTATCCTCTTTGCTTACTAAACAATCAACATATTCGGGTGAGGAGTTTGCAAGATCAACCATATAGATATTATCAATTCTAAAACCACGAAGTATGATCTTGAAATCACTACGTCTAAATACAAGACATTCATCCGAATTAAATAGAGCAAGATTTCCCTTGTCACATAATTGGCTTATGCTCAAGAGATTATGCTTCAAACCTTTCACAAGTAGTATATGTTTAATAGAGGAGTTTTCGTCCTTACCGACCGAACCAATGCCGATGATTTTTCCTTTATTGTTATCACCAAATGTGACACTTCCTCCTTTTTTGTGCTCTAGTTGAAGGAATTTGGATTCATCTCCCGTCATGTGTTTGGAGCATCCACTATCAAGGTACCATAGTACACTTGATCCCTTCAAGCACACCTACAAAATAAATTAATGTTCTTTAGGTACCCATGCCATCTTGGGTCCTTGAGGGTTAGGCATGTTATAATGATGCAATTGATTTATATGTCTATGACGAGTAAAGCAAGCGGGAGCAATATGACCAATACGTCTACAATAATGACAAGTCACGTTGGGATTATGCATTTTTCTAGGTACATAGTAACTAGATGAATGAAGGTTGCTTACTCTACTTTGAACACCATTGTTTCTCCTATTATGAGCTCTAGGAGGTTCACAAGTTTGTCTAAAATATGCATCATTTCTAGAATATCTATTTCTAGGTGGAGGGTCATTTCTTGGTCTTCTAAATTGTTCAAGGTTTGGCCTAAAATATGCATCATTTCTAGGTCTTCTAGCATTTTCACTATTTGGTCTAACATGCAAGTTATTTCTAGGATTTCTACTTCTAGGATAAGCATTTTGGTTATTAGTCCTAGGTTGAGCTCTAGGTTGTTGTGGTTTAGCACCAACCTTTTCTTCATTCTTGAATCCTATTCCATGTTTAGTTGATTTTAGATTAACAAGCACATCATTCAAGTTTTTATGCGAAGAATTAAACTTATCTAATGTGCCTTTAAGTCTAGCTACTTCATTCTTAAGAAGCACACAAGAAGAACAGTTTCTAGTAGAACCTTCAGGTTTATCAGCACTTCTTTTTCCATAAAACTTGTTTTCCTCTTTTAGCTTCTCATTTTCGAAAACCAGTTTTTCTAATTCTTTTTCTTTTAATGAAAGCTGTGTTTGAAAATCTTTTTCTTTTAGAGAAGCGCTTTCTTTAACACTTTTGACAGTTTTTGAAGCTTTGATAAATTCAGCATATAGTTCATCAAAAGCATTTCTCATTTCATCAAGAGTAAAGAAATTTTGAGAAGAGATTTGACTTACCTCGTCTTTGCCGTCTTCTTGAGCCATGAGACATAAATTTGCTGCTTCATCGTCTTCTTCTTTGCTTGCTTCATCTCCGGAATCTCCTCCCCAAGAGATGTATGCACGTTGCTTTTTGAAGGGTTTCTTCTCCTTTTTGATGTTAGGGCAATTTGATTTTATGTGCCCGGTTTCTCCGCATTCATAGCATTTTTGTTGATCGCCTTGCTTTTTGTTCTTGCGTTCATACTCTTTGCGCATGAATTTTTGAAACCTTTTGATAACGAGTCCAAACTCGTTGTCACCTTCCTCATCAATTTGTGGTTGGCTAGCCTTTAGAGCAATCCTTTGCCTTCTTTGATCATCAACAAACGGGTTAAGTATAGTTGATTCATAGGTTTTGAGATTACCTCTTAATGCGTCAATTGTGACATTTGTGATGCCAATGGATTCTTGGATTGCATCGGCCTTTGATCGCCATGCCGGAGTGAGACTTCTGAGGATCTTCCGGACAAGTTCTCTATCCGTAAACGTCTTTTTGAGGGCGTGTAGATCATTCACGATCATTGAGAATCGCTCAAACATTTCGTCTACTTTCTCTCCTTCCTTCATGTGGAATAGTTCATAAGAGTGAGTTAAGAAATCAATTTTAGCTTCTCGTACCTGGTCGGTTCCTTCGTATGTCACTTCAAGCTTATCCCACATTTCTTTTGCTGTTTTGCAACATGATATCTTCCTGTAGTCGTTAGCATTAACAGCACAATATAATAAATTTATAGCTTTGGCATTATTTTGAACCTTACGAATATCCTCCGCGGTATATTCCTCTTCGGTCTTTGGAACCCATTCGTCTTCCACCTTCTTGGTTGGAATTTGGTTTCCATTGGTGAATACTTTCCACAGATGAAAGCTATTTGATTGCACAAAGATTTGCATCCTCTCCTTCCAGTATGAGTAGTTTGTGCCGTTGAATAGAGGAGGTCGTGTAGAGCATTGTCCTTCTTCAATTCCTGCAAAAGAGTCAAGAGTAGAAGCCATGGATGGTTCTCTCAAACGGTTAAGTTTTCAGAGAGTTGGGCTCTGATACCAATTGTTAGAAACTACGCTTTACGCTAGAGGGGGGGTGAATAGCGTATTAATAGAATTTAGCGTTTTCTTGCGGAATTTAAACTTTGCAGGAAGTAAAATAAATGCAGAAAAATAAACTTACTCAAAGATGTATACTGGTTGGCCACCAACGTGGTTAGTCCAGTCCCCGAGAGACTCTCTCGAGATTTTTCACTATCTTGTTAAGCTTAAGGGTGCTCAACAAACCGTTACACACTTGAGGACACAAGCCTCAAACAGTTGCTCGGAGATCGCAATCTCAAAGACTTCACCCAAGGAAACGCAAGTTCCTTGAAACAAGAGAATCGCAATTCTCTTACAAGTATATCAAATACTTGGACACTCACTTAACTAAAGTACTCCTTATTGAGTAGATATGAGTAAAAGAATATGTTCAAGATCACAACAACTTTAAGCAATAATATGGCTCTCAAAAGCTTTATGAAATGAGTAGAAAATGAAGAACAATTGAATGAAAGCTTATAGCAATGTAATGATCAGTTTGTGTATGTTGTTGTTGTTAAAACACTGAAATGAAGCTGTATTTATAGTTGAAAAAGTTGGTTCAACCGTTGTCTAATTGCCAATTAAGAGTTGCTGAAATTACTCAGTGATAATCGATTATTAAGACCAAACAATCGATTATCTGCCAGTCAGTTTAAAAATCAATCCCGGATTTAACGCTTCACAATCGATTATACATAATCTATAATCGATTACTGGCAATATTCAAAATCAGATAATCGATTACACTAAGTTCATAATCGATTACTTTAGCAACGTTCTAAAAATCATTTCCGGATTTTAAGCAAAACATCGATTATATAAAATCTATAATCGATTACTTCAGCAACGTTCTAAAAATCATTTCCAGATTTTAAGCAAAACATCGATTATATAAAATCAATAATCGATTACCTTATGGTATTTGAAAATCATTTGACAACGGACAGCTTCAACAATCGATTGTCCTTTGCAACAATCGATTACTTGTTATTTTCTGAAAATCATAAAACTTACTGTCTCAGTGATAATCGATTATCTAAAGACATAATCGATTACTTAATTAAATTTAAAATCACTGGAAGACATCAACTCAACACAATCGATCACCATTAGTTCATAATCGATTATTTTGAGTATTGAAAAACTTTACCTCAACAACAATCGATTGTCATTTGTTCACAATCGATTATCATGCAGATTTGGAAAAACCTGATGTTCACTGTCTTACTCACAATCGATTACCATTAATTCATAATCGATTGTCATGCAGTCTTGGCTCAGAAACAATCGATTATCATAAGTACATAATCGATTATTTTAGCCCAGATTTTTGAGGCATGTTTAGAAAACATTTTGTCTAATGTAAATATGCATGATTTAAAATCTTTTTGACACAGAATTAAATATGCATGATTTTGGAAAATAGTTTTATGAGAGAGGCCATACTATGAGTCAAGTTATAGGATCGAGATTACAATTTAGAACAACTCAATAACAATTAAAAGCTATATCTTGAACTTCAATCTTATTCGCAACCATTGTGCGCTTATACTTGAATTCCGTCATATATCAATTTTTGCTTCGTTTGTCATTCATCAAAACCTACAAAAGAGTACACGTTTAGTATATTGCATTGAGAACGTGTTTCTAACAATTTCCCCCTTACCTTCCTCATCACTACCCGACCGAGGTTAGGCTTGGCACTTACTGAGTACCAGTATGGTGTACTCATGCCCTTCCTGTGCATGTCTTTCATGTGCATATCCAGGTACCGCTACTCAAGTATATTACCCTTGAGGAAGGGAGAGCATTCGGAGACTTCGAGGTGCGTCCGCAGATCGAATAGTCTCCATCTTTATTCTTTCTTGTAGTGTTAGTCTTTCTATCGTATTGTTGATTTAGTTACTCTGGAGATTAGAGCACTTTACTGTATTTTTTTTCTTCTAGCTCGTGTTTTGGTGAGTTTCTGGGTTTTAGGATAGTATTGTAGTAGTTGAGAAATTGTGTTGTATGTGCCGAGTGGCATTCTATATTCCGCTTTCCATTTTGTTAAATCTTGGTTTGAGTTAAAATTTCCGCAAGTTATTTGTTTCCGCATTGTTAAGCCTACCTAGTCATAGGGACTAGGTACCGTCATGACATGTTCACGAAGGGCGAACTGGAGTCGTGACAACTTTCCTAATATTATGTGCAATTATGAACGGATCATAGCGATCATACTCCCTCGTATGATTAACCTCAACTATGTTGTATTGATTGTGTACTCTTGTACCTCTTATTGGATTTGGGCCAAACCACTTGCATCTAAAGAGTATCAATTTCTTAAATGGCCAACCTGTATATTCTAGTTCTATTATTTCTTTGAGCACACCATAATAATCAATATCTCTAACTTGGTTTCCATCACCACCTTAAACCCACACCCCACAGTTGTTACTATTTTTATTTTTAGAGCAATCCTCTATATGAAACTTATAATCATTCACAACGTACTTAGACATTGTCGTGACCTCAAGCCCAGGTCACCAAGATATATCTTTCAAAAATTGCTTTACACCATTATTTGGATCATTTACATACATATTATTAAAAAAAATCATAAGTTAGCATAACTTCCAAACATTGTTTATCTACATAGTGTTAGAATATTTTAAGGATAAATTACAAATTATTTGAACCACGTATCAAATCTCGTATATACAGCATCATCGCCAAATTGACCGACGAAGTGACTATGACATATAAAATATTTTTAGTAGTTGCATTGAGATGTAAGCACAGTAGTTTTTATATTTTGATAACTACTAAATTAATACTTACTTGAGAAATGGTACAACTTCAGGACAATTTAGTAACACATGAAGTGTAGCTAACTTGAACTCCATATCACTCAAGCTTCTCTTTATAACATCCTTAAAACATCGGCATGGTTGATTGAATATGGACATATGCGGATATAATGGATCATTCATAAGGTCGACCGTGTGCCTGTTGAGCCTACTCCTAGCACATGGCACATTACTCTCAAAATAATAAGAACAAAAATGAACAGTTTCTTTTGCAAAATAAACTTCACATATAAATCCTTCAATCTTATTCCTCAGCTTAATTAATTGTTTGCATTTGCCAATTGTCCTACATAATTTCAGGTTAGCCAAGAACATTAAAATAAAACAGAAAATTACATCAATCTTATAATATTACCTCTCAAAGGGATACATTCATCTGCATTGAATAGGACTTCCAAGTCGTTCCTCATGTACAATGTGGATTGAAAGGTGTTCCATGACAACAAAAAAACACATGGAAATATCTTTTCCATTTTAATAGAAGTTACACGAATGTTCTGATCCATCCAGAGTAGGTTTTCTTCCCTTAATATGAAAGAACATAAGTCTTTTAAAAATAAACTAATCTCTGTGATGGGTTTCCAGATTCTTTCAAGCAAACCACAAAATGCAATAGGCACTAAAGTCTCCATGAAAATATGACAGTCATGACTTTTAAAATGGCTCAACTTCCCTACATCCATATCAACTTTTTTCCTAAAATTCGACGCATAAACCTCAGGCATCTTCAATTTTGCTACCCAATCACAAAGTTATCGTCTTTCCTCCAAGGTGAATGTGTAGCTTGCTTTGGGCTTGAACACCTTACCATTTTTTGCTGTCTACAAGTATAATTCAAGCTGCCTGCAATATTCTTGTAAGTCCATTCTAGCCTTCGGGTTATCCTTTGTCTTACCTTTAACAACTATCATTGTGTAGAATAAATTGTCAAAATAATTCTTCTCAATATGCATGAAATCAAGGTTGTGACAGAGAAGATTATCCGTCCAATAAGGCAACTCCCAAAATATACTCTGCTTCGTCTAATTATGAGTAACACTGTATCTGGGGAATCTATAAGGTGGAGCTTCAATAACTTTGCTGAAGTTCTGGACCCTCTCCCAAATTTCCTCAACTGAAAGTATCGGAGGTGGAAAATTATATCCATTTTTATTATTTTTGAAATGCATTTTTTATCCTTCTAAACTCATTATTAGAAGGCAAGAATTGACGATGATAATCAAACCTTGATTGCTTTCGGCCATATTTCGAAGTGAATATTTAACTATTTTCCATGTAGTAAGGACAAGCTAGCTTTCCAACAGTCATCCACCTAGAAAACATTTCATACGCAGAAAAATCGTTAATTGTCCACATTAAATCGGCAAGCAAATTAAAAATTCTGCTTGGTTGATATGTCATATGTTTCAACACCATCGTACTACAATTGTTGTAGCTCATCAAACAAAGGTTGCAAATATACATCAATCAAACTTTTCGGATTACATGGACAGGGGATAATATAATTTAAGAATATATATGGACTAGTCATGCACAACTCGGGCAGTAGATTATAAGGTGTAAGAAAGACAGACCAACATGAATATGGTATTGCAGGTACAGAAAAAGGCGTGAAGCCATCCGAACACAGACCTAAGCGAATGTCCTCGGTTCACTAGCAAAATCTGAATATGTCCTATCAAAGTGCTTCCTAGCTTTCCATCTCAAGGATGACACAGAACACCAGGTGGTCTTTTATTTTAAAAGTGTCATCTCATATGAGTAGTAAAACTCATCGACATATATAACCTCTTTAACCTAGGTATAAGAGGTAAATAATGTATCGACTTGATAGCGACCATAATCCCGCTAGAAAGCCTCTTGAAACAAGGCTTTTCGTAAAATTTACAATTGTCAATTGTCCAAAGCTGCATCATCTTTATAATATAATATGCAGCCATCTTCACAACAATCAATTCTCATTGACGAAAGTCCTAACTTAAAAAATAATCTCTTTGCCTTATAGAAATCATCAGGTAATTCGATATCAAGGTCAACTAGTTCACTCATATGGTTAATGAACGAGTCCATGGTTGCTTGAGAAATATTCCTATCAGATTTGATACTTAGTAATCTAACTGCAACAGACAACTCAAAGTGCGGACTTTTTTTATGTAGTGGACGACTAGCTTCCTCTAACTGTTCATAAAAACGTTTTGCGTCATCATTAGGAGTTTGGTCAAATTTTTTATTAGACTCACCCCTAAGTGCATCCCAAAAACATCTGCAACCATATCATGAATTCTAGAATCACAATTTGTATTCTCCGCTGACCTACTACTTTCACCCACAATCATGTTATGAAATTTACTGTGGCTACCATCGATCTCTCCATGATTAATCCACACAAAGTAATTTTTTATAAATCCCTTCCTATAAAGATGATGCTTAACTTCCGCCGATTTTCCAAACTTCATACAGTCGCACCTAACACAAGAGCACCTAATTACTCCTTCAGATAGGTATAGTGAAAGTGACATTGCATGTCTAATAAGTCATCCATCCCTTCTACAAAATTCTCCCACAATCCCTACCGATTAGGATATTCCTATTGAACATCCAAGTATGATGTTCCATCTATACAAATAAAACAAGAACAAATTAATTTAGTTAATTCATATCCTAATCTTTTTTTAGTTAATCAAAAGTCCAATTTATATCCTAAAAGTCCAATATGGCCTTAAGTTCATAGTTAATACATTAATAAACTCCTCCTTTTAATTCTTTTTCTTTCTTCATTGGACTATAATCTATTGCAGTCCTCGATGTTTTTTCTAGTCAAATTAATTTTAGTCCTATATAATTCATTGTTATCTCAAATAAAGAACATTATTAAGATAGAAAACCCAAATATATGACTTTTACTTGGGTACTCTTTAATATAACCTTTTATTTCTATTTGTATAATATTGGTATAAAGTGAATTAAATGGTATAGAGTGGTAGGATTCATCCTTGCTAAAGTTTTTTGGCTTAATTTACACAATCTTGATAAATATAGTGTTTATAGTGTACCTAAATGATGTTTATAGCTTCCTTCTAGCCAACCATACGGGATTACACAGTGGAATGCCAGGAGTAGAGTAAAATTCCAGTGGAATGCCAACGATATTACATAGTGAAGGCTGCAAACCAAAAAACCCTAATATATACTAAATAGACAAATACACTTATTTAGGTATTGCTAATGTTATCCCCAAATTAGTAGGTAAAAACTAAATTTTTTAGCTATTAACAATTATCATATTTTTAATTTAGCTAACAACAATTAATTTTTACAAATCAAACTAGGAGGAATTAAATAAAATCAATATTCAAAAGAAAAAGAAGGAGAGGAACCAACCTGGGAAGTGGAGGTCGCCGGCGGTGGGCATTGGTGGCGTCGCTGCTGGTGGAAGTCGAAAAGGGGGGTTTGAGTGTGAGAGAAAAAAGACAGAGTTCGGGGAAATTTTTTGAAGAAAATAAGAGAATGAAGGGGGGACCTGATTTTGACACTGAAATTAGAAATAGCGACCAACTTTGGTCACTAGTTTGGTAGCAAAATAAGTTTTGACTGTTTGACCAAAATAGCGACCAAAATTGGTCGTTATTTTTGACTGTTTGACCAAAATAGACCAAAGTTAGTCGTTGTTTTTTTTTTAAAATAAATTATTTTTAATTGAATTTAAAATTATGTACATGTGTAGTGTGTGTGTGTGTGTGTGTGTGTGTGTGTGTGTGTATATATATATAGTGTTGATTATAAATAAAACATCTTGACTTATATCAATTACTATATTATAATTAATTCAGCGACTTATTGTAACAGGGTTAATGAATTACATTCATTCATCACTAGGTTATAAGTCAGTGAATCAATTATAACATATTAATTGATATAAGGTCAGACGTTTTATGTTTAATATATATACATGTATCTTAGTAGGTTATAAGTCGATAAATTAATTTACAAGTGTATCAATACCTAAAAGAACTCGGCCCTGTGTTCTGAGCATTTCATGTATATATATATATATATATATATATATATATATATATATATATATATATATATATATATATATATATATATATATATTGTTATGAAATAATATAAGAACAAGAACAATAGAGAGAAAAGTAGAGAGAGGAGTATTCTTATTGATACTTTGGGTTGATTTACAATGGGTAAGACCCCTCTATTTATAGGAAGAGAAAAGACTTAGCCTCAAAGTAAAACTCTTCTATAAGATAGACATTCACTCTAATTAGAGTTCTATTTATAACACTCCCCCTTGAATGTCTATTCAATAATGTGCCTCGTTAAAACCTTAACTAAAACAAAACCCAATGGGAAAAAATTATTGAAAAGGAAAAAGAGTACACATGTTTGAATATGCGCCTATTGGTTGCCTCGTTAAAAACCTTGCAAGGAAAACCCAGTGGGACAAAACCTTGTAAGGGAAAAAGAGTGCAACGCGCATTAACTCCCCCTAAAAGAGCATCAATTCACATCCTTGAGTATTTGCATTCCAATCTTGTGCACCATCTTCAAAACAATCTTTGGTAGAGATTTGATAAATAAATCAGTCATATTGATTTGAATAAATATTCCGCACCTTAAAATTATCATTCTTGATAGATATGAACATCTTCATATAATGTCGTGGAATAACTCTTCAATATCTCCATAGAGGTATTCTCGATGCAATCATGCTTATAGTTATAGCAAGATACATATGTACACAAGTTGCACTTAGGATGTGGTACTTCAGGACCAAGAATTGTATATGCTTCAAGCAACTTCAATCTTTCATGGATTGACATATAAGTTAAGTCATATAAGCCATATAATAGACTTTAGATGCATATCAAGTTTTCATGTCATGCTAAACAAATAAGATATCGAAAACTGATTACACATACCATTGACTTTATTATGATCATTTGCTCATCTTCTTTATTAAGAAGTTATTTTGAAACCGATTCGTCTATACGCTTTAAGCGTATCAAAGACTTTGTCCTTCTGGGACTTAATATGAGCATTTGCAGTGAGAATATAGTTACTTTCTTTGGGTCAGCAAATGCGTATAACATGCTTTGCAATATGTTGCAATTGAATTATCCTTTCATGAACTTCAGGTTCATATTATGATATTCGAGGATCTATATATACAAATGATAATTCATCCCATGTAACCTTTTCTCAAGTGTTTATCATGTCTCCCCCTCATGTTAGAAAAGCTAACTTGTTTCCTCAACTTTGAGAGTCCATCTTTGTGCATTATGGTGTTAATGAAAATATACACCGCACATCAATAATAATAAGATGAAATTATTTGGTTCCTGACCCTGAACCACTTGTGAGGGGAGAATATAATATACTCTCGTATACAACGTATATCAAACTGATATATATAACTTTGTTCTCATAAGAAACAATTTAGCTATTAAGTGGAGGCACTCAATAATTATCTTGCTAAACCAACTATGATATAAACCAACTTATCAAGATGAACTATCTTGAATAGAAAATCTGGAAATTATGCTCGAAGTTATATTACTGAGCAATTTACCTCGCAAGCACCGGCCAGGCTGCGGGTTAATAACAATCGCACATGTAACCATATCATAGATGCATCATATGTGGTATACATGGCAGGTGAATGGGCCCATATTCACCTTTGATATTTCCAGAATTTATGGGATTCAACCCGAACTCTTTAGTTGGTCAATCAATTAATGAGAACAAGTAATATAAGAGAATTCGTAAAGAACTTTCTAGTTCTTTAATATTTACCCATGTGAATTCTCTATTACTGCACATCATACTTAAAATGAGATGGCTAACCGAATGCCAACTGAATAAATTATCAATATTGATAAACTTCAAATTTACACCATGACGTGTGCAATTATCAATAAACTTCAAGTTTATTATGGTATGGGTTTTTATACCAATAAATATCCACTTTATTGTGGCATTCTTTTGTTTGTGTAGTACAAACTGGAGAATAAAGCGGGTAGCTTTTCATATACAAATTATCCCGCTATAAGTTGTGGTAATAGAAGATATCAAATCTTTCCTTTATTTATAGTCTCAATATAATCAATCGCTTTCGCATTTACTTTGTAAACTGAATAAGTTTCTTTGAGACTTACTACCACACAATACCTTATTGGTAATCAATTGCGTTTCTCCAACATAGTAATAATGGCTCTTCTAGAGCTCTCAATTAATTTTGTACTACCACAGATTCATCAACATCCATGTGGTGAATATCTCTTTTAAAGAGAAGGTTATACCATTATGATCATGGTCAAAATTATATGCAAGATATGTTTCTTGCATTATCGTTGTCCTTTAATAGTCATATTTCCAAAATATTTTGGCGTACAATAGGTACGTGACCAACGATCATTCATGTCATAACAATGATATTGTTTTCATATATCATCTCAAACCTCCTTCTAGGGGTGAGTGTGGTATATTCAGTACCAATGCGTCTGGCATTCGATTTGCTATTCTTTGCAAATGGATAATATTTTGCACCTCTTTTTCACAAATAGAGGTATGTGGATCAAGATGAGATAATAATGCATTTTTCCACAAAATTTCCCGTTTGGTTTCACCAACTTCTCCCCCTAATTTTTGGGAAAAGTGTCTCATCGAATTGACAGTCTGAAAATCGTGCAGTGAACAAATCCCCTGTCAATGTTTCGAGGTAGCGAATAATGGAGGGCGATTCAAACTCAACATATATTCCTAACCTTCTTTGCAAACTCATTTTGGTGCAATATGGCGGTGCTACAGGCACATATACTGCACATCCACAAATTCTTAAGTGGGATATATTAGGTTCATGACCCAAAACTAATTGCAACGGGGAATATTTGTGATAATTCGTCAGTCAGAGACGAACTAGCATTGCTGCATGCAAAATGGCGTGACCCCAAACCGAAGTGGGCAGCCTCGTTTTCATGAGTAAATGAGGTATTCAAGATTATACTCATGTATTATCTCAATCTGATATCCATTTTGAATGATATCTTTAAAACTCAACAAGTTCCTTTTAGACTTGGAGGAGAACATTGCATTCTCTAAAATGTTGTTCCTTTAGGCAGAGTTATAGTTGCTCTTCCGGAGCCTTTAATCAATTTATTACTACCAGAAATTGTAGTAACATCTGCCTTACATATACTTAAATGAGAGTAATATCTCTTCTCTTTGAATATCGTATGTGTGGTACATGAATCAATTAATCAAAAGAGATATACGAACATGAGAATAAACAAATTTAATCCGTTGCTTCATAATTAAACAATATTTTCAAAATCTGCTGAGGTTATTCGACTAACTAAATCAGATAGTCGATTATATGTTTTCCATAATCGATTACTTTGCAGTTTGAAAATTTCAGTTTAAGCACTGTCTCAATGTAATCGATTGTTAAACATACATAATTGATTATTTGCTATTTTGAAAAACTTCACTGTCTTAATATAATCGATTGTTAAACATACATAATCGATTATTTGCTATTTTGAAAAACTTCAGATCATACTGTCTTAATATAATCGATTGCTGAACATACATAATCGATTATTTGTTATTTTGAAAAACTTCAGATCACACTGTCTTAATATAATCGATTGTTAAACATACATAATCGATTATTTGCTATTTTGAAAAACTTCAGATCACACTGTCTTAATATAATCGATTGTTAAACATACATAATCGATTATTTGCTATTTTGAAAAACTTCAGATCACACTGTCTTAATATAATCGATTGTTAAACATACATAATCGATTATTTGCTATTTTGAAAAACTTCAGATCACACTGTCTTAATATAATCGATTGTTAAACATACATAATCGATTATTTGCTATTTTGAAAAACTTCAGATCACACTGTCTTAATATAATCGATTGTTAACAAGTATATAATCGATTGTTTTGCAGTTTTAATGCGAAATATTAGATAATCGACTAACTGTTAGGTTAGTCGATTAACTCTACTGAAAAATAAAAATATCTTTGAAATTTAAGCATATTGAAACATTCTAAAGAACTAATACTAACATTATATCATAAACTAACTAATACGAGCTGATACTAATGACTATTAGTTTATTCACTAACTAATACAAATAAAATTAAACAATTCCATCTTCCTTCATCACAGATCCATCACCGATTAAGTGGTCTATTTTCCCCTCAGGGTGCTCAAAGAAGTCTGCCACATCCAAGTGGGTGATGTCAAAATTGTCGTCAGAGACAAAATTGGTTTCAGGGCCTTTACTCTTTAGAGATGCTTGATAAAGCTCAACCAAATGTCTTGGTACACGGCAAATTTTCGCCCAGTGCCCTTTTCCACCGCAGCGATAACATATAGTTTATGAACTATTTGCTTTTGGATTCTCATCGCATCGTGCTTGTGGCAGAGTGACCAATTTCAGGTTGTCATATCTCTCCTTTAAGCCATTCCACAAGATAGGTGGATCCTTGACTGTGATATATTCAATTTTCAAACCTTCATCAAGGTGATGGCGCAAGAAAATCAAGGCCTTAGCACAGTTTCAAACCTTCATCAAGGTGATGGCGCAAGAAAATCAAGGCCTTAGCACAGTTTCAAACCTTTATCAAGGTGATGGCGCAAGAAAATCAAGGCCTTAGCATAGTCTTGGGTGGATGCATTATTTCTGTCTTTAATGGCGTCTCCAAGACCCATTGCATCCAAATGGATTTCAGCATCCAACACCCATGTCATATAGTTCTTGCCCGAAATTTCAAGGGCAACGAACTTTCTTTTCATAATGTCAGACATAAAACAAAATTACATTAAGAGCGTGTCCATACTTACGGGCATTATTACAATTATCACATTCACTTCAGGGAATGGATCATAATCATCTGTATGTGCTATATACAATCTCATGTCAAATATTACTTTCATAAAGTGAAAGATTATTTTGAGAATCTTCATTATTCTCATTATCACAATGATGACGATTATAATTCCGTCTATTGCCACGTCCACATCCATTGATACCTTCATGGTAATAATTTTGTCTTCTTTCAGACTTATCACATACTGCTACCACATTCTCTAACGGGAATGGAGCAAATTCAATTGGACGGATTTTTTAATTCTTTGCCCACAATCATACATGAATTTGATCATGGCAAGGCATAGAAATTTTACCACTTCATGTGAGTGTAATTTCTTACAAACTCCATTAGAGTTATAATCAAACTTTGTTGTCTTTGTTTGTATATGAAATCAAATCGTAGAATTTCAAGAATTTGAAAGAGAAAAGTAAAATACTTACATTTAAGGTATACCAATAAATGTTGTGATATCAAATATACCTCTTGAGTTTCCATCCTGTTGCATTATTTTATGATGATACCATCTCTTCTATTTTTCTGTATAGAAATTCTCATATGGAGCAATAGCAATCGTTATTACACTCTTTTGCTTGGAAATTCACCTTCAAAAAAGAAAACAAAAGTAAACAACGAGAAAGAAAAAATTGAAGAATTTCAGAAACCAAAATATCACAAATCTCGTTTCACTCGAATAGAAAAACCCAAACGACGAAACACGAATTAGAGTGGGTGAATCTGATTGCAACTCGAGATTCTGAGAGCGATAATTGCTGAATATTTAATTCAATTGGTTAGAGACTCGTGCTGATAACGTGTTATGAAATAATATAAGAACAAGAACAATAGAGAGAAAAGTAGAGAGAGGAGTATTCTTATTGATACTTTGGGTTGATTTACAATGGGGTAAGACCCCTCAATTTATAGGAAGAGAAAAGACTTAGCCTCAAAGTAAAACTCTTCTATAAGATAGACATTCACTCTAATTAGAGTTCTATTTATAACATATATATATATATATATATATATATATATATATATATATATATATATATATATACACACACACACACACACACACACACAAAACACACACTTCACTGTAATACTATAACGTATATATAATTTGTTATAGTATATGTTAGTGTGTGTATATATAATACACACACTTCATGCTACTTTAACTACATATATAGCATGTTATAGTACATGATATTGTATTCATTATTTGTATCATAACAGAGTTAATGAATTACATTCATCCATCACTAGATTATAAGTCGATGAGTTAATTTACAAGTGTATCAATACCTAGAAGAACCCGGCCTTGTGTTCCGAGCGCTTCATGTTCTTATATATATATATATATATATATATATATATATATATATATATATATATATATATATATATATATATATATATATATATACACGCACGTGCGCATGGTTTGTTGTACTACTTAATTGTATATATAGCATGTTGGAGTATATTTTAGTGTATTCATCTCTTGTATTACAAAAGTGTTAACGATTTAAATGTATATTATTTAGATAGTAAATACAAAAGTAATTTTAAATTTTGACCAATATTGACCTGAAAAGAGACCAATTATGGTCGCTACTTTTCCAAAAATTATATTTAGCGACCGAAGTTGATCGCAAGTTATCCAGAAATTACTTTGGTCGCTAAATTTAAATGAGATATATTTATATTTAATATAATATTTAAAATAATAATATAATTGTTAAATGTTAGAACTGGGTCCCATAGTAGCGACCAAAGCTGGTCTTTATTTTAGTAAACGACCAACTTTGGTCGCTAACTTTGAATTATATTTATTTATATTTTATAATTTTTTTAGATAATAATATAATTATTAAAATTTTATAACTGGGTCTCATATTAGCGATCAAAGTTGATCTCTATCTGCTTACTCTTTAATGGGCGACCAACTTTGGTTGCTAATTTTAAATTATATTTATTTATATTTTATAATTTTTTAAAATAATATTATAATTATTAAAATTTTATAAGTGGGTCTCCTTTTAGCGACCAACGTTTGTTGCTAATCTCAGTATTCCTTTGACCAAGAAAGTCTGACCAGTCCAGTCAATATTTTAACGAAATTATCGACAAAATAGCGACCACTCTTGGTCGCTAATGTATTTAAAATAATTATTCTATTATTTTCACAAATTTAGCGACTAACTTTTGTCGCCAAAGTTTGATCGTTTCTTTCCGGAATTCTAGAAGTGAAAGAAATATATATCTATAAATGTTTTTCTAATAATTGAGCTACCGCGGATTTATTCTAATTTAAATTTCACGGATAATATTATTCCCTTCGTTTTGTATTAAATGAGGTGTTTGTCTTTTTAGTATGTCCCAAAATAAATAATATATTTCTAAATTTGAAAATAATATAATTTTAAACTTTTTTATTTTACCCATTTATCCTAAATAAAAAATTTTTATAACCATACAAATGTCATGATCTCACAAACTTTTTATCCCTTAAAGTTAACTACAAATTTCTAAAGTTTTCGTTTTTTTACCTCATTGAGAATACATGTTAATTAAGTTATTACTAATATTTTAAGAATCCATATGTATGAGGACAGCAACGTCTATCACAAATAAAACATGAACCCCATAAGATATTTATACGTGGCGTGATCCGACTGGTTAATTAAAGCCCTCCAAATCAAACACGTGGAGAAACACCAAAATCGATTTTTTTAAAAAATTTTTTGCTTCATTCTGTCATACAACTTTAATCCACTTTCATGCAACAACGTGGAAACTCATTTCACACCTCATAACTAAGTGCCCATTCCTTCTTACTCGTCAATTCAACTATATATTCTTCTCCCTCAACCCTCACTTCCATGTCCATATAACATTGTCATCTTAAAAAAACTAACACAACCAAGAAAGAAAAAAACTTGCTAATGGAAGATCCTCAAGAAAAAAGCAATATTCATATGTATAGAGGAGTAAGGAAGAGAAAATGGGGGAAATGGGTGTCGGAGATACGCGAACCGGGGAAGAAAACACGAATATGGCTAGGGAGTTATGAGACACCGGAGATGGCTGCTGCAGCCTATGATGTTGCTGCATTTCATCTAAAAGGCGAGAGAGCAAGACTCAATTTCCCCGAATTAATCCATAGTTTTCCAAAACCCTCAAGTTCTAAGCCTGAAGATGTGCAAATGTCAGCTCATGAAGCAGCAATGAGGTTCAAAAGACAAACTCCAGAGCCACCCGAGGGGGGTGGCTGTGGCGGTGGTGGCACGGTGGTTCCGGTGAGGGTAGGTCTATCGTCGAGTCAAATTCAGGCGATTAATGAGTCGCCATTGGACTCACCTAAAATGTGGATGGAGCTAGCTGGGGCATTGTTATTACGAGATCCAGTTAGAGAATACACTTGTCCCTCGTATTCTTTTACCGATCCTATGGTATTGTGTGAAGACATTGCTGAGGTTGGGGAGTGGGATGAAATGCAACAGAATCATGATTCCATTTGGAATTTTTAGGTGGAAAAAAAAATTCCATATGCCCCCTTTTAGTATTTACATTTTAGCAAAGATTATTAGGGGCCAATTTATATAAGAAGAAGAAAAAATGATAGAACAAAAGCTTAAAAGGTTTTTTATTTTTTATTTTTCCCCTTTCTGCAGAAATAGAGATTCTTTTTGGAGAATATTTGTTATATTGTAATCTTGAGAATTCCATGAAGATTTACAAAATCAATAGAAAAAAGATAATGGTGGAACCTTGAATGAAAGTGATTTTGCTTTTCTATAGCCTTCATTTCTTTCCCTAATAAATTTTTGGGTGGGCCAAAGAATCTTCATATTTTAGATCGTTTATTGCAGACACAAGATTAGCTTATATTTATGTTATATGTCACAGAAAATGACATCGAAAAGTATTTTTCACTTGACAAAATTGTAATAATATGAATCTTTCACAAACTAACACTTCAAAGTTTCATCATTTCAATTTGTTTTTTCTGGTAAGAATAACACAAATTATATGTGCACCAATCTTTCATTTTGCAAAAGAAGCTCTTTGGATATTACTAATTATTTTTACTGAATTTTGGGTCTGAGCGTTTAGCAGAGTTTGAAGCTTATAAGTTCGATATTCTAGTATGTTTAATTAGTTAATGAGTTTCAAATTAATAATTTATAAAATATTTTAAGATAATATAAATTTGGACCATAGTTATCGACTTTGACCAAACCCGAAACTCTAATGGTAGCTCCGCTCGTGCTTTGCAGTCCCTACTTTGACCTTTGTCCTTCGCAACTACTTGGCCTGAACATGCATTTCATGAAATGTAACAGAAGTCGAAGAGATATTAAAAGTAGGATTGGTTAGACTACTCAAAACTAGCATAGTTCCTCTTCTCTTCAGCAACAGCTGTGCTTCGGTAATATTCCAAATTTTAGACAAAGTCTTACATTGACAAAATACAAGAAACACTTTGGATATAAAAATGAATAAGCCTTATACCTTAGTAATACGTTTTAAATCCGTAAGAGCCTCAGCCCAGAGCAGACAATATCACTAACGGACTGAACTATTATAACTTCTTTCACAATAAGCAAGAACGACAGATGATGGAATAAGCTCTTAGGAATTCCCATATAGCTCGATCGACTCAATGGCAAACAATTTGAAAAACTCAAGTAGAAGGAGAATGGTTGGATGAATTTCCCACAAGAATTCTCTATTCTTTCTCCATATGACAATAGATCATCTCTCTTGTTTTCAATACTAAATCACACTAGACCCTAAAGCTTGATCTTTAAAATATAAGCTGGTCATGATACTATGCAAAAGAACTGCTTCTTGGGAAGTTTATAATAGGCAGTTACGTTGTCTTGTATTGTACGGGGTGGTAGATTTTTCACAATTCAAATACAGTTTAGAGCAAATGTTTTAAAAAATTATTGAGTTTCAACCTCAGCTAGAAATTAAAGGATTGGACTTGAGAGTGTTTTTAGATATAATAAAGTGCAAGCTGTACCCAATAATGGAGATGATTAGATAAAAGTAAACAAAAGCCAACCTCTTCATTATGTGGAAACCTAACCTCCATGTTTTTCACATAGCTTGGCCATCACGTATATAAAAGTTGATTTTATTGTAAGATTATTGCTGAAACTTACACGGGAATGGAATATCTGATTAAGTGGTAATGTTTTTACTCAAAATGGAATGAATGGCATCACTTGTTATTTTCATCAAGATAATCTTTTAGTCTAAACAATTAATGCAAGAATGGTTAGAGATTCTTTAAAGATCATAAATAAATGCTTTGTATGAGGAATTCTCATGGTCCATTTCTTCGGTAAAATTTACCTATAAAATATTTCCTCATTAAATAAATTTTCTCGTATAAATTAATTAATTGAATTTTATGGCTTTATAAACAGAAAAAAATAATTGTGCAAAATCACTTAATTAACATTCCTGCTGATATACCACTAGCACCAAATGACCTAAAGAGCTCCCAGGATTACAATCACCTCGTAGGAAGCATAGTAATCTTTTAGGAACCAAAAAAAACATATATAAACTAGTTACATGTTCTCGAAAATAAATATTGACATTTATAAGTTGTTGTTGTATATTGTATACTTTCTAGCCTAATTCTAGGCTCCTTTTGGATCCGTGCAATAGCAAACTCTGTTTTTAATTATATTGACAGTTTTAAAAATTCTCCAATTCCAAGCTTGCTATGTATAGTATAGATCATTGCAATTCCCCAAACTGTAAACACTCTCCTTTTGGACTTTCTTCCCATTGAATACTGCCCTTTTAATCAATGTGCATTCAGCAAATTAAATAGGCATAAACTGCATATATACCCCATTTTCCACTAGCTAGGATCTGTAATTTGGTGAGCCTCTCCTTCATTAATAACTCGTCTTGGTTCGCTAACCAGATCTATGATAAACCTTTGCTTTAATTTGGCTGCAACATTTTATACTGGTCCATATAAGACTTGCCTCCATCTTGCATTTTTTGGCTGTGTTCTTCAATCAAAACACAGCGATTACTGTCTTCGTATAGTTATGAAATGGGGTTGTTATACAAATAGCCGGTTAGATTCAATGTTTACATTTTTTTTATACATTAATTATACATAGTTATACATATAGCATATACAAAATAATGCACATATTATATATCTACTGACTTTTTTTAGTTTAAGAGGCAGCTATTTGAGTTCAATCTTCTTATAATAAAAAATTGATAGAGCTATTCTTTTATAATAAATATACATTGTTAAATAGTTATACAATAATGCTTTCATCTTATTCCATTTTTTACAATAAATATGTAACGACCCGGCCAGTAGTTTTGATCTTTTGTACCTTGATCTCCAGTTCTCAGGCATGACTTGCCCCGTATGATGTATTGTGAATGATGTAAATCGTTGATTTTGGTTTTCAGGGAAATCGAAATGAATTTGAAAGAACAGTCTCAGTTGAAAGCTTTGAATTTGAAAGGTTTGACCAAGAGTTGACTTATTTGTATAGGAGCTCGGAACGGTATTTTTATGATTTAGTTAGCTTCGTTGGGTGATCTATGACTTAGGAGAGTGATCGGAATTGGTTTTGGAGGTCCGGAGTTGAACTAGGCTTGAATTGGCGAAGTTGAGATTTTGGCGAATTCCGGTTGATAGGTAAGATTTGGATTCAATGGTCGGAATGGAATTTCGAGAATTGTTGTAGCTTCGCTATGTGATTTTGGATATGTGTAAAAAATTTCAGGTCATTTGGACGTAGTTTGGTTGTGTTTTTTATCAAAAGCATATTTCGGAAGTTTTTGAAAAAACTTACGCTGGAATTCGATGTGAATTGTTGGTTTTGGTATTTTGATGATTGGAACAAGTTTGAATAAGGTTTTAGGATGTGTTGGTACTTTTGGTTGAGGTCCCGAGGGCCTCGAGTGAATTTCGGGTGGTCAATGGACCAATCTGGGCATTTTGGAATTGCGGATGCTCCTGTCTTGATGTTGCAGAGTGTTTGGACTTCGCGATCACGGGAGTGGTGTTGCGATCATGTAGAAGCAATTTGGAGAGGCATGAAATTTGTTCTTTGCATTCGCGTTTGAGTGTTTGCGACCGCAAAGGATAAATGGTGGTGCTTCGCGTTCGCATAAGGTATTTTGCGTCCGCATATAAGAGTTTGGGGTCCAATGATATTGCCCTTGGCGTTCGCGTATATGGGGACGTGTTCGCATAGCTTTGAGAATGGAAAATATCACGTTCGCAAGGCTCTAATCGCGTTCGCGTAATGTTATTTTGAGAGGCCGGAGTTTTGTGCTTCACAATCACGGGACCTTGGTCGCGATCACGATGAAGGAATTACAAGAACTGGGCAGTGAGTTTATAAACATTTCATCCGTGAGTTTTAGCAATTTCTTCACCATAGTTGAGTATTTTAAGAGCTCTTTGGGAGAAATTGAAGAGGGACTCAAGGAGGATTGATTGGAGGTAAGTTTTATGAATAAAAACCTGATTATATTGTGAAATTAACCTAGAAATTCATGGAAATTTAGCTAAAATGGGAGAACTAGGGTTTGGGATTTTGATATTTTTAAATTGGGATTTGAAGGGCCATTTGAGGTCAATTTGAGAGTTTTTGATATGTATGAACTCGTGGAAGGATAAGGAACCTGTTGATATAAAAAAATTGAATTTTGAGAAGTGGGTCCGGGGCTCGAGTTTTGCTAATTTTGGGATTTTTGATACTTTTCGATTGTTTTCACTTGAGCTTTGTTCCCTTAGCATATTGTGAAGTATTCGTTCTAATTTTTGATAGATTCGATGCGCGTGGAGGCCAACTTGAGGGGCAAAGGCGTCGCGAGCTAAAGATTTCACTGGTTCGAGGTGAGTAATAATTGTAAATGATATCCTGAGGGTTTGAAACCCCAGATTTGCACATCGTAGTGCTATATTAAGGTGATACACGCGCTTGATCATGAGTGTGGGGTTACTTACTACTGGGGATTGTGACTTGGTCTGTCCCGATTGATAATCTTACCGCGTATTTGACTGAAACTTATTTGTTATCATCATGATTTGGATTGGTTGTCATATTTGGGCGGTGCCAGTTATTTGAACCCTTCGGGATTTTTTATCATTATGTCCTTACTGTTTTGACTTTATGCTTGAACTCAATCATGTTACTTTCCACTGTTTTTGTCAAAACTCAGCCATGTTTACTCTTCTTTAACACTTGAAATGATATTCTAAATAATATTTTGGACTGAGCATCATGTTTATTGTTTCTCGAGTGGCTTATGTGATTTTTATTGACTGAGTAAGGCCGAGGGCCTGTATCGTGAGGTACTTTTGGATCGGGTTGCACGCTGCAACAGTGTTATACTGATACTAATGTGAGGCTGAGGGCCTAGATTTGATGCCACGAGATGTCTTAATATTGCGCTTGAGCCGTAAGGGCCCCCTCGCGAAGTCTGCACACCCTAGTGAGCATCGTCGATGAAATATATGGATCGGGCTACACGCCTCAGCGGTATATGGATCGGGCTGCATGCCGCACCAATACTGATACTGTTTCATGTGTTTACTTATTCATTTATCTGCCATTATCTGTTATTGTACTCCTTCATGTGATATCTACCTGATTGCCCGGCATTATCGGTTAATTGAGTGTTGTGCCCGAGGATCAAATTTTTGCGCTTATCTGCACGATTATTTTGCATTCATTTGCGTAACCATTGAAAAAGTCATTTTCAAAAGAGGTTTAAATTGAGCTAAGATGTTTTTTAAAATATTTCACAGCCTCAGTGCTTTTCACAAAGGATTTTACACTGCTCTATACAACATGCTGGTTGCCTTACGTGATTTCTTACTGCTCAGTTATTATTTTCCTTTATTACACACTGAGTTGGAGTACTCATTTTATTCCCTGCACCTCGTGTGCAGATGCAGGTATTTGTTCACCCGGTAGGAGGTTTTGAGCTAATTGGAGGCTAAGTTATCGGAGTTTAGTGAGGTGACTGACAGCGTTCGCAGCATCGCATTTTTTTCCGTTTGTTATCAGTCCTATTTTGTATATTTCAGAGTTGTAGTTGTATTCAAACTCTAATAGATGCTCATGACTTGTGACATCCCGATTTGGGTTGTGTCGGTTGTACTTTCGCTAATTATTGTTATCATTTAATCATATTTAAACTGCTTATGAACTGTTTAACTGTTTCAAAAGGATGAATTGGGTTTAGTTGGGTGGCCTTGTCCCTACGAAAGGCGCCATCACGATTGTGTCTCAGTTTGGATCGTGACAAAATGTACATTGTTGAATAATAATTTTTTTCCTGATATTTCATACAATAAATGCGTTTATGAAAGTCTTGGAAAGTTTATATATGACATTATACTAGTCTGTCTAATATATGACATTATATTTACTGCTCAGTTATTATTTTCCTTTATTACACACTGAGTTGGAGTACTCATTTTATTCCCTGCACCTCGTGTGCAGATGCAGGTATTTGTTCACCCGGTAGGAGGTTTTGAGCTAATTGGAGGCTAAGTTATCGGAGTTTAGTGAGGTGACTGACAGCGTTCGCAGCATCGCATTTTTTTCCGTTTGTTATCAGTCCTATTTTGTATATTTCAGAGTTGTAGTTGTATTCAAACTCTAATAGATGCTCATGACTTGTGACATCCCGATTTGGGTTGTGTCGGTTGTACTTTCGCTAATTATTGTTATCATTTAATCATATTTAAACTGCTTATGAACTGTTTAACTGTTTCAAAAGGATGAATTGGGTTTAGTTGGGTGGCCTTGTCCCTACGAAAGGTGCCATCACGATTGTGTCTCAGTTTGGATCGTGACAAAATGTACATTGTTGAATAATAATTTTTTTCCTGATATTTCATACAATAAATGCGTTTATGAAAGTCTTGGAAAGTTTATATATGACATTATACTAGTCTGTCTAATAATGATATCTTGTTATTTCGGATCTATTGTTATGTAAGTTATTTGCAAGTCGTATATATTGTATAATTTTGGTTAAGGGAGTATATAGGTTGGGTTGGTCCGAATTTTATAATTACCAAACTAAATCAATTATGCTGGGTTATTAAATCTACAGATCAAACCAAACCAATAAAACTCGGATTTTTCAATTTCGATTTTTCGAGGGTTTTTCCGGTAAAATCTTCGTAGCACAAACCATATAATTACTTGTGCTTAAAATATTTCTTTAATCCTAGTAAGTTACAACTAAATAAAGTATTTTCTAAGAAAATAATATAAAATATGAGATGTATAATGGCATTATCCTAAAATATTCAACAGTAAAGACAATAAAATAATGTAATATAAATATTGCTAATTAAAAGGCCTTAATAAAACTAAATATGATCTAAAAGTACTAAGTCATGTTAAAATAATTAGAATAATAAGGGAGTATTAATATCATTACTAAACGATAAAGAAAAAATAAAAATAGGTTATGCATTTTTATCTAAATTATTGCAAAACAAAAAATAGATACTCAATACATTCTCGTTCGTAGTATTGAATTGAATGTCTTTTGTTGGCATTATTACTGATATTATTCTAGTTTTGACTTTTATTAGCATTCTTTAATTTACTAATATTAATTGCCAGCTATTTTCATTTATAAGTAGCTCATTACAAAAATTGATCAATTGATAAAATATTACTAATATTAGTCAAATTAGTCAATTAGCTATTTGTAGCAAACAAATATAAAATTTTTGCTTTGTTTTGAGTGGGTGTTATTAGAATAGATTGGGCACAACTTAAGGAGCTTGAATATAAGTTTTGGGATGACTTGGTAAAGTTTTGAGGTGGTTTGAATTGAAAACTCGAAGTAAAAGCTGAACATGAAAAAAAATGATATGTGTATCATTTGTGTATCACACATGTATCAATTGTGTATCACATGTATATCCATGTACACTTGTGAGTGAGATACATGCATGATGCATGTTTGATACATGTGTCGCAGAGGACTTTTTCGAACTCGATTTAATTAAAAATTTTGATACAAAACCAGTCCAAATCACCTCCAATCTTCCTCAAATTTTATATTCACTTATCTGTATATTTTCAATGAATTTCATCTGTACCCACTGAAAAAATTCCCTTTTTGTTTAGATTTTTGGAATATTGTATTGACTTTTGTATTTCATCACCTTATTTGCTACCCCCTCTATGAAATTTTCTTTCCATCTTGTATCTAATGTTGCTAATCACGCTTAAAAATATAGAAGGTGATTTTTGCATGTGATTCTTTGATAGAAAGAACCCTATTATTTAGTTTTTTAATTTTTGTAGTGGCTAGTTTTTGTAAGTCTATTACTAATGGCTAGAGGCTGGTAAGTTAAAATTTATTTGGCATATTTGTGTAAGTTTCCCTAAAACTTATTGGACCCTTCAAAAGTTCTAAGTCCAACATTGAAATAATACCATAAAAGATAAATTATGATTTTTTTAAGAAATGTTTATAAATTACACCACAATAAGTATATTTATGTATTAAATATATTTGAAATTTCTATATATGTAATGTTGGATTGGTTTGGTCTCGGTTTGACTTTCTTTAGTTAAAACCAAATCAAACTAATTATGATCGATTTTTTTAACACCAAACCAAATCAAACCAAACTATTGTCGGATTTTTTCCCCTTAATTTGACTCGGATTATCGGGTTGGTGCAATTTGTCGATTTTTTTTGTACACCCCTAAATTTAGTGTAGTAATAATATAATATAATTATATATAGTATAATAATGATATCTTGATGTTTCATATATGTTGATGTAATTAATTGCAACCGTATGTATGGTATAATGAGTGTAGAATAATGATATATGGTATAATGCTAGTATAATAATAATATTTTGATGTTTAGCCTTTTAGATGCGCTTATATGTAAGTTAATTTCCAGTATTATACATGAAATAGAAGTGAAGACTATGGATGTGTTTGGTATGAAGGAAAATATTAATTTTTCGATGTTTGGTTGGTTTAAATATTTTGGAAAGTATTTCATATATGATATTAGTTTCTTCCAATTGAAGAAAAATATTTTTCTTATTAAGAGAAAATATTTTTTTTAAACTCCATCTTAGCCTTCTTCTTCACTCTATTCCACACCCTCACCAACCCGCCCCACACCCACCCACGTAACCCCACCCATGCCCTCTGTCGAAAAAGGTTTTTTTTTTCCCGTCACCACCCACCATGCTACCCTCATCCACCTCCCTACACCATAGAAAAATTACTTTTTTTTTTATTTTCAAATCTCTGTTTTTCATTTTTCTACACCCCCAACCCTCCCTCCACTGCCCTCACACAAAAAAAAATTACTTTTTTTTTGTAATTTTCAAATTTATATTTTTTCTTTTTTCCACCCACACACCCTACTGCCCCCCTCCTCCTCCCCCAAAAAATAATTTTTAATATATATTTTCAGTTTAATTTTTTCATCTTTCAATTTACATGTTTGAAACTTTACGAGTTCCAACGTTATGAGTTCGGAGATTTATGTGTCTAGAAGTTTACGGGTTTAACATTTTAAGATTTCGACAGTTTAGCAATTCGGAAGTTTATGAAATTTGTGGGTTTGGAATGTTGTTGGTTCGAAAGCTTATTGCTTCACTGTTTATTGCATCTAAATTATTTATGAATAATTTTGAGAAAATATTTTTCTTAATTGCGTACCAAAGACCGAAAAATAAATAAAATCATTACTTATTTTTCAAAAAAATATTTTCTTAAAAATCATTTTCCATTATATCAAACACACCCAATATATGAATTTCGAAATGAAAACCCCACATTTGTAGTACAATGATGATGGAGAAAGATTAAAAATAATAAAAACTAATCCCTTGATTCGGGCGGGGCAAAAATGGAAGAGAGATGTAGAGAGAGAGAAATTATAGAGAGAACGTCTGACGATAGTGAAGCAAGGTAGATTACAAACGCCATTAACGACCAATTTCTACTCCTTTGCTACAATACTTACGGAATTCCTACAAAATCCTACTGAATTCATTAAGCTAACGAGAGTAACTACGTGGGAAAGTGGAATACCACAAAAACTAGCACCGATGCAACTGTTACATTGGCTTCCTGGCATGGGTAGTGCTCCGACGGTAATGTAAGCTCCACCAGAAGTAGATAAGATGACCATGCAACCGGAGGAAGCAACGATGCTCACAACAGCAAGGAAATTGGCATACTCAATTGGATCTCAAAAGCAGACTATGGCAGAAGCAGTGAGATGGAACAGAACACAAACACAAGGCATGCAATTAAAATTCTATCCATCGATGGTATAGGATGGCATGAAAACAGCAAAATTGAACACGAAGGAGATAGAATTGCAAGTTAAAAAATGGAAGACAACTTTAATAGGGTATGTATTGGGTGGAAATCCATCATTTAAAGATGTGTTAAAGTTTGTATATGGTGTATGGAATTTTGTTACAACTCCAACAGTTTTGATTCATGATGATGGCTATTTCATTTTCAAATTCGAATCTATTGAGGACAAAGAGATGGCAATGCAACAGGGACCATATACACTTAATAATAGGCCAATGATTCTAAAGGAATGTGATCCAAATTTTCAGATCAAAGATGAATCCATGAGAATTGTGCCACTGTGGGTCAATTTTCCACGTTGCCTATTCAATGTTGGACTGAGGAAAACTTAGGAAGGATTGCTAGCCTTCTAGGTAAGCCTATTTGTACTGATAGGCTAACTGCGGAATGTGAGAGGATCTCATTTGCTAGGGTACTAGTTGACATGGACATCACATAGCCTTTACCAGATGAAGTCCATAGTGAGATCCTTGGTCATAAAAGCTGGATACAGACGGTGAAGTTGGAACGGAAGCTAAAATTCTGCCTAGAGTGTAACAACTGTGGGCATGATAAAGGAAAGTGTCAACAGGTTAAGGAACAGAAAGAAGAAGTCAAACAAAAAAGAAGAAGAAAGAAGAGGAACAAAATAGTATGGAAGCCAAAGGAAACAAAGGAACAACAAATAGATGCACCTGAACATGAAGATAAACAGAAACAAGATAAAGGCAAGAAAAAGATGAACACACAAAATTCGACGCATAAGGAGATCAATTATAAGGAGTTAGCAAGCAGGAACAGGTTTGCACCATTGATGATAAAGGAGAAACCACCTGAAAAGACTATGCATGAAGAAGTTAGAAATGATGAAGCAGAACAAAGGATCCTAAACAACACTCCTAATATCCAGCCCCATGATCATCATATCTTTGAATGTGAGAGGACTGAATAAGTCCCACAAGTAGCGAGAAGTGAGAAAATTTTTGCTGAAAAACAAGGTGGATATGGTAGCTTACCTTGAAACAAGAGTCAGAAAGCAGAATGCAAAGGATATCCAAAGAAAAATAGGGAGTGAATGGAAAATTGAAGAAAATTATGAATATGCGCCAATTGGTAGAATATGGTTAATGTGGAAGGAAGTCAATGTCACAGTTCTGGAGAGGACAGAGTAGCTGATTCATTGTTATGTGCAAGATAAGAATTCTGAATTCACTTGTTACATAACATATGTTTATGGACCGGAGGCTGTCCAACATAGAAAGGAACTATGGGAAAACATAAGAAGTATACAATTGAATGATCATTGGCTTATAATATGAGATTTCAATAGTGTACTTAATGTTGATGACAGAATAAATGGTAATCCTTTAGAGTAAGCTGAAGTAGTAGACTTCCAAAATTGTATTGAAGATATAAGAGTGGGTCAAATTACCAAAAGAGGGGGTAACTTCACATGGTGTAACAAAAGAGATGCTGAAATCAGGATATACAGTCATATAGACTGGGCCTTTAGGAATGCTGAATGGTTCAACCTATACACTGGTATTGAGGCTAACTACATGCTATCTGGATGCTCAGACCATACACCAATAATGATCAGTACTGAGGTGCAGAACATGAAAATTAACAGACCTTATATACTGTTAACTACATTAATGAAGCAAGCAGAATACAAGGAGATTGTGCAAAGAATATGGAGACAAAGAAGTGGATGAGATGCTATGTACTCTGTATGGAGAAAATGGAAGCAGATTGAGCAAGAGGCTAGAAGTATACAATATGAGCATTCATCAGTGGACAAAAAGCCAAACAAGATGAGAGAAGATTTGAATCAGATCCAAGGAAAATTAAATAAAGATTACTTTAATGCAGGACTAATAGATGAAGAAAGAAAATGCTTAGCAGATATTGAGAAATAGGAAGCAATCCAAGAACAAATACTAAGGCAGAAATCAAGAGCTACATAGATCCAATTAGGTGACCATAATACAAAGTACTTTCATGCTTGTATGCGAGCTATACAAGCAAGAAACAAAATTAGCTGTATTTATAATGATGCTCATATGAAGATCACAGAACCAAAGTTGATTCAACAAGAGTTTATTCAGTTCTTCAAGCAGTTGTTGGGAAAAGCAACAGATCAAATGCCAGGGATTGATCTAAATATAGCAATAGATGGGCCATGCTTAACTGTAATTCAACAACAGCAAATGTTAGATCCAATTACTAGTGAGGAAATAAGCCAAATTGTGAGGAACCTGCCTAATGACAAGGCCCCATGCATTGATGGATACCCTGCAGAATTTTTCAAGGATTACTGGTCAATCATAGGGTAAGAAGTTACAAAGGCTATTCAACATTTCTTTCATAAAGGAAAGCTAATGAAAGAGGTTAATTGCACTACTGTCACATTAATTTCAAAGGTCAAAAATCCCAGTCTTTTTAAGGAAATTAGGCCTATTGCTTTTTGCTCAACAATATACAAGATCATAGCTAAACTCTTAACAAATAAACTGAAATGGTGGTAAATCATCTGGCTGGGCCTGCTCAGTCTGCTTTATCGAAGGAAGAAATATCTTAGATAATGTGATAATGGCACATGAATTAATAAAAGGATATTCTCAGAAGAATGTGTCACCTAGGTGTATGACAAATGTGGACATTAGAAAAGCCTACGAATCTGTGGAATGGGGATTCTTGAAAGCAGTACTACTGGAGTTTGGAGTTCCATATAAGTTAGTAGAATTGATTATGACATGTGTTAGTACAATAAGCTATTCATTGTTACTGAATGGAGGTCTAACAGAGAAGTTTGAAGCAAGAAAAGGATTGACACAAGGGGATCCCATGTCACCTTACATGTTTGTTATAGCCATGGGGTATCTTAACATATCTTTGAAAACTCTAACAAAAGACAGCACACTTCAATTTCATCCTAAATGCAGCAAATTTCAGATTGTTCATATCTGCTTTGCACAAGACCTTCTTATGTGTTGCAGGGCTGATAAAGTATCAATGAAGATGTTGATGAGATGTTTCCAGCAATTCTTTGAAGTATCAGGGCTGCATGCTAATATGAACAAAAGTTCATTATATACATAGCAGGAGTTAAAAGGGAATTCAAAGACAAAATGTTAACTGAATTACAATTATCATAAGGGAGCTTATCATTCAAATACTTGGGAGTACCATTGGCTGCAAAAAAGATCAGCATACAACAATGTAGGCCCCTGGTGGAAAGAATTGTGGACAAAATTAGAAGCTGGACCTCCAAGTTCCTTTCATATGCAGACAGATTACAGCTTATCAAGAGTGTGTTGTTTGAAATGCATAACTTATTGGGCTCAAGTATTTCCCATCCCTAAGAAGATTGTAAAAACGGTGGACAATATATGCATGAGGTATTTGTGGACTGGAAGCAATGATAACACTAAGAGAAATACTATATCTTGGGATACTTCGTGTAAGCCAAAAGCAGCAAGGGGACTAAACATAATTAACTATGAAAGATGGAATAAGGCAGCAATAACAAAGTTGGTATGGGTAGTAGTGAACAAAAAGGATAAACTCTGGATAAAGTGGATACATGGTCAATACATAAAGAGGCAAGTTATAACAAGTATGGAAGCTCCTAAACAAGCTAGTTGGCTTGTAAGGAAAATATTCAATGCAAGAGAAGGATGGACAAATGATATGCAAAGACTTCAGTCCTGTGTGAAGAATGGGAAATTAAGCATCAAAACAACATACATAAAAAGCTCTCTAGAATGGCCTAAAGTGAGGTGAAAATCTGTAATAATAATCAATGGTAGTCTGCCAAAGCAACAGTTCATATTATGGATGGCAATGCATAGAAAAATGGCAACAGTGGATCGATTGATGAAATGAGGAATTCAGGTCGAACATGGATGTGTCATGTGTGAAAGAGATGTGACTGATACTCATGAACACTTATTCTTTGAGTGTTCATATTCAATGAAACTATGGGAAAGTATGTTGACATGGATGGGCTATCACAGAAGAATTCAAGATTGGGAAGAAGAAGTGACTTGGCTAATCAAGAATGTGAGCAATAGAAACCCAAAAAGAACTTTACTAGGAATTATGTTTGTTGTTGTGGTGTACAACATATGGATGTAAAGAAATAATAGAATATTTCAACAATGCAAGAAGGCAATACAAGACAGAGCAAAAGATATTGCTGTCCAAATTCAAGTAACTGGACAAATGAAACCAAAATGGAAGCCATTATTGGAAAGGTTCAACAACTATCTTAGTTGTGTATAGGATAGTACATACGTTTGTAATAGATAGCAACAGAAGAGTTGTATAGGTTTTGTTTATGATTTTTTTTATTTTGAGATTTGCTCAAGAGTCTATAGAGAGCAGATGGTGTAACTTTGAAAAAAGGTTGGAATAAAATTTCTACTTTCGACCAAAAAAATCCCTTGATTCGTGGGTAGTGGTTTAAAACATATTGTCCAATCACATTAAATTTTTGAAAATATATAATATCGGTAAATCAATATCTTTTTTTCGAAATAAACCAAATATGATATTATTTGAATAATTAATTTCAAATAGGTAAGCTATAGTGTAATAACTTAAAACCCCCATTCATAAACGATATTATCACTTCTAACCATCCGAAAAAAAATTAATGATAATCTACAGCCATAAATTATAATATGTACATTTTATAACCTAAAACTAATTTTAGCGGGCTAGGTACCGAAATTGACAAACCCAAATATCACAAAAACCTAATGTTGAGCTGCAACAAGAACCCTATCTTGTCCATCTATAGTTTCCCCCATCAACCCTTCTCTCTCTCTCTCTCTCTCTATTTTCCTTCTTTTATTTTTCAACCTGTCTTTATATATATGTATGTATGTATATACCCTTCTCTCTCTCTCTCTATTTTCCTTATTTTCTTTTTCAACCTCTCTTTATATATATGTATGTATGTATGTATGTATGTATGTATGTATGTATGTATGTGTGTATGTGTGTGTGTATGTGTGTATGTGTGTATGTGTGTATTGAATTGGATTGATATATATATATATATATATATATATATATATATATATATATATATATTTGGGAGATTTGAAATTAGGGTTTGAGAGAGGGGAAGGAAAATGGGTCCTCGATCGAAGTGAGAAGGGGAAAGAAGGGAGAAAGAGGATTCGAATTGTTTGGTGGGTTTTGGGAGTTGGAATTTTGGAAACTCAAACGTGGATTGTAGCGTCCATTTGCAGTTGCTCTCGTCGTCGTTCTAACTTCCAAAAAATAGATTTTAGTATATTTTATTAAGTATTTCGCTTTTTAAATTTTTATTTTCTATCTCATGCATAGTTTTCACTATACAGACTATAAAAACAATATACTAAATAGATTGTTACTATACAAAGTAGATTGTCACTATACAACATTGACTGTCACTATACAAAAACTGTACAAGAAAAATTGTCACTATACAAAATATATACAAAATAGACTGTCACTTTAAAAAAATACACAAAATAGGCTGTCATTGTATATATATATATATATATATATATATATATATATATATATATATATATATATATATATATATATATATATATATATATATATATAATAGATTGTCAATATACAAAAATATATAAAAAAAAGTCTGTCACTATACAAAATATATACTAAATAGACAGTCACTATACAAAAATATATAAAATAAAGTGTCATTATATAAAATAGATATTTTCGAGCTATTAAATGTAACATATTTGGGCCGGAGGGCTATTTCGTGTTAATGAAAAAAAACACGAACTATTAAAATTTTAAGAGACTATAAAAATAGTTTTCTCTTTATAAATCACAAATTCAATGATCCCGAGTCCTGACTAAAATTTTCAAACATGGCCACGGTGGACCAAATATCCACACAGCAGTAGAACATAGTAGGAAGTGTACAAATAGTTATTTTTAAAGATATTATTTAAAGATTAATTATTATTTATTTTTATCCTAAAATTCTAAACTAAATTTTTTAACTTTAGGACAACTCAACATATTAACTTTTAAATAGAAGTCCTACGTACTCCGCTACCTGGTGTGATTTCTACAACATAATACGTACAAATGTCCAAATATAAGCTATCGGTCCATGAGGTTGGGCCATTCCTAGTCACTGATTCAAGCCTAAAACAGCTCAAGCCCAATATGGATGTTGATTACCGATGGTTTAGCTGCAGCTCTCTTCCTCTTCTTCCCGTCTTTGCCGCCACCTCGTCCCGCAAATTTTCTCTGCGCATACCTTCTAAATGTGATTTTTTTGGGAATAAAATCCACAGTGAAAGTGAATAGGAACAAACAAAGAAGAAAAATATGCCTCGTACTACCACTTTGGAGTGCCCTGGTGTCCCTCCTCTTAGAGCTTTAACTTTTGACATTCTTGGATTAATCAAAGGTAAACCCATTTCAGCTTTAAATTTCTACCTTTCGATAAAGTTTGCATCACTTTCTTCTTCAACTAACGCTAGTATCTTATGTTTTTTTTTTGTCTATTTTGTTTGAATTAAAGCTGACCCTTTTTAGCTTAGAATTAGTGGTGTTAATAAGTAGTTGTTTTCTTACGTATCTTTTTTGGGTGTAGTTATTGAAGGTAAGGATGAGCAAAAGGAAGCTCCTAAGGTGGTTGAGAGATGGGGAGAGCCTGATGCTAACAGGTGTGTGCTTGCGACGTCAATTCTTGACCGTGAATTTGACCCTGTAAGTTGTATCTATCAACTTTGCTACATCAATTATGTGCATACTATTGTTCTTGTGGGCTAAAAATTTCATTTAGTATGTTTTCTTTTTTTCTTTTCTCTATTGTTTATAAATGTTCTGTGTGTACAGTCAGTTTCTGTGTTTTCTACATGTATGATTGAAGGTTTAGTTGAAAGCATTAGGTGGATAGTTTTGTGATTGAGAGTTGGTTTTGTACGTGAAGTTATAGCATAGCAGCTGATTGAAGAATCACGTGTGTTGTTTGGAGTTGTACATTTAGCCCTACATCAGTTCTTAATCTGACTTGGGTAAAAGAAAATTGGTTTGATTGTGGAATGTCAGAAGTCTAGAAGCTACTCTGATAATAGAAAAAAGTTGTTAACTAAGAAAAAATGAACTAAGGCTGAACTTCTTCGTGTAGTTTCTTTGCTTAGCTGAGATGAATGGATTCGTTCTTTTTGATATGTAAGGTAAGCATTTTATATATGAATGACTGGCAACGAGATTATGCTGGAGTGTTGAACCAATTAGAAGCTTCTGTTAGTTATAACAGAGTATATAAGGAGTTAAAAATGATTAGCATTTGCATTTTCCATGTTGTTCAAGAAGATAGCAAAAGTTTGCAAATGAACTTAAGACTAAGTATTTTTTCTAGTTTGTCTTAAAATATTCTGGCATTCCTCTCTTGCCTGATAATCCACCAAATAGCTGCCGGGACGGCATACCCTAATCTTGTGTGAGTACCTCTCAGTCTTCTGATATTCCACCCTTGTAGAAGTTCCAAAAGAGTTCTAGGCATAGACCACCAGAAGAGTGAGAAGCATGTCCAGAAGCTGGGCAGTGATCCTAGAATGCAAAAATAAGTTCTTTACATGACCAATCCCCTTTCTCTGTACGTAGCACTAAGTGCAACAAGCATTTCTTCCCACCAACCAAATGAAGCATTGGATCTTGTGTGGTCCAGAATTTGTTTCCAAGGCCAAGATGTGGCTGTGATAGGGTGTCATGAGAAATGGATTAGCATGATTTAACAGGATAAAACTTGTTCCTTTGTACCCTTCTAACAGACGCACTCTTTTTGTTAGAACAAATGGGCAGGGTTCCCATCTCTTGTAGCAATAAGCATACCCTATCCAAATGGAAATCATTGCAATTCCTTCGAAGACGAAAATTCCACCATTAATCGAGTAATAATCAGCAACAATAGCTTCTAGATGGCTTTTTTCTTTTAATTTGCAACTTTGGACTTTTGCTCTTAGTGACTAGTAAACATGATAATAATTCATGTCATTAACTCAAAAAAAGAAAAGAATCTTTTTGTGGGGGGTTAGAAAAGAAGTGGAAAAAATTCCATTCTTTACCTGGTTCAACCAAGTTAGAGACTTGAGTAAGTTCAAGTGACAGCTTGGCCAGATATCAGGTTATGTACTTCATGTAAACATGTGTTTTGGTTATGCAAGTTAAACGTCCCTTGAGGCGTATAATTACTTCATACTGCCATCATGCAACGAGTTATCTTGTTTAATTTTGGTGATAATAGATTTATCTTGTTTTGGAGGTCAAACTTGTGCAAGAATGCCGTAAAAGATTTCTTTTAATGCCGTAATAGATTTGGAGAATATTGGATATTAATCTTCAATTGCCTGTGATGTAGTCTTTGAGTGTTATCTACTTCCCAAAAACATACTTTGACAATGAGATATTTGACCTTTGTTGTTCTCTTTCCATTTTTTTGCAGCTACTAGGGGTAGCAAGGAAAAGTGGCTCGGTGAGGCTTTATCTTTGATCGAAATCAAGATAATATGAACTTGTCAAGTTTTCTCGAGTATTGAGCCTTATTTGTGAATCCTTTACTACATTTATACTGTACAGATTGACGTGCTTAGTCTTGTCAATGGAGATGTTCGTGCCTCCATTTTAAATGGAAGTCAAAATGAAACAGGATCTGAAGATAATTCTATTGTTGGTTTATATCTATTTGGAAAAGAGAGATTGAATTCATCATCAAGGTATTGTCTTAGACCTGCTTTAGAGAGTACACGTAAGAAATATCTGATCACCCAGGTTAGCTCATAGAGTAAGCAACTTGTAGAAGTAAATGCATTCTCAGACTTGGTAACAGTACATATTGCCCAATAGCTTGGTCCTTTCTTTAGCAAACCAAATATTTAAATATGTATTTCTCCCGCGCTTAATTTGTGTGGAAAGAAGATTACTTTCTGATCGAATATGAAATTGACATGTGAATTGGCAAAAGATATTCCTGAAGTAGTGCGGATGGAATGACATTGGGTTATGTTTTTCACATATCCTAATGACTAATGAGGTATACCTTTGTCCTTCTCTTTAAGTTGTAAATTTTATTTTCTGTAAATAAAGTTGGTGCCAACCTTCGAGGCTGGGGCTCAAATCCCGGCAGAGACAATACTAGGTAATTTCTTCCCATCTGTCTAACCATTGTTGAGTGGAGTTACCCGGTACCTGTGTTGGTCAGAGGTACCTGATGGAGTAGTCAAGGTGAGTACAAGTTGGCCTGAACACCACCTTTGTAAAAAAAACAATCTATTGTAAATATGAGGCAGAGGGATAAGAGTAATATGCAACATGTTATTCTTGGCTTATTCTAGACCAGTGCAATTTCTACTTCTGATGTTAGCTTGTGTTAGCAAGACCCCTGGCTGATTGGTGTCCCACATGATACGAAGACCAAACATGAACTCAACATGGAATAAGAGTTATTCGCCTGTTATCCCATTTGTTATCCATGAAATGCACAGCCTCTTATGAATATTCCTATACAAATAATTATAAACTTCTGGGCTGTACCCAATATGTGAAGATTGGAATAATTGATGGTCACTAGATTATCATTTCATATTCCATATTATCCAGAGTCAACATCCCTTGGACGGTGGTTAAAACAATGTACTGTTTGAAATGAGTTATTTCTGGTAAGTAACTAGCATTGCAACTGATGTGCTTGCCCTGTGTTGGCCTGCATGTGGATTGAAGATTAAGATTGCCTTAGTCATGTGGCATCATGTTTGAGGAATGTCACTCAGAGGAAATCAGGTTGTTTCTGAAAGTTTTTCTTCTTAATTTTATATTTAAATATTTTCTTATGCATTTATAGGTCATGTAACCTGCTTACATGCACAAGAAAAGGACAAGCAAGCATGAAGTGTGTTAAAATGTCAAACTCACTTGAAGATTCTGGTAGTGAAGTTACACAAACAACATGGAGTGTTTGTGGTTCAGGCAGTATTTTGTGCTCTAAGGTAGATGCTGATGAAAACTATGCATTGTTTGGTGGGTGAGTAATTGTGAATATAGGGTTTTGGAGGATAACATTGATGATGGAAATAGCGTGTTAGTTAACGACTTCTCCTTTGATTTATCAGGAAGGGTGTTGAGGTTAATGTTTGGGATATAAACCAACGCACTAAAGTTTGGACCGCAAAATCTGTGAGTTTCACCATCTCTCTCTTTAGAATTTCTGGGTGTAGCAAACAATTGACTGGCTTTTTGATATTCTTCATGAATTTGATGTGCTGTTTTCTTGTTCCAGCCACCAAAAAACAGCCTTGATATATTTACCCCAACTTGGTTTACATCTGCAACTTTCTTGTGCAAAGATGACCACCGCAAATTTGTTGCAGGCACTAATAGTCACCAGGTATTTTTTTTCCCCATACCAAAATTTTCTTGTTAGCTCCATTAATTGTGTGCTTTTCCTTTGTATCATGAAGGAAATTTTGATGCAACAACTTCATACGCTGTCTTGCCAGGAAAGACTTCATGTGGTTTATCTTATAGCTGTCTTTTGTCTAACACATCTAGGCATTCTCAGGCATTTGTGAGAATGCCAAAAGACAACCTTTAGGGCCACTTCCTTCTTGGAGTGGGTGGGAGAGAATGGAGAGGGGAGAGGGAGAGATAGGTCCCAGAAATAATCCGAGAAGGATGCCAAATTGGTGGGCTGATTTTAGTTTTGGACGGGTCTATAACTTTTGGGTTCTCAGGTGATTCTCTAGGGCTTAGTCAAGTGGCAAAGGTTGATGGACTTGTGACTTGGGTCATAGGTTGAGCCCCACGTCATGCAAACCGAGCCTAATATTTAAGTGGAAAGGATAGACGGACGGGCCCATTATCCCCTAGTTTTGAATGGTGCGGTTGGTCCTAAAGGTCGGTCCCAAACGGATTTGTCGGTCATAAAAAAAGTAGTTGATTCTGCAACATGCCATATACTTTAGGCTGGTCAATATCAGTGCTGAAATGGATTTGACAAGCTTAGCAGTCCGTTTTAACCATTTCCTTCCTTTGTCTTCTTCCTGGAATGCAGCCAACTCTTGTACTGCTTCATTACCCGACTCCAACCACCACTCTCCATTATATTATTAACTACTGAGACCCTAATCATAGACTGTACTGTATTAAAATCTATATAAATTGGAAGGAAGTCTCCATATGTGGATCTATATTAATTGCTCAGTGAATCTACCAAAATAAAAGAGCTCAGCTAGCCTTCATTTCAGCCACACACCCTCACTTCACAAGTCCTGCTTCCGTATCCCCTAGGAGTTCTCTGGTTGCAGAGATATTCTGGGACTGGATTTCTCCAGATTCCACAATGCAGTACCATCTTTTTATGCCAGTATGCTCTTCTATTCCTTTCACTGTTGAGAAACATTAGATAGTCTGTTGTTGGTCCTCCTCAATGTTTTAATGGAGAGAAGCCTGTTGTTTTATTGTATTGTTTTTTGGTTTAAATAGCATAGATTACTTTCAGCCTATTACATACACTAACGTTGATACAGATTGTTGAACCTGCATCCTGTATTGGACATAGATGCTCTAAAAGTTTTATTAAGCAGGTTCATTTCATGTCTGTAAATTTGTTGCTGATTTACCTATTAGTTTTTTTTCTTTGCTGATATATACTGTACTAACTGGGTAATTTGTAGGTGCGTCTTTACGATATTGCTGCTCAGAGAAGGCCTGTTATTTCATTTGATTTTCGCGAGACCCCTATTAAAGCTGTGGCTGAGGATCTGGATGGACAGACAATATACATAGGAAACGGGTCAGGCGATCTTGCTTCTATTGATATACGCACAGGTAAACTGTTGTCGCAGCATAGTGATCATTGTTTATGGTGTCATTAGCCATAATCTTCATATACATCTTTGCCATATAAGTAGACAATATTTTATTACTGTCGAAGAAGGTGCATTGGAAAGGGCAAGATATCCTAAAACACTAGTCACTTTTTCCAAAATTATTGAGGCTATTGCTAGACCAATTTTATGATTGTGCATGTTATTCTCCACATTTGTGTTATCCAAGTTTAAGTGTGTTCTGTTATTTGGTTCTGGCGCGGAACTGATATCATTTGTAGAAAGAACGACAATGGATTTACGTGGCAAACATAATACATTTGTTCAAACTTGTGTTTCTTCTACACTGATAAGGTTTTATGTTTAAGCTGGCCACTGTACTTTGCATTTCTTTTGTCTAATGCGTAAGAACATTGTGATATGGTTTATGACTTCAGTTTCACAAACGCAGTTGCACACAGACAAAGGTGTTCTTTAATGGTATTCTGTGTCGACCTGTTGATTTCTGCTTATTTTAATAGCTTGAACTTCCTTCAGTTTACTTGTCTTTGACATGATTCTTGTTGTTTATGAAAATTAACTTGTCAGTCTAGGAATACAATTTGCTCTCTAAATCGCGATTCTTATCTCTAGCCTCATTTAATTCACATATTGTGGGTCTCACAGTTGAGTGCATCCTTTTTGTTTCAGGGAAACTTTTGGGATCCTTCTTGGGGAAATGTTCTGGAAGTATAAGATCTATAGTTAGGCATCCAGAGCTGCCGGTTATAGCCTCATGTGGTGAGTATGTGAAATCGCAGATAACTTCTTTATAACCCAGTTATAGCCTCATGTATTTGTCCATGGTCCTGGTATACACAACAGTTTTGATCTGGACATATGATTATTTTGTTGATGGAAGCTACTATGCCTGGGAACACAGATATTGTCCTATAGTCATGTTGGCTCTGCATTTGCTGAATGCAAGATATAATCTCATATTAGAAAGTCTGAAGCTTTTGAAACCTTGCCTGTCGCATTATTTAAGAACTGGAAGCCTAGAACACATGCCTCTTTATAGAAGTGCTTTTGTTTTTCTTCAACCATTGTTCCTCATAAGTTATTCACGTGAAAAAAGTTACTTTTGAATAGGATTGGACAGCTACTTACGCATTTGGGATGTCAAGTCACGGCAACTTCTCTCTGCGGTATGTTATTTGTCTATGTTACAGTTTTTATAAGAAATGAGCGAACAACTCAACAGAAAGCTATATTTTGTCTGAGCTACAAACCCCCCCCCCCCCCCCCCCCAAACCCAAAAAAAACTAAACAAACACAAAATGAGTGACGGCTGACTGTTCTTCTTTTGCTCAGCTCTTCATATTAGTGCATTGCAACATTTTAGAACTGAAACTCAAATTTGAATTGGTGTCTCTTTGGGCTGGTTTAGCTCTTCGGACTATCGAGTTAAAAAGTCAAAGCTCTACCATATTGAAGTATAGAATACAAGTTCCAATCCTATCACGTTTGATTAGATTGGAACTGGGTTTTAAGACTTTTTGATATGGAAACTGTCACTTTTGTAAGGATCCTGTGTTACTCACTGCACAATCGTTGTGTTTCTTTTGTTTCAATAAAATGTTCACTTATCTATCCGTAGAAAGTATCTTCTTGAAACACTAATATCTTATGTCCTTTTTTTATTGGACAATCTACTTCCCATTATTCGTCAGGGCTCTTTTGATAAGCTTTTTGTTTAGAATTCCTCAATAACTTTATATGTTTCGGCAAATTGAATTGTTGTCTTTGAACACTCGCATTCACCTGATATCTTATCGTCCTTCAACTTCGAAGTTGTAAAAATTAAAGCTTTCTTGAGTTAGCATTCCAATTCGACCAAGTCATACTGTATTAGTGAACAATGGTTCTAGTGTCCCATATTCTGACTACAACGATAATTGGTGATGTTTCTAAATGAAGAGGTTATTACTTGAGAAAGAAACCCTTTCTGGCTTTTATCTTTTCTTTTCCTGCCTTTTTGGTTGACATATAAAGTTTGTCTACATGATATGGGTCTAGATGTGGTCCTGTCCTGCCGCCTAATGATAAATTTTTGCGGTCAGATGCTATATTGCTTTAATAGAGCTACTTATTCCCTGTTACATATTACAAAATAGTTAGCTGGTTTGATAAAAAAGATTCAAGTTTAATATCTGCTGCTTACTGTCATTAGCACCATGTAGCATGTATTGTAGGACAGCATGCGTATATGCGGAAATACTACTAATGCGAGAATTTGGACCCGTATTCCTAATTGTAAAACAAAATATTTGGCTGTAACAACAGATAATGAAATGATAGTTTATTGTCCATGGTTACTACACATTGGGATTAATTTGGGTATAAAACAATCTCCACCTATGTCAAAGCACAGCATGTCCGAAGCCCGGATAAAAAGTAGGGTTGCAATAGATCGACAGTGTAGAAATAGGTAACTATGAATGAAGGATTCATATAGCCAAACCTTAATTAATTTTGGATTTAGGCATAGTTGATGAATTCGGAACATATCTATTATTTATCTTAAATCAGTAAGAGAGAGAGATTCTCAAGTACTTCAGCTGGAATTTGGATGCAGGTTTTCTTGAAGCAGCATCTCAGCAGTGTTGTTTTTGATTCAAAGTTCTCCACGAGAGGTAAGCTTTCTTTCTACATCTCCTAGGCTCTTTGGTGATAATGCCTTGGTCTGTATGACTGTATCTGTGTCCAGTTAGTATAAATATTCGCTTTCTTAAGACATCAACAAATTTTCTTCAACCTGAATTTCCGTCTGCCTTGCTCTTATGTTTCCCTTCTGACATGTGGAATATAATTTTCTTATATGGTCCAGTACGTTAAATCCTTTTAGAATTTAGTATCGGCGCTGAGCCCCCTGTTGTTCGCCTTAGTGATAGATGCTCTAACCCGACATATCCAAGGGGATGTGCCTTGGTGTATGCTCTTTGCTGATGATATAATATTGATAGACGAGACGAGGGCCGGTGTTAGTGAAAGGTTAGAGGTATGGAGACAGACCCTCGAGTCTAAGGGTTTCAAAATAAGCAGATCTAAGACAGAATATCTGGAGTGCAAGTTTGGCGACGAGCCGAGTGGGGTAGGCAGGGAAGTGATGCTTGGTTCTCAGGCCATCGCCAAGAGGGACAGTATATCTTGGGTCTGTGATTCAGGGGGACGGAGAGATTGACGGGGACGTCACCCATCGGATAGGAGCGGGGTGGTCAAAGTGGAGGCTTGCTTCAGGAGTCCTGTGTGACAAGAAAATTCCACACAAACTCAAGGGGAAATTCTACAGAGCGGTGGTTAGACCTGCGATGTTGTATGGGGCGGAGTGCTGGCCCGTGAAGAACCCTCATGTTCAGAGAATGAAGGTTGCGGAGATGAGGATGCTTAGGTGGATGTGTGGGCACACCAGACTAGATAAGATCAAGAATGAAGTTATTCGACAGAAGGTAGGGGTAGCCCCGGTGGACGAGAAGATGCGGGAAGCGAGGCTGAGGTGGTTCGGGCATGTACGGAGGAGGAGTCCCGATGCCCCGGTGAGGAGCTGCGAGCGGCTGGAGATTGTTGGTGGTCGGCGAGGGAGAGGGAGGCCTAAGAAGCATTGGGGAGAGGTGATTAGGCAGGACATGACTAGAATGCAGGTTACCGAGGACATGACCCTTGATAGGGGAGTCTGGAGGTCTAGAATCAGGGTTGTAGGCTAGGGGCTCATAAAGTTCTTCGTACGCCTCTTCCGGGGTTGGGTGTGGGATAGTAGGGTCACTCATAGATGATTAGTGTTTTAGCTTATGTCCCCTTATGGCTGTTAGTATGGTAGTTTCTGCTTGTTATTATTGCATGCGACTGTATTTATGTTTCTTATGTTTACATAATTATTTACGTTATTTCTGCGGGATTACTTATGCTTTATTATTTTGTTTTGTCTTGCCTTTGTTTCTAATTTTGTCTTTGTTTTAATGCAGTTTTTCATTTTATCCTATGCGCCGAGGGTCGATTGGAAACAGTCTCTCTGCCCTTTCGGGCAGGGTTAAGGCTCGTCTACATATTACCCTCCCCAGACCCCACCTGGTGGGAATATACTGGGTAGTAGTTGTTGTTGTTGTTGAATTTGTCAGGACTCGGGAGAACTGGAGACAGAATGAAGTTTATCAATTTTCTATATTCTGGGTGCTGCCCCATACCATACTAGCAGGCTTATGAGCTTACTTGGAATTTTGTGGTCGATTTTGTGCGACACTACTTTTCTCTTGGTTGCCTGAAGAGTTCTTTGGTTGTTTTTGTCCATTGCTTTTTTCTTTCTTTCTTAATAGATTCTACCAATTACCAAGACTATTTTCTGCCTGTTCCACATTCCTTGCCCTCCGCTCCTTGTTTGCCTTTGCTTTTCCGTAAGATCTAATTATCCTAACTAGTAGATGTGTCATTATGCTTGTTCAGAAGCTCTGGTACCTCCTCAGCAACAAGATCCAGATGAAACATTACAGATGGAAGAGGAGGAAGAGAAGCCGGTTAAAAGGAAGAAGGCATCAAAAGAACACAGCGGAAGCAAGAAACCAAAGACCAAGAAAAAGAGTAAAAGGACAAAAGGAAACAGTAGCGATGCTGCTGCATAATCAGTTTTGCTTCCTGGAATCCCCAAAGTCTCGATGACATGTTACACCACCAGTTAAGCTTAAGGACCGTAGCATACACCAGAACGCGGTGATTATCAGTGGCAATCTGTGACTTGGTTTCATTTGTATGTGCAAGTAGAAATAACACAGAACTTGAGTGGGTATTTGCTGCATGTAGGCGTTGGCTTGTACTTCAGGAGGGGTTTTTTTGTGGTTTATTCCGAAAAAAGAGAGGCAGGCTGAAGTTGGTAACTGATCATCTTATTGTTTAGTCTTTGTAATGCTAGATTATACAGATGACGAAATATTATGTATTCCCATTTGGAAGAGTTTTTCTAATTTAGAAAGACAATTGAATTGGTTATAGGTGGCTCTGGCATGTGCTTTGTTCAAGTTAAACACCAATCTTTTGAGATTAAATAAATATTTGAAAGGGGTAAAAATGACAAAAAGAGAAAAGGTGCCTCTACTTTTACGACCACAGTAGAATTACTTGGTCTTCCTTAAAGTTGAAAATTGGCAAGGGCCTGTTATTCTTCTTCTTTTTCCTTTCAGGCGTATTGATTTTTCATCTACGTCGGAAATAATATTATTTATTTTCCTTCCTGCTTGAGAAAATAAAAATAATTTGTGCTACAACTAAAAAAACTTTAATAACTTTACAGTATTAAAAACAAGGAAGAAAATATGTCAGGTGCATGCTCTCTCTTTTTTTTTTCTTCTCCGTAAAACTATCAATTTCTCATATCCATTTAGTAATTATTTAGGAAAGTATAAAAAACAAACATTGGCATTTTTCTCTTACATAAGAATATTCTAAGAGATCCATTCCAAATAAAAAAATCAATTAGAGCCATAAAGAAAAGAGAAACAGAAAAGGAGACAAAAACAAAGTTGGACACGAATTCTTAAGATTGAATTTTCGCCAAATTCTAACGCACGCGAAGAGAAAAATATTGTAAAAATAGCACAGTATAATAAGTTTTTAGATTGTTCAATTAAAAATAGTAAACATTTATCAAATTAATAAAAAATAATCACTAGTTTATTACAATAGAGACCGGTTCAGCATAATATATTGGAGTTTGGTGCACCTGTGTATGAACTTTAGCGCTGGATTGGTATACTTTGCTGGCTCCAGTATAATATACCGGAGACTGGAGCACCGGTGCTCTAAAATCCAGCATATTATACTGGACTGGTATACTTTGCTTGCTCCAATATACTTATTGGAACTCAAGTATATTATGCTGGAGTTCTAGTGTACTTATGCTGGAACTCCAGCATAATATACTGGAGTATTTTTCGGGTTTTAAACAGTGTTTTCGCTCACATTTATCTTTACATAAAAAATAACTAAATATCAATTACTTTTGAAATGAGACTATTTTTGAATGACCAATTATAAATCTGGCTATTTTTAAATTTCCCCCAAAAAAATAGCCATGTAATACACCTGCTATAAACCTTTTTTTTCCTAGTCACTTTCCGTGGATGCAACCAAACTTCCTAATGCCACCAAGTGTACACACAAAATATTATATCTTCCTCAACTTAAAAACAACTAAAATATTTTCATTTAGTCCTTAATGATAATTTTTATAATTATATAAATGCTAATATAACATATTTAAGATTACGAGTTATCGAATAGATCAAAATAATTTGTATTAATAGAATTCTAAGCTATGTTCAAAGTTTGGATACATCCCTCACAAAAAGTAGCTGGTATTCCACGCATTAGCGAAAGTACGGGCAAAGTCATGCTACCGTTTTAAAGAAAAGAAATAGGCAAAATATACATCTGGACCTTTAAACTTGACTTTTTTATCACTTAGACATTTAAATATAGAATTATATCTATCAGACCTCTTAACTAAATCACATACATATCAATTAAACACTTTGTAGATCATCTGAATTTTTTTTTAATAAAAATTAAGTGCGTACATTACCGTTGCCTCTAACACCTTAGAATATTGCACCTTATAGAATTAACCCTCAAAATAAATTAAAACTTATTTTCAGAAAATAAAGAACCTGATCGTCGGTACTGGCGATTTAGTGCCCTAAAAAGCCTGATGAAATTTATTCTGTTCAACTTTATTGTGTTCACGCGTCTTTCGATCCCCACACATTTAATCATGTCACTATAGAGTGTCTAATTGATAGAAATATAATTTAATTAAAGGACCTAATAAAAACAACTCTATGTTTAAATATCTAAATAACAAAAAAATAAATAAATTTAAGAGTCTAGTTATGTAATTCGGCATGCCTCTCGAGACTGAATTTTTGATCGAACCTTCACATAAAGGAAAAAAAAAAAGATTTAAATCTTGAAAATATTAATGGCCGAAATTGAACAAAATTGCAAAAGTAACCAATAGGTGTCTTCCACGTTTTGAAACTATCAGACAATAAAATAAAAGACCCAAAACTAAAAAGAAAAAAGAAGGGGCTCCCCCTTGAAAAGTCCACCATAAGCCATGCTATAAAGCCGCTTTCTTCTCCTCGTCTTCTTCCTTCCCCAAAAACCTATAAGCTTTCTCCTCCTCTTTGCTTTCTACTTTCAGAAAATCAGAAAAAGCCCAAATTCAAAAAATGGCATCATTTGCAGAGGCACCACCAGGGAACGAAGCAGCTGGGGCAAAGATCTTCAAGACCAAGTGTGCTCAATGCCATACTGTGGAACAAGGTGCTGGTCATAAACAAGGTACGCTTTCTTTTCTTTTTTTTTCTTTTTCCTTTTCCCTTGTTATGTTTTATGTAAAGATCTCTTGTTTTTTTGGGTCAGATTTGGTGAATATGATTCTCTTTATGTGATTTTTTGGGTTATTTTAGCAGATCTGCAATTACAACGGTTTTTCTGTATATATTTAGTTTTCTTTTTCATTCATTTATCTATCTATAGTTTTAGTCACTTTTTTGGGCATTATATAGAGTATTATATTTTTATATTCTTTATTTACCCAGTTTTTTCCTAGCTTCATAAGATTTTGCTTGTCCCCAAATTAACAGATAGAATAACAAAAAGATTTGCCTAACGTGCAGTCTGAGTTTAATTTTTTTTGTGATTTCTGATTATTGATTAGTTAGATCCCCAATTATAATTTAATTGTGATTTTACTTGGCCATACTTTATGAGAAGAACATTTATGAGTACAAATGTTCAATTGTGACTCGTATAATTCTGTGGCAAAAAGATTGGCTACAAATTGTTGCTTTTCTGTATATATGCTGTTATTAGTTTTCATAATCTTGAAATTTGTAGTATCTTAGTTTTGCAGGTGCTTTTCCGTATTTTCGGCAGCAGTTATGATAATCTTGAATTTTGATCAGCGAAAACATTATTACAATGTCAGCTCGATTATTCTGTTAGGGTTGGGTGATTGAACCTGATTTTAGAATAGCTTGAAGAAACTGCTAGTTGAATAAGAAAATACGTTGCAAATATGCTTAACTGAAAACTAGGTTGCTCGATATCTTTGATAAATATATTTCTTTCTTAATTGACATACTCACTGATGGTTTTGGTGAAAGAAGATTGAGTTGCTCCACTTCTTTGGTTTCATTATGGAATTAGAATTTAGAAATGATTGCAGTGAGGTTTTTTTAAACATAATTTACGAATACATCTGTTGCTGACAAAAGGATAATTATGTTCTCGGTTTTACTTTTGTGTTGCTCATTCTATATATAAGATGGTACTTTCCCCTTTGGTTTTGCCATCGATATTTCCCCAAAATTCTTTTCATATTTTGATGCTTCCCTAAAGGTCCGTGTTTATAATTATCCTTTTTTGGCGTATAACAATGCTCGATTATGTTAATTGTGTTAAGACTTTGGTCTCTTCTCTGGGTGAAGCGTCGTGCATGAAGATGTATACAGTTCTTTTGCTTTATGTGTTCTGCTGTAACTTACAATGATATCCTACTTTTAACAGGACCTAATTTGAATGGACTTTTTGGAAGGCAGTCTGGAACTACTGCTGGTTACTCCTACTCTGCTGCCAATAAGAATATGGCTGTGATGTGGGAAGAAAAGACCTTATATGATTATTTGCTCAACCCCAAGAAGGTATGGTAACGTTTTCATTATGTAAGATTTTTGTGTCTGCATAACCACGGAGACACGGTTGTCTGATGGGACAACCCAAGTACATAACTTTTCTTGTAGAAATTGCATTTCTAATCATGAATGTGTGTACATATCTTAGTTCCTTTTGTTTTCTGCTTTCTTGTGTTTCCTTCCATTAGAATGCGCCTTTCCCTTATTTGCAATTCTGTTGATTGTTTCTACAGTACATACCTGGAACAAAGATGGTTTTCCCTGGTTTGAAGAAGCCACAGGATCGTGCAGACCTCATTGCCTACCTGAAATCTGCTACTGCCTAAGGAATTACCGACAGATATTTTCTATTTTGTAGTCTGATAGGCATATTTTGCTGTGCGGAGGAAGATAAACCATTGATTTTTTGAAGTAATAAGTTGACCTCTTTTGCTCTGACTCATTTGTTTCCAGAACACTGGTTCATACAAAATTTTTTGTTACCTTCTGAAGAAGAGGTGAAAAACACTTGGCGAACAATGCCAATTTTAATGTCATTCTCTTATGATTATGTCTTTGGTGGTGTGTTGCTTGGTCTTTTCTCTTTGATGCAAATTTAATGGTCCTTGTGCCGAGGGTCTTTTGGAAATCCTCTGCCCCGGGTAAAGGTAAGGGCTGCATACCCTAGACCCCACACGTTGGATATTACTGGGTTATCGTTGATGATGCAAAGTTTAAAGGTATAAATGATCCACCAAGGAGGAATATGCTTTTGCATAATAAGTTATAGGTGTATGCATTGGTGAATAAATGGAACATATGGAAGAACGTTGCTCTAGTTTATTTGAGTTTTTAGGGTTTCAAGTTTTTAACCGAAATTGTCCTTCAGTATAGGAGTTAGTCTAATTTTATCCTTGATATTTCAGCTTGAACACTTATTGTCCTTCATCTGTGCTAGAATGGAGCACATATAGTCTTGTTAGGGGTGGCAAAATGGTTTAAAGAAAACAGTTAACCCTCCGTATTATTCATTAAAAATTGGGTTGGATAATGAACTTTTAAAAATAGGTCAAATATGGATAAGAACTATATATTTATTTAGAAAATGAATAATCAATGAGTAACCAATGAATAATCAATGAGCTTACCTTTTATATTTCTAAAATCTTAAGTTGGAGTTTCTCAAGTAATAGAGACTAAGAATTCTTCCAAATATGATTTGAATCGGATAATTGATTCGTTTTCTCATTACCCAATTTCAATCTGAACCATATTCGATTGCCACTCCTAAGTCTAGTTAATACCTGGAACAAAGATGCACAAAGGGCTTGTTTCCATGTGCAATGCTTGTGACAGGAGAAACGAGACCCACATAGGGGTCCATTTTCTACAAATAACCAATTCACCGAAACTATGAATTTTATGGCTGCAAATGCAAAACCGCTCAGAAAAACCCAGATGAAGTTATTCTCCAAATACAATGTGCAATGAAGGATGAGCATGACTAATGACATAATCAATCCCAACAATGGGCAATATTAAACTATACCATCAGTTCTTCTCTTAAAAGTACTATTGAATCTTTGCTTTAAAATACTTTTCTCCTTTTTGAGTTTCTCTTTCATGACTGCAAGATAAAAAGCATGTAGCTTCGCATGTAATTAGGGATTAAGGGCGAAGAAAGAAAAATGGTGATCTAGGAAGACAGACCTCTATTTGGTTCATGTTTTTACTGTCATTTGCAATGCACATTATTAAATTTGACAATAAGTGTTCAACGTGAAGTATCAAGGACAGAATTAGATCTAGTCCTATACTTGAGGGGTAATCTTGATTAAAAACTCGTTTCGACAAGCTGTTATTGGACATTAAACATTCCCTATTAGGAGCATGTACCTGCATTCCTCTTGACTTTGATAGTTGTATGCTCAGTGGGTTTGATAGTTGGGACTGTCAGGCAAAGGCAAGGATCAGCGTGTTACTAAAAGAATCGGGCAAATAAACCACTACGCCAAATTCTGTCGTCACACAAATGCATGTGAAACTTTATTATTCGACTCGCTGTGAACCAAGTGACAACCAAGCAACCTCTTTTCTATGTCAAGTATCATGAAAACAAGAGCGTACGGTTAGGATCATTCACATGGATAACCACTAAAAACAACTTTAGCGCCTTGAGTAACTCGGCTTTAGAGTCGAGACAAGCAACTGAACAAATTTAATCTTCAAGAAACAAAAGGTGACACTTTAGTAAATGGTCTTGTTTGGCAAATCGAAAATTTATTATAGCTGACAACTCTATGTACAATCTCTATTAAAACATTCGCCTACATGCTCCCAAAGGATTCCCAGGCGCAAGCAACTAGAAGTTACAAATAGGAACTATCCGCATCGGTCCAGTATTCAAGGTTTTGACTGAGGGGGTCGACAAAGTCCAGGTATCTGCAAGCAAAGTCACGTCAAAATGCATCCTTGACGAAAGTTGTAAGCAAATGATATGCTTACATGTAACATTGCCAACAAGAACAACTATGCCTCAAATCCCAAACATGTAACACAATTAAACTATGCTTTATTCCCAAAGGAAATCAAGATATTGAAGAGCAAAAGCATTTGGAATTCGACGAGGAACAACCTAGTGATAAAGATCATCCACCTCTAACAATAAAGCCGGAGGTTTGAGTTCACTACGGTCTAAGGGTACATGGGGTGGAGTCTACCATACCCAAAAAAAGTAAAATAAGGAGAAAAAAAAAACTTTTTGGATTTTAAAATATCATGTTAGACACTTCAAAGCAGTTTGAAACTAACCTCAATTCCATGTGGGCCTATTCGATTATGGGAAATGAAATTGAGTAGCAAAGTAGCAAATTCATCAGGGACATCTTCCTGCAGTGCTCAAAGGACAAGCAAATATTCAGGAGATGCAATTTCAGCTAAAACAACTGGCATCTTAAGAAAACCAAAATGGACCTGTATAGCGTGGCCTGTGTGTCTGACAACCACCATTTGGAACCTGCCTTGCATCTGACCTATTGTAAGGGCTCTGTAACAATAAATGGACAAATTAGTCTCATGCCTATTTAGAACACAAACAAGAAAGATGTAGTTCATGCTTCTAGCTTTAAGCGTTCCCAATCGTTACTACTTAAGCTTTTATAATCTTTTACCAGAACGAAATGAATCTATTTTAACTGCAGATTCTATTTTGTAGTATCTCATTGATGACAATGCGTTGCAAAATACATTATATCTGGACAAAACATATCGATAGAGTACAGCATCATGGAAAACATAAATAGGATATAACTTAATTCTAACAAATTCAATGGTATATCCAAGCTTTAAGCTAGAATGGAGACTTCTTTTTCTTCTTCTTTATTTTTATTTTTGGGCGCGGGGGGGGGGGGGGGGGGGGGGGGGGGCGAAAGAAAGTAAGTTAGTTACAATGAAGGGCATTCCCACCAGAAAACTGTTTGGAGTGCAGTAAAAATCACAGAGACATATATCTACTGAAAACTAGGTAATTTTCACTTACATGTTCTAAAAATTATGTGAGAAAACAGTGTTAAGCATAAGCATACTGTTTTCTCTACTATCTTTGTATATATATTTCAGTTACATTAGTGGTAGTAAGGAGAGTGCTAAAGGAGAATAAACTTTTCTTAAAAGAAATGATAAATTCTTAGTTCATGGACATGCAAAGGCAATAAATGGAATGTAATCCTTCTGTGATTTGAAAGACAAATGGCAGCCCTTTATTACTTCCACTGATAATTCCTCTGTTTGTTGCTTATTTCTTCATATACTGAATAGTGACAAGTCTCTAGAGATCCTAAGCAGACTTTGGCAGTTCTGCTTTGCGCAAGCAGTCTAGAATAATACATATTCCCAACAAGTAAATAGTTAACTGGGAGAAATTGGCTGGCATTTAGAGATACTTTTGCCAGAAGGAATGACCATGCAATTCCTCATTACAAGTGAATCTGCAAGTAATATAATGTTTAGGAAAGCCATGCACATCAATTGTTCCAACACGACTCACTGAGAAGTAAGATCAGATCATCAGAAAAGGAATATACAGAACCATCTCTTACATAACCACAGATCAGAAAAGGAATATACAGAACCATGTCTCATACATAATCACATAGAATTGAAGCTTCGCATGCATGCTAAAGCATATGCAATTATAGAATTCCACGTGACCTTCAATACAGAGAGAAGTACACAACCTGTCAAGTCTGTCTGTCCCAGCTAACAGCAATATCTTTGGAACAGGAGATGACAAAAATTTTTCTGAAAGGCCTTCGTACCTGAAACAAGAGCATTATAATTTCAGGTTCAAATTGACATGCTGGAAAATGGAAAACAAGATGCTTAGAACTAGACCTCTGGAAGCATGACAGAGACTGCAAAATTAAGAGAACTTCTCAAGTCTACATATAGTCAATACCATTCTAAAAGGACCGTAGCAGTGAGAGAAACCCTGAGGGAATAAAAAGCTAAGTTGCTTGGACATGGGTGCGGGTGTCCGACACGGGTGCGGATCTAGAGGTCGGATCTTTCGAGATGTAAATTCTAAGATTCGGGGATATGGATCCTAGTACGGATACGGGTGGGGGATCCTGCTAAAAATAATTTAAAAATATAAAAATATCTCTAACTTATGAGAAATTTTGTGGAATACTTAGCTTGTAAAGTGTGAATTTCTTTATGTTCAAGTTGTAGATAAGTAAATGATTGATTTCCTAGATAAAGTATGCTATTTTCTTTAGATTTACCCTAGTTTTGGTTCCGATTTCGGGAATCAAATTGTATCTCGTCTCTAATTTTTTTGTCTGACGTGGTCAAAGTATCCAAAATTGTTTGACCACATCCGGTACGGATCCCATACCCACACCCATACTAGTGTCGTGTCGACACGGGTACGTGAACTGCCATGTCGGAGCAACTTAGATAAAAAGAGCAAATTTATTTGAAAAGGAGCTTTAACTTGTGCTGCAGGTGCTATATTGTGAGACTAGCTAAGAGATTATCAGTCATTTGTTTTGCATTGCAATCATGTGATTAATTCGAGCAAACAAACTCAGAATTAGTCCTTTTCATTCTGAGTTCTTTTAGTGTTTATAATAAATCGCAAAAGTATCTTGTTCTACTACCTTTTGGTTTGTTTTTCTTTAAAGGAAAGATTTACAAGAATACGCACTTCTACCAATGTAGAACACTAAGCATTTTGCAGACAATTCAGTGATTGAAGGCCACTTCAATAATACCTCAAAGTAAGGATAAGTTAATGTTGTGATTGAATTTGTTTGGGCTACATAGATGCCTGCAAATGTGAAGGCAGCTGTAACCAATTGGATCAGAAAAAAGTCATTTGTCTTCTGAAGAAAGATCAGAAGCAATATCTTGGGTAAATTTAGAGGTCTTCAACTAATGAATTTTTGGTGTAGTAAGAAAATTATACATGATTTAATCAATGTATCGAACTTCAGAGGCCCCTTACATATTTAAAGGAGCAAGTCCATTAAAATTTGTCACTTCCTAGTGCTTTCTTGGTGCTGTTTAAAATATAATTCATGCCTTACTTATCATAAAAAGACAAAATATTCATTCTGTTTGACGTAATAATTTTCAGCGTGACCGCTATCTAACTGAATGAATGACGACCATAACCTTCAAGATCACAAGCAAAGGAGAAGAAAAATAAAAAAGGCTTTTTCTTTTTCAAAATTGTTAGAGAACCAAAAAACCTTTTTTTTTATGAAGAGAATTTCATTAAAAGGCAACAAGATGCATAGCAAAACAATACAACATAAGAGTGTCTTCTCATGTACAAAAACTTAATAACTAAGGAGCAGACACAAACTGAGGCATAAATGGTGCAGACCAGAAAACAGTTTTTCCCCCATAAACTGAGGCTAATTGCTAGAAAATTGATGCAACACAGCCCCAAATGGTCTCCTAGGACCCTAAATATTTAGTGTTTCTAAAACAGCATAATATGTCAGGATATGCAAAAGATCTATCTAGACTGGACAAGCAGAAAAGAAAAGCTCGTACCATTCTCTCCAATACTGCTCAGTTTCTTCCAGTCTTGCTCTATGCGTGTAACTGCAGTAGAAGTGTTTGGTTACGCACCATTGGTTTACTTCATCATATTTCAATTAGCAGAAAACATGCAGAATATCTATCTAATCACCTAAGTCCGAAAACAGAACTGAAAGAAAGAACTCCAGCCCGCTTCCCCAGTACCATCCCAAAAATTAAAAAGAAAGAAAGGAAGATATGCCAAACATATGACATGGTTACGCACCATTTTTTTGATTCATCATATTTCAATGTGTTGGGGATTGATACACGAGCAGAGTCAATATTTCTCAAAGAGCCTGATTTGACACTCCATTCAATCTGTAGATGCATAAAACTTCCAAATAAAAACTTGAGAGCCTCAACAGATCTAAGGACTCAGAGGAGCTCATATAAAACTCATATCCTAAGTCCTAACCGAGCAGAAACTTAATATAGGAAAAACAAGCAAACCATGATGTTTTCTGGATAAGTCAAATAAACCATGCTATGTTAGAGGGTAGGAAATAGCTTTATGAGTTAAACTTCACAACATAATGGTGTCGAAGTTAACTTAAGATGACAAGAAAATGTCATATCGTAAATTTATGTAAGATTGTTCACCTGATTAAATGAAATTGGGATTGGTGGACAGACTGTCTTTTCAACAAAAAATAACAAAAATAAGTGACCAGACTGATTATCTACTCAATGACGCGCACTTATTATGATGTGATTAATCAAGCATCTATTATATACATCCTTATGTTAAGAAAACATCAGGAACATAATATACGTAATTGAAATAGAGACTACTGCATTGTACTCCCTCCTGCTGATACTGAATTTCATATTTTCACGGCAAAATAAGTTTTTTTTTTTTTGGAAATCCAATCAGCTCTTTGGAAAAAATGCTCCCAGGCACATTTTACGAGACTAGAAAAGACTTTATCTTTTCCGGCAATAACCAATAGTTTTTTCTGTTCTCCGACGACATCTTTCAGTTTTCTCTGTCTTAATTAACAGTTGCTGTTTTTTATGGGGCTAGACAGGATTTACTTTGCTGTGGGCTTTAAGTCCTACGATATCACCAGACTCATTTCAAGGGCTGAAATCTGGTTTGAATGGGTAGAAAGGAGCCGCAATTTGATGCATAGAACTACCTTCAGCAGGAAGACTATGGAGTGGCTGTGTTTCGTGCTACAAGAAGCATCAAGAGATGCAGAAAACTATGTAAGAAGATGGAAACTAAAGGAAGAACAATCAAACTTCTTCTGCGCAAGGAAAACCAACAAGTTTGGAAGACTTATAAGTATCGTTTCAGTACAGGAAGAAAGAAGATCTGTAATTATTATTCCAGAAATTACATTTAATGCAGGGTGGAAGGATATTGCATTTAAGATAAGTCGCTTCATAAATGAAAACAAAACAGCTTTTATTACAAATGCTCCCAGTGTCTCAGATCCCAATATTTCCTTTGCAGCTTCTGTAAGAACCAGTAAGTGGCAAACGAGAGAATCCAATGCAGTCTTGATTAAAACCAGCAACAACAGAATCTTCTTATATGGAGGAGATGCTTTGGCCGAGAATGGACTGATGGGAAGATGTCTGGTTGGAAATTTCAAGGAAGACCTCGACGAAAAGCCAACACTAGCGGATATCAGAAGGTGGTCAGTGAGCACCTGGAAAAGTTCGTTTGGTGTTAACATTTACGAGATGGGGGGCTGTCACTTTCTCTTTGAATTTCCAACAAAATATATGGTAGAACAAATTTTGATAGGAGAGTGGAGATGGAAACGAGCAAAATTTCATCTGGATTGGTGGTCGCCGGACGCCGGTTGTTGCTCAGACAATCAACCAAAAAAGGAGATCTGGATAAGAGCAATGGGTCTCTGCACTTCCGGACGGAAAAAGTCTTCAAAGCCAGTAGAGACCAGTGTGGAGGTTGGCTGGAAACAGAGAAAGAGACAAAGCTGAAGAACCATTTAAAATGGGCGAGAATTAAAGTTAAAGGAAATGGTACAGATGTCCCGAAGGAAATGACGATGGTAGAAAATGGGTTAACCTTTATCATACCCATCTGGTGTGAATTGCCGACGATGGTTCTTGCTGGAGGTGAAGAAGATACAGGAAGGGTCAAAGACTATCATAGGGCAATAGAGCCCTATGTCTCAGAGGTTAGAAGGAGTAGCTGTGGTATAAAAGGGGGAGCACGTGGGCTCCTCAAAAGATGTGCCTAATTTGAAAGTAAAGGTGGATAAGAGGTGAAGAAGGCGGTGTTTGCTAAGTTGGCAGGGAGCACAAGCGAGGAAGAACGGAGAGCAAACAGGGAGATCTACAAGGTGGCGAGGAAAGAAGCAAAGCTGGCGGTTACGGAAGCTAAAAACGCGGCGTTTGGTCGCATGCACGAGGAATTAGGGGTGAAAGGCGGGGACAGGAAGTTATTCCGGTTAGCTAAAGTAAGGGAAAAGAAAGCGCGTGATCTTGACCAAGTTAGGTGCGTCAAGGGCGAGGATGGTAGAGTTCTGACGGGGGAGTCTCAAGTCAAGCAGAGGTGGCAGGCGTACTTTCGAGACTTACTTAACGAGGAGGGGGATCATAACATAGATCTAGAGGAGTTGGGGCATTCAGAGCAACATAGAGACCTTGGGTTTTGCAGGCGCATTAGGGCGGAGGAGGTCATGGGGGCTTTGCGTAGGATGAGTAGGGGTCGAGCGACCGGGCCTGACAAGATCCCAGTGGAGTTCTGGAAATGCATGGGCAGGTCAGGAGTGGAGTGGCTCTCCAGGTTGTTCAATGCGATCTTCAGGACCAAAAGGATGCCGGAGGAGTGGAGGTGGAGTACAGTGGTGCCTGTTAGATATGTAAATATAGTAGAACTCTAGTTATAGTAGAACTCTAGGTTATGTGTATTATATATAGGGCTCATCGTATTATGTTTAATCTTAGTTATATTCTTCTCCCGTGCTTTCTCACATGGTATCAGAGCTTTGGTGAGATAATTATCGTTGTGCGTCATTCCAACGACATCCGGGAAGAAATAACTCGGTCACCGTGCAATTTTCCGGTGACCTAAGTGACTAATTACGTCAAAGTCACTAATTATCAGTGTTGTGCAAAAACCAACACCACCACAAGACTCGGAATAGAATTCCGACCAAACCCCAGAAATTTCTCCGGCAGACTCCCCTCCACGCGCCGCCACAGCTGTCGGCGCGTCAGACCACGCGCCGGCGCGTGGGGCTGTTTCCGGCCAGTTTTTGGCTTCGCTCCAGAAGGACAGTTTGGTCGGACTTAATTTCCGACCCTACCCATCCTTGTTTCGTTCGATTCCGACAACTTTCAGTTTTTCCGGCGACTTTTCCGGCAGCTACAGAGACTTCCCGCCAGAATTTCAAAAAGTTTCTTCAGGACAGTATCATCGCCCTCAAATTCCGAGCCTACTCATGTTTTTTACTTTTCAATTCCGACAACTTTGAAGTTTTTCCGGCATCTACAGTGATTTTCCGGCAAAAAAAAAAACAGTTTTCCTTCATCTGTTTCAGCAAATTTTCAACGATGTCTTTGGGAATCGATGCTTTCGGGTCTAGAAACCTGGGTTCGATGTTAAACTACATATGTAACAAGCTCGGTACATATGATTTATATGCACCAGCTTGAGGGGGAGTGTTAGATATGTAAATATAGTAGAACTCTAGTTATAGTAGAACTCTAGGTTATGTGTATTATATATAGGGCTCATTGTATTATGTTTAATCTTAGTTATATTCTTCTCCCGTGCTTTCTCACAGTGCCCTTGTACAAGAACAAAGGGACATCCAAGTGCTGCAACAACTATAGGAGTATCAAATTAATAAGTCACACCATGAAGGTTTGGGAGCGGGTGATCGAGGCGAGGGTGAGGGAGATGACATCTATATCTGTGAACCAGTTCGGTTTCATGCTTGGTCGCTCCACTACAGAAGCTATCCACTTTGTCAGGAGGTTGGTGGGGCAGTTCAGGGATAAGAAGAAGGACCTGCACATGGTGCTTATCGACTTGGAGAAGGAGTATGACAAGGTACTAAGGGAGGTGCGATGGAGGTGCTTGGAGGCGAAGAGCATGCCGGAAGCCTACATTAGAGTAATCAAGGACATGTACGATGGAGCTAAGACTAGGTTAGGACGGTGGGTGGCGACTCAGACCATTTTCCAGCGGTTATGGGGCTCCATCAAGGATCGGCGCTTAGCCCTCTCTTGTTTGCCTTGGTGATGGATGCTCTAACCCGACATATTCAAGGGAATGTGCCTTGATGTATGCTATTTGCTGATGATATAGTCTTGATAGACGAGACGAGGGTCGGTGTTATTGAGAGGTTAGAGGTATGGAGACAGACTCTCGAGTCTAAGGGTTTCAAAATAAGCAGATCTAAGACGGAATACTTGGAGTGCAAGTTTAGCGCCGAGCCGAGCGAAGTAGGCAGGGACGTGATGATTGGATCTCAAGTCATCGCCAAGAGGGACAGTGTCAGATATCTTGGGTCGGTTATTCAGGGGGACGGAAAGATTGACGGGTACGTCATAGGAGCGGGGTGGTCAAAGTGGAGGCTTGCATCAGGAGTCCTCTGTGACAAGAAGGTTCCACAGAAACTCAAGGGAAAATTTTTTAGAGCTGTGGTTAGACCTACCATGTTGTATGGGTCGGAGTGCTGGCCAGTGAAGAACTCTCATGTTCAGAGAATGAAGGTTGCAGAGATGAGGATGCTCAGGTGGATGTGCGCGCTCACCAGGTTAAATAAGATTAAGAATGAAGTTATTCGAGAGAAGGTAGGGGCGGCCCCGGGGATGAGAAGATGCGAGAAACGAGGTTGAGGTGGTTCGGGCATGTGCGGAGGAGAAGTCCTGATGCCCCGGTGAGGAGTTATGAGCGACTGGCGATGGTCGGCGTACGACGAGGCAGAGGGAGGCCTAAGAGGTATTAGGGAGAGGTGATTAGGTATGACATGGCTAGAATGCGGGTTTCCGAGGACATGGCCCTTGATAGGAAAGTATGGAGGTTTAGTATCAGGGTTGTAGGATAGGGGCTCCTAGAGTTTTTCGTACTCCTCACCCGGGGTTGGGTGAGGCTTGGCAGGGCTATCCATAGATGATTTGTGTATTGGATTGTGTCTCCCTTATGGTAGTTATGTCTGATATTATTGCATGCTATTTTATTTATGGTTCTTATGTTTAGATAATTATTTATGCTATTTGTGCTGGAGTTACTAATGCTCTTTTGTTTTTGTTTTTGCTTTTGTTTCCATTCCTTCACTGAGCCGAGGGTCGATTGGAAACAGCCTCTCCGCCCTTTCGGGTAGGGGTAAGGCTCGTCTACATATTACCCTCCCCAGACCCCACTTTGTGGGACTATACTGGGTAGTTGTTGTTGTTGTATTGGGCCAACTAAGCAGCCCAAAACTTTTAGAGAAAGGTCAAAACATAATGTTCAGAAGGACTCAGTTTTATTTAACGAGGGTGATCTTTAATCAAGCCCAAGTCAATATTGACACATCTAATATATGATACAACTACTACCCAGTATAGCCCCACAAAGTGGGGTCTGGGGAGGGTAATATGTAGACGAGCCTTACCCCTACCCGAAAGGGCAGAGAGATTGTTTCCGATCATTTAGTATATGATACCCAGTTGCAATTGAAGTTGAAGCCATTAACTTTGCTATGTTGGAGTCTCCACGCAGTTCTGGAAACATCGACAAAGAAATATGGGTAGGTTCTCCTTCCCATTTTCAAGAGCAAAATCAAATGGTGCTTCAGGAAGAACTAGATAATTACATTGATGCCATGACAAACATAGAAGAAGAAAGTGCACAAATTGACTTTCCAGGGAACAATGGACACATGCAGATGGTCATGCCTCCAGAGACAAACAATTGGCCAATTGAGGAGGTAGAACCTTTGAAGATACAGCTTCAGGAGGAGGAAATAGAGGGGGAAATGGACGCATCTTTATGGGTCCATCAGAATGTGCTTAAATTGAGCAAACAATATGGGGTCAATTTCCATGGATGCGAGAAAGAGGCTCTGGCCTTATTCATGAAGATAGATAGTTGCAGACAAGCAAAAAGGCAAGCAGCAGAACCTTTGATTATGGTAACTCCTAAAAAGAAAGGTGCTCAAGAACTTAAAGGTTTAATGTTTGATATGAAGTTCAAGAGCATTGGAGGAAGGACCAGGGGAAAAGAAGTTTCAATGGTAGATCAATGAATGTAAAAATCATATCTTGGAATGTGAGGGGATTGAACCGCATTCAAAAAAGAAGGGTTGTAAATAGTTTGGTTCAAAAATGGAAAGCTGATGTTTTCTGTTTCCAGGAAACAAAAATTGAAGGGGACATAGAGGAGATTATCAAGCAACTGTGAGGAAATAGGGGTGTAAAGTATGGGCAATTAGAGGCTAGCGGAACTCGGGGGAGGTGGTTACTACTGGCTCTTATTCTCTAACAAGTAGATTTGAATCTCAAACTCAAGACTACATTTGGCATTTCACCAGGGTTTATGCTCCAAATTACAACAAAGAGAGACAAAGAGTTTGGTGGGAAATTGGAGCTGTGAGGGGTCTTTTCACAGGTCCTTGGGTGGTAGGGGGTGATTTTAACATAGTTTGAAGGCAGACCCAACTACATTCTTGCATGTCAGCTCAAAGCACTCAAAAGGAGATTGAAAGAATATAGTCAAAGCAATTACGGCAATTTGGAGATAAGGAAAAACTTAATATTGCATCAAATATCTGAATTGGATGCAATCCAACAGCTAAGAGGTCTGAATGAAGAGGAATATATCAAAAGGGCAAATCTTTACATGGAATTTGAAGAAAATGCTAAAAGGGAAGAAATAGCCCGGAGGCAAAGATCCAGGACTCTATGGCTCAAGCAGGGTGACAGGAACACAAAATTTTTCCAAAGAATGGCCAATGCTCATAGAAGAAGTAACAACATTGATAAGTTGTTGGGGGAAGGGGAGACTATTGAAGAACCAGAAGCTATCAAAAGGGAGATCACAAATTTTTACACTAAGCTTTACTCTGAAACTGAAAACTGGAGACCCTCTTGCAGTATGCATAATTGTTCTACTATCACGGAAGAACAACAACAAGCATTGCAAAGTCCCTTTGACGAGGAGATCCTTGAATGTTTAAATCTATGTGCAATAGACAAAGCTCCTGGTCCAGATGGGTATTCTATGGGTTTTTTTATCAAGTGCTAGGAGGTAGTTAAGTCAGATGTTGTGGCTACTATCCAGAATTTTCACTCTCAGGAGATGTTTCAAAAAAGCTTCAATGCCACATATGTAGCTTTGATTCCTAAAAAGAATGGTGCCAAGGAATTAAGGGACTTCAGACCTATTAGTTTAATCGGCAACATCTATAAGTTGATCTCCAAAATTCTCACCGAAAGACTTAAAAAGGTAATGCACAAACTAGTTGACTCTCATCAAATGACATTCATTAAAGGCAAACAAATTACAGATGCAGTTTTGATAGCTAATGAAAGCTTGGATTCTAGGTTAAAGGAGAAAAGCCCTGGCATAATGTGCAAGTTAGAAATCGAAAAGGCTTATGATCATGTAAATTGGGAATTTCTACTAGGGATCTTACAGAAAATGGGGTTCGGAAGGAAATGGATCAACTGGATGAAGTTCTGCATTAGCACTGTCAGGTTCTCAATCTTGATAAATGGGTCTCCTGAAGGATTCTTCCCCTCCCAAAGAGGATTGAGACAAGGTGACCCTTTGTCTCCTTTTCTTTTTATACTAGCTATGGAAGGATTGAACAACATGTTGAAAACTGCTCATGGAAACGGCTGGATTAATGGATTTAATGGATTTAATGTGGCTAATATTCAAACAAACAAGCTGGAAATTACTCACATTCAGTGTTAAGATGATATCTTGATTTTTTGTGATGTAGAGGAGAGTCAATTAAGATATTTAAGGGTTATCCTGGTACTGTTTGAAGCTATATCTGGGCTCCACATTAATTGGAGGAAAAGCCAAATTTTTCCAGTAAATGCAGTACCTAGGATACAATTGTTGGTGGATATTTTAGGTGGGGAAGTTGGAACAACTCCAACCATTTACCTGGGTATGCCTCTGGGAGCAAAAAGCAAGTCCAAAGACATTTGGAATGATGTTTTGGAAAGGTGTGAAAAAAAAGCTTGAAAGATGGAAATCCAATTATCTGTCTCTGGGAGGCAGATTGGCGCTCATCAATTCTGTTCTGGATGCACTTGCTACCTATATGATGTCTTTATTCCCCTTACCAGCAAGTGTGGAGAAGAGATTGAAAGTTTTGGGAAAAAAATTCCTGTGGCAAGGAAACAAAGATAAGAAAGGGATCCATTTAGTTAAATGGAAGACCCTGACTATCAGTAAACAAGGAGGAGGACTGGGAGTTAGGAATTTAAGAAGGCAAAACAAAAGTCTATTGATGAAGTGGATATGGAGGTTTTCAAAGGAGGAGCAAGCACTATGGGACAAGGTCATTAGGGCAAAATATGAAAAGGAAGGATTTTGGATGACTAAAGGGGTACATACTCCTTATGGAGTCAGTCTTTGGAGATCCATAAGGAATTTGTGGCCAAACCTGAAAGATAAGCTGAGTATTATTGTGAAAGATGGAAGGAAAACATTATTTTCGGAGGACAATTGGTTGGGAATTGGAAGTCCAAAACAAACATATCCTACTCTGAATCAACAACATGGGGTTACTATGAAGGAACTATGGTCTACACAGGGTTGGAACCTGACATTCAGAAGATTCCTACAGGATTGGAAGGTGCCTAGAATGATTGAATTTTTATAGAAGAGTAGAACAATGTCGTGGACTATAAGAGGGTGAAGATACACTCAGATGGCAAAAACACAGTAGTGGGGTGTATTCAGTCAGCTCAGCATAAAAGATTTGAACCGGGAGGGATGTCAACTCAGTTTATGGCCTTGGAAACACATATGGAAAGTAAAGTGCCTTATAAAGTGGCATGTTTTACCTGGTTGGTAATTAGAGAGGCTGTCCTCACTCGGGATAATCTAAGGAAGAAGGGTATACCAATTGTTTCAAGATGTTATTTGTGTGGGAATGATGCTGAGACAATCAGCCATCTGTTTCTTCATTGTAGAGTGACCAACCAATTATGGGATTTGTTCATTAATCTCAGAGGTGCTAGATGGGTAATGCCAGGAGAACCTCTGAACTTTTATTATGCTGGAACACAGAGGTAGACTTCACCACAGACAAAAAAATATGGAAAATTGTCCCAGCAATTATTTGGTGGACAATTTGGAAGGAAAGGAACCTGAGATGCTTTGAAGATACAACCAACTCTCTACAATTGATTAAGACGAAGTGTGTTCTTTTTTGTTTTTGATGTAAATCAGAATATGTAGAGGATCCCGATTCAATCCTAGATGTTTTGAATTCCTTGTAAGAAGAACAAGGACTATATTTTTGCTTTTTCATATTGTAATTGCCTATTTCGGCTTCCAGCACAACTGTGCTGATGATATTTTGAATATACTGGACACTTTACCTTCTCAAAAAAAAAAAAAGTTTCTTTTGTTGGTTTGGCGGGGGAGGAGAGGGGGGGGGGGGGGGGTAGATTAAATATAAAGCGTCCCTGAGAAACAAGGCCACCTGAGTAAAAAACAACATAATCAAAAATTTGCTCAATATGATAAGGTGAGCACGAATGCTGTCACAAAAAGGGAAGAAGTTCTGAGCATTGGTTACCGCTTTTTCAGGGGTAGAGAAATGCTGCATTCTGTTCGACAGAATCTTCTGCATATGAATCAACGATGCCATTGCGGAACCCTGATAACTCTAGAAATCAGTACATAAAAGGGCAGCCTATTGCACAAAGCATCCCGCATTCACGCAGGATCCAGGGAAGGGCCGCAAAGAGGAGTGATATAGACAGCCTACCCTAATGCAAGCATTAGTGGCCGATTTCACGGCTCGAAACCGTAACTTATAAGTCACACAGAGACAACTTTACTGTTGCTCAAAGGCTCCCCTTCCCGGAAATCAGTACTTAATGAAACAAAAATCATATCTCTAACAAGTTAGAAAGATTGAAAACCTCAACAACGTCCACAACCACCAAGCCAGCCAAACTTGGAAGTGATTTTTTTGCAGCAACGTGAACTGCAACTGCACCTCCCATACTGTGACATAATTAGAAAACTCTAAGTCCAACTTATTGTTAAAGACTGGAATGATATGTGCACACGCATTCACTCACAAGCAGAAAATGAGACGGAAAGAGAGAACAATTCACAACTTATTTGTGTACAGAAAACTTCTAACCTGAGCATGCAGTTAATTAAAATAAAAAGCAGAAATAGTTCATTCATAGCAGGACTAAAACTCCATTTGAGTGAAAGGTTTACATCCTATTCTTATACTATCAAACCATTTTCATTCTTGGTAACAAATATATGGGAACAAATGACAAGAATCCAGATCAACCAAGAAAAGGAGAAAGGAAATAAAGATACATTTCAGGACTCTTCCGACTGGAAGAAAATGGGAAAGGCGAAGAAATGCGGCACATCAATGAGTTAAAAGTTCTAAGCAACTATAGATCTGATGGATGCAACAGAGATCGATTTGGTTTACAGACCACTGCAACACTACAACTAACTCCATTATTAAATTACTGAGCTATCGCTCTTTCTCACAAAACAAAAAATACTGAGGTAGCATAAAGAACGTCAAGGAAAATTACGTCCAAGTGAAAAGCTCTGTGCTTCGTAGCTTGCAGCTACTTAGCAGCAATATAACACATTATCTTTTATTTAGCTAAACACAACAGAGATGAGAGCGAGAACGTCCTCCAAAAAATTTTGCATGAGCAGAAATGGCGTCTTTAGATTTGTATACCAAGGCCAGAATGTAATATACTATCTCCGATAAACTGATCCTTTATTTGTCCTAAAACTGTATGATCTTGGAACTGATGTTTTCAGTTAGTATATCAACCTAAAACTTATTTGGGATTGATCTCCTATGGGTTGTTCCACTCAGTAGTGCATAAACCTTTAGTGCTATAATTAGACATTTCACTACTAAACAAAGTTATTCCAAACGTAGTAACTAGTCAAACAAATGCGTGAAAATTTGAATGCGAACTAACTTCATGAAGAAAGTACAACCTGTGGCCAACAAGAACAATTGCAGGCGGAGCATCTCCATACATTGTCTTCAAAACAGAAAACACATCAGAGCATAGCGTCTGCAACCAACAACACCACCACAACATGGAAATGGGGAAAAAGAGTTTCTCAAAAGCATCAAATACTGAAGCTCATAGTAGTAAGATACATCTTTCGAAAGTACCTTAATGGACAAATCAATGTCATTTTGTGTAGCTGACTTTCCATGTCCTCTGAGATCCATGGCTACTATCCTAGCTTTCTCCTTAAGTTTGCTTGCTGCCAATGCAAATGAAAGCCTGAGAAAATAAAACCGCACAGATTTAACATAATGTTTCTCGTTAATTGCCATTTCAAAACTGATGCTTAGCTACAAGATACAGATAGGTGAGAGAACAAGCAAAACCATTCACCAACAGGCTCTGTACCTTCCAACAGAATACAAATTTTCCAAGCATCTAGGAATTAACTAAGGAATTCACCAGAGAACTGACCACAATGAATAAGAATATGGGCACAAACAATGTCCTAAGACTGTTTACTGACATCTATTCTCCTAAAAAGGGAGTCAATAAAGTTGATTCTTGAACAGAAGAGTGTTGGCAAAGCAACATAACTGACATTTAAGTTTAACCCATAAAGTGGTTGTATTATATTCGACTATATTCTCAAAGACACCATCTAGATTTTACTAGCTCCTTTTCTTTATTAAGTATCTCTTCATAAGATGAAAGCTTCCATATCTCCCGAAAGTTTCTTGTGCCTTTTTTTGGAATAAATTACATAAACTTCATTTAAAGCACACCAGATGATGTCAAGAGCATATAAAATATAATATTTTTGGTTCAACCACAATCGGAGCTGTGGACGTTGGCTTTCTCCTTGTTCAACGTCTCTTGGGTTCTCTCAAGGACAATGGATTGAGTCTTAGCTAGATCAATGATACAGACATTTGCAGAGATAGGAACACAGCTTGGAGGACTATCTCACTATGTTTTCTTTGATCTATTTAGAGTTGGAGAAAGAAGAGATTCTTCCATACTAGCAAGCAATTATATTAGGAGCAACAAGAAAATCTTTTCTTCTTTCATTAATTGTTTTGGTCTAAGGCTCTGAGCAGTGAATTTTGCCTTTTAATCCATTAATTTGCAACGTTCCCCCTTCAAACTGTATCAGCATACCATTCTCCACTCCTTAACCATACCATTTGGCAACCAAATACTATTTTCTACCAAATGTGAGAACAAAGAAGTGCACGCTTTCTCATTTGGCTCTTCCTATTCCTCTTTCTCTTGATCTTTCTGGAATCTTCTGCACTTGGTCTATGCTACATGGACTCAGGTAGTAATGAAGCTTACAGATGCATATCTGATTTTCCTAGGCTTTTTATTTAGAACATGTGGATGATGCTAAAAAGTTTGGCAGAAGCAGGTTAGGCACAGTATGCATCAATTTCAAACTAAACTATTATCATTTTAACTAAAGGAGCTGCTATACATCTTTTTCTGGATCTTCTTTCTCAGGTTATTAGGTTAGACCATAAAAACTGATCCTCCCTTTTTTCCCTCCAAGTCACCTGCTTCTAAGTCCAGTAAAACTCCTCATTTTTTGTGGATTTTGTTGTATATTAGTCCGTTAGCAGAAAAAGATTGTGCCATAGATACAAGAGATGTAAGAACAAACATGCAGATTGGAGAACACTCCCTTATTTGTATGTCATGATTCAAATTCTTTTATGGTCATGATTTCTTAAAAGAAAGTTGAAATGTACATTTCCTAACTTATTAAACTTTTAGCACGAAAGGTGAAAAAGCATAGTTCAAATGAAAGTTCGTTCCATTGTCATTTTTGTTAGTAAAGACCAAAGAAAAAGCAGAAATTAAATGTCTTTGTTATGATCTAAAACTCATCTGGAACAAAACCTAAAGTGAAATGTGGCTCTACACTTTGTAATTACAACTGCTGAAACAGAACCATAAGAAAAGCTAAGCAAAAAGAGTACACCTACCCGCAATAACCACCACCATGTAGGCAAAAAACAACAGGCCCTTCAGTCCCTGCCATATAAACATGAAATACCTGAAATAGCAAAGCAAATAAAAGATGATCTTGCTACTTGACTACGAAAAGAAGAGCATAAAAATAGTAGTAAGAACAAAAAACAAAGTAATACTATGATAAACTCTCAGGCAGAAAGAAATATCTTTGTCAGGAAACAAACTGAGTTTTCAAATACTAAGAAAATTAAACAGAAGTTAGAACCAACATCATCAGAGTCTGGGATCTGAATATCATCTTCTCGATCGAAATAATCTGACCAATCTAAAGGTGCATATTTCTGTGAAGATGTCCTGCAGCAATAATTAAGAAAATTTTTCAGTCAAACTATTTGATTAATAAAAAACAACAAAGTTCGCGGACCAAAAAAAGAACTCTACACTTCTACAATTCTGGTGTTTAATTGCAAACAAAGACACCTTTGTCTAACCTAAAGCTCCTAAAAGAGCTCCCCGATTACTAATATGCTGGCATCAAGTAGAAGTTTTTAATTTTATTTAGTACAATATAAATTTCACTAAACTGCACTTAAGGAGAATGAGCCTTTGATATTGCACACTTGCTGAACAAATTCTAATCTCCTTTTAGCAAAATATGTGTGATGAAAGCTTCCTGGAGGGCAATCCATTCAAACATGCTGCTCTAGTGAGTGCCTTAGTTATGCATTTTATCTTCCATGTCCGTCCTATATTTTTTTTTTTTTTTTGATGAAGTAATAAGTTTTCATTAAAGGCATCAAGAAGATGCAGACAAAAATTTACAAGAAGGAAAAAGGTGATTGCTCGGATACAAAGATTAATCTATAACTAGAGAGCATACACCTTCCAAAAGTTGTTCACAGCTAGATACAGGAAATTGATTAAGCCAGCTAAATAAATCCACTAAACATTTAGCTTTAAGAGCATGATTTGAAGTTGAGATCCCATCAAAACACCTATGGTTTCGTTCCTTCCATATACACCAGAAGATTGAGGCAGGTACCATTAACCATATCTTTTTTATGGGTTTTCCAACTTTCCAAGAGCACCAACTTTCATAGGCATCTTTGATGGAGCTAGGCATGACCCAGGCTATCCCAAAAAGTGACAGGAACATGTTCCAAATGTCTGCTGCTACTGGACAGTGTAAAAACATATGTCTTACACTCTTGGGGTTCATTCTGCACATGTAGCATCTATTTACAGTCTGGACGCCCTCTTGCTTAGATTGTCTTGAGTAAGACAAGCTTCATACAACGCCAGCCAGCAAAAACAGATCACTTTTGGAGGTAACTTTGTATTCCAAATTAGCTTCCATGGCCAGTTATCAATCAGTTCTTTGTTGGAGCACAAGAGAACATATCCTTTCTTGACTGTAAAATCACCCTTGACAGAGTCCCCCATTGAATACTATCCCTGGCATGTGGATTGATAGTGACCCCTGCTAATTTAGCATATAGCTCCATTAGTTCAGCCAGCTCCCAATCTTGAAAATTTCTTCTGAAGAGAGGTTCCCACACATTGTTGTTCCAGTTCCGATCTACATAGAATCCCTGATTGCTTGCTATTCTATATAGGTTGGGAAACTCATCTCTTAGAGCCATAGGTCCCAACCACTTGTCCTTCCAGAATAATAATTGCGATCCGTTTCCCAACTTGAATTTGGTATTGAGCTCAAATTCCCCCCCCCCCCCCCCCCCCATAGTTTTGAGATGTGCTTCCAAGGCCCTGTTTCATGAGGTGAGTTGCTAAGTCTAGTACACCAGTTATTTTGCACTCCATATTTTGTTATTATCAGTTCCTTCCACATTCTAGTATTCTCCCTATTGAATCTCCAGTTCCATTTCATTAACATGCTTTTGTTGTGCAATGCTAGATCTTTGATTCCCAAGCCCGATTCTTAGTAAGATGACTCTAGGACACTTAATCAGGTGAAATTTATGTCCTTGGCTATTTTCCTCCCAAAGAAATGATCTTCTAATCTGGTCCAGCTTCTTCTGTACTTTACTTGGAATTGGAAAAAGTGACATGAAATATGTTGGGATACTGTCCAATACACTGTTTATCAGGGTTACTCTCCCACCTAAAGATAAGTATTGCATCTGCCATGAAGCTAATCTTTTTTCAAAATTTTCAATTACTCCATTCCAAATAGCCCGAGACTTGTATTTTGCACCCAGTGGTAGTCCAAGATAGACAGTAGGAAATGAGCCCACGTTGCAACACATCAATCTAGCAAACTTTTCCAATTCAGGGACTTCATTTACGGGATAAATGGTGCTTTTTAACATGTTCATGTGAAGTCCTGACACTGCTTCAAAAACCATGAGAGTAAGATTCAAATACATGACTTGGGATCTTTCAGCTCCGCATAAAATAAGAGCATCGTCTGCATAAAACAAATGAGAGACACTATAGAGGTCTCGACTTCATTTCCAACTCTAAACCTCTCCAGCCATTGAAGTTGAGTAGTTTTGTGAATCATTTTGCTTAACCCTTCCATTGCTAAAATAAATAAGAATGGGGACAAAGGATCTCCTTGCCTGAGACCTTTCTGAGGAGAGAATAAGTCAACTGGCCCACCATTGATCAACATAGAAAACTTCATTGTGGTAATGCAGTATCTTATCCACCTTATCAAGCCTTCCCCAAATCCCATTCTTTTGAGCATGCATATAAGGTATGACCAGTTAATCTGATCGAATGCCTTTTCAATGTCAAGTTTGAAAATCAAACCAGGTTGTCCAGACTTTAGCCTCCTGTCAAGTACTTCATTTGCCATCAGTGAAACATCTGTTATTAGACCAGCCTTCCCATCTTTCCTTTTAGTCTTTCTGCTAGGACCTCAGATGCAATCTTATAAACACTACCAATCAAGTTGATTGGTCTATAATCTCGTAACTCCATAGTTCCTTTCTTTTTAGGAACAACAGCTATGAAAAAGGCATTACAAGACCTCACCAAGTGACCTGTTTGATGGAAGTGTTGAAGAGCTCCCATAATGTCCACTTTGACTACCTCCCAAGCTTTCTGAAAAAATGCCATAGTGAATCCATCTGGATTAGGAGCTTTGTCCGGAGCACTTGCTTTAATGACTGCAATGACCTCTTCTTCCTCGAAAGGTATTTCTAACCAATCTTTCTGCACCCTTATGATTGTTGATATGCCATCGAAATTTGCAGTAGGTCTCCATGTTTCGCTTTCTGAATACAATTGTTGATAGAAACTCAAGATTTCTCCTTTAATATGATCTTTGTATTCAATGATTTTAGTTCCCACTTTCAACCAGTCAATATAGTTTGTCCTTCTGTTTGAGTTAGCAACCTTTGATAGAACTTTGTATTTCTGTCATCCTCTTTTAGCCATAAGCACCTAGATTTTTGCCTCCATGACACTTCTTCTGCCTTAGCCATCCACTGAAACTCTTGCTGCAAAATTAAGAGCTTTTACTTCTCTTCCCTGGTCAGTGGTCTGCCTTCTGTGGATTGCTGAATTGACATAATGCTCTCCAGTGCTTTGTTTTTCTTTATTTCTATCTTTCCAAGTACTGTCGTGAGGTCTTTCTTTAAGAGTTTCAACTTTTGAGTTAGAATGAAATCCCGGTTGCCATTAACCTCATAGCTAAGCCACCATGCCTTGATCTTATCTATTCATCCCTCCATATTTAGCCACATATTTTCGAATTTAAAATAAGAGGAATTGTGATCCCAGTCTCCACATTCTAGTAGTAAAGGAACGTGATCAGATACAACTTTAGGAAGGGTAGACTGCTTGATCTTGTTGAAAGAGTCATTCCATTCAGAAGAAATGAGAAACCTGTCTATTCTTGAGGCTTGAATGCATTCTTCCCCTCTTGACCAGGTGTAATAAGCCCCGTCAAGTGGTAGGTCCACCAAGCAAAGGTCCTGGATTACATTAGAGAATCCACTCATAGCTCTTAACCTTCTTATGCAATTATGTCTTTCACTTTCAAACCTCCCGACATTAAAATCCCCAATATCACCCATTGATCCTCCCAGATTCCTCTAACTGCACCAAGTTCATTCCACAAATATTCCCGTTCTAGATTGGTATGAGGGCCATATACTCCTGTAAATCCCCATCTGAAGTTTTCTAACCTACTATCTAGCAAACATGAAATGGAATAAGTTCCCGGATGATTGTCAATGCAATTCCATACCCTTCTATCACAAATAATTATAACTCCTCCCCTAGTACCACTGGCCCTAAGCTCTACCCAGCTTGCCCATCTGCTACCCCAAATTTGTCTTGACAAAGCTTCAGTCCATTTGTCGATTTTTGTTTCTTGAAGGCATAAAATATCTGGCTTCCATTTTCTGACTAGTGCTCTGGAAGTCGTCCTCTTCTCAATTTCGTTCAAACCCCTTATGTTCCAGCTAATTATTTTAACTTTCATCCAGAAAAAGATTGATATTTCTTACCCCTTACCTTTATTCCCCCACTACCATAGTTTACTGAGCACACCAACCTTTTAGCTTCTGTTTCCCCCTTCTTCCTTGATGTTTCTTTCCCTTTGGCTATACTTTGCTTTTTCAATTCTAGCTCTAGTTGTCACCTTTGCTCCATTCTTAGAATCATACCCAAAATTTCATTCTCCCCGCGAACATTAACCCCAAATGCTTTGCATGCCTTTCCTAGAACTAGCTTGGTCCACTTGGATGTTTCAATGATGGTAAGGTTAGCCACTTGATATTCTGAGTCGTACCAAGGGAGAGCAAGATGGTCGCCAAAAGAATGATAGGAGAATTCAGAATCGTCTCCAAAACTTGGAGATAGATCTGTTATTGGCCTTGGGATGATTGATGAAGAAATTCCTAACTCGGCTTCATCATCTGCTTCCTCACCTAATACTTCACCTTGAACGGTTGGAGAAGAGGCTGCAATAGCAGCATCACAGTGGGCTTCTGTTTGAGTGGGCGAAAAGATTATGAGAGGGTATTTAATTGGCCCTTTAGCCCTCCAGCAGGAATTATTCTCCCTCTTCCCCTTTCTATTATTAGTATGAATTGGTTTTGGGCCTGAAGAGTAGTAAGTGTGGTCCAATGGCTTTGTACCCGAAGGCCCAACTATTTCCTTCCATTTTTGCTTTAAAGAATTTTCTAGTAGCTTTGACCTACTACCGGCTTTGAAAGTTAAATTATTAATTTTATGTGCAGGAAAATCAACCACGTGATCCTTCACGTGCCTGTCTATTGATGATACTGAAGCATCTTTTTGCAGGTCCACTTCCACAGCTTTTTGAATATGAACTCCGGCGACCTTTTTCCCGATGGGCTGCGTTTGTTCATCCTGCAAAATGGAAATCTCGTAAACCCAGTCCCCACAATCGATTTCAATAGTGCTTGGAATCTCTGCTAAAGAAGCTTTGATGCAGATTCGAGCCCAGTATAGCTGAGTTTTGTCCCTGGTTTCAACATCAACCCCCACGAAACCACCACACAAATTCCCAATTGAACGAAAAGTACTTTCCGACCAAACGGTAGGGGAACTCCGAAAGCTCTAACCTATTTATGTTCTGAACTATGCTTAGACAGATTTGCGCCGGTCACCGGCGACCACCATTTTAAAGATAATTTCCTTCCATTCCAGAACCATTCACCCTCTTTCACCCTTGTTGACTCTTGCTGTGAGGGGAAATTGAAAAGAAACTGATTGTGGGCTAATGGAGTAACCTTAATCCCAGCGGTTACTTCCCATCTTTTGATGAACCATGCCCTTTATCACTTCAGATCTCGGCGATGGACTGCATGGATCGTTGAAGCTTCCAACTATACAGTTGGAAAGAAACTCAGATCCATTGGTACTTGCCTCTGTATTGAACTTAATTGAGTTTCTCACCACCTCTGCTGCCCAAGAAGCTGGCTCCGACCATTTTGGTTTTGTCGCTGTGATTAAGTATGACCTGCCCGGAGCCACTATTTGGGAAGAAACTTTGCGTTGGCCCATAAAACTTAAAATTCTACCAGCAAAATCCCTCCATCCAGAACAGTATTCCTTTTTAGGGATTATAACAGAGGATTTCTTGACCCCTAACCATGCCTCAATCCTAACAAATCGCTCACAGCTGTTGAAGTTTTGATAAGCCTTATAGATATACCCTTGAATCTTCCAACCACATCTCCTGCACAAGTTCCTGTTTCCCAAAGAAGCTTGAATCAGTTGTTTGCAAACCCACCGGAGATTTTCTTCATCAATTTTTAATCTGCATGTAAACCGCCGGTTACTCTCTATAATAAGGAACCATCTATTTTTGTTTTCACTAATATCTACTATAGGAGGAGTTTTCTAGGCATTTTAGGGACGATATTAGTTAGGGATGATGCCGTTGATGGCCATCGGAAAAGAGAGAGAAGGAGAGAGAGAGGAAAAACAATTTTCCATGTCCGTTCTATATTTTATGTTATCCTCTCTACTTAAACTTTTATTGCATGACTCACTGTAAATTTTCCCATCTCTACTTGCTTTACATTTTATATTACCAGGGATGTTCGATACTTCCTTCACTTCTCCGATCATACATACTAAGTAGTAAGTAGTTCAACCACTCTATCAACCTCCCACTCAATCATTTTTGCAGTCTGCAACCGCTTCCTCCTGATTCACCACTAGTGGGTACATATTTAAGAGAGGTGAGCTTCAAAGGTTGGTGATTAAATCAACCATTTTGCCACATTCTTATCTTCCTTCCATCACCCATTTGCAGTTGAACTTTTGTTGAAAATCTCCTCAAAAGACTGCTTAGATGCTTCCATAGACCCACCCCACTGCCAGAGCAAGTTCAGGTATTCCAAAAACCATAGATTCCATACTTCATCACATTTTGATCTCTTTACATAAGTCTAGTTGCTCATCGTCAAACCTCTATAGCCATTTTAAGGGTAAACTCCAGGTAATTTCAAATCTTTTACTCCCAAGCCGAAAAACCTCTTAGGTGTTATTATTCTGGACCATTTTATACTACACGACATCTTATTTTAGTTGCTTTTGCATAAGTAGTACCTCATAAACTTGTTCAGTTGTTTGACAATTTTTTGGGGGAATGTGGTGCAGTGACATATAGATAGTGGAGCATCAAGAAGTTCTTAACGCTAGAACAACTTAGCAGTTCTCCTCCATTACGAAAAAGAAAATTAGTAGTTTTCTTAATGCAAATTGAACTTGCGCTATCTATGGAGAATGGAGTGGAGTGACTATTCTTAATAATCCCTTTCCTATCTCCTCCTTTTTGGCATTGGTCTATTATGGGCTGACTTGGCTGAGCAACAACAACAGCTACTACCCAGTATAGTCCCACAAAGTGGGGTCGGGGAGGGTAATATGTAGACGGGCCTTACCCCTACCCGAAAGGGCAGAGAGGCTGTTTCCAATCGACCCTCGGCTCAGTAAAGGAAAGGAAAAACAAAAATAAAAACAAAAGAGCATTAGTAACTCCAGCAGAAATAGCGTAAATAATTATCTAAACATAAGAACCATAAACAAAATAGCATGCAATAATCTCAGACAGTAACTACCATAAATAACTACCATAAGGGAGACACATCCAATACACAAATCATCTATGGATAGCCCTGTCAAGCCTCACCTAACCCCGGGTGAGGAGTACGAAAAACTCTAGGAGCCCCTATCCTACAACCCTGATACTAGACCTCCAGACTTTCCTATCAAGGTTCATGTCCTCGGAAACCCGCATTCTAGCCATGTCATGCCTAATCACCTCTCCCCAATACCTCTTAGGCCTCCCTCTGCCTCGTCGTACACCGACCATCGCCAGCCGCTCACAACTTCTCACCGGGACATCAGGACTTCTCCTCAGCACATGCCCGAACCACCTCAGCCTCGCTTCTCGCATCTTTGCATTGCAGCCGACTTGGCTGAGCATTGTCATTAAAAATGTGTTGCTTCACATTAGTTAAGTATAGAACTCAACTCTATTATAGCATATATGTTACTATCATCAGAGTCACTGTGCTGTCAAAAAGGCACTTGAGCTCCATCATTTCCACCCTACCGTCCTCACATAAGACACAAATAGTCGGTCACCTTCCAACAACAAAGAAGAGAGCCTTAAAAATGGATAAATTGTAGCTCCACCTATTTCGTCCACCTCTCAAAAATTAAGGGGACACTTCTGTGGTGAAAAATAGTAAAATACTACTCCCTCTGTTTCAATTTAAGTGACATTCTTTTCTTTTTAGTCAGTTCCAAAAAGAATGACACATTTCTATGTTTAGTAACAATTTAACTCTAAGCTTTCCATTTTTATGAGATGATTGATAGCCACAGAAATTTCTTTGTCTTGTTTTAAACCACAAGTTTCAAATATTTTTCTTTCTTTTTTAAACTTTGTGCCCCATCGTACACCAACACATAAATTGGGATGGAGGAGCATCAAGTTTCCCATACTAAAGGCCAAATCTCTAATCAAAATGCAGTTAACACCCCCTTCCCACTGCAACTGTTTACACCATTCACCAAATACATGATATCTACATCTCCAGTAATTTTTCTACTTTCCAATATTGCCTTCGATATAAATAATCAAATATGTGTGAAGCCACTGTAAGCTTTTACAGGCTTTTCAATTGTCAAACAACATCAGATCATATTTTCTTAAAACTTTGACATTTAGAAGAACTAAAATTATGGGTCAAGGGGAGTAAAAGTTGAAACTCCTTCTACAAGGTGCAAAATGAAACACCACGTACCCTTTTCAGCTTAAGGTCCTCAAATTAGCACTTCTCGTACTTGCTTCTGCTCGTCATTCCATCTGACAGGATTCTTTATCGAATTTATTTGGAATTTGACGAATTTTTACATCAGCTTTCCATCCAACAGAAGAAATTCTTCAAATAGTTATGGTAGACAGTATCAAACAATCTACATCTATTTAACAATGATATTTAGGACTGACAATTTAATTCTCACACCTCAAACCTATTTGACATGTTTATCCTAATATCCCCACTAAAGCTAAAGTCTCCCTAACAAAGAAGCCTTAAACCCATTAGTGTATGGCATTATTCAGTTGCTTGTCCAGTTATAGAAATCCCAACTAGGTACATCAATAGCAATTCACCGGATGTTCCAACAACTAAAATGATCTCATTGGTTTACCAAGATCCCTTATTTCCAAATATATACTCTCCCTTGATTAGTATTTCTCCCCAGTAAAAACTAATCCACATTTACAGAACCAAAGGTAGCAAAAAGAGATCAACATCATAGCTTCTGACCTAAAGAAAGACTAATAATAAAAACTCCATAAATGTACAGAGCATTATCAGTGCCTCTAAAATGCCAATCACACATTTCAAATAATTTTATTCCAAAATTTCATACTACACAAACATAGGAGAAAAACAAACACCAAACAGTTCTTTTTTTTTTTTTTTGGAAAAATGGACAACGATGATGAGCTTACTGAATGGGAAGGCGAGCAGGGATAGAAGAAAAGGCAGAATGGAGATTATGGGTTTCTTCCGAGCCTTCTTCTGGAAGTGATGTAAGGTTTGATGAATCCATATTTGATGATCACTCGAGAGAATGTGCGAACGTTTGTAGGAACTCTGCTATTTCAAGATTATAAATATTTGGGGTTTATTTTTTAGTCTTCCTGTTATTTGATGCTCATACGCGTCGGGTAAATTTTGCTTCTCCTGTTTTGAAGCCTTTGGGCCACCACTAGTAAGCCCAGTCTACAAATTGTACTGATTTACTGTCGGCCGAAAATGTATCAATATAGATTATTACATTGTTTTCAAAGGCGTTAACAGGTCGCTAGCAATCGATTCTCATATGCTATTTCAAACTCATTTCATCTCCTCATGATTTAAAAAATGAGAAACTTCCAAAAATCCTTATGTTTTAGTGGTTATTAGCTATTTACTATATTATTTTCTATAGTTATATTTTTAGATTTTTTACCGTGCATTCAATGTATTTAAACTATTGTATTCATGAATACAGTAGCATTTTTAGGCGTGAAACAGGGGATCAGCTAGACAAATTTTTGTATTCGACTGTATTCATGCGTGAATACATGAATTATATCTGGACAGATTATTGTATTCGATTGTATTCACGGCATGAAATAGGGGATTACATTGTTTTTAAACGGAAAGTGAATCAATTAACATAATAGGCTCCCAATATAACTCAACAAACTTAATTATAACATACAAATTTTGTATTTCTATTTATAAAAAAAGATTCTCAATCAAAAATACCCCAAAAACATAGCAATATTCAGAGAAATTATATAATACATCTGAATACATAAATTATATTAATTAAAACAAACATATGAATACATTCATGGAATATAGCGAGACAATGAATACAATAAAATACATATAATACGACGGGATACAATGACATACAATGAAAAAAATAATGAATACAATGACATATATAGAATACAACGAGATACATTGAAATACAATAAAAAAATAATAAATACAATAAAATACATAGAATAAAGCGAGATACATTAAAATACAATTAAAAAAAGGTAACAAATTATTCAAGTTGCTCATCCCCAAACTCCGTCGTCTTTGTTTAAGAATAACCCTAATATTGTCTTGTCTAGAGCGTCCAAAGAGCACAATCAAAGAATCACACAATCACATATGATTGCCAACAATGAGCTTAACGAGGGAGAGCAGATAAATGGAGATATCGGGGCTTCCAGGTATATCTATTTGCGGATAAGTTTGAAAACAACTCAGAGTTGGTCTCAGAACGAACATTATTTGATAAAACATGTCTTTAGAAACTTCTAGAAAACTTTCCTTTTGAAATGGGTTTTTGAAGAAATTCTTGAAATTGTGCTTAGGTTAGCTTTCTCGAAGAAGAAAGAAGGAAAAAATATGAGATTGACTTTTTTTTTTCTTTACAACGATAAGCAGATCAGAGTATAGTGCAAAACTATTAGGTAGTTTCAAAGGAGGTGGTGAAGATGTCTAACTGAAATAGGAAAGAGAAAGGGAGAGAAAAAATAATACACAGCGTATTTAATGGCTTAAAGATAGGAAGTGGTAATAAATATATATTTTGCTATAAAAATTAAAAAATAATTATAAAATATAACTTTTTAAAAGAATATTTATTTAAAATAAATAAAATTGTTATGAAATAATATAAGAACAAGAACAATAATGCAAGAACAAGAGCAATAGAGAGAAGAATAGAGAGAGTTCTTCTTATTGATACTTAGAGAATGTTAGGAGTGTGTTACAATGGTAGAAGACCCCTTTATTTATAGGGAGTGGGATGATTTATCTACCAAGAATAGAACTCTAGAATCTCTCTAATTATAGACATTCACCTTAAATAGGAGATTTCATAACACTCCCCCCTTGAATGTCTATTCAACAATGTGCCTCGTTAAAACCTTAAAACCAAAACCCAATGGGAAAAATTAAAGAAAGGAAAAAAAGTACACATGTTTGAATATGTGCCTATTGGTTGCCTCGTTAAAAACCTTGCAAGGAAAACCCGGTGGGACAAAACCTTGTAAGGGAAAAAGAGTGCAACGCGCATTAACTCCCCCTAATGAGTACATCAATTTATATCCTTGAGCATTTGCATTCCAATCTTGTGCATCATCTTCAAAACGATCTTTGGTAGACGTTTGACAAATCAACCATATTGACTTGAATAAATATTCCGCACCTTGAAATCATCATTCTTGATAGATGTGAACATCTTCATATAATGTCGTGGAATAACTCTTCAATATCTCCATAGATGCATTCTTAATGCCATCATGCTTATAGTTATAGCAAGATACATATGTACACAAATTGTACTTAGGATGTGGTACTTCAGGACCAAGAATTGCATATACTTCAAGCAACTTAAATCTTTCAAGTTAAGTCATATAAGCCATATAATAGACTTTAGATGCATATCAAGTTTTCCATGTCATGCTAGACAAATAAGATATCGAAAACTGATTATACATACCTTTGACTTTATACTTTCAAGCATTTGAACTATAGGTTCAAAACTACATGTCTTTCATATGGAATCAATTCTTCTTGAATTGTATCTCTTCCATTTAGTTACTTTCTTTGGGTCAGTAAATGCGTATAGCATGCTTTGCAATATGTTGCAATTGAATTATCCCTTTTATGAACTTCAGGTTCATATCATGATATTCGGGGATATACATATACAAATGATAATTCATCCCATGTAACCTTTTCTCAAGTGTTTATCATGTCTCCCCCTCATGTTAGAAAAGCTAACTTGTTTCCTCAACTTTGGGAAATCATCTTTGTGCATTATCATGTCAATATACACGGCACATTAATAATAAGATGAAATTATTTGGTTCCTGACCCTGAACCACTTGTGAGGGGAGAATATAATATACTCTCGCATACAACGTATATCAAACTGATATATATAACTTTGTTCTCATAAGAAACAGTTTAGCTATTAAGTGGAAGCACTCAATAATTATCTTGCTAAACCAACTTTGATATAAACCAACTTATCAAGACGAACTATCTTGAGTAGAGAATCTGGAAATTATGCTCGAAGTTAGATTACTGAGCAATTTACCTCGCAAGCACCGGCCAGGCTGCGGGTTAATAACAATTGCGCATGTAACCATTTCATAGATGCATCATATGTGGTATACATGACAGGTGAATGGGCCCATATTCACCTTTGATATTTCCAGAATTTATGGGCTTCAACCCGAACTCTTTAGTTGGTCAGTTCATTAATGAGAACAAGTGATACAAGAGAATTCGTAAAGAACTTTCTAGTTCTTTGATATTCACCTGTGTGAATTTGCACATCATACTTAAAATGAGATGGCTAATATGAATGCTAACTGAACAAATTATCAATATTGGTAAACTTCAAATTTACACCATGACATGTGCACTTATCAATAAACTTCAGGTTTATTATGACATGGGTTTTTATACCAATAGATATCCACTTTATTGTGGCATTCTTTCTTTTGTGTAGTACAAACTGGAGAACAAAGTGGGTAGCTTTTCATATGCAAATTACCCCGCTACAAGTTGTAGTAATAGGAGATATCAAAGCCTTCCTTTATTTATAGTCTCAATATAATCAATCGCTTTCGCGTGTACTTTGGGAACTGAATAAGTTTCTTTGAGACTTACTACAGCACAATACTCAATTGTGTTTCTCCAACATAGTAATAATTGGCTCTTCTAGAGCTCTCAATTAATTTTGTACTACCACAGATTCATCAACATCCATGTGGTGAATATCTTTCTTAAAGAGAAAGTTATACCATTATGGTCATGTCAAACTTATATGCAAGATATGTTTCTTGCATTATCCTTGTCCTTTAATAGTCATATTTCCAAAATACTTTGGCGTACAATAGGTACGTGACCAACGATCATTCATGCCATATATCATCTCAAACCTCCTTCTAGGGGTGAGTGTGGTATCATCTCAAACCTCCTTTTAGGGGTGAGTGTGGTATATTTAATACCAATTTCATGTTCATATTCTTCCAATAATGAATATGTATTCGTGAATCAAATGTTGTCACATTCACTTCGAGGATATGTGATTTTGTTATCCTTTTCAAATCTATAAATGCGTCAGGCATTTGATTTGCTATTCTTTGCAAATGGATAATCTTTTGTGCCTCTTTCTCACAAATAGAGGTGTGTGGATCAAGATGAGATAATGATGCATTTTTCCACAAAATTTCCCGTTTGGTTTCACCAACTTCTCCCCCTAATTTTGGGAAAAGTGTCTCATCAAATTGACAGTCTGCAAATCGTGCAGTGAACAAATCTCCTGTCAATGTTTCGAGGTAGCGAATAATGGAGGGCGATTCAACCTCAACATATATTCCTAACCTTCTTTGCAGACCCATTTTGGTGCGGGATGGCGGTGCTACAGGCACATATACTGTGCATCCAAAGATTCTTAAATGGGATATATTGGGTCCATGACCCAAAACCAATTGCAACGGGGAATATTTGTGTCAATTCGTCAGTCAGAGACGAACTAGCATTGCTGTATGCAAAATGGCGTGTCCCCAAACCGAAGTGGGCAGCCGACGAACTAGTATTGCTGCATGCAAAATGGCGTGACCCCAAACCAAAGTAGGCAGCCGACGAACTAGCATTGCTGCATGCAAAATGGCGTGAACCCAAACCGAAATGGGCAGCCTTGTTTTCATGAAGAATTCAAGATTATTCTCATCTATTGTCTCAATATGATATCCATTTTGAATGATATCTTTAAAACTCAACAAGTTCCTTTTAGATTTGGAGGAGAACATTGCGATTGATATCATTAAAACTCAACAAGTTCTTCTTAGACTTGGAGGAGAATATTGCATTCTCTAAGATAAACGTCATGCCTTTGGGCAGAGTTACAGTTGCTCTTCCGGAGCCTTCAATCAATTTACTTCCCATGGTTTGACATATAAAAGAAATACACGAACATAAGAATAAATAAGTTCAATTCGTTTGTGTCACATAATATTTTCAAAATCTGCTGCTAACAGTTGACTAACAAAATCAGATATGTTATCCAAAATTGATTACTTTGCAGTTTGAAAATTTCAGTTTAAACATTTTCTTCAAATCGTCGATTGTTAAACACAAACAATCGATTGTTGAACATTGACAATCGATTGTTAAACACACACAATCGATTATTTGCTATTTTGAAAAACTTCAGATCACACTGTCTTAAGACAATCGATTGTTAAATATAGACAATCGATTGTGTGCTATTTTGAAAAATTCCAGAGCACACTGTCTTAAGACAATCGATTGTTATGCATAGACAATCGATTGTTGACTATTTTGAAAAATTCCAGATTACACTGTCTTAACGACAATCGATTGTCAGACATAGACAATCGATTGTGGATAATTTTTGAAAAATTCCAGATTACACTGTTTTAAAGACAATCGATTGTTAAACATAGACAATCGATTGTTGACTGTTTTTGAAAAATTCCAGAACACACTGTTTTAAAGACAATCGATTGTTAATCATCGACAATCGATTGTTGACTGTTTTTGTAAAATTCCAGATCACACTGTTTTAAAGACAATCGATTGTTGATCATTGACAATCGATTGTTTTGCAGTTTTTATGCGAAATATGAGATAACCGACTAGTTTTTCAGGTTAGTCGATTACCTCTACTGGAAAGTAAAAATATTATTGATATTTGAGCATATTGATACATTCTAAAGAACTAATACTAACATTATATCATGAACTAACTAATACGAGCTAATACTAATGGCTATTAGTTTATTCATTCACTAATACAAACAAGTAAAATAAAATCAAATAGCTCCATCTTCTTTCATCACGGATCCATCACCGATTAGGTGGTCTATCTTCCCCTCGGGTTGCTCAAAGAAGTCTGCCACATCCAAGTGGGTGATGTCAAAGTTGTCGTCAGAGACAAAATTCGTTTCAGGGCGTTTACTCTTTCGAGATGCTTGATAAAGGTCAACCAATGTCATGGTATACGGCAAGCCTTTGACCAGTGCCCGTTTCCACCGCAACGATAATGTATAGTTTATAAACTATTTGCTTTTGGATTCTTATCGTATCGTGCTTGTGGCAGAGTGACCAACTTCAGGTTGTCATATCTCTTCTTTAAGCTATTCCACAAGATGGGTGGATCTTTGACTGTGATATATTCAATTTTCAAACCTTCATCAAGGTGATAGCGCAAGAAAATCAAGGCCTTAGCATAGTTTTGGGTGGATGCATTATTTCTGTCTTTAATGGCGTCTCCAAGACCCATAGCATCTAAGTGGATTTCAGCATCCAACTACACCAATGTCATATAGTTCTTGCCCGAAATTTCAAGGGCAACGAACTTTCTTTTCATAATGTCAGACATAAAACAAATTTACATCAAGAGCGTGTTCATACTTACGGGCTCTATTACAATTATCACATTCACTTCAGGGAATGGATCAAAATCATGTGCTTTACACAATCTCATGTCAAATATTACTTTCATAAAGTGAAAGATTATTTTGAGAATCCTTATTGTTCTCATTACAACAATAATGACGATTATAACTTCGTCTATTGCCATGTCCACATCCATTGATACCTTTACGGTAATTAGTCTTCTTTCAGACTTATCACATACTGCTACCACATTCTCTAAAGGGAATGGAGCAAATTCAATTGGACGGAATTCTTTGCCACGTCCACATTCATTGATACCTTCATGGTAATATTTTAGTCTTCTTTCAGACTTATCATATACTGCTTCCACATTTTCTAAAGGGAATGGAGCAAATTCAATGGGACGGATTTTCAATTATTTGCCCACAATCATACATGAATTTAATCATGGCAGGACATAGAGATTTTACCACTTCATGTGGTTATAATTTCTTACAAACTCCATTAGAGTTATAATCAAACTTTGTTGTCTATGCTTTGTATATAAAATAAAATTATAGAATTTCAAGAATTTGAAAGGGAAAAGTAAATTACTTACCTTTAAGGTATACCAAAAAATATTGTGATATCAAATATACCTCTTGTGTAAATTCCTTTCTTTCTCTCACGTTTTCCTTTTCCTTTTTTTTTCGTATAGATATTTGCCTCTTCGGAAAGATGAAAACTTTGGCATAGCAATTTGTGGACAGTTTTAGGACACATAAATGAACGGCGAGAATACCATTGCAATCAGCATCACATCAATGGCAGCTGATAATTTCCTTCTCTTTTGGTCAACTAAACCGAACCATGAAGAGAATATATTTCGTGATGGTTAGAGACTCGTGCTGATAACGTGTTATGAAATAATATAAGAACAAGAACAATAATGCAAGAACAAGAGCAATAGAGAGAAGAATAGAGAGAGTTCTTCTTATTGATACTTAGAGAATGTTAGGAGTGTGTTACAATGGTAGAAGACCCCTTTATTTATAGGGAGTGGGATGATTTATCTACCAAGAATAGAACTCTAGAATCTCTCTAATTATAGACATTCACCTTAAATAGGAGATTTCATAACAAAAATATTAATCTTTAAGATTCCTTAAAAACTAAGGAACTTCGTAGCTTCGACTATGGGTTTGAACAGGTGAAAGAAAATATTAGGAAGAAGATGAGATCTCACAATATCCAAACCCATTACTTCCCTTTTTCTTTTCTTATGTTTGGATCTTCGGGGGCTCACTGCAAATATCTATGAATGACTCAGCCAATCATACAATTTCGTAAAGGCTAAATATGAGAGGTGCACATCTCAACGTAACACGTGTAATATTAATGATTTTTATCTTTATAATTTCTTTCCTTACTTTGTTTCATCTTTCTTTAAAAATTTCTGTGTAAGTTTTTTAATTTTCCTTTTTAGTTTCTTTGACTGGTCTATGAAATCTTGGCTGAGTAATTTGTCGCTTAAAAATTTTTGATAAGAAATTAAAAGATTAGTGAAAAAAGTTGTAAATAATTAGAAATTAATTTAAGCATAAAGTTGTCTATGTATAAAGAAATATCAAACACAAGTTCAATTTTAACTTTGAATTTTATAAAAATAATGTACTTTCAAATTGTTGTATGCTTATGTATTTTATAAATTTAAAAAATATTAAAAAGAATAGAGATCCATGGGGCTTACGCCACATCTCATGCTTAGTAAAACATCTCATCTTGTACATTCGCCTTTTAAAATATTAATATAGAAGAAGCAAATCAATGTGATGACACCAAAGTGTAACAACAAAAATGTAATAAGTTCCAAATTTTAGAACAAATCTCCAATAAATTTGGACATTCTATTACATTAAAAAAACAGTATGAGACAAAAGTATTTAACAAAGTAATATGTTATAAAAATTTCTATTAACAATATAATAATACTGAATATTGGATAATATCTATCTATATATAATAAGAGAACGAAATTAATGTGATGATGGCAAGTGTAACAATAAATATGCAACAAGTGTCAAATTTTAAGACAAACCCCCAAGAAAATATGTAGATTCTGTTATATTAAGAAAAAGTAGTAGAAAAAATATTAAATGAAGTAATGTGCTTGTTTACCCTTAAAATTGGATAATAATTAAACTAATAACGTAATTTTAAGAAAACGTGATTTCACCTAATACCGATTGATAAATGTGAAGATTGCTAATAAAAATTAACAACAAGAGAAAGCAAACCGATGTTTAAGCGTAATTCAGCCTTCGAGTTAGAATGCCCTCGAGCCGATTGAGACTAGAACAAGTAAAAATAAGGCAAGCTGATAAACAAGAACCGGACCACCACGACCCCCTCTTTCCCTTCCCGTGGTCGGCTTCCTTCAAACAAATGTTGATTTCCTCGAATATTCGAAAGAAGGATTGCCGGCACCACCGTCTCCGGCGACCCAACCCCAAACCAACCTAAAGCTACACCCCTGAACCACCTCCCCTCCCTCTTTCCAACCGTCCAAACCATGTCCTTCAAATCCAAACAGACCGGCTCGAATATTGAATCTAAATTAACCCTAACTCCAAAAACTCACCGGAACTCATTCAAATAGGTCTTAGACAACCCTTTCCTGTCCCTATCCCCAACCCTATCACCCAGGACCTCAAACCCAACTGATTACAAAGGAAAATCAAATCTAAGACATTTCTTGGTCTCAGAATCAACGAACCCCATTCTGAACCCTTTGGCCCTCTCCGATACTCAAGGCAAAATGCCATAGAGGTCAAAGACCTCCCAAAAAGGGATCAGAGACTCGTGGAATTGGAAAAGTTTCAAGTTAAGGTTGCATGCACAAAAAGCTAAGTGTCCTGTTTTCTAAAATTGCTACCAATGCTTGTATATATTTCTTGTTAATTGCTTTTTTTTTAAAAAAAAGTTGCTGGTTTTATATGTTCTCATCTCAAAGTGTTTGAGTAGTCATCTTGGCCTGCTATATTCTTTTGGTTCTCTTTGGTATACTGGTGTGAATTTATTGTCTTCTATGATCTTCTGAGTAGTCTGATATCATGCTCATATTTGTCTCTTGACTCTTCAGTTGTTTTATCTCTGAAATTCTGAATGGTTTGTTGATCATTGTCTCTTGACTCTTCACTTGTTTCACCTCTGGAATTATGAATGGTTTGTTGATACTATTTGACTTACATCATGATTATGAGTAAGTGTTTTCTTTTTAAGGGTTTCACACTAGTAATTTTTCAATATCTGCACGTGTTAGGCTAGTTTGCTTTCCTGAACATTTTAACTACTGATATCAGCCTTGTTCTAATTTCTTGGTTTTATTTACGCATATCCTGAATATTTAATTTCTGTTACTCATTTCTTGCTTCTAAGTTTTTAATGAGTGTTGTAATTTGGTCATTTTTAGCAGTCTTGCATTAGTCGATTGGGGTTCCTTTCCTGATTGTTTTTGTTCATTTTGACATATTAAAAAAACATGCATGTCCACCTATCAGGTGTTTAGTTTTCATGAATATTCATATAATCCTGAAAGCTGTGATGATTTGATTTCATCCCTTGTTACTGAATAGTGTAAAATTCACATTGAGTATATTTGCTTGAATCCATGAGGTGCATTGATCAATTCTTAAACTATTTAATTGATCCTGTAGTTCAGACCATGAATTTGGCCCATAACCTGAATGCAACTGACTAGGGTCAGATTTGACCAAATAATTGAGAACCAAAGTTAAATAATCTTAGGTTAGTAATTAGGAAAAGGGGACAGAGGTACAAAGGGTATTTGAATATAAAGAATCCTGTAACAACTCCTAGAACCTTCTAACTTGAGGCACAAGTCAGCAAACTGAGGACTATTTAGGTAAAACTGAAAATTGGGTAAGGGGCTAAAAGGAAAACAAAGAAATTGGTGTTTCCCTAAGGCTTCAATTATAAAAGAGGGCAATCTGAACATTTAAAGGGGACTGGACTTTTGAGATTTTCGAGCAGATTTTTCCTTTAAAGATTTTAGTGAATTAGAATATATATAAAATACATATTAGCTTCTTATACATTCTTCAGAAACTCTTTGGTATTGTTCTCTTCTGATTGATATTGAACTGCTTTAGAGATTTAGTGTTATTATTTGCCCGCTCAAACTTTCAAAGTTGTTTCCTGGGATTTTATTGGCTGATTGGCTGCTATTTTTTTGGCTTGCTACTCTCTTAACCTTACCCATAGCTCTATTTTGCTGAAATCCAGGTATTCATCTTCACTCAGAAGCTGAGAAATAATGCTTATGTGTATTCGAGATTGTGGATGATAATGAGAAGATAATACTTTTGTTTCAATTCCATGTTATAACTGTATTTATTTCTTAGAATTTTCTGGTGTTTGTACTAAACATGAACATGTATTAACTATGGACTGTATCAGGACTATGATTTTAATTCGTTTAAGTTCCGATATACTTAAGATAGTTTGATCCAAAATTAGCTTAGCATTTGCCAATTGAGTTATATTAGAAATTCGACAATTAATTATATGTATACTCTGAATGATGAGTACTTCAAGTGATTTCTTCAAATATCAAGGTTGAATCTGATTTGTAACTTATTAATGAGAAAATAAGGTTGAATCTGATTTGTAACTTATTAATGAGAAAATCATCCGCATAAATTTTCTTATTTAAATACCTGCAATATACTTTATGATAACCAGGTGTATAGTTTTAAGGATTGAAATACAATTCAAAGAAGGGCCGTTGTGATTTTCTTCTAATGGACTCGTTAGTCCAATATCTCTGGGTCCAATTGGAAGGCCCAGTAGCTGCCAGTTGTACTGTAAACCATACATATCCCCGGGCTAACTAAAATGAAGCCCAATGTATAATTAGCCACGAATGAGACTAAAAATGCAAGTATTGAATTCCTCCAAGTGTGTTACTCATATATAAATTATTAGGACACTTCTAGATACGAGAATAATAGAAACTTAGTATGCTTTAGGATGCCCTTATAAAATATAAAGTGAGCCACGTTAATCTAATCAAACACCATGCGAGGCTCCTTAACTTAATAAAATACATAGAAATTTGGAAGTGCTGTTCAGCGAATTTCACGGCCTTTCACGAATTTTCAAAGACGTAGTTGCTATAGGTGTGAATTTATTAATAAATATACCCTCCTAAACTCGGGTGCGCATTTATGTGACCCAAATTCAAATCTCAATGAAGTTGGAATATGTCAAAATCCACGGGTGCATTTATGTGACGTGGTTCGAGGAATGTTTTAACAACGTTGCAGTTCTCTATAAAATAATGGTAAAATCAGTTTAAGGTTAAAAAGCACATAAGTTAAAACATGTTCTAAAAAATCAGATAATTTAGGCCAAATATGACAGTTGAGTGACCGTGATAGAACCACAGAATTCGGGAATGCCTAACACCTTCTCCCGGGTTAACAGAATTCCTTACCCGGATTTCTGGTTCATGGACTATCAAACAGAGTCATTCTTTCCTCGATTCGGGATTCTAAACGGTGACTTGGGACACCATAAATCTCCTAAGTGGCGACTCTTAAATTCTCTTTAATAATTGAATCCCGTTTCGATTGTCCTTTAATTGGAGAAAACTCCCTTATCTACACCCTTCGTCGGGTTGTGGATAGCCAAACGGAGGTGTGACAGTATAAATAGCTTCTTTTCCATTTTTAAGTCAAGCAAATAGTTAGCACTGAAGGCTGGGCTCGTGGATTCGGATATTTTAGCTATTTTGGGCAATTTTATCTTCATTTCAACATTGCATCTTCTAGTTTATCTTATCAATTAATTAATATGAGTTGTTCTTCATCTATTTCTTTGTTTTCTTCTTCAATTAGGAGTAGCTACACCCATAAGCTAGGGTTGTGGCTCGACCCTAACGTGGGTAATTGATGGGTCATAGAGCTAGATTGATTATAGGTGTTTGATATTTGGACTAATTTCATGTTTAATTGTTAAATTAGTGGTTGCAAACACTAGTTTGTGTTTAGTTGACTTTGGTTCTTCTTGAGAAAGAGAGCCTAAGTCTATAAAATTAATCCAACAAGGAATTGGGGCGTACTTAAGAGATTGATAACCCCAATTAAAGGGTTAAACCTAGAGATTGTAATACCTGACTTTAATTTTGATTGCTTGTACAAATTCGCATACCCAAGTGGTGTTGAGAAAGTCAATTTGGGAAAAAACACTAAATATATTGGGAGGTATAGAGTGTGTAAAATTGTGCAAAGGTTATATCATACTCCCCAATTATGTCAATCATACCTTAAACCCAAGTATTCGTCAATTGACCGCCTAGGAGAAACTCACTACCCTAGTGCCTTTAAACCATTTGAACAACCCATTGTATTTTACTCTTAGCTTATTCACGTTTTAATTTAGCATATTGTAGTTGATAAAATTAGAAGTAAAATAAAAACTCAAAAATGTTAGAAGTGTAATTAAGAAAAATCACATGACGGTAAATTAGATAGATACCCGGCTCCAACTTCTAGGTCTTTGTGGAAATCAATCCCGACCTTAATCGGGTAAAAGCTGCTTCAACCCTCTCCCACTACTCAATAGTAGTGTAGTGTTGGCCACGATCATTTTTTGGCATCATTGTCGGGGAACTAACAGTTCTGGATATCTATCTAAATAGTTTTGTGTTTTGTTCTTCTTTCCTTCTTTGTCACTAATTTGTGTGTGACAATACTTCAGGTATGAAATGGCATTAAATGCTAATGACCCTCTTGGAAACATGATTACGGGGAAGGAGGTTGATGATAATGGAGAGGATGAGGTACCTCTTGTACCTTCTGGATAACAAAGAGGCCACCAGGACAATGTTAATGAGAATATTCCAGACCCTTCTCGGCCACCTCTAAGAGCAGTTCCTCGAGTGCTCCCAAACTAAGGCTATGCAAGTGCAATTGTCCCACCTCGAATCCGGGCGGGCAATTTCCAAATTACTAATGTGATGCTGACATTGCTGGAGCAGCGTGGGTACTTCACGGGCGCTGCCACTCAAAATGCTTACAAACATCTCAAGGGGTTCGTAGATACCTGTTGGGTGAGCAAGCAAACTAACGTGTCCGAGGATGCACTCCGGTTTAGACTCTTCCCATTTTCACTTAGAGGGAAGGCTTTAGATTGTCTTGAGCGACTTCCCGACCATTCCATCACTACTTGATGAGTTGGTGGACAAGTTCATTATAAGGTTATTTTCACCGGGACATATGGTAGCATTGCGGGCTAAGATCTTTGCTTTGAAGCAGGAGCCTACCGAACCATTGTATGAGATTTTGGAGAGATATATGACTATGGTGAAGGAATGCCCCAACAATGATATGACGAAGAATATGTTGCAACAAACTTTCTACCGAGGCATCAATATAACAAATCAATGCATAATGAACCAACTTGCTAGGGGTAATTTTACGAAATTGATGTGTGATGAATCTTATGCCATTCTTGACGAGATGGCTGACACGTCCTCAGCTTGGCAAAGTAGAGCTAATGTGCCCCGGGGTGACCCCAAGATCATTCATTTGCACAAAAAATCATGATCATGGGCAGGCGACAGCTGAGTTGACAAAAACCATGAACCAACTAGCAAAGGCACATTTTCAACAAGTTCAAAATCCTTGCAAAGTGAATGTCGTGGAATTCAGATCAATTTGACAATTATGGTAGTGGATTCAAGATGATGTCGATGACGGGATAAATGAAGAGGTACAATATGTGAATAATTATCAAGGCCAAAGAGACAATTCTTCCAACCAACAGCAACAATGGAGATCCCAAGATAATTAGGACAATCAACAACAAGGCAACAACAATTGGAACAATCACCAACAAGGGAAAAACAATTGGGGAAACAATAATCAAAATTCAATTTGGGGAAATCAAAATAACAATCAGAGCAATCAAGAAAACTGGGGCAACAACAACAACCAGGGTGGATGGAACAATAACCAGGGAAATCAAGGGCGAAGTTTTCAAAGGTCCCCAATGTACCAACAACTGAGAAATCCAACACCTTTTCCATCCCATGGTCGTAGTTCTTTTAGAAATGATATGGGTAGAACTGAAATGATGATCGAACAAATGATGAAGAAGAATGCAGATTCGGATGCTCAATTGTCATCTCACAGTACTTCCACTAGAAATTTGGAGGTGCAACTAGGCCAAATCTCCCAGTCCTTAAATACACACCCTAAGGGTTCTCTACCAAGTGATATGGTAGTGAAATAGAAGGGTGTATATAATCATGTTATGGAGGTAACCACTAGGAGTCGATGCAACAGTGATGTGAATGCCTCCAAACATGAGCAAGTTTTGTGTGATGAAGTTGAGTTGCAAGAAGATGAAGTTCCTTTGGTGGTCAAGAATGTGGTTGATGAAAATGTGAACGAAGAAGTGAGGCTTGATATTCAAGATGCCAAGGTGGAAACGCAAAATGACGTGAACCCGTCTAGGAAACATGTATAGACATGCCGGAGCCGGTTGTGCCAAAAGCTAAGGCACCCTTGGCTATACCACCTCCACCTTATCCTCAAAGGCTATCCAAGCAGAAAAATGAGAATCAGTTCAAAAAGTTCATTGACATGATAAAGAGCTTATCCTTAGTGTGCTTTTGGTGGAGGATTTAGAGCAAATGCCTGGCTACACCAAATTAATGAAAGATTTGGTGACAAAGAAAAGATTCATGGACTATCAAACTATCAAGACGACCCACCAAGTTAATGCTACAGTACATTCAATGGCGCCAAAGTTGGAGGATCCCAGTGCTTTCACTTTCCCTTGCACTATCGAAAGTGCAGATTTTGCTAAAGCTTTATGTGATTTAGGGGACTTGATGCCCTACTCAGTTTTCAAGATTTTGGGTATTGGGCCACCGAGGCCAACTTCCATGAGATTGCAAATGGTGGATAGATCAATGAAGCGACCATTGGGTATTGTTGATGATGTGCTTGATCGGGTGGGAAAATTTATCTTGCCAGTTGATTTTGTGATCATGGATTGTAAGGTAGATTATGAAGTCCCGATCATATTGAGGAGACATTTCCTTGCTACGGGGAAGGCTTTGTTGATGTGGAAGCATGGGAACTCACTTTCTGGGTAGGTGATGAAGAGGTAGTTTTTCATGTGTGCATTTTAATGAAGCATCCCAATTGTACCAAAGTGTGCTCATTTGTAGATCTTGTCACGGCTGTGATAATTGAGGATACTAGTGCAATGGTCAATGTGGAAGATCCTCTAGAGGCCGTGTTGTTAAATCTTGATATCAATGGTGATGAGGTCCGAGTGGAGTGTGTGAATGCTTTACATAAATGGGCTCTTATTCTTATGAGCCTAGGAATCTCTCCTTGGACCTTGAAAATAGAAAGACTCCTCCAACAAAGCCTTCAATTGAGGAACCTCCGGTGTTGGAGTTGAAGCTATTGCCTCCACACCTCATGTATGGAATATTAGGCCCTGTTTAACTTTACCAGTTATTCTTTTCTCTTGTCTTACTAACATGTAGGTAGATGTTATATTGGTAGTGCTAAAAAAGCGAAAGAAGGTAATTGGATGGACTTTGGCTGATATTCGAGGAATAAGCCCCGCATTTTGTATGCACAAGATTATTCTAGAAGATGATGTAAAACCCTTCTTAGAATATCAAAGGAGGTTGAATGAGTCAATGCAAGAAGTTGTAAAGAAGGAGGTGATAAAGTGGTTATATGCCGGGGTTGTGTACCATGTTTCTGATAGCTTATGGACTTCTCCGGTGCAGTGTGCACTGAAGAAAGGTGGTATGACTGTGGTGACCAATGATAATAATGAACTAATTCCTACCCGCGCAGTTATCGAATAGAGGGTATGATGGACTACCGCAAGCTAAACAAGGTGACCCACAAGGATCACTTCCTATTGTCGCTCCTTCACCAAATGCTTGATCGTCTTGTTGGGCGTGCCTTCTATTATTTCTTGGATGGATATTCTGGGTACAACCAAATCTTAACCGCTCCGAAGGATCTGGAGAAGACCACATTTACTTCTCTACACGGAACCTTTGCTTTTTCTCGGATGCCTTTCGAGTTGCGTAATGCCCCGGTGACATTCCAACGATGCATGATGGCCATTTCACCATATGGTGGAAGATATCTTGGAGGTGTTTATGGACGATTTTAGTATGGTGGGTGATTCATTTGATGAATGTTTGAGAAACTTGGATCGAGTGTTGGACCATTGTGAAGACACAAATCTTGTACTTAATTGGGAAAAATGGCACTTCATGGTTGAAGAGGGCATGCATGGACTACCGCAAGCTAAACAAGGTGACCCGCAAGGATCAGTTCCTATTGTCGCTCCTTCACCAAATGCTTGATCGTCTTATTGGGTGGGCCTTCTATTATTTCTTGGATGGATATTCTGTGTACAACCAAATCTTAATCGCTCCGAAGGATCTGGAGAAGACCATATTTACTTCTCTACATGGAACCTTTGCTTTTTCTCGGATGCCTTTCGAGTTGCGTAATGCCCCGGTGACATTCCAACGATGCATGATGGCCATTTTCACCGATATGGTGGAAGATATCTTGGAGGTGTTTATGGACGATTTTAGTATGGTGGGTGATTCATTTGATGAACGTTTGAGAAATTTGGATCGAGTGTTGAACCATTGTGAAGACACAAATCTTGTACTTAATTGGGAAAAATGACACTTCATGGTTGAAGAGGGCATAATGTTGGGTCATAAAATTTCAAAGCATGGCATCAAAGTTGACAGGGCCAATATAGAGGTGATTTCAAGGCCTCTTCCCCTACTTATATCAAGGGGGTTGGGAGTTTTCTTGGACACACGGGGTTTAACCGAAGGTTTATAAAAGATTTTTCAAAGGTGGTAAACCCTTTATGCAAGCTACTAGAAAAGGATGCCAAGTTTGTTTTCTATTAGGGATGTATGCAAGGATTTGAACTTCTCAAGCTTAAGTTGACCACCACCCCTATCATTACCGCACCAATTTGAGTTTTCCTTTCGAGCTCATGTGCGACGCGAGTGACGTTGTAGTTGGGTAAGTTTTGGGTCAAAAAGTTAACGAAATGTTTCATCCGGTGTAACGTGCAAGCAAGACTATGAATGAGGCTCAAATGAAGTACACGCTAACTGAGAAATAGTTGTCGGCTATAGTGTTTGCAATGGAAAAGGTTTTGCCGTACCTTATGGGGCCGAGCTGATAGTGCACACCGATCATGCAGCCCTTAGGTACTTGATGATATAGAAAGACTCCAAAGCTAGGTTGATGCGATAGGTCTTGTTACTTCAAGAGTTTGATTTAGAATTTGTGGACCAGAAGGGTAGCAAAAACCAAGTGGTAGATCACTTTTCCCACTTGGAGGAGGAAGGAAGGCCATGTGATGGCCTAGAGATCAATGATGCATTTACCGATTAGCAGCTACTTTCTGTGTCAATGAGTGATATGCCATAGTTTTCGGATGTTTCTAATTACCTTGTGACCGGTATCATCCCATGTGAGCTCTCTTCTAACCAAAGGAAAAAGCTAAAACGGGATAGTTTGGATTTCAATTGGGATGAGTCGGATTTTTTCAAGATTTGCACGGATGGTGTAATCCGAAGGTTTGTCTCGAAGGACGAGCAATTGAGTATACTAGAAGCTTTTCATTCCTCTCCCTATAGTGGCCATCATGGTGATGCGAGGACTACTTCCAAAGTTCTTAGTTGTGGGTTTCATTGACCAACTTTGTACAAAGATGCAAGTGATCTCGTAAAGAGGTGTGACGAATGTCAAAGAGCAGGTGGAAATTCGAAGAAAGATGAGATGCCTCTCCATTCCATTCTTGAAGTTGATATCATTGATGTATGAGGCATTGACTTTATGGGCCCGTTTGTTAGCTTGTGTAGGAACACCTACATTCTAGTGGTAGTTGACTACGTCTCAAAATGGGTCGAGACCGTGGCTTTGCCAAACAATGAAGCTAGGAGCGTGGTTGCCTTTCTCAAAAAGAGCATTTTTACAATGTTTGGCACCCCTGGTGCAATCATAAGCGATGGGGGGTCGCATTTTTGCAATAGAGGTTTTGACATCTTGCTTGCAAAGTATGGTGTCAACCATAAAGTATCTACTCCTTATCATCCTCAGGCGAGTGGCCAAGTTGAAGTCTAAAACAGGGAAATCAAGAATATTCTGTCAAAAATGGTCAATGCAAATAGGATCGATTGGTCTAAGAAGTTGGATGGTGCTCTATGGGCATATAGAATTGCTTACAAAACTCTTATTAGTATGTCTCAGTTAGTGTTTGGGAAAGCTAACCATTTACCAGTTGACTTATAGCACAAGGCCATGTAGGCATTGAGGAAATTAAACATTGATTGGGATGTAGCTGCTAATCTACGGTTGGAGAAACTCAATGAACTTGACATGAACTTGACGAATTCAGATTTCATGCCTACTATAGTTCGTCCCTGTATAAGGATAAATAGAAATACCTTCACGACAAGTATACTCAGGGAAAGTAGTTCAAGGTGGGGGATTTGGTTCACTTATTCAACTCTCGGCTATGATTGTTCCCGGAAAAGCTCAAGTCAAAATGGACCAGATCATTTCAAGTAGTGTGTGTGACCCTGTTTGGTGCTCTTGATTTGAAGAACAAAGTGGGGAAGTTTTTAGAGTGAATGGGCAAAGGGTCAAGCATTACTTGGGAAAACCACGTGGTGGCACTTCTTTGCCTCAAATGATTTGATGGTAACCTGCATCGTACCGCGACATTAAATCAGGAGCTTCTTGGGAGGCAATCCATGTATTTTACTTCTTGTTTTTATTTGATTTTTATTGTAGTATAGGATTTATTTTTGGACTAACTAGGTGTAAGATGCTACAGGATTGTGTTGATGCAGTGCATGACATAGTGGGAAAAATATTCGGGTCTCTGAAGTTTTCAATATGGTCGCACTACATTTAGTGCGGACCACACTGAAGAAAGGGTGAAAATAACAACTCTCTGAAGTTTGCCACCATGGCCGCATTCCATTTTGTGCGGTCCGCAGTAGACCACTACAGCCGCATTCCATTTTATGCGGACTGGAGTGGTTGCCTTCTCAAGCTTTGAAACATGCTGTGTGGTGCGAACCACAATTGATTTTGTGTGGTGCGCACTGGGTTGGTAAGTTGGGTCCTAGGTCCTTTTCTATAAATAGGGCATGAGGTCCCCCTTTAACACTTTTCGACCTTTTGACTCTCAGACCCACAAAAATATTGTTCATCACTTCTTTTACTTGCAATTAACTGCTTGGACTTGTTCATCTTCATTGCTTCTTACATCTGCTAATATCACCTTCTTTTTCATTGTTTTAATTTTGTTATTTTTCTTTTACTTTTTGTTTTCTTGCTCCTCATCCTGTTCTCCCCGTATTTCTTTAATTTTGGTAGGAGTCGGTTAGTTTTTCCTTGGGTAATATGGACTTAATTAGTTAAAAGTAGTGGGCAAACATTTAGGTGTTAGATTGAAGCTAAAATCAAAAATATATTGAACCTTATGATAGTGCCGGACCACGGTCTACTCTGTGTGGTCCGCAGTGCTTGTATGCGATCAACACAACATTCTGTGCGGACCGCATTGCTGAAAGTCCTGAAAGTTGCTTTATGGGGACAACGGTCGCACTATATTTTATGCGGTCTACTGTGGTCCCTGTGTGGTCCACATTGCCTGGATATAGAGAGTAGGTAGTCTGAACCCCACCCATGTGAGGACCACATTGCTATTTTACGATGAATCAACACCTCCCCTATATATATGACTTCACACCATTCAAAACAATCACCAAATAGCCCAAACAACATCAATAATAAACATATTGAGCCTCTCAAAATAGACCACACACAACCTAATTACATCATACATACAACGGCCATCGTAGTCATGTCAAACGACCCGGAAATGTTATGAATAACTATCAACCCATAACCCTACAAATATATGGTGTTTCTCCACACCCTTCCACCTGCAAAACTCCACAAAACAGTAGTAAAATATGCAGCCCAATAGCAACACAAAACAGTCCACAAAACAGTTTGCTACAAGTGAATAACTCGAACTCACGGCTTTCCATTACCGTCCCGTAAGTTATTACATATATAGAACGAATTACCATGAATTCACAGCAGAAAAAAATGTGTGAAAGATGGCAGTAACTAAACTAATTTTTGGATAACTCAGCCCTTCCCTTGGTTCTTCAAACTCTAGGTTTTACCTTCAAATAGAACTTGAAAGAGAGGGAAAATCGATTAGGGTTTGTGCGTGATTTTCGGGAAGAAGTTGCAGGGGTTAACTTTGTTTTTGAGGGTCTGAAATATGGGTGAAATAATTGAGTTCATAACCCCTTAAAATTCCTCTCTTGGCCGACTTAGGTCTTTTAATTTCGGCCTATCATTTTGGCAAGTAGGTGATGCACCTACTTGTCATTTACCAATCTGCGCATGCTTGCAAAAATATGAATATCTCTATACTCCGAGATACTATTGACAAACAGTTTAATGAATTGGAAACTAGACTCATAGATCTTTAATTTGGTGGGTAGATCACCCCATAACTCTTTGTAAATTGGGAGAAAAACTTAGAAACATTTGACTTAATGTTTGAGTAAAATTATGAACCTAAGTTGCAACAACTTTTGTCGACTTTTGTTTCATAACTCGTTTAACTTCGAGGCTTATGATATGGATATTATATGATTCAAATACCTTAGTACATGACCTCTTGCGTGTATTAAGAACCTCTATATTTGCCTGAAAATACGAGTTACAACATCCTTGATTCGTTTAACTTCTAATACTTGTTAATCACCCTTGTATCACTTAAGACCAATAGGATTAACTTCTTATCATCTCAAAGATAATTCCTTCTTGAATTTATGTTAACTAATATATGGCATGAACTAACACATGTGGATATGGGTTGTAACACCCTCCCCCCTGGGAACATTCGTCCTCAAAAGTAAGGGTTCATGGGGAGTTTAAATCATCGTGAATTCCGGGTGAGTTTCTCCCATAAATAGAGGATGAACTTGAAAAGTAGTTAACTCAATGTATGTCATTACAAGAGTATGCAAAGCATTACGGACATGTACATTATCTAAATATCACCATTTTGTATTAAGAAAGAGTATTCTCAAGATATTGCTTACCTCATAGAGCTGTTTGACCTTCTAATGCATATTGTGTTTCCCTAGCATCCTCGTTATCTTTATTCTGGAACAAGTAAAGGCATTTAGACTTTATCTCCTCTTCTGCTTCCCATGTCATTTCTTCCATATTCTTATTCCTCCACAATACTTTAACGGAAGCTACATCTTTTGTTCTCAGCTTGCAGACTTGTCGATCTAATATAGCCACTCGCACTTCTTCATATGATAGACGCTTTGTAACTTGTACATATTTGATAGGGACGACTCGAGACAGGTCCCCAATACAATTCCTCAACATAGATACATGGAATACTGGATGGATAAATTTCAATTCGGATGGCAATTCTAACTCATAGTCAACATGTTCAATTCGTCGAAGAATATTATACGGACCAATATACCTTGGACTCAGCTTGCATTTCTTCTCAAAATGCATAACACCCTTCATTGGTGAGATCTTTAGGAAAACCCAATCACCAACCTCAAACTCTAGATCACGATGTCGAACATCAGAATAAGACGTTTGACTGCTTTGTGTCGTCCTCAATCGTTCATGTATTATTTTCACCTTCTCAATATCTCAGTGAGTCAAATCTGGCCTATATAATTTTGTTTCACCGACTTCAAACCATCCAATTGGTGATCTATATCTCCTCCCGTATAGCGTCTCATATGGGGCCATTTTAATACTGGACGGGTAGCTATTATTGTAGGCGAATTCTATGAGTGGAAGATGGCCATCCCAATTCCCCTTAAAATCTAGAACACATGCTCGAAGCATATCTTCCAGTGTCTGAATGGTATGTTCAGCCTGTCCGTCAATTTGCGGATGAAATGCAATGCTATGTTCACTTGTGTGCCTAAACCCTTTTGAAAAGACCTCCAAAGTTAGCCGTAAATTGAGCTCCTCGGTCTGATATTATAGATACCGGCACACTATGAAGCCTAACAACCTCCTTGATATACAACTTTGCATAATCTTCAGGCATGTAAGTTGTCCTAACTGGCAGAAAATGGGCACATTTTGTAAGTTGATCAATAATCACCCAGATGGAGTCAAACTTATGATAAGAGCGAGGTAATCCAATAACGAAGTCCATATTAATCACCTCCCATTTCCAGGTCGGAATCTCTATATTCTAAAGCAATCCACTAGGTTCCTGATGTTCTATCTTTACTTGTTGACAATTGGGACATTGGGCTACAAGTTCTGCAATAGACTTCTTCATGTATCACACCAATACTGCTCCTTGACATCATGATACATCTTTGTTGAGTTAGGATGGATGGAATATTGAGATTGATGAATCTCATTCATAATCTTCTCTCGTAACCCTGTCATACTAGAGACACATAATCGGCCCTGGTATCTCAGTGCCCCATCTTTTCTAATCTCAAAAGCCATAATTTTACACTGTTGAATGCTCTCTCTCAATCATACTAAGATAGGATCTTCATATTGTTGTGCTTTTACCTCGGCTACCAGAAATGATTCTGATGTATTAAGTATAGTAAAACCTCCGTCATCAGAGTCTAACAATCTAATTCTCATATTGGCTAGGTGATGAAGCTCTTTAGTCAACCCACATCTACCTGCCTCAATATGTACTAAGCTTCTTATTGACTTACGGCTGAGAGCGTCTGCCACAACATTGGCTTTACCGGGATGATACAATATCTCGATGTCATAGTCTTTCAATAATTCAAGCCACCTACATTGCCTCAAATTCAACTCTTTCTGCTTAAAGATGTATTGTAAACTCTTGTGATCTATGTAGATGTCAACATGGATGTCGTATAGGTAGTGCTGTCATATCTTCAAAGTATATATTACTACAACCAATTCCAAATCATGAGTTAGATAAGTATTTTCATGCTTCTTCAATTATCTTGATGCATAAGCAATCACATTCCCATGCTGCATCAATACGCACCCAAACCTATACCTGAGGCATCACAATATACCACGTAACCTTCTGTTCCTTCAGGGAGAGTGAGCACTAGTACGGACGTCAATCGATTCTTCAGCTCCTGAAAAATTCGTTCACAAGTGTCAGACCATTGGAACTTGGTACCTCTGTGTTAACTTAGTCAATGGTGCTGATATAGAGGAAAACCCTTCTACAAACCGCCTATAATATCCTGCTAGCCCTAGGAAGTTGCGGACTTTTGATGGTGTTGTAGGTCTCGGCCAATTCTTTACTGCATCGATCTTCTCAGTGTCGACACTAATACCCTCATCAGATAGCACATGGCCAAGGAATGCTACTGAGGTTAGCCAGATTTATATTTGGAGAGCTTAGCATATAACTCACGATCCTAAAGCGTCTGTAATACTATCTGCAAGTGGCATGCATATTCTACCTCCAAACGAGAATACACTAGACGTCATCAATGAATACAATCACAAGCACATCAAAATAGGGATTAAATACAGTATTCATGGGATCCATAAAAGTAGATGGGGCATTTGTTAGCCCGAATGACATTACCAAAAACTCAAAGTGCCCATATCTTGTCTGTAAGGCTGTTTTTGGAATATCATTCTCCTTAACCCTCACTTGATAATACCCTGAACGTAGATCAATCTTGGAGAAATACTTGGCACTCTGGAGTTGGTCAAACAGGTTGTCAATTCTTGGAAGTTGATACTTGTTCTTTATAGTAAACTTATTCAACTGTCGATAGTCGATACACATCCATAACGACCTGTCTTTCTTCTGCACGAATAGGACTGATTCACCCCAAGGTGAAGTGCTAGGCCTAATGAAGCCCTTATCCAGGAAGTCCTTCAACTGCGCCTTCAACTCTCATAACTCTGCGGGGCCATTTTGTATGGAGGAATAAAGATCAGTTGAGTGTCAGGCAACACATAAATGCAAAACTCAATATCCCTTTAGGGAGGAAGGCCTGGGAGTTCATCTGGGAAAACATCTTGAAATTCATTGGCCACGGGGATTGATTATAGAGTAGGCAGCTTCGTCTCCGCATCCCTAATGTGAATAAGATGATAAATGTAACTTTCTGAGATCATTTTCCGTGCCTTAAGATAGGAAATAATCCTACCTTTCGGTGTAGCAATGTTCCCTTTCCATTCAGTGACGGGTTCACCGGGAAATTGAAACCTAACCATCTTCATACGATAGTCAACATTTGCATAGCATGAGGCCAACCAGTCCATTCCCATTATCACATCAAAATCAACCATTTCTAACTCAAATAAATTTGCCGAGGTTTGACGACTACAAATCATCACAGTGCAACCTCTATATACCCTTCTAACAATCCCAGAATCTCCTATCGGAGTAGATACCGCAAGGGGTCAGGTTCAAGGCCAAACTTATTAGCCACAAAAGGTGTAACATATGATAATGTATATCCCGGATCAATCAATGCATATACATAATAAGAAAACACATACAATATACCTGTAACCACATCTTGAGATGACTCAAGATCCTGTCGACCTACTAGAGCATAGGTTTGATTTTTATAACCACTCGAATTCGGCACTGCACCTCTACCTTTACCACAACCTGTCGACTACTGAAAACCTGATGCTGGAGGTTGAACTGATGAGGAAGAACCAGACACAGATCCAGTCGGCTGAGCCATACAATCACCTCCTCTATTAGGACAATCCCGCATCATATAGCCAGACTATCCGCAAGAATAGCACGCATCATAACCTTGACAACATAGTCCAAAGTGGGCCTTACCGCACTGATCACAACATGGTGTTGGGGGTCTCATCTGACTAGTATCCCTATGATGTTGCGAGCCTGTTGCCCCCGAACTCTTATCTAGAATAGAATAGGTAAATCGATCATATCGAGGCCTTTGAAACTGTGGATGAGCACTAGCTACAAGTAGGGCTGAACTCCTCGAGGACTGGGGCCTGATGCTGCCTTTGAAGTCATCAGAATACCTTGCAAATCTCGTCCTCTTATGTTGGCCCCTATCCAACTCCCTATCTGCCCTCTACTGGCACTTACGATCCTCTGGGGTCTGGGCATAAGCCTGAATATGGGAAATATCCATACCCTCCACCGAGGAGGCTGTCGTGCACTCATTTATCAGATGTGGTCCCAATCCGTTCACGAACAAATACACCCTATCACTCATCTAGGCCATTATTTGGGGAGCATACCTTGCTAAAGAATTAAACTGCATATTGTACTCTTGCACACTCATATTACATTGTCTAAGGTTCAAGAACTTATTAGCTCTAGCTCGTCGTATCTCAACTGGCAAGTAGTGATGAAGAAAGGCCTCAGGAAATTCCTTCCACACAGCTGGAGGAGCGTTCAGACCCCTGGATCTCTCCCAACTATCATACCAGAGAATCGCTAAATCCCGTAGCCGATAAGAGGCCAACTTTACTGCCTCGGTATCACTAACATGCATAACCCGCAGTGTACGATGAACCTGGTCAATAAAAGTCTGCGGGTCCTCCTTGGGGTCTGATCCGGTAAACATTGGAGGGTCTAAATTAATAAAATCATGAACTCTCGTACTAACTGATTTATTAGTAGAACCTGTATTCTGCCTCTGAGCCTGAGCAGCTACCAAGCTAGTTAATAACCGCAAAGCACTCCGCATATCCTGGCATGTAGTGCCAGACGGAGGAACTGGAGGTGCTGGGTGCCTCCTAATATCCTCAGGAGGAAATGGAGTAGATGAGATATGAGACAACATCTTACTCTGAGCCTCACTTTGTCGTGCTATGGCTTGGGGCACCTGACTGGTACCCTCTCCCGCATTTGTATCAAGTCGTCTACTAATTGTTTGCTTCCTAGTCGAAGGAATCACTGAAAGAAAACAAGGTGAATACTAGAGACAAACACTTACGACTTAACTCTACGCACGAATTAGATTCAGGAAGAAGGTAACAACCCTAGATGTCATGTAGCCTCCTGATTATAAATGTGGCGCGCTAAAAATCCATAATCAAGACTCTACTAGACACGGCTCATAAACAATCCCTATGACAGACTTGCTCTGATACCAAGTTTGTCACGACCCAACCTGGAGGCCATGACTAGCACCCGACCATACTTGCCGAGCACCAATGTACATTTTATCTTACCTTCTTTATTATCTTTTGGGGCTGACGAGATCAATATAAATGGCAGACATAGATCATGGAAAACCAACTATAAAATATGATGGCATGAACATACATAACATGGGATGACCATACAATCAAGAAACTATATATATATGGTACGAGCTACCACGCTACCATGAAAGACTATACAACAAAAACCAGCCGACAAGGCATACCAAACTACACATTAGTCAACACCTGTCTATGAGCCTCTAAAGGAACATAAGCGCTGCAACATATCTGGAATAGGGCCCTGGCGTACCCCTAATGTCTATAACAAAAATGCATACCAAGACCACGACAAGTCCAAAGAAGGGATCTCGCCAATCACCACTGAATTGGACAGCCTACTGTGGTGGGGGAGCTGCACCTGCCTGTCTATCAGGACCTGCAGCACGACATGCGACGTCCACAAATAAAAGAACGTCAGTGCAAATAAAGTATTGAGTATGTAAGGCAGGGAACCATAAATATGAATAGTAATGTAAGTAGGGATAGAGAATATACAACCTGTAACATCTGAGTACCTCTAAGGACTACTGACATGAAATGCATGATACATATGTATAAGTACATAAACTTTTAAAGCATACGCCTCTATGGGCATCATCATCATCATATCATATCCGGCTGTAATAGGCTCGGAAAAAAAAACGTACCCGGCTATCATAAGGCTCTGTAGAATCGTACCCAATCACGTGAAGCTCGGTAAAACCCAACTGATCAGTGATTGCACCATAGGTATTTTACCAACCGACTATAGCGCGGCTCGGTAGAGTAAAATAGATACATATATATAATGCATGCTCAACTCATAGAATCACGTTCTAAACCTTTCGGAGTAACCTAAGGTCGGTATCCTCTGTACACGTTATTAGGATTAACTCTTCGCTATGAACCTTATAAGAATCAGGAAGTACCAATAACATTGATAACATAAGAATAAGAGAAGCAACATTAACATCAATCGTTCTATAAGAGGGGAAACAATGTAAGTACTGCTAGCTTCTAAGAGTAGAGTATCTTTGGAAGTTCGTTCATTACATTGTGTACAATCGGAGTCGTGGAAAAGAAGGAACATGATAGCCTCACATACCTTGTATATACTGCCCCAATCTCAAGCTATGCAATTGTCACAACTCCTTAGTCTACAATAAGAGAAACGGTACTATCGTTATCATTTAAGCGTTATAACTATTATGTATCGATCACAACATATTTTACGATGAAACGAACAATATCTCCCCTATATATATGAATTCACGCTATTCGAAAATCACCAAACAGCCCAAACAACATCAATAATAAACATATTGAGCCTCCCAAAACAGTCCATGCACAACCTAATTACATCATACATACGACATCCACCATAGTCGTGTGAAACAACCCGTAAATATTATGAATAACTATCAGACCATAACCCTACATATATATGGTGTTTCTCCACACCCTTCCACCTCAAAAACTTCGAAAAACAGTAGTAAAACACACAACCCAACAACAATACAAAACAATCCATAAAATAGTCCGCTACAAGTGAATAACTCGAACTCACTGCTTCACATCACCGTCCCGTGAGTTCTTACATGTATAGAACGAATTACCATGAATTCATAGCAGAAAAAAATGTATGAAAGATGGCAGTAACTTACCTTACTTGTTGGATAACTCAGTCCTTCCCTTGGTTCTTCAAACTCTAGGTTTTACCTTCAAATAGAACTTGAAAGAGAGGGAAATCGATTAGGCTTTGTGTGGGATTTTTGGGAAGGAGTTGCAGGGGTTAAGTTTGGTTTTGAGGGTCTGAAATATGGGTGAATAAACTAAGTTCATAACCCCTTAAAAGTCCTCTCTTGGCCGACTTAGGTCTTTTAATTTTGGCCTATCATTTTGGCAAGTAGGTGATGCACTTACTTGTCATCTACCAATCTGCGCAGACTTGCGAAAATATGAATATCTCTATACTCCGAGATCGTATTGACAAACGATTTAATACGTTGGAAACTAGACTCATATATATTTAATTTGGTGGGTAGATCACCCCGTAATTCTTTGTAAATTGGGATAGAAGCTTAAAAATATTTGACTTAATGTTTAAGTAAAATTATGAACCTAAGTTGCGGCAACTTTTGATGACTTTTGTTTCATAACTCGTATGACTTCAAGACTTATGATATGGATATTATATGATTCAAATACGTTACTGCATGACCTCTTGAGTGTATTAAGCACCTCCAGATTTACCTGAAAATACGAGTTACAATTTCCTTGATTCGTTTAACTTCTAATACTTGTTAATCACCCTTATACACCCTTGTATCACTTAAGACCAATAAGATTAACTTCTTATCATCTCAAAGATAATTCTTCTTGGATTTATGTGAACTAATATATGGCATGAACTAATATATGTTAATATGGATTATAGCATTTGACTTACCTAATAAATTGAGTTAGGTATCATCACGATTAGATAAAATTTATATTGTGACACCTAGCTATTCTTATAGTACCCTATCAGCCTCCAAACACCAATCCTTTAGCCACCCAGTGGACTGACCAATGTTTTGAATCCCCTAACTGGTATTTGGTTTGGTAAAAAATAGTTTATTGTGATATGGTTTTATTTTATTGTATTTTGGGTAAAAATAATTTGTATGGTATAGTAGAGCATTGCTGTTATAAAATATTTTATTTTAGGTGAATGTCCATATTTAGAGAGATTCTAGGGTTTACTTCTTGGTGGCTAAGTCACCACCTCCCTATAAATAAAGGGGTTCTATTCCATTGTAAACCATCCCAAAGTATCAATAAACTCCTCTCTCTACTTTTCTCTCTATTGTTCTTGTTCTTATATTATTTCATAACACGTTATCAGCACGAGACTCTACCGTCTCAAGAATCCTCTTGAGAAAATTAAGGTATTTCCCTTTTTCCGAATTTGGTTTTAATTATGTATGATATTATGAAAAGAAAGTTCGTTGCCCTTGAAATTTCGGGCAAGAACTATATGATATGGGTGTTGGATGCTGAAATCCACTTAGATGCTATGGGTCTTGGAGACGCCATTAAAGACAGAGATAAAGCATCCATCCAAGACTGTGCTAAGGCCTTGATTTTCTTGTGCCATCACCTTGATGAAGGTTTGAAAATTGAATATCTCACAGTCAAAGATCCACTCATCTTGTGGAAAGGCTTAAAGGAGAGATATGACAACCTGAAGTTGGTCACTCTGCCACAAGCACGATATGATTGGGCTCATCTGAGGCTCCAAGACTTTAAGTCTGTTTCTGAATATAATTCTGCAATGTTCAGAATTACTTCTAAATTGAAACTCTGTGGAGATAATATCTCTGATTATGATATGCTTGAAAAAACGTTTACAACGTTTCATGCCTCCAATATGGTACTGCAACAACAGTACAGAGAGAAAGGTTTCAAAAAGTACTCTAAACTGATTTCTTTTCTCCTTGTGGCTGAGCGAAACAATGACCTGCTCATGAGAAATTACGAAAATCGACCCACTGGGTCTACACCATTGCCTGAAGCAGATAAGGTGTATTCTCATTATGCCAAGCATGGAAAAGGCTATGGCTTTAATCATGGTCGTGGTCGTAATCGGGGTCATGGCCGTGGACGTAGACAAGGAAGAAATTTCCCTGATGTCCGTCACCCCCCAAAGAGATATTACCACCAAAAGCAGAAACGGGATTATGAGGATCCAAAGGCAAATAGTTCAGAAACTATATGTTATCGTTGCAGTGAAAAAGGGCACTGGTCAAAAGCTTGCCATGTACCAAGACATTTGGTTGATCTTTATCAAGCATCTCTAAAGAATAAAGGCCCTGAAACAAATTTTGTCTCTGACGACAATTTTGACATCACCCACCTGGATGTGGCAGACTTCTTTGAGCAACCCGAGGGGAAAATAGACCACTTACTCGGTGATGGATCTGTGATGAAGGAAGATGTAATTGTTTGATTTTATTTTACTTATTTATATTAGTTAGTGAATAAACTAATAGTCATTAGTATCAGCTCGTATTAGTTAGTTTATGATATATTGGTATTAGTTCTTTAGAATGTTTCAATATGCTTAAATTTCAAAGATATTTTTATTTTCCAGTAGAGTTAATCGATTAACCTAACAGTTAGTCGATTATCTAATATTTCGCATTAAAACTGGACTTTTCCGCAAGCTAAGTTAGTCGACTATCTGATTTAGTTAGTCGACTAACCTGATGACTGTTTACTAAGTTAGTCGACTAACTAATATTTCACATTAAAACTGGACTTTTCCGCAAGGCAAGATAGTCGACTATCTGATTTAGTTAGTCGACTAACCTAATGACTGCTTCCCAAGATAGTCGACTATCAACTAAGTTAATCGACTAACCTCAGCAGATTTTGAAAATATTGTTTAAATGTGAAACAAACGGATTGAATTTGTTTATTCTCATGTTCATGTATTTCTTTTGTATGTCAAACCATGGGAAAGCAAATATGGATATCTCACATAGCAAGTTTGGATCAACGTCCAACTGTAAAAATATTTGTTTAGTTGATTCATGTACTACACATATGATACTCAAAGAAAAGAAATATTTCTCTCAACTAAGTATGTGTAAGGCAGATGTTACTACAATCTCTGGTAGTAGTAAATTGATTGAAGGCTCCACAAGAGCAACTATAACTCTGCCTAGAGGAACAATGTTTATCATAGAGAATGCAATGTTCTCCTCAAAGTCTAAGAGAAACTTGTTGAGTTTTAAAGATATACGCCGGAATGGCTAACATAATGAGACAATAGATGAGAATAATCTTGAATATCTCATCATTACAAAGAATCTCTCTGGCCAAAAGAGGGTTATTGAGAAATTTCCGTCTTTATCTTGTGCCCTGTATTGGACAAAAATTAGTGCAATTGAGGCACATTCAACAGTAAACCAAAAGGTTACTGATTCCAATACTTTTGTACTTTGGCATGATCGATTGGGACACCCTGGATCAATCATGATGAGACGGATTATAGAAAGCTCATATAGGCATCTGTTAAAGAATTTCAAGATTCTTTTAAATAATGAATTTTCTTGCACTTCTTGTTATCAAGGCAAGTTAATTATTAGACCATCACCAACAAATGTTGGGACTGAGTCACCTACGTTTTTGGAACGTATACAAGGGGACATTTGTGGACCTATTCACCCACCTAGTGGGTCATTTAGATATTTTATGGTCTTAATAGACGCATCCTGTAGATGGTCTCATGTGTGCCTGTTGTCATCACGCAACCTTGCGTTTGCAAAACTAATGGCACAAATAATTCGACTACGAGCACAATTTCCTGATAATACAATCAAGTCTATTAGACTGGATAATGCTGTTGAGTTTTCATCCCAAGCATTTAATGATTATTGCTTATCAATTGGGAAAAAAGTGGAACATTCTGTAGTTCATGTTCGCAGTCAAAACGGTTTCGCAGAATCTTTAATTAAACGCCTGCAGTTGATTGCAAGACCATTACTCATGAAAACGAGGCTGCCCACTTCGGTATTGGGTCACGCCATTTTGCATGCAGCAATGCTAATTCGTCTCAAACCGACGAATTATCACAAATATTCCCCGTTGCAATTGGTTTTGGGTCATGAACCCAATATATCCCATTTAAGAATCTTTGGATGCGCAGTATATGTGCCTATAGCACCGCCATACCGCACCAAAATGGGTCCGCAAAGAAGGTTAGGAATATATGTTGGGTTTGAATCGCCCTCCATTATTCGCTACCTCGAAACATTGACAGGGGATTTGTTCACTGCACGATTTGCAGACTGTCAATTTGATGAGACACTTTTCCCAAAATTAGGGGGAGAAGTTGGTGAAACCAAACGGAAAATTTTGTGGAAAAATGCATCATTATCTCATCTTGATCCACATACCTCTATTTGTGAAAAAGAGGTGCAAAAGATTATCCATTTGCAAAGAATAGCAAATCAAATGCCTGACGCATTTACGGACTTGAAAAGGATAACAAATCCCACATCCCCGCAGAGAATGTTCCAATCCGTATTGATGTCCCTGTTGGACAATCATCTAGTGTCATATCCAATGAGTCGAATGCACGCCTGAAGCGTGGCAGGCCATTAGGTTCCAAAGATCGAAATCCTAGAAAGAGAAAATCAAACGATCAAAATGACACTACGAAAGAATCTCATGAGGAAATTCATGATTTAATAAATTCTGAGATTCATGAAGAATCCATTGAGCCCGAGACTCAAGAAAATAAGGAACTATCAATAAATCCAATCGATATTGAGGCAAATTTTAATCGAGTGGATATAGTGGTGGATTATGTCTTTGCTTTTAATGTCGCATCTAGCATTATGCAAGAAAGTGAGGATCTTGAACCTCAATCTGTTGGAGAATGTCGAAAAAGACATGATTGGCCAAAATGGCAAGAAGCAATCCAATCAGAATTGAATTCACTGGCAAAATGTGAAGTTTTTGGCCCTATAGTTGAAACACCAAATGATGTTAAACCTGTTGGCTATAAATGGGTCTTTGTATGCAAGAGAAATGAGAAAAACGAGGTACAAAGATATAAGGCACGCCTTGTTGCACAAGGATTTTCTCAAAGGCCTGGTGTCGATTATGAAGAGACATATTCGCCTGTAATGGATGCCAACTTTTCGTTATCTCATTAGTTTTGCTGTCCTTGAAAAGCTTGACATGCATTTAATGGATGTGGTTACTGCCTATCTTTATGGCTCACTGGATAATGAGATATACATGAAAATTCCCGATGGACTCGAAATGCCAAACGCTCATAATTCAAAGTCCCGTGAATTGTTTTCAATCAAATTGCAAAGATCCTTGTATGGTCTAAAGCAATCAGGACGAATGTGGTATAATTGTCTTAGTGAGTATTTATTAAAAGAAGGCTATATAAATGATGCCATTTGCCCGTGTGTTTTTATAAAGAAAACAACATCAGAATTTGTTGTACTTGCCGTATATGTCGATGACATAAACCTTATTGGAACCCCCATAGAACTCCAAAAGGCAATTGATTATCTAAAGAATGAATTCGAGATGAAAGATCTCGGAAAGACAAAATTATGTCTTGGTTTGCAAATTGAATATTTGGCAAACGGAATTTTTGTTCATCAATCTACCTATATAGAAAAGGTACTGAAACGGTTTTACATGGATGGAGCATATCCTTTAAGTACTCCGATGGTTGTTCGATCACTTGATGTGAATAAAGATCCATTCCGACCGCAAGAAAGGAATGAAGAGCTACTTGGTCCTGAAGTACCATATCTTAGTGCAATTGGCGCACTAATGTATCTTGCAAATACTACAAGGCCTGACATAACCTTTTCAGTTAATGTCTTAGCAAGATATAGCTCGGCTCCCACAAGGAAACATTGGAATGGGATCAAACATATATTGCGGTACCTAAAAGGGACTACCGATATGGGCTTATTATATAGCAATAATTGCAGTCCTGATCTTGTTGGTTATGCTGATGCTGGATATTTATCCGACCCACACAAGGCTCGATCTCAAACGGGTTATGTGTTTACCTGTGGAGGTAGCCCCATATCTTGGCGATCGACTAAGCAATCAATTGTGGCTACTTCATCTAATCATGCCGAGATAATCGCTATTCATGAAGCAAGTCGGAAGTGTGTGTGGTTGAGGTCTATAATACATCATATTCAAGACAAATGTGGTTTGAAGTGTAACAAACTACCCACGACTTTGTATGAAGACAATGCAGCATGTATAGCTCAATTGAAGGGAGGATTCATAAAAGGAGATAGGACAAAGCATATTTCACCAAAGTTATTTTTCACACATGATCTTCAAAAGAATGGTGATATCAATGTGCAACGGATTCGTTCAAGCGATAGTATGGCTGACTTGTTCACAAAATCTCTACCAACGTCAACCTTCAAGAAGCTGGTTCACAAGATCGGAATGCGAAGACTCAAGGATATGAATTGATGCTCTTTTCAGGGGGAGTTAATGCGCGTTGCACTCTTTTTCCCTTACAAGGTTTTGTCCCAATGGGTTTTCCTTGCAAGGTTTTTAACGAGGCAACCAATAGGCGCATATTCAAACATGTGTACTCTTTTTCCTTTTCTTTAATTTTTTTCCCATTTGGTTTTGTTTTAGTTAAGGTTTTAACTAGGCACATTATTGAATAGACATTCAAGGGGGAGTGTTATAAAATATTCTATTTTAGGTGAATGTCCATATTTAGAGAGATTCTAGGGCTTACTTCTTGGTGGCTAAGTCACCACCTCCCTATAAATAAAGGGGTTCTATTCCATTGTAAACCATCCCAAAGTATCAATAAGGATACTCCTCTCTCTACTTTTCTCTCTATTGTTCGTGTTCTTATATTATTTCATAACAATTACCTCGTTAGTGTTGTTTTTCTAATTTTTTTATTGTTTATCGTGTCAAAAGACTAAAATAGGTGACGTATAAATGGTAAACATGATCAGATTTTATGCTAAGAGTGTAACATAAAATACTTGTGCACTAGACTGTAGCAAATTTAACCATTTATCCTTTATTATAGATTGGACACGAGGTACTAAACTATGCTAATAAATTCCGTTAGTGAATTAGTACAAATATAACCTACTTTTGTAAATACAAGAAATATGATTGACTCCAACTATTTATCGAGGTATATCTAAGCTTTTTTCAATTCAAATTTAAATTTGACCTTTTTCCTTTAATTTATTAAATCAATCAAATGAAAGAGAACGATTTATCCTTTTTATGGTCATTATATCCACTCGTCTATTGGGAGTAGGTAATTAGGCATGACATGGCTAGAATGCGGGTTTTCGAGGACATGACTTTTGATATGAAAGTCTGGAAGTCTAGTATCAGGGTTGTAGGATAGGGGCTCCTACAGTGTTTTGTGCTCCTCACCCGGGGTTGGGTGAGGCTTGACAGGGCTATCCATGAACGATTTGTGCATTGGATTGTGTCTCCCTTTGGTAGTTATTTACGGTAGTTACTGTCTGATATATTTGCATGCTATTTTATTTATGGTTCTTATGTTTAGATAATTATTTACGATTCTGTTGGAGCTACTAATGCTCTTTTGTTTTTGTTTTTCCTCTCCTTCACTGAGCCGATGGTCGATTGGAACGGCCTCTCTGCCCTTTCGGATAGGGGTAATGTTTGTCTACATATTATCCTCCTCAAATCCCACTTTGTGAGACTATACTGGGTAGTTGTTGTTGTTGTATATCCACTCGTGTATAACTTTATATCACTTCTGTTGATTTTTCTTGTTTCAGTTCAATTTTCCACGACTACTATTACATTTTAGTAACTTTAGGAAAAAACAATCTAGTTATAATACATACCTTAGCATATAAGGGATTACCTCTCCTCCTTATTCACCATAGGAAAACGATATCAATTAGCATTCTCTTATTAAGAAGATAGTTCTTCTTGTATCCCAAATTATCCATCGATCTTTAAATTGTCCACAGCTGGTCCTCAAAAAATTTCGATTATTAAAAAACAAAAAGGTAAAGTGCATAGTTGATTATATTCTAAATATATTTTTTTGGTAAAATATAAAATTTACTAGTCGGTATCTCTTATTCTCTCTCGGTGTGTTTTCCCCCTCTCCAACTCAATCTCTAGCCCAATAGCACTATCAGAAAGCTCCCTGAATGCAACAGGTAAAATTGATGTGGCTGGATTTACATTTGATGAAACAGAAAGGTAAACATATTGATAATTGCTTTTAGATTTTTGGAATCAATAAATTAAATAGTATTAATTAGAAGCGAGGAGGTTGAATTACAAATCTTATAAAATTTACTGACAACCATTAAAAGTTTCAAAGTTTTGAATTCGAAATAAAATTTAAAAAAAAATATTATTTGTTTGGAGTATGTGTTATAATATATGATTGAGAATATCCTTTGGAATTTATATCTCGATTTTAAGAGAATTTAGTAAAGATTCGAGGTGGTGTTGGTTATAATTTTATATTAAAATTCAAAGAAGAAGACATAAATAAATTGTGTATATTTTATACTTCGGATATAGAAATGACACACAAAATATATATAACTAACGTAATTGTATACAAGTATAAATTATAGCTTTTGACTGCATTCTATACAAAAAAGCGATAATCAAGTTGTAAATAAATTGTAGAATTGGACCAATTTGAATATACTTTATTAAAAAAATTACTTACTTTCTTTAAATATGAATTAAATAAACCAAATAAATAAGTTTAAAATTGCGTACCTATATGTAAAGGTCCATTTTCAAGAGGTTTTTGCTTCTATAACCAGTTTTGAAGTCACAATTGAACTTATACCTACTTTAAAAAAAATTGCAAGCCTATCCACTCTACAATTAAGCTGAGAGTTATCGGGTTTGAAGTTAAAAATGAAAAACTTGCACTTCAGATGCACTTAAGACCAAATAAGTCTAAAATGCAACCAATGGTTTAATGCACTTACGGCCAATAAATCTGAAGTGAAAAATTACACTTGAGATGCACTTAAGGCCAAAAAGTCTGAAATGCAACAAACATTTTCCTACACTTAAAGTCAATAAGTTTGAAGTGAAAATTTGCACTTTATATGCAATTAAGTCAAAAAGGTTTGATGTGCAAAAAATATTTTCCTACACTTAATGCCAATAAATCTGGAAAAAAAAAATTACATTTCAGATGCACTTAAGGCCAAAAAGTCTGAAGTACAACTAACGTTTTTCATGCACTTAAGGTCAAATAAGTCCGAAGTGTAAATTCCTAGAAATAGAAATTTATTTTTCGAATTTTAACAAATCAATATACGATTCTACTCCAAATGAGCACAATTTTGAAACATAATCTCTAAATATCATCACGAACAAACCCCAATCATCAAATTGTCAAAACAATAATAAATCTAACTAACCGAATTTGTAATTAAGATGAAGAAAAACTAAAAATAGTAAAAAATAAAGTGCCACTACAGTTCACCATCGTAAAACATCATAAACTACCTTAAAATATGTTAATAAACACCATAAGAAGAAGAAGAAGAAGATGAAGAAAGAAGATAAAAAGGCTTGAAGTTATTTTAAAAGTAGGTACAAGTTTAAATTTTTTTTAAGAGTGAGTACGAATTAAATAGGGGTGATCAAATAGAGGGCCCTGTATAATTTTTACATTCTTAAAAGAAGAATTAAGTCAAATAACCATTATTCTAACTGCTTAAATAAAAAATAACAAATAAAAATATAATATATATAATTTATATATTATATATGTATAATTATGTAAAATCAATACAGAAACTATGTATATGATTTTAAAAAGTTAACAGTAAATATAGACGGCTATTTGTGTAAATATCCCTTCTTAAAAGGGGAGCGGAATAAACCTAACCCACTGACAAGATAAGCCCAGATCCTTTCCATTCAAACAGAATGTGTTTGGCCCAGTAACCATCTACAGGCCCAGTTGAGGGCGTCTGTCATAATCGTTTAAAAACGTTAACATTGTAAAACCCTAGTCCCTCCACAACCCATCCTAGCGGAGAAGAGAAACACCAGAGGCGATTCAATGGGTAAAATTCTCAAAATGTCGAAAATCTCTCATTTTCCTTTTATTTTTGTGTTTGCCTTTTTTTTCATTGGATCTGTAAATATCTGAATGTTGGAAAACGGGTCTTCTCTTTTGTGAACGGTTATGTAACATATCTGGTTTAATTGTGTAAGTTTCAAGTGGGTTTCTGCGCTAAGTACATAATTGCTTATCTCTATCAGCAGATGAGTTGTTTAACTAGTTTTAGATTTGAAGTCATGTTAGATTTTTTGAGCACATTACAAAACCTGTAGTGTTTCTATATTGTACATATTCCTCAGTACTCATTTGATGCTTATATTTATATGCTCGTCGTATTTTTTTCTGTATACACATCATTTACCAATAAAAGTAAAGGTTGATTTGAAAGTGTGGATTAATTTCTATATTGGTATTGTTGCGGAAATGCAGGTGCTTACACTTATGTGTCGGAGTTATGGAGAAAGAAGCAGTCTGATGTGATGAGGTTCTTGCAAAGGGTGAGGTGCTGGGAGTACCGCCAGCTTCCCTCCATTGTCCGTGTTACTAGGCCTACTCGTCCCGACAAAGCACGTCGCTTGGGCTACAAAGCCAAGCAGGTAACTGTTTGTTTGTTGCGTTCTTAATTACTGAATTTTGATATAGGCCAATTCTTATAGGATTTGTTCTTTTTAGTAGTGTGTCTAATCTGTATGAAGCCATTTAGGTTAGTGCTTCTGGCGACAGGACATTTTATGATTGAATCAATAAGAGTAATCACTACTCTTTTTTAACTGTTTTCTTAAATTTTGGATCGTTTCTCAATTTGTGCATGCTGTCCTTAAGCAGGGGACAAATTCAAAAAGAGAGATTACTTACTATTCACTTGTGAAAATAAATAAATAAATAAAGAGATTATAAACTAGTTATATCGTGTTAACTATAGTATCTCTTGTTGTTGCTCTAGTTGGGTGGAAATCCAGGCAAAAGTGCTGCTTTGTATAGGTTTCTTTGTTAAAGGCCATAGAATTCCCTTGTTCTTTCATCATTAGATGCTCCGAGAAAATTTTGGGTGGAATAAATAAGTCTAAAGACAAGTCACTTGTCACACCAATAAAAGCGGGACAACTCAAGACTAATTGTATTGTATTGCTTTGACTGTTATATCTGCTTGTTGTAGGTTGGGGAGAAATCAAGGATTCCCTTATTAAGTTATTCTTTCATCATTTATATGTAGTTTCCGTAACAGGGAATGAATACAAACTCTAACAAGTTATCTTTCTAATAAGGTCCTGCAAGTGGTCAGTTATTGTTTGCTAAATAACAGCATTATAGAGAAGTTTTATGTTTTCTTGCTTAATTTCCGTTTGGTGGTTCTAACTTATGACTTGTTATCTTTATATAATAGGGCTATGTGGTCTACCGTGTTCGTGTGAAACGTGGTGGAAGGAAGAGGCCTGTTCCCAAAGGTATTGTGTATGGTAAGCCCACCAACCAAGGTGTTACCCAATTGAAGTTCCAGCGCAGCAAGCGCTCTGTTGCTGAGGAGCGTGCTGGTAGGAAGTTGGGCGGCCTTAAGGTTCTCAATTCATACTGGATTAATGAGGTCAGTTGGTTGATTCCCCTTTCTTGAAATTAATGCATCCTTATTTTGCTTCAGACAAGGAACTACGTATGCTGAATCACCATTGATTGCTAATTTTAAGTTCAAAATTATTTTGTTTGCTTGAATTTTGGTTTGACTACATTGATATTTTATATTTGTTTGCTCGACTAGGTGATATTGCTTTGATATTGATATGCTGTGGTCTCCATTGAATTCTTTCCTTTCTCCATATTTGGTTAAAAAAAGTTATGAAATCTGAATAGCAAGTTGTTGAATTTAGGATTCTACCTACAAGTACTTTGAGGTGATCCTGGTTGACCAAGCCCATGCTGCCATCCGCAATGATCCAAGGATTAACTGGATATGCAACCCAGTGCACAAGCACAGAGAACTTCGTGGTCTCACTTCAGCTGGTAAGAAATACAGGGGTCTCCGAGGAAAAGGACACCTGCACCACAAAGCACGTCCTTCGAGAAGAGCAACCTGGAAGAGGAACCAGACTCTCTCTCTCCGCCGCTACCGTTAATCTGCTTGGTAATTTTGAGCCATTGTTGTTCCCCAGTTTTGTCTTTAGTGTTGTAACCATTTTAGTCTTGCAAGTCCTGCCGCTCACTTTGCAGAGCAACTGAGTTTGTCTTGAGCAAACTTTAATTCTGGATAATTTGATACATGAATACTACTCTATCAAGGAATTATTTTGGTATATGCAGTTGGCAGTAGAAGTTCTTGGGTCTGATGGATGAAGTTTGCAAAGAGAAAAAAGCCCTAAATAGTCACTGGATTATCTGTTATTTTTGCTCGTTCTTCTTTTTCCTCTTCGAGTTTTATCCATTTTTTGGCAGCGGATGGAGTTCCAATATATAAGTATCTTGTGTCCTTTCTAGGTAGTTTTAGTTTGATAGTTGATTCTTTTGCATTTGATCTTAAGTAATGAGAGCCTGTACTATATTGTTTGATGAAGTTCTAGGACTTGCTGAGGTTTTGAAGGGTGTTGATGGTTTCCAAGAAAGGCAAGGAAAGGGAAAGATAAGAGTCTTCTCCATTTCTTTTTGTTCCTATCAATCTCCTAACCTGAGGGGAAGTGTCTTAAGTTTCTCTTAGTGCTGCTAGTCCTTTTACTTCTCATGCATTCTAGATATTTAAACAATATTGCTCCTTTCAGTCAGATATTATACTTTTTCAATTTTCTTTTTCGCCAAAAGAATATCATATTTTCTTATTCAGAAACTAATTAATTTCAAACTTTTTTGTTTAATTCTTATTTATTGGGGAAATGTATTTATTTTATAATATTAAAATAAAAAAGAAAGAAAAATTTCCTTAACGTTCCTTTGAATCGAGTTCTCCTTCAAACTTTGTACTGGATACATTTTTTCCTTTCTGTCTTATGCGATATTTATTTTGCTAGACGTTTTTATCTCCCTTCTATGTAATATGTTTTGTATTATGTATGATACTTCGTCTTTTAACTTAGGTTTTTCCTATAATTTTAGTTTTAAGTTCGTACAATGTACAAGTAGAGTACTCTTTCAAGAATAGTACAATACGTTATAAAGTACACCTGCATAATGTAATTACAATATTGTGTACACCAAAAATATATCTAAGTTGCAATCTTTCTTATATCTTAGTTGTGATATATAGATTTTGAGTTTTGGTTGTCGCTGATGAAGTTTTATGAATAATAATTTAAAATTTGTTATAAGTATAATCCTTTTTAAGAATGTATTATAAATTCTTTCTATAGTTTAATAATTAATTTTTGCATTATGTGTGTTGAATATATAATTTAAAAAGTTCTCACTCGCTTTTATTATCAGATGTGTATATAATGTTTTTTTCATTTTAACTGTTATTTATGAAATTACTAATAGATAGCTATTTCACCTTGAAATTTGTTGTTATGCTCTTTCTTTCTTTATTCAACGTTATTAACTTTATACTTTTCATTATTATTTTTCACTTTCTTTTGACCTTCAGAAGAAGAGTTTGATTTGTTTTATATGTATGTCCGCAACATTGATTAAAAAAAAAATAAAAAATTTCATGAGATTCCTTTGAAAAATAAAATAAAAGAAGATAAGGGTTATCATCTATAGATTAATACAGGAATTTAGAAGTGCAGTTGAGATCAAGCGTGTCAACCGGGCCGGGTTGAACCGGGAGGTCCGGACCGGTTAGCAAGGGCTGGGCTGGGCTGGGTTCGAGGGGGTAGGGGGTTTGTCCGTTTGAATTTCTTGGTGCTGGAACTGGACCGGACCGGCCCGGTATATGTCAACACTACCGTGAACTGATAGGACCGGCCCGATTCAACGGTAATTTTTTTTTGATTTTTGAATTTGTGGGGCCCACATTACCGTTGGCAACGGTACAGATCCGTTGGCCAACGGACAATTTTGCAAAAATGACCATTTTTTTATTATTTTTTTGTATTTATTAATTTACAATATTAACCTTTCTTAAAATCTATAAATGCCCTCATCTCTTCTTCATTTCTTGACTCAAAATTCTTATCTCAATCTCAATTCTCAAATTATCAATCTATCTCTTCCCTTCAATTTGCAAGATTTCATATTTTATTTGTCTCTCTTTTCCCGAATTTAATTTATCGCAATTTGTCATTCGGACTTTGAAGCTTGAAGTTCAAAATTGAAATACTTGCTTGACGTTTGTTCGTGGTAACACCGGATTTGCGTAATCAAGTGCTCAATTTATTGTCGAATTCTGTGCACTCCCTCCAACTCTTTCTCTTATTTAATATTTTAATTGCATATTTAATTTTAGCTTATATTTTCATTTTTACAATATGTTTAATGCTGCTAAAAGAGCGTGTAGAAAAGTTACTGGTAGGGGTGAAAATAAAAAAGGGGTAGTCTTGTAGCTTCCGGTAGTAATAGTAATGACCCAATAACACATGTTTCTGAATCATCGCCTAATTTGCAAGATGTAGAGATTGATTATGAATAATTTTAAGAAGATTTTGGAATAGAAGATAATGAAATTGGAATAGAAGATGAGATACCACCTACACCTAGTAGTGGAAATATTGGTAGTATTGGAGTTGGAGTTGCTAGTGCTACAAGAGGTAGAAGACCACCAGTGGCTCCAACTTCTAATCGTAAAAGAAGAAGTCCGGTATGGAAATTTTTTGAAATAATAGAAGGTACTAATAGAGTTAAGTGCAAACTTTGTAATGAAACTTTTAAACATTTGACCGGAGGAAATTTAGGGGGGACTGTGACACTTACTAGACATATGACGACTATCCATCCCATAGAATGGGGAAATAATGGGGATGGAAGTCAAACAACTATTAACCCTACTACTGGATGTCTATTAAAATATGATAAAATGAGGGATCGTGAGGAATTAGCAAAAATGATTACTTTGGGTTGTTTACCTTTTTCTTTTGCTTCTTCATCGTATCTTATTATGTATATTCAAAGGATTAACAATCCTTTATTTAAAGGTATCCCTAGAAGTACTTGTAGAGCAGATATCTTTAGACTTCATGGACAATATCAAATATACATACGTTATTTGTTTAGTCACCTTCCTTCTAGAGTATATCTAACTTCGGATATTGGTCATGCTGTTAATGAAAATGATTATTTGACAATTATATGCCATTGGATAGATGTTAATACTTGTATGCAAAAACGTATTATCACTTTTAAATATGATGAAGATCAGAGTCATACTGCTACGTTTATAAGTAGTACAATTGTTGAAGTTGTTGAATTTTATAATCTAAACCAAAAAGTTTTGTGTATGTCTTTTGATAATGCTTCAAACAATAATGCTGCAGTTTCAATTTTAAAATTGCATTTGCAACCACCTCTTGATGATATTTTTCATGTTAGGTGTGCATGTCATGTTTATAATTTAATTGTTAAAAGTGGCCTTGATTTATTTTCAGTTGAGATTACTCATGTTAGAAGAGCAGTTGGTGTTATTCAAGGAAATAATAGACAATCTAGAATAAAAGAATTTAAGACTAAGTGTATCCAATATAACCTTAAACCTAGATTCATGCCAGACGAAACTGTTACTAGATGGAATTATACGTATATATTTTTAAAATGTTGCTACAAATATAGATTTCCTATAACTGAAGTTGCTAATGCACATTGTACTGATCCTAGGCATATGTTAACAAGTGATACTTGGGAGGTCATTAATGATGTTAAATTTTTGCATAAATTTTATACTACTACTGTTGTGTTTTCTGGCGCATATTACCCCACTTTTACTATGGCTTTAGTACATATAGCTGAAATTTCTTTGCTACTATATGAATTTAAGAAGAAAGAAAAATATATGGATGTTGTTGGAAAAATGCAAGTGAAATTCAAAAAATATTTCTTTCCAATTCCTCCGATTCGCTTAATTGGTGCAGTTTTAAATCCTTCTATTAAAATGTCTGATTGTCACCAATTAATGAATGCTTATATACTTATATGGAGATTGGAGAATCTGAAACCCCAAATTTATATGATTCTATGAACAAACTAAATGAATCAACAACTATATAATTATTATGCAAATGAATGTGATAATACTGCTCGTGCTTCTGCAATGTTAATCCCGCTATGCAATGTAGCAGTTCTGCTAATGTGGATGATGAAGGCCTTGATAGTTTTAATATTTTTTCTACATTTTCTAACACTCAAACCAATAGCAGGAATATTGATGAGCTTCAATTCTACTTGCAGAAGCAAAAGGAGCCTCGCACAAAGGACTTTTCACAGTTGGGATGGTGGCATGAAAATGAAAAGCAATTTCCTGTTCTTTTCGCTATGGCTCGTGACGTGCTGAATGTGCCATATTCTACTGTTGCATCGGAGAGTGCATTAGCCAAGCAAGACAACAACTTGGAGACACCCGCCACTCATTGGGAAGCAATGCTTTGGAAGTTTTAGTATGTTTCATAGATTGGATTAGATCGGAATGAAGAAATCAAGGAGGAAGATGTTGATAGCCCAGAAGACGAGGAACTTGGAGATATATTAACCCATGGAAACCCATCCGAATTTAACTCCCCAGAAGAAGGTCAATCGGTTCATATTGATTATGATGAACTTGCTAAGGCGATGCAAAACATTTGAAATTACTACTTCACTAGTTTACTTGTTAGAAAAAAATGTAAACATTTATTTTCTACTTTTTAATTTGAAATTGAGAAATAAAGTAGCACTTGCAATAAGTGCAATTTTTTCCCATCTTACTTGTATTCATTCAATTATTACAAAGTATTAATATAATTATAACTTAATAGTTATACTTAATTCCAAAAAAAATTTTTTGAAAATATACTAAACCCGGCCCGGCCCCCTTCATCCCGTAACCCGTATGGTTCAATTTTAACCCGAACAAACCCGGTCCGCTACGAATTCGCTACTGCTCAACCCGGCCCGGAACCCGGACGGATCGAAAAAATCACGACCCGGACCGACCCGTTGGAACCGTCTGTCACCTTTAGTTGAGATTGTAATTGTCTAAAATTGAAGTTGGAGGGAATGTACATCGTGTGAAGTTGAAGTTGGAGTTTGCTTTTTTACATAAAATTACAGGGGAAAATGGGGGGAAGTATAACAACTTAATACGCTAAGAACTTGTTTGGATGATTGTTATGTATCGTTTTGTAGTGTATCATATAGTATTATATTTAATTGTACGGTATCGATTTGATGTAATGTTTAAATAGATTGTATTATTTTCTGTCGTTTCAGCATGTCATGCACCAACAATATGGAAAAGAAACTTGCAATATTATAAAGGAAAACTAAGTAAATGATAAGATAGGATAATTTAATAATATAGAAGAACCAAGATGAGAGAAAAATAAGAGAATGACGCGATCACACCAAACCAGACGTTTCATAAAGTGGCACTTTTCCTCGTCATGTAACAATAAATTTAACAATATGATACAATAAAATTTATATAACAACCAAAACAAACATTGTATTTAAAGTAACAATACATACAATACAACATGTAAGTGGTCGTTTGGTAGTTGGTTACGGGGTAAGTTATTCATGTATTAGGAGTAATATAATTAATACTCCATTTCCTTTGGTTACTTTGTACAAAAATCAGCATAACTACTACTACATTTAGTGGTTTTTTCCATTGTGTAAAGCCCCGTAAAGCTTGCAGAGAATTTTAGTATTATGGTACTGAGGTAAGCTAATATGTTTGGAAGATTAGATAATTTTTGTGGTTCGCCACGGTAGGAACTTTTGGACTTGCCGTGCATCGTGAGATTAGTAGAAAGAAAGTTGCAGAAAATAGCGTTTCTGCGGTCCATTTCGCAACCGCGGCTCGGTTCCACTGATCGCAGAACCATAGCAAATGGGATCATGAGCAACTTAAGATTGAGGGTCATTTTGCGGTCCAATGTGCGATAGCAGGTTTGCTTCGCGAATCGCGTATACGTTACATAACTAGCATGCGAATTTTCGGAAGGAAATTTTGCAGTCCAGTATATGACCGCAGAGTCATTCCGTGAACTGTGGATCCATCGTGGATCTTATTAGACACAACTCAAATTTTGGAAACCCTTATGTGGTCCAAATTATGGACCCCACAACCTGCCTGCGTTGCATTCTATGAACGCAAATTTGACTCGGAGGATCATTTTTGAAATTTTCTAACCCGACTCTATTTTATTATAAGGACTTAAAGGGTTATTTTAGACGGGAATCAGATGATTTTAGGGGGGGGGGAGGGGGGGAATGAGCTTTAATACTTCTACACTTTAAGTTCTTAATCAAGTCTTGGAAATTCAAGAGGAAAAACACACAAGGTCGTCTACTAAAGAGGCAAGAATTTATTCCTAACTCTCATAAAATGTTCTATAATGAATTTATGAGCATGACTTTCATGATGGGGCTGATGAAATGGTGACTGGAAGTCATAACCCCTTACATTTTGAACTTAAGTTGTATGAGAAGAATGTGGGAAGTGGTTCTTGAGTTGGGGGTGAATCGTTGGGCATGCACATATTATTTTGGATAATTATCAACTATGATTGCTTTGGTGCACGTGAAAAATGGACGTACTTGAAGTTGCATGGATTGTTTTTTAGGGACATATGTACGTAAAGTTTGTTTTGTTTACTTCAAGCCTAGTCACAATGATTTAATAACCCTTCAAGTCTTGAAAGATGGGGCATTTATAAGCATTTGAATATTATCAAGTTTAAATTACAGCAAAGTAATTTGGATTATAGTTTAAACTCAGTATATATTAGTCCAACAAATATTATGGGCTAACATAATTGAATTAATTATATAAGTTCAATATATATGAATTAAATAAATAAGGCTTAATCCATTGGGTCAGTCCATTTAATTGGCTAAAGTAATGAGCCCACTTCATTAAGCCCAAGATGACATCTTCCTAGAGGCTCGGTTTGGTGGCGCGTGTCAAATGACGTGGCGCGCCAAGTCAAACGGAAGAGCCAATATGATCATGCCACATGTCAAAATGACAAGGCATGCCAAGTCACACTAAAATGCCAAACAAAATCGTTCCACGTGTCTAAGTGACATGTTCTAGCCAATCAAATGCGGCCATGTCATACTTCAATTTGATTGGTCGGAAAGAGTTTGTTCTTATCACAACTTCTCCCTTCCACAACTATAAATAGGGTTATTCATAACCCAGAAAAGACCCCAGAAGTTATAACAAGAAGCAAGAGAGATCTCGTGGATTAAACGTCGTAAATTTCTTGACAAGTTTCAAGCAATCAAATTCAAGCTCAAGAACGAAGAACAATTCAAGTATTCAAGATCAAGAATGAAGTCAAATTAAATACAAGGCGTTCAATATCAATGCTACTTGTTAGTGATACAGTTTGTGGTAACAATCAAAATGTTAGCGACGAATAAATCAAATTTAAATTCAAGATCAAACTCAAAGGCCCTTGAATTTATATTAGAAAAGTAGAATCAGAAGAATCATAGAGATTGTACACTCAAATATTTAAAATAAAATACTACGATTGGTGCAATATTTTTTCGGTCATGATTTTATTTTCTCGACGCAATTTATTTTCTACAAATGGTACTTTTGATCTTCATAATTTCAAGAATGATATTTTAGCTAATGCTCAAAGAATTCTTCTTCTTCTTCTTCTTCTTCTTCTTCTTCTTCTTCTTCTTCTTCTTCTTCTTCTTCTTCTTCTTCTTCTTCTTCTTCTTCTTCTTCTTCTTCTTCTTCTTCTTCTTCTTCTTCTTCTTCTTCTTATTTCGGGGATATTATGAGGAACGACGGATGAAGGAGATGTGTAACGACCCGATCGATTATTTTGAGCTCTAGCTTGCCGTTCAGCAGTTTGAGGCCATGAACATCTTCATTTTAGGTATTATGACTTGTATGCGTGGTCAAAATTGAATTTCGGAAAGTTCGGAGTTGATTTAGAAAGAGAACTTGCATTTCAGAAGCTTTAACTTGACAGAATTAGCTAGAATTTTATTTTTGAGTAAACAACCTCGGATTTGAGATTCGAGGGTTCCAACAGGTTCGTATGTTGATTTCGGACTTGGGCGTATGCCCGGATCGAGTTTTAGATGATCTGGGAGCGTTTTGGCGTCTATTGTGGTAGTTAGAATTTTAGAAGAAATCTCATAAGTTTGGGGTGAAGTGTATTTCAATGTTATCCATGTCCGTTCTCGATTCCGAGCCTAGGAGTAGCTCTGTACGATGATTCTGGTATTGGGAGCGCGATCCAAAGTGATTTCGGAGGTATGTGGGTCATTTTGGAGTCATTTAGCTAAAGATAGAAATTTGAAGATTTTTTAGAGGTTTGACCGGAAGTGGACTTTTTGATATTGGGGTCGGAATTCGATTCTGAAAGTTCGAGTAGGTCCGTAATGTTGAATATGACTTGTGTGCAAAATTTAAAGTCAATCGGACGTGATTTAATAGGCTTAAACATCGAAAGTAGAAGTTTGAAATTCTAAAGTTCATAAAGCTTAGAGTGGAGGTTGATTCATGATTTTAGTGTTGTTTGATATGATTTGGCGCATATTGTGGAAGTTAGCATTTTGGAAGAAATCTCATAAGTTTGGGTTGAAGTGTATTTCAATGTTATCCATGTCCGTTCGGGATTCCGAGCCTAGGAGTAGCTCTGTACGGTGATTCTGGTATTGGGAGCGCGATCCAAAGTGAATTCCGAGGTATGTGGGTAATTTTGGAGTCATTTGGCTAAAGATAGAAATTTGAAGATTTTTTAGAGGTTTGACCGGAAGTGGACTTTTTTGATATCGGGGTCGGAATTCAATTCTGAAAGTTGGAGTAGGTTTGTAATGTTGAATATGACTTGTGTGCAAAATTTAAAGTCAATCGGACGTGATTTGATAGGCTTAAACATCGAATGTAGAAGTTTGAAATTCTAAAGTTCATAAAGCTTGGATTGGAGGTCGATTCATGATTTTAGTGTTGTTTGATATGATTTGAGGCCTCGAGTAAGTATGTAATATGTTTTGGGACTGGTGGGCATGATTGGTTTGGGTCTCAGGGGCCTCAGGGTTGGATTTTCCGGTGGTTAATGGATAGGATTTGGAGTTCAAATAGGAGCTGAATTTGCTGATTGCTGGTGTAGCCGCACCTGTGCGACCAGGGCCGCAGGTACGGAGCCGCAGAAGCGGCCTTGTGGTCATAGATGCAGTATTGGCGAGGGGGAGTTGGGACCGCAGATGCGGTCATCTCGCCGTAGAAGCAAGACTGCATCTGTGGAGGAGAGGACACAGAAGCGGGATAGGCTAGGAGCCCTGGATCCGCAGAAGCGGTTTTTGATCTGCACCTGCATAACCACATAAGCGGTCAAGAGACCGCATGTGCAGAAAGTGCTGGAGGAGGCAGTTGGTGTTTTAAAAATCGGTATTTGACCATTTTCTCTTATATTTTCTTGGCTTGGGCGATTCTTGGAGGGTTTCAAGAGGGTATTTTCATCATAAACGATAAGGTAAGCTATCCCACCTATGTTGAGTTAAATACAATGATATGTACGGATTTGAGCATGAAGTTTGGTAGAAATTTGGGGTTTTGGTGGAAAGACCTAGAAATTTATATTCTTGGAATTTGACCACGATTTTGTGTATGAAATTGAGAGTAAATTATATATTTGAGTTCGTGGGGTTATGGGTAAGCTTAATCTTTGAAATTTTTTGGAATCTTGGCACGTGGCCCAAGGGCATTTTTGTCAACTTTTCGATCGGGGTTAGGAATTGTTATGAATTGGATTGTAAGGAGTAAATGAATATATATTAATGGGTTGCATAATTATTGGCTAGCTTTGGAGCATTTAGCATCGATTCGAGTCTTCGGAAGGGCGTGGAATGCCGATTATGGATCTTCGGAGCGAGGTGAGTCTCCTTTCTAACCTTGTAAGAGGGAATTGTCCTCATAGATGAATTAATTGGATTTGTGCTCCTATTTGTGGGGGATACGTACACACGAGGTGATGAGAGTCCGTGCGTAGCTACTATTATGTTTAAGTCCCGATAGTCTAGGACTCAAAAGCATGCTATACTTGGAATATTTCTAATCTTACTGGCAGCTTGAATTGCTTAAATCACATCGAACTAGTAAATGAATTTCTAAAAGATTAAACTTTTTTTCTTGAATTGTTAAAAAAGAATTGGATTTTCCTTAGAGAGTTGTTCCCTAATGAATTCTTGATTGACTGGTTGTTGTGTTTATCTATATTCGAATGCGTCACATGTATGATTCTTGAGCGGTGTAATAGATGCATCTATGGTTCGTGCCATTTGATCCTCTGGCAATGCACGGTTTAAATACTGTTAGATCAGGCCGTACAACCTCAGTAGGATTTGCTCATGCTTGTTTTGCTTACCTTGAAACTTATTGAAGATTTTATTGCCTCTTCCTGGCTTAAGAATATTTGTATAAATGATTAAAAGGAAATCTAAAAATTTCCTATAAAAGAAAGAACTGTTTACTTGCTTCAATCTATTGAGCTACAATCATGTTATAAAAATCCACGATTTAATATATTGTTGATATAGTATTATTGGACCACTAGTAAGTGTCAAAGTCGACCTCTCGTCTATACTTCTTCGAGATTAGACGAGATACTCATTGGGTAAATGTTGTTTTTGTACTTCTGTGCATTTGGTTACACATGCACATGCATCTCTCGTGGCCTAGTGGGCGTGACAACATAAATGATATGGGGACTAGATGAGCTGCATTTCTCGAGGCGACCCGCAGCTAGTATACTCTCTTTCAGCGTATTGTATTTACACTCTGTCCACTTTGTATTCGGGACAATTATTGTATTGTATTGCTTCTTAGAAATAGCTCATGCACTTGTGATATCGGGTTCTAGGATGTCTATGGGTTTATTCAGGAATTTTGAAAGTTGTTGAATGTTTCCTTATTTATTCAGTGAAATTTACTATGTATTGTTAAACATATAAAAGAAGTGATTTCGGAAATATTTAAAACGAGAATTTAATTAAGTACTTTGGTTGGCTATCCCAACAGTTGTGTTCGGCACCATCACGACCCTTAGTGAAATTTATGTCTTTACAACATGGTATCAGAGCACTAGGTTCCCTTAGGTCTCACGAGTCATGCCATGCCTATTAGAGTCTCATGGATCGGTACGTAAATTTCTGTACTTATCTTCGGGAGGCTACAAGGTTGTTTGGAGTACTTCCCTTCTTGATTCCTTATCGTACGATTTGATTCCTTGATTTTTATGCCCTCGTTTCCTTTCTTCTCAATGTTACGCGACGCGAACCTCTTGTTATAAACCAAGAATTGATGAATTGTAATGGTACTACAGATGCGGTGCGGGAGATTTTCTCCCGGTACAGTTAATTGGGCTATTATCGCCGCCTTGCGGAATGCTATCTTGTCATTTCAGCTCAGTAGTGTTATTCCTGAGAGCTTTGAGTCTATGCACAGATTTCTACAGTTGCTTATGATTGGTTATCACACAGTATGGATGTGTTGGTAAAGTTTTTGCCTATGTGATGAGGTAGTGAATGACCTGAATAGAGGTCTATTCAGTGCACGATTCAAGGATATGATATTTCACTTCCAACGGAGGAAAAGCAATCCGCCTATGAATGTCTAGATTTGGGGTGATTGAGTAACGATACTTGGTATTTTTGAGCGTGGTGGAATTCTCATCTGCGATGTAGTGTCGTCGTCCTCGATTGTATGTGCTATGTTCGTCGGTGTTATGGTCTTCTACAATTCGCCCTCGGATAGGGTATTGTGAAATAATATTGGAGAAAAGACTATTAGATATCACGGGTGTGTGGTGGTTCAGGATTGAATCAATGTTTCTAATGTTGACAGCTTGAGAAAGATGATCTCCAGAAAGGTTTAAAGTTAGTAGTGATATGTGGGTTCAAATGCTACGAAGATAGATTTTATTAAGGCAACAACTGATCAGCAAAGGATGAGGAAGGACATGTGGGGAGTGTCAAGCGGTGGTTAAAATTTCTAGAAGGGCAGGTAGAAGAAGCAACGGTCGAGTAGTCGATTAAAGGGATGAGTTTTTCCTAAGTGGGAGAGTGGCGGAGTTGCATGTGGGCTTTCTAATAGGATGACTACGCACCTTAAAGAGAGTTTGAAATGATTTAAGAATTTTATTGCTTGGTGATTAGGGTCTACAGGTTTAATTTGAAGTATGGGCTATTATGCGGCAGAAGATTTGACATAATGGAAAGGAGCTGCTTAAAATGAAGAAAGATATAATATAACTTTGAAGTGGAAGGATGTTGCCGAACATTTAATTGATGTCCACGAGGAGTGAATGGACTTGTGGAGCTAGAGAGTGAGCTCAGACTCAGGATAGGTCATTGATGTCGTAGTGATTGTACCCCATGTAACAGTGTTGGGAGACGTCGACACGTAAATTCCACAGGTGGGTTATCTCTAGTGAGCAGATCAGTGTCACATGGTTGGCGAAGCTTCTGCGAAGAATTCTATGGGTTATATAGCAAAGAGATCGGTCGTGCGAATGAAGTTGATGATTCAGAGTATAAAACGGGATATTACAGAAACATTCCGAGAATGTTGGCGGTTGATGGAGAAGGGTTATGTCAATATAAGATAAAGAATACTGGTGAATTCCAGAGATTGTGTATTAGTGGCTTCAAGCTAAGTGGGCCTATGATTGGGTTGCATGGTTATCTACTTGCGGGCTTTCTTGTTATTAGCATACTGATGGGTTATTTCAGCTACGGGAAAGGAATATAAGTGATAATTTGAGCAAAGGGATTGTTAAAGTTGTGCTATGGTTGTCCTTATTGGCTGATGCTCAAACTTGGGGAAAATTTAGGATTTATGCCTTGTATAAGTACGGGTTTCAAGGGAAGTGATTCTGCCGGGTGCTTCATTGAGGGGGTATGCATGTGCTAGAATAATCATGGAGTTGATTATATTTGGGGCCAAGTCAAAACGGGTGGCTCTCAACATCGGTCCTAATGGATTCAAATGGGGTAAAGTGTGGGGCCTAATGATTTGGATACTATGGGTACGATCAAGAATCAAACTTCGCAGCAGCTTATGAGAAGAAGCCCAGAATGTTCTTTGATGTTTTGACTTGCAGTGTAGCATTTGGGAGGTATGGAATGGTTCATGGGATTTGAGACACCATGGTCTCGTAATTCAAGGTCACTGGGGATGAGTGCGGATAGAGTATGTTATGTGTCGAATTGAGTTATTATTATTTCTAAGCCAAGCAAAGATAAATTGGAAGAAGGTAGATTGGTTTAATTGGCATATTGGTGGTAGTGAACTGTTCCTTCAGCGTGATCAAGTTATGCAAGTGATTTGTGACGATACATATGGAGTGTGTCTGCCGCTGTAATTGATGTTATTCAGAAGTATTCCACTGTTATGGCCTATTATGTGTAGGCGTACCTCGAAAGGGGCTATGGTAACTTAAACCACTAGTTAGAGATTTGCATATTCTATGGTCATGAGAATTCACTTGCGTGTTGCTATGTTTCTCCTCAGGTGTTTATATGTACAGACCTATTATCTGTTACAGAAGGTTGTGGGAGAGTGCCCCACAGCAAGGTTGTATTAATGTGGCATGTAGCCACATGTCTGATTAAAGAAGTTAAACCAAGTATGAATACTGTAGTGATGTCGTTAAATTGAGAATTTATGCCTAGAGGGTACTCGATTTATTGGGTTATGAGCTTTGTAGGATTACTCCGGTTTTGATGGTTGTTCTTGTGTGTTATGAGAAAAAAAGGGGTGATTATGGACCTTTGAAAGTTTATTAGCCTAGTTTTGTGCGATCAGGATCAGTATGAGGTATTTGGATGGATTTAAGCGTGAATATGAACTCTATATCAAGCCAGGCGTGTTCATTTGAGCAATACGCTCCTTATAGAAATGCGCTCCTTATAGAAGAATAGTTAGAGTGTTATTTTGTCGTCACCTATTTCATGTAATGATATATTGTAATGTATGAGCTGTGAGACGGTTTGGTGAAATTTTTATGTGTTGAGGATACGCGTAGAGATGGTGTTATATGCGCAGAATGGCTCTTGAGATTCATATCGTATATCGCACCTCACTTGTGCTTGAGTTTGTAGCTTATATCGCTATATGTCTCCCTAGGGATACTATTATGCACATAGCGTGCTTGTGACCAACATTCGGTATTTTTTTGTAATGAGAAACCTAGCTCGGTTTGTAACTCCTTATGTGAATTTTATGTTGTTTAGATCGGGATGCGCGCCGCAATAGTATGATTTTGAGCACAGTTCTCAACAACTATTTTTATGTGTTTGCTCAACACCTAGACGTTGAGCATTGTTCTCAACAACTATTTTTATGCATTTGTTTCCTATCTTCCCGAGGAATACCCTTATTTACTCTGTGCCCGCGTCACACGTATGATTCGCGAGCTGGGTAATTTGATTTCCTTTCTAGAGTTCGTTTTCCTTTTATATCACGTTCGAATTAGTAGCCTATTGGCACGTTGAGGCATCATATGAGACTTTTGATCATGTACAGGGTGGCATATTGCCTGAGAAGTTCATACTGGGTGAGACGAGATCATTGGATTTATGATTAGTGCAATCTGATTATATGAAGTATATTAAGGAGCTAAGGCCATTATTTGATTCAGGATGAGGTGATGTCTCTTGTTAGTAGCATAGACCCAATGATTTGTTGATTTGGTAATTGGTTATGAATTTGTATACATCTCTTCTGTCATGGAAGTATTGTAAGAGTTTAAGCCATACCTATATAGGTCATGGGGTACAATAAGAGCATCAGATTCATGGAATTTTGATTTATTCGATCAGAGAATGCTATTGTGGCCCTGTGAGTAAAGTGGTTCAAGGTGTGAATTCAGCTATGATATGCAGTCATGTTTTGGTGCTGCATGTAGTTATTGATACGATGAGCGTACGTTGGAATAGGCCTAGCAGAGTATTCAGGGTGATGGAATTGGCTCTAAGGCTTATTTGCTCAAATGGAAAAGGATATCTTCAGATTGACCGAGCTAGGGTCCAGCTGAGTTGTGATAACATGGGTAGGTGCTCGAGGTGTTAAACAGTGATTTCGGACAACCCCAACACAGTTCTTAGCACGTTCGAGGATGAACGTATGCATAGCGGGAGAGAATGTAATGACCCGACTGGTCGTTTTGAGCTCTAGCGTGCCGTTCAACAGTTTGAGGCCATGAGCAGCATCATTTGAGGTATTACGACTTGCACGCATGGTCGGAATTTAATTTCGGGAAGTTCGGAGTTGATTTGGAAAAAGAATTTGCATTTTGGAAGCTTTAAGTTGAAAGAATTAATTAGGATTTGATTTTTGAGTAAACGACCTCAGAATCAGGATTCGAGGGTTCCAGCAGGTTCGTATGATGATTTTAGACTTGGGCGTATTCCCGTATCGGGTTTTGGATGACCCAAGAGCATTTTGGCGCTTATTGTGGAAGTTAGCATTTTGGAAGAAATCTCATAAGTTTGGGCTAAAGCGCATTCCAGTGTTATCGATGTTCGTTCAAAATTCCGAGCCTGGGAGTAGCTCAGTACGGTGATTCTGGTGTTGGAAGCGCGATGGGAAGTGAATTCGGAGGTCCGTGGGGTCATTTGGCTAAAGATAAAAATTTTAAGGTTTTTGAGAGGTTTGACCGAAAGTGGAAATTTTGATATTGGGGTCGGAATTCGATTCCGAAAGTTGGAATAGGTCCATAATGTTGAATATGACTTGTGTGCAAAATTTGAAGTCAATCGGACATGATTTGATATGTTTAAACATCGAAAGTAGAAGTTTGAAATTCTAACGTTCATTAAGCTTGGATTGGAGGTCGATTCATGATTTTAGCGTGTTTGGTGTGATTTGAAGCCTCGAGTAAGTCCATTATATATTTTGGACTGGTGGGCATGATTGGTTGGGGTCCAGGGAGCCTCGGGTGGATTCCGGGTGGTTAACGGATAGAATTTTGAGTTTAAAGATGAGTTGAAGTTGCTGGTGTAACCGCACCTGCGAGACTAGGGCCGTAGGTGCAGAGCCGCAGAGGCGACCCTGTGGTCGCAGATTCGGTATTGGAAGGGGAAAGCTGGGATAGCAGATACGGTCATCTCGTCGCAGAAGCGAGACCGCATCTACGGAGGAGAGGACGTATAAGCGGTATAGGCTAGGAGCCTTGGATCCACATAAGCGGGTTTTGGTCTGCACCTGCGGAACCGCAAAGCGGTCAAGAGACCGTAGGTGCGGAAAGTGTTGGAGGTAGTGAGTGTTTTAAAAATCGAGATTTGGCCATTTTCACTCGTATTTTCTTGGCTTGGGCAATTCTTAGAGGGTTTCAAGAGGGATTTTCATCATCAACGATAAGGTAAGCTATCCCCACCTATCTTGAGTTAAAAACATTGATTATGTATAGATTTGAGCATGAAAATTTGTAGAAATTTGGGGTTTTAGTGGAAAGACCTAGAAATTTATATTCTTAAAATTTGACCACAATATTCGGTATGGAATTATGAGTAAATTATATATTTGAATTCGTGGGGTTATGAGTAAGCTTAATTTTTGAAAATTTTAAGAATCCAGGCACGTGGGCCCAAGGGTGTTTTTGTCAACTTTTCGATCGGGTAGGAATTGTTATGAATTGAATTGTAAGGAGTAATTGAACATATATTAATGGGTTTGCATAATTATTGTCTAGCTTTGGAGCATTTAGCATCGATTCGAGTCTTCAGAAGGGCGTGGAATGTCGGTAATGGATATTCGAAGCGAGGTGAGTCTCCTTTCTAACCTTGTAAGAGGGAATTATCACCATAGGTGAATTAATTGGATTTGTACTCCGATTTGTGGGTGTTGGAAACACGTTTCAAATGCAATATACTAAACGTGTGTTCTTTTGTAGGTTTTGATGAATGTCAAACAAAGCAAAAAGCGATATATAGCAGTACTCAAGGACAAGCACAAAATGGATGCATTACAAGAAGCTCAAGACAAAGTTTAGAAATGTTATAATTGAGTCAATATTAATTGTGATCTTGATTCCTCAACTTGGCTCATAACATGGCTTCTCCACTAAAATTATTTTTCCAAAATCATGCATATTTAAATTAAGTGTCAAATGATTTTAAACTATGCATATTTACATTTGTTAAAATGTTTTCCAAGCATGCCTCAAAAATCTGGGCTAAGATAATCGAGTATCTCTAAGCCAAGACTGCATGACAATCGATTGTAAATTAATGATAATCGATTGTGAGTAAGTCAGTTAACATCAGGTTTTTGCAAACTGCATAACAATCGATTGTGTACTTATGATAATCGATTGTTAACTGAGGCAAAGTTTTCAAAACTCATAAAAATCGATTATGAACTAATGGTAATCGATTAGAATGAGAAAAATGTCTCCCAGTGATTTTAAATAAAATGATAATCGATTGTGGCTTTTGATAATCGATTATATATGAGACAGAGAGTTTTGAAATTAATTAATAATCGATTATTCCATTTGATAATCGATTGTTGAAGCTGACCGTTGTCATATATTTTCAATTACCTTCAGGTAATCGATTGTTGATATTTAACAATCGATGTTTTGCTTAAAATCTGGAAAAGATTTTCTGAACGTTGTTAAAATAATCGATTGTTGATTTCCGGACAATCGATGTTTTATGCCAAAAATTGGAAAGGATTTCTTAACGTTATAAATAATCGATTATTGATTTGAAGTAATCGATTGTTGACGTAAAATCTGGGATTGAATTTTTAATCTGATAGGCAAACAATCGATTGTTTAGTCTTGACAATCGATTGTCACTGAGTAATTTCAGCAATCCTTAATTGGCAATTAGACAACGGTAAGACTGAGTTTTTCACCTATAAATACAGCTTCAACTCAGTGTTTTAAAAACAACAACATATACACTTTGAGTATTTTCATTGCTAAAAGCTTTCTTACATTGATCATCATTTTCCATTCATCCATAAAGCTTTTTGAAGAGCCATTCTATTGAGCTAAGTTGTTGTGATCTTGAGCGTACTATTTCTACTCATATCTACTCATTAAGGAGTGCTTTGTAAAGTGAGTGTGTTTTGTGTTTGTAAGAGAATTGCGATTCTCGTTTGTTGAGGAACTTGTGATTCCTCGGTTGAAGTCTTTGGGATTGTTATCCCCGAGCAGTTGAAGTCTTTGGGATTGTTATCCCCGAGCAGTTGAAGTCTTTGGGATTGTTATCCCCGAGCAGTTGAAGTCTTTGGGATTGTTATCCCCGAGCAGTTGAAGTCTTTGGGATTGTTATCCCCGAGCAATTGAAGTCTTTGGGATTGGTATCCCCGAGCAATTGAAGTCTTTGGGATTGTGATCCCCGAGCAACTAGGTGAGGCTTGTGTCCTCAGCTGTAACGGTTTGTTAAGCACCCGTAAGCTTGACAAGTTTAGTGGAAATCTCGAGAGAGTCTCTCGGGGACTGGACTAACCACGTTTGTGGCCAACCAGGATACATCATTGTGTAAGTTTATTCTACTGCACTTGTTTTAATTTCTGCAAAGTTTTTAAATTCCGCACTAAAACGCTTAATATTTTTAAAACGCTATTCACCCCCCCCCCCCTCTAGCGTAAAGCGTATTGTCCAACAATTGATATCAGAGCCATACTCTCTGAAAGACTTAACCGTTTGAGAGAATCTTTCCATGGCTTCTACTCTAGACTCTTTTGCAGGTATTGATGAAGGACAGTGCCCCACAAGACCTCCTTTGTTTAACGGGACTAATTATTCATATTGGAAAGAAAGGATGCAGATATTCGTCAGATCAAACAGCCCTTACTTGTGGAAGGTGTACACCAAAGGAAATGAGGTTCCTGTCAAAAAGGTGGAAGGAGAATGGGTGCCAAAATCAGAAGAGGAATTCAACGCCGAGGATAATCGAATGGTCCAAAATAATTTTAAAGCTATTAATTTATTACTTTGTGCTGTTAATGCTAATGATTACAGGAAAATCTCCTGCTGCAAAACAGCGAAAGAAATGTGGGACAAGCTTGAGGTCACTTACGAAGGGACTGACCAGGTAAGAGAAGCTAAAATTGACTTTTTAACTCATGCTTACGAATTGTTCCATATGAAGGAAGGCGAAAAGGTAGACGAGATGTTTGAGCGGTTCTCATCAATAGTGAATGATCTCCACGCGCTCAAGAAGACGTTCACAGACAAAGAACTAGTTCGAAAAATCCTTAGGAGTCTAACACCGGCATGGCGATCAAAGGCCGATGCGATTCAAGAGTCAATTGGAATCACGAACATCACCATAGACGCTCTTAGAGGTAATCTTAAGACTTATGAATCCACTATTCTTAACCCTGTTATTGATGAACAAAGAAGGCAAAAGATTGCTCTAAAGGCGAGCACAAGTCAATCACCAATTGAAGAGGATGGAGATAGCGAATTCGGACTCATCATCAAAAAGTTCCAAAAATTCATGCGAAAAGAATATGACCGCAAAGGGAAAAAGCAAGGTGAGCAAGTTAAATGTTATGAATGTGGTGAAACAGGGCATATCAAAACAAACTGCCCAAATCTTAAAAAGGAGAAGAAACCCTTCAAGAAGCAACGAGCATACATATCTTGGGGAGGAGATTCCGGAGACGAATCCAGTGAAGAAGAAAATGAAGAAGCGGCAAATCTCTGCCTCATGGCACAGGAAGAAAATCAAAGTGAGGTAAGTCAAATCTCTTCTCAAAATTTTTATACTCTTGATGACATGAGAAATGCCTTTGATGAATTGTATGCTGAATTTCTCAAAGTTACAAAAACCGTCACTAGTTTAAGAGAAAGTGCTTCTCTAAAAGAACAAGATTTTCAAAAACAGTTTTCATTAAAAGAAAAAGAATTAGAAAAATTGGTTTTGGAAAATGAGAAGCTACTAGAACAAAACAAGTTTTATGGGAAAAGAAGTTCTGACAAGCCCGAGAGTTCTACAAAAAATTGTGCTTCTTGTGTAGACCTTAAGAATGAAGTAGGTAGATTAAAAGGCACACTAGATAAATTCAACTCCTCTCATAAAAACTTGAATGTGGTGCTTGATAACTTGAAATCAACCAAGCATGGAATAGGCTTCATAAATGAAGAAGAGGTTGATGCAAAAACCCAACCACCTAGAGCTCAATCTAGGATTAATAACAAAAATGCCTTTCCTAAAACAAACATGCATGCTAGACAAAATATTAGGAGACCTAGACATGACCTTCCGCCTAGCAATCGTCACCATAGACATGATGCATATTTTAGGCACAACAGTGATCATGCTAGAAGATCCCGAAATGTTCAACCTAGAAATGATTATGGTGCTCAAATTAGGAGAAATGAAAATAGAATAAACAATGTGCATTATTCTAGCTACTATGAGCCTAGACGCATGCATAATCCAAATGTGACATGTCATTATTGTAGACGAATTGGTCATATTGCTCCCGCATGCTTTACTAGACATAGACATGCTACTCAAACATATCATTATAGTATGCATAACCCTCAAGGACCCAAAATGGCATGGGTACCAAAAGAGCATTGATTTGTTTTGCAGGTGTGCTTGAAGGAATCAAGTGTAGTGGATACTCCAAACACTTGACGGGAGACGAATTCAAAATTCCTTAAATTAAAGCACAAAGAAGGAGGAAGAGACGGAAAAGTCGATTTAGGCATTTTTTTCAAAATCGGAAGTATTTTCGAAAAAAAATTTAAAAGACAAAATACAAGGAAGACAAAGGCAAAATTGTGGAAGAAGCTTCTTAAATTGAAGAATGAGCCAAAAGACCAAAATGAACGGAGGATGTTCAAAATCAGGTAATTGGCAAAGTCGAAGGGAAGGTAAGTACCCTAAACCCTCTTAAGAACATCCTAGGACAAAATTCTTAAGAGTTCACGTTTTTCACCTGACTACACTAGTTTCAAAGTTATTATTTCATTTATAGATTACTGACTTGAGCGTCGGAGATGTTTAATTCTATTTTGCAGGTATCCCCCAAAAGGTAAGAGGAAAGTATAAATTGTCTTGATACAAGAAAAATCGATCATAATCGATTATTTATGCTTACAATCGATTATCAGTATCAATAATCGATTATTTGTTGATTCAATTTTTTTTGTCATGAAATCTTGTTGAATGTTTACATTGCTTGATAGAATTAAGTCTCATCATTTTAGCATCCCCCTTCCAAACAATCGATTATTTGTTCTGCCAATCGATTATTTGCCAAAATCCAAACTCTCTGTGAGTGAAATAATCGATTACTATATATTGACAATCGATTATCTGTTTTAAACTTATGTTACCGTTTTGGCTCTACAATCGATTCCTGTCAGGTCATAAATATGAAAAACAATCGATTACCAAGTTTGACAATCGACTATCTTTTTCAAATTTTTTTTACCGTTCTGGCGTGTAATCGATGTGTCAGATCATTTTCATTAATGACAATCGATTATTCTATTCAAACAATCGATTATTGAACGGTCAGTGAATTTATTTTTACCGTTTCAGACTTCAAAGCTCTTCAAATCTCTTCAAATCTTTTCAAATAAGTGTAAGATTCATTCCTTCTCTATATATAGGCTGCACATATGCTCTTGTATACTCACTCAAGCCTCCCAAGCATCAAATTATCTTGTTATCTTTGAAAAATCCTAGCACATCTTTTTCAAAAATGTTAAGCCGCAACTCCAAACGTGCTCGTTCCAAACAAGGTGCTTCTTCTTCTCGCCATCCATATCAAGATGGATCGGTTCTATTCTTTGAATCCGATGAAGAGCTCACCCGTTTCTTAACCAAATTTGAGAAACGCCTTATTCTCCCTCCTCGCTTTTCAACAAACGCTCTTGTTGCACCATTCATTCCAGCCGCGAATATCCTAAGAGAGTGCCAACTTTTCAATTTCCTACTCCTTACTCACCCCTACTACAACATTACTTTGGTTGAAGCTTTTTACTCCAACCTTCACAAAGATGATGAGGGTGAACTCGTTACCAATGTTAACGGCATTTCCATTCTAATTTCTGAAGATAACCTCCACCTCATTGCCGGCATTCCGCATGATGGTGAAGACATCTACCAGTACATAAATGATGCCGGGGACATGATTGATGAAGCTAATCTCTTCCGCCAAGCTGGAGTCGCCTATGATGAGTCTTCTTCCCGTCGTCCCACCATAAAGGGTATGGACCCGAATTATCGTTTCATTCTCTATTTCATCACTCGTGTTCTCAAACCCCGTAAACTCAATCACACCACCATTTCCCAAGAGGATGCCAAATTTCTTCATGCCATTATCACCGGTGTTAAAATCAATTGGTGCAAGCTTATTCAATCTCATATGTTCAATGCCACCAGAGATGACATACCTCTCCCCTATGCCCTCTTAATAATGAAATTTCTTGAAGCTTCCGGGGTCAATATTGCTAATGGTCCTCTCAAAAAGAGCACCAAAATCTGTGAAATTTCGGAGTCTTCCTTTCATCATGATGGTGATCATGCTCCCGCTCCTCCTCAAAATCGACAAGCCCGTCGTGCTCATCCTCCTCAGGAGCCTACCCTCCGGACTATCTCTGACCAAATTACTCAATTAACCCGTGAGGTCCATGGTTACTTTGATCACGTGCATTATGCCTATGCTCAGGTGGTGCCATATCAAGCGCCTCCCAATGATGATGAAGGGGATGGGGGTGATGAATGATGAAATTGTTGTTTTTGATGATGTGAAATTGTTGTTTTTGATTTGTTTTTCCTTGGTTGGTTAGTTGTTGTTCGTTTTATTGTGTTTGGCTCCACCCATGTAATGTTATTTTCCAATAAATAAACTTTTGTTTATTTCATATGTTTTTTTGCATATTCTTCCCTTGTATATATTTTTGCTAATGGCAAAAGGGGGAAGAAACGGGATATCAAGAAGTATGCTATATCACTCTCAACTTCATTCATGCTTAAAGTGAGGGGGAACATGAATTGAGGGGGAACATCAAATTGCATACTTTACACTTGTCTTGGATTATCAAAATAATTATTGCATATATCCCGCTTATGTTTGCCATTATCAAAAAGGGGAAAATTGTTGGAAACACGTTTCAAATGCAATATACTAAACGTGTGTTCTTTTGTAGGTTTTGATGAATGTCAAACAAAGCAAAAAGCGATATATAGCAGTACTCAAGGACAAGCACAAAATGGATGCATTACAAGAAGCTCAAGACAAAGTTTAGAAATGTTATAATTGAGTCAATATTAATTGTGATCTTGATTCCTCAACTTGGCTCATAACATGGCTTCTCCACTAAAATTATTTTTCCAAAATCATGCATATTTAAATTAAGTGTCAAATGATTTTAAACTATGCATATTTACATTTGTTAAAATGTTTTCCAAGCATGCCTCAAAAATCTGGGCTAAGATAATCGAGTATCTCTAAGCCAAGACTGCATGACAATCGATTGTGAATTAATGATAATCGATTGTGAGTAAGTCAGTTAACATCAGGTTTTTGCAAACTGCATAACAATCGATTGTGTACTTATGATAATCGATTGTTAACTGAGGCAAATTTTTCAAAACTCATAAAAATCGATTATGAACTAATGGTAATCGATTAGAATGAGAAAAATGTCTCCCAGTGATTTTAAATAAAATGATAATCGATTGTGGCTTTTGATAATCGATTATATATGAGACAGAGAGTTTTGAAATTAATTAATAATCGATTATTCCGTTTGATAATCGATTGTTGAAGTTGACCGTTGTCATATATTTTCAATTACCTTCAGGTAATCGATTGTTGATATTTAACAATCAATGTTTTGCTTAAAATCTGGAAAAGATTTTCTGAACGTTGTTAAAATAATCGATTGTTGATTTCCGGACAATCGATGTTTTATGCCAAAAATTGGAAAGGATTTCTTAACGCTATAAATAATCGATTATTGATTTGAAGTAATCGATTGTTGACGTAAAATCTGGGATTGAATTTTTAATCTGATAGGCAAACAATCGATTGTTTAGTCTTGACAATCGATTGTCACTGAGTAATTTCAGCAATCCTTAATTGGCAATTAGACAACGGTAAGACTGAGTTTTTCACCTATAAATACAGCTTCAACTCAGTGTTTTAAAAACAACAACATATACACTTTGAGTATTTTCATTGCTAAAAGCTTTCTTACATTGATCATCATTTTCCATTCATCCATAAAGCTTTTTGAAGAGCCATTCTATTGAGCTAAGTTGTTGTGATCTTGAGCGTACTATTTCTACTCATATCTACTCATTAAGGAGTGCTTTGTAAAGTGAGTGTGTTTTGTGTTTGTAAGAGAATTGCGATTCTCGTTTGTTGAGGAACTTGTGATTCCTCGGTTGAAGTCTTTGGGATTGTTATCCCCGAGCAGTTGAAGTCTTTGGGATTGTTATCCCCGAGCAGTTGAAGTCTTTGGGATTGTTATCCCCGAGCAGTTGAAGTCTTTGGGATTGTTATCCCCGAGCAGTTGAAGTCTTTGGGATTGTTATCCCCGAGCAATTGAAGTCTTTGGGATTGGTATCCCCGAGCAATTGAAGTCTTTGGGATTGTGATCCCCGAGCAACTAGGTGAGGCTTGTGTCCTCAGCTGTAACGGTTTGTTAAGCACCCGTAAGCTTGACAAGTTTAGTGGAAATCTCGAGAGAGTCTCTCGGGGACTGGACTAACCACGTTTGTGGCCAACCAGGATACATCATTGTGTAAGTTTATTCTACTGCACTTGTTTTAATTTCTGCAAAGTTTTTAAATTCCGCACTAAAACGCTTAATATTTTTAAAACGCTATTCACCCCCCCCCTCTAGCGTAAAGCGTATTGTCCAACAGTGGGGGCTACATACGCACAAGGTAACGAGAGTTCGTGCGTAGCTACTATTATATTTAAGTCCGGGTAATCTAGGACCTAAAAGCATACTATACTTGGAATATTTGTAATTTTACTGGCAGCTTGAATTGTTTAAATCACATCGAATTAGTAAATGAATTTCTATAAAGATTAAACTTTATTTTTCTTGAATTGTTAATAGAGAATTGGATTTTCCTTGGATAGTTGTTCCATAATGAATTTTTGATTTACTGATTGTTGTGTTTATTTATATTTGACCGCTCGCATGTATGATTCGCGAGCGGGATAATAGATACATCTATGGTTCGTTCCATTCTACCCTTGGTAATGCACAGTTTAAATATTATTGGATCGGGTCGTACGACCTCGGCATAATTTGCGCATGCTTGTTTTGCTTGCCTTGAAATTTATTGTAGTTGTTATTGCCTCTTCCGGCTTAAGAATATTTGTATAAATGATGAAAAGGAAATCTGAAAATTTTCTACAAAAGAAAAAACTGTTTACTTGCTTCAATCTATTGAACTACAATCATGTTATTAAAATCTACCATTTAATATATTTTTAATATAGCATTATTGGACCACTAGTAAGTGTCGAAGTCGACCTCTTATCTCTACTTCTTCGAGATTAGACGAGATACTCTTTAGGTACACGTTGTTTTCGTACTCATACAACACTTCAGTGCATTTTTGTTGCACAGACACATGCATCTCTAGTGGCCTAGTGGGCGTGACAGCATGGACGATTTGCGGACTAGGTGAGCTGCATTTCTGAGGTGACCCGCAGCTAGTATACTCTCTTTCAACGTATTGTATTTACTCTCTGTCCACTTTGTATTCTGGACGATTGTTGTATTGTATTACTTCTTAGAAATAACTCATGCACTTGTGACATCGGGTTCTGGTATGACCATGGGTTTATCCAGGAATTTTAAAAGTTGTTGAATGATTCCTTATTTATTTAGTGAAATTTACTATATATTGTTAAACGTATAAAAGAAGTGATTTCGGAAATATTTAAAATGAAAATTTAATTAAGTATTTTGGTTGGCTTGCACGACAGCGGTGTACGGCCATCACGACCCTTAGTCAAATTTGGATCATGACAAAATGCCTGTAAGTGTGAAGTTTTATTTTATTTTCGTTTTAAATCTCTTTTTTGCTTTATGTTTCTTCTCAACTAAAATTGTGAAAGATAAAAAAAATTAATTAAAGGTTGAATCTTTGATCAATGAAATTAGTTCGAAATTTAGGTAATCCGATGTGAACTATGATCTATATGTTTTAATTACGTTTTTGGGTTAAAGAACCAAAGATGGAAACTTTCATTAGAATCGTAAATGACTTCTATGCCCATACTTAAAGCACTATCTCATAAGGCTGGAAGTGCCCCGGTTCGGAACCGGAACCGGATCGGAACCGCGGTTCTAGCGGTTCCGGTTCTGCGGTTCCGGGTCTGGCAGTTCCCCGGAACCGTGATGGAGCGATTTCACCCGTTAGAACCGCGGAACCAGAACCGCCAGAACCGGAACCGGAACCGGACAGGTTCAGGCGGCTCCATCCGGTTCCAAACAGTTCCGCAACGTTTGGAATTTTAAAAAATTTTTTTTTTTTTTTTAAAATTCGGACCGTTGCGGAACCGTTTGGAACCGAACCGATTCAGGCGGTTCCATCCGGTTCCAAACGGTTCCGCAACGGTCCGAATTTTAAAAATTTTTTTTTTTTTAAAAATTCCAAACGGCTCTTTTTCAAAATAACCGTTTAGAATTTTCAAAAATAGCCATTTAACCCCCCAAACTTTAATTTAACCCCAAACTTTATGTAATTACACAATTTCCCATTTCTCAACTATAAATACCCCCTCATTCTTTCATTTTAATTCACCAATTCATCAATATCTCTCAATCTCTCTTAATCTCTCTCAAGCTCTCTTTTAATCTTTCTAGTGCAAGTGCTTAATTTATTGTTGCAATTTAGTGACACATTGTGAAGTTGTTGAATTGAAGTTTTCAAGTGTTCGATTTCAACGATTTTCAATTTTCAAGAAGTTGTTCGTCAATCCGGTAAACTCGTTTCAACTCTTACGTGATTAGAATATTGTTGTGTGTTGTTATTTTGCTTAATTATAATTAATATGCATTTTCATTGAAAAATATGTTCGGAAAAGGAAAAAATAAAACTAGTGAAAGTAGTCGCCAAAATACTACCCCTCCCCCGGCTCCCCGACCTAGAAAAGATAAACAAGTTGAAACTAGTAGCCAACCTAGAAATACTAATGAAAACTTCGGAATACTTGATAGTAATCACCCGTGTTTTCAATTTAGCGAAGTTGATTTTCTACATGATGTAGCAGTCGGTGATAGAATAGATGATGATATTATGAATATGCTTTATCCTAATGCACCAATATTAGAGGGAAATGAGGATGATGATGATGACGAAACCCAAGCTCCGATAGATTTAGATGATACACCTACTAGTCCTGCTACTAATGAACCGGAACACCCACCCGTACAAACTCCCACTTTTAGTAGACAACCTCTTAAACGTTCAGAAACTTCATTAGTTTGGCAATTTTTTATTCAACTAAGAGAACAAAATAAGGCTAAGTGTAAATCTTGTGGGAAATTACTTGTGCATAGGTATACTGGAGATCGTAGCGGCACAGGTAGTTTAGTTAAACATATAAAATTACACGCTAGCGATAAGGCTAGATATATCCAATTGAAAGCGCAACAAGAGGGGAGGACAAGTCCTGAAACAACAGTTAACCCAAGTACTGGTTCTAATCTAGTTCAACCAGGAATAAACACAGTCACCGGAGGTATATTGTATTACGATCCAAATAAGGATCGTGAAGAACTAGCTAAAATGATTACTGTTATGTGTTTGCCTTATTCTTTTGCTTCTAATCCTGCTTGGATTCATTATATTAGAAGAGTATTTAATCCTACGTATAAAGGTTGGCCTCGCGCCACAGTTAAGGCCGACATTTATAAATACAAGCATGAATATGAATAATACTTGCGTTATTTATTTACCCATATAAGTAATCGTATGTCTATTACAACTGATATTGGTAGAAGTGGAAATGATTGTGATTATCTAACCGTAACCAGTCATTGGATAGACGAAGACTGGACAATGCAAAAACGCATTATTGCATATAGAATAATTAATTCACGGCACACGGGTAAGTTTATTGCTAGCACTGTTTCAGATGTATGTAGATATTTTTGTTTTAGTGATAAAATAATGTCAATTTCCATGGATAACGCTAGTAGCAACACTAATGCAATAGGTATTTTAAGTAGAACACTTAATCCTGCTTTTACAAATATTTTCCATGTTAGATGTATATGTCATATTTATCATTTAATTGTTGGTGATGGTATGAGAATTTTAAACATAGAAATTGAAAAGGTTAAATTCGCTCTTAATTGGCTTTTTTATTCAAACCGTAGAAGTAGACTTAGAGAATATTTTAAAAAATGTGACGAATATGGCCTTAGAGAAAGAAAGGTACCTAAACCTTGCCCGACTAGGTGGAACTACATGTACGAAAGTTTAGTAGTGGCGTACGAATATAGAAATCCAATTAACGCTACTTATAATTCTCGGGATTGTGGAGAGGAAGATAATGACATGTTAACTAATCAAGATTGGACTAACGTTAAAATTCTGTTAGATTTTTTAGAACATTTTCATGTGGCTACATATGCTTTATCTGGCCAATACTATCCAACTATTTCTAACTGTTTAGTATATATTGCCGCACTTGCTAATTTATTTGTTGATTTTAACGAGGGAAGGGAAATTTATGAATATGCAATAACAGAAATGAAAAAGAAGTTTAAAAAATATTTTTTTCCAATCCCTCCTATATATGGTGTGTCTGGTATGCTAAATCCTACTATGAAATTAGGAGGACCTCACTTTTGGTATTCTAGTATTTATCAAGCTTTAGATCTTGATGAAGAAGAAATGGCTACACTATCTGATGCGCAAGCATCAATTAAAGTGAATGCTCAAACTGTTTATAATGCTTATAAACAGGCGTTAGAGCATGCTAAGCCAAATATTCCAACCCCAACTTCGTCCACATCACAGGCGTCTAAAAGAGCTGCTGGCTTAACAGCTCTTAAATCGTGGACTGAGTTCAGGGGTACTCAAGGGGAAAATGTAGGTGGTATTTCCCATCTAAATGAGCTTCAAGTTTATTTGTCGCAGGGATTAGAGAATGAGAATCCAGACGGCTCTTTCGACCTTTTGGATTGGTGGAAGACAAGGGAAAAACATTTTCCCGTTCTTGCAAGGATGGCTTGGGATGTTCTGTCGATTCAAGCGTCAACTGTTGCATCGGAGAGCGTTTTTAGTCAAGCAAGACTACAAATAGGTGATCATAGAGCGTCGATGCGGGACATCTTGGAAAAATCAGTGCTATTCCGAGATTGGATCCGCTCTGAAAGAAGGAACTTTGGGCTAGCTGAATCTCAACCAGAAATAGATGAGTGCTATGAAGAAATGCTAGCAGAAATCTCAGGAAGCAACTTCACCCGGAAGTGGAGATGAACAAGCTTCATTTCCACCACCGCCAACACAACCACCTCCAAACCTTGAAGGTTTTATGAGATTTGTTAGAAATAATGCATAAATTATGATGTAACTTGTACATTGGCATGTCTTCTTTTAGTTTTTTTTTCTTTTAATGGTGGTATTAATACCATGTTGTGCTCATTCCATTGGGGAAAGGAAGACTAAGAAAGATATGCCATTTTGGTCAATAAATATGCTTTTTATCATATCCTTGAATATCTTTGTCTCAATATTTTTTTGTCTTTACTTCTATATCAATCCTTGAATATTTATATAACATATAATATATAACATACAACACATAATACTAATGACAACATTCTTTTATCAATATGTACTACTTATATAAAATTTATACTAATTACTAACTACTACACAATATACACTATTTATATACAATAGTGTATTACTTAACAACAATATATACACCACTTATACACAATATATACTAATTACCAAACACAATATATACTATAATAATAACATAGTACACCATATAAAAATATATTCTACAATATACTAATCACTACTATACAAGATATTGATTTAAAAAAAAAAAAAAAACTCGGAACCGCCTGGTACCGCCAGAACTGCGGTTCCGGATCCGCCAGAACCGGAACCAGGCGGTTCCGGAACCGTATGGTAGCGGTTCCGGCTCCGGAACCGCCAGAACCGGAACCGCCAGAACCGCCAGAACCGCAGAACCGGAACCGCCAGAACCGGGAATCGCCAGAACCGAAACCGCAGACTCAAATAAACCCAGAACCGGAACCGGATACAGCCTTACTAGTATCTCAGTCTTTCCCTCTATCTTTTACTCTCTCAATTTATTTAATGCAATTTAAAATTTGAAAATAAAACAAATTTTTATTTGAACGCAGTTTTTGCATATCTTTTAAATATTTTAAATTAATAGTTTATAATATTTTTATATAGTTTTAAATATATAAATTTTATTTTAAAAAACCTAAAAAATCGAGATCAGAAATAAGAAACTTAACTTCTAAAATTAAAAAGATTGGCATTGATTGCGATGGAGGGAGTACACGACAAATGAAAGTCCATCACAATGGCAAAGTATCAAAGAAGAAATCTTCCCTAAATGTGAACGTGCAATAATATTACATTAACTACTCCCCTGTGAGGGTTAAGCCAATAAGCAGTTAACAATTATTCAAAGCCGGCCCCTTTAACTCAACCCACGGTCAACATTCCAACTGTTCGACGAAATGATACAAAGAAGAACAGACATGGAAGATTAGAAACCCCAAAAAGGAAAGGAAAAAAATAAACTGACATTCAAATTTATTGTTTTCGGATATCAGAGAAAATGCCATTCAACGGAGTATTATTAGTGTCAGTGGCGAAAACATCAGCAGAAGTTTGGCAATTCTTATCATGTCTGCCAGACCCAATTGAGAGCGAGCAGCTATTGGATCTGGTCATCTGCTTCCCTCTTCAACAATTGGGTCGCTTAGCTCTTTGTGTTTGGACTTTCCTTTGCGTCCCACCTGACCCTTATTACTATCGCCGTTACTCTTACAATTCTTTTTCGTCTTCTTCATCTTCATCATTTTATGATGAGGAGGATCTTGTTGGTGCTTCCCCTCCTGTTGCAGCTCCTCAATTTTACTATGATTCTTCTTCTTCTTCTTCTTCACATTCGGATTGACACTCATAAGCTAATCTAATTATTTTGTAAAATAGTTGCCTTCTTGCCCTGCTTGGTTTTCTCTCTCTCTCTCTCTCTCTCTCTCTCTCTCTCTCTCTCTCTCTCTCTCTTTTTTTTTTTTTTTTTTTTTTTGTATAATATCCATATCTGTTGACCACTAAAGAAAAGGAAAAAAGGGGTTGATTCGGTTATTGATGTAGTGAAACTGATGAAGTGTTCATTTTTTGATAATCATAATTCTTATTTATGATATTTATGTAAATTTATTGAGCTTATCTTACACTTTCCTTGTTAAAAATATGTTAATTTGGGTGAAGGAAGAGTGATTTCTTGAGCTGTATGTTACCTGTCTAAGAGAACATTTTTAGCAAGAATTTGATGCTTGGCTAGTAGAGATTGATTTTGGAGCTGTTGGAAGATTGGTTTGAAGTTTCATTGATTCTTCTTGTGCCGAAGACATTACTTATGTGAATTGTGTCATGGATCATACTGTAGAATTCTATTTTAGGATTCTGTCATGTAACTACACTACAGTAGGATTTTATGTAAGTTCTTTCTACATGACCCTTGATAGGAAAGTCTGGAGGTCTAGAATCAGGGTTGTAGGATAGGGGCTCCTGGAGTTTTTCGTACGCCTCATCCGGGGTTGGGTGTGGGTCAGCAGGGTTACCCATAGATGATTTGTGTTTTAGCTTATGTCCCCCTATGGCTGTTAGTTATGGTAGTTGCTGTATGATAGTATCGCATGCGATTGTATTTATGTTTCGTATGTTTAGATAATTATTTTACGCTATTTCCGCTTTTTCTGCTGGAGTTATTAATGCTCTATTGTTTTTGTTTTTGTCTTTATTTTGTTTTACTGCTGTTTTTCCTTTTATCCTATGAGCCGGGGGTCGATTGGAAACAACCTCTCTGCTCTTTCGGGTAGGGATAAGGCTTATCTACATATTACCCTCCCCAGACCCCACCTGGTGGGAGTATACTGGGTAGTTGTTGTTGTCTTTCTACTTGTGTATGACATGTGAGTAGTATGGGTATTTATTTACGCAGCTGCAACCTTTAAATCCTGGTATAGAAGTCATAAACAACAAAGAACTTGAAATATGCCTTAGTAAAGGAGTGTGCTGATGGGAGGGTACTCTTATGGGTGGGAGTTTAAAAAGTTTAATTTCCTTCCTTTTTCCCTGTTTTTGCTTGTCTCACTTCCTTCTTCCCTTCAGATATCTAATTTTTCGGCCACCTCAATGCTTAAAAGTGATTTCTTATACTTTAATTGAAATATCATCTATTGCACCTGGTTATAGAGCTTTTGTGGTTTCAGATAGTTGTCTGTAGGTCACAAAGAGTAGCTGTAAAGCATGCTGGTAATTCTGCTGAAACTGAGCCAGCAATCTGCTTACATATTCATTGTGGTTCTCCAGCTTGTTAGGTGGAATAGGATAGAAAAATTGTAGGTTCTTCTTTAAAAGATACAAAACAATCTAATTTCCATGTTGTGGCTGTAGCAAATGCTGCCATCTTTGCTAGCTATAAGAATGGTGAGTAGGGGATACCGTGGAACAAATTGATTGTGGAGTTACTAATATAAGTCTGGGTAATTACAGAAGTTGGAGATAAATGGCTACCACCATGTCTAGCATGCACGTCTAATCTAGTCCTCATATCCGCACTGGCTAGCTTCTACTTAGTTAGCCTTCTTCACCAGACTATTCCATCTCCATTATTTCTCCTTTCCAGTTTCCACTTAAAATTTCAAGAGACAATTGATGGACAGACTGCAACTTGTTTCCATTTTTTCTATTTATTGCTTCAGTATTAACCAAAGACTTATATTAACGTAGTTAAAGAGCAGACCAGTAATTGTCCATAGTTGGTAAAACTGATGGGCTTAATATAATGATAGTCCTCATTAACACAATTTTGTTACTATGGCGAAATTGATGGGCTTAGTATTTGTTGCCATGGAAACCACCATTACTAGGTTTGTTATTAGGAGAGTTTGCATTTCCATTAATGCAATGTTGAGCATGCTATACACCATAGCCTAATTTGCTGCACAATGAGCCGGCAAGAAATTTTTGAACTCATGTGCAGATTTGTTCTATCACCTATGCGCTGTGCCATCTCTTGCTGATTGCTTGGGTTTCAGCAGAGCTATTAAAAGGTAGGTCTCTTAATTTTACTGTTTCCTAGCTGTGGAGATAATGGACTTAAATTATGTGTTCTATGAAATCAATGTTCATGTACCTTTGCAGATGAAGAGAATGTCTGACAGTCTGAAGTCCATTAGAAGGAACAGTATGAAGTTGTCTTACTAAGTGTTCAAAATTGCTTGGCACTGGGATCAATAGATTGACATCAATGCTTCATTAGGAGATGAAAGAACATGTGCTTCAAGAAGGGATGATTCACATGCTCTCAAACTAGTAACTCACGTTACTTGAAGAGTATATGGATCTTAGAGCAAATGTTCGCATTATCTCATAAAAGGTGATGGAAAACACCAATCAAAGTCTAAAAGACCGAAAAACCACCAAACAAAATCTATGCTGTCAGAGTCTAAGACCGTAGTAGTCAACACATCCTTTCACCCAATATCCTAGAAATGAGTACTTAGGTACCAGATATGATTGATGGAGTAACTTGTGGTAACGGGATATACATGTTTTCAGTGGTATGGAGAAAATGTAACATAGATCTATTTATTATCGCGTCTGGTGAAACTCTCTTATGAGTTGCTAGAGGTCTAACAGTATCTGCTTATTCATGGCTGATAAGAATTTCCTAGGCACCGAACATTTGCTTATGATCTGTGTATAGCCAATACGGAACTAGGATAGTATTATGATCTTTCTTCGGTCATACTCTTGTTGTAATATTTCTTTGAATGTGCTAAATTTGAGATTCCCCTGGTCACTTTCATTTTACACTGTCCACTTAGCCACCTCATTTTTCTCACTGCTTACCAACAGCAGATCTCGGTGCTGTCCAGAGGTCTGGAAGTTTTGTTTCCGCCGGAAATTTTTCTGGCAATCCCTGCACTTTTCCTTTTTACTCTCTCCTCTGCTTTTGTGGGTGTGTTCTGTTTTCTTGGACAGGTGCCTATTTCACCGGTGAGGATCTCCGGCAAATCTCGTTCAGACTCGCGGCAGGACGCAATAGAGCTGCACGTTCTGCTAAGCTTCAGGAAAACTTGGGCGCATCAAAGCACACTTTCAGGTTTTTCCACCGGGAGTTGGTACCTCCCGCTCTTTTGTTTACTTTGTGCACCTTTTTATGTATGTTAGCTAGCATTTCGAGTGTGGTCTATTCTGTTGTTATCTAGTTTGCACCTTTTGCGTTTTTCGCTATAGTGCGTGTGTGTGCCACTGTACCCCATAGTCAGTTGGTGGGATAGTGGCCGCGGCGGGGATGATAGCGTAAGGTCATGTCCTCAGGGGGTGGAGGTGGTAGCGGGGGTGAGTAGGGGAGCAGGGGGTGGTCCTACGGGCAGGGCGGGAGGTAAGGGTGGGAAGAGGGCAGCGGACGCCCATAGATTAAGGATTGGGTCATGGAACATAGGCACTCTGACGGGTAAGTCCATAGAGTTGGCGAAGGTTCTTCAGAAGAAGAGGGTTAACATAGCGTGCGTCCAGGAGACTAGGTGGAAAGGGTCGAAGGCGCGGAATGTAGATGGGTTTAAGCTGTGGTATTCTGGGGTCGTGAGGGGTAAGAATGGAGTGGGCATCTTGGTTGATAGGGACCTAAGGGAGTCCGTGGTCGAGGTTAGGCGAGTGAATGATAGGTTAATGTCTATTAAGCTGGTTATTGGGGGTGGCGTCCTCAACGTCATCAGCGCTTACGCGCCGCAAGCAGGCTTAGACGAGGAGGCTAAAAGGCGCTTTTGGGAGGACTTGGATGATCTGGTGGGTAGTATTCCCCAATCTGAGAAGTTAGTTATTGGAGGGGACTTTAATGGCCATATTGGGGTTGAGGCTGGTGGCTATGATGAGGTGCACGGCGGCTTCGGCTTTGGGGCCAGGAACGGAGGAGGCACTTCGCTGCTTGATTTCGCCAGGGCTTCCGAGCTTCCGATTGCGAACTCGACATTCCGGAAGAGGGAGGAGCATTTGGTCACCTTCAAGAGTTCGGCGGCGAGGACTCAGATTGATTACATCCTCATCAGAAGGAGCGATAGGGGTTTGTGCAAGGACTGCAAAGTTATTCCGGGAGAGTCTCTTTCAACTCCTCATAGACTCCTAGTGATGGATGTCGATATCTGGGTGAAGAGGAAGAGGAGGGGCGCCCGGGGTCAACCGCGGATTAGATGGGGTGCTTTGTCTAAGGAGAAAGCACAGGAGTTGGAGAGGAGGTTAGTGGAAGGCGGAGCTTGGAGAAGTTATGGGGATGCAGACGCTATGTGGACAGTGACGGCGAACTTGGTTAGGGGGGTAGCGCGGGACGTGCTTGGGGTAGCTAAGGGATATTCAGGCAGACATCAGGGTGACTGGTGGTGGAACGAGGTAGTCAAAGGTAAAGTGGGGGTGAAGAAGGCGGCGTTAGCTAGGTTGGCAGGGAGCACAAGCGAGGAGGAACGGAGAGCGAACATGTTGATCTACAAGGAGGCGAGAAGAGAAGCTAAGATGGCAGTCACGGAAGCTAAAAACGCGGCGTTCGGTCGCATGTATGAGGAACTATGTGAGAGAGGTGGGGATAAGAAGTTATTCCGGTTGGCTAAAGTAAGGGAAAGGAAGGCACGTGATCTAGACCAAGTTAGGTGTATCAAGGACGAGGATGGTAGAGTTCTGATGGGGGAATCTCAAATCAAACAGAAGTGGCAGGCGTACTTTCGGGACCTTCTTAACGAAGAGGGGGATCGAAGCATAGAGCCAGGGGAGTTGGGGCATTCAGAGCAACATAGAGACCTTGGGTACTGCAGGCGCGTTAGGGTGGAGGAGGTCTTAGGGGCGTTGCGTAGGATGAGTAGGGGTCGAGCGACCGGGCCTGACGAGATCCCGGTGGAGTTCTGGAAGTGCATGGGTAAGTCTGGAGGGGAGTGGCTCTCTAGGCTGTTCAATGCGATCTTCAAGACTAAAAGGATGCCGGATGAGTGGAGGTGGAGTACGGTGGTGCCCTTGTACAAGAACAAAGGGGATATCCAGTGCTGCAACAACTATAGGGGTATCAAATTAATAAGCCACACGATGAAGGTTTGGGAGAGGGTGATTGAGGCGCGGGTGAGGGAGGCATCATCTATATCTGGGAACCAGTTCGGTTTCATGCCGGGCCGCTCCACCACAGAGGCTATTCACCTAGTCAGGCGGCTGGCGGAGCAATTCAGGGATAAGAAGAAGGACCTTCACATGGTTCTTATCGACTTGGAGAAGGCGTATGACAAGGTCCCGAGGGAGGTGCTATGGAGGTGCTTGGAGGCGAAGAGCGTGCCGGAAGCCTATATCAGAGTAATCAAGGACATGTATAATGGAGCTAAGACTAGGGTTAGGACGGTGGGTGGCGAATCAGACCATTTTCCTGTGGTAATGGGGCTCCATCAAGGATCGGCGCTGAGCCCCCTCTTGTTTGCCTTAGTGATAGATGCTCTAACCCGACATATCCAAGGGGATGTGCCTTGGTGTATGCTTTTTGCTGATGATATAGTATTGATAGACGAGACGAGGGCCGGTGTTAGTGAAAGGTTAGAGGTATGGAGACAGACCCTCGAGTCTAAAGGTTTCAAAATAAGCAGATCTAAGACAGAATACCTGGAGTGCAAGTTGACGACGAGCCGAGCGAGGTAGGCAGAGACGTGATGATTGGTTCTCAGGCCATCGCCAAGAGGGACAGTGTCCGATATCTTGGGTCTGTGATTCAGGGGGACGGAGAGATTGACGGGGACGTCACCCATCGAATAGGAGCGGGGTGGTCAAAGTGGAGGCGTGCTTCAGGGGTCCTGTGTGACAAGAAAATTCCACACAAACTCAAGGGGAAATTCTACAGAGCCGTGGTTAGACCTGCGATGTTGTATGGAGCGGAGTGCTGGCCCGTGAAGAACTCCCATGTTCAGAGAATGAAGGTTGCGGAGATGAGGATGCTTCGGTGGATGTGTGGGCACACCAGGCTAGATAAGATTAAGAATGAAGTTATTCGACAGAAGGTAGGGGTGGCCCCGGTGGATGAGAAGATGCGGGAACCGAGACTGAGGTGGTTCGGGCATGTACGGAGGAGGGGTCCCGATGCTCCGGTGAGGAGCTGCGAGCGGCTGGAGATTGTTGGCGGTCGGCGAGGCAGAGGGAGGCCTAAGAAGCATTGGGGAGAGGTGATTAGGCAGGACATGACTAGAATGCAGGTTTCCGAGGACATGACCCTTGATAGGGGAGTCTGGAGGTCTAGAATCAGTGTTGTAGGCTAGGGGCTCATAGAGTACTTCGTACGCCTCTCCCGGGGTTGGGTGTGGGACAGCAAGGTTACCCATAGATGATTTGTGTTTTAGCTTATGTCCCCCTTATGGTTGTTAGTATGGTAGTTACTGTTTGTTATTATGCATGCGATTGTATTTATGTTTCTTATGTTTACATAATCATTTACGTTATTTCTGCGGGATTTACTAATGCTTTATTGTTTTGTTTTGTTTTGTTTTTGTTTCTAATTTTGTCTTTGTTTTTGTTTTAATGCTGCTTTCCAGTTTATCCTATGCGCCGAGGGTCGATTGGAAACAGCCTCTCTGCCCTTTCGGGTAGGGGTAAGGCTCGTCTACATATTACCCTCCCCAGACCCCACCTGGTGGGAATATACTGGGTAGTTGTTGTTGTTGTTGTTAACTGCTCTGCTGCACCTGCACCAGATGCTGCTATTTTAGGGTATGACGAGCATCAGCTTGATTTTATGTTTCACAGAACAGATGTCTTGTTTCTAGGGTGAGGCGAAAACTCGAGCTTTGGTTGAAAACAACATTTCCTCTTCTTCCTTTCCCCAACATTCAATGGCTCTTCCAAATGACCAGGAAGCCTTGATGATTATTGTTAAGTTGTTATTCACGCTATTTATTTTGATCCAAAGGCTTTCTCAGATGAAACAAGAGGGGTTGAGCAACCCCACTTCCAACCGAGAGCTTGTGAGTTCGAGTCTCCTCAAGAGTAAGGTGGGAAGTTCTTGGAGGGAAGGATGCCGGGGGTCTATTTGGAAACAGCATCTCTACCCCAGGTTAGGGGTAAGGTTTGCGTACACACTACCCTCCCCAGACCCCACTAAGTGAGATTATACTGGGTTGTTGTTGTTGTTGCTTTCTCAGATCAAAAGCACTCTTCAGTTTCAATTTCTCTGTCTATGAAAAAAGCAGTGCATAAAAGGAAACTGTCTGTTGAATCGAAGTCGGGTGTTGTGGAGTGGGATCATATGTTGGAACTCTTTCGCATCCATGAGCTATCTTAGTGTAGTTGGGGAATGAGTGGCCTTATATCCCATTACAGATTTAACTTTGGCTTTATTAACATTGCACTTCTGCTAATATCCAATGCCCTCTGAAGCCTTTACCTGGTGGTTAATTCAGATGGAGGTTACTTGAGGCTTTGACTATGTATGTAGTAGAAGAAGACATCTTTCATTCCCTCATTAAACATACTCAAATTTAACCGAGAAGCCCAAAAATCAACTAGATTTTACTTTCTTTTTTTATATGTTTGAGAAAGTGGAGTTTTATCACATAAACTGGGAGGATATTATGCTGCTTTGAAGACATTTAAAGCCCGTTTGATCAAAATGCCAAAAATTGATTATTTTGAAAAAAGTACTTTTTTTCTAAAAGTGCTCTTTTTAAAGGTACTTTCGAATTTTTTGTTTTTTGTGTTTATAAGTACTTTTTGCAATATTTTGTAAACAAATTGCATTTGGCCAATTATTCTAAAAAGTGCTTTAGAGTGTCAAATTGTCAAAAAGGATAGTACCAAGGTCTTATAATTATTTTAAAAAGGAAAAAAATAAATTTAAATATTTATAGTAAGACTTTTATTATGTTTTATTTAGTTTAATTAAAATATAAAATATAAAGTAAACATGCATATTAAAAATTTAATTCATGTAACATATTTAGGTATACCAAATCAATAAGATTGTCTAGTATAATTACTTATTATTTACATGATAATTTGATTAATCAAAATATATCATTCAATATGAATTAGAAGTCTATTCCACAAATTATTATATATTGATAATCTACCATGAAATAATAAGCGAAGTCATTCACACATGATAACATTTCTCAATAATTTTATCTCTAATTCTATAACGTAGCCTCCATAATAGAAGTAGACTTGTCTTGCATTTCTAAAGGAATACTAGAGGTCCATCTTCTTCCTCAATCTTTGTAGTAATGTCTTCATTAGCATAAGAGTTGATTTCCTTATCAGTAGAAGAATATCGTCAGATGAAACTATGTATAGCCATGTGAGTTGTAACAAAGATTAATTGGAGTGTCAAACTTGAAAGACGTCATTAAGCGTACAATAATAAACTTGTTTTTCCAGACTCCAAATGTTCTTTCAATTGAAGACTGGAGTGAAAAAATTGAAAGCCTCATTTGGATTCTAAAACTAGAGTTACGCTTGAAATTTGGGAGATGATATCCATAGACAATTTCGAATATGCTATGAAAACATGATAAAAATGTCTACTAGCAGTCTCTCCAGAGTGTTGGAGTAATCCTTGAATCATTCGATTCCCTACACCATACTAGCAGTCTTTCCAGAGTGTTGGAATAATCCTTGAATCATTCGATTCCCTACACCATCTCCTACGACCAATAAAACCATCTCCTCCATGCTCATTTTCTTGTTGCTTTCAATTATATTATTCATTTATTATTTTGCATAAGTCAATAAATATTTTTTTTATCCTAAACATCGCATAACATCTCTTATCATGCTCTTCAAGTATCTCCTTGATGAAATAAAAATCTGTATGAGGAGAAGTTATGCATGGAGCTTTAAACAAAATTGTAAATAATATTCTGAGAGAGCTACAATGAAAATTACAAAATCAAGTACTTCATCATCGTTATCTACTTCATTTATAAAACATTCGTCAATATGCTCATCATTGTTATTTATTGTGAATGACATATTTGTAAGAAAAAGAACAAATTAAAATTACTTGAATAGTAATCTCTATAGTTATTACAAAAAAAGTTAAATTCAAAAATCACCCAAGTACATTGACATAAAATTTCAATATTTCAAAATAAAAATTAATAACTTGCATAAGTCAATTATAAATTCCAATAACCATAGAGCATAACTATACCAACATTTTAAAGCAAATTCAAAGTTTTTATAACTAAAAAAAACAAAATGTAGATAATAATAGGTAACATCATAATTTTTTTTGAATCTCAGACATCTTTTACAACCACTATAATTGTAACTTTGGGTCTTTTTGTGCTAAAAATATTTCTCTTATTAGTTGCTTGACTAATTGCACACTTGCTTTTGTTACGACCCCAAATTTTCATTTTAGGATGTCGTGATGGCACCTAGTCTCTAAGACTATGTAAGCGTAACATACCTTGAGTAATAATAGAAATAATAACTTAAACATCAAACTAAAACGGTTAAACTATTAAAACAGGATTCAAACGGTACAATTGTCAAAAGCTCCCCAAAACCTAGTGGAATCAAGTTATAAGCTCTACAAGAGTACACTAATAATCTTGACATACAATACTGTTTCAGAACAAGAAATAAATAGTAGAACATCTAAAATTAGAAGGTGACTTCGAGGCATGCGAACGTCGAGCAAGTATTCCTTGAAGTCTCTGACAAAAGCTAACCAATCACTGCGTCCAGCATGGCAAATGTACCTGGATCTGCAAAAAAGTGCAAAAGCATAGTCGAATATACCACAACGATACCTAGTAAATATCAACTGTACGATACCCAGTAAATATCAAGCCTAACTTTGATAGAGTAGTGACAAGACCAAGTCAAGATATCTACTAGGATAAGAAAGCTAAACAAAATAGAAGTTTAATAATGGAAAGCAAAATAAATGGCAGATAAGCAATTTGATGAAAGAACAAGTAGTCCGCATGAACAATTACAAGTAAGACAATGAAGAAGACAACAAGAACTGTTCAACCAATAAGCCTCTTTTAGCATAGAATGTACAATAGGAATCACAACTGCGGAATTGTCTGATATTCTTATTTCACAATTTCAATCACAATATTTACTTGTATTACTGCGTGAGTCTTGCATTTATTTTTGAAAAATATTTTCCCAAAATAGTTACCCGCATTTTAGCCCCCTTATCTCACTGTGTGGTTATAAGTAATTCCCTTACTAGCAACACATGTATAAATTCTCACCTTATCTTACCGCATGAGTATCAACACTTATCCTTATACTACTGCATGCGTATCAATATCACAACAAAATAATCAACTCTCACCGTATGTGACCTTATGCTATAACAGTTTCCAAAATCAACAATACCAACGTAACCACAACGTAAAACCCATATCTCAATCATAATGTGTACAAGAATATCAATGACATCAAAATGGATGAGGGATACTCAACAACCTCAATGTGATAATGGCTCTCATAACTTCAGTATCAATAACTCAACAAGAAGATATTCCAAATAAGGATGAACAAGACAATAAAGGAGGTAGTAACTTCAACTAAATCATATGAGAGAAACTACAATAATAAATAGTATAAAAAATGCAACAACATCAATTAGAACACGTGATAACAAATTTAATAATAAAAGATGCAACATGTTCGAACAAATTCAAGTAAAGGCATAAAAGAAGTGTAAAATTCTAAACTGGTTAAAATACCACATATAGTTTGTGTACGCATTCGTCGTCTTGTGTACACGTTTTGCATAAAGCACAATCACCACAAACAATTCAAATCCTAAGGGGTGGTTTCTCCATATAAAGTTAAGCAAGATACTTACCTCAACTAGGCCAAATCAACCCTCGAATATAGCTTTTTCTTCTAAAATTCGTCTCCACATGGCTCAAACCTTACTAAAAGAGACTTAATATTTATAACAAAAATACAAAAAATCAATTACAATAGATAAATGTTTGATCTTTACACAATTGTCATAAAGTCAACAAAAGTCAACTCTGGCCTCGTCTGGTCAAAATCGGGATCCATGGGTAAATTTTGACTACCCATAATCCCACGAGCATATACATACATACATACATACATACATACATATATATATACATACATACATACATACATACATACATATATACATACATACATACATACATATATACATACATACATACATACATATATATATATATATATATATATATATATATATATATAAAATCGAACCTCAAAACTCGAATATTCATTTTTCAAAGTATTGATAAAAATCTTTAATTTTCCTCCTTGATTCTCATAAATTTGATATTAAATCTAAGAGGTAATCATGAAATATAGTTGGAAATTGATTAGTTATCACTTACCCATTATTTGTAGATGAAAATACCCTCTCCAACTTGCCTCTTACCGAATCTAGGATTCTAAATTGATAGAAAATGATATAAAATCTCGACCCTCAGCCCTTTTGTTAGGTTACAGATGTCACAATTGTGAAATACTGTGAACCCTCGCAATTTCGAAGAAAATCCCACAATTGCGGCTACTGACACATTAAGGAGATGTCGCAATTGTGACACAGATTTCGCAAATGCAAAGTCTGTCCTCCTCGCAAATGCTAATTCTGTCCTCTTCACAAATGTGTGAAAATAATCGCAAATACGAACTAGCCTACCCCAAGTCCAGACTTTGCAAATGCGAACAAGGTATTGAAATTGCGATACTTGAGGCTCCCCTTCCATGTCCGCAATTGAGATGCTGGTTTAATTGCGACATTAGAGCACCAGCACACCAACAATCCTGTTTCAGTTTACAACCATCTTGAAATGCATACGAAACTCATCCTAGCCCTCGGGGCTCCAAACCAAACATTTAGACAAGTCTAAAATACCATATGAACTCGATTGCACAATCATAATACAAAGATAACATCTAAAACTACGAAACTGGACATCAAAACACATGAATTTCAAAGAAAAGTTCAAGAACCTCTTGAAGTGCAATTTAGCATCCGAATCCTATTAAATCAACCCCAAATGACACCAAATTTTGCAAACAAATTCTAAATAGCATAACGAACCTATTCCAAGCCACGAAACTAAATTTTGAATAAACAAAAATCAACATACGGTCAAACTTGGGAATTCTTCTAAACCTCAAATTGTCAACTTTCGACATAACAACACAAACCAACTTACAAACCTCGAATACAATTCCATACATAGGCCCAAGTCAAAAATCATGATAGAAACCTATTAGAGCCATAAAAACATCGTTTTGGGTTCGTTTTCACAAAAGTTAGATTTGGTCAATATCTTTAGCTTAGGCTTCCAGCCAAGAACCAAAGGGTCCAATTCAAACCAAAACCTTTCCATGCCACAACCCAGATCTCCCTCCATAAGATGTCGTGACGGCACCTAGTCTCTAAGACTAGGCAAGCCTAACAGTTGCCAAATAACCAAAATAACAATATAATTAACAGCTAAACCTCAAAATCAAAAAAAAAAAAACCTCAAAATCAACAGGTGTGTGTGTGTGTATATATATATATATATATATATATATATATATATATATATATATATATATATATATATATATATATATATATATATATATATATAAAGCCAAAAAACTTCTGCTCGAAATGTACAAGTAAAACTAACAACTCCAATTATAAATGACTCCCAAAGACCTAGTAGTCAAAAGTCACAAGCTCTAAGGAATTATTCTAATTGTGTCGATACATCAACATTTGGGGAAAATAAAGAATGGAAAAAAGGGATAGAGGGTGATTCCGAGGTCTGCAAATGGTGACAAATATTCCTTGAAGTCTCTGAAGTGGCAACACGTACTATGAACTAATGGAAGGGCAGGTACGAGGTACTTGGATCTGCACATAAACTATGTGCAGAAGAGTAGCATAAGTATACCACAATGGTACCCAGTAAGTAACAAGCATAACCTCGGTAGAGTAGTGCTGAGGCCTGGTCAAAGCCCTACTGGAATATAATAATTAAGGTAAAAGATATAGCAATATAAGAAAAAGACGGAGAATTTACCAATGAGAAGTTACAGAGAGGTAACAACACAAAACATAGAGATAACAACAAGGGAAGTCCGGAGGCACCGCCTCGTAGTCCCAAAAGTAAATACTCAACAGGAAATCTCTCGAGGTACCACCTCGTAGTCCTAAAAGTAAATATGCAATAGGGATCTCCTGAGGTACCAACTCGTAGTCCTAAAAGAAAATATGCCATGTGGAAGCTCATGAGATACCGCCTCATAGTCCCAAAATAAATAGACAACTCATAAGTTAAGGTGCAACAAATTTACAGCAAGAGATCCTACAGTTAAAGACTGAATATAAATCAAGGAAAAATAGATAATCTAATTAAGCATGTTGCACAAATTGCAAGTAAGAGTTTAAGCAAGTAGGTATGCGATATTAGGCTAAACATGATGACTTCACAGGCTAGGGTAACTCAGTTAATTAATTAAAGAAGACTACATAGCAATAATCGAGTTTTCAACATTTAGCCGGTGTATGCACTCGTAACCTCACGTACACTACACTCACATATCACACTTTATTAAAACAATATCAAATCTTAAGGGGATTTCCTACACAAGATTAGGCAAGTCACTTACCTCGAACCAAGTTCAACCAGTCAATAAGAATGCCTTTTCCTCGACATTCTGACTCAGAATGGCCCAAATCTAGCCAAAAGCAATTACATACCATAAATATAACTACAAGAAGCTAATCTAACTAATGAAATTGAGACTTTAACAAGAAATCGAAAAATTGCCCCAAAAGGTCAACCAGGGCCCAAGTTTCAGAATTGGGTGAAACTCAGAAAATATGAACACCCATTCAACCATGAGTTCACCCATACAAAAAATAATCAAATCTAATATCAAAACCTCAATCAAAACCCTAAAACTAGGTCTAAGAACTTTACAGCCTTTTTCGCAAATTTCTCAACAAAAAACCTTAATTAGATGATGAAATTAACGATAGATTAATGGATATTAATAAAAAATGGTGAAAAATGGAAGAAAACCCTCGATTTTGAACATTTAAAGTTTTGCCCAGATGTTATGCATCGCGACTCACGAGACCAACGTTGCAATCGCGATGAATTATAAAATCATAACCATTAAAATTCCTATGCGAACGCAATCCCAAGGCCGCGAACAGAGAGCTTCGCCTTCCTGACCCTTCGCGAACACGTGATTCACCATGCGATCACATAGGCTAAAAGCTTGGTGACCCATCAGACCTGCTCCTCTACGCGAACGCGAGGTCCTTAACATGAACACATAGACCTAAGACTTCAGTGCTTCGCAAAAGAAGGAACTAAATTATGAACGACGAAGGCAATAATCTAGAAGTACTCAAACTCCTCTACGCAAATGCGTAGAAGGAAACCCGACACCAGGGAATTCTGGAGTTTCAACCATCATCCAAGTTTAAAATTCCAATCCGTTAGTCATCCGAAATCCATTCAAGACCCCCAAAACCCCAACCAAACCTACCAACAAGTCCTAAAACATCATACAAACTTGATCGAGCCTTCAAACCACATCAAACAACGGTAAAAACAGGAATCACACCCCAATTCAAGCTTAATGAACTTTAAAATCTCAAACTTGTACAATTGATGCTGAAACCTATCAAATCATGTCCGATTGACCCCAAATTTTACACACAAGTTATATTTGACATTACAGACTTACTCTAACTTCCGAAATTGGAATCCGACCCTGATACCAAAAAGTCCACTCCCAGTCAAATTTTCCAAAAATCCAACTTTTGCCATTTTAAGTCTTATTCAACTACGGACTTCCAAATCACAATTTGAACATGCTCGTAGGTCCAAAATCACCCAAAGGAGCTAACGGAACCGATAAAACTCCATTCCAAGTTGTCTTCACACAATTTCATGTACGGTCAAATTCCTAGAACTTAAGCTTCCATTTTAGGGACTAAGTGTCCCATTTCACTCCAAAACCAAAAACATCCTTCTGGCAAGTAACATAAGCATAAAAAGAAATAGAGGAAACACTAGATAAGGGATCGGGGCTAATACTCTCAAAACGACCGGTTGAATCGTTACATCCCGAAATGAAGCTAACCAAGCCTGTAAATCATAAAACCAAAAATACACATGCGTGAAGCATAAAAAAGGGAAACATGGCGCAAATACACAAAATGAACTGGAGCAAGGGTCATTACAACTTTCTTTTCGTATATTTATAAATTTTAAACAATAGGCAACAAGAAGTTAATCAAGTTATTCACGAGTCCTGGAGCAACATAACCTGGACTGGCTGTGTTCAGGAAGCCCAGTAACGAGTAAGTCAGATCTCTCTATAACAATCTCATTTGTTCCGAATATTTTTGGATGTTATAGCGACTTACTGTTATAGAGAATATATATATTATAACATATGATAAAAATTGGCTCCGGTAAAGCTTGACTTCTACAATGAAGTGTTGTTATATAGGAATACTATTATAAAGAGGTCTGACTATATATACTTCTCAAGTTATAGGACTTAGGCTTTAGATCATCACTTATCACTTTTAGGATTACTCGCAGATTTAGTAAGGTATAAACAGAAACAAATCGAGGGAGAAAGGAAGAGAGGGAATGAAGTAGATTTGGTGGCCCAAAAATAAAGTTTAACTTACATACACTATCATAAGATTAATTTAACTTTCATTAGTTTCAACATATCAAAATTCCACTTTTTATCGAGGAGTATTGCATGCATATATGTTTTGGGTGATATGAGATCACATGTTAAAATTCACTTATAAAGTAAAAAAATCTTATGTTCTTAAGTAACTTAAATATTTAAATTAGGAGTGGCTATCTGAGACAGGAATGCAAGCTACTGCATCTTTTAGACAGCATTTGGCACCCATTAACAGACTCATAAAGGTTCATTTCTGGTTTTAACTAATTGATAACAAAGTAAAAGGGTGTACACCAACGTGAATTACCTACGCCAAATTCTATAAATAATGAATTTGGAAATGTTACTCACTGAACATGGTAATTTTAGAAGTAAAGTAAAGATCGATAGGGAACAAAAAACATTAGAATACTTCTAGCCAAAATTCTATTCAAGTTACAATCACCTCGCTTATAACAGGATCTGCTCATGTTTGCTTTAGGATTTCTCGAAGTCTCGATTTGTTTGAGATCAATGAAGATTTTAGTCTCAACCTTTCGGACCTCGGATATTTACTAGTTCGGCTCGATCAAAGCTTTGAGCTTGATCGAACAAACTCAGCCTAACCTGGTTGCCTGGGTTGCGTTGCGTAACTATTACTTTTAAAATTAAAAATCATCACTTTAGTTTCAAGGGGAGAAAACATCAAAACGAAGAAGTTCAAAATAACCTTAGTATTCCTGCCCTCTCAACCACCCGGCTAATCCCTAAGGGTGGATCTAACTTATAAGTTACTAGTTTGTATATGGTCGGAATTAGGCACGACCAATGTTCCAGGCTCGAGGGATCACTATAGGTCCGAGTTCAGGTAAGTTTGAGTTCGAGGTCGACAGACTAGACTCAAGCTCGAGGACGAAATGCAATGCCCGAAGATAGGAGTGCGAGGAATACTGAAGTCAAGTATGCTCGACCCCGAAATTGTATCGTTATGGATTTATAACAGAAAGAGCTAGATTCCTGTCACGTCCCCAAGATCATGGCAAATCCCGGAATAGGATTGTACAGTTCCGTACTAGGCGGTTAGACAATGTATCAAGAATGTTCCTCACTGTAAATAGAAATATACCTTATTTAGGGTTCTCCTATTATATAAAGAGGACCCCAATTATTTGTAACATCATCTCATCATTTATTGTTCATCAGAATTTTCTTTTACATTTATTGTTCTTACTTTATTGCTCTTAGTTCATCTCGAGGTCATCAATGCTGAGTAACACTGGTTTGATTCACTTAAATTGATATTGAACTAAATCACATATCTTTAAAACCACAAATCAGATTTAATTGTTACTCGTATTTTGGAGGTAAACAGTTTGACGCCTACAGTGGGGCTAAAGATAATAGTGATTATTTCTTTATTGATTCTCACTACACACATTTATTTTACACTTTTTCTCGTCAAGATTTTTTGATTCTCATGCTGAAACATGTCTAACTCACAAAATATACCTATTCATGACAACGAAGGTCTTGGAGAAAACAACAATATAGGGGTCGCTGTACCACCAATAAACCCTGGCGAAGTGCCAAATATGGAACCCGTTGATGTTAGTATACATTGCTCTAAACGCGGATTTAGGCACAAACCTCGAAGGAAGTGTACGTAGGGAAGCCCGACCTTGTGGCCAAGTAACACAAGGAGTGGGTGATATGGGAATCAGCCTCCAAGTAATATTCGAGATGCTACAAGCTGAACAGATCGCCATTGCTCAACTTCAAAGTCAAAATAAGATTCCGAGTAGCTGTACTTGAAAACACTCGACATGCTGAACCAATGCCAGAGAGGTCAAACGAAAATGACTTGGGGACTGACCCCACCATTAAAAGGATGCTCGAAGAGCTCACCAAGAGGATCGAGTCTGGAGAAAAGAAGATTGAAGAAAATGACAAAAAGGCGGAAACTTATTACTACCGTGTTGACCAAATACCGGGGGAACCTCCAGTCTTGAAAGGATTAGATGCCAAAAAGTTCATACAAAAACCATTCCCATAGAGTGCGTCTCCGATGCCTATTCCTAAAAGTTTCACCTGCTCAATATACCAAAATATAATGGGACAAATGACCGTAATTAGCATAGTACTTCATACACTTACGGAATCAAAGGAAATGACTTGAATGACGATGAGATCGAATCAGTCTTACTGAAAAAGTTTGGAGAAACATTGTCGAAAGGAGCTATGATTTGGTATCACAAATCACCTCCTAACTCAATTGATTCAATTGCTATGGTAGCAGATGCCTTCATAAAAGCACACGTGGTGTCCATAGAGGTGGATATGAAAAAATTGCATGCCTTCAAGATAAAACAAAGGTACAACGAGATGATAAGGGAGTTTGTGTCCAAGTTTCAGATGGAAAGAATGGAATTACCGCTAGTCTCCGATGACTGGGTAGTATAGGACTTTATGCAGGGTTTGAACGAATAGAGTTCGATTGCATCTCGGCAATTAAAGCAGAACTTGATTGAATATCCAGCTGTTGCATGGTCAGATGTGCACAACCATTACCAATCAAAAATCAGGGTCAACAACGACCATTTGGGAGCCCCCTCGGGTTTAGTTCATCCTAACAGATTCGCAGCAGCCCCCAAGGCATGCAGATAGGGAATCAAGACCGAACAGGGAATAGTCTCAGCCATACATCGATCGGAGAAACAACGGATCGGGTTGTAGTGCCCCTCGAAATGATCGGAAAAATGATTGAGGCCAAAGTTCTCGAGGAATCATGAGTAAAATCGGGTTCGATAAGCATACCAACCCCACAGAGGCACCTCGAATGTCAGGGTAAAATTTCAGCATAGATGCATCAGGGATCGTGTCAGGTATCAGACACCATGTGGCCTAGGCATATACAGATCAATCTTTCCTGAAGGAAACCAAACTTGATGTGCAAGTATCATGGCACACATGGTCATAGAATAGAAGATTGCATGCAACTAGGGGAAGAAATAGTTCAGTTGTTCAATGAGGGTCACCTTTGAGAATTTCTAAGTGATCGGGCTAAGAATCACTTCAGGAAGAGAGATGCAAGAAAGATTGAGTAGAAGAAAATGCAACATTTAATCCACATGATTGTTGGAGGTGTCGATATCCCACAAAGACCTGTGTTCAAATGCACCAAGGTGTGGATCACAAGAGAAAAACGGACTCGGAGCTATGTGCCCGAGGATGTCTTATCATTCTATGATGAGGAAGCAGAAAGCGTATCTCAGCCACACAATTACACCTTTGTAATTTCTATCCTTTTAAATAAAAATGAAGTTAAACGTGTTTTAGTGGATCCAGGTAGCTCACCAAACATAATCAGATAGAGGGTCATAGAACTGCTCGGCCTGCAAGATCAGATTGTATCTACATCTCAGGTCTTAAATGGCTTCAACATGGCAAGCCAAACAACAAAGGGCAAGATAATCCTGTTAGTAAACGTAGCTAGGACCGTCCAAGATACCAAATTCCATGTCATTGAAGGTGACATGAGGTATAACACACTCCTCGGAAGACCATGGATACACAACATGAGTGCACTGCCTTCAACATAGATGATGAAGTTCCCAACAGAGGAAGGAGTCAAAACGTTTTATAGGGAGCAACATTCTTCAAAGGAGATGTTTGAGGAGGTGGTGCCAATACTAAAGCCTTAGACCTCGGAGAAATCAAGCACCAAAGGTAAGCAGACCGCTTCAGGAATGACGAAAGTTCGAGGAGTAAGGAAGTCCTCTTCGTCGTCTTCGATGACCTGTTGCTCCAATTTCGTCTAGGCTGGGGGCGATGATTGCTATTTAGCAGCTTGTTTACATTTGATACTCGATTTCTCCGAGGTCAAAAGCTCTAGTATTGGTACCACTTCCTCGACTGCAAACATCTCATTTGCATCATGTTGCTCTCTGTAAAACGTTTTCATTCCTTTCTCTATTGGTATCTTCATCATTTGGTGAAGAGTTAAAGGCACTTCCCTCATGTTGTGTATCCATGATCTCCCAAGGAGTGCATTATACTTCATGTCACCTTCGATTATATGGAATTTCGTGTCCTATATGGTTCTGGCTACATTTACCGGTAGATTATCTCCCCTTTTGTTGTTTAGCTTGCCATATTGAAGTCATTTAGGACCCGGGATGTAGGTATAATCTGATCTTGTAGGCCGAGTTGTTCTACGACCCTCAATCTAATTATGTTTGCTGAGCTACGTTGATCACTAGAACATGCTTAACTTGAATTTTAATTAAAAGAATAGAATATTACCAGGGAATCGTTGTGTGGTTGGGATACACTTTCTGCTTTCTCGTCACAGAATGATAGGAAATCCTCGGGAACATAGCTCCGAGTCTATTTTTCTCTGTTGATTGATACCTTGGTGTGTTGGAACACAGGTCATGTGGATACTGCCAACAATCATGTGGATTACATGTTATGGTTCTTCGTGCTCATTGTTTCTTCCATCTCTCTCCTTGAAATGGTTTTTAGCTCAATCATTGAGAAATTCATGAAGGTGACCCTAGTTGAACAGCTGGGCTACCTTCTCCCTTAGTTGTCTGCAGTCTTCGGTTCTATAGCCATGTGTGCTATGATAGTTACACATCAAATTTGGTTCCCTCTGAGAAGGATTGGTTTGGATAAGCCTGGGCCATTTGGTATCGTTGATTCTTCCAATAGCTGACACAATCCCTGATGCGCCTACACTGAAATTGTACTCTGAAAATCGAGGTGGCTCTGCGGGATCTGTGATTTTATCGAACCCACTCTTATTTATGAGTCCTTGAGATCTTTGACCTCGATCGTTTCTCTAATCATTCCGAGGAACGTTACGGCCCGGACTATTGTTTCTCTAATCAACATACGACTGATACCATTCTTTGTTTGACTTTGATTCCCTATCCGTACCCCTCGGGGGCTTAGCTGCTAGCTGTTAGGATGAAGTGAACCCGAGGGGGCTCCCAATTGGGAATCCTCGACCCTAATATTTGATTGGTAATGGTTATGTATGTCCGACCACGTCATAGCTGGATACTTAATCATATTCTTCTCTAGTTGTTGAGACATGATCAGACTCTTTTCATTCAAACCCTGCATAAAGGCTGGTACTGTCCAGTCACCCGAGACTGGTGGTAACTCCTTTAGCTCTATCTAGAACCTAGACACGAGCTCCTTTAACATCTCGTCGTTCCTTTATTTTATCTTGAAGACGTCCATTTTTCTCATTGCCACCTTTATGGCTCCAGCGTGCGCCTTCATGAAGGCATTTGCTGACATACCAAACGAACCAATAGAGTTAGGAGGCAAGTTGTGATACCAAATCATAGATCTTTTTGATAATGTTTCTCCAAACTTTTTTAACAATATTGATTCAATCTCATCGTTGTTCAAGTCATTTCCTTTGATCCTGCAAGTGTATGAAGTAATATGCTTGTTGGCGTCAGTTATCCCATTATACTTGGGTATATTAGGCATGCAGAACTTCTTATAAATAGGCATCGGAGCCGCGCTCTGAGGGAATGATTTTTGTATGAACTTTTGATCATCCAAACCTTTCAAAATTGGAGGTGCCCGAGGAGTTATAAGTTTCCACCTTTTGGTAATTGTCTTCAATATTCTTTTCCCTAGACTCAATCCTCTTGGTGAGCTTTTGAGCATCCTCATAAAGGCGGGGTCATCCTCGAGTCATTTCCATTCAATCTCTCTGGAGCCAATTTAGTACGTCGATTGTTTTCTGGTTCAGCTATACTCAGAGTTTTTTTCTGACTCTGAAGTTGGACGATGACGATCTACTGAGCTTGTAGCATCTCGAGTATCACTTGGAGGATGACTCCCCCATCTCCTATACCAGGTGATCTTAGGCCCCCAGATCAGCCTTCTCTACGTACACTCCCTCCGAGGTATGTGCCTAAATTTGCATCCAAAGCAATGTGTGAACTAACATCAACTGGTTCTATACTTGGCGTTTCCCCAGGGTTTATCGGTGGTATTCTGAACCCTAATCCCATGAAATCCTAGATCTTCGTTATCATGAACATATGCATTTTGCGAGTTCGTATCTTTAGTCTTGAGAGTCAGAAAATCTTGACAAGAAAAAGAATAAAAATAACGTGTGTAATGAGAATTCGTAAAGAAATAATCACTATTATCTTTAGCCCCGTGGTGGTGCCAAACTATTTACCTCAAAAATATGTGTAACAATTAAATTTGATTTGTGGTTTTAAAGATATGTGATTAAGTTCAATACCAACTAATAGTCAAGAATTGTGAGTTATAAATGAAGGAAACAAGTAAATAAAACCAATGTTGTTTAGCAGTATCGACCTCGAGCTTAGTGACCTCGAGATGAATCAAGAACAATAAAACAAAAAGGACAGCTATGATGAACAATAAGTGAGAAAAGTATGATAGTATATTCTTATCCAATGATTAGATGGTGTCACAAATTATTGGGGTGCCCTTTATATAATAGGAAAACCCTAAATAAGGTACATTTCTATTTACAGTAAGGAATATCCTTAGTACAATTTTCTAACTGCCTAGTACGGAATTGTACAATTCTATTCGGGTATTTGCGCCATGATCTTGGGGATATGGCAGGAATCTCGCTCATTCTGTTGGAAATCCATAACGATATTATTTCGAGGTTGAGAATACTCGACCTCGATATTCATCGCACTCCGATCCTCGGGTATTGCATCTTATCTTCGAGCTCGAGTATGATTCATCGGGCTCAAACTCGACCTTGCCTGAACTCGGGCTTAAAGCGACCCCCGAGCCTATAGATTGAAGGCATTCTATCTTGACCATATACAAAGCTATTTGATGTACTTTATATCATCTCCAAGGAGAGAAACCTTGTCCAACTACAATAATGTATGAGTATTTTATATGGTTGAGACTTAAAAGTGATAGTACTCAAATAAAGGCAAAATTTGTGTGAAAAAAGTTAATGAAGATACAATTCTCTCCTATTGAATGTCGACATATATCAAAGTCTGGTTTTATTGAACATGATACCCATTCTCTACAGACTTGATTTTAGAAAGGTCTTTAGACAACTCATCTTCTTCAGTTTCTAAAGATTTAATGAATAGTTTTTTTGGGACAAAATACAAAATTAGCAATTGGCCGAAACTAATTTTACCTTTTTAATAATATTTTCGAGGTGTCCTGGGGTGTTGTATTTATTTCCAAAAGATAGGAGGAGTATATGAGACTTACCTCGAAAGATTACAATTCTGTGATAAACATCCAACATAGATTGTTATATAAGTTGCGCCTATGTTGAGTACAAGACATTTATTACTTAGCCAACAAAAAAACCTGCCTTTCCATACTTAAGTCTAACAGTAGGCATATGGTGTTTCTCAAGCACAAAGGAACCTTTATGTAATGACCTGATCGGTCATTTTTTTTATAGATCTCTATTCCTCTAAATAAAACTGCATATATGTACTTTAACTGCTTTATAACTTGGGGGTATGGTAAGTTCGAAATTTGAAGGGTTCGGGTTGAAATCAGACCACTTGGTTCCTTAATATTAGCTAAAACGGGCTAAGTTTGTCTTGAGTCATCGTTTTGAGTAAATAACCTCGGGACTGGATTGGACAATCCAAATATGTTTGTATGCTTATTTTAGACTTGGGCGTATATTCGGATCGGGTTTTAGATTAACTGGGAGTGCTTCGGTGCATAAAGTTAAAAGTTGGCTCATTGAAGGTTTAAAGTTCTTTAGATTTGGTTTTGAGTACGTTTATGTGTATCCGTGGTCTGTTTGTGATTCTGATCGTGGAATAGTCCGTATGGTGATATAAGATTTGCACTAAATTTAGTGTCATTCTGAGTAGTTTAAATATGATTCGGCGCATTCGGAGCAAGTTGGAAAAAACTTGAAGTTCATAAGTTGATTCGATTTGTTTTGGGGTGTGGTTCTTAGTTTTAATATTTTTTTCTGCATTCTGAGGGTGTTAGTGAGTCCGTTATATGATTTGAAAGTTGTTGCTATATTTGGACAGGTCCACAGGGCGCCGGCTGCCATTCAGCACGGGCAGCCTAGAAATTGCAGATGCCGGACATGGTGCGCACCTGCAAACGCGCAAGTCTGATGGAAACAACCGTAGAAGCAGACAAAGCCGTAGGTGCGGCACGCGAGACGCAGCAGCGTTCCTGCAGAAGCTGGCATGTGGTCCACAAATGTAGAAGAGGCCAACTAAGGGAGAGCCGCATCTGCGAGTCTTTCTCTATGGAAGCGAGATACAGATGTGGTCATGAGGTCCATTTATTGCGAACTTAGGCCATTTTTGGTTCGTTTATTCCACTTCTTGGGGCGATATTGGAGCTTCTTAGAGAGAAATTTCTACCTAGATATTGAAGGTAACTAATTCCTAAGTTATGTACATAGCTTATACGTAGATTTTAACATGTAAAATTGTAAGAATTATTGGTTTAGATGAAAAACCTAGGTTTTGATAAAATTATGATTTAACCACGAAAATGGTTATGAAATTGGGTGAAATTATATATTTGAGTTCGTGAGGTTATGGATAACAACTTTCTTCAAAATTTTTTAGAATTCGGGCACGTGGGCCCGAGGGTAAATTTTTTAGAATCTTCCAATTTGGGTTTGGTAATTACTCTAATAGCTAAGTTATTAATGCTTGAGCATATATTGATTATTTTATATGATATTTGGCTAGTTATGGATTTTTCGATGGGGTCTTTAGAGTGAATTTGTGGCTGGAAAGTGAGCTTTGAGACGAGTTAAGTGTCTTGCCTAACCCTGTAAGAGGGAATTTACCTCATAGGTGATTTAAGTTAATATTTGCTTCTAATTGGGGGCTACATATGCACGAGGTGATGAGAGTCCATACGTAGCTACTAATTATGCTTTTGTCTAGGTAGTTTACCACCCAAATCATGAAATATATGTAATGTTTGCACCCTACTTGTTAATTAAAGTGCCTAAATTATATTGGAACTTGATAAATAAATTGTAAAAGACCACATTTCACTTATTGAGTTTTGACAGGTTACTTGACCGTTAATAGAAATTTTGCTTCTTTGTGTATTAGTCTTGTAATAACTTTTAGATTGGATATTCATAAAGTATTCTCTCTTCTTATGGAGTGGGGCGAACTCCTCAACAATAGAATAAATGCATCTATGGTTCCTGCATGACCCTTGTTAGTGTACATATTATCTGGATTTGGCCATATGACCTCGACATAAATTGTGCTTAATAATACCCGAAGCCTAATAATATACTTGATATTATTTCATGGCTTGTAAGGTTATGATTATTAGTGGCATGAATTGACTTGGAAATTACAAATTGTGAATGAACTATTCATTCTTGCTTTTGATTAAGTCATTACTATTATTTACCTAACCTATGCTTATTTAGAATTTCTGTATTTATATTGGTAGAACTTAGTAAATGTCGATGTCGACCTCTCGTCACTACTTCTTTGAGTTAAGACTAGATACTTACTAGGTACATATTATTTATATTCTCATGATACACTTCTGCACTAATCGTGTAGGATCTTGGGCAGGTGCATTTGGCAGTCCTATCGGCGCGCATCCCCAATATCCTGAGGCCTAGTGGTGAATTCCCGAGCCATTCTGCAGTCCCTAGAGTCTCTCTTTTTTATTTATATTCTTTCTACTTTATTTCGGACAATAGTTAGAGTTTTATATATTCTACTAGTGCTCTTACACTCGTGACACTAGGTCTTGGTACACTCACTAGTAGACTATATGATTTTGGAGTAATCATTTCATTGTATTTGTTCCCTTATTAGGCTTCAATTTCTTATTAAATTCTCTACTCCGTATTTTCTTAACAAATGGAATTTAAACTGCTTAAATATTTTTTAAAAAGGGAAATTTCATGTTTAATTCACTATTGGCTTACCTAGCAGTAAGTTGAGTGTCATCACAGCCATATGAGGAATTGGATCATCACAACATGATATCAGAGCACTTGGTTCACGTTGGTATCACAAGTTATGAGCATACCTAATAGAGTCTTATGGAACGGGTGCAGAGACATTCGTACTTATCTTCGAGAGGCTATAGGGTGTTAGGACTATTCTTTTTTCATCTTATATCGTGCAGTTGATGTCGTACTAAGTATCTTTATTTTAATTTCTCACAAATGGTGAGAACATGTGTGGCAAATGTACTCGGTCATGGAGGGGCTGCTTCCCCTGTTATTAGAGGTTGAGGCAGAGGCTGAGGGAGGGCTCCCTCTCGTGGTATAGGATGGGGACGTCCTAGAGTTGCTCCAGTTATTCTATTAGTGGATCTAGTAGAGGATACTATTAATGTGAATCAGGGAGAGGTGCCTGCAGCCGAGCTAACTTCAGTGGACTTCATGTGTGCACAGGGATTTCGGGAGGTTATTGGACATATGCTACGGTTCATGGATTCTATGACATAGGCTACTTTATTTCTAGAGGACCCAGCCATATCTCAAGCGATACGGGGAGAAAAGACCCTTGCCGCTTAGGCTCCTGGGTATGAATCTACCGTATTTCAAACCCTGGGTGCACTACTCGTAGGCGGAGTCCAGCCGGTTGCAACATCCATACCTGAGCCCAAATCAGCTGCGGCCAGCGAGACACAGAAGTTATTGGATAAATGGACCAGGCTTCATCCTCCTATCTTTGGAGGTGAGCGACACCAAAACCCATAAGGCTTTATTGATCGGTGTAGAGATAGACTGCACAACATGAGTCTAGAGTCCCCCGGGGTGGACTTTACTAATTTCCAGCTGGATGGGAGGGCCCGTAGGTGGTGCCAATCGTATCTCCTCGATAGACTATCAGATTCTCCTCCCATGACTTGGGACTGATTTACCCATATTTTTCTAGATAGTTATATTCCTCACACTCAAAGGGAAGAGTTTCGATTTCAGTTGGAGAAGCTCCAGTTGGGTCAGATATCGGTGACCGACTATGAGGCAAGATTCTTTAAGTTATCTTTCCATGCACTTATGATACTTCCTACCGATACTAAGAAAGTGCAGAGATTTGTTGCAGGTTTGCACACAGGTATTCAAGCAACTAGGGCACGAGAGGTTGAGATGAGGACTTCTTACAAGCTAGTAGTGGAGATATCTCAGAGAATCGAGAGTGTACGCTAGTGTAGCCGACAGTTGGCGATGGGGGATAATCCATTTAGATATTTGGGAGAGTTTAGAGGTGCCCCGGCTAGGGTCAGAGGTCAAGTTGTGAGGGGTCAATCTAGTAGGCCCACATATCCAGGACACCCACCTCCTCGGGGTGCTCCGGTGCGACTTTATTTTAGTCCAATGCCAGATAGTTCCCTGCCCACGACCTATTTACGGTTCCTTTAGTGGGTATTCAAGACATCAGGGTCAGATTTCAGGTCAACAGTCCACCGTACTGAGAGGTTGTTTTGAGTGTGGGGATCTTAGTCATGTGTAGAGGTTTTTCCCAGGCTTCAAGGAAAGGTAGTGTAGCAGGGAGAGGAGTCTATGATTACAACACCAACTTCCATACCATCTATCTGGCCGCCCAGAGGCGGAGGGCAGGTAGGGTAGGAGACGTCCTATAAGTGGAGGCCAGTCATGTGGTTAGCTAGGTTCTATGCTTTTCTAGCTAGATCAGATGCAGTGGCTCAGATACCGTGAACACAAGTATTATTTCTATTTGCAGTAGGATGCTTCAGTACTATTTGATCTAGGGTCTACATATTCATATGTTTTATCTCTATTTTCTCACTTCCTGGGTATTTCTTGTAAGTCCTTGGTTACTCCTGGTTGTATGTCCATTCTTATGGGCAATTCTATTATTTTGGATTGAATCTACCTGTCGTGCATTGCTACATTCTGTCCTTATGAGAATATAGAGGATTTTTTATTGCTTGATATGCCAATTTTGATGTCATTACAGGCATGGACTGGTTAGCTCCATATGAAGCCATCCTTGATTACTATGCTAAGACTGTTACCTTGGCGATGACAGAGTTGCCTATATTAGAGTGGAAGGGTTCATCTGTCAATGCATCTAGCCGGGTTATCTCTTTTCTGAATTCTCGGCATATGGTGGAGAATGGTTGTTTGGCCTATATAGCTTATGTTCGGGATTCTACTGCCGAGACTCCGACGATTTATTCAGTGCCCATAGTCTAGGAGTTCTCTAATATATTTCCCTCTGATCTTCTAGGCATGCCAACAGACCATGATATTGATTTCTTTATTGATTTGGCTCTAGGTACCCTACCTATCTATATCCCACCATACCACATGACACCGAAAGAATTAAAGAAGTTGAAGGAACAACTCGAGGAGTTTCTAGCAAAGGGGTTTGTCATACCGAGTGTGTTTTCTTGGGGTGTACCAGTATTATTTGTAAAGAATAAAGATAGGACTATGTAGATGTGCATTGATTACCGACAGTTGAACCAAGTTACCATTAAGAAAAAGTACCCGTTGCCGCTTATTGACGATTTATTTGACCAGTTGCAGGGTTCCAGGTTTTTTATTAAGATTGACTTGAGATCGAGGTACCATCACTTTCTGAACTAGATATGGCCATTATGATTTTCTAGTGATGTCCTTTGGTTTGACTAACACTCTGGTGGCGTTTTTGGATTTGATAAACCAGGTGTTCGTTTATTTGTCATTGTCCTCATTGATGACATTTTGATCTACTCGCATAGCATGGGGGAGCACGAGCAACATTTGAGAGTAGTACTTTAGACATTGCCGGAATAGAAGTTGTATGCTAAGTTCTCCAAGTGTGAGTTATGGTTGGATTTTATGGCAATTATTGGGGTATGTTGTATCAGGCGAGGGTATTAAAGTAGATCCCAAGAAGATCGAGCAAGTTTAGAGTTTGCCTCACCCTACTACGGCGACTGAGGTTCGCATGTTATTATTTCCTTTGACTAGATTTACCTAGAAGGGTGCTCCTTTCCGATGGTTCGACCATTGTGAGGTGAGCTTTCAGAAGCTCAAGACCTCATTGATATCAGCAATGGTGTTAGTGTTGCCTTCTGGCTCGGAGATGTATACTATGTAATATGATGCTTCATGCATTGGTTTGGGTTGTGTGTTGCTACAGGAGGGGCGAGTTATTTTATATGGTTTACGCCAACTAAAGCCCCATGAGAAGAATTACCCTGTACATGATTTGGAGTTGTTCGCGATTGTTCATGCTCTTAAGATTTAGAGGCATTATCTTTATGGGGTGTCCTATAAGGTTTACACCGATCATCATAGCTTGCATCATTTTTTCAAGCAGAGGCATCTCAATTTGAGACAGTGCAGGTGGGTTGAGTAACTAAAGGATTATGATATTACCATCCTTTATTATCCGAGCAAGGAAAATGTAGTTGTGGATACCTTGAGAGGAAATCCAAAAAGAATGGGTAATTTGGCATTCATTTCAATAGAGGAGAGGCCATTATCTTTGGACATTCATTCTTTGGCTAACATACTTGTGAGGTTGGATATTTAAGAGCCCGACTGAGTTCTTGCATGCATCATCGCCAAGTCTTCATTATTCGAGCAGATCAAGGCTCATCAATTTGATGATCCACATTTGTTGGTTCATCGGAAGACCTATAGGGTGGTTCCAAGGAGGTCACTATCGGTAAAGATGGTGTTCTGTAATTCCAATGTCGCCTATGTGTTCCTAATGTTGATGGCTTAAGGGAAAAGATTCTAGTAAAGGCCCATAGTTCTCGGTATTCTATTCATCCAAGTGCTACGAAGATGTATAGCGGCCTGAGGTAGCATTATTGGTGGAAGTGGATGAAGAAGAACACAGTTGAGTATGTTGTGAGGTGCCTAAATTGCCAGCAGGTTAAGTATAAGCACCAGAGGTCAGGTGTCCTACTCCAGCAGATGATTATACCTTAGTGGAAATGGGAACGGATTACTATGGAATTCGTAGTTGGGTTGTACAAACCTTGTGGAAATTTAATGCAGCTTGGGTCATTGTCGACAGGTTGAAAAGGTCGGCACACTTCAATCCAGTTGTGAACACGTATTCTTCAGAGAGTTTGGCACATATTTCCATTCAGGAGATTGTTCAATTGCACGGTGTGCCTATTTCCATCATTTTAGATAGAAGCCCTCAGTTTAGTTCACATTTATGGAGGGTAGTGCATAGAGAGTTGGGGACCTAGGTAGAGCTCAACACACCCTTTCATCCACAGACCGATGGGTAGTTGGAGCGGACGATTCAGATATTGTAGGATATACTTAGGGTATGCGTGATCACTTCAGAAGGTAGTGAGATCAATTCTTGCCTTTGGCAGAGTTTGCTAACAATAACAGGTATCAGTCCAGCATCGAGATAGCTCCATTTTAGGCTTATATGGTCAAGGATTTCATTCACCCATCGGATAGTTTGGGCCCGGTAAGGCTAAGTTATATGGTACAGATTTGGTAAAGGATGCCTTGGAAAGGTAAAGTTGATTAAGGAGAAACTTTGCACAGCACAGTCTAGGTAGAAGAGTTATGGGAATCAGAAGTATCAAGTATGATAGCGAGAAGGTTCGCTTGAAAGTCTTGCTGATGAAGGTAATCATGAGGTTCGGAAAGAAGGGCAAGTTAAGCCCAAGGTTTCTAGGTCCATTTGAGGTGCAGAGGTGAGCTACGAAGGTTGCTAACGAGCTTGCTTTGCCTTCCAGTCTATCGGGAGTTCATCCGGTCTTCCATGTGTCTATGCATCAGAGATATCATGCCGACATGTCGCACGTGTTAGAGTTCAGCATGGTTCAACTGGATGAGAGCCTGGGTTATGAGGAGGAGCCAGTTGCCATTGTTGACAGACATGTTTGCCATTTGAGGTCCAAGAAGATTTTTGTTGTAACGGTTCAGTGGAGTGGTCAACCAATCTATAAGGTGACTTGAGAGGCCGATGAGGACATATAGAGCAGATATCTGCACTTATTTGGCACTCCAAGTATAATTCTAGACCCATTTAAGGATGAACATTTGTTTAAGAGATGGAGAATATAATGATCGATTGGTAATTTTGCTTTCTAGATCCCTGTTCTCCTAAGTAAGACTCCCCATATGTTCTTTAACTACTGCATGACTTACGGGGATGGTTAGTTTGGGCTTGGAAAGGTTCGGGTTTAAATCGGAACACTTGGTTCCTGTTAGCTAAAAAGGGCTAAGTTTGACTTGAATCAACATTTTGAGTCAGTGAGCACATAACCAGGATTAGACGGTCCCAAAAAGTTCATAATGATTTTTGACTTGGACATACGCTCAGATCGTGTTTTGGATGACTGGGGAGCATTTCAGCATTTAAAGTTGAAAGTTGGCTCATTGAAGGTTTTAAAGTTCTTTAAATTTTGTTTGGAGTAGGTTTTGGTATTAGTGAGGTCCGTTTTGGATTCCAAGCCCGAGAATAATTTTGTATGGTGATTTAAGGCTTGCACACAAAATTTGGTGTCATTCCGGTAGTTTAAGTATGATTCGACGCGTTCGGAGAAAGTTGGAAGAACTTGAAGTTCATAAGTTGATTCGGTTTGGTTTGGGGTTAGAAATCTTAGTTTTAATGTTTTTTTCTGCATTCTGAGGGTGCGAGTTAGTTCTATTTATGGTTTCAAATTTTATGCTTGGAGGGGGCCTCGGGGATGCAGGATGCCATTCGGACAATGCGCGGAAGTCGTTTGGCCTTGGATGAACAGTTTAAGTTTCAAGCTTCTAGTGCAATCATACCCGCGGAGGGCCAGCCGCAAGTGCGAGCTCGCAGAAGCAAGCCAGAATCCGCAGAAGCGGGCTAGCATGGGAAGCCCAGAAATCGTTGATTCAGGACATGGTGCACACCTGCGTATTTGGAAGCTTCCACAGAAGCAGCCGAAGCTGTAGGTGCGACACGTGCGTTGCAACAGCGGTCCCACAGATGCAGAAGAGGCCAACCTAGGGAGAGCCGCATCTGCGAGGCTTTATCCACAAAAGAGGTGCCGCCGAAGCGGAACTCCTGGAGGCAGTGAGGTCCATTTATTGCGGACTTAGGCCATTTTTTGGTTCATTTATTCCACTTTTTGGGGTTATTTTGGAGCTTACTAGCGAGGGATTTTCACCTAGATATTGAAGGTAAGTAATTCCTATCCAATTTAAGTTAAATATATAGATTATGGGCAGATTTTAACATGTAAAATTATGAGAATTATAGGTTTAGATGAAAAACCTAGATTTTGCTAAAAATATTATTTAACCACGAAAATGATTATAGAATTGGGTGAAAATTATATATTTGAGTTCATGAGGTTATTGGCAATAACTTTCTTTGAAAATTTCTAGAATTCGGGCACGTGGGTCTGGGGTTAAACGTTTAGAAATCTTCCAATTTGGGTTGGGTAATTGCCCTAATAGCTAAATTATTAACTCTTGAGTGTATATTTATTATTTTATATAACATTCGGCTAGTTGTGGATTGTTCGGCACCAAGTGGGGTCTTTAGAGTAAATTTGTGGCTGGAAAGTGAGCTTTAAGTCGAGGTAAGTCTCTTGGCTAACCTTTTAAGAGAGAATTTACCCTATTACTGATTTAAATTAGTATTTGCTTCTACTTGTGGGGGCTACACATGCACGAGGTAATGAGAGTCCGTGCGTAACAACTAATTTTATTTATATCTGGGTCGTTTAGGAGCCAAATCATGAAATACTTATAATGTTTGCACCCTAATTTTTAATTAAAGTGTCTAAATTATATTGGACCTTGAAAGGAATTGTAAAAGACCGAATTTCACTTACTTGAGTTTTGTCGGGTTACTTGACCGTTATTAGAAATTGTGCTTCTTTTTGTATTAATTTTGTAATAACTTTTAAATCAGATGTCCATAAAGTATAATATCTTCTTTTGGAGGGGCCCGAACGCGTTGGCAGTAGACTAGATGCATGTATGGTTCGTGCCATACAACCCTCGACAGTGTACATATTATTTTGGATTGGGCCGTACAACTTCGACATAAATCGTGTCTAATAATACCAAGAGCCTAATTATACAATTGATATTATTTCATGGCTGGTAAGTTTATGATTTTAAAGATTGGAATTGACTTGGAATTACAAATTGTGAAAGAATTATTCATTCCTGTTTGTTATTAAGTTACTAATATTATTTACCTAACCCATGCATATTTAGAATTTCTATATTTATATTGGTAGCCTTTTGTAAGTGTCGATATAAATACCTCGTTACTACTTCTTTAAAGTTAGTCTAGATACTTAGTGAGTACATATTGTTTATGTACTCAAGCTATAATTCTACAAAAATCGTGCAGGATCAAAGGCTGGTGCATCTGGCAGTCATACCGGTGCGTATCCCCGATATCCAAGGCCTAGTGGTGAGTTGCTTCATGAGCCGTTCTAGAGCCCTTAGAGTCTCTCTTTTGTATTTATATTCTTTCTACTTTACTTCATATAGTAGTTAGGGTTTTGTATTTTCTACTAGTGCTCATACACTTGTGACACCGAGTCTTGTTATACTCACTAATAGACTTTATGGTTTTGGAGTAATCATTTCACTTCATTTGTTCCCTTATTAGTCTTCATTTTTCTTATTAAATTTTCTACTTTTTATTTTTTCAACAAATGGAATTTTAACTACTTAGAAATTTATTAAAAAGGAAAATTCATGTTTAATTCAATGTTGGCTTGCCTAGCGATAACGTTGAGAACCATCACGGCTCGTAGGAGGAATAGGGTCGTGACACTTTAGTTCCTCTTCGGAATTGTTGGAAAGAAAGGTATACTTTGACTTCAGGTTAGTAGTCACCAATTTTGCCAGAGAATCTTGATTTTCCTCCCTGAAGCAATGCACAAGGCTAATATTGGCCTGGTCCATTAGTTGAGAAGTAATCCTTTATGATTTTCTTCAGCCTATAATTTTTGTTATCACCCTCCTTGAGCATATTCATCACTAGCATTGAGTCCAATTCAACAGTGAAGTCTGAGAACTCATTCTGTACACTCCAACTAATGCCAAACATAGCAGCTTGAGCCTCTGCCATGTTATTGCTGCTGCATTTTGAAGGAATTGAGAAGGCCATAATGTGATCTCCTTGGTCGTTTTTCACTACTCCTCCCAATCGTGCTTTTCCACTACCATGAATAAACTTCCATCAATGTTTACTTTTATGGATAAGTTCTATTGATTGTAGCTTGAGTATATCTGTTGTTTCATCTTGTAGTAGTTGAACCTCATTTTATACCTAGCTGTATCACTCTTAACAAAAACATGTTATATGGTTTCTTTTTTTCTTTTTTTTGGGTTAGTGCAACAGTTACAACTAGAAACAATGTTCTTACTAAAAATTAAAGATAATATCATCAAAATGAAGTTTACATAAGCACAATCTCTATGTTAGTGAAGAAATTTTTAAAGGAATTCTACAGTGCCATACCTTAGAAAGAAATTGATCTTTATCCTTTGTATCCCTGAACAAATGTAAAACTTTCTTATTGGAATACTTACCATTATCAGTAAGATCCTAAAAAGCTTGGTCAGGCAGATCATGCGCACCAATGTTGATATTATTTATATGGTGAATGAGCTCCTCTGAATTTGAGCCTCTTGAAATTCTAGTTGCCATTGTAATAAAATCATTAATAAAGATTTTGGAGCTTTTTTTGGCATTTGGAAATAAGGAAGCTAAAGGTCTCTTACAATTCCAGTTATCCCACCATACATTATAGTTTCTAGTATGCCTAATAATGTGCAGCCTTGTTTATGATTTGAATCATCTTCTGCCATGAGTGAGAATTATCAGATACATTGTGTTTAATCATTGAATCGACTCTAGCACAATATTTCTGGTTCATGAAAGTAGCCCACAGAGAAGGAATAGTTCTAATCATTAATTATGTCATCAAAGTAGGCAGTTTTTTTTCTTCCAGTGTAGATGGGGCATCCCAAATAGGTGAAGGGAAATTTCTTGTGCATAAACCAGTACTGTCCCTGATTCTATTGATTCTAACAATAGTAGTTTTGGGAGCTATTAAGATTTCTTTTATCCTTGTTAGTAACCTTTTGACCAGAGTGTTTTTCATAACTATGAAGAACATATCTGATGAGATTAATAGAATTGCTATTACCACCATAAAGATTATGTCACCAGCGTATGCTAGGTGATTAATGTGTAGACATATATGTGGAATAGAGAAGTGAACAAAATTATTATCTAGGAAAATGTTATTCAGGGAGCAAGAAAGTACTTCAACAAAAAGAATGAATAAAGAGGGAGGCAGGAAAATGTTTTTGTTTTTGTTTTTGTTTTTTTTTTGTTTTTTTTCGCTCTCCTTTACTGAGCCGGGGGTCGACTGGAAACAGCCTCTCTGCCCTTTCGGGCAGGGGTAAGGCTCGTCTACATATTATCCCCAGACCCCACTTTGTGGGATATTACTGGGTAGTTGTTGTTGTTGTTGTAAAGAGGGAGACAGGGATTCACCTTGTTTCAGACCCTATCTGGATTTAAAAAGACCTTTTCTATTGATGATAAATTACCAATTGCTAGATAGAATATTAAAGATCATGTCAATCCAAATTTTAGCAAAACGAAATTTTCTAAGCACAATAGTGACAAAGTTCTAAGATATTCTATCATAGGCTTTAGCCATATCTAACTTCGTCACAACATTACCATCTTTATTAGAATTAAAGATAGATTGAGCAATTTCCTGAATCAAAACAACATTTTCAGTAATGAGTCTATCCATAAAAAAATCACTTTCATTGGCAGAGACTAACTTAGTAAGAAAAGGGTTCGACCTAATAGAAAGGATTTTTGAGATTATCTTGTCAGTATAATTAGAAATGCTAATAGGTCTAAATTTATTTAGCGTTAAAGGCTCAACATTCCTAGGGATAAGAACAAGACAAGTATGTGTTACGGTTCGAATCCCAACATCAATCGTGATAACATCTAACGTTTGCTTATTAGGCAAGCCAACATTAGATAACCAACTTAACATATTAACAATTTAAAGTAGAGAAATAACAATTATTAAGGGTCAACAAAGCTGTAATACATGAAATAAACCCATAACATAATATTGTTTATTCTAATCCCAAAAATTTAGCGTCACTAGTACATGATCAACTAGAAATCACAAGTATAGTTTGAATAAAATACAGCAGTTTGAAATGAGTTAAACAATATAGATAGAAATAGATAGGGAATCTAGGTACTGCGAACACCAGCAGCTCTACCTCAAATCTCCTCTTTAGATATGATCCGAGCAAAAGTACCCCTAGAATTCGCTGGGACCAACACCGGTATCTGCACAAGAAGTGCAGAAGTATAGCATGAGTATATCGGTCCAATGTATTCCATAAGTATCGGAACAAACTCCGACGAGATAGTGACGAGGCTATGACAAAAAACCTACAAAAAACCTATGTAAAATTTGTACAAATATTTACAAAATGCAACAAAATAACAAGTATTGCAATTTTAAAAATAAAGTGGGAGTGGATATGAAAAAATAGGAGTATGATAAGAATGGAAAATACAAAAATACTAAATAGCCTTTTTTCGAAAACAATAATAATGCAACCAATTGAATCATTAATTCAGATATCAAATAAAGCAATAAAATTAATAATGGAATGCATCACTCTTCATACTTTTATTCTCGTCATCAACATGTAATATCATAAATGAAATGGCACGGGCATCACCCTTTGTACTTTTACTCTCTTCCTCATATAATATGATAAATGATAATAAGAAATCAAATACACCACATCACCCTTTCTGCTTTAATCCTCACAATCTCTTAAATAAATGATATTGTATGCAATAAGGCATAACAACACCCTTCGTATTTTTCACTCTTCCTCAATACGCAACACACGAATCAAAATAGCAAAACTAGGTAGGGAGCAATTTCACTTCAATCATAGTGTAATGATAATTCAACCCGACTTTCAAAATCTTAACAACTTCAAAATAAACAATGGATATGAAGGTAACCAATTAACGAAGTAGTAATCTAACTACAACATGAAAAGTATAATCATTGAAATAATATAATAATACACAATAATTTTCACCCGTATACTTTAACCCAATGACTACACACATACTCGTTACCTTACATATATACCATCCCGCACATAATTTACGTAGCAAATGACCAGCAAGTCCTAATTCACTCAAGTCAAAATTAGTTACGACACTTACCCCGCTCCGCCACTAAGTCAATCAACCAACCACGTCCTTACCTTTTGAACAAACCTCCAAATCAACCAATTCTAATCAATTATTGATCCAACAATTCAAAATAGGCTTTAGAAACTAAACATGACTGAAAAAGATTCAATCTTTAATGAATTTAGAAAAAGTTAACCTCGGGCTCGCTTGGTCAAAACTCGAGATTCAAACTAAAACCTAGTTACTCAATCACCCCTGAGCTCGATTACGTGATTTATTTTGAAATATGACCTCAATTTGAGGTCCAAATCATAGTTTTATAAAATTTCCAATTTCTACCCAAATCCCTAATTTCTACCATAAAATCCTAGATTTAATGTTGAAAACACATGAAATATTGGGTAACTGAAAGAAAGCAGATTAAAGTTTCTTACCAATAAATTTGGGAGGAAAAATCTCTTGAAAAATTGCCTTTAGAGTGTTTAGGGTTAAGAAATGGTATGGAATGAGCTAAGTCTCGATTTCTCCTTTTTTACCTAGTTGCGGATGTCGCAACTGCAAACTCTGCAAACATCGCAAATGTAAAAGTAAGGTCACAAATTCAAACTTTGCAGCATAAGCCCAAAATTCGCTAATGCGACAAAATGTTTGCAAATGCGAACTGTCCCCCCTTCGCAGATAATTACTTCACCAATGCGACGTTTACCCCTCGAAACTCTGTGTTGCAAATGTGACTCTAAGATCACAAATGCAGTCTCAACTAGTTCACAAATGTGAACCCTTTCCTCACAATTGAAAGACTACCCATGCCAATACCCTACTCGCAAATGCGATGTCTTGATCGTAAAGTGAGCTTGCATTTGCAAGCCAGGCCTTGCCAATGCAAGATCTGCAGACCAATATTAGAAACAACAGCGCACCAACTAGTTCAAGTAATCCAAAACTCATGGATACAAGCCTAAAAATATAGTACGAACTTGCTCGCGCAAACATAATGCCAAAACAACATCTAAAACCACATCCGACATAAAACACATGAAATTCATAGGAAAACTCAAGAAGCTCTAGAATCACAACTACGCGTCCAAATCCTATGAAACCAACTCCGAATTGCACCAAATTTTGTAGATAAGTTTCAAATAAAAAATCATACCTATTTCAAGTCCCAAACACTACAACAAATCCGGAAAAAGGCGACCACAAAAAGCGGCCATAGTTTATCGCTTACAGGTCAAAAAGTGTCCAAAAAGTGTCTAAACAGGCCTGGTCAATTTTTTGCTAGTCCCTTTACCTTAGGGACCAAAGTTGGTCTCTAATTAGCAATCAACTTTGGTCTCTAAGGTAAAAGGACCAAATATTGTGGGTAAATAATATACCGCCAAGCTTTGGTCGCTATATTGTTTTAATAATATAAAACCGAAGTTGATCACTATATTCAAATTACAATTTTTATTTATTATTAATCAAAATATAGCAACCAACTTTGGTCTATAAATCAAATATTATATTTTAAAATTTGAAAAATAACAACCAAAGTTGGTCGCTATTTTTTATTTTTTAAATTATTTAAATATTAGTGACCAAAATTGATTGTTACTTTCAAGAATTTAATTATTTTTTAAACATAAGAGACCAAGATTTTTCGCTATTTTTCAGAAATTATTTTTTTGATAGAATAGCGACCAAAGTAGGCCGGCTTTTAAGAAATGTGGGCTAATTAGCGACCAACCTTGGTCGCTACTGCCCAGAAAATATTTTGTTTAAATAGAAAAGCGACCAAAAGTTGGTCGTTTTTTTGGGTATAATTTTGGCGGAAACTGCCTGTTTGGTAGCTACACCACCTGCCAGCATGCCAAATCCCTATTACAAGTAACAGCAACGATAATACCAATAAAAAAAAAACAATAACACAACAACAACGACAACAAAAACACAACAACAACATTAGCAAAAACATTAAAACCAACAAAGTATAAAGTTCAATAGAACTAACACATTAAGCTAACCAAACTAAGTTAACTCCTATTATAAGCCCATTCAAAAACCGATTCTATTTGTCTAGTTCAAAGTGTATAAAAGCCAAAGAGGGTTTTGTACATCATTATCATCACTGTCTAATAAAATTTCATCACCAAGACGGTATCTAGAAAGGTATACTTGTCGAGGACGGGAAGAACGATCACATGGAGGAAAAAAGGAATGAGCACTTGGAGGACGGGAGGAATGAGCATGGGGAAGGTGAGACTCTGGCGATGACTTACGAGATCGGGGAATCGGAAGACTTCCAGAAGTTAGGAGAGATTTGAGATACTCTTGCATGCCCTGGCACTGAGCTTTCATGCTAATGTACTGAGCATCTATAATCTTTTCTATTTCTTTGGCTGCTTCTAGATCGGATGTGTGCTGAGTCACAGTCTCCCACATAGCAGAGAGGATCTCCCCATCAAGTTGCCCGGCTCACGAGGAAGTCCATATTCCTTGCATTCCACACTTATAGCGATGGAATTTCTTAGTAGGAAGCCCGTATACTTTTCCCCATTTTGGACCGCCAACAGCCTCCGTCCACATTCTTTCAGCATCCCTGTCCGAAGGTTGGATTACCTTGCACGACTTATTAGGTTGCTGACTGCATATGAATTCCTCCACTTTAGCTGTGAAGCGAACCTATAAGAAAAATTACATTGAATTAGCATTTCAAAATTTATATAAAAGTAAATGAAAATACTTAATGAAAAGTGAAAACTAACATGTACAGTCGAGGTTCAGCCCTCGAATCACCTTTCATGATCCGTCTCTTTCTTCTTCTTCACAATATGAGTTTCCTTGAATAGCTCATCTTGGGTCATCGGACGCCCCAAATTCTCTACCTGAAAACTCATAAATTTTAGTTAATAAATAGAATACATATACTTTGAAAATTAAAACAAATTAAGCAATTACGTAGCATTATTCTTTTTATCGTCCCTTAGTTGATTGTACCTCCACTGTGCAAGGATCCTCCCTTCTCATATGCGTGAGCTTTTTTTTCTTTTTCGCTCTTCTCTATGAACTTTGCGGTAAGCCATTGCCTTTGCAAATCCTCCCATAAATTCTGAAGCAGCCAGTTAGGCTTCTGGTTCAACTTTCTAGCTTTGGATAAATAATGCGACAACCGCTTGCGAGCTTTGAGATGAAGATTTTCATCCACTTCCGTACTATTACGGTGTTCCCATACACAATTGCTCTATATTTTGAAAGTTAAATATTATATGGAAATATCATAAATATAAGTAATTATACTGCTTAATAAACATTTATACCTTAAATTAATTAAAAATTTGCTTCTACAACGAGAATGAGAATTCACTCTAAGTCGCATAAGGGCCATCATAAAGATTTCTGGTTGCTTTGATGATTATCCTCGTAGTAATACTACTCGGGATGAACCTGCAATTTAATAAAAAACACATTAACATCTTAATAAAAACTGTACAAAACAATAAACATAAAAAAATAAATAACTCTTACCCATCATCTTCTAGGACAAAGATGATCATGCCATATTGATCATAATGCACCTCCTTGTCATTATCAGCATCATCGTCCAAAGTATGTATATCAGGGTATGTGTTGAAGGTGTAGGGGGGGTCAGAGCTAGTATCTTGCAGGCGAAGTTTTGAAATAGATGGAGTCCCTGATGCAGATGGTTGTGATCCCTATGAGTGCGACATAGCTGGATGGACCGCAAGTGGCTGTGATACTGATAGCTGTGACTAGAGTGGTTATGAGCTGAGTGATTGTGACACTGATAGCTGTGATCCACGTGGATGTGACATGGGTCGATGTGATCCATAGAATAGCGATGGCTGGGATCCACGTGGTCGTGAGGCAGGTGGACTGTATGTTGGGCGTATAGTCTTATGGCCCTATGATGAAATACCTGGTGTTTGCACGAAGGCGTTGGGCTCGTGATGCTGTGGCAGCTCAGAATAACCCTGCGGTGGAGGCAAAGACATAGGCATAGGCATAAACATCTCTCAAAAGGGTGGAAAATATTGAGTATTATCTTCAACACTCCTCTTCTGTTTCCTAGCATTTTCTTGACCCCGAGAACCAGTAGGGTCATTATTACCTCGACCCTTGCCTGTCATCTCATAATATAATACATATTTATATTGAAACATATAAAGAAACTAGCTAAAACGAGAGTTATTATAGAAACCAACTTTTTAAAGCTCATCGACGTATTGTTCCTCGTCTGAGAATTCTTCTTCCTCACTAGTTTGAGCTTCATAAGTTGATTCTTCTTCCTCGTTTTCTATAATTCTTACTTCATTTATATCAGCTTCTTCCAATATGTGTTCAAGATGTTCGAAATTATTTTCTAAAACTTCGTCCACTATTTGGTGAACACTGGAGATATCCTTTTGATATGCAACGTCTAACACATTCTCGACTTTCACCCTACCTACATGCTTAGTTTTTATTACAACCCACCAATCAGAATTATTTTGCCGTAATGGATAAGGAGCATAATACACTTTCCTAACATTATTTGCAATTATGAAATGATCATAGCGATCATACTCTCTCGTATAATTAGCCTCAATTATGTTATATTGATTGTGTACTCTTGAAACTCTTGTTGGATTTAGGTCAAACCACTTGCATCTAAAGAGTATCAATTTCTTAAATGGCCAACCTGTATATTCTAGTTCTGTTATTTCTTTGAGCACACCATAATAATCAATATCTCCAACTTGGTTGCCATCACCACCTTGAACCCACACCCCACTATTGTTGCTATTTTTATTTTTGGAGCAATCCTCTATGTGAAACTTATTTATTCACAACGTACTTAGACATTATTGTGACCTCAAGCCCAGGTCCCCAAGATATATCTTTTAAAAATTGATTTGCACCATTATATGAATTATTTACCTACATATTACTAAAAAAATTCGTAAGTTAGCATAACTTCCAAACGTTGTTTACCTACATAGTGTTAGAATATTTTAAGGATAAACTTACAAATTGTTTGACCACGTATCAAATCTCGTATATACATCATCATGGCCAAGTTGATGCACGAAGTGACTATGACACATCAAGTATTTTTAATAGCTGCATTGAGATGTAATAACAATAAATTTTATATTTTGATAAGTACTAAATCAATACTTATTTGAGAAATGGTACAACTTCGGGATAATTTAGCAACACATGAAGTGTAGCTAACTTGAACTCTTCAAACTTCTCTTTCCAACATCCTTAGAACATCGGCCTGGTTGATTGAATATGGACATAGACGGATATAATGGATCATTCACACATTCGGTTTGTGTGTCTATTGGGACTATTACTAGCACATGACACATCTCTCAAAATTATAAGAACAAAAATGAGAAGTTCCTTTGCAAGATAAGCTTCGCATATAGATCCTTCCTATTCCTATGCTTAACAAATTGTTTGCATTTGCCAATTGTCCTATATAATTTCAGGTTAGCCAAGAACATTCAAATAAAATAGAAAATTACATCAAACTTATAATATTACCTCTCAAAGGGATACATCCATCTATATTGAACAGGCCCTCCAAATTGTGCCTCGTGTACAAGGTAGATTGGAAGGTGTTCATAAAAACAATCACATGGAAATATCTTTTCCATCTTAGTAGAAGTTACACGAATGTTCTAATCCATCTGGAATAGATTTTCTTCCCTTAATGTGGAAGAACACATGTCTTTGAAAAAGAAACTAATCTCTGTGATGGGTTTCCAGATTCTTTCAGGCAAACCACTAAATGCAATAAGCACTAAGGTCTCCATGAAAACATGATAGTCATGACTTTTCAAATGGCTCAACTTCCCTACCTCCATATCTACTTTTTTCCCAAGATTCGACAACCTCTTCATTTCGTTACCCAATCACAAATTTGCCGTCTTTCCTACAAAGTGAACGTGTAACTTGCTTTAGGCTTGAACACCTTTCCACTGTTTGCTGCCTGCAAATATAATTCAGGCCGCCTCTAATATTCTTGTAAGTCCCTTCTAACCTTTTGGTTATCCTTTGTCTTACCTTTGACATCCATCGCTATGTAGAACAAATTGTCAAAATAATTCTTCTCAATATGCATGTCATCAAGGTTGTTATGGAGAAGATTATCCTTCTAATAAGGCAACTCCCAAAATATATTCTGTTTCGTCCAATTATGTGAAATACCATATCTGGGGAATCTATGAGTTGGAGTTTAAGTAACTTTACTGAAGTTATGGACCCTCTCCGAAATTTCCTCACATGAAAGTATAGGAGGTGGAGAATCATATTCCATTTTATTCTGTTTTGAATGACTTTTTTATCCTTCTAAACTCATGATCAGGAGGCAAGAATTGACGATGACAATCAAACCATTATTTTTTTCGGCTATATTTCAAAGTGAATGCTTTAGTATTTCCATGCAGTAAGGACATGCTAGCTTCCTAGCAGTCATCCACCCAGACAACATTCCATATTGCAGGAAAATCGTTAATTGTCAACATTAAATAAGCGCGCAAATTGAAATTCTGCTTGGTCGATATGTCATATATTTCAACACCATCGTACCACAATTGTATTAGCTCATAAAGCAAAGGTTTCAAATATAAAACATTCAAACTTTTTGGATTACGTGGACAGGGGATAATACAATTTAAAAATATACATGGACTAGTCATGCACAAGTCGGGCGGTAGATTATAAGGTGCAAAGACAGGCCAACATAAATATGGTGTCACAGATACAGAAAAAGGCGTGAAGCCATCCACACATAGAGCTAATCGAATGTTCCTTGGTTCACTAGCAAAATCTGGATATGTCCTATCAAAGTTGTCACGACTCAGATTTTCCACCCTCAGGAGTTGTAATGGCGCCTACTAATATGAGCTAGGCAAGCCAACCATTTGAACAATTTAACTTTTCACATATTTTATATTCTTCAATTATTACAAAGATATAACAATTAAATGGTGGAATTTAAATTAAGCGGAAGAAGAACAATAATTATCTGAACATAAACACCTAGTACAACTGTTTGAGTCTCGACTACCTAGACCTGATGTCAAAGTTTCACAGACGGTCTAAGAATTTTACAAACAAAGTCCCGAAAGAATTAAATACAAAAGTATATGGAAATGTATATAAGAAACAAGAAAATAGATAGAAGGAGACACTAGGGTCTGCGAACGCCTGCAGGGCTACCTCGGGTAGCCTGATTAACAAGATCAAGCCTCACTGCGGTTTGAAATATACTAGACTGAGGTCTGCACAAAAGAGTGCACAGTGTAGTATCAGCACAATCGACCCCATGTGCTGGTAAGTGCCTAACCTAACCTTGGTGAAGTAGTGACGAGACTAGGACCAAACTCCAGATAAACTTGTGTGGTTATATAATATATGGTGAAACAGTAAATATGTAATAAGCAATTAAAGTTGGGGAAGGGGAAAATGCTGCAGGGGTGGCAGATAACCAGAATATCAAAGAGCAATAAGGAAACAATAATTTAGCTTCCAACACGGATAAAGAGAAATAAAGGCAAATTTCACTTTCAATTTCATCTTGTTGTAGGCGTGCAACCCGATCCTGTTTCTCATATCTTGTGGTAGGCGTACCACCCGCTCCAATTTCATCATATCTCGTGGCAGGCATACCACTGCTCCCACTTTATTATATTAACAGATCTTTGAAATGAAATTACTCCAACAACCGCAACAATTAATATAAAATCATAGGATAACAAGTACGCAATAATTATGATTCACTGAGGAAAACAAATAATGGCAAGTAGCAATTAATTATAGACGTTAAAGAGAAAATAGGAAAATTTAACGCTTAGTATGCTAAATGTTAAGTATCAATTAAGTCGCATAAACATGTAACAGTTATAGCATAAATTCAATAATAATTAGCAACACGATAAAGGTAAATGTGAACACAAAGAATCAACGTAATTGTAGAATAAGACAATTAATGCAATTGAATTGATAACAAGAAATTATAACAAACGACAATAAGTGCACGACATTACCCTTCGTGCTTTAACATCCTCTCACCAAAATAATATACGGCATCACCCTTCGTACTTTACACTCTCTCACCAAAACAATACACGGCATCACCCTTCGTGCTTTACACTCTTTCTCACTCAAGCAATAATTACAAAGAAATTAGGGCAAGGGAAATAATCACATCACCACAAAATCAAGTAACAATAGAAGATCAGTAAAATAAATGTAACAACATAACTCAATTATCAGCAAGAATCAAACAAAATCAAGGACAAGTGCACGGCATCACCCTTCGTGCTTTTACTCTCATCCTCACCAGGCAATGATATAATAAAAATGTGCACGACATCACCCTTCGTGCTTTTATTCTCATCCTCACCAAGCAATGATATAATAGAAATGTGCACGACATCACCCTTCATGCTTTTACTCTATTTCGTCACATATACACGATATCACCCTTCATGCTTTAACACTCTTTCCTGACAATAACAAATAATATACAACATCACCCTTCGTGCTTTACACTCTTCGTCACCCAAGCAATAATTAAAAATAAAGGGGTAAGGGAGTAAACAAATAATAATTGAAATCCCGGCAAGTGAACATAATTTAATAGTTTAATCCCAACAAGGGAACAATATCAGTAAATCTCAGCATCCCGGCACAAACATCTTGGAAACAGAAATTTAATTACTCTTTCTCTTTCTTTTACTTTTAATTCTCAACTAGTTTTACCACCTGAGCCAATGCTCCAAAGGGTTCAGTCATCTCATATACTTTCACAATTTGTAATATACTCGAGCCAATGCTCTTCGATGTTCAAAGGTCACAATTTCTTTCACCAGCTTTTCACAAAATATAGAAATCATCACAAAGGCATGAAAGAAACAAGGAAATCATGATATTCACAATATAAAGACTCAAGGTCCTGCTAGACCCCAACGTATAGATACTCGTTACCATGCCTATAGGTCATACTCAATAATTATCACATAGCAAATAGAACTCAACTCCTAATCCCTCATTCTAAGGTTAGACCAAACACTTACCTCAAATTTCCACGGTTAATTCAATCCTCAATAACCGTCTTTCCTTTCGAATTTGGCTCCAAATCAAATATATTTATACATAAATAACTTTAATACATCAATAAATGCTAAACAACGCGAACCTAATGCCTAATTATAGCCTTTCCATCATTTTTCCCTAAAATTCAAAAATCGACACTGGACCCGCTTGGTCAAAATACGAGGTTCGGACCAAAATCAAATTACCCATTCACCCACAAGCCCGACTGTATAATTTGTATTCAAATTCGACCCCAAAACAATGTCTAAATCAAGAAAATCAAAGATCCCTAACTCTACCCAAATCCCTAATTTTCTACCCTCAATCATATATTTTAGGCCTAGGATTTTAATAGATATCAAAGGAAATGAAAAAAAATAAGTTAGGGATTACTAACACAAGAGATTTTGATGAAGAATCGCTTCAATGGTCGCCAAAGAGCTTGGAGAATAGGTATATTGTAAAATTTTTGGTGAATCCTGTAATGGCACTATTCTGGAATTTTAAAATTTAACTAGCTAAAAAATAGTCTATGCGAATGCAAAGAATGAAATGAGATCGTACAGAGGAAGGGGAAAATGGTCACACGATCACGAAAGGAGCACTACGATTGCGTAGAAGAAACAGGTAAGTCTTTGTGATCGCGAACATGACTATGCGATCGTATAGAGGAAAATATAGGGCTTCTCAGGCTAACACTATGTGATCACGGGAGGAGCAATGCGATCACATAGAACAAACTGGACCCCTGAAACTTCACACTATGCGACCGCAGACATGGTTATGCGATCGTATAGCACAAAAGACTGGACAACAGCTGACATCAGTTCTGCAATTTTATTTCTAAGGCTAAAACAACCCTGAAACACATCTGAATCACACCTGAGCCCTGTGGGCTCCTAACCAAACACATAAACTAGATCAACAACATCATATCCATGCGTTCGAATCACCAAAATGACATAAAAAATAATGAATCAAACCTCAAAATTAAGAGTTTTTTTCCTCAAACTTCATTAAGTTTCAAATTTAGAACATTAAGTCCGAAGCATGTCAAACGGCGTCCATTTATAACCAAATTTTACAGAAATATATTAATTCACATATAAGACCTGTACCGGGTGTCCAAACCAAATATACATGCCCGATACCAACACGTTCCAATCAAAAATTATTTTAATTTTTCCTTAACAATTTCGGAAAATAATCTTTTAAAAATTCATTTCTTGGGCTCGAGACCTTGGAATTCTATTCCGGGCATACGCATGTGTCCTATATTTTCCCACGTACCCTTCGGGACCGTCAAATCACATTTTCGGGTCTGTTTACCATAAAAAGTTGACCAAAGTCAACTTTATTAATATTTAATATCAAAACTTAGCATTTTTAATACAATTTCATATTTAAGCTTTTCGGCTATGCGCTCGGACTACGCATGCAAATCTAGGCGACTCTAAATGAGGTTTTCAAGGCCTTAGAAGCATAGAATTAATTAAAAACATGTGATGACCCCTTTGGCTCATCACGTTATCCACCTCTAAAACAATCGTTCGTCCTCGGACGGACAGAAGAAAGAAGTACCTGAGTAGGGGAAAAGATAAGGATAACTGCTCCGCATATCAGACACGGACTACTAGGTCGATGCCTCAGGAGGCTGACGTCTCCACTGAAAACAAACAGAAGGGAAACTCTTGGGTCTCAACTGACGAACCTGCTGGTCCAGAATAGCTACCAGCTCCTCCTCATAAGACAAGTTCTTGTTGAGCTGGATAGTGCTGAAATCTAACACATAGGCTTGATCGCCGTGATACCTCCGAAACATGAACACATGAAACACTGGATGCGCGGCTAATAATCTCAACGGTGAAGAGCGTTTATAAGCTACCTCTCCCACTCGCACAAGAATCTCAAACAGACCAATGAACCTAGGACTAAGCCTGCCCTTCTTCCCAAATCTTGTTACACCCTTCGTAGGCGACACTTAGAGCAGTACCCGCTCACCAATCATAAAAGCTATGCCTTGAACCTTACGGCCTCCATAACTCTTTCACCTGGATTGAGCTGAACGAAGCCTATCCTGAATGATCCTGACCTTGTCCAAGGCCTCCTGAATCAAATCCGTAGCCAACAACCGAGCCTCTCCTGGCTCAAACCATCCGACCAGAGGTCGACACTGCCTACCATATAAAGCCTCATAAAGATCCATCTGGATACTCGACTGGTAGCTGTTGTTGCAGGAAAACTCTGCTAAAGGCAAAAACTGATCCCACAAACCTCCAAAGTCAATAACACAAGCGCGAAGCATATCCTCCAACCTCTGAATAGTCTGCTCGGACTGACCGTCCGTCTGAGGATGAAATATTGTTCTCATTTCAATCTATGTGCCCAACTCTCGCTAAACTGCCCCCATAAGCGTGAGGTAAACTACGTGCCCCAGTCCGAAATGATAGATACGGGCATACCATGAAGGCGAACAATCTCCCGAATATAGATCTTAACTAACCTCTTAGAAGAATAGGAGATTGACACATGAATGAAATATGCTGACTTGGTCAGCCTATCAACAATGACCCAAACTGCATCGAACTTCTTCCAAGTCTGCGGAAGCCTAGTAACAAAATCCATAGTGATCTGCTCCTACTTCCACTTGGGAAGCTCAATCCTATGAAACAATCCACCTAGTCTGTCCTGCTCATACTAAACCTGCTGAAAATTCAAACACCGAGCCACATATTCCACAATATCCTTCTTCATTTTACGCCACCAACAATGCTGTCGCAAATCTTGATACATCTTCGCGGCGCCTGGTTGAATAGAATACTGGTAACTATGAGCCTTCTTTAAAATCGACTCTCAAAGCCAATCCATATTAGGCACACAAATTCGACCGTGCAATCTCAAAACTTTATCATCATTTATGGCAACCTGCTTGGCATCTCCGCACTGCATCGTGTCTCAGTGGACACATAAATGGGGATCATCATACTGCCGATCATGGATACGCTCTAATAATGAAGATCGAGCAAGCGTGCAAGATAACAACTGGGCTCAGAAACATTCGGTCTCACAAATTGTTTGGTCAAAGCCTGAACATCCAAAGTAAGCAGCCTCTCACCAACCAAAATATAAGCAAGCCTGCCCATCCTAGCTAACTTTCTAATAAATGCATCGGCCACCACATTGGCCTTTCCCATATGACACAAAAATGGTGATATCAAAATCTTTCAACAACTCCAACCACCTCCTCTACCTCAAATTAAACTCCTTTTTGCTTGAACAAATACTAAAGACTCTTGTGATTAGTGAACACCTCACATGCCACACCATACAGATAATACCTCTAAATCTTCAATGCCTGAACTATGGATACCAACTCCAAATCATGAACCTGATAGTTCTTCTCGTAAATCTACAACTGATGTGAAGCTTAGGCAATGACCTTGCCATCCCGCATTAACACTGCACTAGCCCAGTACAAGAAGCATTACAATAAACTATACAAGGCCCTGAACCTGTGGGCAAAACCAACACCAATGCCGTATTTAAAGCTATCTTGACTTTTAGAAAGCTCGCCTCACACTCATCTGACCATCTGAGCTGAGCACCCTTCTAGGTCAACCTGGTCATCGAGGCTGCATTTGATGAAAACCCCTCAACGAACCGACGATAGTAGCCTGCCAATCCCAAGAAACTTTGAATCTCTATAGCTGATGCTGGTCTAAGCCAGCTCTTCACTGCCTTAATCTTTTTCGAATCAACTTGAATACCCTCTGCTGATACAACATGACCCGGAAATATAACTAAACTCAACCAGAACTCACACTTCGAGAACCTTGCATATAACTGACTATCCCTCAGGGAACTCACAAACAACAGGCACATAATCAATAGAAAGAACCTCAGCACTAGAATCATGAATATATGCCAATTAGGCACAACACACCTCCTCGACCATACGTTGAGCCTTTACATACGAGATAACACTACGGGCAGAATGACCAGGAGTCTCTCTCCACTCTAAACAAGGCATACCCACTAAAGCTAAGGTTACAGGCTTAGGATGGCAATCCAAGATAGCGTGGTAAGGTGATAAACAGTCCATCCCCAATATGATATCGAAATCAACTATGTCTAAAAGCAAGAAATCCACACGAGTCTCAAGACCCCCAATCACCACAATACCAGAACGAGGGACTCAATCGACCACAATGGAATCACCCCGGTGTAGACACATGAATAGGAACACCCAATGCATCACTAGGCATGACCAGATAAGGTGTAAGATAAAACTGAAGCTTCTCTTCCACAAACCAGAACAGTACGTGCACCTCCACCTCTAATACCTTTACCTCCACCTCTAACATCTCTACCTCCACCTCTAATACCTCTACCTCCACCTCTAGCTGACTGAGCGGGCTGGACAAATCCTTTAATAAACCTCCCCACTCTCTCTTACAGTAGGATGGTTGATAAGAGCATGACGAGCCACGTCAATGAATTTGATCTCGTACTGATTAACGGTCATAGAACCCTACTGGGGATGCTCCAACTGCCTCCGATAGACCTCTCTCTTAGTGATGGGAAGAAACTTCTCCAAAAATAGTTGCGTGAACTGTTCTCTAGTCAAGACTGGAGATCCGGCTAGTCTAGCTAAACAATAATCCCTCCACCAAGTCTTGGCGGATCCAGACAAGCAAAATGTAGCAAAATCAACCCTATTGATCTTCATGAACCCCATGTCCCTAAGAACCTCATGACAGTCGTCTAGATAATCTTGAGGATCCTTTGAAGATGCACCGTGGGAAGTAGTATCGAAGAGCTTGGTGGAACCTATCTAACCTCCACAAAGCATCCAAAGACGTAGCCAATCTATCAATGATCTATGCTGTTGCTCAACTGAAAAAGTGGTACATGACCTTGCCATTTGCAAAAGAACAAAGTAGAAATACAATTAGCATTAGGAAACAAATCCACATGATAAGAAAGAACAAACATGGAATTTTTTAACTCCGTAGCATCTAAGGGATAAATACAAACGTCTCCGTACTGATCCCTCAGACTCTGCTAAGCTCGTCTGTGAACTGTGAGACCCATGTAACCTAAAGCTCTGATACCAACTTGTCACGACTCGGATTTCCCCACCCTCGGGAGCCGTGATGATGCCTACTAATGTTAGCACGGCAAGCCAATCATTTGAACAATTTAACTTTTCACCTATTTTATATTATTTAATAATTACGAAGATATAACAATTAAACAACAAAATTTAACATAAGCGGAAGAAGAACAACAATTATCTGAACATAAACACATAGTACAACTATTTGAATCTCGACTACCCAGACCCGGTGTCACAATTTCACAGACGATTTAAGAATTCAACAAACAAATGCCCGAAAGAATTGAATACAACACTGTCTCTAGAAATGCATATAAGAAATAAGAAAGTAGATAGAAGGAGATGCCAGGGCCTGTGAATGCCTGAAGGGCTACCTCGGCTCGCCTGATGAAAAAGATCCAACGATCTCACTGCGGTCCAAAATCTACAACATTAGGGCATGCACAAAAGAGTGCAGAGTGTAGTAGTAGCACGATCGACCCTATGTGCTAGTAAGTGTCTAGCCTAACCTCGGCGAAGTAGTGATGAGGCTAGGACAAGACTCCAGATAAACCTGTGCAGGTATATAATATATGGAAAAAAAGTAAACACGTATTAAGCAATTAAAGCTGGGGAAGTGGAACATGCTGCAGGGGTGGCAGATAACCAGAATATCAAAGAACAATAAGAAAACTGTAATTTAGCTTCTAACATGAATAAAGAGAAATAAAAAGGCCTTTCACTTTCAATTTTATCTTATTGCAAGCTTCCCGATCCCGTTTCTGATATCTCGTGGTAGGCATACCACCCGCTCCCATTTCCTCATATCTTGTGGTAGGCGTACCACTTGCTCCCAATTCATTATATTAACAGTTCTTATAAATGAAATTACTCCAACAACCGCAACAATTAATACAAAATCATAGGACAACAAGTACACAATAATTATGATTCACTGAGAAAAATAAATAATGACAAGTAGCAATTAGTTATGAACATTAAGGAGAAAATAGGCAAATTTAATGTTTAGTATGTTAAATGTCAAGTAGCAATTAAGTCACATAAATATGTAGTAGTTATAGCATAAATTATATAATAACTAGTAACACGATAAAAGAAAATGCCAAAATAAAGAATCACAATAATTGTGGAATAAAATAATTGATGCACTTGAATTGATAACAAGAAATCATAAAAAACAGTAATAAGTGCACAACATCACCCTTCGTGCTTTAACACTCTCTCACCAAAGTAATACGTGGCATCACCCTTCGTCCTTTACACTTTCTCACCAAAACAATACACAACGTCACCCTTCGTGCTTTACAGTCTTCCTCACCCAAGCAAGAATTACCAAGCAATTAGGGCAAGGGAATCAATGACATCACCATAAAGTCAAGTAACAGCAGAAAATCAGTAAAATAAATGTAAAGAACAACATAACTCAGTTATCATCAAGAATCAGAGAAATCAAAGACAAGTGCACAGCATCACCCTTCGTGTTTTTACTCTCATCCTCACCCAACAATGATATAATAGAAATGTGTACGGCATTACCCTTCGTGCTTTCACTCTCATTCCTCACATATAATCAATAGAATCGGAATAGAATGGTACATCATGCGGCACGTCATCACCCTTCGTGCTATAACACTCTTCCCTTACAATAACAAACAATACACGACATCACCCTTCATGTTTTACACTCTTCCTCACCCAAGCAACAATTACAAACAAAGGGGCAAGGAAGTAAACAAATAATAACAGAAATCCCGGCATAATTTAACAGTTAAATCCCGGCAAGGGTACAATATCAATAAATCTCAGCATCCCGACAAGGGAGACAATCAACAAAGTCACAAACATCTCGGCATGGGAACAATTTAATAACCGTTTCTCTTTCTTTTACTTTTACTTCTCAACTAGTTTCACCACTTGAGCTGATGCTCCAAAGGGTTCAGTCATCTCATATACTTTCATAATTTGTAATATACTCGAGCCAAATGCTCCTTGATGTTCAAAGGCCACAATTTTTTTCTGCTACTTTTCACAACATATAGAATCATTACCAAGGCATGAAAGAAACAATGAAATCATGATATTCGCAATATATAGACTCACGGTCATTCTAGACACCAAGGTATAAATACTCATCACCATGCCTATACGTCGTACTCAACAATTATCACATAGCAAATAGAACTCAACTCCTAATCCCTCAAGCTAAGGTTAGACCAAACACTTACCTCAAACTTCTACGGTAAATTCAATCCTTAATAACCGCCTTTCCTTTTGAATTTGGCTCCAAATCTAATGTATTTATACATAAATAACTTCAATAAATCAATAAATGCTAAAAAACGCGATCCCAATGCCTGATTATAGCCTTTCCATCATTTTCCCAAAAAATCAAAAATCGACACCGGACCCGTTTGGTCAAACCACGAGGTTCGGACCAAAATCAAACCACCCATTCACCCACGAGCTTGAAAGTATAATTTGTTTTCAAAATTCGACCCCAAAACGAGGTCTAAATCAAGAGTATTTAAAAAGCCCTAACTCTACCCAAATCCCTAATTTTCTACCCTCAATCATATGGTTTAGGCTACGATTTAAATAGATGTTGAAGGAAATGTAAGAAAATAAGTTAAGGATTACTACTCCAAGATATTTTGGTGAAGAATCACTTCAATAATCGACTTAGATCTTGGAGAAGAAAGGTTTTGTGAAATTTTTGGTGAATCCCGAAATGACACTGTTTTGGAATTTTAAATTTAACCGAGCGAAAAATAGTCTATGTAATCATGAAAAATGCAATGCGATCGCATAAAGGAAGAGGAAAATGGTCACCGCGACCGCGTAAGGAGCACTGTGATCGCGTAGAAGAAACAGGCTGGTAACTGCGATTGCGAACAGGACTATGTGATCGCATATAGGAAAATATAGGGATTCTTAGGCTAACATTATGCGATCGCGGGAGGAGCTATGCGATCGCATAACAAACTTGACCCCTAAAACTTTACACTATGCGATTACGGACATGGCTATCTGAAAGCATAGCACAAAGAACTGGACAACAGCAGACAACAGTTCTGCAATTTTTTTTCTAAGGCTAAAACAACCCCGAAACACATTCGAATCACACCCGAGCCCTCGGGACTCCTAACCAAGCACATGAACTAACTTAACAACATTATACTAACTTATCCATGAGATCAAATCACCAAAATAACCTAAAAAATAATGAATCAAACCTGAAAATTAAGAGTGTTTTCCTCAAACCTCATTAAGTTTCAAATTTAGAACTTTAAGTCCGAAACACGTCAAACAACGTCCATTTTTAACCAAACTTTACAGAAATATATCAATTCACTAATAAGACCTGTACTGGGTGCCAAAACAAAAAATACGGGCCCGATACCAATACGTTCCAATCAAATATCATTACAATTTTTTCTTATCAATTTTTGAAAAATTATTTCTTTTAAAAATTCATTTTTCGGGCTCGGGACCTTGGAATTTGATTTCGGGTATATGCCCGAGTCCCATATTTTCCCGCAGATCCTTTGGAACCATTAAATCACAGGTCCGGGTCCATTTACTCGAAAAGTTGACCAAAGTCAAAATATATTTATTTTAATATCAAAACATAGAATTTTTCACAGAATTTTATATTTAAGCTTTCCAGATACACTCCCAGACTACCCATGCAAATCTAGACGAATCTAAATGAGGTTTTTAAGCCTTGGAAGCATAAAATTAATTAAAAACGGGTGATAGCCCCTTTGGGTCGTCACAAAAGTGGTTCCAAGCTTCTCCATCTAAAGGATGACACATAACACATGTGGTCTTCTATTTTCAAAGTGCCATCTCATATGAGGAGCAGAACTCATTGACGTATATAACCTCTTCAACCTAGGTATAAGAGGTGAATAATGCATCGACTTGACAGCGATCATTTTCACGCTGGAAAGCCTCTTGAAACGAGGCTTTTCGTAAAATTTACAACTGTCTAAAACTACATCATCTTTATAATATAACATGCAACCATCTTCACAACAATCAATTCTTATTGACAATCCTAACTTAGAAACAAATCTCTTTGCCTTATATAAATTACTAGGTAATTTGATATTAGAGGCAACTAATTTGCTCATAAGGTCAATGAAAGAGTCCATGGATGCTTGAGAAATATTCCAATCGGATTTGATACTTAGTAATCTAACTGCAACAGACAACTCATAGTGCAGACTTCCATTACATAGTGGATGGCTAGCTTCCTCTAACTGTTCATAAAAATATTTTGCGTCATCATTAGGAGTTTGTTCAACATTTTCATTGGGCTCACCCCCTAAATGCATCCGCAACCATATCATGAATTCTAGAATCACGATTTGTATTCATAAATTTATACATTAAATAATTTAAATTCATTAATTTGAGTTCTATACCTTAATTCTAAATCAAATGTAGTTCAAACCAAAACCCTAATACGAAATAGACAAAAACTCTAAAAAATTACATAAAATTATATAGAAAACAATAAAAATTAAAAAGTTAATAACGTAGATTACTGACCTTGAACAACAATGGCATTGGCGGCACAGGCAGTGACGACGCGGGCAGTGGTGATAGCGGAAAATGGTAGAGCGGATAGTGGTGGTAGTGGTGGCGCGGTCACAGTGGTGGCGCAGGGTGGGGGATTGAGAAGGGGAGGGGATAATGTTGAGAGAGCGTTTGGAGAAATATTTAGAAGAAAATAAGAGAATGGGAGGGGAAACCCGTTTTTGACTTTGGATTTATAAAAAGCGGCCAATGTTGGTCGCTATTTTGGTAGCCAATTAAGTTTTGACTGTTTGACCAAAGTTGTGACCAACGTTGGTCGCTATTTTTTTACTGTTTGACCAAAATTGCGACTGAAGTTGGTCGTTATTTCTAAAAAAATATAAATAATTTTATTTTTCTATTTTGATGTTTATATATATATATATATATATATATATAGCTTGTATACTAAGTGCATAAAAGCTATATTCGATACTTAGTATATGGTATATAAGCGCTCTCTCTCTCTCTCTCTATATATATATATATATATATATATATAGCTTGTATACTAAGTGCATAAAAGCTATATTCGATACTTAGTATATGGTATATAAGCGCTCTCTCTCTCTCTCTCTCTCTCTCTCTCTCTATATATATATATATATATATATATATATATATATATATATATATATATATATATATATAATGTATATTATAAAAATAATTTTATTTTAATAATTATTCTTATATTACGTACATGGAATATATATTTTACAACCTTTATTTTCTTTCATTCTGAATTGTATAAATAATTTTTTCAAATTTTTGTTGTTAATACTAAAGTTATTATTACGAACAAATTAGTTTAATTAATTTTTTTTACTATGCTCATTATTTTGTTTATTCCATCATTATAGATGCTTAAATACTTTTTAGTTTTTTAATTTATAAATAATATTTATTTATTCTATAGGTAAGTCCATAATATAAATTAAGAAGGAAAAAATCATGATATTACAAAGTTTTAAAAAATAAAAAGTACATAAATGTTTATAATTTATAGGGTAAAATATGTATTCGGCAATCCAAAATTTGTAAAATATAGTTGAGTAACATTCTGAGTGCAATCGGCATACTTTAGTAACTTTGTTGCTTCAAACGAAAAAAGTAACTTTATGAAATAATTTGGGATAGTTGAATGACCATTTAAGTAATACACTCGAAATCATAGAAAATAATATTTCAAGTAAAAACCTATTATGTTTCGTCAGAATACTTGATAAATGAACTTGTTGTTGCTACAAATAGTTTTCATAAGGTTCATGGATCAAATGTAAATATTTCTCCTACATGATTCAAAACTTTAAAATGCTAATTTTGTCATGAAAAGAATTTTTCGAACAATGGAATGCGGAGTTTCAGTCTGGTAATAGACTCAAAGAAAAACCATGAGTTCGTCGAGTACAACATAGATGTAATAATAGCCTAATTAAGATAAACTAGTAACTTATGCAAAAGAAAATAGTGTACTAGTTTTTAGCCCAAAATAGGTAAGTGATTTTGGGTTCGGTAAGGAAGAAAAGACGAAAACTTGTAACTTAAAATGTAATAAGGTTTAGAACTACATTCTTTATATATACTAGGCAAACCCTTAGACAAGGCAACGAAAATTTGACTCAACTTTTCTCGACATTTTCTTTCTACTATAATATAATCTTGTACTTGCAATGGTGTTCTCTTGATGTCCAATAATCGACTTGCTCCATGAACTTCATTTTTCACTGAATTATACATATTATTACAAGATTTGAAGTTTATAACTTGGGCTGGGGATGAATAATATTTGGGAATTCTCAAATGGAAGTGTGCTTTGGCATGGAAGAGAAATTAGAGGCGGAAGAAATTTTCCTTGAGCTCTTTCTTCAGTATTAATGTAAATAAAATTGGATCCATGGACTGTCAGTGACGAGTAAATTCATCAAGTGATCATCGATGTCATGAATGGCTAGGTTTTTATCCATAAAGTTGTTCATGCTTGTCACGACTTAGAATTTCCACTCTCAGAATGATGATGGCGCGTAACATTTCACTTGTTAGGCAAGCCAACATCAAGTGTAGTCATTAACCATTATAACAAGTTTCAAATACGACGACAATAAAGAAATTGAATAGTCTGAAATAAGGTAAATGTTTAAAAGTGGCAAAATCAAAATACAAATTCCGAAATTGGTATCACAAATACATGAGCATCTAAGATACTATAAATAATCTTCTGAAATAAACATAACCGTCTAAATCAAATAATTAGCTAAAGGGAGTAGATGTCACGACCAAAACTCAACCTGTTGTGATGGCACCGATCATGATACTAGGCTTGCCAACAACTCAGACATTACCAACACTTTCAAATTAAAAATGCACTGAAACCATTTTAAGTAAGTAAAACACTCATAAAACTGGATAAAATGGTATAACTCAATAAAAAAGTTTCACAAAGGGTATCACTGAGTACATACACATCCATACACTATAAGTCTGAAATACAGTCTAGAAAAAACTGAAACTAAATAAATAAGACTGAGGGATAGGGGAGGAGAGTCAAGGTCTTCGGATGTCAAGGCAACTACCTCGAATATTTCCGAATGACAGTGAACTCTGAGAATCAGCAACCACCGTATACAGTAACACCTACATCTGCACGCAAAGTGCATGGTGCAGCGTGAGTACAGCCAACTCAGTAAGTAGCAAGTATAACTATTGGGCTGAAAGTAGTGATGAGCTTTACAAGTACTGTTCAATTACAGAAATTTCGGTACAGAAATGTAGTCATGCTTTCAAGTTTAACAATTAAAGCCCAAGAAGTTAAATTATGTCAAGTTCAATTGAAACAAGATATGGTACATCTTGGTATCTGCATGACAATTATATATGCCGACTGAAGTACAAAATAGTAATGAAATCATATGCATACTCTTAAAATATTAGTCACTCAGTCCTCCCATTCACTTCATCCTCACAGTCACTCATTCTTCATAGTCACTCTATCCTCATAGCCACTCAACCCTCCCTGTCGTTCGACACTCGTATCCAGTAGGCACCTACGCTCACTGTGAATGTGCAGACTCTGGATGGGAAATTCTATCCCAAGCGTTATAATAAGCCAATAGTGGCATGAATCAAATAACATGTTGCGACATGCAACCCAATCCTGTAAATATCCTCACAAACAGGCCCTCAGCATCAATCAGTCATCCGTTTTTTCAGTCTCTCGGGATCTCAAGAAACATGATAATCATCCAAAACAATGATAATATATGCATCAATAAAGGATAATAGAGACTGAAATATAATATGCAAATAATAGTTGGGACTGGGTAAAAAATTACAGATTAAGCAAATAATTCAATATGTAACACAACTTTTGTGAGTCCCAACAACACTAACATGTAGCCTAAACATGATTTCTAACATGACATACAATTTAATTTCTCTAACACATGGTGAAAATGCGGGTAATGACAAAATTATTCAACTATACATTTCTATGGAATCGATCAAGTCATAGTTCTTATAGTGCACACCCACACACTTGTCACCTAGCTTGTGGGTCAACTCAACACCAATCACATAACATAGACTTTAGGGTTTTATGTCCTCATAACAAAGTTTAGAAGTATTACTTACTTCAAACTTTTCAAATCTCTACTCCAATAAGCCATTGCCTCGCGAATCAGCCTCCAAATGAATTGATTCTAGCCACACATAATTAAATACAATCAACACTAGGTAAAGGAATCAATCCTACAAGAAAATACTAAGTTATTAATCAAAAGTTAAAAAGTAAACCCCCGAGCCCAAGTCTTAGAATTCGATCAAAGTTACGAAATCCAAACAGGATGACTCCAACCATACCAAAATTACTCAAACCCGATATAAAAATCTCGCTCAAATCCAATAATATCGGCCTAAGAAGTTTTCCAAATTTTTTTCCAACTTTTCAATCCAAATCACTAATTAAATCCTGAAATCAAGGATATATTCATGTAATTTAACCAAGTCCTTGTTAGAATCACATATCATAATCAATTCCTTAAAAAACTCACGAACAATTACCACAAATCGAGCTCTCTATATCCACCAATGAAAAATGAGATGAAACCCTCATTTATATAGTACTACATATGATCTAACAATGTTCTGAATGCACAATGTTTTGTCTAGTTTGCACTTCCAAGTTCCGCAGTCGTGATCCATATTGTGCAGTTGCACTTAAGCAATGACTGAACTACTAAGCTTTAGTAAATTGGATGTAACTTTTGGTACAATTTCCCAAATGATGAATAGTTTATCTTTCTAGAAACTAAACACAAATGTCTACAACTTTCATTTTTGGATCATCTCTAAAATTCCTTATAGATTAAAGGACATAAGCTTCCAAAGTCAGACCATCAACCTACTGACTTCCCCTTCTGCAGGCCTGTGACGACCCAACCCGTCGTCTCATCAGTTACCACTCCATTTCCCCCAATTCTATGCTTCATTATCGGTGTTTGGTGTGATTGAGTTGATTTGGATTGGTTTTGGTAGGAAATGAAACACTTAGTCTCTTTAAGGAAGGCTTAGTTTAGAAAAGTCAACCAGATGTTGACTTAAGAGTCAGAGGGCTCGGATGTGATTTTTGATAGTTTGATTAGCTTTGGGGGATGACTTGTGGCTTAGGAGTGTGATTGGGAAGTGATATTGGAGGTCCGGTGTTGAAATAGGCTTGAATTAGGGAAGTTAGTATTTTGGCGAATTCTGGTTGATTGGTGAGATTTTGATCCGAGGGTCAAAATGGAGTTCCAAGAGTTGCTATAGCTTCGTTAGGCTATTTGGGATGTGTGTGTAAATTTTCAGGACATTCGGAGGTAATTTGGTTGGGTTTTTGATCGAATGCATGTTTCGTAAGTTTTAGAAGAACTTAGGCTTGAATCCGATGTAATTTGATGGCTTTAGCATTGTTTGATGTATATTGATGATTGAAAAAAGTTTGAATGATGTATTAGGATGCGTTGGTACTCTTAGTTGAGGTCCCGGGGGCCTCGGGGTGATTTCGGATGGTTAACCGGAAGGAATTAGACTTGTGTCATTGCAGAGAATTGCTGTTATTGGTATTTCCGCAACTAAAGAATGGGGACAACAGATATGGTCTCGCAAAAGCGAAAAAGGCATCGCAGATGCGGAAGGTCAAGGGGGGGCCTAGGATCGCAGGTGAGGATTGGGTACCACATCTGCGGAGCCACAAATGCAGGATTTCGACCGTAGAAGCGGTTTTGGACTTCTAGGGAATTTCCACATAAGTAAAATGTTGACTGCAGATGCGGACATCGCAGAAGTAAGGTTTGACTGCAAATGTGGTTTTGCCTGGGCAGATATATTTAAGTTCATCTTCGCAAATTTTTGAAAGGTTTAATATTTTTAACTCGCACTTGGAGGATTGTGGGCGATTTTAAAGAGATGTTTCAAGGGGTTTCGATAAGGTATGGATCCTTATATTTAAAACACGGTTTTATGATGAAAATACATGGATTAGAGTTGAAAACTCAAGTAATTAATGGGTAAAAATGTTGGTTTAGGGCTTGAACCTTAATAGAATAAAAATTGGGATTTGTGGGGTCATTTGGATTTTGATTTTGGTAATATTTATATGTATAGACTTGTGGCGACAAAGGAACCCGTTGGTGTAAAATTTTTTGATTTTCGAGAAGTGGGCTCGGGGCTCGGGTTTTGCCAATTTTGGAATTTTTGATGTTTTTCGATTGGGTATTATCCTCTTAGCCTATTTTGACGTATTCGTTGTGGTTTTGGATTGATTTGACACATGTGGAGGTCGATTTGAGGGGAAAAGGCGTCGCGAGCTAGAGATTTCACTGGTTCGAGGTGAGTGACAATTATAAATGATATTTTTAGGGTTTGAAACCCCGTAGTTGTACATCGTAAAGCTATATTGAGGTGACTTGCACGCTGGATAGCGAGTGTGGGGTAGATCACCTTTGGGGATTGTGACTTGGTCCATCCGGTAGATGAATATACTACATATTTGACTGAAATTTACTTGTTATCATCATAATTTGGGCTGATAGCCGTATTTGGGCTTCGTGCCAACTATTTGGACCCTTCGACGGTTGTTGATATTTCCTTATTGTTTTGGTTCTATACTTGAACTCAGTTATGTATTCTTCATTGTTTTCAAAAACTCAGCCATGTTTACTCTGCTTTAACACTTAAAGTGATATTCTAAATAATATTTTGGCTGAGCATCATGTTTATTGTTTCCCGAGTGGCTTATGTGATTTTGTTGACTGAGTGAGGCCGAGGGCTTTTATTGTGAGGTACTTTTGGATCGGGCTGCACGCCACAGCAGTGTCACACTAATATTGATATGAGGCCGAGGGCCTAGTTGATTTCACGAGATGGCTTTTTGTTGCGCTTGGGCCGTAACCCCCCCCCCCCCGGAGTCTGCACACCCCCAGTGAGCGCAGTCGACGATAAATGGAGTGGGCTGCACGCTGCAGTGATATGTGGAGTGGGCTACATGCCGCAACGGTACCAGTTCTAATTTGATGTGTTTGCATTATCTTCTTTGCCTGCTATTATCTTTTATTGTGCTACTTCTTGCAATATAGACCTAATACTCTGGCATTCTTTGATAACTAGGTGTTATGCATGTGGGGCGGAAATTCTGTGCTTATCTCCAAGATTTGTTTTGTATTTGTTTGCGTAATTGCTGGAAAAGGTCATTTTTTAAAAGTGGTTTTAAACAGAGCTAAGGTGTTTCGCTAAGGACATTCATAGCTTCACTCTTAATTTAAAAAAAGGTTTACACTACTTCTATATAGCACGATGATTTGCCATACGTGTTTTCTTACCTCTCAGTTATTAATTACATTTATTACTCACTGAGTTGGAGTACTCACTTTAATCCTTGCACCTCTTGTGCAGATGCAGGTATCTATTCACCCGGTAGCTGGTTTTCGCTAATCAGAGGCAAAGTTATATGAGTAAGGAGGTGACTGCCAGTGTTCGCAGCACCATGTTTCTCTTTTTGTTAATTATTTTAGTTTAGTATATTTTAGACTTCGTAGTGGATTTACATTCTGATAGGTGCTTGTGACTTGTGACACACCGATTAGGGTTGTGCTTGGTTGTATTTTCGCTAATTAATATTATTAAGTCATATTTAAGTTGGTTACTTATGTTTAAAATATTTTTGAAAAAGACGAGTTGGGTTAGTTGGCTGGCCTCGTCTTCATGAGAGGCGCCATCATGACCAGTGCGGGGTTTGGGTCGTGACAAGTTGGTATCAGAGCCTAGGTCAGTAGGTCTCACGAGTCGTGAACAGGTTTAGTAGAGTCTCGTGGATCGGTACGGATACGCCTGTATTAATCCTCGAGAGGTTGCAGAACTTTTTGGAAAACTTCACACTTGGAATTCTTATCGTGCGTCCTTAATTCAGCTTGAAATGTAACTCTTGAAATACCTTCCACGTATTCGTATGCACGAACGGGCGCTCAATATTAGATGTGCCTTAATGTCTTGTGATTCCCTGATCGAGGGGCGAGATGTAATCTCTGTGAGTTTATGTTGGGCCAGTCTGGAGAACTTGAGGATGGATTTTTGCCTATGGCTTGAGCACCAAGGTGCTGATTATGTGAGCTATGTTTTTGAACTTATATGTTTGGTATTGACCCTATTAGAGGGAATGATGGCTGGGTAGCTATGTGATGAGTATGTTAGTACTGCGAGAGGTATCTATATGACTTAGAGGTGACGAGGAAGGTATGCTTGATGATAGATGAACTCGTAAGTGTATGATCTTCATTGTGATTAGATGTGTAGCCCCGATTTATGGGAATGTGAAGAATCTTTTTAAGACTCCTAGTTGGGAGTGAAGTAAGTTGTATATTGTGGTATGAGTTCACACTTAGGAAGACTAAGTAACTGTGTAATGTGTATGACAGTGGAAGGTATATAGAAATGAAATATTGAGGCGAAACTGGTGGGTTATCTCCTGCGGAGTGTTCTAAAGTGGTGTGATCCTTATGTGTATATTAGGAGATCTCATTTACAAGTGAAGAAAATGTGTTGAATTCTAGAGTGGATCGCCTAGAGAGTGAGATTAACTGTTGCGTGAGTGAATGCGAGATTTGCAGAAGAGTTAAAAACATTCTAGATGATTAGTGCTTCCACAAGCTTATGAAGGATTGAGTTTAATCTCACTATGGTATTAAGGAAGCAATAGAGTATATGCGTTATGAGTTATTGCGCGTTTTGATCTATGGCTTCGAGCCAAGTTGGGGAGGTTGTTATTGATTAGCTGATTGCACGGTTATGTGCTTTGTTGGTTCTGATTTAAGACATGCTCGCATATCAATTTTGGTCTGGAGATTGAGCCGATGATGGCTCAAGTGAATGAAAATTTTGACAAAGGTTATATGGTGCTTCGTGGATGGGTAAGAATCACAGGATGTCTTAAGCTGTTGTTAGTAAATAGTGTTGCGTGCAAGAGTAGGAAGATGCTTGCTTGTATTATGACGAGGCACGGGTGGTTCAATTCATTGGATCAGGCTAAATATAGTTAAACAGAGTAAATGACTCTCGAGAATGGTACTAATGTGTTCGCGATTCTACATGTGACAATTGGGTATCTTGAATTTGTATATGTGATTAGAACTGAGTCTCCATTCGGAGAGGTCAAGATGTTTAATTTTTCTATATCTATTATGGGCTTCTATGTAGCACTATCAGGAAGGTGCAGGTAATGGTTCGGAATTCATAAAATGTTCTATAATGGTTCAACTTGCGAGGTAGTAGTTGGAAGGTACGAAGTAGTTCGTGGGATGTGAGACAACATGGTCTCATGATTAAAGTCACTAGGGATGAGTGCGGATGGATGGTGGTATATGTTGAATGCAGTTACTATTATTCCTAGGGCAATCAGGGTAAGTCGAAAGAAGATGGATTGGTTAGCAATATATCTATTGGCATATTGGTGGTAGAGATCACTCCTTCAGCATAATCAAGTTACGCATGTGATTTATGGCGGTACGGGTGAGGCCTGTTGTCCGTCGTAATTGATGTTACTCAATAAGATTCCATCGATGGGCCTGTTACGTGTAGGGTGATCCTGAAAGGGTCATGATGGGTTGCATCACTACTTAGAGATTTGCATATTCTACGGTTATGAGAACTCACCTACGTGTTGTTATGGTTCTCCTGAAGTGAGTTAAGTGGAATGTTTTATATGATGAAATGTTAATCTAATAATGGTTTCGAAGTTGTGATGAGCATGTTCTATCGTATGTTTTCATGTTGGGTGCAATGAGTGGTATGGAATTTGAGGTGAAGATAGAGGTAACAACTCGGTATGGACAAGGATGTCATGAGCTTGGCTAAGAAAGGAAGAAGTCTTGACGTTTAAGGTAAATTGATATTGTCTTAAGCGTCACCTGAGAACGGTGTTTTGTCAAAAGGCTTTGCACCCTGGTTGATGATTCTTGACCGCTTTCAGCGTTAGTTCGCTCGGTGGTTTGTATGTATGACTCAGTTATTCATAATGGTAGGTTGTGGAAGACTGTCCCGGAGGAAGATTGTGTAAGTGTGGCAGTTAGTCACTTGATTTATTGAAGACTTGAACCAAGTATGAAGATTGTGATAATAGCATTGAATTGAGAAAAAAATGCCAGGAGGGCAGTTAGTCTATTGAGTTGTGGACTACGGATGATTTCTCCGACTATGATGGATGTTCTTATGTGTTACGAGCGGAAGATGAGTTGTTTGGGACCTCTGAAAGGTAATTAACCTAGTTCAGTGCGATCAAAATCAGCTTGAGGTCGGTGGATGGATTCAAATGTGAATATGGGCTCTATGTTAGGCAAAAAAGGTTCATTTCAGTAATGCTCTCCTTATGGAAAATAAGTCAGGGCGTTATTTTGTTGTCAGATATTTTATGCAGTGATACGCTGCACCATATGAGTAATGATGTTTATGAGCAAAATGGCTTTTGAGATTCAACCTGGATATCTCACCTCAGTTAAGCTTGAGTTTTGGTAGCCTATAGTGCTATATGTCCTCTTAGGGACGGTATTATGCACTTTGTGTGCTTGTGACTGAAATTCGGTATTTTATATTAATGAGCAATTTAGCTCGATGTACACCTCTTTAGGTGAGTGTTATGTGTGGATCGGGTGGCACGCCGCCATGAGTGTGTTATTTGGACCTGGTTGCGCACTGTAACAGTGTGATATTGAGCATAGTTTTCTATATGCTATTTTTGTATGCCTTGCTTCCTATTTTTCTAAGGATAGCACGTATTAGTGCGTAAGTTAGGCAGCTCCTTCTAGAGTTTGTCTTCATTTTGTACCGTATTTAATCGGTAGTCTATCGGCACTTTGTAGCATCATATGAGACTTTTTATTATGTACCGGGTGGCTTATTGCCTAAGCGGTTCTTACTGGATGAGGTCACGCATTGGGGAGAAGTTATGTGGATGTATGATATTGCGAGTTAGATTTGTGTGTTCTATATCTATGATGTGAGATGGGTTCTCCGTCTTGTGTTGTGGTGGTGCTGGAGAGCTTGAAGTACAACTCTTTCGTTTGAGTCATTTTCATGAATTGAGTATGTTCGGACTGTTGCTTATTGGTGCGTGTATTGTGAGAGTTGTGGCTTAGTCCTGCATTAATGTGTAATGACATCAGAGTAGTGTATTGATTAGATGAGATCTTTGGGATCTTTAATGTGTACGAGAAGATTCGATTTCAATATGTTGGAGGGATAATATCGAGCTTCAACTCAGAAATTTGATGTAGTATTTGCCAAAGGAGAAGTGGTTTTAAGAATGGTTGATCTGAGAAATGGTGATGGCTTACTACGTGTTTTTGTTATCAGTTGCAATATATGTAAAAGTATTGGAAAGATACTTTAGTGGATAAGAGGTTTTCTATCGGTATTCAAGCCTTATTTGCAGCTGCTGTTAATGGGAGTTATTGCTACATGCGTTTGACTTATGTGGAATATCTGGTAATTGCACCTGAGGTTGCAGGCATGGGTTATTACATTTGGTTCAGACTTGTTCTGAATATAGATGGGAGGTTCTGCACTTATGTATGATTTTGGAAATGGAAATGTGGTTCTACGGTTCATGGGCTAGATTAGATTACAAACTTGTTGTGACAACGTGTAATCGGACCTATGTGAGATAGGGTGACGGGGGATCACCGCCAGGTATATGCATGGTAAAGTTATTCAACTATTAGTTGGCTTCTAGAACATCTCTGTGTACGCTCGAGGACGAGCGTTTGTTTAAGTTAGGGAGGATGTGACGACCCGACCCATCGGCTCGTGAGGTACCACTCCGTTTCCCCCCATTTTCTATTTCATTATGCTTCATTATCGACGTTTGGTGTGACCGAGTTGATTTGGATTAGTTTTGGTAGGAAATGAGACACTTAGTACCTTAAGGAAGGCTTAGTTTGGAAAATTCAACCGGATGTCAACTTATGAGTTAGAGGGCTCAGATCTGATTTTTGATAGTTTGGTTAGCTTCGGGGAATGATTTGTGGCTTAGGAGTGTGATCGGAAGTGATTTTGGAGGTCCTGTGTACAAATAGGCTTGAATTGGCGACGTTAGTATTTTGGTGAATTCCGGTTGATAGGTGAGATTTTGATCTGAGGGTCAGAATGGTATTTCAAGAGTTGCTATAGCTTCGTTAGGCAATTTGGGATGTGTGTGTAAATCTTCAGGACATTCAAAGGTGATTTGGTTTGGTTTTTGATCGAATGCATATTTCAGAAGTTTTAGAAGAACTTAGGCTTGAATCTAATGTAATTTTATAGTTTTATCATTGTTTGATATGTTTTGATGATTGGAACAAGTTTGAATGATGTTTTAGGATGCGTTGGTGCTCTTGGTTGAGGTACCGGGGGCCTCGGGGTGATTTCAGATGGTTAATGGGAAGGAATTGGACTTGTGTCATTGCAGAGAATTGTTGTTGCTGGCATTTCCACACCTGCGGAACTGGGACCATAGATGGGGTCTCGCAGAAGCAGAAAAGGCATCGCAGATGCAGAAGGTCAAGGGGAGGCCTAGGATCACAGGTGCGGATTAGGTACCGCATCTGCGGGGATTTCGACCGCAGAAGCGGTTTTGGACTTTTAGGGTATTTTCACAGAAGTGGAATGTTGACCGCAGAAACGGACATCGTAGAAGCGAGGTTTGACCGCAGATGTGGTTTTGCCTGGGCAGATATATTTAAGTTCATCTTCGCGAATTTTGAAGAGTTTCATATTTTTAACTCGGACTTAGAGGATTGTAGGAGATTTTGGAGAGATGTTTCAAGGGGTTTTTATAAGGTATGGATTCTTGGACTTAAAACCCGATTTTATAGTGTAAATACATGGACTAGAGCTGAAAAAGCAAGTAATTAATGAGCAAAAATGGTGGTTTAGGGCTTGAACCTTAAGAGAATAAATATTGGGATTTTTAGGGTCATTTGGATTCCGATTTTGGTAATCTTTATATGTATAGACTCGTGGCGAGATAAGGAACCTGTTGGTGAAAATTTTTCTAATTTTCGAGAAATGGGCCAGGGTTCGTGTTTTGCCAATTTCAGAATTTTTTATGTTTTTTGATTGTTTTTCGATTGTGTATTGTCCTCTGAGCCTATTCGGACGTATTTGTTTTGGTTTTGGATAGATTTGATGCAGGTGGAGGCTGATTGAGGGGCCAAAAGCATCGCGAGCTTGAGATTTTGCTGGTTCAAGGTGGGTAATTATTGTAAATGATATTTTGAGGGTTTGAAACCCCGTATTTCCAGATCGTAGTGCTATATTGAGGTGACTTGCATGTTGGATAGAGAGCGTGGGGTAGAGCACCATTGGGGATTGGACTTAGTCCCTCCCGGTAGATGAATATACTGCGTATTTGACTGAAATTTACTTGTTATCATCATAATTTGGGTTGATTTCCGTATTCGGGCTTCGTCCCAACTATTTGGACCCTATAGGGGTTGTTGTTGATATTTCCTCAATGTTTTAATCCTATACTTGAACTCAGTCATGTATTCTTCATTGTTTTCAAAAACTCAGCCAAGTTTACTCTGCTTTAACACTTAAAATGATACTCTAAATAATATTTTGGGTTGAGCGTCAAGTTTATTGTTGTCTGTGTGGCTTATGTGATTTTGTTGATTGAGTAAGGTCGAGGGCCTGTATTGTGAGGTACTTTTGGATCAGGCTGCACGCCGCAACAATGTCATACTGATATTGATATGAGGTCGAGGGCCTAGTTGATACCACGAGATGGCTTATTATTGCGCTTGGTCCGTACGGGGCCCCTTCCAGAGTCTGAACACCCCCAGTGGGTGCCGTTTACGATAAATGGAGCGAGCTACACGCCACAATGATATATGGAGCGGGCTGCATGCCACAGCGGTACCGGTACTATTTGATGTGTTTGTATTATCTTATTTTTCTGCTATTATCTGTTGTATTGTGCTACTTCTTACAATATAGATCTAATACTCTAGCATTCCTTGACAACTGAGTGTTATGCCCGAGGGACGAAAATTCAGTGCTTATTTGCACTATTTGTTTTGCATTCGTTTGTGTAACCGCTGAAAAAGGTCATTTTTAAATAAAAAGGTTTTAAACTGAGCTAAGGTGTTTTGCTAAAGATTTTTATAGCTTCACTTTTTTTCTAAAAAAAAAGGTTTACACTGCTTCTATGTAGTACGATGATTTTCCATACGTTTTTTCTTACCACTCAGTATTTATTTACATTTATTACTCACTGAGTTGGAGTACTCACTTTACTCCCTACATCTTATGTGTAGATGCAGGTATGTATTCACCTGGTACCGGGTTTTGGCCGATCAAAGGCAGAGTTATATGAGTAAGGAGATGACTGCCAAAGTTCGCAGTACCATTTTCTCCTTTTGTTCATTATTCCGGTTTAGTATATTTTAGACCTTGTTGTGGATTTACATTATGATAGATGCTCGTGACTTGTGACACCCCAATAAGGGCAGTGTTGCGTTTTATTTTCACTTATTAATATTATTAAGTCATATTTAAGCTGGTTACTTATGTTTAAAATATTTTTGAAAAAGACGAGTTGGGTTAATTGGCTGGCCTCGTCTTCACGAGAGGCGCCATCACGAACTGTGCGAGGTTTGGGTCGTGACAGGTCTGCACATTTCCCTCTGTGGCCCGCACATTGGCTTTGCCTCGGCACTCCAAAAATGTTCTATCCTCTCTTCAAGTGCACCAGAGCATCATCAAACTGCTTAGATGCCCAAACTTTTTCAAATATCAGCCGAAACACACCTGAGGTGTGATGATTCAAATTGCCATATTTAAATTTCAACATTCATTTCTATGTTCTGCTACATTCAAAAGTACTATTAAGCATTTCTCGACTTGTGTGCAGAGTTAAGATATTTTTTCGGAAACGTTTTATGTGAAAAGCGATAAAAATGTGAAATAGAGCTTCAAAGCACATTTGAGTTGATTTTGATCAATGTTTTGAGCAAAAAACTTGGATTAATGTTTTGACGGTTTCAGTAGGTCCGTATAGTGATTTGGGACTTGGTCGTATGCTCGAAATTTAATTTGGAGGTCTCCATCTCGATATATCGTGATTTAACAAAAACTAGAAATCTAAAGGCTATTGATTTCCAAAGTTTGACTGCGAAATTGACTTTATTGTATCAGACTCAGATTGAGATTCTGAAAATTGTAATAGCTTTGTTATGTCATTTATGACTTGTGCGCGAAATTTGAAGTCATTCCGGATTCATTTAATACGTTTTGACCGAGTTTTGTAAATTGGAAAATATGTAACTCATATGTCTAAATCAAGGTCTGAGAAATCCCGAATAAGTTCGTATTGTGCTTTGGGACATGTTGGAATATTTAGATGAGGTCCAGAGGGGCTTGGGTGAGTTTCGGATGAGTTTCAGACCATTATTGTTTAAAAACATATGGTTGAAATTCTGGTGCCCCCAAGTTCTGGCTTCCTTCTATGTGATCGCATGGATATATCCATGATCGTGAAGGTTTATTGGTCACTGAAGCAGATTTGTTCTATGCGATCATGAGGTGAGGTCTGCGACCACATAGTTGAAACAGCTAATGCATTGTGAAGATGTGGGCTAAGTCGCATTCGCGAAGAAGGAATGGGGCGAAAGCTGATGCACACAATTTGTGTTTCGTGATCACATAAAGACGTTCGCAATCACGTAAGGCTGAGAGATTGTTCTTCACTTCGCATGAGCTTTTTCGTGTTCGAAAAGTGATAAATTCTGAGCAACCTGAAGTGTGCTTCATGATCGCGAAGACTTGTCCATGATCACAATGAGTAAAATGGAGCTGCGTAGAATGTAATATCTAGAAATGGGATTCCAAATGAGTTTTTCTCAAGTTCGAACTAGGTAAGTGTTCCTTATCCTATATTGACTATATTTCATGATTCCATAATTATTTACACCATGATACCGTGAATTAATGGAAGAAAAATTAGTTTTTTATAAAATCTTCCAACTATGTAAAATGAAGATTTGAAAGGCAATCTGGTGTCAGAATTAGATAATTTTAGTATGGATGAACTCGTATTGGAACAGGCGTCTGGATTCCATAATTTTTTGTCGGGTTCCAAAAAGTGAGTCGCACTTTGACTTTTGTTAGATTTTTCCAAAAATAACTTAAATTAAGTCTCTTTCGAATTGTGAATAATTTCTAAAGCTCCAATTGAATTGTTGGCCAATAATTTGATAAGTTTGATTGGTTTGGAGACTAATTCGAAAGGAAAAGCTGTGGTCGAGTGATGACTTGAAATTGCGAAACAAGGTATGCAGCGTGGTTAACCTTGACTTGAGAGAATAGAACTCTTGAATTATTTGTTACGTAAAATTCATGTGTAACGACATATAGGTCAGATATCGAGTGTTTATACGTTGTCAAATTGATTGTACGCACATTTATATGAAAATCATAAATTATATTAATACATAAATTATTTATTGTAATAATTATTTCCCTCATATTCCTTGCTGAATATTATGCCTTAAATAAATGCTACGATTTCTATATGCTTATTTGACTTATATGTCTTAATTTCTATTTGACATATAGCATATAAAATATTAAATTGCCTATTTCTTCCCTATTCCACATCTGTGACGACCCGACCAGTCGTCTTATGAGTTACAGCTCCATTTCCCCTATTTTTCTCCTTTATGCTTCGTTATTTGTGCTTTATGGTATCGAGTTGGTCGGATTGAGTCCGGAATAATTTTTGTAAGGTTTGAGACACTTAGGCTCTTTTAGAAAGCTTAAGTTGGAAAAGTCAAATGGATGTAGACTTATGTGCTAGAGGGTATGTATGTGAGTTCCGACGGTTCGATTAGCTTCGGGAGGTGAATTGTGATGTAGGAGTGTGATCGGAATGGGCTTTGGAGGTCCGGAGTAGATTTAAGCTCGTATTGACAAAGTTGATATTTTGCCGATTTCCGGTTGATAGGCGAGATTTTGATCTAGGGGTTGAATGGAATTTTGAGAGTTGTAGTAGCTTCGTTATGTCACATTGGATGTGTGGCTAAAATTTTAGGTCATTCAAGCGTGGTTTGGTTGGGTTTTTAATCAAAATCATATTTCGAAAGTTTTAGAAAACTTAGGCTTGAACCCGATGTGTTTGGTTTGATTTGGTGTTGTTTGAAGTGTTTTAATGATTGGAACCAGTTTGAATAAAGTTTTAGGAGGTTTTGGTTCCTTTGGTTGAAGTCCCGGGGGTCTCGTATGAGTATTAAGTGGTCATTTGAACCATTTGGGAGTTTGGAAAATTGCAGAAAATATAGGTTCAACAGTTGCAGGATTTTACTCTTCGCATTCGCGTGTAAGCCCTCGCATTCGTGAAAAGTTAGAAGAGGTTGATGGGGGGTTTTTTCCTTTGCGTTCGCGAGAAGGGCTTCGCATTCATGTAGGGTTGGCAAGTGGTGCATCACGTTCGCGATAGGAGCCTCGCGATCGCGTAGAGGTCACCTAGGTGGCGTCCAATTTTCCCAGTGCACTCGCAATGGTTAGGATGCATTTGCGAAGGGTGCTGATGGTAAAGCATATCATTCATGATGGGGTATCGCGTTCGCGAAGGAGAATATTTGGTCAACATAAGTTGGTGCCTCGCAAACGCGAGGGGTTGACCGTGTTCACGAAGAAGGAAAGTCAAGTCTGAGCAGATTTTTATAATTCATTTTATCCGTGATTTGAGGGCTCATTTTCCTCCATAGTTGATCATTTTTTTTAGCTTTTTGAAGGATATTGAAGAGGGATTCAAGGGGAGTTGATTGGAGATTTGACGCACGTAGAGGCCGATTCGAGGGGCAAAGGTGTCGCGAGCTAGAGATTTAGCCGATTCGAGCTGAGTAGTGATAGTAAATGATGTTTCGAGGGATTGAAACCCCGGATTGCATATCGTATTGCTATGTTGAGGTGTAGCACACGCTTGATGACGATCGTGGGGTTGTGCACTATTGGGGATTGTGACTTGGTCCGTCTCGATTGATAATTTTACCGTATATTTGATTGAAAACTATTTGTTATCATCATTACTTGGGATGAATTTAGACAAGAGGGGTTGCTCTGATGGTAAGCAACCCCACATCCAACCGAGAGGTTGTGAGTTCGAATCTCTCCAAGAGCAAGGTGGGAAGTTCTTGGAGGGAAGGATGCCGGGGTCTATTTGGAAACACCCTCTCTACCCAAGGGTAGGGGTAAGGTCTGCGTACACACTACCATCCCCAGACCCCACTAAGTGGGATTATACTAGGTTGTTGTTGTTGTATTTCTTGGGCTGAATGCCATATTTGGGCCTAGTGCCAACTATTTGAACCCTTCGAGGCTTTTCATTGATATTTCCTCACTATTTGACATATTTTCTTGAATTCAGCCATGTTAATTTCCACTATTTTACTACTCATCCATGTTTGCTCAGTTTTAAGACTTAAATGATATTTTAAATGATGTTTGGGATGAGAAACACTGTTTTACTATTTCCCGAGGGGCTTGGGAGTATTTTTGACTGATAATGCCGATGGCCTGTTTTGTGAGGAACCACTGATACTGATTTGAGGCCGAGGTACTGAGATATATATGCCACAAGGTGGCTTGATTGATATGAGGCCGATGGCCTATACTTGATTCCATGAGATGGCTTGCTGATTCGCTTAGGTGTAAGGGGCCCATCTAGGAGTATGCATACCCCCAGTGAGCGGGGGTACCCATTGTTATATGAGATTGAGCCCGAGAGGCTGGTATTGTTCTAAGATATTGCCCGAGGGGCTGAATTGTTGATAGCGTGCTCAAGGGGAAAAAATTCTATTTGTTTACTTTATCGTATGTCAACTACCTGTTTGATTGTTTAAGGAGCATTTTACCTGATTTTTCCGGTTTTCCTGATTTTCGCTGATTTTTACTGCTTCATTATAGAATGCCTTGGGCTTTACGTGTTTTCTTACTTTCACTGGTCATTTATATTTATTACTCACTATGTTGGAGCACTCACTTTTCTCCCTGCACCCTGTGTGGAGATTCTGGCATAGCTGGTTCCACTCCGGAGTGTTGATTTCCTCCAGTTCCAAGCATGCCTTTTCGGAGATCACGAGGAATATGTTGACGTTCGCAGCCCCGTGCCTATACTCCTCTGTCATTTCTGTTACTTTTCAAACATTTGTAGTAGTTTATGACTTTACAAGACTTGTATTATGGCTATAGATGCTCGTGACTTGTGACACCCTGGTGAGAGCTATGCCGGGTTGGATTTTCCGCTTTGTTATCTATGTTTTCGCTATTCAGTATTATTATTTAATCATGTTTAGACTATTTTTGTTTTGATTTATCTTCTTAAAAGGTGAATTGGGTTTAACTGGCTGGCCTTGTCTTCACGAGAAGCGCCATCACGACCGAGTTTGGGGTTAGGGTCGTGACAACAACTTATTGCTACTTGTCATTACTTGTTTTGTAAATAAATAATAATTATGTACACACACACACTAGCTCCACCGCCAGCTCGTCTAGCTAGGGGCAATAGTTAGACTATTAGAGGTGGAGGTCTCACTACTAGAGATTGAGGTCAGACTGTTAAAAGTGGAAACCAGCTAGCTCTGACCTTTGCCAAAGATATAGTTCAGATTAGAAGGGCCCAACCCTGATTCTATGTTTTTCGGCTATGCCTCAGGCCTAGTCATCAACACCATTATCACAGGTATTGTTCTAGTTTTCCATAGAGATGCCTCTGTTCTATTTTATGTAAGATCAACTTATTCCTATGTGTCCTCCTACTTTGCGTCATATTTGGTTGTGCCACGTGATTCTCTAAGTACTTTTGTGTATATTTCCATGCCGGTGGGAGATTCTATTATGGTATATCATGTCTATCATCCGTTCTGGTTACTATTGGGAGTCTTGAAACTAGTTTTGATATTCTTCTTCTCGACTTGGTAGCTTTTAACATCATAATTAAGTATGGACTAGTTGTCACCTTATCATGCTATATTGGATTATCATGCAAAGACGATGCCTTATTCATGATGGGGTTGCTTGATTAGAGTGGAAAGGAACTTCTAGTCATTGTACCATCAGAATTATCCATTATATGCACCTGGTTAAGAAGGGGTGTCTAGACTTCTTCTCTTGCATTCGCGGTTCACGAATGTTCCTTCTATGGACTCAGTCTTAGTAGTTCGTGAATTTCAAGAAGTATTTCCTGCAGATCCACCGAGGATGCCACCCAACAGAAATATTGACTTCTGTAATAATCTAGCTCTGGGAACTTAGCTTATTTTTATTCCACCAAACCATATGGCCCCGCCGGAGTTGAAGGAATTAAAGGAGTACTTACTTGCTTGCTTGATCAGGGATATATTAGACCTAGTGTCTCGCCCTAGGCTGCACTGTGTTTTTTTATAATGAATAAAGATGTTTCAATGAGGATATATATAGATTATCGGCAGTTGAAAAAGGCTACTATAAGGAACAAGTATCTATTTCCAATAGTTAATGGCTTATTCGATCAGATTCAAGGTTCCAAGGTGTTTTTGAAAATTGATTTGAGGTCTGGTTACCATCAATTGAAGAATATGGCATCTGATGTCCCTAAGACAGCTTTTTGGACCAGGTATGGGCATTATAAATTCCTAGTGATGCCATTTGGGCTGACCAATGCCGCAATACAACAACAACAACAATTCAGTATAATCCCACAAGTGGGGTCTAGGGAGGGTAGTTTGTACACAGACCTTATCTCTACCCTAAGGGGTAGAGAGGCTGTTTCCAGGAGATCCTCAGCTCAAGAAAGCAAAAAAAGATGATATATTAGTACTATCAATTGACTCATGATGAAATAACATAAAATACATACCATAACATAAAATAACAAAAATAACAGCAATACATAAAATATAGAAAATACAAAAAGTATGGGGAGGATACGAAAAGGATGGAAGGTATACTACATCCAACAGATAAAGCCCTACATTAGAAGCTAATCAGTAGCATCCTAGGACTAACTCATAACTGACTAGTCTCACTCTAGTGCACTGTAGAAATATTCAATACTTCCCCCTAACTTACAACCTTAATGCTCGTCCTTCACAATTTCCTATCAAGGACCATATCCTCAGTAATCCTAAGTTGTGCCATGTCCTTCCAGATCACCTATCCCTAATACTTTTTAGGTCTCCCTCTACCTCTTCTCGTGCCCACCACAACCAGTCGCTCACACCTTCTTGTCGGTGCATCAATGCTCCTCCTCTAAATGTGCCTGAACCATCTAAATCCTACTTCCCACATCTTGTCCTCCATAGGTCATGTATGGATTTGATGAATCGGTGTTCAAGTCCTATCTGGTTTTATTTATGGTTGTATTCATTGATGACATCATGATTTACTCCAGCAGTCAATAAGAGCACGAGCAACATCTTAGGATTGTGCTTCATAATTTCAAGGATAGTCAATTATATGCCAACTTTTCAAAATACGAGTTTTGGTTACACTCACTTATCTTTTTGGGTCATGTTATATCGGTAGAAGGCATAAAAGTGAACTCTAAGAAGATTGAGGCAGGTTAGAACTATCCTACACCTATTTTAGATATAAATATGGGGAGTTTTCTCAGTTTGGCAGGTTATTATTGTTGGTTCGTGGAAGGGTTGTCATCTATAGAAAATCTATTGACCAGACTGACCCATAATGGTGCTCCATTTAGATGGTCGTACGAGTGTGGGTTTAGCTTTCAGAAGCCCAAGACTATTTTTTACTACGGTGCCAATGTTGGTGTTACCCACAGATTCAGGATCTTACATGGTGTATTGTGATGCTCAAGCAACAACACCTGTTGTGTAGCCTCGGGTCGATTTTTAAGCAGAGGTTCTAGCTCGGACTATACATGTTGGACCAGTTCAGGTCACGGAAGGTTCATAGCTACTCTAATGCTTTAGGATGCTCTAGTCTATTTGGCGAGTCATACAGAAGGTGTGGCCTAGACGATTCATTTCCATTGGCACCCATTTCACAAGCTGGGGGAGGAACACAAACTCCCACTACTCCTACTCCGGAGTAGATATCTTCTAGTCTCAAGCTCCAGTATCCCAACTAGTTGGGGTAGTTTAGACAATTGTTGCAACATAGGCCATTGATAGGTCTTCTTTGTCCTCTGAGCCGTTAATGAGGTTGGACAAGTTTATCAAGCTATTTCAAGTTTATTTTAGTGGTGCACCTTCTGAGGACCCACATAACTATGTGGACCACTACTGTGATATGTTGCAGAACATGGGGATAATTGAAATTAATTGGGTCAACTTTTCTTTGTTCCTTATGATTGGCTCCGCCAAGAGGTGGTGGAAATATTATGTATTTGGTAGACCAGTTGGTTCTCTTGCACTTACCTGGGAGTAGTTCTCATGGCTATTGTAGATAAATTTATTCCTATTACTCTGATAGAGGAGAATCTTAATGTATTTAAGCGTCTTCAAAAGGGCAACATGACTGTGACCTATTGTGAGGCCCGATTTATGGACTTAGCATGTCATGTCATAGTCTTCATTCCTACTGAAAGGGAGAGAGTGAGGAGATTCATTGATGGACTCACTTATACTATCTGGCTTTAGATAGCCATGGAGATAACGAGTGATATTTCCTTCCAAATAATCATGAATATTTTTAGGAGGATTGAGTTTGTTCGTTCTCAAGAGAGAGGGCCGGTGTCAGATAAGAGGCCTCGTCACTGCGGTAATTTCAGAGGTGCATCATTTCGAGACAGTGGTACTTGCGGTTGGACTTAGCCTCCCAGGCTATTTTATTTAGCACTTCAGGCTTATCACAATGCTTCAAGGAGTCATGGTCCTTATGTTATGTACCCAAGGCAGCCAACATTTAGTACACATTTAGCTCTTATTAGCGCACCTCCACTTTAGAGTCACTATGGTGTTTATCTGACCCCTCTGGGTTAGCTTCAACTCCAACAACCATAACAACAACATCTGTATTATGAATGTGGGAACATTGGTCACATCAACAGTCATTGGCTTATGTTATTGAGCAGCAGATCTCAATTAGATTCTTATGCCATCATACCAGTACCAGTTGTTCCACTTCTTGCTCGGCCAGCTAGGGATTGGAGTTTGACTGTTAGAGGTGGAGGTTAGATTGCTAGAGGTAGAGGTTAGACAGTTAGAAGAGGAGGCTAGCCAGCTATGGCCTGTCTCTGAGATGTAGTTTAGAGTAGTGGTGCCCAACCCCAATTCTATGTTTTTCCAGCTAGGCCTGAGGAAGAGTCATCCGATGCCATGATCACAGGTATTGTTCCAGTTTTCCATATAGATGCCTCAGTTCTAGTTGATCCACGATCTAATTATTCCTGTGTATCCTCCTACTTGGCTTTATATTTGGTTATACCTCGTGATTCTCTAAGTTCTTCTGTGTATGCGTCCATGCCGACGGGAGTTTCTGTTGTGGTAGATCATGTCTATCATTCGTACGTGGTTACTATTGAGAGTTTTGGAAGTAGTGTTAATCGTCTATTTCTCGACATGGTACAATTTGACCTCATATTGGGTACGGACTGGCTATCACGTTATAATGCTATATTGGATTATCGTGCCAAGATAATGGGATTAGTCATGCCAGGGTTGTCTTGATTAGAGTGGAAAGAAACTCCTGGCCATCCTACCGATAGGGTTATCTCTTATATGAAGGCTCGACATATGGTTGAGAAGAGGTATCCGCTCGCTCAGCCAGTTAAGGGCAGGGGTTAGACTGTTAGAGGTGGAAGTCAGATTGTTAAAGGTAGAGGTTAGACTGTTAGAAGTGGAGGTTAGCCAACTATGGCTTTTCCCAAGGATGTAGTTCAGAGTGGTAGGGCCTAGCCCTGATTCTATGCTTTCCCATCTAGGCCTAAGGCCGAGTCATCCGACGCAATGATAATAATTGTTGTTCCATTCCTGTTTCCCATAGAAATACCTCACTTCTAGTTGATCCAGGATCTACTTATTTCTATGTGTCCTCCTACTTTGCTTCATACTTTATTGTGCCTTGTGATTCTCTATGTGTTTCTATGTATGTGTCCATACCGGTGGGAGATTCTATTATGGTAGATCATGTCTATCATTCGTGCGTGGTTATTATTCGGAGTTTTGAAATAGTGTTTGATCTTCTACTCTAAATATGGTAGATTTTGTTGTCATATTAGTTATGGATTGGCTATCACCTTATCATGCTATATTGGATTGTCATGCCAAGATGATGGCCTTATTCATGCCAGCGTTTCCTTGATTAGAGTGGAAAGAAACCCATGGCCATTCTACTAGTAGGGTTATCTCTTATATGAAGGCTCGTTTATGGTTGAGAAGGGGTGTCTAGCCTACTTGGCTTACATTCAGGATCCCAGTGCCTATGTTCCTTCTAAGGACTCAGTCCCAATTGTTCGTGAATTTCTAAAAGTATTTCCTTTTTAATCAGCCGGGGATGCCATTTGATAGAGATATTGACTTATGAATTGATTTTGCTCTAGAAACTCAACCTATTTCTATTCTACACACTATCTGGCCTCGCCAGAGTTAAAGGAATTGAAGGAGAAGTTATAAGACTTGCTTTCAGAGGGATTCAGTAGACCTAGTGTCTCGCCCTAGGCTGCCCGATGTTTTTGTAATGAAGAAAGATGGTTCGATGAGGATATGTATAGATTATCGATAGTTCAACAAGGCTACTATCAAAAACAAGTATCTATTGCCAAGAATTGATGAAGTATTTGATCATATTTAGGGTGCCAAGGTATTTTCGAAAATGTATTTGAGATCTGGTTACCATTAGTTGAAGATGAGGGCATCTAATGTCCCTAAGACAACTTTTTTGACCCGGTACGAGTATTATGAATTCCTAATAATGCCATTTGGGTTGACCAATGCTGTAACAACAATTGATTTTAGGAATCGGGTGTTCAAGTCCTATTTGGATTCATATGTGGTTATATTCATTTATGACTTCTTGATTTACTCTTGCAGCTGATAGGAGCATGAACAACATATTCGGATTGTACTTCATGCTTTCAAGGATAGTATTTATATGCCAAATTTTCAAAACACGAGTTTTGGTTAGACTCAGTTACCTTTTTGGGGCTTGTTGTATCGGTAGAAGGCATAAAAGTGCACTTCGAGAAGATTGAGACAGCTTAGAACTATGCTGACCTACTTTAGCTACAAAGATCTGGGGTTTTCTAGGCCTAGCATGTTATTATGGGCAGTTCGTGGACGGTTTTTTGTATATAGGGAACCCGTTGACCAGACTGACCTAGAAGGTTGCTCCATTCAGATGGTCAGACGAGTGTGAGTTGAGCTTTGAAAAGCTCAAGACTATTTTGACTACGGTACCAATGTTTGTGCAACCCACAGGTTCAGGATCTTACATGGTGTATTGTGAAGAATCTCGTATTGTACTTGGTGTAGTATTAGTGCTAGATGGAAAGGTTATTCCTTACACGTCGTGGAAGTTGAAAGTGCATGAGAAAAATATCCAATTCATGACTTAGAATTGGCTTCCATTGTTCATGTGTCTAAGATTTGTAGAAACTACCTTTACGACTTGTCATGTGAAGTATTCATATATCATCGTAGAATACAATATTTATTCAAACAAAAAAATCTTACTTTGAGGAAGAGAAGATGGTTGGAGCTATTGAAAGACTATGACATCACCATTTTGTATAACCCCAGAAAGGATATTATGGTGGCCGATGCTTTGAGTAGAAAAGATGTGAGTATGGGCAGCCTTGCGTATATTCCAGTTGGTGAGAAGCCGCTACCTGCAGATGTTTTGACTTTGGTCGATCAATTCGTGAGGTTAGATGTTTTAGAGCGTAATTGTGTTATAGCTTGTACAGTCGCTATGTCTTCTTTATATGAGTGCATCCGAGAGAAACAATATGATTATCCTCATTTGCTTGTCCTTAATGACACGGTACGACAAAGTAGTGCCAAGCAGGTTTCTGTGGGAGATGATGGAGTTTTGGGGATGCAGGGTTGTATTTGTGATCGTAATGTGGTGTGCTTCATGAATTAGTTCTTGAAGAGGACCATAGTTACCGTTACTCTATTCATCTAGGTACTGCCTATGTATCAAGATTTGTGGCAATATTATTGGTGGAGGAGAATAAAAACATATATAGTTGCATATGTAGCTATGTGTTTGAATTGTCAGCAAGACAAGGATGAGCATTAGAGACCTAGTGGTTTGCTTCAGAAGTTAGAAATTCCTGAGTGGAAGTGGGAGCGTATTATTATGGAGGTATAACTTGAAACTTAACCCCGAAAAGTGTGCATTTGGGGTTCCCACAAGAAAGCTACTAGGATTCATTGTCGGTAGTCGAGGGATCGAGGTAGATCTGTTTAAAGTCAAGGACATTCAGGAGTTACCGTCACCTAGGAGCAAAAAGAACGTGATGAGCTTCCTAGGACATATCAACTATATCAGTCGCTTCATATCATAGCCCACAGTCATATGCAAACCCATCTTGAAGATGTTTATGAAATATGTCGAGACAATATGGACCAAGGATTGTCAAAAAGCTTATGACAAAATCAAAGAGTACATATCTAGACCACCAGTTTTGGTCTCGCCAGAACTAGGACGACCAATGCTACTCTATTTATTTGTATTGGATGGAGCCTTTTGATGTGTTTTTTACAATATTACGAGACAGGGAGAAAGGAGCAAGCCATATATTGCTTGAGTAAGAAGTTCACACCTTACGAAGCATGGTACTCTTTACTGGAACGCACTTGTTGTGCTATGACCTGGATAGCCCAGAAGTTGAGGAATCACTTCTGTGCCTATACCACATACCTTATATCCAGGATGAACCCCTTGAAGTATATATTTCAAAAAACCCATGCCGACTGGAAAGTTAGCCAAGTGGCAGATATTGCTCAACAAGTCTGATGATATCATCTATATAACTCAAAAGGTGGTCAAAGGACAAGCATTGGCAAATCATCTTGCTGAAAATCCAGTGGGAGGAGAATACCCTTGAAAACATGTTTTCCTGATGAAGAAGTGTCGTTCGTAGGAGAAGACATTATCAAAGCATACGACGGTTTGAGGATGTTCTTTGATGGAGCTACGAATTTCAAAGGAGTTTGCATTGGGGCAGTTTTGGTATCAAAAATAGGTCAACATTATCCAGTATTTGGTATACTCAAATTTCCCTGCACCAAAACCATGGTGGAAAATGAAGAGTGCATACTAGGACTCAACATGGAAATCGACATGTATATGAAGGAGTTGTTGGTAATTGGTGATTCAGATTTGCTTGTTTGCCAGGTACAAGGAGAGTGGTCCACCAAGAATTCATAATCAGTCGGTGTATTGTGATCATGTTAAAGAAGAAACAGATTGAAAACCTTGGTTACATGACATCAAGAAGTATTTATGAAAGGAGAATATCTGGATCATGCAAAACACACCCAAAAATGCACATTCTGGAGATTGTCCAATCATTTGTTCCACGACGGAGGAAATTACTACAAGAGAACTCCTGATTTGGGACTACTAAGATATGTCGACGCAGTAGATGCTTCTAAGCTACTTGAGGAGATATATGCTGGAACCTACGACCTACATATGAATTGTTTTGTCTTAGGAAAGAAGATACTCAGGGCCAGTTACTTTTGGATGACCGTGGAATCAGATTGCGACTAGTACGTCCGCAGCTGTTACCAATGTCAAGTGGATGCCGATATAATAAAAGTGATGCCCAATGAGCTCAATGCGACTAGCTTACCTTGGCCTTTCGCCACCTGAGGAATGGATGTCATCAGTCTGATCGATCCTACTGACTTAAATGGGCAAAAGTTTATTCTAGTAGCCATTGACTACTTCACAAAATGGTTAGAGTCTGCATTTTACAAAGCTGTAAACAAGAAGGTCGTCACAAACTTTGTCAAAGATCATATCATCTACCGATTTGTAGTCCCAAGTCTATTGTTACTGATAATGCCGCCAATCTAAACAATGATCTGATGAAAGCCATGTGTGAAACTTTCAAAATCAAGCACAAGAATTTCAAAACCTATAAACCTCAAATGAATGGCCACCAACAAAAACATCAAGAAGATACCGAGGAAGCTGGTAGAAAACAAGAAACAATGGCATGAGAATCTACCCTTTGCTTTGTTGGGATATCGCACTACAGTTTGCACATCAACAGGGCAAACTCCTTATATGCCAGTCCTCGGTACCGAGGTCCCTCCCGAGGTAGAGATTCTTTCTTTAAGAATCATACAGGAAGCTAAACTAGCGATGCAAAATGGATAAAGAGCTGCTATGAACAATTGGTCCTCATAGATGGAAAAATGATGAACGCAGTATGTCATGGTCATCTTTATCATAATAGAATGCATAGAGCTTTCAACAAAAGGGTCAAACCAAGGCAATTTGCGATAGGACATTTGGTGCTTAAGAAGACCTTCCACATCAAGATAAAGCCAAAGTGAAGTTCTCTCCAAACTGGTAAGGTCCATACGTGGTCCATAGGGTGCTGACAGGAGGAACACAGATACTCACAGAAATGGATGGAGAAATCTAGAAAAATCCAATCAATTTAGACGTAATCAAGAGATACTCTGCTTAGATTATTTACATTTCCTCACTTGGTGTAATTGAACTATGCTTGAACTTATTCCCATTTAAGAGGGGATATGTATGCACCCTTATGGGTTCGGTCATATCCTAATAAATTTCCATTTTCCCCAAGATCGGAAACTAGGGCAGAAATTTGAGAGGGCCCATAAAATTCCGGAACAAGTCCGTTCAAAACTAGCATATGTCAGACATTCAAAAATCGGTTAATAAAGTGGGCCAGATTTTTGAGAAGGATTCTCAAAATTCTGAATAAGTTTCAACAAGGCTCATTACCCACAAACAGACGAAGGATCATTTATCAAACTGGGGGGAATTTTGATGAGGACCCTCAAAATTCTAACAAGAGAAAGCTACAATGTCTCTGAAATGTGTTATAGTCACTAGTTCATCTAAAAATAACTTGATATCAATATGTTTCTAATATGACTCTATTTTATCAATAATTTCATATTTTTGAAAACTCTATTTTTTGTAATATTTAGGTGTTACCCAAGGATATTCAAATAAGGCATCTAGAAAAGAACAAAACAAGGCTAGCAAAGGCACGACACAACCTCCCCTCATAAACATACAATTTTTCCTTGAGCACATGCATATTGTAGAGATAGAATTCCCAAACATGTATATACAAGGCAAAATCACGGGCCATCAGACACTGAATATATCTCTAGCTAAAAAATACACCACTCTTACTTGCTACTCGATTAAACCCTGTCTCGCGTATCTGCGTGAGGCTAATCCTTTCTTCTATATCTCTATGAGGCTAATTTTTCCCTCCATTCTTGTATAAGGCTAATCCCTGCCTCCATATCATCATGAGATGAGTCCTTTCCTCCATACTTGAGTGAGGTTAATCCTACCTCCATACTTGCATGAGGATAATCCCTGCCTCCTTACTTGTATGAGGCTAATCCCTGCCTCCATACTTGCATGAGACTGCTCCCTGCCTTCCTACTCGTATAAGACTAATCCTTTCCTTCATACCTATATGAGGCTAATATTTATCTCCATACTTGCATGATGCTAATCCTTGCTTCCATACCTATATGAGGGTAATCCTTGCCTCCCTACTTGCATGAGGCTAATCCTTGCCTCTATACGTGCATGAGGCTAATACTTTCCCCCACACCTACATGAGGCTAATCCTTGCCTCCATACTTGCATGAGGCTAATCTCTGTCTCCACACTTGCATGATGCTAATCTCTGCCTCCATACTTGCATGAGGCTAATCCTTGCCTCCATACTTGCATGAGGCTAATCTCTGTCTCCACACTTGCATGATGCTAATCTCTGCCTCCATACTTGCATGAGCCTAATCCTCGCCTCCGTACTTGCATGAGCCTAATCCCTGCCTCCATACTCGCATGAGGCTAATCCTTATGTGTACGGTAAAATGGGGAGGGGGTCAAATTTGCCAATTATTAGGGTGCCCCACAAATGTGCTTCTCGAGGCTCACCTTTGAGGGCCTTTGAGTTTCTACCTCGGAGAACTATATACCAATGGATATATTAGAAAAGAGGGGAGTTCCCAAGGAGTGCAACCAAGACTGATAAATCTGTCAGGCTATTCTAAAGCGAAAAGTCTGGACTGGCATCATGACATTAGCTAGCTGTCCGATCCCCACTTCTTTGTCATTAATGTATTTTGTACTATGTTAGGATTTTCCTCCTATATAAAAGAGGTCATCAACAATTTGTGAGGTGTGTTGCTCCAACTACTCCATACAAAATATACAAGAACATTCTCTCTTCTCTTTAACATACTGTGTTGATATTGTTGCTTTTATTTATTATCTTCATACTTATTCTTCATTTATTTCTTACCATTGGCCATACAGAGCCTCCCTTAACTATTTCATTACGGTTAGCCCTACCCCGGCTGCCCACACCAGCTCAAGCCTGAGCGTTGAAATCGACCCTGAGGCCTCAAATCGAAAAGCTCGATGCCCCAAATAGCTAGCCTATCATTTTTGTTATAGCTTTCCCCTTAAATCTATTTTTTTGCTAAGTCTCACATATCTAGCATTAACAGCTTAACAACTAGCATAAAAATAGATCCCATATTTTTGGAGCCCCATCAACAAATTTAATTGTTATTACCATTTTCACGATTAACAATTTGGCGCCCACCATAGGGCTTAAAATAATAGTTATTATTTTTTGCTGGTTTCGTTACACAACGCAAGTTATATTTCACACTTTTTCGTGTTCAAGATCATCAATTTCAGGTTGAAATGTTTGGCTTAGTAAATAGGTTGAAAAATGAAACCTCAAAAACAACAAAGAGAAGGATATGGCTATTCCAGATGTCGGTACACCACTACAAAACTCAACCTGGGAGGAAAAAGAGACTCTTAGACATGAAGTCCATGTGATTATTGGAGAGACAGACATTCCCCAAGGACCTATGTTCAAACGGACAAGAACGTCTGCCGTAGAAGAAGGGTGGACTTGAAACCACATAGCCAAAGACACCCTTGTATTCATCAAGGAGGATCTCAAGACCATGACAGAACTGCACAACGACGTGCTAGTGATCTCATTTATTTTAAACAATACAAGGATAAAACGTGTGCTCGTGGATCTAGGAAGCTCGACCAACATAATCAGGTCAGATGTAGTGGGATAACTGGGGATGCTCCATCGAGTCACACCCATCTCCCGAGTTCTTCACAACTTCAACATGACCAGCAAAGTAACAAAAGGAGAGATCACCCTCCCGATCGACACGTCCGATGCGGTTTTGAACATTGAGTTCCAAGTCATCAATGGAGATATGAGGTACAATACATTGCATGGCAGGCCTTAGATACATAGCATAAGGGCAGTATCGTTAACCCTACACCAGGTGATAAAATTTCCCACAAAGGATGACATAACAACCTTGTATGGAGAACATAGGGCGGTAAAAGAAATGTTCATGGTTTACCATAAGGTGTTGACCTGATGCACCCGATCTTGGACGAGCCTAGGAACATACAGACCCCCGAGGACATGCTCCATACACCAATGGAGGATGAAATACTATATCTATACCTGGCCGTGTTTGAAATAGCGGTAAGCGGCATACTAGTTCGAGAGGACCAAGGTACGGAAATTCCTATTTATTATGTAAGTCGGACCCTAGGGGATGCCAAAAAAAGGTATCCCCATTTAGAAAAATTGGCTATTTCTCTAATAAACACCTCACAAAAATTGAAGCACTATTTTCAAGGCCACTATATCTGTGTTCTATCGACATTCCCCCTCCGGATCGTATTGCACAAACCTGAGCTATCGGACCGGCTACCCAAATAGGCCATCTTATTCGGGGGGTATGATATCGAGTATCAACCTCGAACGGTCATCAAGTCCCAGATCCTAGCGGAATTCACGGCCGATTTCTCGCCCTCCCTTGTACTCGAGGTAGAGAAAGAACTTTTACTAAAATCAGGCATATCTTTCGGGGTATGGACCGTGTTCACATATTGCATCATAAATATAAGAGGATTCGGACTTGGTATAGTCCTAAGCCACCAATTGGTAGCATAATAAAACAATCCATAAAAATAGCGAAATTGACTTACAATGAAGCCGAGTACAAGGATATGATTGCAGGATTAGAACTGGCCAGAAGCTTGGGAGTCGAGACTGTCGAGGAAAAATACGATTGACTCCTAGTAGTAAGGTAGATGAATGGAAGCTATGAAGCTGGAGAAGACAGTATGTAAATATATTTGGAAAAATTCCAAGTCGAATTACGTCGCTTCAATGAGTGGACATTAGTTCATGTACCTCGAGAGTAGAATAAAGAGACCGATGCCCTCGCTGACCTAGGATCATCTGTTGATGAAGAGGACCTACTACACTAGGCTATTGTTTAGTTACCTAAATTAGTGGCCGAGGAAGGTCATGCTGAGATTAATTCCACTAGCCTATCATGGGATTGCAGATATAAATATATTGATTATTTAAGAAATAGAAAGTTTCCCGTGGATCCAAAAGAATCAAGGGCCCTACGGATCAAAGTAGCCCAGTTCTCGCTGGATAAAAATATGACTCTGTATAGAAAAACTTTCGATGGCCCCATAGTGGTATGTTTAGGGCCATGTGACACAAACTATGTACTCTGGGAAATTTATGAGGGTAGTTACGGAAACCATTCCGGCACCCACTCCTTAGTCCGAAAGGTGATCAAGGAAGGCTACTAGTGGGACAACATGGGAAAAAGATAACAATGACTTCATCCAAAAGTGTGAGAAATGCTAGAGATTTTCCCGCATAATTCACTAGCCTGGCGAGCAACTACATTAGGTCTTATTGCCATGCCCATTCATGAAATATGGAATGGACATCGTCAGCCCCCTGCCAACAGCGCTAAGTAAAGCTAAATTCATTTTATATATGAATGACTATTTCTAAAAAAGGGTGGAAGTGTAGGCCTACTAGGAAATAAGAGAAAATGAAGACATTAACTTCATATGGGATCACATTATGTGCCGATTCAGAATCCCCTCCAAAATAACATGGATAACGGGAGGCAGTTCATCGGGAGCAAGGTAACATAGTTCATGCAAGACCACAAAATCAAAAGAATCTTGTAAATGCCTTACCATCTGTGTGCAAATGGCCTGGCTGACTCCACAAATAAAACCATCATTCAGAACTTAAAAAAGAAGTTGGAGAGCGCCAAAGGAAAGTGGAGAGAAACGCTGCCCGAACTGCTATGGACATACCGAACAACTTCAAAGTCAATCACATGGGAAATACCTTTCTCATTAGTATACGACGCCTAGGCTTTGATACTAGCTAAAGTCGAGAAGCCGAGCGCCAGATTCCAACACACTACCAAGAGGTCAAATAATAAGGCGATGACGACGACCCTCGAACACTAGATAAAAAATAAGAAGCCTCGATGGTCCAAATGTCCTCCCAGAAGCAAAGAATAGAAAGGTATTATAACAAGAGAAAATACCCCTTATATTTCGGGGTCGGAGACTTATTCCTAAGAAAAGTCACTCCTAACACATGAAACTCTAATGAAGGAAAGCTAGGCCAAAACTGGGAAGGATCGTACTGTGTCCTAAAAGTGTTAACAAAAGGTCCTATATGCTCGGCACCATGGAGGACGAACAGTTTCCGAGCAACTGGAACATATCAATGCAAAAATGGCATTATTTCTAGGGAATCCGATTGAAAATTCTATAAATACCCTCTACAGGTGTGGCACTCTTTTTCTTCGACCGGATAATATCCTTGAAAGGGTTTGCTGATTGGTTTTTTAAAGAGGAAACATTCACATGCTACCTAAAGAAGACTCAACAAGTATTCGACGCTTCCTTTCCAGTCAACCCCGAATACTGGAGCGCATTCCCTCGGGTCCCAACAGTAAAATGATGTATCGGGCCAAATGGTCAAACAAACCATGCCTGTGTTGTCGGTCCCACGACAACGAAAGAAAATGTACATATGCCAAGTAATCAAAGAATTCCTTTTGTCAAAGCATTTTATACTCCAAAGGAAACTCAACATATTCGCCAAAACGATTCCTCCATCAAAAATGCCTTGAATACTTGGAGACTGGAGTTAATGGTTCGGCATCTGCATAACCTTAGGGTCAAAACTCCAAACTCATATGCCTTCAATGAGGCAATATGAAAATCATGAAACATCTCCAAGGCCAAAAGTGCCCAGAACACTCGGGGAGTAGCGTCGAAATCTCAAAAATTGCACGAACTCACAGTTGAAATCTCTGAAATCGTAAGCCCTCAATGAGGAAATACCGAGCTCGTGAGTAATGGCTCCCGAGCCAAAACATCCTTTATGACTTGGAGACTGTCACCAATCACCATTTATTAAAAACTTGAAGCCACAAGACCCCGAGCAGGCAAAGTTAGTCTTGTAAGACCTACATAAGGAAACAACAAAAACTGTAAGACCTCAAGGCATGAAATTTTTGTAAGACGTTACTATCGGCATAAAGTTTCTACCAATGTTTAGGCTTTATATTGACTTTGAATGACCCCTAAAATACATACTCTCGATATAAATGCCTAAATTACTTCACTCAGGACCAAAATGGCAACGACCATGCACAAAGGACTAGGGTAATATTAAAAACCCGAGGCCATAAGACCCCAAGGGGGTAGACTCGGTCTGGTAAGACCTACATAATGCAACAACAAAAACAGTAAGACCTCAAGCAAGGAATGATTCATACTTGTACCAAGTATCAACAAAAGTGTAAGATCATAAAGGTATGAAATTTTTGTAAAGACCTTACTGTAGGCATAAACTCGATCCCGAATTTTAGGCTATATATCGAATTTGTAAGACCTCTAAAAGAGAAAACCCTCGATAAAGATTCCTAAACTACTTCGCTCAGGACCAAAATTGCTCCAGCTAAGCATAAATAACTACGGTCATACGTTGTACCAACCAAAATAATGCGACTCGAGGACGCCCCACCATTGCTACAAAATTATACGCTAGTACTTAGAATCTACGTCGAAAAGAACCGGTTAAATATTCTACCCTCGGCATAGGCAAAAGAGCTTCGACTATGTTAGCTCCAAATCACAGGCTTCGAGCTACACATCCTACGAGCCAAACCTCCAGAGGTTCTCAAACATTACCGTTAAAATGACTCAAAATCAAGGTTATTCCCGAACTGGAGATGGGTCATGCATAAATTACTTCAGAAGTCCTTAACGAGACGAAAAAAATACCAATAAAAGGTCGCTTTGACCCAAAGCGTAAGAGCCATTTTTTGCTAGCCTAAGCACTTCAATCAAATGCATATGAGACATTAGCGCCATCTCATGCAAACAAAGAAGCTTGAGGGTCAAATAAGGTCGAGCCGTAACTGGACTCAGAGACTGAACCCAAAATAGTTAAGTACATATGCCTAAAGGCAAAGCATAAGAGAAATTGTCGCCAGCCTAATGAGCCTCAGGGCCACACATACAAAAGATCACTTCGATCAAAAGCGTAAGCCATTGTTGCCAGCCTAATCGCTTTGATCAAAGGCGTAGACCCATTATCGCCAGCCCATGCAAACATAGAATCTTGTGTGTCAAATGAACTTGAGTCGAAACCCGGCTCAGAGACTAAACCCAAAACAGTTGAGCAAAAGCATAAGAGTTCAAATGCCAGCTTATACTAAAGGTTGCAACGACTGAGCGCGCAAGAGCCCCCAGGCTAGCCTAATGAGCTCCAGGGCCATATCACGAATCTAAAGATTCTTACCGGCTTTGAGACGTGTTCGCCCAACCAAATTCGAGATAGAAAGGGGAATAGAAGAAGTAAATCCATAAGGTTTTCTTTTATATATGTGCGAAGAAATGTGATCTCCACTTACAACATACTATGAAAGTACTATATACAAAGAGGGAAACGAATAGAATCCTAATCTATCCTCAAGCCTACATCCTCAATGTCTCCACCAAGGGTCGCATCCCAATAACTTCAGGTCCTCCAGCGGCCCCTTCTCGATGTAATCTTCCTTTTTAGGGACTCTACCCTAATTTTTAGCTCCGCTTGAGCCGCTGCTCGACATACCACCAAGAGCCTGCCTTCAAGATTCCAATCGAGCACGCTCCACAACTCGAGTTAATTTTTCACTAGCCTCCTCAGACGCCCTCTCGATGCAAGTGCTTGCCACAAGAGCATATGAGCACCTCTTAGCTTTGATCCCAGATAGTGTAGCTTCCAGCCCGAAATGGAGACCTTTGTACTTGTCACTGTCTTCCATTGCTTCAATAATTTAACGCCTGACTGAGGTCACTTTCTCTTGGTGGACATCCCTCTAGGAAGTTATCCCCCTCAAACGCCGTTTAAGTTCGAAAATTTTAGCATCTCCGGCCCAGAGATCCTCTCTCAGCAAGGCACCTTCCTACTCAAACTGCATGAATCTGACCAAAGATGTTAATGCACTGGATCTAAAAAAATTTAGATAATAGTAAACAGGAACTGAGTAACCTGTTCAGTAAGGTAGGCCTTATCACGCTCATGACGGATCACCTCATCCTGATACACGGTGAAAGTCTGGCTATAAAGCGCCTTGACCTAAAGCCATGAAAAGGGATAAGTTAGAAAAACAAAGATCGAAGCAGTTCATAGCAGTGGAAAGGATTAGAAAAAATTACCCGCTCGTAAAGCCTACTCATCTCCCCAAAGATGAGTGAAGCTTCGTCCTTAGGAATACCCTCGAGAATGGTTGGGAGTCTCTCGAGCGCTCTCCGCCTTTGATGTATGTCCTTACACCGAAGGGCTCTTCATGCGGGGCATCTTGCACTCACTTAAGAGGTAGGGTTGTTCCATGAATGGAATTAATCACGACCATAACATTGGCAGGATCAATCGGGACCATCCCTTGTCCATGCAAGGCCACGGAGTTGGGCCGCTCCAAACTGCCTATCAAAGCCATCTCAGCCCGAGGGGAATCCTAGCCACCAATTAGATCGAGGGTAGTACTATATACTCTATCTGTTGTCTCCTCGCTATGAAGTTGGACGACAACGACATCAAGCTTCGTCTTAAAAGCCGCCATCCCTACGGCCCAAGGAGCGGCCAAGTATATGTACTTCTTGGGGGCCATCAGGAAGCTACTTTCCCCCTCAACTTCAACACGAGGGTATCTTGACTTTTCTGGAGTTAGAACTATCGGGTAGGCCTTAGACTCTTCCACCTTAACTTTCTTGAATTCCAATGGCCCACATATGGATCCCTTTTCCTTTTCTTCCTTTCGCCGACCACTAGTGCATCCCCCTCAACGGACAATGCTCCCTTTGTCAAAAGGACTTTTCCTGACCTACACAAATGAAGAATTTAAACACAAGGAACGAGAACGCGGCTAATAGCGATTTAGATCGAAGATCGTGACAGTAGCGACACTCAGATCTCAACATGATCATTGGCTTCCCCCGAGCTCGGGATAAATCACGCCATACTCGCTTAGTATATGGGAAAATCGAATACATATGGCTGACTCAATCCTAGAGATTTGGAACCACGGCAGGTTAGATTGCTACGGTTGAAAAGAGAAAGAGAAGTAAAGTTAAATGCTTGGAGAAACATGGTCAATGAGATGCAAAAAAAACTAGACAACACGTCTACTTACGCTCCGCATTCCACCTCTCGGGGAATGACATCTTCTCCGCTAGGATCAGGTCAGAAGTCCTCACTCGGACAAATCAGCTTATCCATCCCCCATTCCCGAGCTCCTCGACAGAGGAAAAGAGAGACCTTGAGGCTTGACAACGTATCTTGATTAGGTCCTCTCGTATCCATCGAGAGCTATAGATCCTTATCAGGTGATTGATGGTGAAGGGCATCTCCTCAATCATGTTTGCGCAATACATGATCATATCAAAAATGCGCCAGAGCAAAGGATGAATTTGACTGAGTGTTACTTGATACCATCGGCAGAAGTCGAGAATCACGGGGTCGATCAGGGGCAAATTTGACCCCACCGGCCCTAAGGTGAACAGATAGGTATACACACTTAGAAAGCCAATTTTATGTGTCTTAATATACTTTTCTCGAGCAGGGATCTCCACAAGCACAGCGTCCGCAGCAACAGGCGGCCTCACTCTTCCGACATCTGTTACTGAGCTAATATACCGAGTCAAAGGCTCACGACGCTCTGGCTTTGAAAATGCTCTCTTGACCTTGAAAATTAGAAGTCATTGCAAAAGATCTTGGGATGCATTCCTCAGCACGAGGAGGTGTGGCCGCTTCACCTTGAGATTAAAGCGAAGAGGATGAGGACACAATCTCCTGAGAAGCAGAGGCGAAAGTTTTTGCAATTCCTAGAAAATTCTTGAAAAAGAAGAAGATTTGCGTTCCTAGGAAAAATCGAAATAAAAGGAAGAGAGAACCATTGCCAAGGCTTGGGAATATAATGAGTTATAGAAAATAAGAAGGGTAGTACTTATAGAAGTGCACATTGAAGAAGGCCAAGTGACATCCAACTAACATAGATAATGCCGAGATCTTCAGGGATGTGTGTGTATCATATCTTGGCACCTTGTGACTGATGTTGTTATCGAAGGAGGAATGAATTCAAGGTCGTTTCTTATCACATTATCTCTAAGAAACACGGAGACAATCTATGTATGGTTAAATCGAGGGGTCCAATTTCCCCATCATTAGGTTGCCCCGCGAACGAGATTCTCGAGGCTCGAGACCGAGGTTGAGGCTCAACTTCAAGGACTTTCAAGTTTCGAACTCGAAGTATTGTAAACCAATGACTATATTAGAAAAGAGGGGATTTCCCCGAGGAGTGCAGCCAGGGCCGATAAATCTATCAAGCTATTCTAAACCGGTAAGTATGGACCTACATCATGACATTAGCCAGTTGTCCCATCCCTACTTCTTTGACATTAATGTATTTTGTACTAAGTTGGGATTCCCTCCTATATAAAAGGGGGTCTTTGACACTTTCTAAGGTCTGCTGCTCCAATTACTCCACACAAAATATAATAAAACATTCTCTCTTCTCTCTAACATACTCTCTCGATATTATTTCTCTTATTTATTATCTTCATACTTGTTCTTTATTTATTACTTATCATTGTCCATAAAAATTCTCCCTTAACTATTTCTTAATTGTTAGCCCTACCTTGGCTACCCACGATAGCTCGAGCCTGAGCCCTAGAATTAACCCTAAGGCCTCATATGAACAAGCTCAAAGCCTCGAATAGCTAGCCTATTGGTTTGGTTATAACTTTCCCCTTAACTCTAGTTTGTCACTAAGTCTCACATATCTAGCGTCAACCGCTTAACAACTCGCATAAAAATAGATCAATTATTTTTAGAGTTCTATCAACAAATTTAATTGTTATTACCATTTTCACGATAAACACATTGCCTCTGTACCTGTATGAGGCTAATCCCTGCCTTCATATTTGCATGAGGCTAATCCCTGCCTCCGTGTTTGCATGAGGCTAATCCTTGCCTCCTAACTTGCATGAGGTTAATCCTTGGCTCCATACTTGCATGAGGCTAATGCTTGCCTCCATACTTGAATGGGGCAAATATTTGCCCCCATACTTGCATGAGGCTAATCCTTACCTTTATAATTGCATGAAGCTAATCCTTGTCTCCACAGTTGCATGGGACCATGCACTATGCCTCTTTGCATAAATATTGCTCTATTCCGATATTATCTATTTTCTTTTTAATTGGGCTAAGCTCAGCCCTTCATTTCAAAAGACTAATCTTTTTCTTATTGACATCACCTCATGGACTAAATTATCGTCAACCTATCCAAAGGCATCATTGTCTAAAAGGCTAAATCCTCACAGCTAGAAGACATCGTGCCATGGCCTGAGGATCTCTCAAATTTGCATATCATAATTCAAGGGCAACATGGGTCGAAGGCACCATTGTCATGGCCCAAGAACAACATCTCATAGCCTGCGAATTCCGTACTAAACAGTTCATGGGCGAGGACATTATGGTCTAAAGACGTCATTTTTGAACCGCCCGAAAACGACTTTCATGGTCCAAAAGGGAATCTGTATCATGTTCAAATTTTCGCACAAATACATATTCGTAGTGTATCTTTACCTGTAAGTGAGCACCAGCAACTGTTATCCTAGCAGGAGTAACCCCACTCCAGTTCCTTCAATTAACTCAAACCTGGACCATTCACCATAACCACTCTTGCATCCATTTCGAAATCTCGTGCCCGTTCTTGTAATGACCTCACAAGTATATTCTGCCAATAAATGCAGAACTAAACATGGTCTGATTCTTGTAAACCCAGGGATATATAGGTAGCTCCAAAACCAGAGTCCGACCTCTTCCTCTCAAAACAACTCATCTTGTCAAAATTGGTCATCATTTCTTTATCAGAAAACACTTTCATCCTTCCTATGTAAATAGGTGCAACTGTTGATACCTAATTTTTCCCATAATATTCTTAAAGTTATACTTTAGCATCAATTAGTATTTTTATGTAATTTCTGTATTTTCAAAATATTTTAACTAATTTCTCCCATCATTTTAATTATAAAAAATCGCTAATTGTATCCCAAATAGTTTTATAATAATTTTTGAAGATTAATTTTATCATTTGCATTTGTACTAAATCTCAATTGTTGCACAAATAGCCACTTTAGTATTTTAGGCTGCAATCGTAATTAGTTTGGAATTATAAAACACACACGCACTACTACATTATCTTTACCAGAAAAGCATCCTTCTATATTTCTAAAATATTAAGTATTTATTTTAATATATTTCTAGGCATGAAAATTATTTTTACATCCTATTGGTTATTTTAAAAAATTGTTTTATCCAATAAATAGGGTATTTAATAAATGGCCTTTTCAATATCGACCGTTAATCACAAAGATAAACAACCACAATTAATCCTTTCCTTTTTTAGTTCCAAACGACCCCTAAACCTTGAAATTTCTCACCAATAGCCACCTGAACCCCCTCTCTTCTCCAATTTTGTGTGAGACGTAAACATAACCCAAGAGGCTGCCACCCAAAACCATCCCTAATCCCTGTGATTCATACTCGATCTATGGTATCATATGGATGTACGAAGCCTCTACTTGTCTCCTATCACCCTGGATGTTCGATTATATGTGGTTTTTGTGGAAAGACCTCGAAGAGATCTTGTCCAGATCTCGATTAAGGATCTTCAAGAGCTTGTCCATGGTTTGTGAGTCAGAACTTCTTGTTATTTTATTATGAATCTGAGAGTTTTTGACCTATTCTATCATCTCAGCTATTTTCTTTTCTGAAAACCCTAGTTCATTATTGTCAACTCTTCTCAGATCTGAGATGATTTGATTATTATGAAGTGTTTTCCTCCAAAAACCCCTTTAATTTAATTGATTATCTCGCTTTTTAATCATTCTCATTAAACTAGTGCTTATTCTAAACTTTTTTTTCAAAGATTTTTCTAAGTTATTAATATTTAATGAGATGTTTCTTCTTTACCTCGACTGATTTTGCAGTATATACGTTGATTTTGAGTCTTTCAATGTTACCAAATGCATTAACTCATCCCATATTTTGACTTACGTGATTTTCCTTTGTCAAATCTAGTATTCTATGACTTTAGCCTAATTCAACCCTATTAGGGTTCGAGTTTGTTTTGCAGGTAATTTTTATTTTTTTGTAAAGTCTTTAATTAGTATATTTTCTATTTATGAAAGTTGGTATATGCTTTCCAGAAATCATTGTTACTTTGAAATTTGGCTGACTGATTTGCTCTGTTAGAGATTTGTATGCCTAAGTCTTGCTTGATTCCCTGTTTACGTCCTTAATTAGTCATTCGTGCCTTATTTGATTACCTATATACTTATTGATTTATTTACATGATTCTTCCCTTAATTAGACCCTTAATATTTTATTCTGAGCTCCTTTATTTGGTTAGATTTGAACTTCTTTCCTTAATTAGACGTCTTATTATTACCGTTTAGCTAATTCTCTTCAATTAAGGGGGGTTTATTCTGAACCCTTATGTGATTGAATTCTGTGACTTCCTTAATTGACTGAAGTTTATTCTATTACCTTACGTACTCTACTCTTGAGCTACTATATAAACTCTTTTGTTTTATTCCTCCACCTTCCCAGACTCTCAAAAGCGCTATGTTCCCTTGTGTTACTTGCAATTCTCACTAATCCAGCCGATTGTAAGCCAAGGCTGGATATTTGCACCATCTCTGCCTTATACTCTATATTCTCTCCTTGACTGGTATATCCTGATTCAATTCACATTCCAAAACTATGTGTTTTTGCTACGGTTCATTAGTTGTGATTTCCAGTTCTGTTTGCTATTCTACTATCATATGCTCAATGTGTAACCAACATGCTTAGATTACACTGCCTAATTACTGTATCACTCAACATGTTTAAGTTTGTTTTGTTAAAAGCTATAACTAGTGTACTATTTGGCATGTCCGATCCTGCTTTAGATAATTGTATGGATCATATTTGTTCACTAGTATGCCCAAGCTGCATTATTTGTTTACTGTCTCACCAAACATGTCTAAATTCTTCTTGTTCTATGTGCGACTAGTATATATAAAATATCTAATGCTTCATGAAGTGCTTGTCTAGTTTTTTCATCTAAGTCTTACATACTCTACTTCACTAATGAGATCCTACTAAGAAATGTAGCGCTTTCGAAGGTACTCTAGTTGTGTGTATGGGTCATGTCTAAGACCTATGTGTTCTCTACATATCTTTATTGTAATCTTTGTTACTAACTATTCAATTCCACAAGTTCTTGAGAAATTTGTGTATTTGTTTGCTATCACTAAGGTGTATTCTATGTGTCCCCTACCCTTTCTCCTTGTGTGAAGTCTGTTTGATAAAGAATGTTCTGAAGCTGTTCTACGACTAGTATTATGATATCAAGATATTCCTTTTCATGGTTTTGCAACTCCTATTTTACTCATACTAGTATTGGGTTTTCAGATTCACTTCTGAGACCTTTCTTTATACTGTTTACCACACCCTTTCAAGCCATTATGAACGTTCACTTACTCTTAGATTACTCAGTCCTGCCCTTATGGTATGTGTACTGCTTAGAGACCGTTGAGGTTTATCTGAACTCTGGCATATCAGGGATTTCACTTCCACACTGCACATAAATCAGTTCTTACCTGAGAAAGGTTTGGGTGTGAGCACTGTCTGGAATCCTTGAGGTTCTTAGGGAACATTAACACATATAGACAAGAAATTAGGCTATGGAACTTTGGGCATTTGAGACTAGTGAAGGCCTTGTACACCAGGACTGATTTGGGCCTACTTCAGGCTCCCTATAGTTTAATATATATTTGTATTTATCTAGTTTATTCAATTTTTGGTATGTAATAATGAATATTAAATAAATATTGGGGTGACTAGTAAAAGGGGGAGGGAGGGGGGTTAGTTGTATACAATTGGTAAAACTAGTGTATATGACATGCCTATATGGTTTATTTTGATTTACATGTGTGGTGTTTGACAATCTGCCAATATGATTTCTTTATTGAAATGAATTCTGCTTGCTCCACTTCATATAATTAGATACCACGCCTATAGGGTGTAAAGTAATTGAGGTTCAGTTTCCATTACAGCATGTATTCAAATTCACCTCCTTAGAAATCATGCATATAGGAGTTAAAACCAGTTTTAATAGAAATCATGCCAATAGGATCTAAAATCAACTTTTAATAATTAGAGACCATGCCTATATAATTTAAAAATCAGCTTTAACATAAATGATACCTACAGGGATTTCTCTTTGGTCAAATAAATTCTAGTTTCTTCACCTTATGTTTAATTAGAAATCATTCCCGTAGGATCTAATACCAGTTTATCCAGACTTAAAATCAATTTAACTTTAACTCATACTCACAGATTCTGAATTATTTTAATTAACTAGCATACTCCTCTGTTCAACGTTGTGTATACTAACATCACTAGATAGCATGTCTACAGGTTTCAAATTGCCCATTTAAGATTTACTGGTTTACTGCATTTCTAGTTAATGGTTAGATACCATGCGCATAGGACATCATCATTATATGCCTAGGCAAGCCCATAGGGCAACTAAAATTCTGCAATTGTAAAACTATGCCTTGTTATTTGTGACTGCTTATATTCAATAGGTTCGAAAATCAGTAAACAAACTGAATACTCTTTTGACACTCTGGTCTTATCTCAATACTGCATATTCTTTTCTCACCTAGACATCATGTTCTAGAGTTCCTCTTAAATATCTGAAAACTATTGTTTGAGACGTGCACTTACTTGTTCTGTTTGCGGAGGTAAAATGTGAGCCTTTAATTGTTTTCTCTTTAATGCAGCCCTAATTTTTTTCGTTGACGCCTAGATTTTTCTCCTTTAAGTACCTTAGGATTGTCTAGAACTGCCTAAATTAGAGGTCCTAAATACCATTACGGCCACAAGGAAGGGTCGGGTAATGCACGCATTGGATATCTTTCAGGGTTGCTAGAATGCTTTAGGCTAAGACCAAATGGAGGCAGTTGGGTAGTAAGGATGTCATGACTGTACGCTAATGTCACGCGTAGTCCCTCATTGAGGAGTGATTACCAGGCATTTTGTGGGTATGGTCCTGTAGGCTAACAAACTTAGGACTCATCTTTCCTATCTCCCGTTGTTTAAATGAATTTACTTTATTTACATATGTGCAAATTGTTCAAACCTATCTCTTGCTCCCCGTTACCTGAATCATACATGTGCTTAGAATATAAAAACATGCTTTTTGCGAAATGTTTGTTAAAACTATTTACTTGCTAAAAGACTAATTTACATAGTTTAAGTTCGGTCAGAACCCACCATTGTGGATCTCAAGGGATGCCTAACACCTTCCCATCAAGGTTATTTCGAGATCTTACCATAATCTCTAGTAATGAAAAATAGTTCATGAGTGAATCACTCTAGGTTCCCTAACACAGTGTAATCCATTTGGTGGCAACTCTTCATATACCCAATTCCGAAAAGGAAATGAGTGTCCACAAATAAATATCAAAACAAGGACTTCCGTGAGGAAAAAGTGGGCGTGACACTATGAAGACATGAAAGTAGGAAAGAAATTAATATAACAACGCATATACACTCGTCACTTTGCCTATACGTTATTTCACACGTAATTCACATCGCATGTAGTTCAAGGGTCCCCAATTCCCTCAAATCAAGGTTAGACCCATTGCATACCTCACTCCACAATCAACTCAAAGTTCAACCATGGGACTTGCCTTTGAACAAGCCTCCAAAAAAATCAAATCTAGCAAATTATTGACTAAACAATTTCAAATAAGCTTTAAAAACTGCTCACAAATGAAAGAGTTTTTATTTAGATCTTTTTGAAAAAGTCAGCAAAAGTCTAATAACTTTCTGACCAAACACATAAAACATTTCCTGCTACATTTACAATTGACTCAATCTAGCTAGGAAAATTCTTTAGCCTTTCTAATTCTTTATATCATTTTGATTCACTCTGCCCTCTTATGTGAAATTCCATTTCGATGTCTTTAATCCTCTGAGTGCAATCAAACCTCTTTCCTTGAAATCTTTTTTGGTTTCTCTCTGTCCGGGTGTGGTAGACCACTGCTGCAAATAGGAATACTAGTATAGCACCTCTAGTCTTTCTGGCAGCCTCCTTGTTACCCTTTCAACTTCCTCTTCTCAGCTTCTAATTTTATGCCTTTCTCCTATCCACTACTATAATATAGCCCATACAGTTCTGTAGTAATCACACACAAACATCATATGTTCCATTGTCTCATCCACATTCTTTTCACATAGAACACAATTGCTTACTCCTAATATTCCCCATCTCCTTAGTCGATCAACTGTGGCTAATCCTTTATGTAGTTCCAACCAGAGTATGAACTGGTCTTTTGACAATGCTTTGGATCCTATTTTTAATCTCTTCCAAGGACTCTTCTAGTATTGAGGTCTCGTCACAATATAAAGATGCTTGATGCTGAATTTTCCTTGCTTATGGTAGTTGTTCAAATAAGTTGTTGGGCTCTTTTCAATGAACCAGTCCCTGACATCAAAAACCTTTCTAATAAGCCAACAAGCCTGCTTAGGAGTACCCATTGTCATGACATTTTGATCTTTAATTTAGAAACTATGGATCCATTGGATCCACAAGGTGTCCTTCCTTGAACTTATAGCCCACAACAGTTTGCATATGGCAACTTTATTCCAAGAGTGAATATCCAGAACATTTATTCACCTACTGATAATGGCCAAATCGTATCTCATGCTATTATGGCCCTCCTAGATATTTCACTACTTCCTATCCACATAAAGTTTCTGCAGCCTGTAACTATTAGATTGATAATCTTCTTTGGCAATAGAAACACATGTGCCCAATATGTTTGCATTTCAAATACCACACTCTTAAGTAGCTGAAGTCTTCCAGACTATGAGAGAAATTTGGCAGTCCAACAGTTGATCCTAGCAGTGATCTTCTCAATCAATAACATACATTGTTGAATAGTCAATTTCTTTGAAAACAAGGGTACTCAAATATATTTAAATGGTAGCTCCCCTAGTGTGAATTGCATTTTTTCTAAGGTCATTTCTTTGAATTCCCTAGTAACGCCAGCAACGTATAAAGCACTATTCTCTATATTGGCCTTGTCTAACACCTCAAAGAAATGGTTGAATCATTCCAGTAGTAGCCTTATATAAACCTTAATTACTCTACAACACAGAATAAAATCATCATCAAAGAACATGTGGGCGATGTTATTTATGGAGCACCTTGGATGGTAGTTAAAATCTGGATTGAACCGCAAACTCTTCAAAGACCTATTTAGGTACTCCATTACCAAAACAAATAGGTAAGGAGAGATTGGGTCTCCTTATCTTAGCCCCTTTTTTCTATGGAAATTAGCTGTCAAGCCTCCACTCAGTAGCAATGAGTAACAGACAGTGATCACACACTACATTATCAATTGCACAAACTTCACAGGTATTCCAAATACTAACAATATCATATTAAAAAGAGGCCATTCGACTGAGTCATAAGCTCTTCTTATGTCTACTTTAATGCAGCATCTTAGTGAGACCCCTTTTTGAGTATATCCCTTGATCGGTTCATGGGCAATGAGGACATTATCCAGTATGTTTCTCCCTTCAATGAATATTGATTGAGAAGGTCCCACAATGGAGTTCACTACCATCTTCAACTTTGCTGTAATGATCTTTGAGATGATCTTGTACACAGTGGAACAACATGTTATAGGTCGATATTCGTTGACATATATGGGGATAGCAACCTTAGGTAACAATGTTAATGTTGTACTGTTGACACTTTTCAATAGTTTTCCATTAGGTAAAAACTATTTTACTACTCGTTTTAACTCTCCTCCAATAACATGTCAGTATGTTTTGAAGAACACGGCTGGAAATCCATCTATCCCTTATTCCTTATCATTTGGAAAGTCTTTAAGAGACTGGTCAATGTCTTCCTCTATTTCTTGTACATTGAGTAGTTGTTGTTGCTCCTTAGTTAGACAGTGCCCGTTCCTGGTTGCATCAATATTAATGCAAGGAAGTTTAGTTGCTGAAGTGCCCAAGAGTGTTTGAAAGAAACCTCTAAATTCTTGTTCTATCAATACTGGCTCTATCACTCTTAGCCCTTTATCATAGCATATAGATACAGTTCTGTTTCTAGAATGTCTAGCCTTCAAGTGAGCATGAAAGAATTTAGTGTTCTAGTCTCCAACTTTTATCCACATTGCTCTAGATCTCTGTCTAGGTATTTGTTCATTTACCCCTTCCCATTTCAATCTACATAAGCAATTCATTTTCATTAGCTATTAATATTGAATGGATCTTCATCAAGTCCTCCTTGGGTATTTTGTAACTGTATCCTGAGATTACCAAGCTTCTTCTCCGGTGAAGTTGTCTCCTTGTTTATTTGTTGCGTTTTGTCTTTTAGCCTCTGTAATTTCAGCAAAATTGAGTACATGGTATGCCATGTATTTGTTGGTTCCATACGTCATGGACATCCCCTTTAACTCCCAATGATTTAACAGCACATTGTATATTCTAAAAGGTTTTAGCAAGTGCTTCTTGGCTACATCTGTATATATAACAATAGGGGAATGGTTAGATACTCCAGGAATTTCAAAAATAGCCTCTAGAATACTATATTTTGTAAGCCATGAAGCATTTCAAAACAGCCAATCAATGTTTCTATATATTCTACTCCATGTCCCTTTTATTACACCATGACCATTGGTAGTGTCACGACCCCAAACCACCCTGGTCGTGATGGCACCTATTGCAGTACTAGGCTAACCGATTCAATATTTAGAATATCAAGGTTTTTTTCTTAATTCATTTACTAATCAAATATTGTCACAAATCTTTCAATTTAATATTTCAATAAGCAAAAGCAAATACGCAAACCATCAAATACTCCTCGATCCTGGTGTCACTAGTCATGAGCCACTAGAATAGAATCTGATACTGTCTACTCAATACAAAATGAGTCTGCTAAATAAAATACTAAAAGATAGGAAGGAGAAAAGAAGGGTTGCGGATGCTGTGCAACTACCTTGCAAACTCCGGAAAATACTCTGAAGGCAAAGATCAGCTCTCAGTGGGATGCTCGGGCATCTAGATCTACACAAAAGGTGCAGGGAGTAACGTGAGTATGCCAACTCAGTAAGTAACAATTATAAATAAAGGTTGAGTACAGTGACGAGCATTTTGAATCATATATATATCATAACATATGAAGCTCAGTGGAAATAACAAGATCAATCAGTAATCAAATTCTGAACATCTAGTAAAAAGTCCATTTTCAATGAAAGTTGTTAAAAATATTTATTTAACATTTTTATTAGAGGCTCAAGTATGAGGAAGAGCGAAAAATAGTATTTTTCATAAAAACAAGCCTCTCGGAAAAGGTGTCGCTCATATATATGCATAGCCTCTCAGTCACTCCTGACACCACTATCATCAATCGGTACTCACACGCAGCACACACGCTCAATAGATATATTATAATAACCATTGTGGCGTGCATCCTGATTCATAATTATATAGTCGACTGTGCTCACTAGGGTATACAGACACCGGAGGGGCTCCAACAGCCCAATCATTCTATCGCTGCGGCGTGCAACCCGGTCCAATATATCGTTGTGGTGTGCAGCTGATCCATGTATATATTACGTGCACCCTGATCCATAACTATCCTCATAATCAAACCCTCGGCCTCACTCACTCATCAACCTCATAAGCCACTCGGGCATCTCAGTGCGAACTCAGGGAACTCTGCCCAAACACATTCATAAATATAAAAATAGAGCGAGTAACAAGATTTAACAATAAATAGGTATAAACCATGACCGAGGATAAAGCTTTCTATCAAAACAATGTATAATAGTAAAATAACCCTAAGGGTCAAAACATTACGGCACAATGCCCAAAAAATGAAATTCAGTCCAAGTTAACAAAATCAATGCTAAAACACATAGATATTATATATATTTTATCAATATATGCAACTCTACAATTGTCGTGGGAAGGACCAAATCACAATCCCTACGGGTATACACCCACACGCTCGTCACCTAGCATGTGCGTCACCTTATTTATCAAAATCAAAATTCTGGGATTCATTACCTCAGGTCTAGATTTATAATTGTTAATTACCTCAAACTGAATGAAAATCTACTCCCCAGTGCCCTTACCCCAGCCTCAAATCGCCCTGAGTCTATCCAAAATCAGAATCATATCATCAATACATGCCAAAGGAACAAAACCCACATGAAAGTTATCAAATTAATCAAAATTCCTGAAACTGGCCAAACCCGACCCTCGAGCCCAAGTCTCGGAATCCGATAAAAATCAAAACACTAGAATCCTTATCCTCTCACGAGTCTATACATATCAAAATCATTAAAACCGGACCTCAAATGACCCATCAAATCCCCAATTTAAACTCTTAAATTTCAAACTCTAATATCCCAATTTCCTCCCTCATTCTCCCACTCAAATCATGATTAAACAATGGAACAATTGCCATAAACACAAGATACAAGGTCCAAGTAGCTTACCTCACTGAAAACACTTAATTTCCCCCCTGAAATCGAAATCCCCAAGCTCCAACTCGTCCAAAAATGGTGGATAAAAGACTGAAATTCGCGAAGTGCTGCTTATATAGTTTCTGCCCAGCGATTTTTACACCTGCAGTCTTCAAGTCAATTTTGTGACACCGCACATGCATAAAATCCATCGCAGGTGCGGTTTCCACTTAGATTCTGCCTTTGCGGTCATGAACCCGCACATACGGTCTCGCAGGTGCGGTCCTTAGTGTGCACCTGCGGCCTTGCCTTAGTTTCCAATATTTCACATCTGCAGCCTTGATCACGCACCTGCGATCATGCATCTCGATCCCCAATCCGCAGGTGCGGATATGACAAAAGCAGTAAATATCTGCTGCATCAACTTAATGAAATTCCTCCATTACCCAAATTCAACCCGAGGCCCTCGTGACCTCAACCAAATATTTCAACAAGTCACATATCATCATTCAAACTTATATCAACCCTCGAGACACTCAAAACAACATCAAAATAACAAATCAACCTCAGATTCAAGCCTAAGTATTTCAAAACATGTGAATTTTGCAAACGATGTAAAAACCTATCAAACCTCATTAGAATGACCTAAAAATTTACACACGTGTCACAAGTGACACCGCAGACCTGCTCCAATTTCTAAAATTTCATTCTAACCCCGATATCTAGATTTCCACTACCGACCGGAAAATGTCAAATTTCCAATTTTGTCTATTCAAGCCAAAATCTACCACAGACCTCCAAATTACATTCTGAACATGCTCTTAAGTCCCAAATTATCTAACTAAGCTATCCAAATCATAATAACTAAATTTCAAGATCATTTACCCACAAGTCAACTTCCGGTTGACTTTTCCAACTAAATAACCAACTTAAGAAAATAAGTCTTTCATTCTACCCTAAGACCACTCCGAACATAACACCACCAATGTGAAATGATGCAATACAGCTGAACAACACACAAGGAAGCAGAAAAGGAAAATATAGGGTTGTACTCATGAAACAACCGGCTAGGTCGTTATGGGTAGCCTTTCCTATTTAACTGCCTCAATCTAATGTCCTTTATGCATTCTTGAAATTTCACAAGTTCAACTTGATGCACATGCTGTCCATTGATTATATCATTGACAAACAAAGCATTGTTGAAGTCTCCTATGACTAACCAAACCTCATACATATACTATGAATTTGTCTGAGTTGCTCCCACAGATCTCTTCTTTCATATATCTTGTTCTTCCCATATACAAATGTTATGTAACATGAAAATGGAGATCCTTTATCGTTCACTTGACAATGTATTAGTTGGGTAGTTACCAGAAGTATTTGGACTTGCACCATGTTTTCTTTCCAAAAGAGCCAGATTCTCCAAATTTTACTTGTAGCTTCATCTGAAAACACTTTCCATTCTTTATAGAATTTTCCTTTAACTTTTTTAACACTCCTAAGCTTTATCTTTGTCTCAAGGAGGCCTAGTAAAGTGATCTTGTGTTTCAGCTGAAAGGCCTTGAGTTCTTTCTGCTTATAGGGCTTGTTTAGCACTCTTATATTCCAAGAACTTATTATCATGGTGGATTCTTCTCATTAAGGCTAATCCCTTCAGTCACCCTTTCAGTGCTACTATATTCTTGTATTCTCAATAGACTGTATCTGTTTTTCCTCAGCATTATCTCTAAATCAGCATCAGTTAAAACCGTTTTGTTGAATTTGTCCTTGAGCTTTCTTCTTTTGTTTTCCTCTAGATTTTTGTTGTATTTGCATTTTCGCCTCTTGCTCAATAGGTTGCTCTCTACTAGAATAAACTTCCTGTTGTTTCTGTGCTTGCTTCGGATTCTGATTTTCCTACTCTTTTGTTTGCTCAGTAACATGTTTAACTCTCCACGAGGCAGCGGGTTGTTTTCTCTGTTGTTGCTTAACTGCTTTCATCTGCCTATGTTGTTTATCATGTTTTTTTTCACTGGTTTGCTTCTGTTGCATTACTGGTGGAGCCTTCTCACAATTGTCAGCATGTTGTCCTATTTGAAAACACCCTTCACAGAATAAAGGTTTCCATTCATAATCAAGGACTTGTTCTCTATATTTGTCATTTGCCTCCTCTATAAGCATTGTATCTAGTAGCTCCTTAGATATTCCCATTTCAATAAGCATACGCGCATAGGAAATCATATCCCCCTCGACTATGAGTTTATCTGAACATATAGGTTTTCCTAAATAGCTCTGGCTATATGTCCCAAATTCTCCTTTGTCCAAAATTGAATTGGTAATCCTGAAAATTGGCACAGTTCGAGTTACTTCTTTACTCATCTAGGAATTAGGCGTCCATTGCTTCAATATCATGGGTCTATTATGATATATATATATATATATATATATATATATATATATATATATATATATATATATATATATATATATATATATATATATATATATATATATATATGGACCATGCTGTAAAATTTTGTTCTTATCTTCATCAAAGCTAAATGTAAATATAAAATATCCATCATCGTGTAGGAATACCTGTGGTTTTGTGATAAAATTGCACACCTAATACACAAATTTTAGCATTTTCTTAAAGGAGGGAGTTCCTTCCAATACATACACAATTAGTGTTGTTTTCCATTTTGGGGTTTTGGTCTTCCACCTCTGCTTGATTTATTCGTACAATTGTCATGCCTTCTTTCAATATTGGTAGATAATACTTCAATTGCATCCCCTATTGTTGTGATCTGTTTCCTTTTACCACATCAACTAGCATCGGCTCTGATCGATTAGGGTTTGGTCGTTGTACTGAGAAATTCAGCTTCCTTGATGTTGTGTTAGCATTTACCTCTACTAGTTTGGGCTTCTCCATTTTAACACATTTTGAAGCTTGCATGACGGTTAGTGCACTTCCCATTCCAGTCATCCAATGAACTAGTTGCATTTGGCCTATTATTTGTGGTACCCCTTATTCCGATGTTACTAATCTACCTCCTTCATCCGTCTCCGGTATTGTAGGCGGTGCAATTGTATGTGATTTCCATCGAGCCATCGAGCCGTGTGTACGTTAGCTAACCCTGCTTAACGCGCGCCTTCAGAGAAAATATGGCTATTCTTCCTTTTGTGAATATAAGATGATTTAGTAGCACATAACTTAGCTTAGTATCATTGTCCACTACTCCTTTAAACATATTTTTTCTTGCTTCTCCAAACCTAATTTTTAAAATATTATTTATTATTCATGTTATCTCTATTTTCACCCTTGTACATTTTTTATACATATTATTATAATTAGTTTTCTTCATTTTGCATTTTAAATTTTTTTTAAAAACTAATTATTATCTAAACTAACTAACATTATCCTAAATTGCCAAGTGACATATTGCGAGGCTGCTATTAGCTTAATATTAAGACTTTCTTCTCTTTTTTTAATCATATATAGATGCTTTAGTTTTTTAAACTTATCAATAATATTTTTGTGTTTTATTTACTTAATTATATTATTTTCTAAATTAATTCAAAGTTGGAATATCATCATATTATCTCTATTTTCATCTTTGAACATTTATTCATACTGTATTAATTTTCTTCTTTTTGAATTTTACATGTAATTGAAACACTATCATGTCATGTTGGCAAGTTCCTAATTTATACTAGAATAGGTTTTAGAATAATAATTATTAATATATAACAATTATTGTTTGTATAAAAAATAATAATAAGTATGCTTAAATTCAAATTCAAAACGAGTAAATAATTAGTAACACAAATTATGTATTATTAATTTTTTTGAGCTTAAATTCAATAATAAACTAATTATTACCTAATCTCATTAACTTTGTCCTAAATTGTCAAGTGGCCTATTGTGAGATTGTCACTTGGCTTAATATGAGAACTTTTTCTCTCATTTTAATAAAATATAGATATATAGATTTTCATCTTTGAACTCTTTTTTTATATTGTATTATTATAATTAGTTTTCTTCATTCTGAGTTTTACATGTAATTGAAACACTATCATGTCATGTTGGCAACTTCCCAATTTGTAATAGAATAGGTTTTAGAATAAATGATTTTAAATATATAAAATTATTGTTTCGGGAAAAAGATTAAATATGCTTAAATTCAAATTCAAAAATGAGTAAATAATTATCAATAATAAACTATGTATACTTTGTTTTTAAAGTTTAAATTTAAAAATAAATTAATTATTACCTAATTTAATTAATTTTATCCTAAATTGCCAAGTGACCCACTATGAGGTTATCACTTGGTTTAGTGTGGAGATTTTTTCGCTCCTTTTAGTAATATGTATAAATTTTCATCTTTGAACATTTATTTATATTGTATTATAATTAGTTTTCTTCATTATAAATTTTACATATAATTGGAACGCTATCATGTCACATTCCCAATTTAAATAGAATAGGTTTTAGAATAAATAGTTTTTAATATACAAAAACTTGTTGTTTCTGTAAAAAAAAAAAAAGATTAGTTAAGTATCTTAGATACAAATTCAAAAAGAGTAAATAATTATTAACAACAAATTGTGTATAATTTTATTTTTTTATGTTTAAAATTCAAAAATAAACTAATTATTACCTAATATAATTAACTTTGCCCTAAATTGCCAAGTGGCCTATTGTGAGGCTGACATTTCGCTTAATGTAGGAATTTTTTCTCTCCTTTTAAACACATTTAAATATTTTCATCTTTGAACAGTTTTTATATTTTATTATTATAATTAGTTTTCTTCATTTTGAATTATACATATAATTGAAACAATACCATATCATGTTAGCAATTTCTCAATTTATAATAGAATAGGTTTTAGAATAAATAATTTTTTAATATAATAAAATTATATTTCTGGGAAAAGGGCCTAAAATGCCTTTTTACTATATAAAATAGGACAAGCTAGCCCTCCGTTAAAAGTTAGTCTATATCATGCCCTTGCCGTCGAAAATGGGCTCGTATATGCCCTCCATCACTAACGAAGTAACGATAGACTCATAAAGCCATGCGAAATATATGTGAGGGCAAGTTAGACCTGGTTCGAATTGTACAGAGGCATATATAAGTTACTTATAATAGTCATTTCTCAAATATTTTATAGCCCTATATGAGTTTACTTAGACACCTATTTGACAACACCAAACTAATTATCATAGCAAATAAACTCAGTCATAGACACAACAAATAAACGACAATGACTTTATTAAATCCGTGTACAAAAACATAAAGCTTCATTACATAATAAAAGAAACAATTAAGCCACAATAACACTAACATTACATATCATTTCCCATTGATCCAAAGAACATAACAAGATATCCTAATATCACACACATGAAAATCCACATCTTCTTCTAAAATTTAGCATCAAGCACAACTGAGTACTCTAAATCTGTCACTTTCTTCATTAGAACATTTCTTTTTAATTCCAAGGCTTCTATTCCTTTCATGATCGACGAGCATCATAACATTCTCAAGATCAAATTTTCCTTTGGAGAGCATTATTTCACGGATTAGAGCTTCCTTTTCCTTCTTTAAACTGCATATGAGATTTGAAACGGTAGGAGGAAGCTCTTCATCTTACCATTCCCAGAAGGAATATTTTATATCCTAAAAATAAAAAATAAATAAAACAAATTTACAAGCAAATCGGAATAATTAAAAGACCCCATCAAAAAATTTATTTACCTCATGATTCGAACACTTGAAAAACTCTTCTCCTAGCATTTGAAGGTGTCCGTGCCATGAAATATTTGGCAGTAAGTCCGTAATGACACCTCCTATTCGATCCATTTGAGCTATTAGAACATTCCGACATTGTCTTTTGTTGTCTTTTGTTATGATTCGACCCCTTATAGCTACTAAAATTTAATGAAATCATTGCCATTCGTTTGAATGTTTGTGTTTATGATTTAGTTTATTTGTTGTGGTAATTAGTTTGGTGTTGTTAAATAGGTGTCTAAGTAAATGATATGGAGTTGTGAATTGTTTGAGAAATGACCAGTATAACTGACTCATATATGCCCCTATACAATTCGAACTACGTCTAACTTGCCCTCACATATATTCCATGTGGCTTTATGAGTCTTCTGTTAGTTATGGAGCGCATATATGAGCCCATTTGTTGACGGCTAGGGCAGAATAGAGACCAACTTTAAACTGAGGGCTACTCTGTGCTATTTCATAAAGGAGCATTTTAGGCCCTTTTCTGTTGTTTCTGTAAAAAAAGTTAAGTATGCTTAAATTCAAATTCAAAAAGAGTAAATAATTATTAATAACAAATTACGTATAATTTAATTTTTTCAAGTTTAAATTCAAAAATAAACTAATTATTACCTAATTTAATTAACTTTGTCCTAAATTGCCAAGTGGCCTATTGTGAGTCTACCACTTAGCTTAATATGGAAAAAAAAATTTCTCTCCTTTTAATATTATATAATATAGATATATAGATATATGGACCAATATACAAGACCTACATAATAGGGGATACATATAATCTACACAAATCATACACTCATTCGACCACCAAACCACTACTGAAAACCACCATGACCATTACCAAAATGACCGTAACCACCACCGATTCCATTATAAGAAATGCATAAACCACTTCCATATTAAGAGAATGTGAAAGAAGAAGAAGAAGAAGCAGAAGAAATATTAGTCGATTCCTTTAAAGTTGAAAGACTCGATTCTTTAGATTTCTTCACCATTGTTAACAACCGAATTTAGGTCATTCTCATATGTAGGAATCAAAATGCGATCTCGTCCAATGAACCAATTGATTTCATCACTGAAACTACAAAAGAGGTTGCAAAGCCAGTCTGAAACCACTATCGACATACAATTTGAGTCTGTACACAAACAAGATGCGATACTACAAGAGATCTCCGAACCTAGATTTGATATTGAGACTCAGAGTAGGTGACATAGAAGAAAGAGTTTGGCGTTAAAAAAATAGTTATGTTGTCTCATGATATATAATTTGGTATCTGATGACAAATTTTTTAAGCAAATCGGTGATGATGGTGGAATTGTAAGACAAAGGTTGGATATTATTGGCTCTTGTGACTAATATGTAAATATGTGAAAGATTAGGAGGGACAATGTTTACCAAAATTGGAGCAAAAGATCAAGGGAAATCTATTGCTTTAAGTTGTTATTCTTAAAAGTCATGTCATGTAGAGTAATTAGGCTCCTAAAGTGTCTAGATGAAATTGTAAATGGGTCTCGTATAAAAAAGACATCAAAACTAAAAAATATCTAGGAATGAAGATAGACATGAGAACGTCCGGTCTAGTGGTCTCAGTTGGAGATGGGATTGCACGTGTTTATGGATTGAACGAGATTCAAGCTGGGAAAATGGTAGGAAAATACTATTGAAAGCATGTGTCCAGAGTTTACCATCCTTGAAGATAAACTTCAAACAGAATAATGAAACCTTTTCATGTCCAGAGTTTACCAATTTTAAGACAAAATATGATTTGTCACAACTTAGGTATATCATTAGTGACCAAATAATATGTCATCAATAATATAAAATTTGTGGTTAATTGTGAATCCGATAGGTCATTTCTAGTTTTTGCCTTCGTTTATATGTTTTGAGACCTCGAACAAGCTAACGAGGATGGCTTATCTCCCGTTAAAAATGGCAAGGACAGAAAAAAATGGGAAGAAAGAACAAAGTTAATGTTAACCATCCGGGGGATGGAAGGAAAAATAACTACCCCATACCCCCACTGGTTTTTTACACGATTAACATTATGTTCTTAACTATTAGAGGTGTGGATTCTAAAAATTCCACTCAAAGGCTCAAAAATTTATGACCATCAACAAGGTGCAACTCGTTGCTATCCTTGAACCCTTCATCATTATGACTAAAATTGGAAGGTACATGAGTTATGTTGGCTTACAACATTGTATCTCTAATACTAATGGTCAAATTTGGTTGTGGTCTGGCAACTATCAGACTAGTTTTATTGCTAATGACGACCAACAGATCACTATTCAGATTAATTATGCCAATACTAATTGCACTCTTTTTCTTATTATTGTTTATAGAAAATGCAGTGCAATTGAAAGAAAAGATTTGTGGAGTAGTTTGGAGTTTGCTCATGGTCAAATTATCGAGCGATGGTGCATTGGTAGTAATTTTAATATTATTCTGGATCCTGAAGAGAAGAAATGGGGTAAACCTCAACAACAACTACCCAGTATACTCCCACCAGGTGGGGTCTGGGAAAATGGGGTAAACCTCATAGAATATATAAAAGTCTAGATTTCAATAATTATATGGATGTGTGTGAAGTTGTCAAGTTGGGATATGTTGGCCCCAAATACAACAATTGGGAGTCTAGAAAAATGATTTGGAAAAGACTTGATAGGGTCTTCATTAATGATCAATGGTCTCAATTGTTTCAACATAATATGGTGAGACAGTTGGCTAGAACTGGCTCCGATCGTCGATTTAAAAGCCAACATAATGGAATCAAATACTTTAAATTCCTTAATATATGGTCGGACCAACTAGATTTTTTGCAGTTGGTAGAAGAAGTGTAGCACACTCAGATCACTAGAAATCCTATATGGACTACAATAGAAATTGAAGCTCTTAAGTAGGAAGGTTACTAAGTGGTCTAATAAAGTCATTAGTAATGTTTTTGATCAAGCAAGCATGTGGGAAGCAAATATGCATGAACTGACGGAATTTGACCTTCTCAATAACAATGCTCAATCTAGAGTAGAGCTGAACAAAGGGCATGCTGAATATATTAGGTGGATAGGAATACAAGATATCTTGTTGAGACACAAGGCTAAAATCAGATGGTTTGAGGAAGGTGATTCCAATACCACTTATTTCATAGTGTGGTCACATATTGAAAAGGGAAACTTCAGCTTCATTGAATAAAGAACCATAGAGACAATCGGACACAAAAGGAAGATAACATTGTTAAAGCTGCGGTCTATCACTTACAACACTTTTCAACTTGCATCATGATTTTATAGATCATGACATTCTTAACTACATTCCCAACTGCATAACTGAGGAGGACAATGCCAACCTCAGTGCCATACCTGAATATAAGAAAGTCAAGGAAGCTGTGTTTAGCATGAGTTCTTCTAGCTCAGTCGGGCCAAATGGCTACAATGGGACTTTTTGCCACAAATATTGGAATATTATCAAAGATGGTGTGCAAGATTTTGTTCAGGATTTCTTCAATGGCAGAAGGCTTACCAAATTTTATTCACATACTTGCTTGGTTCTTATACCAAAAGTATAATCTCCTATGATTTTCTGACCTCAGTCCAATTAGTCTGAGTAACTTCTCCTACAAAATTGTGTCTAAGATCTTGTCTAGAAGGCTCAATTCCTTGCTTAACAAGATCATATCCAAGATTAAAGCGACTTCATCAAAGAGAGAATAATTACTGGAAAGGTTCTACTTGCTCAAGATATTGTCCAGAATATTATGCATTTAACATTGATGGAAACATCATTATAAAACTTGACATGGCAAAAGCCTATGACAGAATGTCATGGACCTTTCTTATGGCAGTTACGAGGAAGTTTGGTTTTAGTGAAGAACGAATTAACCTAATCTTTAGACTAGTTGATGATGTCTGGTATTATATCATTATTAATGGTGCTAGAAAAGGTTTCTTCTCCTCTTTTCAAGGGGCGCAAACAAGGGATCCCTTATCCCTAACTCTTTTCGTCATTGGAGCTGAAATTTTATCTAGATCTCTCGATAGTCTCATTGGTATGACCAGTTTCACTCCTTTCACTATGGATTATAAAGGCCCCATTATTAACCATCTTGGTTGCGACGGTATTTATGTTCTTTATGTTTACATAACCATTTACGTTATTTCTGCAGGATTACTTATGCTTTGTTTTGTTATTTTGTTTTGTCTTGCCTTGGTTACTAATTTTGTCTTTGTTTTCCAATGCAGCTTTTCATTCTGTCCTATGCGCCGAGGGTCGCATGGAAGCAGCCTCTCTGCCCTTTTGGGTAGGGGTAAGACTGCCTACATATTACCCTCCCCAGACCCCACCTGGTGGGAGTATACTGGGTAGTTGTTGTTGTTGTTGTTGTTGTTTCTTTATCATTGCCCCTAACACCTAGGCTAGCAGGATTAATAGAATTAAAAATGCTTCAGATTTTATGGATAAAAGCTTCCCTTTCAACTATATGAGGTGTCCTATTTATCAAGGAAGGAAAAATACTATTATGTTCAATGGTGTTTTCTAGGGATTCTTATCGGGCAGTTTGGGCTGTTATTTACTCTTTAGACAAGAGGGGTTGCTCTGATGGTAAGCAACCCCACTTCCAACCGAGAGGTTGTGAGTTCGAGTCTCCCCAAGAGCAAGGTGGGAAGTTCTTGGAGGAAAGGATGCCGGGGTCTATTTGGAAACAGTCTCTCTACCCAAGGATAGGGGTAAGGTCTGCGTACACACTACCCTCCCCAGACCCCATTAAGTGGGATTATACTGGGTTGTTGTTGGTTTAGCTTATCGATTATCGACTTTGTTGTTGGTATCAATTTAGCTCTTATCGGACAGTTATCGGGTGGTTTATCAGCCTAGCATACATATTCAGAAATTGAATTACAGCAAACATACATGTCTGTTAAAAAAGCAGAACACATCATTTGAGAGTGAAACTAGCAATACCTGAAGTAATGATCCAGCAACAATATGCCATTCAATGTTTAGTTGTACAACTGTATGATTATTCGACATATTCCAGTGAAGTATTAGGGGCATTTAGAATTGCCTCAGGGCACAAGAGATGTTTACTGTACAGTTTACACACGAAGTAGCAAACAACACACAAGATTACATGTCTCTCTGCTCTCCTAAAGTTACTGCAACTTGTAAAATGAAAAACTACTGCTCAACAAGACCAAATTGCTCCTTAAGCCTTTGAACTTTCACATGAATCCAATGCTAGTTGTGTGCCAAGTAAACCCGAAATAAAACCAGTTGTGTGCATTTCTCATAACTATTGTGTGCCAGTTGTGCAACATTGACAATTGAGTTATGGTTCATCTTAGGCTTCCACTAAACATCTATATGAACAATTACTTGCACTTTGCACATAAATGAATCTAGTATTTGGACCATTTGGTCATATTTGATATTTGTAAATACTGAAACAGATACTATGGAGATGCAACTTATGAGATGTATTCTAAAAATGCAACTGACAAATCGCAATCCAGATGCGATTTCTTTAACAACAGACACCAAAGTACAATATTGTATTCACTTCTTATACCTCCTGTGAACACCCGCTACAAATACATAGAGACATCACAAAAAAGACTGCAGAATCTGAACAACAGCGAGACAGCAAGAGGGAGACCGGTGGCTGGTGGAAGTCGACGAGGACTTGTGGCTGCTAGTTTAGGCATTAGGGTTTCTGTGATTCTGTCTTTTTGATTATTTAGGAATTAGGTATTTAGGTTTAGGTGCGTTAGTCTTAGAGGCAGACAGAGTACTGGAACAGAAAGGTCAAGGTTTTTTTTTTTTTATCTTTTTTATATTTAATATATATAAATAAAAATAAATTTTATATATAATATATATTCTTAACGGATCAACAGATTATCCGTTAAATTGAATAATTTGCCTCCAAATCGATAAGTTGTTAGTAAAAAAATTTCAATATGTTCTCCGTCCGTTAAGTCGTTAACTCGTTATCAGTAAGTCATTAAGCTTCGATTCGGTTCGGTTTTTGATTTCGATCGCTTTTGAACACCCTAGTGTTTTCTAATATTTTGAAGAGCTCAATGCTTGGCGGGGTAGGATACTCTCCTATGGAGGCAAGGTGATCCTAATTAAACACATTTTACAATCTCTTCCCATATATATTCTATCTGCCTTAATTCCCCTAAAAGTGTGCCCAAACTCATGGAGAAATATTTTGCTAATTTTTTTTGAGGAACTTCCAATTGAAAAAATAACTATCACTGGAGTGTTTGGAAGAACCTTTGTCTGCCAAAAGAGGAAGTTTGTTTGAGTATTAGAAGGATGGATGATATTATGGAGTCTTTTTAAACATTAAAAGATGGTGGAGATGTAGAACCCAACCCTCACTTTTGGCCACCTTCCTTAAGAATAAATATTATAAGAGAGCCCGTATTGTGGCCAAAACTCCTATCTCCTCCGACTCTCACGCCTGAAAGAGTATGATGAAGATTAAGAAGAAAGTTGAGCCTAACATCATCTGGAAATTTCAAGCAGGCCGAGTTTTTGGTGGGACAATTTGACAAGTTAAGGTTGGCTATTCTTGTTCAAGGTCAACGAAAATTCGCTAAACTTTAAGTCAAGCATTATATTTGCAACGGGACATGGGATACTACAAAGTTGAATGATATTCTTCCTATTCATATTGTTGACACTATCTCTAAGAGGATTGTGGGTCATAGTAACACTAATGATTTCCCAATTTGGAATATCTCTGAAAATAGTTTGTTCTCCAACAGATCTGTCTGGCACTCTATTAGAGCATGCATGCAAAAAAAATGAGTTCATCAGTAAGGTTTGGCATAACTCTATCCCCTTTAAATGCTCTTAACTTGGAGGTTTTTAAGAAAAGACTCCATTTTGATGACACTATTAGCAAATTTGTACTAACATTATTTCAAGATGTTTTTGTTGTGATCATTCACAGATGGAGACCATGCAGCATGTGTTCAATAAAAGTGATACAACAACAGTTCATATGGAATTAAATAGGCGAACCTCTAGAAATGAAGCATCAAACTGAACCTATTATTGGAACTTTCAAGAGATGGTGGGATGCAAAAACTACTAACACAATACACAAATAGATTATGCAGATTGTGCCTACTATCATACGCTGGGAAATTTGGAAGCAATAGACCTCATGTGGATATAGCAACAAGAATAAGTTTAACCACAACACTATGAAGTACCAAGGGGTCTAGATCATCAAACAGGCAATTACGAAGGTGGTTCCTGGTATTGATAGCAAGGTCCAGTGGCCTACTAATTGTGATAAGATAGAAAAACTCAAGTCGGTTTAAACCTGAAAGCAAGTTAGATGGCAAACACCGGCAATGAATACTATCAAGGTCAATACTAATGGGGTTTCATCAAAGAAACTGGCGTGATATGTATTTGGGGTATTGTGAGAAATAGTTAAGGTGACTTACTCATGGATTTCTCGGTCCTCGTACAGAGTAATAACAACAATATGACTTAAGCTCTTGTAGCTGAGTTTGGAGTAAAATAGTCTAACCAACTTGGGTTCACTTATTTTATTCTTGAACTTGACTCTCTGATCATTACAAAATATGTTGTCAAACAAAGAGGCCAACAACCTCAAAACTAAGCAGATTGCGGACAATACCATCAACACCATTAATGATGGTAATGTCTGCGTGCAATACTGCCTTAGGGAGAGTAACCAAGTAGTTAATTGTCTCGCTAAACCCGCCGCTACTTCTAATCAGGATAAGAGTTTCAAAACTTCCAATAACTCCCATCATAATAAATGGTAGCTGCCCACAATAAAAATAAAGTATGAAATATCTAATTTCTTTGTTAGCTAGAGCTGTATATAATGTCTGGAGTGAGGACCTGTGCACTTTTGTTTTCTCGGTCCTCCTCCATTTTATTGGGTGATGGTATTACCCTTGTTGTATTGGTTTCGAGGTACGGCCTATGCCCACCTCATGTTCAACAACAACAGCAACAACAATAACCCAGTATAATCCCACTTAGTGGAGTCTGGGGAGGGTAGTGTGTACATAGACCTTACCCCTACCCTTGTGTAGAGAGGCTGTTTCCAAATAGACCCTCGGCATCCTTCCCTCCAAGAACTTCCCACCTTACTCTTGGGGAGACTCGAACTCACAACCTCTCGGTTGGAAGTGGGGATTGCTTACCATCAGAGCAACCCCTCTTGTCGCCCACCTCATGTTCATTTTCAACATTCTAGTAGACGGGTCTGAAGTAGAAAGTGTGCTGAAGTTTTTATTTTTGTAATTGGTGAACTTCAGCTCTACGGTTGAAGTTTTTTGTTTTTTTAACTGGCGAAGTTTTTGTTTTGAAACTGGCGTTCAGCTCTCGAGCTGAAGTATTTGTTTGTAACTGGCAAACTTCAGCTCTAGAGTTGAAATTTTTATTTTTGTGACTGGTGAACTTTAGCTCTAGAGCTGAATTTTTTGTTTTATAACTGACAAAAAGGAAATTTTTGTTTTGCAAACTTCAGTCTAGAGCAAAGACAGTTAAAATCTCATATGTTAAAATTTGTCCTCTCTTCTACTGGAATTAGTCGTAATTTTAAGAAGGCAATTTAATTAAGCCAAAAATTGTTCTTTTACGTAGTTTGACCTCGATCATCAACATACTTCGGGAAAAGAACAGTATTGGTGTCGAATGATCTCGGAAAGGCAATGTTCGAGGAAGCCAGTATATACTTTATTATGAATTTCAAACAAAACATAAAGATGCACTTCACATAACAATGTGATAACTCAATAATAGTCTGATAGTCTTTTGTTTTTGTTTTCACATAAGAATAATGGGACTCCCTATTTTTTTATTTTATAGTCCATATTTATGACAATCATTTCATGAACTGAAGTTTTATAGCATCACCAACACCACCAAAAGAAAGAAGAAGAAGAAAACGAAGGAGGAGAAGGAAGAGGAGAAGTGGGTTGAATATATTTAAAAAGTGGGTACAAGTTAAAAAAAGTTTAAAAAAATAAATATATGTTAAATGGGGGCGACCAAATAGAGCGCCCCGTATAATTTTTACATAACCTCTATTTGGGTAGTTTTATTAAAAAGAAAAGGGAAACTTTCATAAAGCACTATTTTTTAGTTGTAATTAGTCATCTATTGATATCATTTGCTATATTATGCATTATAGATACCTTTTCTGTGGTTATAAGATATATTTGATGTATTTAAGTTATTGTATTCATGAATACAGTAGCAAAAATAGGCATAAATCAGGAAGTCCAGCTAATCAATTGTTGTATTTGAGTGTATTCGACTGTATTCATGGAGTAAAACATGAGATTACAGTTGGACAGATTATTGTATTCGACTGTATTCCCAGAGTGAAATAGGGGATTACACTGTTTTTAAAACAAAAAATAAATCAATTAACATAATAGACTCCTAATATAACTCAACAAAATTCAATTATAACACACAAAAATTGTATTTTCAATTATAAAAGAGATTCTCAATCAAAAAATAATCTAGTTATAAAAAAGATTTTCAACCAAAAAATAACACAAAAGCATAGCAATCTTCAGATTATATAATATATCTGAATTCATAAATTATATTAATTAAGAAAAACATATGAATACATTCATGGCATATAGCGAGACAATAAATACACTAAAATACATAGAATACAATAGGATACATTGAAATATAATTAAAAAAAGACAATAAGTACAATGAAATACATGAGATACATTGAATTACAATGACAAAAAGACAATGAAATACATGGAAATACACTGAAATATATTAACAGAAAATTAAGTTGCTGCGCCCCAAACTTCGTCATCTTTATTTAAGAACAAACCCTAATTTTTGACGAATTTGTCATAGCAGTACACTTCAACCAACGACAAAACAATCCACAGAACCATCTCAAACCCTCCCTATTACAGCGAAATGGCAAAAACCTAACCTTTCAAGCTCAACCCATTTCAAGAAGTATCTGTCGCGTGCTTAGAACGTAAAAAATCAGTTCTTTATACTTCACCTTTAGGGATAAGCGGAGAGTTATTTATAGTTCAATTTTGAAAGCATTGTATCAAAGTAGAGAGAAAGAAAATAATGTAACTGAATAATATATTTAGTGGCTTAAGATTAGGAAGTAACCAAAATTAAACATTTTACTATAAACCTTAAAAGATATCTATAAAATATAATTTTTAAATAATATTTATTTAAAATAAATAAGATATTAACCCGTGCTATAATAAGTAAAAATTCCAAAGAAAAACCCCATCGGTGGAAAATTCCCAATACAAAATGCAAACCTAACCCATCAGCAATGAGTTTAATGGGCCAAATCCAAGTTCAGTCCATAGCTCATGGGTGTGCCAGTTTCCTGTATTGAATTGTAATTTTGGATTAAGGGCCAACAGGCCCAACCCATGAGTCTAATCCTTATCGTCAATAAACTTTCCACTCAAAACCCTAGTCTTTCCATATCAAAGCCCCAGAGGGAGACAATAGCTGGAGGAGTGAGGGCAGACAGCGCCGTACCAGAACTTATTCAATGGGTAAAGCTCTCTGAAGTGCTCTCAGTCTTATTAATTCATGTCGAAAATGCATTTAAATGCCAAAACTCTTAGGTTCTTTGATATTGTTTTTGTGCTGCTCTATTGAGGTTTTTTCATATGTGGTATTTTGCTCCAAACATTAGAAAATTTTATTTAGTACTTTTCATTGTGTGTATCTTCATCTGGGTTTGTTCTCTTCTATTAGAAAATGAGGCTCTTTTTTTTTCCTTTGTGTTTATTTGATTATGGTGTGGTTTTTTACACATATATACATATTTGTTTTATACAACTACTATGCCTCAGTACCAAACAAGTTGTAGTTGGCTATATGAATCCTCACTGATCATGTATCTCCACTTTAGCAATAAAAAATGTATTTCGATTGTTCTAACACATTTTTTAGAACTCGGTAGATATTAAGCCTGCCTATCTACCTATTGTTTATGGTGGTTAGTGAACTCAATGATCTTGAATGCTTGTGTTGATGAGGAAATGAGGTTTCTATATTTTGCTTTAGTTGCTGCTATTCTTTCACAGATATATTGAAATATATTTTGTAGATGTTGGAACTGAAGTGCTTATGTTTTGGTTTTGGGTGGAAATTTAGGTGCTTACACTTATGTGTCTGAGCTATGGAGGAAGAAGCAGTCTGATGTGATGAGGTTCTTGCAAAGGGTGAGGTGCTGGGAGTACCGTCAGCTTCCCTCCATTGTCCGTGTTACAAGGCCTACTCGTCCCGACAAAGCACGTCGCTTGGGCTACAAAGCCAAGCAGGTAACTGTTTGTTTGTTGTGTTCTTAATTACTGAACTTTTATCTATGCCAGATGTGACAGGATTGGTTCTTCTTTGAAAGTCGTAACTAGATAGAGATTAAAGTAGTGTGTATGGTCTATATGAAGCTTTTTAGGTTAGTGCTTCAGCGACATGAGCTTTGATGATTGAATCAATAAGATTAATCACTACTCTTTTTTAACTATTTTCTTAAATTTTGTTAGTTTCTCAATTTGTGCATGCTGTCCATGAGCAGGGGATGTTTTTTTTCTCCAAATTTATCTTTACAACCCCAAAAAGAGAGATTAATTTCTATTCGCTAGTCAAAAGAATAAACAAAGAGATTATAAACTAGGTATATCGCGGTAACTGTTGTATCTCTTGTTGCTATATTTGGGAGGAAATCCAGGAAATAACAGTGCTTGTTTCTATAGTTTTCTTTGTCGAAGGCTGTAGAATTCCCTTATTCCTTCTCATTACATGCAGTTTCTGCTATGAGAAATTTTCGGATAAATAAATCAAGTCTAAAGACAAGTCACTTGTCACCAAAAACAAAGGGGACAACTCAAGACTAATTGTATAGCTTTGACTGCTATATCTGCCTGTTGTCTAGGTCGGGCAGAAATCCAGGAGTCCAGTATTATGTTATTTTTTTTATCATTTGTATGTAGTTTCCGTGTCAGGGAATGAAAACAAGCTCTAACAAGTTATCTTTCTAATAAGGGCCTGCAAGTGGTTAGTTATTGTTCCCCAAATAACATCATTATGGATGTTTTCTTGCTTCATTTCTGTTTGGTCGTTCAAACTGATGACTTGTGTACCTTTATATGATAGGGCTATGTGGTCTACCGTGTTCGTGTCAAGCGTGGTGGAAGGAAGAGGCCTGTTCCCAAAGGTATTGTTTATGGTAAGCCCACCAACCAAGGTGTTACCCAGTTGAAGTTCCAGCGCAGCAAGCGCTCTGTTGCTGAGGAACGTGCTGGTAGGAAGTTGGGCGGCCTTAAGGTTCTCAATTCCTACTGGATTAACGAGGTCAGTTGGTTGATACTCCTTTCTTGAAATTAATGCATCCTTGTTTTGCTTGCTTCAGACAAGTAACTATGTATTCTGGATCACCAGTAGTTTTTAATGTTAAGTGGTACATCCCTAGACTGCAGTTGCTGAATCGTCTTATGAAACGGATATCATTTGTTTGCTTGAATTGGTTTTGACTACATTGATATATTATATGTTTGCTCGAATCGGTGGGATTACTTTGATATTGATATGCTGTGCTCTCCTTTGAATCGTTTCTTTTCTCCACATTTGGTTTAATAATAGTTGTGAAATCTGAATTGCAATGTTGTTGAATGTAGGATTCCACCTACAAGTACTTTGAGGTGATCCTGGTTGACCAAGCCCATGCTGCCATCCGTAATGATCCAAGGATTAACTGGATATGCAACCCAGTGCATAAGCACAGAGAACTTCGTGGTCTCACTTCAGCTGGTAAGAAATACAGGGGTCTCCGAGGAAAAGGACACTTGCACCATAAAGCACGTCCTTCAAGAAGATCAACCTGGAAGAGGAACCAGACTCTTTCTCTCCGCCGCTACCGTTAATCTGATCGGTAGTTTTGAGCCATTGTTGTTGCCCAGTTTTGCCTTTTCTGTTATAGCTCTATTTATCATCTTTGGACAATTCCTGCTATTTACTTGGTTGTGTTGAACATCCTTTGTACTGTGGATAATCTAAGGTTGATGATTCTTGTCTAGGAAATGGAAGGAAATGATTCTCTTCTATTCTAACCAATCCACCTCCTTTAAGGAAAATAACTAAGTTTCCCCTTAAAGTGTTTGGCTTTAGCTATTAATTGGCAAGGAAGTTGATTTTCCTTCTCCATTCCTTCATCCAGCTATGCGTGTTTTCTTAAGAGGAATTACTGAAAACCTAGTCCTTCGCGTTCACTTTTACCACACATTCTGAATTGTATTCAGTTTAGTTTTATACAACCACCACCCAGTAGGATCCCATTAGTGGAGTCGGGGGTGGGTAGACTGTACGCAGACATTACCTCTACCCCGGAGGGATAGAGGCTGTTTCTGGAAACCCTCATCTCAGAGATAATAGATCTGTAATGACAGATTTAATTGAGCTTTATGTTCACAAAACCAACACAGTCCACATTTAATTGAGTTTGAATTGAAGAGTGTAGTACAACAGCTCACTGTGTAACTTAGCTCAAAATAATAGCTGTTGAATCAGAGTGGTGAAGTGAAGCTTAACTGTATATTGCATACTGCTGAAGAACCCTAAGATTCCCCAAGTCCGTATTGGCTCTTGAATATATCCTTAGTGTCTTTCCAATAGAACAGCTAGACCCCTATAATATTCTCAAGTTAGTCACACTTTGAGTCCTCTGAATAACAGTATTGGTTCATTGGGTATCCGAATCATTAGAAACAACATTCACTGATATTGACATAGTCCTAACTTTGCAAGATTCCTAATTCCAGCGAAACGAACATTTGTGGGAAGTACTTTCTTGCAACATGTTTTCCTCCCCTTGCAGCAATTCTGATCAATGCAAAGATATAGTAAGAGGAAAAGGGATTTTGACATTTTGTTTATACTAAAAGTGGCCATGTTTCCAATTTTTTCTCTTAAAAAGGTTAAATATTAAATAGTGGCCATCCAGTGCAAGTTTTTGTTACATATAGGCGTCGCATCAGATACGAGCATTTTTTTTTCCGTTAAACCTTATATTTATATATAGCAAAAACAGATTTACATAGTATCCCTATAGTAGTTGTTTGGACTATCAACTACTCAGCTATTCTCCTGTATTATTCTAACATATTTACCAAAAGAAGCGCATGAAAGACATTTAGTATAGGGGAGGTCTAAGGCTAAAATAAGGAAAAGTATTCAGTTGTCGCAGCCCAATCTGCCAGCTTCTATTGTGTCTTCCTCGTATGTGAAGGAGCAGAGCTATTTCTCTAGTTAGTCGATCTTCATTATATACTGAATTCTGGAAGCGAATGTTGTTCCTCTCCCTCCATATTAAAGTAGTAGTTGTTGTAAAACTAGCTGCAGTAATTGCATTGTGCCATGCACGACTACGAGCTTTACCACAAATCTATTCCAACTCATTATCCCAGTCAAGAATTTGTCTACGAATACCCAGCCAGCAACATATTCTGGACCAAAGCCTACTAGTCATACATCATTCGAAGAAAAGGATGCTGGAAAGACTCATTCTGTTGTTTGCAAAATACACATAATGGAGGAACTGGAATGCCAAATTTCTCTAACCTGTCCACAGTTGGAAGTCTTCTCTGTGCAGCCAACCAAACAGTAAATTTGTGTCGAGGTTGGACATTTGAAATCAAAAGCAGGTTCTTCCAAGCAACTCCATCATAGTTAGGAAGCAATGCAAGGTACATTTTCTGATTTGGAACTTGTCCAAAGAGCACACTGCCTAAAGTCTGTCAATTAGTGTGCCTTGTAGCTGTTGATTCTCCAGAAGATCAGTCCTGCAGTCCATGAGTTTTCTAATAACCCAAGCAGCTTGCTTGGGCACGCACAGTGGCTATGTCATTCCTTTTTATGTAGTAGCAATGAACCCATTTAACCCATAGACACTCCTTTTTCCTGGCTAAGTCCCAAAGCAGTTTAGTGATAGTTGCCTTGTTCCATATAGTCATGTTCAGTATGTTGAGACCACCAGCATTGAAAGGTCTGCAGATACTGTCCCATGCAACTAAAGCTCTCTTAGATAAGTTGGCCTTACCTGTCCACAGGAAGATTCGACAGATTGTGTCAATGGACTTTAGGACCTTTTTTGGCAGAATGAAAACCTGAGACCAATAAGCCTGAATGCCAAAGATAACAGATTTGATCAGTTGACATCTCCAGGCATAAGATAGCAATTTAGCTGACCAGCAAGTAATTCTGGCGGTAATCTTTTCAATGAGAGGCAGAAAGTGATGAATAGAAAGCTTTTTAGAATCCAGAGGCACCCCCAAGTATTTGAAAGGAAGATGGCCTTCTATGAACCCCAATTTCTCTGTCATTTCTTGTCTGAAATCCTGCTGCACTCCTGCTAGGTAGATAGCACTTTTGCTGGCATTTGCTACCAGCCTAGAGGCTTCAGAAAATTTAAGGAAAGCCTGGTGCATAATCTGGATGGAAATAGTGTCAGTTCGACAGAACAGTAAGAGATCATCAGCAAAGCAAACATGTGTACAGTTGAGCTTCCTGCATTTGGGATGAAAATTAAAATCACCATTTCTGTGTAGTTGCCCCAGAATCCTACTAAAATACTCCATAAATACAAAGAGATAAGGAGACATTGGATCACCTTGTCTAATTCCTCTCTTAGCTTTGAATGGCTTAGTAAGACCACCATTCATTACTAGGGAGAATGAGACAGAGGTGATACAAGCCATTATCCAATTTATAAACTTGGCAGGGAATCCATAAGCAATGAGGATCTGCTTCAGGAAAGACCATTCCAGTGTGTCATATGCCTTTCTCAAATCTACCTTCAATACACTGTTAGATAATACGCTTAACGCTAGAGGGGGGTGAATAGCGTTATAATAAAATTTAGCGTAAACTTGCAGAAATTAAAATTTGCAGGAAATAAATAAGTGCGTTAAATAAACAAAAGGAAAGAACGCACCGATGTATTTTGGTTCACTACAACACGTGGCTAGTCCAGTCCCCGAAAGACTCTCTCGAGATTTTCCACTAACTTGTCAAGCTTACGGGTGCTCAACAAACCTTTACAACTTAAGGACACACGCCTTAACACCTTTGCTCGGAGATACAACACTCCAAGACTTCAGCCAAGGAAACACAAGTTCCTTACAACAAGAGAATCACAATTCTCTTACAAGTGTACAAAACACTAAACACTCAAACAAAACACTCCTTAATGAGTAGATATGAGTAAAAGAAGTAAGCTCAAGATCACAACAACTTTGAACAATAATATGGCTCTCAAAATTTATGTAATGAATATAAAATGATAAGCAATAGAGTATGCAAGCTTATGGCAATTGTATGATCAGTTGTTGTGTGTTATTGTGTTTAAAACACTGAAATGAAGCTGTATTTATAGTTGAAAAACTTGGCATTACCGTTGCCTAATTGCCAATTAAGAGTTGCACAATCGATTGTTTGCCAATCGTTCCAAAAATCAATCCCAGATTTTATGCTTAACAATCGATTATCCAAGATCAACAATCGATTATTGGCAACGTTCAAAAAATCATTTCCAGATTTTACGTAAAACAATCGATTATACAAAATCAATAATCGATTATTCAGCAACGTTCAAAAAATCCTTTTCAGATTTTAATCTCAATAATCGATTATACAAAATAAATAATCGATTATTCAGCAACGTTCAAAAAATCTTTTCCAGATTTTAATTTCAACAATAGATTGTCAACAATCGATTTCCTGACGGTATTTGAAAATATTACGACAACGGTCAGCTTCACAATCGATTGTGCAATGTTAACAATCGATTATTTATCAGACTTTGAAAATCATTTTAGACAATGCTTCTTGACAATCGATTGTTATATACTCACAATCGCTATTATTTAATAACTTTGAAAAAGTCTGGAAGACACTGCCTCAACACAATCGATTGTCATATGTTCAGAATCGATTGTCATGCAGGTTTGAAAAACCTGATGCTCACTGCCTTAACACAATCGATTGTCATTAGTTCACAATCGATTGTCATGCAGTCTTGGCTTAACATAATCGATTATCATAAGTACATAATCGATTATCTTAGTCCAGATTTTAGAGGCATGTTTAAAAATCATTTTGACTAAAGTAAATATGCATGATTTAAATCATTTAGCATTAAATTAAATATGCATGATTTTGTAAAAATAATTTTACGAGAGAAGCCATGTCATGAGTCAAGTTGTCGGATCAAGATCACAATTAAGAACGACTCATGTAAAACTATAAAACTTGGTCTTGTGCTTGAATCTCGTTATATATATCAATTGTGCGCTTGTACTTGAGCTTCGTCATATATCAATTTGCGCTTGTTTGTCATTCATCAAAACCTACACATAAGAACACACGTTTTAGAATAAAGCCTTGAGAACGTGTTTCCAACAATTTCCCCCTTTTTGATCATGGCAAACTTTAAGCGGGATATGCAACTTAAACAATTTATAATGACGATTCAAGACATGCAACAAGTACGCAATTTGTTCCCCCTCAATATATGTATTCCCCCTCAATTTAAGCTTATAAAAATTGAGGGTGCATACCCGTTATCTTCCCCCTTTTGCCATTAGCAAAAATAATATGATAAGATACCAAGGATGAAATAAACCTTGTTTATTTATTGGAAAGAAAACGTGATTACTTAAAGAGAGTACAATAACTCAAGTAATAGCAATACAATCGATTATTGATATGAGATAATCGATTATTAGACGACAGAAACTGATTTTTCTGAAGAAGACTCGATTATTGCGCGTCATGCTTTATAATTCCCCCTACCTTTAGGGCAATACCTGCAAAAGTTCGTTAGACGTCTCCGACGCTCAAGTTAGAAATCATGTAAAATAAAAAGATGCAATGCATGACTTAGATCAACGTGGAGTCAAGAATCCCGAGTTCACTACGAATTCGGAAGAAGGACTCTTTCTCTAAGGGTTTTGTAAAGATGTCGGCAAATTGATCTTTGGTTTCAACAAATTCGATTTCGACATCGCCCTTGAGAACGTGATCTCTTATAAAATAATGTCTAATTTCAATGTGTTTTATTCGCGAATGAAGAACGGGGTTCATTGTCAAGCATATGGCACTAGTATTATCACATCTAAGAGGGATATGATTAAGACTTAGGCCATAGTCCAAGAGTTGTTGTTTCATCCAAAGGATTTGAGCGCAACAACTCCCCGCGGCTACATATTCAGCCTCGGTTGTGGACAACGCAACACTTACTTGTTTCTTGCTAAACCAAGAAACGAGAGAGCTACCGAGCAAATGGCAAGTGCCACTAGTGCTCTTGCGGTCCAATTTGCATCCAGCAAAATCGGAGTCGGAATAGCCAACGAGTTGGCATGAAGAACCTTTGGGGTACCATAGACCCACATTTGTAGTACCAATGAGGTACTTCAAAATCCGTTTTACCGCAGTAAGGTGAGACTCCTTCGGGCACGATTGATAACGGGCGCATAAGCACACGCTAAACATGATGTCCGGACGACTAGCAGTAAGATAAAGAAGAGAGCCAATCATACCTCGATACTTCTTAGTGTCGACTTCCTTACCTTTCTCATCTTTGTCAAGATGATCGGATGTGCTCATGGGAGTCGCCATTGCTTTTGCATTGTTCATTTCAAATCGTTTCAGCAATTCTTTGCAATATTTGGCTTGGCAAATGAACGTACCTTCTTTCATTTGCTTTACTTGTAATCCCAAAAAGAATGTTAACTCACCCATCATAGACATCTCAAATTCGCTTGTCATTAAATCGGAAAATTCCTTGCATAAGACATTGTTAGTAGCACCAAATATGATATCATCCACATATATTTGAACTAATAAAATATCATTATTTTTATGCTTAACAAAAAGGGTGGTGTCAACTTTCCCCCTAATGAAATCATTTTCCAATAGAAATTTACTCAATCTTTCATAGCAAGCTCGGGGAGCTTGTTTTAAACCATAAAGAGCCTTTTTGAGTTTGAAAACATGATCGGGAGATTTAAAATCTTCAAAACCGGGGGGGATGTTCAACATAAACTTCTTCTTGAATAACACCATTTAGAAAAGCACTTTTCACATCCATTTGATATAAATTGAAATTCATAGAAGAGGCAAATGCGAGTAATAGACGAATAGCTTCTAATCTAGCTATGGGAGCATATGTTTCTTCATAGTCAATACCCTCTTCTTGATTATAGCCTTTTGCTACAAGCCTAGCTTTGTTTCTAGTGATTACACCATTTTCATCTAGTTTGTTTCGAAAAACCCATTTCGTACCAATTATGGTATGATTTTCGGGTCTTGGCACCAAATCCCAAACGTCATTCCATTTGAATTGGTTAAGCTCCTCTTGCATTGCCAAGGTCCAAAACTCATCCCCAATTGCTTCGGAGATGGTTGTTGGTTCAATTTGAGAAACAAAAGCAGTATGACCTAAGGTGTTCTTAAGGGAGTTTCGAGTACTTACCTTTTCTCCGACGTCGCCAATTACCTGTTCGAGAGGGTGATCTTTGATTGTCCTCCACTCGTTAGGCGTTTTCGTTTCATTCTCCAATTGTGGCGCTTCCTCCGTTGGTTGTTTCAAAATTTTGTTTTGATTTTCCTTAGGCGTTTCCTCTTGTATTTTGTCTTTCAAGCTATTTAAAATACCTGCAAGATCAAAACCGGAATCCTTTCTCGCCAAGCGAGCATTATTTTCGGCAAATGCAACATGAGGGGATTCCTCCACAGTTTCGGTTCTTTTATTAAAAACCCTATATGCTTTGCTACGTGAAGAGTAACCAATGAAAATTCCCTCATCGGACTTAGCATCAAATTTTCCCAATTGATCTTTTCCATTGTTATGAATAAAACTTTACAACCGAATACTCTAAAATGGGAGATATTTGGTTTCCTTCCCTTGTAGAGTTCATAAGGGGTCTTCATGAGTATTGGCCTTATGACTACTCTATTTAAGATGTAGCATGCGGTACTCACGGCATCCGCCCAAAAGTGTTTGGGAATCTTAGCCTCTTCGAGCATGGTTCTAGCCATCTCTTCGAGACACCTATTTTTCCTTTCCACCACCCCATTTTGTTGTGGTGTACGTGGAGCGGAAAAGGTATGCTCGATACCGAGTTCGTCACAAAAGTCCGCAAAGAGATTGTGATCAAACTCTCCCCCATGATCACTTCTAATTGAAGTGACGGTTGTTTCCTTTTCGTTTTGAACACGCTTAAGAAAATATTTAAAATTTTGAAAAGCATCACTTTTATTGGCAAGAAATAAAGTCCAAGTAAATCTAGAATAATCATCAACAATCACAAAAGCATAACGATTTCTTCCTAGACTTTCAATGCGAGATGGTCCAAATAAATCCATGTGAAGCAATTGCAATGGTCTAGAAGTTGAAACAATATTTTTGGATTTGAAAGATGCTTTTGTTTGCTTCCCTTTTTGACATGAATCACAAATAGAGTCATTTTCAAGTTTTAAATTGGGAAGACCAATAACTAAGTTTTGAGAAATCAATTTGTTCAAAAGATGCATGTTGATATGTGCTACTCTACGATGCCATAACCAAGTATCATCCTCTTTACTCATAAGACAATCAGCATATTCGGGTGAGGAATTAGCAAGATCAACCATATAAATATTATCCACTCTAAAACCACGAAGGATAATTTTAAAATCACTACGTCTAAACACTAAGCATTCATCCGAATCAAATAGGGCAAGATTTCCCTTGTCACATAATTGACTTATGCTCAAGAGATTATGCTTTAAACCTTTCACAAGTAATATATGCTTAATAGAGGAATTTTCATCCTTACCGACCGATCCGATGCCAATAATCTTTCCTTTATTGTTATCCCCAAAAATCACACTTCCTCCTTCTTTGTGTTCTAGTTGAAGGAATTTGGATTCGTCTCCCGTCATATGTTTGGAGCATCCACTATCAAGGTACCATAGTACACTTGATCCCTTCAAATATACCTACAAAACAAATTAATGCGTTTTAGGTACCCATGCCATTTTGGGTCCTTGAGGGTTAGGCATATTATAATGATGCGATCGGAATACGCGCAAGACTGCCCATGCTGACTGAATTTCTACTCAAAGAATCGACCACTACATTGGCCTTCCCCGGATGATATGAGATGGTGATATCATAGTATTTCAAAAGCTACAACCACCTCTTCTACCTCAATTTTAGCTCATTCTGCTTGAACGAGTATTGCAAACTCTTGTGACCAGTGAACACCTCACATAACTTGCCATATAAATAGTGCCTCCAAATCTTCAGCACGTGAACAAAGGCTGCTAGCTCCAAATCATAAACTGGATAATTCTTCTCGTGGATATTCAACCGTCATGAAGCATAAGCAATAACCTTGCCATTCTACATCAACACCGCACCAATTCCAATACGAGATGTATCACAATACATTGTATATAGCCCTCAACATATAGGCAATACCAACAATGGCGTTGTAGTTAAAGTTGTCTTGAGCTTCTAAAAGCTCGCCTCACACTTGTCCGACCACCTGAACTTGGCACCCTTCTAGGTCATAATGGTCATCAGGGCTGCTATAGATGAGAACCCCTCCACAAATCAACGGTAGTAGCCCGCCAAACCTAAGAAACTTCGAATCTCTATAGCTGATACGGGTCTAGGCCAGTCCTTGACTGCCTTTATCTTCTTCAGATAAACCTAAATACCCTCTGCTGATACAATGTGACCCAAAAATGCAACTAAACTCAACCACAACTCGAATTTCAAAAACTTAACATATAACTGATTGTCCCTCAAAGTCTAGAGAATGACTCGAGGATGTTGCTAATGCTCCTCTCAGTTGCGGTAATAGATTAAAATATCATCAATGAATATGATCACAAAGGAATATAGGGAACGCTTGAACACACTATTCACCGAGTCCATAAAAGCTGCTGGGGCATTCACCAACCCAAATGACATGACCAAGAACTCATAATGCCCGAACCGAGTGAGGAAAGTTATCTTAGGGACATCAGAGACCCTAATCCTCAACTGGTGGTATCCCGTTCTCAAATCAATTCGAGCATACCTTGGCACCCTAAAGCTGGTCAAACAAATCATTAATCCCTGGAAATGGGTACTTATTTTTGATTGTGACCTTTTTTAACTGTCGATAATCTATACACATCCTTATCGATCCGTCCTTCTTCTTAACAAATAACACTGACGCACCCCAAGGAGAGACACTAGGTCAAATAAATCCCTTATTAAGCAAGTCTTGCAGCTGCTCCTTCAATTTTTTTCAACTCTGCCAGGGCCATACGATATGGCAGAATAGAAATGGGCTGAGTGCTTAGAGCCAAAAAAATGCAAAAGTCAATATCCATTTTGGGTGGCATACCTGGCAGGTCTGAAGGAAATACCTCAGTAAACTCATGAACAACAGGCAAAAAATCCATAGAAAGAATCTCGACACTAGAATCACGAACATACAACAAATAGGCCAAACATCCCTTATCAACCATATGTCGAGCCTTCAGATATGAGATAACCCTACTGGTAGAGTGACCAAGAGTACCTCTCCACTCTAAACAAGGTAAAACCAGTAAGGCTAAGGTCACAGTCTTGACATGACAATCCAAGATAGCCTGGTAAGGTGAAAACCAGTCCATCCCCAATATGACATCAAAATCAACCATATCCAAAAGTAACAGATCTACTCGGGTATCAAGACCCCCTATCACAACAATACATGAAAGATCGACATGATCTATCACAGTAGAATCACCAATCGACATAGACATATATACGTGAGCACTCAAGGAATCACTAGGCATGACCAAATACGATGCAAAATAAGATGACACATAGGAGTATGTAGATCCTAAGTCAAATAGAACTGAAGCATCTCTACAACAAACCAGAACAGTACCTGTGACAACTGCATCGGAGGCCTCGACCTCAGGCCTAGAAGAGCATAACATCGGGGCTGGGCTCCACCACTCTAAACTACATCTCTAGCATGGCCTCCTGCTGGCTGGCATCCACCTCTAGTAGCCAAACCTCCACCCCTAACACCTCTACCTCCACCTCTAGTACCTCTACCTCCACCTCTAACTAGCTGAGCGGGCTGTAGAAAACTCAGTGCATGAACCATGGCACGAGAACCCTGATACTGAGAGCTGCTCGGTGCTCGAAGGCAAAATCTAGTAATATGCTTTGTATTGCTAAAAGTATAAAAAGCCCTCAGTTGGTGGGACTAATGACCCTGAAAACTCTAGAGGGGAGGTGCACTGATAGGAGCTGGCGATGTACGGTAGGGCTGCTGATCAGAATACTGCATATGAGGATCATGACCATTTGGGGAACCGTGAGAAGCCTGTAGTGCTAAATTTAATGTCCTAGAAGGATATCCCCTACCAAAAGAAACCCTACCTCCAGACAAGACGCCACTGAACATGCCCGAATAACGAGGCCTCTTGTCAGACCCCTAACCACTCCCCTGGGATAGAACCATCTCAACTCTCCTAGCCACATTGGCCGCATCTTGAAAAGAAATCTCTCTCCCGGTCTCCTTTGCCATCTGCAACTGAATAGGCTGAACGAGTCCCTCAATGAACCTCCCCACTCTCTCTCTGTTTGTCGGTGAGAAGTATAAGAAGAGCATGACGGGCCAAGTCAATAATCTGGTCTCGTACTGAGTGATAGTCATAGAACCCTACTAGAGGCGCTCAAACTGATTGTGATAGTTCTCCCTTTGAGTGATCGGAAGAAACTTCTCCAAAAATAGCCGAGATAACTGATCCTAAGTCAAAGCTGGCGACCCAGCTGGTCTAGCCAAATAATAATCCTTCCAGCAAGACTTAGCGGATCCTGGCCGAGGAAAAGCAGCAAAGTCGACCCCATTGGTCTCCACTCTCCCCATGTTCTGCAGAACATCATAACAGTTGTCCAAATAATCCTAGGTATCCTAGAAAGATATACCTCCAAAAGTGGTGTCAAAATCTAGGTGAACCTGTCCAACCTCCACAAGGCATCAACAGACATAGATGGCCCCTTACCGGTCTGTGCCACAATACCTGGCTGAACTACCCCAACTGGCTGAGCCATTGGAGTCTGAAACTGGGGAACCATCTGCTATGGAGTGTGAGTAGCAGGAGTCTGGGCTCCTCCTCCAGCATGAGAGGCAGCTTGTGCTGCAGGAAATATGCCTACCTGAGTGACGCTCTCTATAAGGTCCACTAGACGGACCAGAGCATCCTGAAGCACCGGGGTGGTGATGAACCCCGTTGGGACCTGAGCTAGTCCATCTAGAACTGACTGGGCTAGAACCTCGTCGTCAAACTCGACCTGAGGCTCCGCCGCTGGTGCTGCTGCTCGAGCTCTGGGTTGAGCTCTGCCTCTGCCTCGTGCTATCGCGCGGACTCCACCTCCCCCCCCCCCTTTGCAGGAGTTGCTACAGGGGGCTCGGGGTGCTGGTCAGCTAATGAGATGTACGTGTTCTCACCATCTGCGACCGAACAGCGTAGAAGTTCAATTAGCATTGAGAAATCAAGTAGAACGACACGAAAGAATAGATGTGAAGTTCTTCCAAACTCTGTAGCCTTTGGGGGATAAACACAGACATCTCCTTATTGATACCTCAGACTCTACTAAGCTTTTCCGTGAATTATGAGACTTAAGAAACCTAGAGCTATGATACCAACTTGTCACGATCCAGATTTTCCACCCTCGAAAGTCGTAATGGCGCCTACTCATGAAAGTTAGGAAAGCTGAGTATTACAGATTTTATTACCCTTTTTCTTTAGCCTTTTAACAATTATGAACTAACATATGAACAAAAACGGAATAATAATAATAAACAAAAATACGAAAGACAAAATCTAATAGTTTAAGTTAATACAAATATGATTCCATAGACATAATCCACCTAGAACTGGTGCCACAATCTCACGGACTATCTATACATATAGTGTTTAACAAAGAAAATACATGTCTATCTCTGAAATAAGTTAGAATAGAAGGAAATAGAATAGAAGGGTATGCCAAGTCCTGCGGACGTCTGCAGAACTACCTCCTGTCTCCGCTGGACTGAAGGAAGAAACCTCGATGTAGTCCAAATGCTCCAGCACCAGGGTTTGCACACAGTGCAAAGTGTAGTATTAGCACAACCGACCCCTTATGCTGGTAAGTGTCGAGCCTAACCTTGTCGAATTAGTGACGAGGCTAGGATAAGACTACCAAATAATATATGTAGTTAAATCATATACAGTAAATAATAAAAACAAAAACAAGAAGCTAAGGATGGGAAGGGGAACATGTTGCTGGGGAATAACAAGTACTAACAGAACTTTAGTAGAGAAGCATAAATAACACCATAATTTTATATTAGTAAGAATAAGGGAAACAATAATAAATGCACGGCATCAACATTTATGATTTTACTCTCGTTCTCACCATAAGAATCAATAGATTCGGCATGACATCACCCTTCGTACTTTTACCTCATAAATCATTGCACGACACTATCTTTCGTGCATTATCACTCATATTAAGGCACAACATCACCCTTTGTGCTTTTACATTTACAATATCGACACAACATCACCCTTCGTGTATTAACGGTCACTCACAAATATCAAGCACGACATCACCTTTCGTGCTTTCCTTACCCAAGCCACAAACACAAAGCAATTTCGGCAAGGGAATCAATAAAATCACAACAGAATCCCGGCAAGGGAATAATAGCATAATAATAATATCCCGGCAAGGGAAAGAATATCATAAGCAAGAACATTCCGCTAAGGGAATCAACAATATATCTCATCTCGTTTCCACAATCGCTTAACAATATAAATCTCAACTTGAGGCAATGCTCAACCATGGTCAATTACCATGAATCCTTTCATAAGCCTTGTTCAACATTAATAATCATCATATTGAGCATGGACAATACATAACAGAGTCACAACAATCATAGTATAAGACTCACATGCATGCTTGATACCAACGTATAGATATTCTTCGCCACACCTATACATCGTACTCAACAATTAACACATAGAAAATAAGACCACAACTCCTATTCCCTCAGGCTAGGGTTAGACTAAACACTTACCTCAATGACACAAACACAATCAAGCCTTAACTACCACTTTACCTCTCTATTCCACTTCTAATTCGCTTGTATCTAGTCACAATTTACTTAATATTATTAATAAATGCTATATAAACCAATTCTAATGCATGAAAATAAGTTTTTTAATGATTCTCCCAATATCTTTCGAACCAAAACTCGATCATGCGTTCACCCACGATCTCATACATACAATTTGTTTTAAAATCGGACCTCACATTGAGGTCCAAATTCCTTAAATTTGAAAATCCTAAGTTTACCCAAAATCACACAATTTCCCATGAAAAATCCTTGATTTTGAAATAAAGTCATGTAAAAAGATGTTATAGTTTGTAGAAAATAAGTTAGAAATTACTTACTAATGGTTTGGAAGAGTTTGTGCCTTTGGAAAATGTCCAAGATGTTTTAAGGTTTGAAAAGTTGTAAAAATAAAGAAGAATCCCGTCTGAAATCCCACTTAACATGTCTCTGATGTCGTAATTGCAAATTACAAATACTTGAAAAACTTCATCTCCGCATTTGCGATCAGGGGTTTGCAATTGCGAACCCCGAGAATTTCTAATGTCTTTGCAATTGCGACGAAATAGTCGCATTTGCGACATTTGGGAAAATACTGAGGGCTTTGCATTTGTGAGGAAATGCTCGCAAATGCGATAAAGGCTGACCAAGGCTTCTTTCTCAATTGCGATCAGCCCTTCGCAATTGCCAAGCATGTTGCGCTTGCAATTGCGAAGCCTGACCTCACAATTGCGAGATTAGAGCCCGCAACACAACTGAACCTGCAACAATCATTTCTCTAAGTCCAAATTCATTTTATGGCCAATCCAAAACTCACCCGAGCCCTCGAGGCTCTAGACCAATCATGCACGCAAGTCTAAAAACATCATACATACTTGCTCGTGCGATGAAATCATCAAAATAACATCAACAACTATGAATTAAACCTCAAATTCATGAAATCACTCAAGAACATAAATTTTTATTTTCTCAACTATAGGTCCATTTTATACCAAACAATCTCCGATTCTTACTAAATTCCACAAATTTAACAAAATTATTATTTTAAACTTGTATCGGACTCCGGAACCAAGATTTGAGCCTGATACCATCAAGAAATTGCATCAATTCACTGCTAAAAGCCTTAATATTTTCCAGCAAATAATTTTCTTTGAAAACTCTTTTCTCGGGGTTGGGACCTCGGAATTTGATTGCGGGCACACGCCCAGTCCCGTATTTTTCTACAACCCTACGAGTCCGTCTGTTCACGGGTCCGGGTCCGTTTACCAAGAATGTTGACCAAAGTCAACTTTAATCAGTTTTAAAGGCCAATTTCCTTATTTTACATAGATTTCATATAAAAGCTTTCTGGAAATGCACCCGGACTGCGCACGCAAATCGATGTGAGATAAAAAAAGATTTTTAAGGCCTCCAAACACAAATTTTACTTTCAAAATGAGTGATGACCTTTTGCATCATCACATCACGGTCCCTATATTCAATGAAGTTTCATCAAACACCCGAACTTAGTCAAAACATGTATTGTAACCCTTCTGACCGTTGACTGAGGTTATGTATCATTCATTTTGCCGCGCCAAAAAAATGAGTGGTTACACGCTCTAAAAGGGAGAGTGTATATATTTATTCTGATTTCAAAATATTAAAATAATAAAGAATAATTAGAGAAAATAAAAAGACTAAATAAATTTCCCAATCCAAGTACCATTTCCCAACCCTTCTGTCTTTATTTCCCTCCGTATCTCCCCATCTTCTTCTCCCCCTCTTTCCTATTGTGATCCTCACCTCCTCACCCCACCCCTCTGCCCCTTGTGGTCATTGTTGCGCCCCATTTTTCTCGCGGAATCGGGTTTTTGATATTTGGGAGGACAAATCGTTCCCTTTTGGAAATTGGGTTTAATAGAGTGAAGAGTCGCTACCTAATGATTTGAGTGCATTAGGACACTAAGGAGGATTTGCGTCGGATAACCAGAGATTGGGTAATGGCTTGAAATTATTTTAAGGGAAAGGTATTAGGCACCCCTCAAAATCCACTAATATGATTCCCGGACAAGCTATTATTTTGACTTAAGGTACATGTAACACATAGGTAAGTAGGGCTTCAAATAAGAATGGAATTTTTCACATAAAGATTAAAAATAAGCGAAGTAGGAAAAAACATTAAAGGGAGTTAATTTTTCTTTGAGAAAACGATTTTAAAAGATTTAAAAGATACAAAGAACAAAGGGAGTAGGAAGAGAAAAATGTCAAAGAGAACTTTTCCTTCTGTGTTGCATTTATTTTAACTGAACAGATGTATGTGTGTTCAAGCACCTTTTGCATTTTCTTACTTTATGGATCACTTGTTTATATTTGTGGCTTGTATTTTAGGAAGAGTTGAAGTTTCGTAATTATTATTTTTTTGATAAGTAAGTTCCGTCGTTAGAATCCCCGGGGGGCCAAATTACATAAAGAAAGGAGACTTATTTCAAAGTGGTTTAAGTAGCTCAGCTAGACTGAAAATTGTTGTGTGGTTCGAATCCACATCCACTTCATATTAAAGAAAGAGAATATGGGATAAAAGAATTGGTCAACTCATTAGGCTCATGACTTGAAGATTGCATGTTTGAATCTTGTCCCCGCCTAATCCGTGGATGAAAGCTCTTAAGACGCACAGGTTCTTACATTGCATGTGATACCATTTGCGATATAAATTTTATTGAAGTTGTCTGCTAACTGGTTTTTGTTACCTAATCTTTTTTAACTTCTAATTTATGCCTTTATTGGTTTTATGTGTTGGGAATAAAACCCCTATCAAAATAATATTCACGGTAATAAAAGCGGAATAATAATGTAGCACTGAGATACGGTAATAAACAAGAATAAAAGAGTAATAACGACATCAAGATTTTTACGTGGAAAACCCTTCTGAATAAGGGAAAAAACCACGGCCCTGAGATGAGCAACTGATATCACTATAGTAAGGAATTTTACACTTTGTAGTTCCGAGTAAAGTACTCCAAAGATCACTACAACACTCAAAAGAAATAACCCTCTTTTGATATTCTCACCTTACTACAATATCGCTCACTCTCTATTTTCTTCACAGACTATTTTCTTATACCCTGTTTGTGAAACCTTACTCTTTTTCTCTCTTTCTGTTGGTTTTTCTCTTGGTTGTATAAAAAATGAGAGCCGAAGCTCTCATTTTATAGGCAAAACTTTGCCAACCGTATTTGACAATCTTGCCAAAGTTGAACATTGAAGAAAGGTAAGAAAACATGTGCTGCCAACCATTTTTGACAAAAAGGAAGACAAGAAAAATTTTTCTTCCTTAATTAAGAGGCTGGACCCCATCAATCTCCCCCTCCAGTCCCATTTATCTAGAGGGAATAACACCGCCTTCTAGTTTGAATGCATGCCGACAAGTTTTTTGCATAGATCGAACTTGTCCCTTGGTACCACCTTGGTCAGCATATCCGCAGGATTTTCGCTTGTGTGAATCTTTTTGACCAGTAAAGATTCGTCCGTCACTTTCTCACGAATCTAGTGATATCTCACATCTATGTGTTTGGTCCTTGCATGGTACATGGAGTTCCTGCTAAGGTCTATTGCACTTTGGCTGTCACAATAGACATACTCCTTCTGATGCAATCCAAGCTCTTGAAGGAACCGTTTGAGCCAAATCATCTCCTTGCCAGTTTCTGTAGCGGCAATGTACTCTGCTTCAGTTGTAGAGAGTGCGACACACTTCTGCAACCTCGACTGCCATGATATAGCTCCCCCTGAAAATGTAAACAAATATCCAGTAGTGAATTTTCTATTATCAATGTCACCTGCCATATCAGTATCCGTATAGCCTTTCAAAATTGGATCTGATACACCAAAGCATAAACAATCTTCCGTGGTACCTCTCAGGTACCTGAGTATCCACTTGACTGCTTCCCAATGTTCCTTTCCAGGATTTTTAAGAAACCTGCTGACAACACCAACTGCGTAAGCAATATCAGGTCTAGTACATACCATTGCATACATCAAGCTTCCGACTGCTGAAGAATAAGGAACTCTTGCCATATTCCCTTTCTCCTCCTCTGTTGTAGGACACATCTTTTTGCTCAATTTTAGATGACTAGCAAGAGGTGTGCTGTCTGGCTTAGCATTCTTCATGTTGAAGCGTTCTAGTACACGTTCAATGTACTTCTCTTGAGATAGCCACAACTTTCTACTTGTTCTCTCTCGAACTATCTTCATCTCTAGAATTTGTTGTGCTGGGCCCAAGTTCTTCATATCAAATGACTTGGACAGATCTCCCTTCAACTTTGCTATCTACCCCTTGTCTTTTCCTACAATTAACATGTCATCCACATACAACAACAATATAATAAAATTATTCTCAGAAAATCTTTTGAAGTATACACATGGACCAGAATAGATCTTTATGTATGTTTGACTTTTCATGAACGAGTCAAACTTCAAGTACCAATGCCTTGGTGCCTGCTTTAATCCATAAAGACTCTTATTCAATTTGAACACCATGTGTTTCTTTCCAGCTACTTCAAATCCTTCTGGCTGCTCCATATAAATCTCTTCTTTCAAATTTCCATGAAGAAACGCAGTTTTCACATCTAACTGCTCCACTTCAAGATCTAGGCTAGCTGCTAAGCTCAAAATTGTTCGAATAGAAGTCATTTTGACAACAGGTGAGAAAATTTTGTCAAAATCAATACCTTTCTTCTGTTCGAAGCCTTTAACTACCAATCGAGCTTTGTATCTGACCAGCTTGCCATTTCCATCTTTCTTGAGTTTAAAGACCCATTTGCACTTGAGTGGTCTTTTCCCCTTTGGAAGTTCAACCAGCTTGTACGTGCCATTTTTCTGTAGAGATTCCATCTTTTCTTGCATGGCTTTCATCCACTGGTTCTTTTCTAGATGGGACATCACCTCTTTAAGACTTTCTGGCTCCCCCTCATCACTGATGAGGACATACTCTGTGGAAGGGTACCTGCATGACTCTACCCTTGACCTCTCTGATCTCCTTAGAGGTTGAGGTTGTTCTTCTTCCTGAGTGGGGTGCTCCACTTCCTCGACACCTTCATCAAGTTGCTCCCCCTGCTCAATAACCTCACCAGGTTGCTCCCTCTGCTCGGCAACCTCGCCGGTCGTACTTTCTGCACTTGTGGGATTGTTAGAAATAGAAGGAATAGTAACAAGGTTAGGAATTATACCATTCTTCGCCTTTTCTAACATATCAGCATCAGTTCCAACTTCACCTTCTCGGACGACTATATCTCTGCTTCTGATGACCTTCTTCTTTACAGGATCCCACAATCTGTACACGAACTATTCATCTCCATATCCGATAAATATGCAGGGAACAGATTTATCATCCAGCTTTGTTCTCTGCTCTTTTGGTACATGTGCAAAAGCTCTGCAACCGAACACCTTCAGATGCGAGTAGGACACTTCCTTATTGGTCCAAACTCTCTATGGGATGTCAAACGCCAATGGAATTGACGGACTCCTATTGATCAGGTAACATGTTATTTGAACTGCTTCACCCCAGAATAACTTAGGTAGTTTAGCTATTCTGAGTTGGCTTCTCACCTTCTCCACAATAGTGCGGTTCATCCTCTCTGCTACACCATTGTGCTGTGGGGTTCCAGGAACTGTCTTTTCATGTCTGATCCCATGACTTGAACAGTACTCTTCAAATTCCCTTGAAGTGTACTCACCTCCATTGTCACTTCGGAGACGCTTTAGCTTTTGACCTGTCTCTCTTTCTATAAGAGCATGAAACTTCTGGAAAACTTGAAACACCTGATCTTTGGTTTTCAAAATATAAACCCACAATTTTCATGAAGCATCATTAATAAAAGTAACAAAATATTTGTTACCGCCCATTGATTCAATTTCCGTTGGGCCACAAATATTAGAATATACTAAATCAAGTGTATTCCACTTTCTTTCAGACGATGTCTGAAATGACATTCTATGTTGTTTACCAAATAAACAATAGTCACAAGGTTTTATCGTTGTACCTTTGGCATAAGTAATGAGTGATTTCTTGGCAAGAATCTGCAATCCCTTCTCGCTCATATGACCCATTCTTTTATGCCACAAATCTGCAGAAATCTCATCTTGTGCCGCATTCAATTCTCCTTGGCATATTTCTATATTTGTCCTGTACAACATGCCATGAGCAACTCTCTTTGCAATCACCAATGATCCCTTGGTGAGTCTCCACTTTTAATTTGCAAAATAATTCTCGTATCCATCTCGGTCCAAAGCAATTCCCGAGATCAAGTTCATCCGCAAATCAGGTACATGCCGCACATCCTTTAGAACCAATGTGCATCCGACATTTGTCTTGATACAAATGTCACCAATCCCCGCAATCTTTGAGTAACTTGTATTACCCATTCTCACGGTGCCGAAATCACCTGCTACATATCTATAAAAAAGATCTCTTACCGGTGTGACATGGTAAGATGCCGCTGTATCAACCACCCATTCCGACTCTAGACCTGACAGGTGCATGCATTCCTCTTCATCATTTATAAAGAGGACAACATTGTCATTGTTTTGCACCATGGCAGCTGTGTTGTCGTCATTCTTCTGGCCACTAGTTTCACCTTTACCCTTCCTTGGATTTGGGCAATCTCCTTTGAAGTGACCTGGTTGATCACAGTTGTAGCAATTTCTGGCTTTTGATTTGGATCGATTCTTTGACTTTCCACGAGCTCCGCATCTACCATAGTTGCTCGAACTCCTTTGATAACTCCTACCTCTACCTTCTGTGATAAGAGCCTGTCCTTGATTTTCAGGCTTCTTTCTCATCTTCTCATTGAGTAAAAGAGCCGATGTGACATCTTTCAACTCAATAGTAATCTTACCGTGCAGGATGGTTGTTGCTAAATTATCGTACGAAGATGGCAACGAGTTCAATAGCAAAATGGATTTATCTTCCTCCTCGATTTTTACTCCGAGGTTGGCAAGCTGTGTGATTAGTCCGTTAAACACATTTAAATGCGGCAAAAAATTTATACCTTCACCCATGTGTAGGGCATATAACTGCTTCTTCAGGTACAATTTATTTGTCAGCGTTTTGGACATGTATAGGCTTTCCAACCTTGTCCAAATTCCATGTGCAGTGTCTTCATCAAGGATGTTATTTACCACATCATCAGATAAGTGCAACCTGATTGCACTAGCAGCTCTTTCATCCAAGTCAGCCCAATCCTCAGCTTTCATGGTATCAGGCTTTTTGGTATCTGCAACTAGTACCTTGTGTAATTCTTGTTGGATGAGTAGATCCCTCATCCTTCTTTGCCATGTTGAAAAACCGTTATCTCCGTTGAATTTAGCTACCTCGTACTTTACTCCTGACATTTTTATTTTCCACCGAGTATAGTACTACCGACAGTGAATAGTATTTTAGTGAACGAGCAGAACCTGTGCTCTGATACCAGTTGTTGGGAATAAAACCCCTACCAAAATAATATTCACGGTAATAAAAGCGGAATAATAATGTAGCACCGAGATACGGTAATAAACAAGAATAAAAGAGTAATAACGACACCAAGATTTTTACGTGGAAAACCCTTCTGAAAAAGGGAAAAAACCACGGCCCTGAGATGAGCAACTGATATCACTATAGTAAGGAATTTTACACTTTGTAGTTCCGAGTAAAGTACTCCAAAGATCACTACAACACTCAAAAGAAATAACCCTCTTTTGATATTCTCATCTTACTACAATATCGCTCACTCTCTATTTTCTTCACAGACTATTTTCTTATACCCTGTCTGTGAAACCTTACTCTTTTTCTCTTTTTCTGTTGGTTTTTCTCTTGGTTGTATAAAAAATAAGAACCGAAGTTCTCATTTTATAGGCAAAACTTTGCCAACCGTATTTGACAATCTTGCCAAAGTTGAACATTGAAGAAAGGTAAGAAAACATGTGCTGCCAACCATTTTTGACAAAAAGGAAGACAAGAAAAATTTTTCTTTCTTAATTAAGGGCTGGACCCCATCATTATGTTAAATTGATATGCAAAAATTAGAGTCAAGAAGAGGACAGTCTTATGTAAAACGTGTTGCTATTCCGGTTGCCTCTTTGTATGGAGGCTCACTGAGTGAACTGTTGTGATGTTCTTGTAGTCGGCATTGGACTGTATTTATTGTTAGCATCTATTTTGAAGATGTACAAGGAGAAAAATTTATATTTTATGAGAACCATTAGGAATGGTGATGTAAGATTTATAAAAAGTAATGTATAAGTGACTCTTTGTTTTAATTCAAACTTCTTTTGCAGTGTATGACATTGTAATATCAAAATTATATGTGAAATGGATAAAAAGTTAACGTTCTCTATGTATATAAAGAAAAAAGCTGCTGACCAAAGATAATTTACCGACATTTCTATGTACGGAGAAATGACGAATGAGATTTACTGACATTTCTTTATATGCCGTAACTGTATTGAGCTTATATTCAAATAGGTGATATTTTGATAAAAGTCGTAGATAAATGTCACTATTTATTTGCCAACATTAATATAAATATTGGAATATTTCCGTCATCGAAATTTATGATATTTGATATAAATATCAAATGAATTATCAGTAAATGATTTTGTGACATTTATGTGACTTAACATGATATTTAAAGAATGTCATCGTAGTTCTACTTTTTTGTAGGAGCCACACCCACTATGTTATGAATAATTTTATTCATAATCTTATTATGCCTACACATTAATCTCAGCCTCATCATTATTTGTTGGCATATTAAAAAATATAAAATTTAACTTCTATAATTAAACTGACAGAGTAGAGAACTTCTGTACCATTATGTCACCAAAAAGATAATATAAGTCCTAGTATATATTAATTTAACTTAGTTAAATACGTGCAGGGAGAATGGTGCCCAGATGCACCATAGCTATAAGGTTATTAAAACTACAAAAAAGTTGGGGATCAACCTACATACAAAGGTCATTACACTATCAATATATCATCGTGTGGTACGTTAACTGTCTGTGATGGGTAAAATCAGTTGCTTGAAAAAATAAAGCTTACAATGACATGTTAAATTATACGGTATATACTATCAATATAGAAAAGTTAAATTCGACAATATATATACACATCAGTTATGATCATAATCAGGTGTCATGCGGAAGTTAGTAAAATAACATTTGAACGATAATAAATCAGACAACAAAAGAGAAGTATACCAAAAGAAATACAAACATTTAATGTGGTTCAGTCAATTGACTAACGTCCACGGGCGGAAATGAGCAATCCACTTTATAAAAGAGAGTACAAAATATCGAGAGAACAACCTCACGAATAGGCAAATACAAGTGACACACTAACACTTTATCCCGTAAAGTTTTTCCCTAAACACGACTCTCAAACCTATATGGCTACATTGTAGATGGTACTGAATGAGAATGAATGATCCTTAATTTATAGAAGCCCAAACATTTTCCTACAAAAAAAGGATTAGCCAAATATGAAAAAATTTTAATCGGAATTTTTACATTCCTATGCCATATAGAAAACTATATTACCCTCAATGTTTAAGGTTTGATATAATTACATTTAGTATACCTAATTACCAATTATATACCATTAGTAGTTTTTAAGGGTATTAATTATACTCATAATTTATCGGTACCGTATATTCCTTCGAATACCACTCTTCCCACGTTTCTCTCTCCAATTCCCACACCTTCACCCACGTTTCCCTCCCATACCCATGATTTATGTATCAAAATCTCATTATTTCTTTCATAGCCAAGGCACTGTCGGCACCTCTGCAATCTTGTCGCAATATTTTTGTGCCCGGGGAAGATGAGCACAAGCCTAATAGATTTGATGGTTATGATTTCGGATTCCTTCATTAATATAAGAGGAAAGGAAAAGAGAGCAGCAATTCTACCATTGACAATCATTAAAAAGCTTTGAAGCTTTTGAATTCAAATTTGTGTTTTCAAAAATCATTATTTGTTTGGATTGGATGTTGTTGTAAATAATTGGGAATATGTTTTGGAGTTTATATCAAAATTTTGAGGGGTTTTAGTGAAGATTAGACTTGGTTTTGGCTGAATTTCATATTGAAACTCGAAGAAGAAGAAGAAGACATGACATACATTATATTGCATAAATTGTAGAAAAATTGTAGACTTTGTTTATTTATTTTTGAACTTTTGTGTTTTTGTGTTAAAAGTTTTGATGGAGCTTGTTATTCCACTTTGTCTATTTTGGAGCTAACTTGTGCAGAGGAGAAGATGTTTTTTAAGTTATATATATTGTTAACCTTTAAATTCAAGAAATATGGTTGTATTGTATTTAAAGAGGCGTGAATTTGTAGAATAAGTTGAATGTGAAGAATGAGTCAAATAAGAATCACAATGGCTTGTTTTCTACATTTAATCTACAACAAAACTATATATCATTTGAAAAATTAATATGAAAATACAGAATTTCAATGTTTCTACAAATTATCGACAAACTGTTCATAACAGAATTTATCTTTATTTTAATTCATGTTATTCTGGAACAATAAAGTTACTTGATATGCCAACATCTCTCGTTGTAGATGAATATAACTTATCTATAATTTTTTACAACTTTCAGACATTATTTCCACCTAGTTAAATATAACTACAATAACATAAATTTGAGCTTTGTGTTTTTGTGTTATAAGTTTTGATGGGAGCTTGTTATTCCACTTCGTGTGTTTTGGAGCTTACTTATGCAGATGAGAAGATGTTTTCTAAGTTTTATATATATATATATATATATATATATATATATATATATATATATATATATATATATATATATATATATATATATATATATATATATATATATATATATATATATATATATATATATATATATATATATATATATATATATATATTGTTATACCTTTAAAATCAAGAAAGTAAGGTCGTATTGTATTTAAAGAAGCGTGAATTTGTAGAATAGGTCGAATGTGAGGAATGATTCAACTAAGACCCACAATGACTTGTTTTTTACATTTATTCTACAATAAAATTGCATATCATTTGAAAATTTAATATGAAAATACAGAATCTCAATGTTTCTACAAATTATCTACGAATTTTCTACAAGCTATTCATAACAGAATTTATCTTTATTTTCATGCATGTTCGTCTGGAACACTAAAGTTACTTGATATGCCAACATCTCCCGTTACAGTGAAATACAACTTATCTATAATTTTCTACAACTTTCACACATTATTTCCACCAGTGAAATACAACTACAATGACATAAAACTTACATATAAATTTTATACAATATGTCCTTTATATATTTTCTATTTGATTTATACATAGTAATAATAATTTCATACAACTAATTATATATTATACAACTTATCTACAAATTATCTACAATTTTCGTACATTATTTCTACTAAATTATATACAACTACAATACAATACCACTTAAATATAATTTTTATACAATATTATTCAACTTTCATACAATATCTAAATGAGTAAAAGAAAAATAAATAAACAACATAATATAATTTTTCAATAATTTCTGCAATATAATGTATGCCATGTCGTCTTCTTCTTCTTCTTCTTCTTCTTCTTCTTCTTCTTCTTCTTCTTCTTCTTCTTCTTCTTCTTTTTGAGTTTCAATCCGAAATTCAGCCAAAACCAAGTCTAATCTTCACCAAAACCCCTCAAATTAAATATAAACTCCAAACCATACTCCCAATTGTTTGCAACAACACCCAATCAAAACAGATAATTATTTTGGAAAACCCAAATTTGAATTCAAAGCTTCAAATTTATTAATGGCTGTCAATAGTGGAATTGCTGCTCTCTTTTCCTTTGCTTTGTATTACTAAAATTTGGACATAATTGTGTTTGATATAGAAGAATTGTAGAAGATTTAGTCGTTTTTGATTTGTGAAATCAGAAAAAAGATTGAAACACAATTTATCGAAAAAGCAGAGACGCTAAATTTAAAACGAAACTAACGAAGAAGAATTTTGCGTGATTTGCGTTGTGGAAGATCTGGAATAATATTTAATCTCCCAATTTTAGTGTGCTTAAATAAGGAAGCCTACAGCTACAATGATTCCTTATTTAATGCATTGTCAATATTTTATAAAATTACTATTAGCATAAAGGATAATATGCAAACTATAAACATGTTTGGTAATATAGTTTCCTGTATGGTATATTAACAAAAATTTTCCTTTATAATTTACTTTTAAAAGAATAAAAACTCAATTATAATAAATATATTATCCTTTCATTATAGAGATAGAAAACTAAATATAATAAAAATAATAGTACAATATCTATCAACATCATCTTTCTCCTAACTTTTACACAACGTAAAAAGATAAGTATTAAACTTCGGCCGGGTTACGACTTGATGAGGGCAAAAGATTTATTTAGGTCATTATTTTATGAAAATTAATTATAGCTATTATAATTTCTTTAATATTGAGCGCAACTTATCCCTACGGCACCCTACATGCATATATAAATCTTCATGATGGGAATTTTTTGGATTAGTTGTTGTCCACATAGGCATGTTGAATTTATATTTAAATATTTATAGATATTTAATGAATTATTAGAACATATTTATATTTTTGGACAAAAATCAGCTAGCTTCACTTTTGAGTACAGAGATCGGAGCCAAAATTTTAATTTTATAGCTTCGAGATCCTTATTCTCTTTAAATTATTGAATTCTGAATTAATAATTTATATATATAATAAAAAATTAGAGATAAATAATAATTTTAACCAAACCGCCGAACCCTTTGTAGCTCCGCAATTGGTTGTCCACTACTGAAAATGACGCTTTTGCTACCTTTCAATTATTATGTGTTAGTCGTAACGAAAGAAATATTTTTGGAATTTTTTGCACCAACTGTAGAAGATGCTATCCCTCCACCAACCCCATTGCTTATTGTCGCCTTTTAAATATATATACAATGAAGCTTAAGGAAACAAAAACAGAACTGCCACTTATTCTTCTTAGTCCCAGGTAAGTTTTTTGTAGTTTCTTTGTGTTCCCTTTTGTTTAAAGTAAAACATATGATTTTTCTTTCATTTTTACTATATTGCTGTAGTTTCAAATATTGATCATTGATTTGAATTGCGGCTTTCTAGTTCTATTGGTGTGGTTAAAGTTGAAGGGGAGTTGGCGTAATTGCTAAAGTTGAATTCTAGACGTGAAAATAAAATCTTGCCAAAATGCAAAGTAAGGCTTTGTGCAATAGACCTTGTAGTCAGGCTCTCTCCTAAACCTCTCACATAGTGAGAGCTTAATGCACCGACCAGCCTTTTGGTGCGATTAAAGACTTTAACCCACATCTATACCAGGCATAAATTATGAATCCTTTCCCAAATCTGAACATGAGCCAATAAGGCCAACCATAGCTAGTCTACATTTTCTTGAATTAAAGTCTTATGTTCATCAGAGTTCGAAAAAAGTTCTCTCAATTTTATATACCAATTGCATAATATTTATTTGTTTTCTCTTCTTGCTGCATTTATCTTGTGAATGATTAACTTTGTTTTGATGAGTAGATTTCAAGTTCATGGAAGAGTAATATCTAGAATGTTGACTTTTTTAAAGTAGATGAGGTGACTGTTTGGAAGTTGGATTTAATGGAGAGGATAAGAATGGAAGAAAAAGTCCTCATTTCTTGCCTCTTTGGACCAATTTAAGTCTTCTAATCAAACTATTTCTTATCCAATTTTAGCCTTAAGTGTCAAAAAGTTTGACTTACAGCTAATACCAAGCTTTCAAGAAATATGCTTCTTGGCAAAAATAAGTTGATGATGATCATGTTTTCTTCTCATTTCTTGAAAAGACCATTGAAGTTCTTTTCTTTTTACGCTGTTAGTTATCGTTAAGATATTTTTATCTCGATAAGATTAAGGCTTGAAGCCACTTCTCTTGGTGTCTCTGGATTAGTCTACTGAGTTCCGCAGACCAGATGGTTGTATATACCCCCCCCCCCCCCCTCCTCCAAAAAAAAAAGATCTCTTGGGGGGTGTTATCTCTTCTCAAATTAAATTTGAATCCATTTTGTGTTTAAGTGTCGTGTACTACTTGTAGGTAAGAGACGAAAAACAAGCTGAATGGTGGATGACAACCCTTTATTTCTTTGCTAGAATGTTATAGCTAAGGTGTTTCTCTGTTCTTTCTTAGGCAAGATGTTGGAAAATGGAGTCGACGAGGAAGAAGGACGTGATTCATTGTTGCAGAAGGTGAAACTCGTTGCTGAAATTATGCAACCATTTGGCAGAAAAGTTCTTAGTTTAATCAAATACTTAATTTCCTTCTTTAGGAAATTGTGTATGATGGAATAAGATCTGCACAATCCCCTAATTATCAATCTTGGCAAAAAACACTGAGATCTTCGAAAGCTTTTATCATGGTGGCACAAAGTTTTATACTAGTATTAAAGATGCTTCAGTAGACCATTCACAAGAGTATAAACTTTGATAAATCAATTTCTTGTAGTTCGGTATTTTATGACAAAAATCTGAAGTGACATTTGGATTTTGGAAAAGGTTAGCATGTGTAAATTTATTTGTCTGCTTTGCATCTGCTGGAGGGTTCTCTGGGCATCTTCTTGGTTCCGCTTTTGCAAGCCCCCTTCAACCTCTCAAAACCCAAAGAAATGAAAGAAATTTAATGATAATAACAATTAAAACAAAAAGAGAAGGAAAGACAAGTAGTGTCTTAACCTTCATGATGCCTTTGGTCCTTTCTTATGATTCTTGGTTCCTTTTTTATCATTGAAAAATTATGCTACTGTATGTGAAGCACTTGGTATCGGGAACTTTTTTGAATTTGTTTAGCTTTTTGGTATAAGAGAATGCAACTGTTGTTATATAAATGTATCATGTCTCATCCTTTTGCATATAGGTTGATCCTGGAAAACCTCCTATATTCACATGGCAGCGGAAGCTAAATTGTTCAGGAAGTACCCCTACACATTTTGCTCCTAGCATTCGAGAAATTTTACACCTCGTAAGCTTCCATATTTCCTATCTCTGTTCTACTGGGAACATACTTAAGTATTCACTCAGATAAACACTTGCATTTTGGCCATAATTAGTTCTTTTTATGCTTTAAATATTGGTTACATCAGCAGCATCAGAAATCTTGACAGATTTTGTTCTTAGCCAGTCTTCATCTGCATATATTTGTGCTACACTTAGTAGGTACTTTGTTGCATATCTACCTAAGACAAATCTTTTTAATCTTTCTTTTGAAGTAATAAAATTATCGTTTTATTTTTTGTGGATAGCTTCCACTTGGTCTGAGGTTGTGGAGGCATATAAATGAAGAAGCTGCAAAAGGAACGGTAATGTGTTACCTGTTACCCATGTTCTAAAGTTTCATAACATGGCAGACCATATGAATGGTGTACTTATCTTCTGCCATTTACCATCATTGTCCTCGAATTATGTTTTCAGCCATCAATCATGGATCCGTACAACAAGCGTCTTCTCTCATGTTATCATGGCGTTCCATTAGGTGGTATTGGGTGAGTTCTCATAAAGTTTGTATCAGTCTAATGTAAAGTATAGGGAGCGGACAAAATGATTTTGTAGCTTTAGAGCAGAAATAATATAATAGAAAAATAAATGAACTGTGAATTAAAGTGTGCTAAATGATGAATGGTAACATTCATTCCAGTAAAGGTCAGTCGACGGTGTTTCAGTTTAACAGGAAATTATTTCACCATGTATTTAAGGTTCTTGACTACTAACAACCTATTGAAAATGCAAATAGTACTCTCTCCGTCCCAATTTATGTGGCACCATTTGACTTGGTACGGAGTTTAAGAAAGAAATGAAGACTTTTTAAACTTGTTATCTAAAACAAACCTTAAATATTTGTGTGGCTATAAAAATCATCTCATGAAGGGTACAATGGGAACTCTGTTGAAGCAAATGCAAATTTATTTCCATTGATGGATGTTGAATTGATATAGAACACCGTTGAAGTTTAGACTTCATCGTCTCCGCATAGGTTTGAGTCTTGCAAGTCTGTATGACCTTTGTCATAGAAACATCAATCTGCAGCGCAGGAAGTATTGGAAGAAGTTTGAGAGGTGAATTTCAACGCTTTCAATTATTCCCCAGAAAATGTGAAGATACACCTATTCTTGCTAACCAGTTTTCAGTAAGTAATTCATTTAATACTACTGCTTTTAATCAAAGAGAATACTCTCACTTTTCTTTCTGGTACCACATTAGCTGGCAACAGAACCTTTTTACCATGCCGCTGCAATGTTATAAATACATAATCATTTATCTTGAAAGTTGATTAAGGTGGCAAACTCCAAAGAGGTTTATGATTTCTTAACATCTTATTAATTCATGGAAAAATAGTTGTTGATATGTAGGCAACTCTAAAGGAATGAAGATATGCAGAGTAAGGGCCTTCCTTATGGGAATACATTTAACAGATTTGTAATTTTCCTTTGACAGGTATTCATTTCTCGCCCAAATGGAGAAAAGTTTTCAACAGTACTATGCTCTAGAGGTCCGGAAGAGCTCAAGTAAGTGACCGCTTAACTGATGCAAGACATCAAATGACACACAAAGGCTCTAGTAGGAGCCTATTGCTGTAGAAACATTATAAATGATACTGAATCAGCTAGTCATACAGAACGAACACAGGATTGGGTATTGAATCATGGAAATGGAAGTTAGATGGGGACAAATGCACATATCACGCTTCGTATCCAAGAGCATGGACTGTCTATGATGGTATCATGTACAAATAGATCAAAAGTATGAAGTCTGAATCTCTTATCTAATTCAAACTAATAAATAAATCATTCATCAAGCAGGTGTTCCAGATCCCGAACTCAGCATTGTTTGTCGTCAGCTTTCACCATTTATTCCACATAATTATAAGGATAGCAGCTTGCCGGTCACTGTATTCACATTTACGGTATTTTAAAACATGTAGAAGACGTTTTACAAATAGCTTGACCAGTCTTAACATATTTATATGTTAAATCTTATTCAAGAAAATTTCTGCAGCTTTCTAACTCAGGGAAGACTGATGCTGATGTGACCTTACTTTTCACATGGGCTGTATGTCGACACATTTTTCTTTGTAGTAGAAGCATTCCTTACTGTTTCAAATGTATGCGTATCATGAATTTTCTATGCAACTTATTTCAGCATGTTTACTATCTTATCTTCAGAATTCGGTGGGTGGAATCTCAGAATTCTCTGGCGGGCATGTTAATAAGAAGATTTTGTAAGAATATTCCCTACTTCATCTTCAATTAATGTTAAGCGTCTAATGGAATCAGTTTGTTTTCATTGCTAATTGTATTGGATGATTCATTCTGATCAATATGCATTGGCCTCTGTAGGATGGAAGACAGTGTCCATGGCATCCTCCTCCATCACAAGTATGTTTTTTGTAAACTGTCCTCTGATATATAGCTACAATCCTTTTCGTTTCCCATATGCTTGATAGTCTTATTACAATACAACTGTATTTTTCTGTTCAGCACTTCAGATGGACTCCCTCCGATAACCTTTGCCATTGCAGCTCAAGAAACTCCGGATGTCTGTGTCTCAGAATGCCCATGCTTTATGATATTTGGAGAGTCTGAGATTATGACAGCAAGGGATATGTGGAGGGAAATTGAGGAGGTTAGTTTGTTTTCCTGGTTATTGCATATAAACAACAGCTACGCATGTTATTAATTTTTAAGTCATTACTTTATAGCTCAACATTGTTTACTCTAATGATTATGATGAATATGAGCATCAATATTATGTCATATTCTGTACTCTTAATTCCTTTTCAATTTTTCTTTATAACAGTACGGTTCATTTGACCATCTTAAGGATGGCCAGACCTTGATAACATCGGAAAAGGGGTCATCTATTGGAGCTTCCTTAGCAGCATCTGTTAAAATTCCACCTGGTGCTGTTCGGACAGTTACTTTTTCACTTGCCTGGGACTGCCCAGAAATAAGATTTCCCAGCGGCAAGACTTACCACAGGTCATAAATCAGTTCTTGTATCTAGAGTCTTATGATTAAAATCGTTCATACCTAAATATATTTGGATGTTAAACATTGTCTCAGACGATATACAAAATTCTATGGTGTTCAAGGTGATGGTTCAGCTATTATTGCCCATGACGCTATTCTAGGTAATTATATCAATCATGGAATTGTAATGTACATATTATGGCATTTCCAGTATTAGTTATGTTTTGGATCTGCACAACAAAATGGAGAATGGCTTCAACAAAAACATTTCATTACAAAAGTTTCATTAAACAGCAAAATTACTCAATTTGACAGACATGACACCTAATGACTCATGATCTCCAATGATTTTGTTATGAACAAACAGGCTTTTTGTGAATGGATGGATGTTAACATATGTTATATAAGCATTCTAATTTCATTTTTCGTCTATCTTTAAACTAGAACATAACAATTGGGAGCATGAGATTGAAGCGTGGCAGAAACCAATACTTGAAGACACAAGTCTGCCAGAATGGTGAAAATATAGATTTTTACGTGCTTTTTCCTCATAATATATACATGTCAGTGCAGTTTCTAAATAAACTTCTGAAGTGTCAACCATTTGCATCAGGTATCGCTTCACTCTTTTCAACGAGCTATATTATCTTAATGCAGGGGGCACAATCTGGACAGGTAAACAGAAAGAAAATTCTGTTAGCATTCGGTGTTACTGTGTCTAATTAAAGCTATATTTTAATGTCACAGATGGATCCTTACCCATGCAAAACTTTGGAACCATTGGGGAGAAAAAGTTTTCCCTCGATAAAGCCAAATCGGATTCTGAGAAAACATTAAAATTGGATGAAAAACATGAGACCTATATGGGATTACTTTCTAGGATGAAATCTACTGTTAACGAACTTCAGACTCCGGTGGCATCAAACTCTGCTTTTGGTACTTATCTACTTCAAGATGGAGAGGAGAACATTGGCCAGTTTCTTTATCTTGAAGGGATTGAATATCACATGTTTAATACCTATGATGTTCATTTTTATGCGTCATATGCACTATTAATGCTCTTCCCAAAACTTGAGCTGAGCATCCAAAGAGACTGCGCAATGGCGGTAATGATGCATGATCCATCTAAAATGAGTATTATGAGTGATGGAACATGGGCCTCCAGAAAAGTTCTTGGAGCTGTCCCTCATGATATTGGACTTAATGATCCATGGTTTGAAGTAAATTCATACAATTTCTTCAACTCAGACAGATGGAAGGACTTAAATTCGAAATTCGTCCTTCAAGTTTATAGGGATTTTGTTGCTACTGGTGATAAAAATTTTGGAAAAGCTGTTTGGCCATCAGTATACATAGCTATAGCATATATGGATCAGTTTGATAAGGATGGGGATGGCATGATTGAAAATGAAGGGTTCCCTGATCAAACGTACGATGCTTGGACTGTTAGTGGAGTGAGCACATATTGTGGTGGGCTCTGGGTAGCAGCTCTGCAAGCTGCCTCGGCGATGGCTCGTGAGGTTGGTGATGCTGAAGCTGCTGATTACCTTTGGGCAAAGTTTCAGAAGGCAAAATCCGTATATGACAAGTTATGGAATGGTTCTTACTTTAATTATGACAATAGTGGCCGTAGATCAAGTTCTTCAATTCACGCCGATCAGTTGGCTGGTCAATGGTGAGTTATTTCTTCATCTTATGGGGCAAGAGGAACTAAAGGCTCTAAACTGACGATTTTTTTCTAAATTTAGAGAAAAGAACTTGAAATTCACCACTTATGAATATATTGCGTTTTTCATGTTCTTTGAAGTTTCATATGGTTGATAGACCCATGATCACTTGATACTTTACCATAGAACATGTTGCTCATTAGTATGCTATCTCATAGGTATGCGAGAGCGAGTGGTCTTTCACCTATTGCTGACGAAGAGAAGATAAGAACTGCTCTCAAGAAAATTTATGATTTCAATGTGTTAAAGCACAAAGGAGGGATTCGAGGGGCTGTAAACGGGATGCAACCAAATGGAAAACCTGATATGTCTGCCATGCAGTCAAGAGAAATATGGACAGGAGTCACATATTCTCTTGCTGCTAATATGATACAAGAGGGCTTGGTGGACATAGCATTTCATACAGCGAGTGGAATACACTCGACAGCTTGGTCAGAAGAAGGTTTCGGGTAAGTTTCTCTTTTCTCTACTCAAAAGATGAGTTGTCATTCAACTTGAAATACTGATTTCGATGCGTAGCAACTTTAATTTTCTTCTTTTATTTTCTAAGACATGAATTGTTCGGGGACTTGTGTGGGTCCAGATAAGATGAGGTTTCTAGGGAGCTATTTGTTGGACAAATCAACCAAACAGCAAATTAGCAATATGAAGCCACTCTTTGTTGAGAATCATTCCAATATCATATGATTACAAGTCACCTAGTGAATCAGGGAAAACCTATTCTAGGCTTGGTGATTGTTTGCGATAAACTAGATACTAGGAGTAGTAAAGATTGCATCCATTTAGATATGCATAGATTGGTTTAGCAAGTCATTACCAAGAACCATGAAGTTCTGTCAGTTTTGGTGCTACTATTTTGTGATGCTTGTAACATTCTCTATTTTTTTTTTGTTCGTTTTCAAAATGCCCTTAATTTCTACTATTCTGATTATCAAAAATAGAGAAAAAGGCTATATTGCTAAGGATGTGAAGGATCACCATTTATCAAGCTAATAGTTGTAGGCTGGTCATACCATTAAGCATCACTGTTAAAACGAATCTATGTTTATGCCTTTGTTTGATAGATTATTTAATGAAATTGCCCATAGCTTCAGCCTGTTCATAAGAGAAGCATCACAATAATATGTGTCAAGCTATGATGAAATATGAATCCAAAGCTATGATGACATCTCTATTGACTAGTTGATTAGCTCCCTAAACCTTGTGAGCTACCGCTTTCATTTAGCCTAGTCTAGCTTATATCATCCACTGTTGACGCAACTCCATACTGACACATCACTACTAATTTCACTTTCATTTATTTTCTAAATTAATTAATTAATTAATGGCTAAGAGATTTCATACTCTTTCTTTACAGTTTTAGGTGTTTTTAGTTCATGAAACGACTCTGCAACGAAATTTTAACATCCTTAGCAAGTCTGCTGATATTTTAGTGCATGTAGATACTCGTACAATGTCTCCTATTTATAGTTTTATGCTCACCTTCATTACAGTTGGATAGGAAATTTCATCTTTTGAAACAGGAATTAACCCTTTAGCAGAGATCAAGTGTAGGTTGTTGTATGCGCAGGTTTGGTTTCCAAACGCCTGAGGGATGGAACACATATGATCACTATAGATCACTGTGTTACATGAGGCCCTTAGCAATTTGGGCAATGCAATGGGCTCTGTCAAAGCCAAAGCTTCACAATCAGGAGATGAAGCACAGTGCAAGTGAGAATTGTTTGCATGTAAAGCAGCATGCAGGATTTCAAGAGGTTGCTCGCCTTCTCAAGTTACCACAAGAAAAAGCTTCTAAAAGTTACATTCAGCTGTTGCATGAGTTTCTTTGTAAGAAACTATCAATTTGATTGTCGAAACATTTGCAATCACGTCTCTGTATTGTTTTGTTTTGTTTTTCTCAAACTTTATTCCTCAATAACAAACTAGCAGAGCCTCTTTTTAACTGTATATAAAATGCTCATTGTTTTTTGCTTCCTTTTCTTTTCCCAACGGTAACTATTGAAGAAATAAAATTACCAATAAAAGAAACTATTGAAGAAATAAAGAACAAATGCTCATTAATAATTTCCTTGAGTTGATACTCATTATGATCGTCATTTAAATGAAAGAAACTTCATCCCTGTATTGTACATTATATTTTTAACGGAAAAGGGCTTAATATGCTCGTGAACTATATGAATTAGGACAGATATGCCCGTTGTTATTAGCTTGGCACAGATATACCTAATACGTGTTTATTCATCCTCTTAATTTGACCGAACCCATTATTTTATCTTTTTTAAATAATTAATAACCCGACAAACCAAAATCTAATGACCCGACGACCCACCCTTATTTCTAGATGACCCCACTCCTTATTTTGCTACTAGTACATCCCAATCGCCACCACCATCCTCCCCAAACGAGTTCCACCTAAATCACGGCCATCTTGATCATCGCCACTGGTACCAAACGAAGGTTATATAATCATGCAAAAGAAAATATTTCCCCACAACCTGCAAGACAAAAGGTAAATAAATAGTTTCATCATAACTATCTCTTGTGGATTTTCTCTAGAAGATACAATTCCAGCATATTATTGACATTGTTTCAGAGAAAGTAATTTAGTAATTGGATAAAAGCAAAGCCATAGTTCTTGTTTAAGTAAGCCTTCATATGTTGGTAGAGGATGATTCATCCTTCTTACACGCTAAACTTTAAACAGACTTTTAGAGCATAAAAAGAATTAGATAATGGATAACCAATAGTGATGATCAAGATGGCCTCAACGGAGATGGCCGTGATTTAGGTAGAACTCGTTTGGGGAGCATAGTTGGTGGTGGAGATTGGGATGTACTAGTAGCACAATAAGGAGTGGGATCATTTAGAAATAAGGGTGGAGTAGATTTCGGTTGGGTCGGGTTATTAATTATTTTAAAAAGATAAAATAATGGGTTCTGTCAAATTAAGAGCATGAATGAGTAAATATTGGACGGTTTGGGCATATTTGTGCCAAACTAATAACGACGAGCGTATGTCCTAATTTGCGTAGTTCACTGCCATATTAGGCCTTTTTTTTATATTTTTAATCTCATACTGCTCCTTTTTTATGTGCTTAATTTAAACTTTATTCAATCGAACATCAAAACAGCCTGAAGCATTAAGCTTTCAGTATGCAAGGAGTCTGATGAAAGTCGGGACCAAATTGGATTATATATATGCAATTTTACTTGTATTTCTGCAAAATGTTATTTTCATGGCTTGAATTCTGTCACATAATGACAATTTTGCCTTTGCACCGAGGATCCCCTTCTTTTATTGAATATCTAAATATTAAACAAATAATAAAAACTTGACTTTGTCATAAAATAAAAGAAAAAACTAAGTGTTAAAAGTAAGAAAGGGTCATTTTAGAAGGAAAAGTGAAATGGACTAAAATCATTCACAATTTTGATGTGCATGCATCAAAAGGATTATAATAGTCTCTAACATATTCGTTTTCAGTCTAATCATCCAACTACTCCGATATATATTCGTACTTTTTAAGCCAAGCAGTTGATAGGCAGATTTTAAATCATTTGATCTTAAGAATATGTATAAGGGAGCCCAGACTCGTGTAAGGCAGTAGGAGGAACTCAGCTTACTTCCCAGTTTTGATGAGGTTGCACCAAAAATAGGCCTGTTTTTTTTTTTTTTTTTTTGTGATGGATGAATTGACATGTCATATAGTACTGATACAGATGATATAGTACTGATTGATGAAATGCAAGGAGTGGCGAACCTAAAATTTTAAGCAAGCTGGTTTAATAAGAATAACATTAACCGACAATAAGGGCGCTACCAGAAAATAAGATTTGTCCATTGCTCTTTCTTAGATTAAACTCATAATGCTACTACAAAATGAATAATTCAAAAAGTTGTCGACAATATGGTTGTGCATTTGGATCGGGTATCCAAATTCTGATCCGATCCACTCTATTTTTAATTTTTGGGTTGGATATGGATTGTATTTTATAAAATTTTGAATTTTTGTATTGGTATGATTTTAATCCGATTTGATACGAAATCTGTAATTATATGTACCTATTTAAATACTACACTAAAATTTTAGGGTTAGGCTTATTCATTTTTCACACAACACTCACTTAGATTTTCCGCCTCTCTTCTCTTCATTGAAGACGGAAGAGTCTCAAAGACTCAAAGTCTCAATCTTTTGATTTTTATGTCTCTTTCTTCCGCCTCTCTTCTCTTCTCTTTTGTCTTTTATGTCTTTTTCATGTTCTATTCTTCAACTTTTGATTTTACTTTGTTTTTTTTGTTTTGGTAGATGGAAGATGAGATAGAGACACCGAATGAACTTTAAATTGTCGAAAAATTTGGTGAAAGTGATGCTTCAACTAATTCCACAACCAACAATAATGAATCTCAATCTAACTGAATGGTGTTTTAGGAGATGAATGGTATTTATTTACTCAAATCTTTTTTGATTATGATTGAATGGTGCTTTAGGAGATGAATGGTCCTAAGTCCTAACCAACAATTTTGTGAAAATCTGACCCGACAATCCGAAAAATTATCCGATCTAAAGTTTAAAATCTGATCTGATCCAATGTTTATTCGGATCGGATCTGGATTGCCCATTTCAGAATTCGAAATCCAAACCTGAAAAATGCTAAATCTGATATGATCCGATCTGATCCTAGCACACCCCTAGTCAACATCCCATTTATTTTTTCAATTGTGTCGAGCAAGAAATTTAAAATATTTCACAAAGATCACTTACTTTAAAAATGTTAACAATTTATCTATTTAATTTAATAATTTCAAATATTTTCACCTTTGTACATTTTAATTAAAAATCTATTTACCCAAACCTTCTAAAATCTAGAAAGTTGTCAAAATCTAAATTCTTTTTGTTATTGATAAAGAACAAAGTCGCTAATTTACAAACAAAAGACAATGAAAATTAAAGAACTACGACTTAAACTAAACTAATCCAAATTATAAGAAAAGAGAGCTTATAAAGTAAACTAACAATTCCAATGTAACATTAAGTAAACAATTTTTTAGTTGAACTAACAAATTATAAATAATTTCATGTTGCACTTGCATATTATATCAAAGATAATGTAAAATCTGCTTTGTAGAAAACTTTGATCCTTATAAAGTAAAATTAATTATAGATTATTTTCAGTGAATTTTAGTAAAGAGATTAAATGTAAAATAAATAAATAGGAAAATAGAGATAAAAAATAAAACACATAGAGGAAAGTAAGAATCAAGCAACAAGGGCAGATGTTGTTAGTCTCTTAAGCCTTAACATCGACTAAATATGCACGTCCCCTCGTGCGGAACAAATGGTGATAAACACAAAAACTACGCAAAAGCACTACAAAAAAAAGTGACAAGGTGCTGCAAGTAGCAAACTCATTACCTAGGCACACGTTTGAACCCGCTAGACCATCTTTTCAAAGGTTCATATTTGGTCAAATTGGTTCAACAAAACACTAAACCTATACTTTACGGAATATCAATAGCGGGTTCATATGAACCCTTATGATCCTTATGGATCTGTCTGTGAAAGCGAGGCGGTGCTACACTAAGCTGGAGGTTTGGAGACAAAACCTAGAGTCTAAGGTTTCAGGTTGAGCAAGACTGTAACGACTCGATCGATCGTTTTGTGCCCTAAAGCGTCGTTCAGCAGTTTGAGGCCATGAGCAGCTTCATCTCAGGTGTTATGACTTGTGCGCATGGTCGGAATTGAATTCCGGAAAGCTCGAAGTTGATTTGGGTAGAGAATTCTCATTTCGGAAGCTTAAAGTTGAAAGAATTAACTTGGATTAGATTTTTGAGTAAAAGACCTTAGAATTGGGATCTGAAGTTCCAGCTGGTTCGCATAATGATTTGAGACTTGGGCGTATGCCTGGTTCGGGTTTTGGATAACTCGGGAGCGTTTTGGCACATATTGTGGAAGTTAGCAATTTGGAAGAAATATCATAAGTTCGGCTTGAAGTGCATTTCAGTATTATCGATGTGAGTTAGAGATTTCGAGTCTGTGAATAGCTCCGTATGGTGATTCTGGAGTTGGGAGAGCGATCGAAAGTGGATTCGAAGATTAGTAGGTCATTTTGGAGTCATTTGGCTAAAGATAGAAATTTGAAGGTTTTTGAGAAGTTTGACCGGAAGAGGACCTTTTGATATCGGGGTCGGAATTTGATTTTGGAAGTTGGAATAGGTTCATAATATCGAATATGACTTGTGTGTAAAATTTGAGGTCAATCGGACATGATTTGATAGGTTTAAACATCGAAAATAGAAGTTTGAAATTCTAAAAGTCATAAAGCTTGGATTGGAGGCTGATTCATGATTTTAGCGTTATTTGATATGATTTGAGGCCTCGAGCAAGTCCGTAACGTGATTTAGTACTGGTTGGTATGATTGATTGGGGTCCCGGGGGCCTCGGATGTGTTTGGGGATGGTCTCAGATTGAATTTTATGAAAAACTGTTGCTGGTATCTGATGTCCTTCTTCGCGAACGCGAAGCAAGTCCCACAAATGCAAAGAGGAAAATGGGAGGCTGATGGTTTTGGACTTCGCAAATGCGAGGTTGAAGTCGCAAACGCGAAGGGGTGGATTGAGCTGCTAGGCGAACGTGGGGAGGAGACCGCGAATGCATAAAAGAAAAAATGGGCTTCAGGTTGTTGGCCTACGCGAACGCGTAGGTTTTGAGAAGCTGACCTTCACGAATGCGAGCACCGAGCCACGAACACGATGAGGAAATTTGGGGGCGAAGCAGGTTGTGCTTCGCGAACATGAGGCCATTACCGCGTTCGCGAAGAAGGGTCGCCAGGGCAATGTTATTTTAAAAATCTGGTTTTGGCTCATTTTCACTTCATTTCTTCCATGGGAGCCAATTTTGGAGCAACTTTGGGGTGTCATTTTCATCACCAAGCATGAGGTAAGGAATTTCTGCTGGTTTTGAGTTAAATACAAGGTTTATATATGGATTTAGATATTGAAATTTGTAAAAAACTTGGGGTTTGAGGAAAACCTAGAAAAATAGTATTCTTGAATTTTGACCACAGTTTTGGGTATGGAGTTTAGAAAAAGTTATATATTTGAGTTCGTGAAGCTATGGGTAAACTTATTCTTTGAATATTTTGGAAATCCGGGCACGTGGGCCCGAGGGCATTTTTGTCAACTTTTCGATCGGGGTTAAGAATTGCTATAAATTAGATTGCAATGAATAATTGAGCATATATTCATGTATTCTCATAATCATTGGCTAGTTTTGGAGTGTTGTGTATCAATTAGAGTCTTCGGAAGGGCGTGAAATGCTGGTTATGGATCTTCGGAGCAAGGTGAGTCTCCTTTCTAATCTTGTAAGAGAGAATTCTCTCCATAGGTGAAATAATTGGTTATGTGCTCCTAATTGTGGGGGCTATTATCCGGGTAGTAAGGACCCAAAAGCATGCTATACTTAGATTAATTGTAAACTTATTGACAGCTTGAATTGCGTAACACATCAAATTAGCAAATGAATTTCTAAAAGGATTTAAACTTCATTTTCTTAATTTATTAAATGAGAATTGGCTTTTATTCAAAAAAATTTCCATGTCGACTTCTTGATTGACTGCCTGTGTGTGTTTATATTTGGAGCAGGCCGAATGCCTCGGCAGATTAAATAGATATATCTATGATTCGCGCCATTCGATCCTCGGCAGTGCAAAGTTTATTTTCTGTTGGAGCGGACCGTCAACCTCGGCATGATTTGCGCATGCTTGTATTGTTGCCTTGAACTTATTAAAGTTATTATTGCCGCTTCATGGCTTGAAAATATTTGAATAATTATGAAAAAATATTTTGGAAAATTAGTATAAATGAATTAATTGTTTACTTGTTTCCATTGGGTTAACCTCATGTTTATAGAAGTCCACAATTTAATGTATTATCGACATCACATTATTGGACCCTTAGTAAGTGTCGAAGTCGACCTCTTGTCTCTTCTTCTTCGATATTAGGCGGGATACTCATTGGGTACACGTTGTTTTCGTACTCATACTACACTTCTGTGCATTTTTGTTGCATAGGTTCATGTGTTATTAGTGGCTTATTGCGCGTAGCAGCACGAATAATTCTGGGACTGGGTGAGTTGTACTATTCGAGGCGGCCCGCAGCTAGTATAGTCCCATTCCATCATAATATATTTACTTTCTATCCACTGTATTTTGGACGGATATTGTATTTTATTTTTGTCTTAGTAAATACTCATGCACTTGTGACACCGGGTTTTGGGATGATTTTGAAATATTTTGTATTAATTTCCTATTATTTAATTCGAATTGAAGCGGTTATCTTTTTTTTTTTTATAAATTGAAGGAAAAGCTTAGTTTTCAAGATTGTTAAAAGGAGAACTTCAACAAATAATTTGGTTGGCTTGCCTGACAGCGGTGTCCTGCGCCACCATGACCCTTAGTGGATTTTGGGTCGTGACAACATGGTATCATAGCACTAGGTTCCTAGGGTCTCACGAGTCATGAGCAAGTCTAGTAGAGTCTCGCGAATAGGTATGGAGACGTCTGTACTTATCCTCAGGAGGCTACAGGACTTTTAGCAGTACTTCCCTTCTTGATTCCTTATTGGGAGATTTGATCCTTGGAGGGTGGTATGCCTTTAATTCATTCCTACTCAATCTTGTGCGACGCGAACCGCATCTTATAAACCTAGAATTGAGGAATTGTTATGGTACGAAAGATGCAGTGAGGAGTGTTTCTCCCTATATAGTTGTCTGGGCTATTATCTTCGCTTTGTTGAAAGATATTCTATTATTTCAGCCCAGTAGCGATGCTTCTGAGAGCTCTAAGTCTAGGCACAAGTTGCCATGATGCTTACGATAGATTGTTCCACAGAATTGATATAATGGTGGGATGTTTGCCTACGTGTTGGGGTAGTGAATGACCTAAAGGGAGGTTTACTCAGTGCATGATCTAGAGATTCGGTAATTATTCCTGACAAGAGAAAAGCAATTGGCCTATAAATATTCAGAATTGGGTTAATGGAGTAGCGAGTCTGGCTGTAATCCTTATCTGCGACGTGGTATCGTTGTCTTTAATTGTATGTGTTAAGTTCGCCGGTGTTATGGTCTTCGCAATTCGTCCTTGGGGCAAGCTATAGTGAAATAATACCAAAACTGCAGCTGTCAGATATCGCGAGGTGCGGCAGTTTAGGGTTGAATCAGTGTTTCTAATGTCGACAGTATGAGAAAGATGATCTTCCGTTAGGCGTAAAGTTAGCAACAATTGTGGGTTCAAGGACCACAAAGATAGATTTTATTTAAAGCAACAACTGACAGTAAAGGATGAGGATAGACATGTGGGAAGTGTCAGGTGGTGGCTAAAAATCTCTAGAAGGCCGAGTATAAGAGGCTAAGGGTCGAGTAGTCGATAAAAGGGATAAGTTCCATCAAAGTAAGAGAGTGGTGGAATTGCATATGGGCATTGTGGTAGGATGACTATGCATCTTAATAAGAGTTTGGAGTGATTTGGGGAAATTTTAGTGATTGGTGATTTGAGCCAACAAATTAATTTGAAGTATGAGATATTATGCGGCAGGAGATTTGATATAATGGTAAGAGGCTGCTTGAATGAAGAAGTATGCAATATAACTTTGAATTGGAAGAATGTTTCCGCACCATTAATTGATGTCCATGAGGGGTGAATGAACTTGTGCAGCTGGAGAGTGAGCTTGCACTCGGGATGGATTATTGATGTCGTAGCAATTGTACCCCCTGTAGCAGTGTTGGAAGATGTCGGGGAGTGATTTCTATAGGTAGGTTATTCCTATGAGCAGGTGAGCGGTCGCGTGGTTGGCGAAGCTTTCGTGAAAAGGTTCAATTGGTTATACAACAAGAAGATCGGTTGTGCAAATGTGTTTGATGATTCAGGATATAAAAATGGGGTTTTACAGAAAGATTTTGAGAATTTAGGTGGTTGATTGTGCAAGGTTGTGTCAATAAGAGATTAAGAATCCTGGCGAATTCCAGAGTTGTGTAATAAATGGCTTCAAGCCAAGTGAGAGAGTCCCACTGCCTATGATTGGGTTGTATGGTTATCTTCTTGTGAGGTTTTAGGTTATCTACGTATTGGTAAGTTGTTTTAGCAACGAGAAAGGAGCATAAATGGTAGTTTGAGAAAAGGGATTGTTAAAGGTGTGCTATGGTTGGCCTTGTTCGGCTCATATTCAGACTTGGGGAGTAATTCTGTCAAGTGTTTCGTTGAGAGGGTATGCTTGTGCTAGAAGAATCATGGAGTTGATTATATTGGGGCCAAGTCAGAGTGAGTGGCTCTCAACAACGGTCCTAGAGAATTCAAAGATAAGGTGTGATGCCAAATGATTTCGAGCCGATAGGTACAGTTAAGAATCAAGCTTGATAGCAGCCTATGAGAACATGCACAGAATGTTCTATGATGTGTTGACTTGCGATGTGGCAATTGGGAGGTACGACATGATTCGTGGTATTTGAGACAACATGGGATCGTGATTCAAAGTCACTCGGGATGAGTACAGACAGAGGATGTTATGTGTTGAATGGAGTTATTATTATTTCTAAGGAAATCAAGGATAAATCAGAAGGAGAAAGATTGGTTAGCCATAGTTGAATTGGCATATGAGTGGTAGTGATCCACTGCTCTATGACGGTGCCTCTGAGGCTTTTCAGTCGCCGCAATTGGTGTCAATCAGAAAGTATTCTATTGTTGTGGCCTGTTATATGGAAGCGGGTCCCGGAAGGGCTATGGTGGCTTAGACCACTACTTAGAGAATTGCATATTTCCACGATTATGAGAATTCACCTGTGTATTGCTGGTTCTCCTGAAGTGAGTTATGCGAGAAGCTTTTATATGATGAAGTGTTAGTCTTTTGGTGGTTCCGAAGTTATGATGAAGATCATATTATATCGTATATTGGCATGTTGGGTGCAGTGAGTGGCATATAAATTGAAGTGAGGATCAAGGTTACGGCTCGGTAATGACAAGGATGTCATGAGCTCGGATGAGCAGGCAAGGAGTTTCGATGTTGGAGTAAGCTGGTATTGTCCTCAGCTTTGCCTAAGATCGGTGTTTTGTGAAAAAGGCTTTGCATCCCGGTTAATGATTCTTGGTCGCTTCTCAACGAAAGTGTGGCTGGTGGTTTGGGGGTACGACCAAGTTAATTGTTATGGTAGGTTGTGGGAGTGCGTCCCACAAAAAGATCGTATAAGTGTGGCAGGTAATCACTTGATTGATTAAAGACTTAAACCAAGTATAAAGGTTGTGTTAATATCGTTGATTTAAGAATATTTGCATGGACGACACTCTGTTTATTGGGTGGTGGATTGCGGATGATTTCTCCGACTTTGATGAATGTTCTTATATGTTATGAGTGGAAGAGGAGTTATTATGGACCTTTGGAAGGTAATCAACCTAGTTTACTGTGATCAGAATCGACTTGAGGTCGGTAAATGGATTCAAATGTGAATATAGGCTCTATATAAGGTCAAACATGTTCATTTCAGTAATGCGCTCCTTATGAAAGAGTAGGCAGGGTGTTATTTCGATGTTAGATATTTTATACATTGATACATTTCACCGTGTGAGTTATGAAACGACTTGAGAAATTGCTTATGTGTTGAGGGTCCGCGTAGAAATGATACTATATGAGCAAAATGGCTCTTGAGATTCAGATCATTATCGCACCTCAGTTGTTCTTGAGTTTTGTAGCTTATGGTACTATATGTTTCCACACGGACGATATTATGCACTTAGTGTGTTTGTGACCGATTTTCGGTATTTTGTTGTAACAAGCAATCTAGCTCGGTGTGCATCTCCTTATGTGAGTTCTAAGTTTGGATTGGGTGGCACGCCGCCATGGGTATGTTATTTGGATCGGGTGGCACGCTTCCATGGGTATGATAGTTGGATCGGGTTGCGCGCCGCAAATAGTGACATGTTCAGTACAGTTCCCCATGTCTATATTTATGTGTTTTATTTCTTATTTTCTTAGGAAACGCATATTATCATGTTGACTGCATCACATGTATGATTCGTGAGCGGGGTAATTGAAGTTCCTTTGCAAAGTTTGTTTCCTTTAGTAATGCGTTCGAATTTATTAGTGTATTGGCACATTGTGGAATCATGTGAGACTTTTGATCAGGTCCGGGGTGGCTTATTGCCGGAGCAGTTCGTACTGAGTGAGATGAGATCATTTGGATTTAGGATCAATACAATATGATTACATGAAATATATTATGGATCAAAGACCATTATTTGGTTCAGAATGAGGTAATGGTTCTTGTCTGGAGTATAGACTCAATGATTGGTTGACTCGGCAGTTGATTATGAATTTCTACACATCTCGTCTGTCGTGGAGGAGTTGTAAGAGTTAGAGCAAGACATGTGTATTGCATGAGGTGCAATGAGAGCATCAGACTCGTGGAATTTTGACTAATTTGATCAGAGAAAATTATTGTGATCCTTGAGTAAAGTTGTGCAAGGTGTGAATTCAGCAAAGGTATGCAGTCATGTTTGGGGTTCAGCATATAGTGATTGATATGGTGATCGCATGTTAGAAACAGGCTTGGCAGAGAATTGCAGATGTTGGAATTGGGCTCTAAGGCTTATTTACTTGAAAAAAAGGGATATCTTCATATTGATCAAGCTACTATACTCGACTGAGTTGTGGACCATAGGAAGGTGCATGAGGTGTTAAACAGTGATTTCAAACTACTTCAGTATAGTTCTCAGCACATTTGAGGACGAACATATGTTTAAGTGGGAGAGAATGTAACGACCCGACCGGTCATTTTGTGCCCTAACGCATCATTCAGCAGTCTGAGGCCATAAGAAGTTTCATTTCAGGTGTTATGACTTGTATGCATGGTCGGAATTGAATTTCGAGAAGTTCGGAGTTGACTTGGGTAGAGAATTCTCATTTCGAAAGCTTAAAGTTGAAAGATTAACTTGTATTGGATTTTTGATTAAATGACCTCGGAATCGGGATCTGAAGTTTCTAGAAGGTTTGCATGATGATTTCAGACTTGGGCGTATGCCCGGGTCGGGTTTTGGATAATCCGGGAGCGTTTTGGCACATATTGTGGAAGTTAGCATTTTGGAAGAAATTTTATAAGTCGGATTAAATTCGTTTCAGTGTTATCGATGTCTGTTTGGGATTCCGAGTTTGTGAATAGCTCCATATGGTAATTTTGGAGTTGGGAGCATGATCGAAAGTGGATTCAGAGATCTGTAGGTCATTTTGGAGTCATTTGGCTAAAGATAAAAATTTAAATGTTTTTGAGAAGTTTGACTGGCTGTGGACTTTTTGATATCAGAATCGAAATCCGATTCCGGAAGTTGGAATAGGTCCATAATGTCGAATATGACTTGTGCACGAAATTTGAGGTCAATTGGATGTGATTTGATAGGTTTAAACATCGAAAATAGAAGTTTGAAATTCTAAAGTTCATAAAGCTTGGATTGGAGGTCGGTTCGTGGTTTTAGCATTGTTTGATATGATTTGAGGCCTCGAGCAAGTCTGTAAGGTGTTTTGGGATTGGTTGATATGATTGGTTGGGGTACCGGGAGCCTCGGGTGTGTATCGGGATGGTTTCGGATTGAATTTGGATGAAAAGCTATTGTTGGTTGCTGGTATCTGGTGTCCCTCTTCGCGAACGCGAAGCAAGTCTCGCGAACGCAAAGAGGAAAATGGGAGGCTGCTGGTTTTTTCCTTCACAAACGTGAGGTTGAAGTCGCAAACGCAAAGGGGTGGATTGAGATTCTATGCAAACGCGGGGAAGAGACAGCGAACGCGTAGAAGGAAAAATGAGCTTGAGGTTGTTGGCCTACGCGAACGCGAGGCCAGCTACGCAAATGCGTAGGTTCTGAGAAGCTGACCTTCGTGAACGCGAGCACCGAGCCACGACACGATGAGGAAATTTGGGGGCTGAAGCAGGTTGTGCTTCGCGAACGTGAGGCCATTTTCCCGTTCGCGAAGAAGGGTCGCCTAGCAGTGTTTTTTTTGAAATTGGGTTTTGGCTCATTTTCACTTCATTTCTTCCATGGGAGCTAATTTTGGAGCAACTTTGGGGTATCATTTTCATTACCACGCATGAGGTAAGGGATTTCTACTGGTTTTGAGTTAAATACAAGGTCTATATATGGATTTAGACATTGAAGTTTGTAAAAAAACTTGGGGTTTGAGGAAAACCTAGAAAAATAGTATTCTTGAATTTTGACCACGATTTTGGGTATGGAGTTTAGAGAAAGTTATATATTTGAGTTTGTGAAGCTATGGGTAAACTTATTCTTCAAAAATTTTGGAAATCTGGCACATGGGCCCAAGAGCGTTTTTGTCAACTTTTCGATCGGGGTTAAGAATTGCTATAAATTAGATTGCAATGAATAATTTAGCATATATTCATGTATTCGCATAATCATTGGCTAGTTTTGGAGTGTTGTGTATCAATTAGAGTCTTCGGAAGGGAGTGAAATGCCGGTTATGGATCTTCAGAGCAAGGGGAGTCTCTTTTCTAACCTTGTAAGAGGTAATTGTCTCCATAGGTGAAATAATTGGTTATGTGATCCTAATTGTGGGGGCTACGTACGTATGAGGTGACGAGAGTCCTTACGTAGATACTATTATTCTATTGTCCGGGTAGGTAGGACCCAAAAGCATGCTATACTTGGATTAATTTAATCTTATTGACAGCTTGAATTGCGTAAGTAAATGAATTTTCAAAGGATTTAAACTTTATTTTCTTAATTTATTAAATAAGAATTGTCTTTTCTTCGGAAAAGTTTTCCATGTTGACTTCTTGATTGACTGCCTATGTGTGTTTATTTTTGGAGCGGGCCAAACGCCTCGGCAGATTCAATAGATGCATCTATGGTTCTCGCCGTTTGACCCTCGACAGTGCACAATTTATTTTCTGTTGGAGCGAAATGTCAACCTCGGCATGATTTGCGTATGCTTGTATTGTTGCCTTGAACTTATTAAAGTTATTATTGCCTCTTCATGATTTGAGAATATTTGGATAATAATGAAAAGAAATTTAAAAAATTTCCTATAAACGAATTAATTGTTTATCATGTTATCATACTTAATTCGGTTAATGATCATATGTAATTATGTTAGAAACTTTTGTTATTTTTTATAATTATTTAATACTACTTTGCCTCTAGCAAAAAAAAAAAAAACTACTCCATATAACTATAAACTCTTTCACATTTAAAATCCTATAAGTATATATATATATATATATATATATATATATATATATATATATATATATACGTGTGTGTGTGTGTATAAAAGCTAGAAAGTCACCATATATAATTGACATTATGGTTAAATCAAGTGGCAAGCTAATAAGTGTCACTAGTATATGGTAACTTTATTCTATACTTAACTACTTTTGTTATGTATATATACATACACGGAATTAAAAGTAAAAGATAATTTTGAATTTATAGATAAAGTTCTAAGTTTCAAATTTAAATTAAAAATAAATTTATCATCTTTTTCATCATGTTATCATACTTAATTTGGTTAATGCTAATATTCAATCATGTTAGGAACTTTTATTATTTTTTATAATTATTTATACTATTTCACCTCTAGCAAAAAAAATAACCTACTCCATATAACTATAAAACTTTTTCACATTTAAAATCCTATAAGTATAAATCTTTGAAACATTGTAGCTAGATTTGAATAAAATGAAATTCTTTTAAAATAAATGTAATATATAGGGTACATGTGTATGTTTATCTAAATAACAAAAAAGAGTTTACAAAACCAAATAAAAATTTACTTGCATATATAATAGAGTAAACATACATGCTCGAGAAAGAAACATCACAAAATCAGTCAATATTAAAAAAGAGTTTTTTTTCTTATTGAAGAATATTTGTTTGAAAAGTCAATTTGCATAAAAGGACATCAAACAAATAACAAAAGTTTTGCTATTTAATTGCTATCATTAATTTCAATTTAGCACATTCAAGAAATTGAAGGGTAGTCAAGCCAATATTGCAAGGGTATAATATTTTTTCGTTGAAGAATATTAGTTTTGAATCATTAGGTTACGTGAATTTTTTTTATACTCAACAAGAGATAAATTAGTTTCTAATTGATTGATTCTATAGCGACTTTTAAGTGTAACAAAGAGTATACATAAAGAAAAAATTGGTATAACGTGAAATATTTTTTTTAAAAATGTAAACAAATTATTCAAAAAAACTTTTACTTTTTTTAATTCAAAGATAATAAAAAGATAAGATATTTTTGAACATTACGTTTTAAAATTATTATAATAGAAGTTATATCATGGATAAACTCAAAAAACCAAAATCTTATGGAGTATTTACATAATATCCGGTATTACGACCCGATTTCTCAACCTTCGGGGGTCGTGATGGCGCCTACTAATGGGATCTAGGCAAGCCAAACATTAATTACAACTCCTTGACCACATAATCTTTTTTAATATTTATCAACGATAAGATAAAAGCAACCGATTTAACAAAACAAGCGGAAGACTTAATTTTAATGAAAAACGAATAACAATAACAGAAGTTCAACATAGCCTCTACCCAAAATCTGGTGTCACATAACTCACGAACTACTAAGATTCACTAATACAATGTCCGAAAGAAAGAGTAAGCTGTTTGTCTTGAAATACATGAGATACAGACTGAAATAAAGATAGAGGAGATGCTAATGCCTGCGAATGCTACCTCGGTGTCCCGCTGGCTTGAATGCTAATGCTCTCGATACTGTTGCTGCTGTCCGAAACCTATATATGTGCAAAAGAGCACAGAGTATAGCACCAGCACGACCGATCCTATGTGCTGGTATGTGTCTGGCCTAACCAGGCGAGGTAGCGGCAAGAGTAGGACCAGACTCCAGATAAACATGTGCAGTTATATAATATACGGTAAAGAAATAACAAGAAATAACAAGTAAAATTGGAGAGGGGAAACATTCTATGGGGATAGCAAATAAAAATAAAATATCAGGGATAAAAGAGTAAACACCTACAATCTAGCTTCTACCACAGAATAGGAAATATGACAATTTTCATGTTCAAATCATCTTGTTAGAAGCGTGCAACCCGATCCCAATTCATCATGACTCGGGGTAGGCGTACCACCCGTTCCCATTTGAAACAATATCTTGTGGTAAGCGTACCGCTCGCTCCCATTTTCAATATCATTTGTGGTAGGCGTACCACTCACTCCCATTTCAATATCATTTCTGGTAAGCGTACCACTCCCTCCAATTTCAGTATCATTATCTTGTGGTAGACGTACCACTCACTCCCATTTCAATATCTTGTGGTAGGCGTACCACTCGCTCCCATTTCAATATCTTGTGGTAGGCGTACCAGTCGCTCCCATTTCAATATCATTTGTGGTAGGCGTACCACTCGCTCCCATTTCAATATCATTTGTGGTAGGCATACCACTCGCTCCCATTTCAATATCTTGTGGTAGGCGTACCATTCGCTCCCATTTAAATATCTTGTGGTAGGCGTACCACCCGCTCCTATTTCAATATCTTGTGGTAGGCGTACCACCCGATCCCATTACTTCTAACACAATACACAATATAATCCCGGCAAGGGAGAGTCAGCTATAACCAATTCTATTTATTTTTTACTTGGCACAGTTGAAACCAATACTCAGTATCAAGGATCATCAATCAAGACCCTTATAGGATCAATTAAGAATTTACAACTATTAACATAAGACCCACGAACATGCTCGACACCAACATATGAATACTCGTCACCATGCCCATACGTCGTACGCATCACAAACAAGTAGCAAATACGACTCAACTCCTAACCCCTCAAGCTAGGGTTAAACCTAACACTTACCTCGATGCTTTAAACTTAACTCAAGCCTCAAGTATAGCTTTACCCCCTTGATTCCACCACAAAATCGCTCGAACCTAGTAAGGAATGACATAATTACATCAATAAATGCTAGAAGACTTAACCCCAATGCATGAAAATAAGTTTTACAAGGTTTTACCCAAAAAGGTCGAAAATGCCCCTGGGCCCACGTTGTCGAAACTCGAGGTTCGGACCAAAACCTGGTTACCCATTCCCCCACGAGTCCAAATGTATGATTAGTTTTGGAATCGGACCTCAAATTAAGGTCCCACTCCCCAAATTTTAGAAAAAAACATAGGTTTTACTCAAAACCCCAATTTACCCATGAAATCTTTGATTTGAAGTTGAAATCATGTTAAAAGATGTTAAGGAGTGAAGAAAACTAGTTAGAAATCACTTACCAATTGTTTTGGAGAAGAATAGCTATTTGGAAAATCGTCTCTTATGTTTTGGGTTTTTTAAAAGTGTAAAATAACTGAAATTCCCCTGTATTTAATAATTTCGGAAGGCCCTGCGCGAACTGCACAAAAATGATCGCAGCCGTGCAACACCCACCTCGGACTGCTCAAAAGCGACCACAGTCACACTGGCTGCTGAAGGTCTGTGGATCCTTGCCCAGCGCGGACCGCACAAAAAGGACCGCGGCCGCGTAGCACCCATCGCAGACCGCTCAAAAGCAACCGCGGCCGTGTTGGAGGGTTCAGAGACATGCCAATTTTCTTTTTTTTGAACCTGCAACATGATCGTTTTAGTTCTAAAGCATGCCAGAACCTATTCAAAACTCACCCGAGCCCTCGGGCTCCAAATCAAACATACATCTTATGGATTTGCGATCAAATCGCCAAAATGACATCGTATACATCAAATCAAGTCTCAAAACTCATGATTCTTCCAAAGTTTTCATAAAACATCAAAGTTCCATTTTAAGTCCGAATTGCATAAAATAACGATCATTTTCAACCAAACTTTACAGAAAGTGCTTAAATCATATATAAGATTTGCACAGAGCGCCGAAACCAAAATACTGATCCGATACGATAGTCTTCAAATCACATTTCATTTCCATCCTCCTTAATTAATTTCAGAAAACAATTTCACACAAAAATTCATTTCTCGGGCTTGAGACCTCGGAATTCAATTTCGGGCATACGCCCATGTCCCATATTTTCCTATGGACCCTCCGGGACCGTCAAATCACGGGTCTGGGTCCGTTTACCCAAAATGTTGATCGAAGTCAAATTTAATCATTTTATATCAAAATTTATCACTTTTCTCACAGGATTCATATGAAGCTTTACGGCTACGCGCCCGGACTGCGCACACAACTTAAGGTGACTACAAAATGAGGTTTTCAAGGCCTCGAAAGTACAGAAAGAGAGATAAAATAGGTGATGACCCCTTTGAGTCGTCATATTCTGCACCTCTAAAACAACCGTTCATCCTCGAACGGACAAAAGAAAGAAGTACATGAGTCAGGAAATAGATGGGGATAATGGCCCCGCATATCAGACTCAGACTCCCAGGTCGAGGCCTCAGGAGGCTGACCTCTCCACTGAAAACGAACAAAAGGAAATCTCTTGGATCTCAACTGATGAACTTGCCGGTCTAAAATAGCCTTCAGCTCTTTCTCGTAAGACAAGTCCTTGTCCAACTGGACAGTGCTGAAGTCTAACACGTTAGCTGGATCGCCGTGATATTTCCAGAGAATGGACACATGAAAAACTGGATGCACGGTTGATAAGCTAGGCGGCAATTCAAGTCTATAAGCCACCTCTCCAACTCGCTCCAAAATCACAAATGGGCCAATGAACCTAGGGCTAAACTTGCCCTTCTTCCCAAATCTCATCACGCCCTTCATAGGCGACACTCGAAGCAATACCCGCTCACCAACCATAAAAGCCACATCTTGAACCTTGCGGTCTGCATAACCCTTCTGCCTGGACTGAGCTGTACGAAGCCTGTCCTGAATAATCTTGACCTGGTCCAAGGCCTCCCGAACCAAGTCTGTACCCAACAACCAAGTCTCTCTTGGCTCAAACCATCCAACTGGAGATCGACACCGCCTACCATATAAAGCATCATAAGGAGCCATCTGGATACTCGGCTGGTAGCTGTTGTTGTACGCAAACTCTACTAAAGGCAAGAACTGATCCCACGAACCTCCAAAGTTAATGACATAGGCTCGGAGCATGTCTTCTAGGATGTGAATAGTCCGCTCGGACTGACCATCTGTCTGGGGATGAAATCCTGTACTCAACTCCACCTGAGTGCCCAACTCTTGCTAAACTGCTTTCCAGAAGCGCGAGGTGAATTGCGTACCCCTGTTCGAAGTGATAGATGCCGGCACACCATGAAGGGGAACAATCTCCTAGATGTAAATCTCAGCTAACCTCTTGGATGAATAGGAGACTAAAACAGGAATGAAATGCGCTAACTTGGTCAACCTATCAACAATGACCCAAACTGCATTGAGCTTCTTCCGAGTCAACGGGAGTCCAGTAACGAAATCCATAGTAATCCTCTCCCACTTCCACTCGGGAAGCTCTATTCTCTGAAATAAACCACCAGGCCTCTGATGCTCATACTTAACCTGTTGACAATTCAAACATCGTGCTACATATGCCACAATATCCTTCTTCATTCTTCGCCACCAATAATACTGCCGCAAATCCTGATATATCTTTGCGACGCTTGTATAAATAGAATATCGGAAACTATGGGCCTCCACCAAGTTCAGCTCTCGAATCCCATCAACATTGGGCACACAAACTTGCCCCTGCAATCTTAAAACACCATCACCATCTAAGGTCATCGTCTTGGCACCTCCAGGCTCCACCGTGTCTCTCAAGACACATAAATAGGGATCATCAAATTGCCGATCACAGACGCGATCCAATAGAGAAAAACGAGCGACCGTGCAAGCTAAAACTTGGCTAGACTATAAAATATCAAACCTCACAAGTCGATTGGCCAAGGCATGAACATCCAAAGAAAGTGGTCTCTGGCTGACCGGAATATAAGCAAGACTACCCATGCCGGCGGACTTTCTACTCAACACCTCGGCAACCACATTGGCCTTCCCTTAGTGATACAAGATAGTAACATCATAATCTTTCAACAACTCCAACCACCTTATCTACATCAAATTCAACTCCTTTTGCCTGAACAAATACTGAAGACTCTTGTGATTAGTGTACACCTCACACGTCTCACCATATAGATAATGCCTCCAAACCTTCAATGCATGAACAATGGATGCCAAATCTAGATCATGAAACGGATAATTCTTCTCGTGGATCTTCAACTTCCTCGAATCAGAGGCAATGACACTGCCATCCTATATCAATACTACACCAAGCCAATACATGAAGCATCACAATAGATTGTATAAATCCCTGAACCTAGGGGCAAAACCAATACCAGTGCTATAGTTAGAGCTGTCTTGAGCTTATGAAAGCTAGCCTTACACTCATCTGACCATCTGAACTGAGCACCCTTCTGGGCCAACATGGTCATCGGGGCTGCAATAGACGAGAACCCCTCCACGAACCGACGATAGTAGTTTGCTAACCCCAAGAAACTCTAAATTTCTATAGTTGAAGCTGGTCGAGGCCTGTTCTTGACTTCCTTGAACTTCTTAGGGTCCACCTGAATACTCTCTAATGATACAACATGACCCAGAAATGCAATTGAGCTCAACAAGAATTCACACTTTGAGAACTTAGCATATAACTGACTACCCCTCAGAGTCTGAAGGACCACTCTGAGGTGCTGCTCATGCTCCTTCTGGCTGCGAGAATATATCAATATATCTTCAATGAAAACTATAACGAATGAATCCAAATAAGGCGCGAAAACTAGGTTCATCAAGTCCATGAAAGCTGCTGGGGCATTGGTCAACCCGAATTACATGACCAAGAACTCATAATGCCCGTACCGAGGCGGAAAGCTGTCTTAGGGACATCAGATGCCCTAATCCTCAACTGATGGTAGCCAGATCTCAAGTCTATCTTGAAAATACTTTTTGCACCCTGAAGCTGGTCGAACTAATCGTCAATGCTCGACAACGGATACTTATTCTTGATCGTCACCTTGTTCAATTGCCGGTAATCAATGCACATCCTCATCGAACGATCCTTTTTCTTAACAAATAACATCGGCGCACCCCAAGGTGAAGCGCTTGGTCTAATGAAACCGTTCTCAAGCAAATCCTGCAACTAATCTTTTAACTCTTTCAACTCTGCAGGGGCCATGCGATATGACAGGATAGAAATAGGTTGAGTGCCCGGAGCCAGATCAGTACAAAGTCGATATCCCTATCGAGCGGCATACCCGACAAGTCTGAAAGGAAAACCTCCTGGAACTCCCGAACAATGGAAACGGAATCAATAGAAGGGACCTCTGCACTGGAATTGTGAACATACGCCAGATAGGCTAAACACCCTTTCTCGAATATGTGTCGAGCCTCCATATATGAGATAACAGTGCGAGTGGTATGACCTGGGGTCCCTCTATTCTCCAAACGGGGCAAATCTGGTAAAGCTAAGGTCATGGTCTAGGCAGATAATCGAAGATAACATGATAGGGGGACGAACAATCCATCCCTAATATAACATCGAAAGTCACCATGTTTAAGAGCAACAAATCAACATGGGTCTCAAGACCCCCAAAACACTACAACACAAAAACGATGAACTCGGTCGACCACAATAGAATAACCCACCGATGTAGACACATCAGCAGGAATACTCAATGCATCACTAGGCATGACCAGATAAGGTGCAAAATAAGATGACATATACGAATACATAGATCTAGGGTCAAATAGCAATGAAGCATCTCTATCAAAAACCAAAATAGTACCTATAATGACTGCATCTGATGACTCGGCCTCTGGCCTAGCTGGAAGCATATAACATCGGGGCTGGGTCCCACAACTCTGAACTTCCTCTCTGGGACGACCTGTTGCGGACTGGCCTCCACACCTGGCAGCCTGAGCTTCACCTCTATGACCTCTACCTCCACCTCTAACACCCCTGCCACCACCTCTAGCTAACTGGATGGGCTATGAAACCTCTGGTGCCTGAATCCTAGTATGAGAACTCTGATGCTAAGAGCTCCTCGAAGCTCGAGGGAAAAATCTAACAATGTGCCTTAGGTCGCCACAAGCCTGGCAAGACCTCGACTGATGCCGCGGCACCCCTTAACCTCGGGCAAGCCCTCCTGAGGTGACCATACTCACCACACTCATAACGTCCACGCGAATGCTGTAGCTGAGGAAGCTGAGGCTGACCGGGGCAGCCTGAATGACGGGGCCTCTTACTAGACCCATGACCACCTCCCTGTGACAGAACCATCTCAACTCTTTGGGCCACATTGGTCACCTCCTGAAAGGTGATCTCACTCCCGCCCTGAGTCACTATAACGAGCTGACCTGCCACAGCTAGCTGAAGCACTGGAACCTGAACCTGGGAAGCTACCTGCTCTGAAGTACGTATATCAGGAGTCTGAACCCCTCCTCCAGCCTGAGGAGTGGCTGGTGCTATTAGAAGAAATCTCCCTTGGTGACACTCTCCATGAGGCCCAGCAATCGGACAAGAGCATCCTGAAGAACTACAGTGGCAATGAACCCCTTTGGGACCTGAGCTGGGCCCATCGAAACTGCTGGGGCTGTAACCTCCTCCTCCAACTCTACTTGAGGCTCCACCTCTGGGGTTGCTGCTCGGGGCTCGGACTGCTAAACGGTAGATGAGGAAGCGCTCGTTCACTCTATTTGTGGAAGAACAAAGTAGAAGTTCAATTGGCATTTGAGAAAGAGAACCGTACGACAAGAAAGAACAAATGTGAAGTTTTTCCTAACTCTTTTGCCTCAGGGGGATAAATCTAGACGTCTCTGCATCGATCTTTCAGACTCTACCAGTTTTGTCTGTGAGATGCGAGACCTGTGTAACCTAGTGCTCTGATACCAACTTGTCACGGCCCGGATTTCTCAACCTTCGGGAGTTGTGGTGGTGCCTATTAATGGGAGCTAGGCCAGCCAAACATTAATTACAACTCCTTAACCATATAATCCTTTTTAATACTTATCAATAATAAGATAAAAGCAACCGATTTAATAATCAAGCGGAAGACTTAATTTTAATGAGAAACGAATAACAATACGGAAGTTCAACATAGCCTCTACCCATAATAGTGTTACATAACTCACGAACTACTAAGATTCACTAAATACAACATCCGAAAGAAAGTGTAAGCAGTTTGTCTCGAAATACATGAGATATAGACTGAAATAAAGATAGAGGTGATGCTGATTCCTGCGGACGCCTGTAAGGCTACCTCGGTGTCCCGCTGGTCTGAATGCTAATGCTCGCGATACTGCTGATGTTGTCCGTAACCTGTATCTATGCAAAAGAGCACAAAGTGTAGCATCAACAACCGATCCCATATGCTGGTAAGTGTCTGGCCTTACCCGGCGAGGTAGTGACGAGGCTAGGACTAGACTCCAGATAAACCTGTGCATTTATATAATAAACGTCAAAGAAATAATAAGAAATAACAAGTAAAACTAGGGAGGGGAAACATGCTCTTGGAATAGCAAATAACAATAAAATATGAGGGATAAAAGAGTAAACACCTACAATCTAGCTTCTACTATAGAATAAAGGAAATACGACAACATTCCTATTCAACTCATCTTGTTGCAGGCGTGCAACCCTATCCCATTTCATCACGACTCGTGGTAGGCGTACCACCCGATCTCATTTCAATCAATATCTTGTGGTAGGCATACCACTCTCTCCCATTTCAATATCATTTGTGGTAGGCGTACCACTCGCTCCTATTTCAATCTCTTGTGGTAGGCGTACCACTCGCTCCCATTTCAATATCTTGTGGTAGGCATAGTACCCGCTCCTATTTCAATATATTGTGGTAGGCGTACCACCCGATCCCATTACTTCTAAAACAGTACATAATATAATCCCGGCAAGGGAATAAGACAATGTAATAACTTCCCGGCAAAGGAAAACAATAACAACAATTCAAATGTTCCAGCAAGGGAGAGTCAGCTATAACCAATTCTATTCAATTTCTACTCGGCACAGTTAAAACCAATACTCAGTATCAAGGATCATCAATCAAGGCCCTTACAGGATCAATTAAGAATTTACAACTATCAACTTAAGACCCACGGTCATGCTCGACACCAACATATGGATACTCGTCACCATGCCCATACGTCATGCGCAACACAAACAAGTAGATAATACGACTCAGCTAATACGACTCAACTATTAATCCTTTAAGCTAGGGTTAAACCGAACACTTACCTCGATGCTTTAAACTCAACTCAAGCCTCAAGTATAGCTTTACCCCCTCGATTCCATCACAAAATCACTCGAATCTATTCACAAATGACTTAATTACATCAATAAATGCTAGAAGAGTCAACCCTAATGCATGAAAATAAGCTTTACAAGGTTTTATCCAAAAAGGTCGAAAATGCCCTCGAGCCCACATGGTTGAACTCGAGGTTCGGGCCAAAACCCGGTTACTATTCCCCCACGAATCCAAATGTATGATTAGCTTTGGAATCGGACCTCGAATTGAGGTCCAACTCCCCAAATTTTAGAAAAAACCTAGATTTTACCCAAAACCCCCAATTTACCCATAAACATCTTTGATGTAAAGTTAAAATCATGTTAAATCAACTCCGCGCAGCGACACCGAGGAAAGGCGATTTGTCGCCATTGCATAGCGGGAAAAATAGGAAAACTAGAATAAGGGATAGAAGCTGCGATGGCAGGCTAGACAGTTTTGATGGAAAAGCAACACAAGACGTTGCCCTTAGGAAACCACCAATGAGAAATGCAAAGCAAAAAGCGAGTGTACCTACCACTTCTGCAAGGTCAAATAAATCCAAAAAGAATTGATAAAGTTTGAAAATTATTTGAAGAAAACGGAAGAAGAAGCAAAAGATCTACAAATTGGAGAATGCACAAGTTTCAACAAACAAGACAACGACTCAATTTGTTACATTGTATTATTTTACCATTTTATTAGTCTTATCATCTGTAATATCAACACAGAGTATGTTATAAACTCTGTGATGATCACTGAGCATTTACTCTTATCAAGTTCTTTCTTTTTGCATGCTTGCTAGTGAGGTTATTTTATGCCTCGAGAGGATTAGTACAATAAGGGTAGCCCGGTTTAGCAAAACCGGTGCTATTGTACCCCTTATTTGTACTTTTTCTATTTGTTGTATTTTTGTTTTTCTTTTCTGTTATTAATAGAAAAACCAACCCTAGGCACTTTCCTAGTAGATTCAAAAAAAAAAAAGAAATCATGTTAAAAGATGTTAAGGAGTGAAGAAAATTAGTTAGAAATCACTTACCAATCGTTTTGGAGAAGACGAGTTGTTTGGAAAATCGTCTCTTTTATGTTTTGGGTCTTTGAAAAGTGTAAAACTAACTGAAAATTCCCATGTATTTAATATTCTCGGAAGGCCCCGCGCGGACAGCGCAAAAACGATCGCGGCCGCGCAGCACGTACTGCGAACCGTTCAAAAGCGACCTCGACCGGCTGGTTGCTGAAGGGTTGTAGATCCTTGCCCAGTGCGGACCGCGAAAAAAGGACCGCGGCCACGCAGCACCCATCGTGGATCGCTCAAAAGCGACCGCGACCGCGTTGGCCCCTCTGGGATCGCGCTCGTTTCCTCGCATGCCGCGCTGGAGGGTTTAGAGACCTGCCAATTCTCGTTTTTTGAACCTGCAACATGATCTTTTTAGTTCTAATGCATTCCGGAACCTATTCGAAACTCACCCGAGCCCTCGGGCTCCAAACCAAACATATTTACAAACTCAAAAACATCCTACGGACTTACTCGTGCGATCAAATCGTCAAAATAACATCATATACATCGAATCAAGTCTCAAAACTCATGATACTTCCATTTTTTTCATAAAACATCAAAGTTCCGTTTTTGACCAAAATGCGTCAAATGACATCCGTTTTCAACCAAACTTTACAGAAAGTGCTTAAATCATCTATAAGACTTGTGCCGGGTGGCACAACCAAAATACAGACCCGATACCATATACTTCAAATCACATTTCATTTCCATTCTCCTTTATTAATTTAAAAAATAATTTCACACAAAAATTTATTTCTTGGGCTTGGGACCTCGGAATTCGATTCCGGGCATACGCCCAAGTCCTATATTTTCCTACGGACACTATGGGACCGTCAAATCATGGGTCCGGGTCCGTTTACCCAAAATATTGACCAAAGTCAAATTTAATCATTTAATATCAAAATTTATCACTTTTCTCACATAATTCATATTCAAGCTTTCTGGCTACGCGCCCTGACTGCGCACACAAATTGAGATGACTACAAAATGAGATTTTCAAGGCCTCAAAAGTACGGAAAGAGAGCGAAAACATGTGATGATATATAAATTATTACCATATTACATACGGCGATTGACAACACACGATTATACACATATTACATATAGATTATATATAAATTACACACCATTGAAATTTTTATTTAAGTGGTCGAGTAAACATATATTTAGGCTGATTAGATAAAGCTAAAAAAAAATATGAAATAATTTCAACCAAAGGCTAAAAAGATAATTTTTATTAAAACCCATTCTTTTATAGTGAAATAAATTAATTTTGACAAAAGAAATAGTTGAGTATAAAAACTAATATTGAAAAAAATGTTAGAAAGATCTAAAAAACGAGAATAAAAAATGAAAATAAATTTCTTCTTATGTTTCCTCTTCGTTGAGTATAAAAATTTGAAAGTTAATATCATCGATTTCAAATATATTTTTTTCAACTTAAATGCATAAATTATAAGATAAGGATATCTTCGAATATTATTTTTAATTTATATTTGTGTTGTTTTTAAAAAAAATTATTGTTACTAAGAAACTGATATGATATTCGAATTTGAATAGGAATGCAATTTGAGTAGTTTGCATTGAGATTAAGCCAAGTATGGTGTCGAAAATAAACTACTTGATAATTTTAAGATAATATATGCAATATTTTGTAATAATAATCAACTATTTTAACCATTAGTGAATCAAAAAACAAGATTTTTGTATATATAGAGTATTAAAAATTTAAATTCTGGGGCTATAGATATCGATAAACTTAAAGTGGAGTCACGCTGAAAGAAATTCGGCCAAGAATCATTTAAATTTTTAGAGCTAATTAAAGTAAATTTTAAATTAAGGATAATATCATCACTTGCATCATTATAAAGATAATCATTTTTATAATATATATGTAAAGTTTTAGAAATTGAAATTTCAAAATAGAAATATTTTTTGAAAGATAATATCATGCCAAATAAGAGTTCAAGTCGTAGTATAAGAGTCACGTCGTATTCAATGAATCGTTTATATAGTGTCAACCATTGTGCTTTACCATAAATATGAGTTATTATTTCACTTTGTGGCTATTTTTAGGTTCCAATGACACCTATGAGAATAGTGTAAAAATAAAATTATCAATATGAGAGAAAATATTAATCATTTTTAAATAGTATTTCTTAATTAATATCTAACGATTATCTATTATTATTTACAAGGTTTAAATGTTAAAGTTATTTACATATAATTCAAATAACTCAGATATTTAATATGGTTAATGTCAAATATCAAAATGGAGTAAAACAATTCACTAGATAAAGAATTTTTTTATATTTTTAGATAGCCAACTAAAATTTGTTTTGAATTAAAAATAATATTTCAATTACATTATTACAAAAATAATTATTATTGAAAAATATTTTAGAAACTGAAATTTTAAGAAAAAAATATTTTTTAAGAGATATCAACACACCAAATAAGAGTTTAAGTAGTAGTAAAAGAGTTAAGTCTTATCAAAAGAGTCATTCATTGTCTCAACATTTGATTATTTTACCATAAATATGAGTTATTATTTTGTTTTCTGATTATTTATAGGATCCAATGACACCAGCAAGAATGGTATCAAAAAAGAAAAATAGAAGAAATGGTTAATTTTTTTCATGTAGTTAATATCCAATGATATCTATATTTACTAAGAAGTGTAAATTTTAAGATTATTTACGCACAATCCAATTAACTTTAATATTTGACATGATTAATGTCCGCTATTGGCGCGAGTGCTAATACTAGTTAGAAAGTAAATGAAATAGGGGCTTGCATTTGTTATATTGTGTGATAAAAGTATGCCACCAAGACTTAATGTAAGTACTATAGAGTGATTATTATGCCGACTATTAAAGTTTTTATTAATGCTTTATATATACATATTTTTCTACACCTAATTCTCTTTACATAATAAAACCCATAATTTCAAAAATAAAATAAAATAATTAATTAAGTTGATAGTTCACTGTTGGCTTACCTAACATCGGCGTTGGGTGTCATCAAGGCCTATAACAGAAATTTTCATGGTCCCTATTTTTTGATCGAGTCGTTGGACAATCAACGGGGAAATCAGGCCCAACACGAAGGGATAAGCCCTTGTTCTTGTTCCTAGACTTGCCTATGATTGCTGGATTTGCAATTCAATGAGGGAATTGCACACCTAGAAACTTGTTTGAGAAAAGTCCCAAATATATGTGACTTGAAGGAATTCAACTTGCTTTTATTAATAAGCGTCAACTCTGTTAAATAGATTGTTATATAGCAAGAGTCCTAACAAATAAGAAATAACAAGAGTCCTAAATCACTAAGGTAAGTTTATTCAAAGCTGACAAAATAATTCAAAAATATTAATCATTATCTATCCTATTAATTCTTCTGTCTAGTATACTGCCTGTCATCAATGCATCCATAACATTACTCCCTTCCCGGAGAAAAAGCTTCTCCTCAAGCTTGAAGTCTGGAAAGGCATATTTGAAATGATCCACATTCTCCCAAGTGGAATCCTCAATAGAGAAACCATACCAGTGAACCAAAAGTTCTCAATTACTACGATTTAGACGTGATCGGACCATAGAGCATGGGTTGGGAACAATGCGTCCTTCTTCAATTGGTGGAAGAGTAGGCAAAGTTGCAGATATCTCACCCTTAATATCTTAAGAAGTGACACATGAAACACATCATGAAGCTTGCAACCTGCAGGTAGATCAAGTTGATAAGGCACGGATCATATGCGCTTCAAAACTGTAAAAGGGCCATAATACTTTGGTTTAAGTTTATGATAAAACGGGTAGCTAGAGTTTTTTAGCGATCTGGATGTAAACGCAACCAGATATAAGATCCAAGATAGCATTCTACATCACGATGTCCTTTATCATAAACATTCTTCATCTTATGTTACGCTTGTTGGAGCTTGGCTTGAATATCCTATAAGATAGTATCCCGGTCTGTTAATGCTCCGTCAACAGCATCAACTCGAGATGAACCTGCCATGAAGGATTAAAATTTGGGAGGTTCGCGGCCATAAACAACTTGAAATGGAGATGTGTGAAGTGTTGAATGAAAATAAGTGTTGTAGCAAAATCCATTCTACCCATTGTAGGACGATCACCTACCAAGCATCACAAATACATTCCGATTGTGTGATTAACAACCTCAGTTTGGCCATCCGACCGTGGATGATAATAAGATGAAAATTTTAATTTAGTCCACATAAATAAAATAATTCTTTCCAAAATGAACTAGTAAAGAGGGGATCTCGATCACTGGCAATTGATTCTAGGATACCATGCAAATGAACAATATTTTTAACGAAAATTCTTACAACAGAAGACATCTGATGATGTGCATATTTACAGAATCAATCCACAACCACCAATAAAACTATTTTACCTAATGATTTTGGCAGCCCATCAATAAAATCTATTGAGATATCCGACTAGATCTGATTAGGTAGGTTTAAAGGTTGTAACAGTCCTGCTGGAATCAAATTAACATCCTTATTATGTTGGCAAACTTAACAAGCATCAATATAATCCTTGATAGCTGTCTTCATAGTTGGCCAATAAACATTCTTACGAATACGTTGCATGTTGCATGTCTTCTGAACACCTTCGTGTGTGCTATTATGAAACCTGGACAAGACAGAAGCTACCAATGGTGAATGTGGATGAGATAAATCTTGTATCTAAAGAACAACAATCCATCTCGAAATATCCAATCGGCATCCATATCTCCCTGTTCTATTTTAGCTTGAAGTTCTCGAAGAATTGGTGACTGCTTAACTTCTACTCGGACTTCATCAAATATCAAAACCTAAGGCTGGGAAATAGCAAATAACATATCTTCAGCCCCTTCTTGTCGTGATAATGCATTTGCAGCAGTATTCAAGCGCCTGACCTTGTATCAACTCGAAAATCATACCCCGTCAACTTGCCAAGCCAATGTTGTTGAGGAGAAGTAGTAAGACATTGACTTAACAAGTATTTAAGTATAATGATTATTTCAAATTAGAAAGGCCCGACCCAAAAGATAAGGTCTCCAATGTTTAACTGCCTTTGTCAAGCATATTAATTCACGTTCAAAAGCCCGAAGTTGTCGGTTTCGATTAGCTAACTTAAAACAACAACAGTAACCCAGTATAATCCTACTTAGTGGGGTCTGGGGAGGGTAGTATATACGCAGACCTTACCCATACCCTTGGGTAGAGAGGCTGTTTCCAAATAGGCCCCCGGCATCCTTCCCTCCAAGAACTTCCCACCTTGATCAGCTAACTTACAACTAAAAACATAATTTGATGTCCCTGTTGTTGAATGACTACTCCTATTCCATCACCTGAAGCATCGTACTCAACAACAAATTCTTCTTCAATATTTGGCAACTGTAATATTGGGACAACAATTAATGCCTTTTAAGAGCTTTAAAAGAAGCAGGTGCGTCATCATTCCACTTAAAAGAATGTCGCTTAAGCGACTTGTTAAGGGAGCAACAATTAGACAAAAATTCTGGATAAATATATGGTAATATCCTGCCAAGCTTATGGATCCACACTGTGAAGAAAAATAACTTCCCAAATTCCGGAAATTGCTTCCTTAGAGTAGTGAATTATGCTTCACTAGCCCAAGACTCACAACCACAATTGAAGAAGAACGAAGAAGAAAATATAGCTCCAAAAATACTAGAACTAAGAAAGTGGAAGACTTACTTGAATAACTTGGAGAATACTTTATTAACTCAAGAAGACTTGGATTTTTGTTGGATGATACAAATGTGGAGGAAGGGGTGGGTATATATAGGCTTTCCACCTCCTCAATGGACGGTCATGATCTATTTAATCCTACGGTGGAGATTCATCTTCTAGAATACTCCACACTTTTCTTACAAAATATCTAGATATTTTTATCGCCTACACTCTCCTAACTTCTATAATATTCTACACTATTCTATAATTTTCCAAAAGTTACACTTTAATTTTAACACTCCCCCTTAAAGTGAACTTTTGGAGACAAGTCCAAGCTCGCAACGGAGATCCTCGAATGGTCCTTTGGAAAGAGACTTTGTAAAGATGTCTGCAACGTTATCATTACTCCGAACCTCCAATGCTTCAATGGTACCATCTAGAACCTTCTCTCGGATGAAATGATGCGCAATCTCAATATGTTTTGTTCTTGCGTGACACACCAGATTAGTAGCCAACTTTATAGCGCTTTGATTGTCACCAAGAAGTTTTGTAGGCTTATGAATTGGTGAGAATACATCCCCAACAAGCCGACGAAGCCACGTGCATTCCTGAGCAGCAAGAGTAGAAGCCTTGTATTCCGCTTCAGTAGTAGAGAGCGAGACCGAGTCTTGCTTTTTACTGCACCAAGAAACACATGCTGAACCACAGGAGAATACATAACCGGAAGTTGATCTTCTATCATCTAAGTCACCTCCTAGATCAGCATCAGTGAACCCAAGTAGTGAAAAATCAGCTCCTTTCTTGTAAAGAAGTCCCATGTCATATGTTGAGTCACGTATTTCAATATGCGCTTCGCCGCTTCAAAGTGAGGTTTCCGTGGCTCTTGCATATAGCGACTAACAAGTCCAACAGAAAATGAAATGTCTGGCCTTGTAATAGTCAAGTAGATCAAGCTGCCAACAAGAGCCCGATAAGGACGTGGATCTGGTAAAAGCTTTCCTTCATCACGCCTAATTTTTATGTTAGGCTCAAGAGGAGTAGAGTAATGCTTACTTGTGTTTATTCCAAACCTGTCCACAAGCTTCCTCGCATAGCTTTCTTGTGAAAGAAATATTCCATCTTTCACATATTTCACTTCCAAACCAAGAAAGTGACTAAGCTCTCCCAAATCTTTCATTTCAAATCTGATCGAGAGTTCAGCCTGCAGTTTTGCAACCTCCTGTTTGTTATTACCTGTAATAATCATATCATCCACATATAGTAGCACAATCATGTGGAGCGTACCTTGCTTCTTCACGAACAGGCTAGAATCTGAGTCTGATGCAAGATAGCCACAAAATTGCAAGTATTCAGCAATCTTTCCGTACCATGCTCTGGGAGCTTGCTTGAGTCCATAAAGCGCTTTCTTCAGCTTGCATACATAGTCTGGATGAGTAGGAGAAATGTAGCCCAAAGGTTGTTCCATGTAGATATCCTTATCAATCTCGCCATACAGGAAAGCATTCTTCACGTCAAGCTGACATAGCTTCCACCCAAGTGATGCCGCCAAGGAGATCACAACTCGAACTGATGTCATCTTCGCCACTGGGCTAAAAGTCTCCTCATTGTCTTCTCCATAAACTTGAGAGAATCCTCGTGCAACCAGCCTTGCTTTATATCTATCAATGCTCCCATCTGCCTTCTTCTTTAGTTTATACACCCACTTGCAAGATACCGGCTTCACATCCTTGGGCTTTGGCACAAGATCCCAAGTTTCATTTTTCACAAGTGCGTGCATCTCCTCATTCATAGCTTCTTCCCATTCCTTAACACCTTTTGCTTCATTATAGGAAGAAGGCTCATTTTCATAAATAGGACCGGCACTGAAGCAATGATAGATGCTTACCATGTTTCCATCTCGGTAGCGAATAGGTTTGATGACTTTCCTTCCATATCGAGTTGTTCTTTGACCATTTGTCTCCTCCAGGTTGATATTTTCCCTTTGTTCATCCACGCGAGAAGTAACCTTGCTCCCCCTATCACCAGAATCTCTTGCTTCGGAAGATGACGTACTATTATACGTCATTGGTGATGATGGCGATGATGAAATATTAGAGCAAGGAGCTGAAGAAGTCACCGGAAAACTTACGGGCATCTCTTCATGTTCTATAGCTGGTGAAGGAGCATCTCCAAGAACACCACCGGGACTGTAGTAGGAAGAGATTTCATCATACTACATCCCGAGATACTTTACACTTGCCTGTCTCGGGATCCATGCATTTCCAACCTTTCTTCCTTTCATCATAACCGATGAAGATGCACTTCCTTGCCTTAGCATCTAGTTTAGTTCTTTGTGAATCTGGAATGTGGACGTAGCAGATCGATCCAAAGACCTTAAAGTCTTTCACATTTGGCTTCTCGTTGTAGAGCATTTCGTACGGGGACTTCATATTAATCGGACTGAGTGGTACCCGATTAATCACATATGCCGCACAAGCCATACCTTCAGCCCAAAGAACTTTGGGCAAATGTTTAGCATATAACCAGCTCTTACATGTCTCAGTAAGATGTCGAATCTTCCTCTCTGCAATGCCATTTTGCTGAGAAGTGTCTGCACATGTGAGCTGCCTTCGTATTCCCTGCCTCGAGCAGAATTGATTAAACTCCCGGGAAGTATATTCTCCCCCATTATCAGTCCTCAGCCGTTTTATCTTCCTCTGAAACTCACCTTCGACCTTCTCCTTGAACTCCAAAAATCTGGAAAATACTTCAGATTTTTGCACCACGAAATATACCCAAGTATATCGTGTGTAATCATCAACAAATACCACCATATAGCGATAACCAGAGAAGGTAGGTGTACGTGTACGACCCATCACATCACTGTGAATGAGTTCTAGTGGTGCCTCATATCTTGTTTGGGATCTATCAAATGGAAGACGATGCGCCTTACCATATTGACACCCTTCGCATAATGTTCCACTACCAAAAGTAGTAATATGAGGCAAACCATCAACCAAATTTTTGTTTACCATGACTTTTAACTTATCCATATTAAGGTGTCCCAGTCTAGCATGCCAAAGTGATGCATTATCATTCGTGCTCATCTTGTCAACATAAGATGTAGATGCTGACAAAACAAATAAATCTTTAACTCGCTTACCGGTGTGGACGACATCTCCTTCCACCTTAGTGATATTTCGGAAGAACTTCACTCCATTTGGCCCGAACAGAACATAGTGCCCAGCATCCACAGCGTTTGCCACCGAGAAAAGATTCTTCCTCATTCCAGGTACATGATACACACTCTTCATAGTGATAGGATCTCTGCCATTGTTGAGAATTATTGTACCCTCCTTTTCTACCGGATAAACGGTATTATCCGTGGTGAGAATAGCTTCGTTACCTTCATGTTTCTGAAGAGATGTGAACTTTGAGTCATCTCCGGTAAGGTGATGACCGCAACCAGAATCCACGATCCAGTCAATCCTTGAAGTTGATGCTAGTGTAAGCATTTACCGAGGTAGTTTCCGTTGAGAAGCAACCACCCCAATTCTCTTCGGTTTGTTCTGCTTTATCAGCAACATTTCCTCCCTTTAGCTTCACCTTACAATTCTTCTTGATGTGTCCAGGCAAGTTACACCGATAGCATCGAATAGTGCTTCTTTTCCCGTTGGCACTCTTTGGTGGCTCTCCCCCTTCATCTTTTCTTCTCTCTCTTTCATTCTTCTTCTCTGGTCTATAGATATTCTTCTTTCCAGAGAATAAGGCGTCACCTTGAAAGGATAAGGAGACTCCAGCCATTTGTTTTGCTAGAGACTCTTGAGAAGAGAGAAGATTCTCAAACTCAACAAGGGAGGGTTGATTAGCCCACCCCTGAATAGAAGTGACAAAAGGAATATATTCTTTGTTTAATCCTCGAATAATATTCCTTTTCATTCGAGCCTCCGAAATAGGTTCCTCCGGATCAAGAGCAGAAATTTCCGAACAAATATTTTTAATTTTTAAGAAAAATTCGGAGATTGAGAGCTCACCTTGAGTAGTTCGTGCCAACTCATTCTCTAAGTATTGCAACCGAGCAACGTTCTTCTTGTTAAGCAATGCACTTCGAGTATCCCAAATCTGAGATGCAGACTTACACTCAACAATGTGATCAAATAGATCGTGAGAGATTGATCTCTTCAACACGAATTCCGCCTTTGCGTTTGAAGTCCTCCACTTCTTTACGGCATCGGCATTAGTATCCGTGGATGTAGGGGCAACCTTGTTGTCTCCACCAACAACCTCCCATAAATCTTCTCCAAAAAGATAAGATTCCATGCAAGACTTCCATACCTTGTAATTGGATTGATTAAGCACCTCAATTCCAAGGCCGACAACTCTTCCACTTGAATCCATTTTTGGAACGCCAACGAACTTCTTCACCAAGAGTGACTTGACAAGATTCCAAGCTAACACCCTTGTAGCTCTGATACCATGTGAAGAAAAACAACTTCCCAAATTCCGTAAATTGCTTCCTTAGAGTAGTGAATTATGCTTCACTAGCCCAAGACTCACAACCACAATTGAAGAAGAACGAAGAAGAAAATATAGCTCCAAAAATACTAGAACTAAGAAAGTGGAAGACTTACTTGAATAACTTGGAGAATACTTTATTAACTCAAGAAGACTTGGATTTTTGTTGGATGATACAAATGTGGAGGAATGGGTGGGTATATATAGGCTTTCCACCTCCTCAATGGACGGTCATGATCTATTTAATCCTATGGTGGAGATTCATCTTCTAGAATACTCCACACTTTTCTTACAAAATATCTAGATATTTTTATCGCCTACACTAATCTAGAAATATCTCTCCTAACTTCTATAATATTCTACACTATTCTATAATTTTCCAAAAGTTACACTTTAATTTTAACACACACAATGTTGTTGTTGATTGTGGTTCAGGCCTGTCCACCACGGCCTTGATCTTCCTAGCATCAGCTGAAACACTTGTTTTTGAAGCTATATGGCCCAGAAAAGCTACTTGTACTTTGTAAAGGAACATTTGGGCTTTATTAAACAAAGGCATTTATTTTGTAGCAACTCAAAAATGATTCACATGTGCGATAAATGATCCTTCCAAGTCTTTCTATACACAAGGATTTCATAAGAAAATACAAGAACAAATTGACGTAGATACTTCTGGAATACCTCATTCATCAATGCTTGAAAGGTAGATGGGCATTGGTCAATCCAAATGGCATGACAAGGAACTCAAAATGGCCATGGTGTATTTTAAAGTTGCCTTCTCAACATTCATAGAGTCCATGCGGACTTGATGGTAACCAGAGTGAAGATCAAGCTTGGTGAAAAATTATGCTCCGTGCAATTTTTCAAGTAATTCATCCACTATTGGATAGGGAATTGGTCTTTTACTATTTTGGAATTAAGCTCCCTATAGTCCATAAAAGCACCATGTTCCATCATGTTTCTGAACTAGCAATATAGGTGATGAGAATGGAGAACGACTGGGTCAGATAATTCCTTGATGAAGCATTTAATGACGTTGTTTTATATTTCTAGAAGTGAGGGTGGCGATAGGCTCGAACTACCATTGGATAAGTTCATGGTCGTAAATAAATAATATGGTCGTAAGTGCGCATAGGAGGCAAACTTGTAGGTTCTTGGAATATGTCATCAAATTCAGCCAATATCTACTCAAGGTCACCTTGCTTGGAATCTAAGGAAAGATGCAGGTGCGGCTAGAATAGTTGTTGTTGTCCCTGTGAGTTGATTGCCCTTCATTTACTTCAAAGATCATTGTCAATAAGGTAAATTCCCCCAAGATAAACTCGAGTATTTGCAGCCACTTAACACCTAGGAAATATCAAAACAATCCAAAAGAACCACAAAAAAATCAGCAATAAAATAGAAAATTGCACTCCTTGTCAAATGCCCAAACTAAAAGCATTTGCCATTGATACATTGAGATTTTCCCGATGATGGATAGGAAAGTCTAAACGTTGGGTAGCAGTAGAGCTAGTAAAATTGAGTGTGCTACCAGAATCCACTAAACTAAGCAACAACTTCATATTAACTACAACATACAATTGCATAGTACTTGCATGTTGTTTGCCAGTGATAGCATGAATTGGGATGGTGGGCTATTCACTGTCCGTTGTTATATCCATAGATTTTCCATCCTCTATTTCCAGCTAAAATAACTTTTTGTACCGATGGCCTGCAACATAATGATCATCATAATTGTAGCACAATCCTTTTACACGCCGGGCAGCTATCTCGGTTCGAGTAAACCTTTTCGCAAAAGGACAAGAAAAAGCAGTAGTCTTAGCACTCAGAGTCACCGCTATATCGGGAAACTTTGACACCACCGTTTGAGGTTGAACCATAGCCCCTTTGTGTGGCAGAAGAAATATGTGTTTTCTTCTCAAATGCTCTCGCCAGACTCATTGCTTGCACTAAGTTAGATGGATTATGCATTTCAACATCAAGAGGAATTGAATCAATTAACCCTACTATAAAAATATCAACTTGTTGGTCTATACGCAAGCACGAGCCAACTGGTTTTGGGAGTTTCTCTGATATTCTTCCACTGTACTAGATTATTTCAAGTTTATCAACTCTCCTAATGGGTTACTTTTCATTGGTGGGCCAAAACGAATGATACAATATTCTTTGAACAAACCCCATGTTAAATTGAATTCCTCCAGTTTTAGTTGATAAACTTATAATTGCGCCTCGCCGACCATGTGAATAGAAGCTAACCCTACTTTTTCTTGGTTGGCAGTATGCTGGTTCACAGAGAATTTGTCATAAAGTAAATCTAAATAAGAGGATCTTCAGTTCCATTATAAGCAGGAAAGTCTAATCAAGTAGGACTTTATTTTTTGTAATGTAGGCTGCAAGACGGGTAGAATGCATTTAGATATAAGAGTGACTATACCTTCCTAAGCACTTTAAGACATATACTTTAATATTTAAAACCCCACACTTATGTCAAACCATGACTCCACCTTCTCATCAATACACATCAACTGTTTAAGCACAATTACATCAAGAGTTACCACTTATCAATGAATATCTGCACACAATACAACTATTTTTTTCTTTTCTTTTCTTTTCCAATTCAAGTGGCTCTTGCTCTTTTAAATCAGTGCACCTTTCTCTTTATTTCTTTAGTTTCACTCAAAGGCCAAATCAACCATCCCACACTTTAACATTTACAAAGATCATAATAATTAAAGAGCTCATGAGAGGTGAAAAGGTTCAAATATATGGTTAGTTCAAAAAAATAGGTAAGGCTTGTAATGTGATTGACACAAAAATATGATTACATGCTCAAAGGGGTTAACTGCGGTACATAACAATTAGGCGGGTTATATATACATGGCTTAACAGAGTAACAACTATATCACTTCCAGGACTGAACAAAATTACTCTTTCGCTTTGCAAACATACGGGGCAAGTGCTAGGCATTAAATGCAATGCACAGAATAACACACAAATCACAGACACACATGGCACATGACTCACTCAGGATTAGACTCATCAAGACACTCCAATCAAAGCAGTTAAGCAAAGTAAAGATCATACAATTTAAGTTACTTCTACAAGATTCAAAAACTGAGCCTAAGCGTCACAACAAAAGTGCTCACTATTCTCAAGGCATAACAAAGTTAAGAAATATTGCTTCAATTCAATTCTTCTCACACTGGCTCCAACTCCTAAAAAAATTAAACTAACTACACATGGTTCAAATAAAATTCTTGAAAAAGAACCGCGATACAAAGAAAAACCAAGGGAAAATTATTATACTACCTAAAAAGAAAATCTTTTTGTCATTTTTTTAGACTTAAGTCCCTCAAGAAAATTATCTAGGATATCCATCATCGGAAAAGTCCAATATTTTATTTTAAAAATTATTCAATTAAACTAACACAGGTTAAATAGAATAGAAAGTCACCTAGACAACCTCCTTACCCACACTTAAAATTATGCATTATCCCCAATGCACACCATAACTAATAAGAGGGTAAAAGAAACTCCCTAGCAGGCCAAAAGGCCGAAGCACTAGTAGCTCATGTGGTACTCAGACTTTTCCCAAGCTTGGTCCTTCGTGCGGGTAGCTCACACTTAGTTCCAACCATCTGGTTTGTTGTTGCATCCTTTCAATAACTTTACTTTCCATGATCCTAGAAAATAAACAATCGACACTACAAAAATAATACAATTTAAAAAAAATAGTAAAATTTGGGTTGCCTACTAACAAGCGCTTGATTTAACGTCGAGACAGAACGCGAATCACTTTCTGCGTCCACTTTGAACTTATAAATTGGCCCCCAAGTTTTGATTTTGCTCTATGATCACGCTTCTAGGGCCATACAAATTGTTAGGAGCCAAAAGTTAAATGATACTTTCTGAACTTTTTGGCTTTCAACCGAGGAGTGTTATTTTGCCTAGACGACATTGAAAGTTTCAGAATATATGGCTCATCTACCTCTTCCTTTAACTTTTGCATTGGATCATGCAAATTAATTTCTATTTCACGATCTGAACATAATGTAGAGAAGTGTTTGAAATGAGGTCCATCACACTCAAATACATGAACTTCAAGATTTTTAAACTCCTCAACACCAATCACACTAGAGTCAACTAAATTTATATCTTCAACGTCCCTGGTTGACTCTAGTATTACTTCATCAACATCGGTATCCTCAAATTCTAACTGGATAGATTATTGGCGTTCTACTCTGACCTTCTCTACTAGCATCTCCTCGTATTTTTTTAAATCCTCCAATATAATGACAATTTCTGCAGCCAATTTATTTTCTTCTTGGCTACTATCCACAATGTAAGCTTGTTGTGCATTATAAATTTTAATTAGTTTATTTTCTTGAGCCTCCAAGTAATGAATATTTTCCTCTTGCATTTGTATTTGCAGTGGTTTCTTATCATATAGTTTCTTGAAACACCTTAACATATCTTTGATCTCCTTCAGGCCAACATACCAAGGTTCTTTGATCCTATTAACTTCACTAGAAAAAGTAGAACCATCATAGTAAGGGGTTGGGGGAGGATACAACATATAATCACAACCATGAAAGTGATCATCTTGACCACCAGACATATCACACACATTCCACACATAAGATTGAGTTGGTGCACATAACTCGCTCTCGAGAATATTTTGAGAATTTTGCAATGGGTGGTTTCCTCCACAATATGCATAAAGAGGATCAAACGTAGAATTACCAACATCAAAACTCTCATAATTCCAAGATTCCATATTCTCAAATAAAATAAATTTAAAAAATAATCAAATACAAGAAAATAAAAATAAAAGTTCAAACTTGCAACCTAGAAATATGTACACCTACAGCTACGCCATAAGTTCCCCGGCAACAACAGTAAAATTTGATCACGCCCAACTATGCCTTATAAAAGGACTAAGTGATTGTTGTAAATATAATCCGATATACAAGTCCAGAGTCAAATCCCACAGAGAACTAAGATTTCGGGATAGTTTTTCAATATCACTAAGAAACATAAGTCTAAAAATTTTCTAATTATAAATATTATAATGCTTATTTTTATGTAATTAAATAACAAATACTAGAAAGCAGTAAAACTATCAATTAACAAGGATAAGGATTGGAGACAATATTAAGGAGGTCTACAGTTGTGATTTCCCTTATTGTCAGAATGCTTTCCGCTACGTTTTCTATAAATTTGTCTAAGTCTTCTTTACCGATCATGAGCGCTCCGACTGTTGTAAATCTCTCTCTCTCTCTCTCTCTAGTAATTTCCATAATTTGCTACACATATTATCCCAAATTACGCTAGCAGGTATTAAGTACGGCTCACTGGATTGCACCAAAGTTTCGTTATCCCTAATTATACATTTAAACCCTCAGTATTGGTCCCTCATATACATTAGGAATGATGTTGTTCAACAACAAACTAAATATGTACTCTCTCCCGAGTAATACACACTAAATAGGCATAGTTGATTAAGTTTTCTTCAACCAACCACAATATAAACGTAGTTGAACAATAAGAGAAAATGCTACAACAAATCTATATTAACGTATGATGCGCTGGAGAATTTCGGAGCATTTCAATACTAATTGCTTAGATTCTAGCTTGTTTTAATGCAATTATAACTGATACTCATGTACATTTGTTGTTCTTATAGCACAAGAGGAAGGGAAGAACAAGGATATGAAAATAGACGCAAAAAGAGAAGAAAAGAGCATGATTTTTCACAAATGACCAAAATACAGTCTAGTCTGTGGTCGTATAACACACATGCGGACCGCATACTCGTCTCTCACAACGAAGAGTATTACAGAGTATGGAGCCAAAAATCATGTCAAGAACATGTTCTGCAACCGCAGAATCAACATGCAGACCGCAGATGAGCCGCAGAATGATCAAGAAGAAACTCAAAGACAAAGATGCGATGCAACCTGCGGTCACATAACTCAAATGCGGACCGTAGATTGAACATGCGATGAAGGCCTGGAATCTATGGTTTTGGATCTGCGAAGAGGCCACTCAAGATGCGGATGCAGACCTGTTCTGCGACAAGTCTGCGTTCGCAGACATGACCTGGAAGGGCAAAATTGTCCATTTTCTGTCCCGAATTGGGTCCATCTATAAATAGTTTTAAGACACTTTTGTGGGAAAATCCTATCTAACCTTTTAGCTACACTCCAAGACATTAATATTCTCCCTTTTTAGAAGCTTTTGGGTAAAGAATCTTGTCTTTGTAAGTATTTATGACACTTATTATTATTTGGTTTTTGTGTTTTAGCATGAGTGGCTAGTTCTAAATACTAAGGTTGTGGACCCTAAATGGGTGTTATGTTAATGGGTGTTTGACATTGAATATATATATATATATATATATATATATATATATATATATATATATATATATATATATATAATGGGTGGTTGATGTTTATTTACTTCTTGTTCTTCATTCATTGTTGATGGTTGCAAACATTAACAAAAGCTATTAAATTCTTGCTTTGCTTGGGAAAGTGGGTTAGAATTTGGTAGGAGTAAATATCAATGACTCAAGGCTTTAAACCTTGTTTGATAAAATTACTTAGGAATAAGTGGGTTTTAATTGGCATTTATTGATGGTTCTTAATAGCAACTCTTTTATATTTGGGAAAATCATAATGAGGATATACTATTCATTCATTGGAAAATATTGGGTAGTATCTTAGACATCATTTGCACATCCAAAGGACCTTCCATTAGAAATATATCATATTAACACTATATTAAAGGGGACACAACCTTAGTTACTTTTATCACATTGTTCACTCTTTAATTGTTAAAAATTAGTTGTTAATCAAACTCAAACAATTATACATACTCTTGTCACCATACACCAATCTTTCTTGTTATAATTAACCGAATAGAGATCGAACTTGAGTCGAGCAACACACTAAACAAGTACCCTTTTCACACCTATTCCCGGTGGGATTCGACCCCAACCTTGTTGGGTTTATTATATTTGAAATCGACCGCCTTACACTATTTATTAAAATGTAATTTGAGCATATCAAATTTTTGCGCCGTTGCCGGGGAATACGGTTCTTGAAATTACTATTTAGTGTGTACTTTACTTAGATTTATTTTTATTGCATCACACTTTGCTTGGTGTTGATAGGAAACATGTCAGACTATGAAGAAGATGTGGAAGGTGAAATGGGGGAAAATCCCTTTGCAGACATCGAAGAATACATTGAAAACACTAATGCTATTGTGCATGTGCCCGTTCGAGCGGCTACATTTAAAGTGGAACATGGGTTAATTTTGATTCTTAAGGCAGAAGGGTTCTTCATAAAGCTCCACTCTTGACGATCCAATGCAACACCTTAGGAACTTTGTGGGTGTGTGCGCAATGCATAAGTAAAACAATGTGACTGACGATGCCTTAAGGTTGAGATTCTTCTAGTACTATCTAGCTGAGGATGCAAAGAAATGGCTCCAGAATCTACCTCCCAACTCCATTCATATATGGCCCGAGCTTGTTCGGGCATTTTTGTCCAAGTGGTTCCCGCGAAGTAAAAACTCTGAATTTCGGGACAAGATATTTTTCTTCAAGCAAATGCAGGGAGCAGTTGCATGAGGCGTGGGATCGTTTCAAATTGTACTTGGTGAGGTCTCCAAACCATGGGTTCCCGGATTCCATGTTGTTGGAAAAATTCTACATGGGCTTGGATCCTATGAACCAAGCTATAGCCAAAAATGCAGCTGACGGGTCTTTCATGGATAAAACATTTGCTCGAGTGAAGCAAATTTTGGACAAAATGGCAAAGCACAACCAGGCATGGCACTCCGAAGATGCCACCGGAAGAATTTCATATAGCTCTTCTTCCTTGAGCACCTTGATCAAGGAAAATCAAGAGATGGATCAAGTGATCGTCGGACTCGCTACAAATGTAAGTGTGCTTACCAAAATGTTGACAGATAATCAGACAAAGAGAGTTAATGCAGTGGAGGATGTTCCTCCCAACTTTGAGGAAAATTTTGAAGAAGCAAACTACATCAACAACCCTCATGGAGGGTACCAACGGCAACCATACCATGGTCCTAGGCAACAAAATCAATGGAGGCTAGACCCGCAAGGGCAAGGAAACCAACAGTGGAGAAATTACCAAGGTAATTCTCAACAAGGAAATTGGAACAACGCCAATAACTTCGCAAACCTTAGCTCCAAGCCATATGTTTCCCTGAAAGATAATTATGCAAATCAAGGGTCATCCAGTGTCTCGAAGTTAGAAAGCATGCTTGAGAGAGTTTTGCATAATCAAGAAAAGTCGGATGCATCATTGAGAAACATGACCGAGGTGGTTAGCTCTCATACCACATCTATCCAAAAATTAGAGTTGCAAATGAGAGACCCTTCACGGGAGCAAAACCCAAAGCTAAAAGGACAACTTCCAAGTGACACAATGGCGAACCCGAAGAGTGGCGGACGTTGTTCAACCTCTCATATCATGGCAATAACGACTAGAAGTGGGAAGGTTTTAAATGGTGACATCGATTAAAAGGTTGTGGGGGAAGAAGCCGAACAAGAAGTGGAAGCCGAAGAGCAAGGGGTTGTAGAAGTTTAGAGGTTGCCGGAAAAAGAGCAAGTTCAAGAAGTGCTCCAAGAAGAGGTGAAGGAAAAGGAAAAAGAGAGGGATACATAAAAAACTCCAACTCCTATTCCTAGACCTCCTCCACCATTTCCCCAAAGACTTGTGAGAAGGATGTAAGATAGCAAGCTTGAAAAATTATATGATATTCTTAAGCAATTGTCGGTGAACATCCCATTCTTGGAAGCTTTCCAAGAAATGCCGGGGTTTGCCAAATATTTGAAGGAATTGATCACCAAGAAGAGAAAAACGAAGAATGAGGTGGTGAACACGACTCACCGGGTTATCTCTACAATTGCCAAGAGTCCTATCCAAAAGAAAGAGGACCCGAGAGAATTTACCATACCTTGCACTATAGGAGAGCGAGACTTTGCTAGGGCCCTCTGTGGCAATGGGGCTATTATCAACTTGATGCCACTTGCCATCTACAAGCAAGCAGGATTGGGGATGCCAAGGCCAAAAAGCATGAGTATACAAATGGCCGAACGATGCATTAAACGACCGGTAGGCATTGTTGATGATGTAATTGTGAAAGCCGGTGCATTTCATTTGCCCGCCGACTTTGTGATTCTAGATTGTTCCGCTGATAAAGATATTCCCATCATTTTGGGGAGACCATTCTTGGCAACCGGAAGAGCACTTATGGATTTGGAATGAAATGAGATCAAATTCCAGTTGAATGACGAAGAAGTCACCTTCCAAGCTAGCAAGGGTATGAAGTTGCCCCATGAATATGAGAACATCTCCGTTATTGAAGTGGTTGATGAGATTGAAGATGCCGTTGAAGTAAAAATGGAAGAGCAATGCCTTGGTGAGGCTTTGGCGGTAATCTTAGTGAATTTTGATGGTGAGGGCATGGAGGGATACATGGAGTCAGTGAATGCATTGGAGGGTCTTGGGTCCTACACATATGCTCCGGCCAAGCTCTCTCTTGACTTGGAAAATAAAGACACACCTCCCGCAAACCGTCCATCATTGAACCACCAAAATTGGAGCTCAAGCCTCTCCCGGTGCATTTGAGGTATAAATTCTTAGGCTCTAATGACACCTTACCCATAATCGTTTCTTCTTCTTTGAATGACTTGCAGGTAGACAGGTTGTTGGAGGTCTTGAGAGACCACAAGCAAGCTATTGGATGGACAATCACAGACATTTGTGGGATTCCCGCGGGGATTTGCAAACATAAAATCCAATTGGAGAGCGAAACAAAGCCAAGCATAGAGCATCAAAGACGGTTGAACCCGTCAATGCAGGAGGTGGTGAAAAAGGAGATCACAAAGTGGTTAGATGCTGGAGTAGTGTATCTTATTGCAGACAGTTCATGGGTGAGTCCAGTTCAGTGTGTGCCCAAATAAGGGGAATGACTGTGATAGAAAATGAAAAGAATGAGCTCATCCCAACACGAACAGTGACCGAATGGCGAGTGTGTATGGATTATTGAAAGATAAACGTTGTAACATTCAAAGACCATTTCCCTATGCCTTTTATTGATCAAATGCTTGATCGGCTAGCGGGAAGGTCATTCTATTGCTTTCTTGATGGGTATTCTGGATATAATCAAATCAACATCGTATTGGAGGATCAAGAAAAGACAACATTCACTTGTCCATATGGCACGTTTGCTTTTAGCCGAATGCCATTTGGCTTGTGTAATGCACGTGCTACTTTCCAACGATGTATGATGTCCATCTTCTCGGACATGGTTGAATATTTTCTTGAGGTATTCATGGATGATTTATTGTTATTTGTGGACTCATTTGAGCATTGTCTTGTCAACCTAAAGAAAGTGCTTAAAAGATGCGTAGAGACAAATCTCGTGCTAAATTGGGAGAAATGTCACTTCATGGTTGACGAGGGCATTGTGCTTGGGCACAAAATTTCAAAGAAGGGTAATGAAGTTGACCGGGCCAAGATTGATATCATCTCTAAGCTTCCTCATCCAACGATCGTGAAGGGTGTAAGAAGTTTTCTAGGCACACCGGGTTTTACAGGCGCTTTATCAAGGACTTCTAAAAGATCGCTAACCCCTTGTACAAGCTCCTTGAGAAAGATGCTAAATTTGTGTTTGATGAAAAGTGTCTTAAGGCTTTTGAAGAGTTGAAACTCAAGCTGATCACGACACCCATCATTGTCACTCCCGATTGGTCTCTTCCATTCGAACTCATGTGTGACGCCAGTGGTGTGGCTATTGGAGCAATTCTAGGCCAACGCCACAACAAAATTCTTCATCCGGTGTACTGTGCCAGTAAAATTCTTAATAGAGCACAGGTGAACAATACAGTGACTGAGCAAGAGCTTCATGCAATTGTATATGCTTTTGAGAAGTTCCGTGCATATTTGTTGGGATCCAAGGTGATAGTGTATACGGATCATGCGGCCCTTCGGCATCTTATGGCAAAGAAAGATGCAAAGCGTCGGTTGATACGATGGGTCTTGCTGTTGCAAGAATTTGACTTTGAAATCAAAGATCACAAGGGAACACAAAACCAAGTAGCGGATCATTTGTGAAGGCTTGAGGAAGCAGGGAGACCACAAGGTGATCTTGAAATCAATGATACTTTTCCGGATGAGCAAATATTGGCGTTATCTACCACATATGCTCCTTGGTATGCCGATATTGCTAACTATTTGGTGAGTGACCTTGTACCCGAAGACTTGGAACCATATCAAAAGAAACGTTCTTGAGAGATTGCCGGAAATACTATTGGGAGGAACCATATGTGTTTCGTGTTTGTGCCGACAATATCATTAGAAGATGTATTCCTGAAGAAGAGATGATGCCAATTCTCAAGGCGTGCCATGACTCTCCTGTTGGGGGTCATCATGGGGGAAATCGAAAGGCGGAAAAAGTTCTTGAATGTGGATACTATTGGCCGTCCATCTACGAAGACGCCAACCAAATGGTAAAGTCTTGTGATCAATGTCAACAACAAGGGTCTATTTCCAAAAGGCATGAAATGCCGATGCACTTTGCAATGGAGATAGAGATCTTTGATGTGTGGGGGATCGACTTTATGGGCCCCTTTGTGAGTTATTATGGGATGAAATATATCTTGGTGGCTGTGGACTACGTGTCCAAACGGGTTGAATCCGTTGCCTTACCAAACAATGAAGCGAGAAGTGTCATCGCATTTTTGAAGAAGAACATAATTACTCGGTTTGGCACTCATAGAGCCATTCTTAGTGATGGTGGATCACACTTTTGCAACAGAGCTTTTGCGGGGTTACTTGAAAAATATGGTGTCAATTACAAGGTGGCCACACCTTACCATCTGCAGTCGAGTTGTCAAGTTGAAGTGTCCAACCGGCAGATCAAGAATATTCTAGCAAAAACTATGAACGCAAATAGGACAGACTGGTCAAGGAAGCTAGATGATGCATTGTGGGCATACCGTACGGCCTACAAGACTCCTATTGGTACTTATCCTTACCGGCTCATATTTGGTAAAGTATGTCATCTACCCGTGAAGTTAGAGGACAAAGCCATGAGGGCATTGAAGAAGTTGAATCTAGAATGGGCCGAGGCTGCAAATTTTAGGTTGACACAACTCAATGAACTGGAAGAATTTCGGTTCCATGCTTATGAAAGTGCGGCTGTGTACAAAGAGCGGATGAAGTTTGTCATGATAAAAAGATCTTATAGAGGGAGTTCAAGGCGGGTGATTTGGTCTTGCTCTTTAATTCCAGGCTCAAACTGTTTTTAGGCTAGCTTAAATCCAAATGGTTTGGTCCTTTCAAAGTGGTAAATGCCTCACCGTATGGAGCGGTAGAACTAGAATCAACAGACGGTGCCCGAACATTCAAAGTAAATGGCCAACGCATCAAACATTACTTGGGCATTGATGGTGAAAATCATTTGGTGGAGCAGCTGGCTCTCAAAGATGGTCCTTGCCCGACCACTGAATGAAATTGAAGGATCTTCAGTCCCGTCGTGCCGCGACATTAAATCAAGCGCTTCATGGGAGGAAACCCATGGGTGGTAACACCCTTTTTTCTCTTTACATTTTTTTTATGTTTACAAAGTTTGTTGGAGTTCAGCGAGCTCAAAAGACCTCAACACTTGGTAAAATTGTAGGAAAAAGTGAAGGAAAATATTAGCGTGAAATATGCGGTAGGAATGCGGTCGCATAATTGATCTGCGGTCCGAAGACCTACCGTAGATTGAAACAGAGAAGGGTAAAAAATTGGCAGTTAGAAATGCGGTGAACACGTCAATTTTGCGGTTTGCATGTTCAGTCTGCGATCGTAGATTTGACTGCATTTGATTTTAATTGAATACATTTCATTTGGAAGAAATTGAGGCTTTCCATTGGCCCTCATCTAATTAATTTGATCTCTTTGGAGATCGAGGCGCGTCATTAGCGAACTTTCCATGACCCTCGCAAAGTTTGTTTAACTCGAAAACGCGTAGTTGCTTTAGGCGCGTATTCTAGTAATCTACTTTCCTAAATATAGGTGCACATTTATGTAACCTAAATCCAATTCTCTACGATGTTAGAATGTATCAAAAACTACGTGTGCATTTATGTGACGTGGTTCGAGACGCGTTTTAACAACGTTGCAATCGTCTTAAATTAAATAAAAGCGGCTAAAAATTAAAATTGGCACATAAGTCTAAATGCATTAAAATCAGATAATTTAGCCAAATATAGCAGTTGAGTGACAATGCTAGAACCACAGAACTCGGGAGTGCCTAGCACCTTCTCCCGGGTTAATAGAATTCCTTACTCGAATTTCTGGTTCGCAGACTCTTAAACAGAGTCAACTTTCCTCGATTCGGAAATTAAACCGGTGACTTGAGACACCATAAATATCCCAAGAGGCGACTATGAAAATCTCTTAAATAGATAAATCCAGTTTCGATTGTCCTTTAATTGGAAAAGCTCCTTTATCGATACCCTTCGCGGGGTGTAGTGTCCAAAAAGGAGGTGTGACAGCTCTGGCGATTCTGCTGGGGATCGAACCCAGAATCTCTGGTTCAGGGTTCAAGAGTTCGAGCTTTAAATAATTGTTGTATCTGGCTTTATTATTATCTGCTTTTATTGCATAATTGTGCCTAATGTGTTAGATGTTGTTATACCGCTTTAATATTATTTGGACCCTATATAAACTGCTACGAAACCCTTCTTTTCTCATCTTCGGGGATGTGCTCGCTGGTCGAGACACGCTATTCTATTAGTGTCATACCTTAAAATAAGAAAGAGGCTCGGACAAGTTACAAAGCCGGATGGACTTTTGGTTCTTGGTACGTAGCCCCCTCCTCGACTCAAGTTGTCCGCTTGGGTACCCAGTCTAGAACATATACCCAGGTTTTGAACTAGAATAACTCAGTCTCATGCCGTATCCCTAGTAGGAACGCTTATTTGCATCATGAATTTGATTTAGGGGACTCAACACAAGGGTTGGGTCCGTCTAGGACAGGTATACCCAAAATAACAGACCATTTCGATGTATCATATGTGCTTCATGTTGCATTTATTCAAGGGTAAAATGGTCATTTGGCTGATCAATGATAGTTGAAGGGAAATGAAAAATGAAAAAAAGAGAAAAAAAGAAAAAGAAAAGAGAGGGTGAAGTGTGAAAATAAAGAAGGTAGGGTATAGTTATGTTTTTGTTATATTTTTATTAAAAAACAAAAGAAGAGACAAATGATATATGAAAAATTCAAAAAACGATTTTCCGCTTTTTCATCATTTTTTCGAAAATAAAAAAGAGGAAAAAGAAAATCCAAAAAGAGTTTACGTGTTTCATAATTTTTTCAAAAAAGAAAAACAAAAGAAAATGTTTTCTCTAAAATTAGCAAGTCTTTTATTCTTGCCCGTATCCAATTTGCCCGAACTACGCAAACTTGATTCTCGTCTTTTGGGGCGTGATACGTAGGCAACCTACATAGGTTCCGGTCTTCCTAGTAAATCTTAGGTTCTTGGATTTGCGGGGTCTTAGCCAAATTTTGCACTTCTAGCCACCTTTTGGCGACATAAGTTATTTTGCAAAAATAGCCTCAATCATGTATTGCATGTGTCTAATAAGGAGTGTTTTTGTCTCACTAGTGTTGGTTTGAATTTTTTTTTTCATACAGGTGGATCTACTTACCAGGGTTTGGGCATGACAGACTCCCGGGATTATCCAGTCACGATCACAAATTCAGGAATTTGCTCGAGGAGATTTTCTTTATGTTTTTATTCTGTGCTTTTATGTCATCTTTTATCTTTTAGTTTTATACATTAATGTCAAGTATTTTAGGTGATGTTAGAATTTTTTCATAGGCTATTAATTTTGTTAATTCTTTTGTTACGATACTTCATATTTTGTATTTGAAAAAATGTGCAATAACTAAAAAGTCCAAAAAAAGAGATGTTGCATTTTATATTTTCGTTAGAGGTTTTCTTTAAAATATTATCCTAGGATTAAAAAAATTATTTGAGTAGGTTTTTCCTTAGGCAATGAATATCTAGTATTTTTAAAATAAAAATTGCTTTTATATTTCCTATTAGTACATTAAAAAAACAAAAAAAGAGACGAGAATGTTTTTTTAGTACTTCTTTAAGCGTTTTATTTTAAGATATCAATTCCAAAAATCCAAAAAGACTTGATTTTTTGAGTTTCTTCTCTGGGAAATTAGTGATTTTTTTTAAAAAAAAATTTTCATTAGAAATTTTGGATATCATACATAGAAAAAAAGACAACATACTTTATCTTTGGTTTATTTCAAAGCTTCTTTTTTAGGCAATCAAAATTGAAATCCAAAAATATTTTTCATTGTTTGTTTCAAAATCTTGCGTCAGGCTATCAAATGAAAATTCAAAATATTTCTTTTGTGGTTTATTCTTTAGATTTTCTTCCTAAATAAAAAAGAATCAAAAAATGTTCTTCTCTTTTAGAGTCTTTTCCTTAATAAGTTACCATGGAGTGTTTGTTCCAAAAAAGAGAACATCCGTTAAACTTGAGTTTAGATTAGGTTATAGAACATTAAGTCTAGAAAATCTAAAAAAGAAGGATTTTGAATAGTAGTTATTAAGATAAAAAAGAAGGAAATGGGAAATGACAGTTTGTTTATCTTATTCCCGTTCTTTCAGAACTACAGAAAGATCTGATTCATGCGGGGTCATGATACGTAGGCAACCTACATAGGGTTCAATCGAATCATTTTTTTAAAAAAAGGAAAAGGAAAAAGAGAGAAAAAGAAAAAAGAGGTGAAATCATGGGACGTGAGAAATGAGAAGAAAGAAAAGAGGGACAATCACAAAGAAAAGAGGAAGGGAAATGAGCAAGCCAAGAAGTGCTAGAAAAGTAAAAAAAAGGAGAGGATTGCAATGAACAAATTGGGATGATGCCAACTAACTTTTGTACCCTCGGAGTCATTTTAGAACCGATAAATATGGCTAGGTGAATTGCACATAGAGTGAAATTATCTTATGTTAAATGCCCTAACGCGAACGTGATGGCTTCATTTTGTTATACTCATAGCAGAAGGGTAGTTAGTTTGTGGTTTCTAAAGTGGTATCTCTTCTCTACAACACAACGGAACTGAGTTAGTTGATACCGGTGCCAAAAGCAGTTGGTTGAACAAGACGATGGGCTGGTTGAAGAGGTAAATATGCTAAGACAACACATAGAGGACATGTACCGGGCTTGGATGACTAGGATTGCACCACCTCTGCCACCACCTAGCTTTTTAGATGCTACCCTCATCCAAACTCCGGTCATGGTTCCGAATGATCCTCTATACTCTCTAAATACACCTGCTTATTACAGTAGCTCCGTCACTCATCCTCCAACTATATTTTTCCAAAAGTGACCTCCTATCACATACACTATCCCCAACGATGAATACCCACTCAAAGCTCATGATGTCCAACACTACCCCGCAGAGGTTGCCCACAAGGTTCCTGATCGTACAAGCAGAGCCCGCGGGGTGACTCATGTTGAAAATGAAAGATTCATAGGAATAGAGGGGAAAGATGGGATACGCAGGAGGATGGAAGGCATAGAACAGTCCTTGAAGAACAAGCAAGAAATTGGGAGACCAGGGTAACATGGCTTGCAAAGAATTGTTTGTGTCCTCCGCCGTTGGCCTGCCTGCAGGGTTCAAAGTGCCAAAATTTAACTTGTATGATAGGTGTGGAGATCCGGTAGCCCACCTGAGGGTCTATTGCAGTGAAATGAGAAGCGTTGGAGAGAAAGGTGACCTGTTAATGGCATATTTCAGTAAGAGCTTGACTAGGGTAGCTTTGGACTGGTATACTCGTCAAGATTTCGGTAAATGGCCTACATTGGGTGATATCTCTCAAGATTTTGTTCAATACTTTCAATACTAATCTAGTGTTACCCCCAGACCGTGCTTCCCTATGTAGAATGGAAAAGAATCAAAGGAAAGCTTTTGTGAGTTTGGGCTTAGATGGAGGGAGCAAGCTGCTCGAGTCAGTACCCCGATTGGTAAAGATGAAATGCTTGAGCTTTTCCTACATGCCGAGGATCCCACCTACTTCAGTCATTTGATCTCGGCTTTGGGAAAACCTTTCAATAATGTGTTAAGAATTGGAGAGCTAGTAGAATAGGGAATCAAGTTAGGCAAAATCATGAGTTATTCGAAAGACATTCAGAACATCAAAGTAAGCTTCGGCGGAAGAAAGAGAAATAGAAAAGATGATCCGATGGGTTTCCCAATCAACATTTTCAGCCTCAAAATCGTCCTCGTGGATATCCTTGTGTACAAGATTATCCTTCCCAACGCTACTTCTCTCCAAATAACTCCCAAAATTGTACATTACTTTCCCCGTGCCCAGCTCCACAGAATGCCTATCCACCCCCACGAGCATACCTAAAACCTCTTGGATCAGGTTTTTGGCCCAAGCAAGCGTGTAAGAACGAGAGGCTTCTATAAAAAGAAAAGGCTTTCACCCCTATTGGAGTATCATATGCCATCTTTTTCCAAAGGTTGAAGCAATTGGACATGTTGAAGCCGATTCAGATAAAAATGCCAAACCATCTGTCAAAGAAGTTTGATGTTTCTCAAAGGAGCGCATATTGCTCAGATGCCCCATGGCACGACATAGAGAAGTGTTGGAGTCTGAAGAAAGCAATTCAGAGGCTTATTGATGCATGTGACATTTGTCGTACAAAATGTGCAGTAGATACCAGCCAAAGTCCATCGCAGGTGCATAATGAGACGCACATGTCGGGTGTGATTTGTTTTGAAAAGGAATATGAAAATTTTCCTAGGAGCCCCAGGGCACACGTGCTGCTAATCTTTCAGCGCTATCATAGGTTGATCTTAAGAATGATCCGGTGAAAGGAACCCAAAAACAATCTACTAAGAACAATGTGATGAAGACTTGTGAAGTTCCTAGTATTATTGATGCAGAAGTCAGTGGCTAAGATGTCGAGTTTGAGGATTAGAAAGACACTCCATTTCTTGGTCAGCCAAAGAGGAGTGTTGGTGGTTTATTTTGTTGTCATTTCTGTTGTCCGGGTTATTTCCAGGGTTGTAATCCGGATATTGTCTTGTGACTCAAACTCTTCTATACTTTTATTCTGCCTGGTTTGTTTAGTCATAGTAACTCGTCTAGTGCTGTCTAGGTTTGTTCCAGGGTTGTAACCCTAGACTAGTTTGCTTGTCTTGTTGTTTGAACTGTTTCATCACCTATTTAATGCAATTTCATGTTTTCTGTTATTTCTAACCATTTTCTTTCGCTTAGTTCTCTACTCTTTCCATTATTCTTTTCCTATTGGCTCTAGGGATAAGACTTGCATGCGTAATTCATCCTTTTCTCAAAAGTTAGTTTAGTCATGAAGCGTCAAAATAATTCTGAAGATGACATGGACACTTGAGGGAAATAAGAATAGATTTGGAAAATTTGAGATCTTTTGAAGCCCGAACCATGTGAAACAGGGGCAGATAGAACATGAAGAAATCCTAAAAGAAAATTTGCCAAATTAACAGGGGCCGTTCATGGTAAGAAAAGTGAGAGTGTTGTCCATTGGTGCTTTGTATTCCCCCATTTGTAGAAGGTGAATGTGTGGATATGGTTATCAAGTCTGGTACAATCAAATGTTACGAACGTTTTCTGTGGTTTGTTTAATTGTGTTGTTTATATTTGTCATGTTTTGAAGATTGGAATGACAAAGGAATTTGTTTTGCTATCTAAATACTTTATCTTTCGAGCCTTATTTATTTTTTTTCATACCCCTCTTTTGGAATCAATAGCGAAGTTCAGAAACGCAAGCGCAAAATATAAGTAAAAAAAAGAGAAAAGGAAAAGAATGAAAAGAGAAAGAAAAAAAGGAAAAGAGAAGGAAAACAACCAAAAAAAGAAGAAGAAAAAAAACAAAAACCAAAAGAAGAAAAGAAGGGAAAAGAAAAATCACAACCAAAAAAAAGAGAGTAATTTCTATGACATGAACTACGTTTGACCTGATTCCTTTTAGGGGTACGTAGGCAGCCTCACGGTTCGGTCTCATCAAATAAAAATCCAAAAGTTCCCAAGCAAGAAACTGGGGCAGAAGTTGTGTTTGTTGCAAGAATCTGAGTCCGAAAGTTGTAATTTTGAACCCATTTGAATTGTTTTGAGCCTTTGATATCCTTTTTTTCTAATCTATCCAAAGCCCACGTTACGGTCCAAAAAAGACCTTCTGATCAGTCTTCAAGAGATGCCAAGTAGAGCAAGTAGAGGCGATTCATGTCACGGGAAACACTCCGGTCCAAGCAGGAAAGATAATGAAAATGAGAGAGTCTTATTAGTGAAAACCCTCACAGGCACCGTAAGGCGATAGGAGCTGAGAGACATAAAAATGAGAGTCTTATTGGTGAAAACCCTCTAGGAACCTTGAGGGGACTGTAAGTTGAGAGAAAGATCAAAATGAGAGAGGCTTGATAGTGAAAACCCTTTGGGCACTACAAGTTGAATAAGGATTGTGAATCAGATTGGACTATCAGAGCATTGAAGCCCAACTTCACGGTTTGGGTGGGGGGGGGGGTATAACAAGAGTCGAGCATCATATTTACTTAACAAAATAGGCCGTAGGTGCATGTCATGGTCATTAAAGTTGGTATCCACATCCGATAGGTCTCTACTATGTAAGTTCTCTGGCTAGGGATTATCTCCTTCCATCGTCTCTTACTCTGTTCCTTTTGTTTTGTTTATTCCCTCTTCTTGAGTTTGTTTGGCCAAAACAAGCGAGAAATGACTTTGGTCATTAAAGTTGGTATCAACATCGTCCCTTACTCTATTCATTTTGTTTTATTTATTCCCTCTTCTTGAGTCTGTTTGGTCAAATCAAGTGAGAAATGACATCAAAATCCGCCACCATCTTTCCAATTGAACAAAATGGGATCAGGTTGTAACATCAGAGCGGCATAAGTCAGGAAAGAACAACAGGCACACTGATCTGGTAACAATCAACATGCTTTGGGATTTATTTGAAATACAAAGGCTTGGTATATACCAATTCATGGACAATGCAACTGACTGAGGGTTAGGGTGAACAGATCAAAAGTGTTTTCTGTGATAAGATTGACAAGAAGGGTGGTAAACCAGTGACAAGCAAGATCTTTTAAGAAGAAATCAAAATTATCATGGATAGCCATGGAGTAGTAGACCTCAAGGCCAGATCAAGTGATTTGGGTCAAGAAAGAACATCATACACACTGAGGTTGGTAACAATTATGCTTTGGGGATCATGTGAAACGCAAAGGTTTGGTAGATGTCGGTTCAGGAGCAATGCAATAGATGAAGGTATTGGGTTTGAACGAGAAGAAGTATTTTCTGGGTTAGGGTTTACAAAGGAAGTGGTTAGTCAAGGAACAAATAGGGTCTCCAAATGAAAATCAATTATCAAGACAAGTAAAGGAGCAAAAGACCTCAAGGTCAAAGGCCAGTGATTTAAGTCAATAAAGAACATCATACACACGGAGTGGACGCAATGGATGTGCTTTGGGGGTCATGTGAGACACAAAGGTTGGGTAGATGTCAATTATTAAGCAATGCAACAAAAGAGGATATTGGGTCTGAACGGAGAAGAGGTACTTTCTGTGATACGGGTGACAGAGAAATTGGTTAGTCAATAAGAAAGCAATGTCTTTCAAAGTGAAACCAAAGTTACCATGGAAAGTGAAGGAGCACAACACAAAGATGGGACAGCCACCAAGGTTCAGAGGTCAGCCAAGCATCGTAAACTTACTCGTTAATCTCAGGAAATATGTAAGAGTTCTGGTGAAAGAGTTGAAGCGCAACACAAAGATGGGAAATGCCACAAGGGTTAGACAAACATAATAAATTGACTCAGCAATTTCAGGAAAGAAGGTTAAAAGTGCAATAACAAGGGAGCAAAGTAAGGCGATAGGGTTCGGGGGTCAGCCAGGCAACTCAGGCAACTCATCATCAGCGGGGAAAATTAAATACAACGGAACATGACAGTGGGAAGGCCACTTTCAACAAGAATTTCGCAAGCAAACCACCAATTTTCAAATTGAAAAGTTTTCTTTGATTGACATAGGGGCAGAAAAATTTCGGAAGATCCAAAGGGAGGCCACCCACAGGGGAAGGCAGGCACATGGTAGGTATGATCAGAAATCTCAAAGCCCACCTAGAAAATGGGACCCAATTAAAACTCAAAAAAGGAACATAATCCAACATAAATATTCTCCCTAGCAAGAGTCATTAGGACTCGCCTGAATGATGGGACGAAACTTTATTTAGCAATCCCCTGCTGAGACAACCAAGAGTTAAAAAGGGCATGCAAGTTGAAATTGTCAAGACCCTCCTAGAAATGGGACTCAATTTAAAACTCAAACAAGTATGGGTAAAATGGGCAGGCACAAACACCTTCCCCATTAAGGGTCGCCGGGACCCTCCTGAACAATGATCCCCAGCAGAAACAACCGAAAGTTGGAATTGGCATATAATCTGGAACCCTCAGGACCCTCTTGGAAAATGGGACTTATTTAAAGGTTAGAGGTAATCGTGGATAGAAAAGGGCATAAAATGACTTGCATGTTGAAATAAGATTCAGTTAAGAGTTGCCAGGACCCTCCTGAAAGATGGGACTTAGCCTAAAACACAAACAGTCAGGTGGCATGGTAAGGCACAAAATTTCCCCAACAAGAGTCGTCAGGACTCGCTAGGAAAATGGGATGTAACTGTAAATACTAATCCCCAACAGACCTATTTTTCATCTAATTAAAAGTTGTCAGGACCCTCCTGGATAATAGGAAGTAGCTTAAATCACCAGGCCCTGGTAGATCCCCAGCAAACATAACTCAAATAACAAGAAATAGTGGAAAAGAATGCCTTTCGAGAAACATAGCCTAATATTAAAAGTTTTCACTAGTTAAGAGCTTCCAGGATCCTCCAAAATAATAGGATAGTGGGATTTGATTAACACTCACAGATGCACTCAGCACCAAACTGGGGCAAAAAGAATTCCTCTTGTTCTATTTGTTTTGTTGTGATCAGGTAGACAGGCAGCAGTCTCAGGGATTATTTTTCAAACTGCAAGTTTTGGTAACCAAGCGCCCACCTGGAGAACAAGGGAACGCTTTTCAAGTTTCAAGCTTTGATAATCAGGCGCCCACCTGGAGAAAAAGGGAATATTTTTCAAGCTATAAGTTTTGGTAATCAGGCGCCCACCTTGAGAATAAGGGAATACTTTTGGATTTTAAAGTTTTGGTAATCAGGTGCCCACCTGGAGAACAAGGGAATACTTTTCAAATTTTAGGTTTTGGTGATCAGGTGCCCACCTAGAGAACAAGGGAATATTTTTCAAGTAGCAAGTTTGGGTAATCAGGCGCCCACATGGATAACAAGGGAATATTTTTCAAGATGAAAGTTTTGGTAATCAGGCGCCACCTACAGAATAAGGTAATACATTTTCAAGTTGCAAGTTTGGTAATCAGGCGCCCACCTGAAGAACAAGAGAATATTTTCAAATACAAGTTTTTGTAATCAGGCGTCCACCTAGAGAACAAATGAATACTTTTCAAATTGCAAGTCTTGGTAATCAGGCGCCCACCTGGAGAACAAGGGAATACTTTTCAAGTTTTAAGTTTTGGTAATCAAGCGGCCACCTGCAGAACAAGGGAACACATTTCAAATTTCATGTTTTGCTAATCAGGCGTCCACCTGCAGAATAAGGGAATACAATTCAAATTTCAAGTTTTGGTAATCAAGCGCCCACCTCAAAACAAGGGAACACATTTCAAATTTCAAGTCTTGGTAATCAGGCGCCCACCTGGAGAATAAGGGAATACTTTTCAAGTCCGACAATTTGGCATCAAACATAGAGGAAGAGAAAACAAGAAGTTTTATCGTTAGAAATACAAGTCAACAAGGCAACAAGAAGTTTACAGGAAGAAATACAAGGCAACAAAGCAACAAAGATCAAGAGCAAGTCTGAAGATATAGATAGGTTCTTTTGTAACTCATAGTTCATAGCTTAGTCTAGCTTCTTTTTATTTATCACAAGGTGTAATAAAGGGGGTCTAGCTGTAGTAGCAGTAGCAACAACAGTGAGATAACAACTTCGGTAGTCCTAGCTACCAAACACTCCTGAACTACACAATCCTGATTCCTCTTTAGCCGAGGATATTAGGCAACCTCTGAAGCAGGTTGCGGTCAACTGAAGCAGGATGCGGTCAAACTTTTCAAAAATGATTCACACAGAATATTCAAACGGGCAAAAATTGCTCATGTCCGCTCACTTATCTTTGCACGAAAATGCTTTCGTGTTCCGGGAAAAGAGGGGCAGAGCATGTGATTTTTGCCAGATATGAATTACTCCCATAAGTTCAAAACAAAATAATTTTCCTTGCTTACTTGTAATTTTTGATTTTTTAAATTAATTTATGGTATTTTCTGTTAATGGTTTGAATTTGTTTGCGCATATTTATTTTATCTTAATTAATGGAAAAATGCAAAAATATGTGGCATCAGCATTTAGGTTTCAATCTTACATTTTGAGAATTAATTAGTAATTGATCCATTTTATGAAAAAGCAAATTCAAAAATAGCTTAATTTGCACTTTTGAATTTAAGATTGATTTTATGTAATTTTTTCTCTTAATGTTATATTAGTTATGTGTGATAATAATTATTGTAGGAGTAATTAAGTTTTTTATAGGTTAATTAGGGATTTTTAGGTATTGAATAATTTTGGAAATGAAAAGAAAAATGGAAAAAAAGGTAAAGGAAAATCTGAAAAGTAATTAAGTGAAAGAGGAGCCAAATTGGGTCATTGTTAAAATAAAATGCAGCCAAAAAATTCACCCCAAACCCGCCCAATACCCGGGTCAAACCCAGTCATTCATTGTGACATCCAAACGACATCGTTTGAAGTTTTAATTCCAAATCTAATCTCAGCCATTCATCGCAGATTATGTAACGACTATAAAACTATCTCCCAAATCAATTAAAATGTCCGAAAAACGTAGTACCTTGTTCATTCACCCTCCAATCTTAGAACTGTATCCTCCGCCCTAAGCCACCACCGGCCACCCGCCGGAAATCGCCCACGGCGGTGGCCGGCATTCAAATCCTCCCAAACATACACCACTCGAGCATCTCACCCTCCTCTTCCAAAATCCGAGCCTTGTTTCCCTCAAATCCCACCCGGATTGCTCAAATAATTAAAACCCTAATAGCCGCCCCACCGCGTATGGCAGCACCGCCTTCAAATTAACTTCAAAACTGGACCATGTGACCACTATTGCACTCCCATAACAAATCCACCTTTGTCTTCTCCCTCAAATTGATCATTCTCTCCGAATCGTGGGTCACATGTACCGCCACAGCTCACCTCATCTTGCTTCTTTTGAGCTCCGCTCAAATCAAACTTCCGCCCGGTTCGCATGCAAGTAATGGCTAAGTAGAGGAATAGTCAATCGTGTGCAAGGGAGGCAAAGTTTGGTCTCCGATAGGTTTCAAATTCAATATATGGTAAGTCTTTCCTCCTTTCTTGTGTTCTCCTTTCTTTCACTATGCTTCTCCACCTTCTCCGTTTGTTCCTGCAATAAGTGCTTTTCCTTTGTTCCTCTTCCATCCTGGTTCTTCTTTTTTTGTCATTCAGTAGTTACTTTTGCGTATCAGTAGTGTTCAGTTTGGTTCATTCGTTTTAATCTTTTTTTTTGAGTTAGTATTGAATAGGTTAGTTAGTCTATTGAGATGTTAGCCATGTATTACCTTCTTGGTTATTCTAAAAAAAGGTGTTTGGGATCTATCTCTTAGGCACGCCTACCTAGCCCATTGAATTTGTTTGGGGCTCAGAAATCAGAAGGCCCCAACAAAAGGTTAGCCTGAGTCTATTTGGATTCGTCCATATTGGGTCAATTGGCCCAGTGCTTGTTTAGACATTGAGAGGCTAATGGGCATTTTGGGTAGTTTAGGATTAGAGAACCTTTCACAACAAAATAAGGAAGCTTCTAGCAGGGGTGTGCTACAAAAACTTCATTCTATGTCTTGGTTAGCAAGTCAAGAAATGAGGGACTAAAGGGCAAAATGAATTTATGAAGCTTGCCCTAATTCTTGCCTATAAAGGCATTGTCTGATTGCCTTGCAAAAGAATGGAGGAGAGCTAAACAAATACTGAAAAATTCCAGAGGCTAAATCACCAAAAATACTGGTTCATTGCCTCTGCTTTAATTTTTTTTACATCTGAAGCATTTTTTGGTTTCACGTAAAGCTAAACATGATTTGAATCTAGATTTAAATTTTCGGATTTGTGTTGTGGGTGGAAGTCACCGTTTCATTAGTATATAAGTTGATTTCACTAGTCATTTGGTTGAATCTAGGACTTTTCTTGCTGCTGTCAAGTTCTATTTGGTTTGGTCTACTGTTGTGTTGTTGCTAACTTACCATAATCACCTCTTTTCTTTCTATAATCTCCAGGTACACTCCTTGTAACCATGTCGATTATGGAGTAAAATTTGAGGAATTGATTTGAAGAGTTGACGCATGAGAATGATTCTACTTTTTTCTAATTGGTTTTCTATCTTATTGTGACTTTTGTCTAAGTCAGTTTTAAATGAATGGTTTGTAATTAATAATAACGACATGAGGTTCATATGTTAGATTTTCAGTTCATTTTCCTGATTTCCTTCATGTTTTGAATGACTTTGTTAATTAACATAGATCTAGTTTTTCTAAGCTTCAGACCGGTCCTGTTCATCCAGAGTTAGTAATTATGCCAAAGTAATGTCCCTTTAATGTTTATTAAATGGTTGTTAAGAATGTTCACAGCTTTAAGGGTGTGTTGGTGATCAGTAGTATTAATATCAGGTGAAACAATTAATTTTCAGCTGAATTAAGGTTCATTTCCTACTTCTCTCTTCAGTTACATGTGCCTTTACAATTGTTTTGATAATTGAAGCCATCTGAGGTATATGTGGTTGACATAACACGTACCTTTGTTTGTTTGGAATTCTTATTGTTTTCTAGTGCACTATGATTAGTTTTAAGTATTGTTGCTAAATCAATAGACTATTAGTAAGCTTAATTAATAGAAAGATTAATGAGGTAGTGCATTGAAAGCTTCTAATTAAAATGGGTCAGTGGATTAGGGTACCTTGGAATTGGGATGATGACAAAATAGTAGTTGGGGTGAGCTTGACGATTATTATGATGTCTTATCAGCTGAAAACGACTGGATTTAGGTTCTGTTTATGATATGCCTCATGTTATGGTTAGTTTAAAACAAGGCGTGTTCCTGATGCTACAACCGATGAAGAGCTCTCTACTGTTAATGATGCTACCTATTTGAGGAACGAATTGGTTTCCCTTCACTTTTAGTTAGTTTTTAGTATTTTAAGTTTGGATAAGTATTGATAAAATGAGTTTTTAAAAATTTTGTTTGTTTAGTACCGTTTCATCAGTGTTGTTTCCATGCTCATGCATATCAAAAGCTAGTCTTTCAAGTGAATTCCAAAGCTGCCTGTCAAAGCCCATGTATTTAAATCAGCAATTTTGTCTATGAATAACTTCATAACTTTAGACCTCCAATAATCTCAAGATCTAGGAAGAATCGTGAACCTCGTAATTTCATTTAAGCACGTAATTAAAACATCATAATTACGAATATGGTTTCAACGGCGTAGTTGTGATACCTAATTAGTTTTAAAGATTAAGATCCGTAGTTCTTTTAATTGAATAAATTTTATTTGGAAGAAATTGAGGCATGCCATTGGCCCTCATCTAATTAATTTAACTCTTTAGAGATCGAGGCACGTTATTAGCGAACTTTCCATGGCCCTCGCACATCTTGTTTAACTTGAAAACGCGTAGTTGCTTTAGGCGCGTATTCTAATAATATACTTTCCTATATAGGAGTGCCCACTTATGTGGCCGAAATCCAAATCTCAATGATGTTAGAATATGTCAAAAATCACGGGTGCATTTACGTGACGTGGTTCGAGATGCGTTTTTACAACATTACAATCGCCTTAAATTAAATAAAAGCGGCTAAAACTTAAAATTTGTACATAGGTCTAAATGCATTAAAATAAGATAATTAAGCCAAATATATCAGTTGAGCGACCGTGCTAGAACCACGGAACTCGAGAGTGCCTAACACCTTCTTCCAGGTTAATAGAATTCCTTATTTGGATTTCTGGTTCGTTGACTGTTAAACAAAGTCAACCTTCCTCGATTAGGGATTTCAACAGGTGACTTGGGACACCATAAATATCCCAAGTGGGGACTATGAAAATCTCTTAAGTAAATAAATCCCATTTTGATTGTCCTTTAATTGGAAAAGCTCATTTATATATGCCCTTTTGCGGGGTGTAGTCTCCAAAAAGAAGGTGTGACAATAATATGCTGGAGTTCCAGCATATTCTTACCAACTTATTATACTAGAGTTCCAGGATAGTATGCTGGAACTCCAGCATAATATGATGGAGTTCCAGCATAGGAACACTAGAACTCGAGCATAATATACTGGAGTTCCAGCAAGTATATTGGTCCAGTATAATATACTGGATTTTGGAGCACCAGTACTCCAGTCTCCAGTATATTATACTAGAGCCAGTAAAGTATACCGGTCAAGCATAATATACTGGAGTTCATACACAAGTGCACCGAACTCCAGTATATTATGTTGGACCAGTCTCTATTATAGCAAAATAGTGGCTATTTTTTATTAACTTGGTAAATGCTGGCTATTTTTTGATTGAACACTCCAAAAAATGGCTATACCGTGCTATTTTTACACCAATAAGGTCACAAGGCTGGGCCTCGAGCTAGCTGGAATAAGGCCTCGAGGTCTAGATGGGGCTAATAGCAATGAACAATTGATGAAGAATCAATGAGGGCCTCAAAGATGGCCATTTGCAGTTAATAATGTGTTGAAACACGTTCTCAAGGCACTAAACTAAACGTGTGTTCATATTTGTAGGTTTTGATAAATGACAAACGACGCGCAATTGACATATGACGAGATCCAAGCACAAGCGTGCAATTGACACATAACGAGGTTCAAGCACAAGACGAACAAAGATCATGATCAAGCAAAGAAATAAAGTTATACATGAGTCGTTCTTTAATTGTGATCTTGATCCGACAATTAACTCAAGACTTGGCTTCTCTCGTAAAATCCTTTTTATCAAATCATGCATATTTAATTTAAAGCAAAATGATTTTCAAACATTTTATTCTAGCCAAAATGATTTTTAAACATGCCTCTCAAATCTGGACAAAGATAATCGATTATGTACTTTATGATAATCGATTATGTTACGACAATGTACACCAGATTTACAAAGCTGAACAATAATCGATTATGTACCTTATGATAATCGATTATGTTAAGGCAGTGTACATTAGATTTTTCAAAGCTACAAGATAATCGATTATGTACCTTATGATATTCGATTATGTTGAGGCAGTGTCCATCAGATTTTTCAAAGCTATAAAATAATTGATTATGCACATTATGCTAATCGATTATGTTGAGGCAGTGTCTATCAAATTTTACAAGACTGTAAAATAATCGATTATGTACTTTAATCAATTATGTTAAGACAGTGTAGTCCGAAGTTTTCAAAATATAAAAGATAATCGATTATCCTTATAGCATAATCGATTATGCAAATGACCGTTGCCAAAGTATTTTTAAACTCTGAAAGATAATCGATTATACACAATCTGATAATCGATTATGCTAAGTATAATCTGCATATGATTTTTTGAACGTTGTCAGGTAATCAATTATACACAATCTGATAATCGATTATGCTAAGTAAAATCTGAATATGATTTTTTGAACGTTGTCAGGTAATCGATTATACGATTTGGATAATCGATTATTCTGCTTAAAATCTGGGAATGATTTTTGAACGATTGGAAAATAATCGATTATGCAAATCAGATAATCGATTATCTTAGCACAAAATCAGCAATTCTTGATTGGCAATTAGGCAACGGTTGTGGGGTTTTTGAACACTATAAATACAACTCAAAATCAGTCTTCTAAGTACAACAACTGATTATATTCTTGCTAAAGCTTGCATACTCTCATATTCATATTTTCTATTCATTTAATAAGTTTTTGAGAGCCAAACTCTTGACGAAAGTTGTTGTGTTCTTGATCGTATTTATTTTACTCATATCTACTCTTAAAGAGAGTCTTGTCTTGAGTGCTAAGTGTTTGTATACACTTGAAGGGAAGTGTTAATCCCTTGTGGTTGTAAGAAGGAACGTTTTCATTCCTTCGGTTGAAGTCTTGAAGTGTGGTATCTTCGAGCAAAGGTTGTTGAGGCTTGTGTGACTCAAGTTCTCAGTTTGTAACGGTTTGTTAAGCACCCGTAAGCTTAACGAAGTTAGTGGAATCTCGAGAGAGTCTCTCGGGGACTGGACTAGCCACAGGTTGTGGTGAACCAGTATATTTTTGGTGCATTCGTTCCTTATTATTTACTTACCGCACTTATTTCAATCCTGCAATTTTTAATTCCGCAAGTTTATATTATTTTTTATTATAACTCTATTCACCCCCCCCTCTAGCGTTAAGCGTATATTCTAACAATTGGTATCAGAGCCCAACTCTCTGAAAGACTTAACCGTTTGAGAGAAACAATTTATGGCTTCTACTCGTGACTTTAATGCAGGAATAGGTGAAGGACAATGCTCCACCAGACCACCACTGTTCGACGGCACAAACTATACGTACTGGAAGGAGAGGATGAGAATATTCATCCAATCGAATAATTTTCATCTTTGGAATGTTATAATGAAGGGAGAACAAATTCCAACCAAAAAGGTTGAAAATGAATGGGTTCCAAAATCCGAAGATGAATACGATGCGGATGATATCCGAAAAGTGCAGAACAACGCTAGAGCCATCAACTTATTATATTGTGCTGTAAATGCTGATGATTACAGAAAACTATCATGTTGCACAACGGCTAAGCAAATGTGGGATAAGCTGGAAATCACGTACGAAGGTACGGACCAGGTAAGAGAAGCTAAAATTGATTTTCTAACCCATGCATATGAACTGTTTCACATGAAGGAAAGCGAGAGGATCGATGACATGTTCGAACGATTTTCAAAAATTGTCAATGACCTACATGCTCTTAAGAAGACCTTCACGGATAAGGAACTTGTCCGAAAAATTCTTCGAAGTCTCACTCCGGAATGGCGCTCCAAGGCCGACGCGATTCAAGAGTCTATCGGCGTTTCAAATGTCACCATCGACAGACTAAGAGGTAACCATAAAACCTATGAATCTACTATACTTAACCCTCCGCTTAATTATCAAAGGAAACAAAGAATCGCCCTCAAGGCAAGCACGGCTCAACCTCAAAATGATGAGGACTCAAACAACGGAGATAACGAGTTCGGACTCGTTATTAAGAGATTTCAAAAGTTCATGCGAAAAGAGTATGAACGAAAAGGCAAACAACAAGGAGATCAAGTAAAGTGCTATGGATGCGGAGAAATCGGGCACATTAAATCAAATTGCCCAAATGTCAAAAAGGAGAAGAAACCCTTCAAGAAACAACGAGCATACATATCTTGGGGAGGTGACTCCGGAGACGAATCAAGCGACGATGAAGAAGACGAAGCCGCAAATCTATGTCTCATGGCACACGAAGACAATCAAGAAGAGGTATGTCAAATTTCTTCAAAAAATTTCTTTTCTCTTGAGGAAATGCAAAATGCTTTTGATGAATTGTACAGTGAATTCATTAGAGCTTCCGAAACTGTTAGAGACGTAAAGAAAAATTCCTCTTTGAAAGAAAAAGATTTTGAAAAACAACTCTCTTTGAAAGAAAAAGATTTGGAAAAATTGATTTTGGAAAATGAGAAGTTGAAAGAAGAAAACAAATTTTTCGGCAAGAGAAGCGCCGACAAACCCGAGAGTTCTAGTAAAAATTGTATTTCTTGCATGCATCTAAAAGATGAAGTAGAAAGACTTAAGGGCACCCTAGATAAGTTCAATTCTTCTCATAAAAATTTGAATGATGTTCTTGTCAATTTGAAATCGACCAAACATGGCATAGGCTTAAAAAACGAGCCTAAAGAAAAAGTTGAAGCCATCCCCCAACAACCCAAGGCTCATCCTAGGATAAATAAAATAAACATTCATCCTAGAAATAACCATCCTAGAATCGACATGCATCCTAGACCAAACACTAGAAGAAACTTTGAACATTTTAAAGCGCCTAGAAATGGCCTTCAACAATCGCAACCTAGACATACTCGACCTAGAAACAATTATTCTAGAAACGCTGCATATCCTAGAACAAACAGTAGGAGAAATGAGTTTCAAGGATTGCGCAATAGCCATATTGTCAAAAATAGAGCAAACGATTTTCGTACCTCCAACTACTACCAACCTAGAAGAATGCATAATCCTAATGTCATTTGTCACTATTGTAGTCAAATAGGACATATTGCTCCTGCCTGTTTTACTAGACACAGACACTTAACTGCATGTCAAGCACAACAGCATTTTACACCTAACTCTCAAGGACCCAAAACAGCTTGGGTACCAAAAACTCATTGATTTGTCTTGTAGGTATGTTTGAAGGGATCAAGTGCACTTTGGTACCTTGATAGTGGATGCTCCAAACACATGACCGGAGACGCATCCAAGTTCCTTCAACTAGAACAGAAGGAAGGAGGAAACGTTATTTTTGGAGATAACAACAAGGGAAAAATTATCGGCATTGGCTCGGTCAGTAAGAATGAATCTTCTTCCATTAAGCATATATTGCTAGTTAAAGGTCTAAAACATAATCTCTTGAGCATAAGTCAATTATGTGACAAGGGAAATATTGTTTTGTTTGATTCGGAAGAATGCTTAGTTTTTCGTCGTAGTGATTTTAAAATTATCCTTCGTGGATTTAGAATTGATAACATCTATATGGTTGATCTTGAAAACTCTTCATCAGAGTATGTGAATTGTCTTATGAGTAAAGAAGACGATATGTGGTTATGGCATCGTAGAGTAGCTCATATCAACATGCATCTTTTAAACAAATTGATTTCACAAAATTTAGTTATTGGTCTTCCAAATTTGAAATTTGAAAATGACACTATTTGTGATTCTTGTCAAAAAGGGAAGCAAACAAAAGCATCTTTTAAATCTAAGAATATTGTTTCAACTACAAGACCTTTGCAACTTCTTCACATGGATCTCTTTGGACCATCTCACATTGAAAGTCTTGGTAGAAATCGTTATGCTTTTGTTATTGTTGATGATTATTCTAGATTTACATGGACACTATTTCTTGCTCACAAAAGTGAGGCTTTTCAAAATTTTAAATGTTTTCTTAAACGTGTTCAAAATGAAAAGAACACAACCGTCACTTCCATAAGAAGTGATCATGGGGGAGAGTTCAATCACAATCTCTTCACGGACTTTTGTGACGAACTCGGTATTGAGCACACCTTCTCTGCTCCACGTACACCACAACAAAATGGAGTGGTGGAACGAAAAAATAGGTGTCTCGAAGAGATGGCTAGAACCATGCTCGATGAGGCTAAGATTCCCAAATAATTTTGGGCGGATGCCGTGAGTACCGCATGCTACGTTGTAAACAGAATAGCCATAAGGCCAATACTCATGAAAACTCCCTATGAACTCTCTAAGGGAAGGAAACCTAATCTCTCCCATCTTAGAGTATTCGGTTGTAAATGCTTTATTCATAACAACGGAAAAGATAATTTGGGAAAATTTGATGCCAAATCGGATGAAGGAATTTTTCTTGGTTATTCATCACGTAGCAAAGCATATAGAGTATTCAATAATAGAACCGAAACTGTTGAGGAATCCCCTCATATTGTGTTTTCCGAAAATAATGCTCGCTTGGCGAGAAAAGATTCTGGTTTTGATCTTGCAGGCATTTTAAACACAATAAGTCCTCAAGACAAAGTACAAGAGGAAAACCCAAAGGAAATTCACGATGAAATATTGGAACAATCATCGGAGGAAGCGCCACCACTGGAGAAAGAAACGAAACTGCCCAATGCGTGGAGGACAATCAAAGACCATTCTCTCGACAAGGTAATTGGCGACATTGAACAAAAGGTATGTACTCGAAACAATCTTAAGAACACCTTAGGACATACTGCTTTCGTTTCTCAAATTGAACCCTCAACTATTTCCGAAGCAATTGGGGATGAGCATTGGACCTTGGCAATGCAAGAGGAGCTTAACCAATTCAAACGAAATGACGTTTGGGAATTGGTGCCAAGACCCGACAATCATACCATAATTGGTACGAAATGGGTTTTTCGAAATAAATTAGATGAAAATGGTGTAATCACTAGAAACAAAGCTACGCTTGTTGCAAAAGGTTACAATCAAGAAAAAGAAATTGACTATGAAGAAACGTATGCACCCGTAGCAAGATTAGAAGCTATTCGTTTATTACTTGCTTTTGCCTCTTCTATGAATTTCAATTTATATCAAATGGATGTAAAGAGTGCTTTTCTAAATGGTTTTATTCAAGAAGTAGTTTATGTTGAACAACCCCCGGGCTTTGAAGATTTTAAATCTCCCGATCATGTTTCAAACTTAAGAAAGCCCTTTATGGTCTTAAACAAGCTCCCCGAGCTTGGTATGAACGATTGAGCAAATTTCTTTTGGACAATGAGTTCATTAGGGGGAAAGTTGACACCACACTATTTATTAAGCATAAAAACCATAATATTTTAGTTCAAATCTATGAGGATGATATTATTTTTGGTGCTACTAACAATGCTTTGTGCAAGGAATTTTCTGATTTAATGACAAGCGAATTTGAGATGTCTATGATGGGGGAGCTAACCTCCTTCTTGGGGTTGCAAGTGAAACAAATGAAAGAAGGAACTTTCATTTGTCAATCTAAATATTGCAAAGAGTTGCTAAAACGATTTGAAATGAGCAACGCCAAAGCAATGGCCACTCCAATGAGCACATCCGATCATCTTGACAAAGATGAGAAAGATAAGGAAGTCGACACCAAGAAGTATCGAGGTATGATCGGATCCCTTCTTTATCTTACTGCTAGTAGACCGGACATAATGTTTAGCGTATGTTTATGCGCTCGATATCAATCATGCCAGAAGGAGTCGCACCTAAATGCGGTTAAGCGGATAATGAAGTATCTTGTTGGTACAATAAATGTGGGACTATGGTATCCCAAAGGTTCTTCATGCCAACTTGTTGGCTATTCCGACTCCGATTTTGCGGGTTGCAAATTGGACCGCAAGAGCACTAGTGGCACTTGCCATTTGCTCGGTAGCTCTCTTGTCTCTTGGTTTAGTAAGAAATAGGTAAGTGTTGCGTTGTCCACAACCGAGGCTGAATATGTAGCCGCGGGGAGTTGTTGTGCTCAAATCCTTTGGATGAAACAACAACTCTCGGACTATGGACTAAGTATCGATCATATCCCTCTTAGATTTGATAATACTAGCGCCATAAGCTTGACGAAGAACCCCGTTCTTCATTCAAGCACTAAACACATAGAAATTAGGCACCACTTTATAAGAGATCACGTTCTCAAAGGTGATGTCGAAATTGAGTTTGTTGAAACCAAATCTCAATTGGCCGACATTTTCACAAAGCCTTTAGAGAAAGAGTCCTTTTTCCGAATTCGTAGTGAACTCGGGATTCTTGACTCCACGTTGATCTAAGTCATGCATTGCATTTTTTTTGTTTTTCATTACTAACTTGAGCGTCGGAGGCGCCTAATTCTGTTTTGCAGGCATCGCCCCAAAGACAGGGGGAATTATAAAGCACTGGTGCAGAAAAATCAATCTCTTTTAAGAATAATCGATTTCTCTTAAGTACATAATCGATTATCAAGTATCAATAATCGATTATGTTGACATTATATTGTCCCTTTTATATTTGCGATTTTTGGTTAATCAATAAACAAGTTATTTACTAATGTTTTTTTTTGCTAATGTCAAAAGGGGGAAGAATAAGGGCTATGCACTTAATATTTATTGGCATAAATTGAGGGGGAATTCATATGTTGAGGGGGAACTAATTGCATATCCATATACCTGTCTTGGATCGTCATTATAAATTATCTAATATGCATATCCCGATATTGGTTTGCCATTATCAAAAAGGGGGAAATTGTTGAAACACGTTCTCAAGGCACTAAACTAAACGTGTGTTCATATTTGTAGGTTTTGATAAATGACAAACGACGCGCAATTGACATATGACGAGATCCAAGCACAAGCGCGCAATTGACACATAACGAGGTTCAAGCACAAGACGAACAAAGATCATGATCAAGCAAAGAAATAAAGTTATACATGAGTCGTTCTTTAATTGTGATCTTGATCCGACAATTAACTCAAGACTTGGCTTCTCTCGTAAAATATTTTTTTATCAAATCATGCATATTTAATTTAAAGCAAAATGATTTTCAAACATTTTATTTTAGCCAAAATGATTTTTAAACATGCCTCTCAAATCTGGACAAAGATAATCGATTATGTACTTTATGATAATCGATTATGTTAAGACAATGTACACCAGATTTACAAAGCTGAACAATAATCGATTATGTACCTTATGATAATCGATTATGTTAAGGCAGTGTACATTAGATTTTTCAAAGCTACAAGATAATCGATTATGTACCTTATGATAATCGATTATGTTGAGGCAGTGTCCATCAGATTTTTCAAAGCTATAAAATAATCGATTATGCACATTATGCTAATCGATTATGTTGAGGCAGTGTCTATCAAATTTTACAAGACTGTAAAATATTAGATTATGTACTTTATGATAATCGATTATGTTAAGACAGTGTAATCCGAAGTTTTCAAAATATAAAAGATAATCGATTATCCTTATAGCATAATCGATTATGCAAATGACCGTTGCCAAAGTATTTTTAAACTCTGAAAGATAATCAATTATACACAATCTGATAATCGATTATGCTAAGTAGAATCTGCATATGATTTTTTGAACGTTGTCAGGTAATCGATTATACACAATCTGATAATCGATTATGCTAAGTAAAATCTGAATGTGATTTTTTGAACGTTGTCAGGTAATCGATTATACGATTTGGATAATCGATTATTCTGCTTAAAATCTGGGAATGATTTTTGAACGATTGGAAAATAATCGATTTTACAAATCAGATAATCGATTATCTTAGCACAAAATCAGCAATTCTTGATTGGCAATTAGGCAACGGTTGTGGGGTTTTTGAACACTATAAATACAACTCAAAATCAGTCTTCTAAGTACAACAACTGATTATATTCTTGCTAAAGCTTGCATACTCTCATATTCATCATTTTCTATTCATTTAATAAGTTTTTGAGAGCCAAACTCTTGACGAAAGTTGTTGTGTTCTTGAGCGTATTTATTTTACTCATATCTACTCTTAAAGAGAGTCTTGTCTTGAGTGCTAAGTGTTTGTATACACTTGAAGGGAAGTGTTAATCCCTTCTGGTTGTAAGAAGGAACGTTTTCATTCCTTCGGTTGAAGTCTTGAAGTGTGGTATCTTCGAGCAAAGGTTATTGAGGCTTGTGTGACTCAAGTTCTCAGTTTGTAACGGTTTGCTAAGCACCCGTAAGCTTAACGAAGTTAGTGGAATCTCGAGAGAGTCTCTCGGGGACTGGACTAGCCACAGGTTGTGGTGAACCAGGATAATTTCGGTGCGTTCGTTCCTTATTATTTACTTACCGCACTTATTTCAATCCTGCAATTTTTAATTCCGCAAGTTTATATTGTTTTTTATTATAACGCAATTCACCCCCCCCCTCTAGCGTTAAGCGTATATTCTAACATAATGAGCAATAATAAAGAACAATAAATGTACAATGAAAGATACAACAATAAATATGTATAACAATTATTTAAGTGAAGAGCAGAGAATATTGTATTGTATTCTATGGGTTGTGTAATAAGACAAATCCTTTACAAAATTGACAAGGGTACCTTTTATATAGGAGGGGTGAATCCCAACACAATACATATCTAATAGATGACGAAGAAATGCTACTAGTATAGTTGTATAATGGCTCAGTATGGATTTGTACTATTCTTGCAGATCTGGTTAACTCTAACCACGTGTATTTGGGAATTTTTCCGACTTTCCATGACGATCATCGATTGTACCACTCTTAGTTCAACCATAGCGAGACTTTGATGTACTCCCTTGGTGGACACACCTCGGGGTGCACCACATGCTCTACTTCGGGCTTCTTCGAGGTTAGGTGTGGAGCGGCATAGTATCCCCAAAGTCGAACTCCTCAATTTTGGTCGTATACAGATAGTCCCAAAAATTTTTAGAATGAAAAGATAAGAAATGATCTTGATCTCAACTTTCTCGAACATATTGTGATGAAGTCATGCTTGTGACATAAGCATTTGAAGGTTATAAAACATTCCATAGGTTCGTTTCCCTATAAGCATCGAATATACCACCGGTTTATTTTCCCAAAAGAGGTGATTGCGCCACTGATTCGTTTCTCCAAAAGCATTGATTGCGTTGTTGATACATTTCCCAAAAGGCATTGATTGTGTTGTCAGTTACGTTACTGTCTCTCTACAAATAGGGGATTTCTTGTTTCAAGACTTTACTTAGTCTTTCTTCAACAGCCTTTAGCCCTTTCTCTTCTATACATCCTCCTCCAAACTCCTATTTCTATGGTTCAAACCCGTGACCATAAGGTCATATGGCAACACCTTTGTCAGTTATGCCATGGCTCTTTTTGAGAGCTTTTCCCCACTGAGTGGGATTATACTAGGTTGTTATTTTTGTTGTTGTTGGCCCGAAATAATGAGAAAGAAGCCTTAAATTCCTTATGCATCAGAAGATATGACGATTGTAAACCGTTGTTCATCTCTCTTTACTTCAACTTGGTGTGGCGCTTCACTCTTTTTGCTTTCAATGGAGTAAGGTTTATTATCTACTAACTTTTGCATCCCACATTGGTGCAATGTCTCAAGAAGTGTCTTCATAATAGTAGTGCAGACGAGACCCATACTTGCCAAGTTTTTCACTAGGCCACAATTTTCCTTGCTTGTTAAAGCTTTTGCTTTTTGATAGGCTATAGTCTTTTCCTCGTCTATTGCTACTCCGAAGGAGGTTCTCGAAGACAATGCTCTGAAGATCAAAATGGGGTCCCCAAGGAAACGGTTCTCAAAGATGTCGCTCCCGAGGATATACCCTCAAAAGTAGATTAGGCTCTGGTTGTTGTTTTTATCTTCTTTATTTTTGTGTAAGGACCCTCGTGGACCTTTGTAATCATCTTTTGTTAATACAAAAATTTCTCTGTCTTTCCTTTAACTTGTGTTGAACTCCATTTTGCATTTATTTTTGAGAAATCCAAGTGTATGACTTTATCAATCGGTCCAAATACAGGACCTGGTCATAATAAACCCTTAGATTTCAATCGGTTAATATGACATTCCTTTGAGCTCTCTGCTATCCCTTAGACTAAGCCTTGATTGATTTGATGCAAACTTAGGTCGTCGGGACTTCTAGGTCCAAATTGAGTGAGAGCAACTCCCTGATTATTGAAATAAAGCGTAGCCTTTTTAGGCCTCACTGATAGTCCTTGAGTGGTAAGTTTCTTGAACTAAAGCAGTTTTTAGATTTCGCAACTGGATAGGTGTTTGATTGATCATCTGAAAATAAAGATAGCCCTTAGGCTTTTACAAATAATACCAGAGCAAGAGTTTGCTCGAACTCAGTCAACCCGTGATTGAGCGAAAAAAATTTCAAACTTAAAATAAAGATAGTTGGGCCTTATAAATAATCCGTGAGTAAGAACCTACTCTAACTTGGGTAGCCCGAGGGCTAAATAATCTAGTGAGAGTTTGCTCGAACTCAAGAGAAAAATTATCCTGGAGGCTTTATAAATAGTCCCGAGCGAGAACTGGCTCAAACTCGGGTAGCTTTTTGGCTAGATAGTCGAGTGAGATTTTGCTCGAACTCGAAGCAAAGATATCCCTGAGGCTTTATGAATAGTCCCCAAGCGAGAACCTGTTTGAACTTGGGTAGCCCGTGAACTAAACAATCGAGTGAATGTTTACTCGAACTCGAGAGGAAAAGCAGCCCTGAGTCTTTATAAATAGTCCCCGAGCAAGAACTAGCTCGAACTCGAGTAGACTTTGTGCTTAATGGTTGATAACTAGGGATTTTGACGTGTTTCATGATCCTTCTTACTTACGCTTTGATTATAAATTCATACAAACTAGTCCCAAATGGCTCATAAGTTGTGCTTGATTGCAGGTTTGATCGACAAAGTGATGAGATGTCAAAGATCGACTGAAAAGGGTGTGAAACATGCACAAGTACCAAAGACAAAACAACTCAGGAAAAATAGGCCTAGTACGGCTGCAGTACACTTTGTGCGGTCCGCACTACAGTGATTCAGAGAGCTAGATTGAAAGCATAAATGCAATGCGGCTGCAATACATATTGTGCGGTCTGTACTGAAGACACCACGGCCACAGTATCATTTTATGCGGTCCGCGGAAGCCAACTTCAGAGAGATGTCAAGTCCCTAGCTTCAAGCCTATGCGATCCACGGTCGAGTTTTTGCGGACCGATCTAGACGCCTTCGTGGCTGCAGTCCACTTTATGCGGTTCGCGGAGCCTGGGTTCAGAGAGTTGTAATTTCAAAATCAAGAGCCTAGTGCGGCTATACACCATTTTTTGCCATCCGCACTGACCCGTAGGGGCAATTTTGTCTAGTTTTTTCAGCTTAGTATAAATAGAACCTTTTCTATTTTTACGGCATCAAACATTTTAGAACTTCAGCTACACCCGTGAGAAGACTTTTTGTAGCCATTTCTGACATTTTTACTTAGTTTTTATCATTGAATATTTATATTTACTTTACCAATTAATTCATATGTCATTATGTTCATCTATTTCATTGTTTTTCTCTTCAAGCATGAGTAGCTAAAATTATTAGCTAAGGTTATGGCTCAACCCTAGTATGGGTAATTGATGGGTGTTGCAATTTAAGGCTAGATTAGCTATGGGTGTTTGTTATTTGGGTCAATTTTATGGTTTAATTTATGAATTGGTAGTTGCAAATATTGGTTTGTGCTAAGTTGACTTGGTTGTTCTTGAGAAAGAGAGACTAAGTCTCAAAAATTGACCCAACAAGGAATTAGGATGGACTCAAGAGAATTGATAGTCCCAATTAAAGGGTTAAACCTCGAGAGACTAATTAACCGACTTGAACCTTAGTTGCTTGAGCAAAGTTTCTTACCCATTTGGTCTTGATAAAGTCAATTAGGAAAAATCACTCTCTCTACCGAGAGGTGTGAGAAGTGGGTAAAATCGTGCAGCGTTTATAGCATATTTCCCAATCTTGTCAAGCTTGCCATAGAAGCAATTACTCGTCAATTAGCCACCTAGGTGAAAGTCACTACCCAAGTGCCTTTTAAACCATTATACAACTTGTAGCAATTTTCACTTAGTATAATCAGTTATAATTAATAGTTGATAATAGCAGATTGTTAGAAAAAAACCAAAAATGATGAGAAGATCAATTAAGAGCACACTTGCAATTCTAAGCTAGATAGATACATAACTCCAATTCTAGCTCTCTGTGGATTCGATCCCGGCCCAAAATCGGATAAAAGCTATTGTGACCCTCTCTTGCTACTCTTTAGTAGTGTGGAGTTTGCAACGATCAATGGTCGAGCAAAATTTTGCTCGAACTTGAAGTAAACATACCCCTAAGGCTTTATGAGCGAGAACCTGCTCGAACTTGGGTAGCCCGTGGGCTAAACAATCGAGTGAATAATCGCTCAATCTTGAGAGAAAAAGTAGCCATGAGCCTTTATAAATAGTTCCCTAGTGAGAACTGGCTAAAACTTGGGTAGCCTTTGGGCTTAATAGTCGAGAGATCTTTTCCTCGATCTCAATGTAAATATAGCCTTGAGGCCTTATCAATAGTCTCCGTGTGAGAATTAGCTCGAATTCAGGTGGCCTTTGGGATTTAATAGCCGAGCGATAACTAGTCGAGCCCAATTCGTAGAATTTTCTTAATAATTTCTGACAATCTAATTCCCAATGCTTTGGTTCTAATTCCAAAGTAATGATGTAAGCAGTTGAAGTGACTGAAGGGTTGCTTCGGTACGATTCTCAAGATCATTAATTGTAGGCTACCAACGTCGGCCTTCTAGATTTCTCAGCACGTTCAAACGATATTTATAAATAGACAAAACCCCATAACTTTGCCGATATTACTCCCTTAGTGCTCCTAAGATTTCATTTAGCCCCTTTAAATTTCTTTGAACTCCCCTTTTCTTTTCTAACTTCATTTTCCATTTTCTCGGATCCTTTTCTTTATAAATGGTAAAAACCTCTAAAATTGTTCCTCAAAAGAAAAAAGCTTTATCGTCTTCTCGAACGACTAAAGGTAAACCGGTTGTTCCTCCCAGTATCGAGGAGTGTACTCCCGGGCCTTGCGATATATCTTCTAATTTCCAGGTCGAAAACCCCTCCTTTCATCTGGGACGATAGGAACCCATTCTCAATATATCAGTTAATAACTGAAATCGAGAAGATGAAGGCCAACTGCCATTGGGGGAAGTCGGTGCAAGTAGAGATTCATTCACGAAGAGCAGACATAACTAAGCACAAATTCAGTTTCCTCAATGTATACACATATCCTTTCACCTTAGGCCCGGTAGAAACCTCTTTAACATTGATAGATCCAGTGATCCTCAATTTCTGCAGCTACAATCAGGTGACACTTGGATAAATCTATCCATCCTTCTGGCGCATTCTTTGTACGATCAGGTATTTCTCAAACATGGTTGAGGGGATACCTTTTATCATAGACTATCTAATTAGATTGTATAGCCCCCGGCTCAATCAAGTGGCCTGATTAAGCTAAAACGTCAATCCGTGAAGGCCTTTTTGGCTAGCATCGGAAGACAAGGACCGGGGGTGGATGAGCCGCTTTGTTCGAGTCAGTACTTCAGACCTGATCACTACTAAGAGAATGCCATTTCCTGAGAAATGGAATATAAATCGTAAGTAAACATATTCCACTGATCGAATACCTTTTATCAACTTTGACTTAACTTTATTTGATGATACAGCTGTCGAGTGGTATCTCGGTGTTGTCAACAATATCCCGAGCTGGGTTCGACGACTTGATTCAATCTCTCCATATGCTAAGTTCTTGTGGCGCAATCTGGCTTAAGACCCATTGGGAGGCCAAAAATCATGGTCATTGTTATCTCGATTTACATTTGAGCTCTTTAGAGAAGATATTTCTTGCTAGTAATCTCATCTTTTATACCTATGCAGGCCTCGGAGAGGCCGTTTTGATGATGGAACCCCCATGGGGAAGCAGATACCTCGAAGCCTGCTAAGGAGAAATAAAGAAAGAAGAAATCACTAGTCGGGTTTGTGAAGCCAAAAAGGGCTATAGCTCAAAAGCTCGAGGCCGATTTAATGGCCTCAACTCGGGAGGAGACTGAAAGTCTTTGTGCCAAGGGCGAAGAGAATGAAGATTTCCTGATGGTTCTTAGGGAGAGAAGAACTGTTGCTCCCTCGAAATCTACTTAGTTAAAGGTGACTGAGCCGGAGGATTTTGGAACTGAGGCTATCGAGGTGGCCTTAGACCAAACTAAGGGAATTGCTAAAGGGGGCTTAGACAAAGTCCTCGGGCCGACCGACGACCAAAACACATCGGGTGCCGAGGGGCACCTGGCCAATGAGTCTGAAGTAACCAATAATGAAGCCCCTCATAGGAGGGAGAGGTCCCCCTTCAACCCAGTCGAGGTGAACAAGGTAGATGAGCCTCTACCGGACCCATCACTCTCTCCTGGGAAAATACGAGGTGCCCAAGATATGAAAACTCCTATCGCAGGGGCCTTCCCTAGAGAGAATAGTATGTTTGAAGGGTATTTTGTAGGGATTGAGGAAGGCTTTGATCTGGATGCAACATTGATATATGAAAAAGCCGAGAAGCTTCGAAAATAGGTGATCTTGATTTGACCATTGTGTTCTGAGTTTTGATTTTTGTTTTTTTGACTCCTTTCCTTTGTGTTTTTAGGCCTTGAAGCTCTCTAACCAAGCTTTTTTCAAGTCACAAGCTGAGCTCGCTCGTTGTGAGGATGAATTTAGGATGCTCGTTTTTGAGTTTGACGAACCTAAGGCCCTTCGTGCCTAAAAGAAAAGGGATCTAGGTGACCTTCGAGCTCATTTAGAGAGGATGTCTCTAGAATTGGTCGACCTCAATGAGTAGGTAATATGACCTTCGTGAGATTATTTTTATGCTTCAGTCAGCTAAGCGTTTGATACCTTAATTTGACTTTTTCAACTCAATCAAAAAGATGATCAAATTCCATAGGAGGTTAAGGTGAGAGATACCGAAATCATTGGGCTGAAGTAATGCATCGATGAGGTGTCCTCTAATAAAAAAAAATCTTCAAGAGAAGCTGATCTCTGTCGATATCCAACTCCAAGGGGTAAGGGGACAAAGCCGTAAGAATAAATATTTCCATGTCGAATCAGTTGCTGAGCTATCTAGAGTTAAGTCTGAACCAGTCGCTCTCATGTTCTTGTACCGAAAAAATGTCGCTGCTGCAAATGCTCGAGCCAGGAAGGTGTCCAAAGTGGCCGAGCTTAAATTGTCTCAAGCCTTGGAACATGCCCGACTAAGATCTCCGAAACAAGCTTTCAAGGATGTATATGTAGGGAGAATCGATTTTTTCTACCGAGATTGAGAGGATGAAGGTCCTAGAGGAAGAATCAACAACTTTGCTTTCTTCCAATGATGGTTCAGCCAGTGAAACGACCAGCGACTCAGAAGATGATAGAGATGATGGTGAAGTCCCCGAGGGGGATGAGACCATCGTTGTTCCGAGGGTCGAGGACCAGGCCATTGAAGGCACAACTTCTGAGGGAGCTCTATCTGGTCAAGTAACCCTGATGGTATATTAGGTTTTCATTTTTTCCTTTTTTGTGTAAGGGCTCCCGGTATGAGCCTTGTAAATACGTAGTCGTGAAACTTTATCATATATATATATATATATATATATATATATATATATATATATATATATATATATATATATATATATATATATATATATATATATATATTCGTCATTTCTTGTTTTTCCTTTACATATATGAATTTTTGATTTTCGTCATTTCTTGTTTTTCCTTTACCTTTCTAGAATAAATTTTGATATTTGTCGATAACCAATTTGATGTGTTGGACTTATGATATAATCCCCTCAGTTTTTCATGCTCGATGAGTGATTGATAATATTTAACCTTTCGGTGTATGATCCTCGAGTCAAATTTTATCTTGGCTTTATTAACCATTAGGTTTTCAACATATGGCCCTTAGTCTCTTTTAGGCTGGACCTTAGGCTCTTATACACTGGCCCTTAGGCTCTCCAGGCTAGCCCATAAGTTCTTACACATTGGCCTTAGGCTCTTTAGGCTGGCCATTAGGCTCTTACGCAGCTCTTTTTAGGTTGGGTCGATGCGACCTCTAATATGGATATAGTTTTCCCTCATTTTGGCTAAAGAATTTTTGAAGTTTGATTATGTCTTGGAATGTTTAATGTTCATCCAACTCTTCGACGGCTCAAATGAGAACCTCGATTATGAGTCGATATGTGACGATAGCCAAGTGCCTCGGGAGGTTCACTCGAAGACTGAATTTTTGAAGCCTTTTTATAGTAAGCCGAATGTTTTCGTAGCTCCTTTATTGTTTGGAGCTGATATTATCAAAGCTCCTTTGCTTATGCCGAGGAAGCCTGATTAACGGGTTCTTTTTGAAGTATTTGGGGACCTTTAACTTTATGGCGGCGTTCAGAAATCTACGAACCGCATTAATTTGGCCGGAGCCTTTTGATTTGACCATAGCCATAGTTGTAGCACCCTCTTTTTTTCCCTTTCTTTGCATCGGGAGATCAGGTTTATGACATTTTGGGTATAGGATAACTCATTCCTTTTAGGAACTGTGTTTTGCATTTGAAGAGTCACCACCTAATGATTTAAGGTACACTAGGACACTTAAAGTTCACTTCTAAGTTTGTTATAACCAGAAATGGGGTAAGGGCTTGAAGTTATCTTAAAGGGAAGGTGTTAGGCACCCCTCAGGATCCACTAGTGTGGTTCCCCGCCAGAAGGTTCTTTGTGAATTTCTGCAATCAAGTAAATAAACAAGGCTCAAATAAGAGGGGATTTTAAATACACAAATGTTTGGAAGTGATAAAAGTAAAATAGAACAATCATTGAAAGGCTGATTTTGAAAAGAAGTCATAATTCTTTAAAGGAAAAGAAAAGGGAGAGAGAGATCCTAAGTTTATTTGTAATATAGATCATATCAATGCAATACTCGGTAATCACTCCTCAAAAGAGAGGCTACACGTGGTATTAGTGCACCGCTCATCATATCTATATCTACCCTTCCCACTCTGTTAAGGTACTAAAGCGTGGATTGATCTCGACCACTATTGCATGCTATTACCCGTCGCGTTCCTGTCAGTCCCGGAGGCACTTATGACCACTATTACTAAGGGGGGATATTAGGATCACTTTGAGGTTTCAAAGGTAAAAAGCTAAGGCGACATATAAAACACATAGAATGCATGTTAAAGGAGGATAGCACGTAAACACTGAAGGCTCAGGTATACCTCCTTAAACAAGGCATATAAATAGCATGACTCAAATAACAATCAAGGTCTGAATCTAAAAATACTATGGCAAGGGTAGTTTGAGTTGTTGAAGTAGACCAATTAATTACGTAACTCAGATAAGAAGTCCGAATCAGGCCTGCCTGCTGTTGTTTCAATTACTAGTTAATAGAAACGCTCAGTTTTATTTATTGTTATTAACTAAGGCATGCCTAAGTGTTTGGGTGAGATCCTATAAACACAGTATCTATTACTGAATTTAATTCTTATAAACATGATATCCAGTTGAGAGTGAAGTGGAAACAGGCACAATTTTACTTGGGAATTCCTATCAGCATGACTTATAAAAAATACTAATTTTAACGTTATGAACATGACGTCTACTTATAGTCGTTTAGATCCTAAAATCATGGTGTCTAAGTGTGGTAACAAACATGCAAAATTTCATAATAAGTTCTATAGGCAGGTTAATTAAATACAGAGTCAGACATGCAGAATTTATTAGAGGTCAGATCCTATAAGCATGGTGTCTAAATGTAAAGTTGAACATGCAGGATTTAAAGTAAGTCCTATAGGCATGGTGTCTAAATGCAAAACTTAAAGTAAGTCCTATAGACATGGTGTATAAATGTAGAATTGAACATGCAGAATTTGAAACCAGTCCTATAGGCATGATTTCTACCCTTCTAACATTTGAACATGCATAATTACCCATCCCTTTTCCACTAGCCAACCCTGAATGTTTATTACAAATTATTACAGACCACAATAATGAATTTACATCAAAAAAATATAAAAGAAAAAAAAGAAGTTACAACCAAAGGAAGTCTGATTCTTGACTTCCTGCCTGATTTACATAATTATTCATTGCAATTGCCATTTGTTTCAAAGCCTTTCTCCGACTTGGGTGTGTCAAAATTCCCTAAGGGTCTTAAAAGACCCCGGGCAGTCGTTACACCCAAGTTTGCACAACTATGTAGAGATGAATGCAGTGTGGAAGGGAAAGACCTTATGTGGCAAGGTTCGGAGGGAGTTCATGGGACCCAAGACAAGGCTCACATAAGAGGGGCAGAACCTATGTCTAAGAATATGATAGAAGTGCAAGAATAGGGATTTAAAACTGAGTGGAGAATAGAGAGGGGTGGGGGTTTGGGAATACATTGCAATGAGCATATGTCATTTGGCAGAGATCAGGTTTGGGCATGCACAACAATAGATGGTGCTGGCATACCCTTAGCCAGCTAGAGAACATACCATATAGAGGGGATATTGAGGTTATGATCCCAGAGGGATCAGGTCTGGGTCATGCACAGCAATGTCTAATGTTGTCATGCCCTAAACCAACCAAAGGATACCAAACACATAGGGAATATGGGGTTTAGGATTCATAATTCATAATAAATGACAAACAAAGTTCATACATAAGAAAGGATTAATTTAGAAAAGGAGAGGGCAGATTACAACATTTTTAATAATGGAACTCGATTAAACACAAGTAGGAAACAAATAAGAATAAAGAAAATAGTAAAGAAACATGTTATTGTTGATGTTGAAAAATTAGTTAGAACATACCAGTAAAGAAGAAAGTGCAAAAAGAAAAGTAATCAAGCTTCCCACATCCTAGCCTTGGCTTTCAGCCGGCTAGGTAAGGTAGCAACACAAGCAACAACAGAGAAAAGCGAGAGAGTTTTAGTAGAGTGTGTGTTCTGAACTCAAGTTTTTATTCCTTTTTGTTCGTGTCTTTGAAAGAAGAGAAGTGCAGGGTATTTATACCCCTTTGAAAACATGAGTGAAATAAGATAATAAGTAAAGCATCAATATAAATATGGAAACAATCAACAATCAGAATCAATTAACCAAGTGATTCCACTTTAATCGAAAAATCACTTGTTTAATGAGGGTATTAGATTCAAAATAAGGAAAGAAAATCAGTTTGTACGTAGGCTGATTATTGCCATAAAAGAAGTAGTAAAAATATTAAGTAAGCAATTGAGTCTAAGTATAAAATTATACTTATTTTGGAAATTCAGCAAGGCAAAATAAGGACAGGAATCAATTAACTTTAACATGCAAGTGAAATTAGAGCTCACAAAAGAAAAGTTTTGAAATCAGTCCCAAGATTGAAGATCAATCAAAGAAGGAACCTCAGCATATAAATAGAGTGAACAAACACTAGACATGCGAGGCAAAACCTATTGGAAAAAGAAACAACATGCAATAATAGCACAAGGCTCAGTAGATAGCAAACATTTGAAGCATAATAATCAAGTGGGTCAAGTCACATTGAATCCATACTGAAGAAAAATAGAGTATCAGAAGCATGCACTGGGTCTCACAGTAATAGATGAAAAAACCTTTTGAAAAGTTAGGGTGGCAAGCATAGTCGAGTTTTAAAGATAATAAAAACCCAAAATCAGAGGACTCACATAAATAAAGGAGATTTTGAGACAAGAAACTGTCAAATCGGTTCAGGTATTCAAAAAATAGTTTCAAACCCAAAGGTATAGGTTCTTTCAACAATAGTCGAGCTTAAAAGATGATAAATATATAAATCGAACAAGAACTTAACCAAGCAAGCACTTATCTAACAAGCAACTTCAGAACTCGAATGAGACCCAAAAGAAATTAGGGTTTTCAGCATACCAACTCATATAGGAGAACAACATAAGAAAAATATAGCAAAATCAGAAACAAGTTAAAATCAAGAACCGGTTTTGAAAATAATTTAGAAGAAAAAACCATAATCGGAAAAGATGAAGAATCTTTTTGAACGAAAAGTTAAAGAAGCTTCGAGAATATGCTTAGAAGTTCATGGCAAGCATAGATCTAAAGTAGATCTGAAAGAAATCGAAAAAGTCTTAGAGATCAGGGTTTTAGAGAAGCTCAAAAGCAACAAGAAAGGCCTTGAAAGTTACCGATCTAAACATGATAGTCAAAGGTCTAACTCGAATGGTCGTTGCTGGCTAGAGAAAGGCAGGGGATGACTGGAGAAAAGTCATCGAGCAAGGACTGGGCCAAATCCCTTCAAAGTCTTGTCATGAGACCACAGAACCAAACACATAGAAGCCATGAAAGGATGGTATAGGTCTCTGATGACCCCGGAAGGCCATGGATTGGGGTGGATTAGGGTGGCGGCGGCTAGTGTTCAGGTGAGGTTTTAGAGAGAATTGGGAGAAGAGGGGATTCAATGGCAGTTGGTGGTGGAAAATGAATTAGGTTTTGGGGTCGTTTGGAATTAATTAAGAAAAGGGGAATTATGGTCGTTGGTCATTGTGATCAACGGCCAGGATTAAAAAGGGTAGATAGGTATTTGGTTTTTGGTCATTTAAATGGGTTAGGGGTCGGGTTTGAATAGTAATTGAGACGGGGTAATTGGTATTCAGATTAGGGTCAAATTTAGGCCATAATTGAAATGAAATTGGGCCATTATTTAAATAGCCAATTTTCCCTATTTAATTTATAAAAAATAATAAAATGATTTTTGGAAATAAATTGAAGGTACAAAAATTATTTATGACATATAATTTAACCATTTAAAAATATAGGACTTGATCTTTATAAATATAAACGTAATTAATCATAAATGAGGCTAATGTTGCAATTATACAAATTTTAGCCCTAAAAATGCTAAATAATTTTGTACAAATATGAAAAATTCCCTTAGCTATATTTTAGTGTAAATCTAAAAGTTCCACAAGTGAATTGCATAATTGATGATTTTATAAATAATTATTGGATTTTTATGGATAAAATAGGGGGATAAATTAATTTAAAAATCTTTAAAATTAAGGAAAAAATAATGAAACACGTGTATATGCTTATATGTGCACATATATCATATTTTGAAGGTACTCTGCATATAAAAACATATACAGTGAAAAATTGGGTATCAACAACTGCCCCTCTTTACCCGAAAGGATGAAAGAGTTGTCGGGTAAAGATATGATGGCCAAACTTTGACGGAGCGAAACAGTTTGAAAAAGATAGGCCGCGTCCTAGCTTCGGAGCTACCTACATATCTCTAGATTTACAGGAATCAGGCCATATGTAGTTCATGATCTATTGGCAGCGTATGCCGACAGGTATTTTCCAAGAACATATGCAATATTTCGGTCATGGTGAGTGAAGGCTTACGGGAATAGTTAGGTCTGATGTGCCTGCGGGCACTAGAGTGGGAATGCTCCTGGTAGGACGGTTGTTGCTTGCCGGTGTACCTGTAAGTAAGTAATAAAAATCATATATTGTGCATAAATTTAGACATGATGCAAATTCCCGCCGGACCATGAATATTGTCTTTGGACGGTTAGGGTGACTTCTTTAGACCATGGTGTCCTAAGCTATAAAGTGTATAATAAAGGATTCACAGGTTATGAAATGCTGCTCTTAGACTATAAAAATGGTGCCTCCGAACCATGACGCCCTTGAATAATGATATGCAAAAGATTGAAAAGGATACTCAGGCCATGACATGGTGTTCTCGGGCTATGAGGATGGTGCCTCCGAACAATGATGCCTTTGAATAAGTTGGAGATATTTCAGCCCATGAAGGATGCAGTAGCATGTGGCGATCTTTTAGACATGCAATGTACCTATCTTTCAGCCATGAAATGTGTGAATCTTTTAGCCTTGAAATGTGGCGATCTTTCAGTTGTGCAATGTGGCGGTCTTTCAGCCATGCAATGAAGTAATCTTTTAGCCTTGCAATATGGATATCTTTCATCCCTGCAATGTTGATGGAGACAACATTTAGTCTCGAAAGGCAGAATGGTAGCCCTATGCAAGTTGGAAGGCAGAATGGTAGCCTTATGCAATGAAAATATAGATAGAGGTAGAGCTTAACCTCGAAAGGTAGAATGGTAGCCTTAATGCAAGTTGAAAGGTAGATTGGAAGCCTTATGAAATGCAAATACAGGTAGAGGTAGAGTTTAACCTAGGAAGGCGGAATAGTAGCCTTATGCAAGTTGGAAGGCAGAATAGTAGCCTTATGCAATGCGAATGCAGATAGAGGTAGAGATTAACCTCGAAGGCAGCATGGTAGCCATATGCAAGAGAAGAAGTAAAATAGTAAATGACAGTAGAGTTTCTAAAAAAATAGTTTTTAGATGAACCACCGACTGTGATGCAATTTAGGACATTACAACCTCTCTTGCTACGGAATTTTAAGGGTCCTCTTCAAAATTTGCCCCAGTTTCCAATTTCGGGGTGAAATAAAAATTTTATTAAATAGTAACCGAACCAATAGGGCTGTCTGCGTTTCCCCTCTTAAATGGGAATCAGGCCGGGTGTAGTTCAATTTACACTATATAGGGAAAACATAAAGATTACACATAGTAATGCTTGACTGCATCTGAATTAATCGGCTTTGACCAGATCTCTATTTCCATTTCTGCAAGTATGAGGGCTCTTCCTACCAAAACCCAGTGAACCATGTGCGGACCCTGCCAGTTAGGAGAGAACTTCCTTTTGGCCTCAGCTTGATGTGGAAAAATTTTCTTTAATACCAACTGCCTTGGTGTGAACTACATGGGCTTGACTCTCTTGTTGAAGGCTTTAGACATTCTGTTCTTTTTCAAACTCATATTAGGCTTGAACTTCCTAAGCTTCTGCTTTACCGGCGGACATGTCGAATCAGTTGGCAGTTTATGGTCCACAATAGATATACTTAGACCAGTCATGACATCATAGGACCAGGTGAATATGTCCTCATATTCCTTTAGAAATTCAGCATATTCCTTCTTTTCTGATGGAAATAAGTGAACGTTAATTCGTGTTTCCTTAACGTTTTCTGCATCTCCCTGGTTAAAATTTCGATCTCGTCAAGGTTGGGCTTATGTCTGTTCTCAAAGTTCTCAACTTCTTTGACGATCTCCCCTGGTATGTCATCTTCTTCTGAATCAATGTCTGTTTCTTGTGTTGTCTCATTGCATGTCACAGTCGTTGGTTCGTTAAGATAAGTAATAGTAATGTTGTATAAGTAAAGTAATGAGGGAAAATAATAATGAGTGTTGATTCATAAGAAAAGTCGAATTGCTTTGATAAGTTTCATGACATTTTTGAACATTGAAGATCTTTTTACGGGAATGAAGATGCGAAAAAGAAATATCATCTAGTAAAGATAAACCAGTGCATGATGCTTGTTTTAGACTTGCTACCCCAAGGCTCGCCGAGCTATGGTGGTCCTAATGGTCCAATTGTTGAGGTATGCCCCTCTACTCACAGCTTGTATGGAAGGACCTTCCTCCCCCTCCTCCTCGAGAACAACAAAGCAGTCCATGTCATTGTCTTCTAGGAACAAGTACTTTACCGCATCGAGTGCTTCTTCTTCGTCCATCCCATAAACAATTCACCCTGTTAGAAAGTCTGCCGGTAACGCAGTATTGGTTGTTCCAGTGGATATTAAGGACCGCGCCATGGTGGCCACCAGTTGTTGAATTCTTCCCAAGTGTACTCATACCTCAGATCGAAAGTAGTGTCGTGTTTCTTGAGTTTTATGGGATTAGCAATTCCTTGAAGGTTCCTGTCGAGCCCCTTTTCCAAGTTTGTACCCACTCCAATTCCATATACTCTCGATCTTGTTATCCCACCATTTATATTTGTCAATAGAATTAACTCTCTTGATTTGGTGGTAGGTCTCTCCACCTAGCTTTCTTCTTCCCTCTATTGCCGGAATGGTTTGACGACTGTATATAGAATTGCATTCGTCACAGTGAATGTTCACTTCATGGTGATTCCATTCAAATTTTACGGCCTGATGTAGTGTTGAAGCTACAACCCCCGCAGCATGAATCCAGAGTCACCCTAGCAACAGGTTGTAGGATGCCGGCGCATCTATCACTTGAAAATTGACCTAGAACAAGGTTGGTCCCATTTGCAGACACAGGCTAATCACATTGATGGTGGACCTCTAGTACCCGTCAAAAGCCTTCACATTGATTGCTCATTCTTTTATCTCGTGCAGTCCTTTACCCATATTTTTGAGTGTTATCAACAGAAATATATTAATGCTGGAACCCCCATTGACTAAGATCCTAGTGATGAAGTAGTCTTCACATTGCACGGTGATATGCAAGGCTTTGTTGTGACCCAACCCTTCAGGCGGCAGTTCTTCCTCATAGAAGGTGATTTTATGGCTTTATAATACTTGTCCAACCATATTAGCCATTTCTCCACAAGTGATGTTACTTGGCACGTATGCTTCACTCAGTACCTTCAACAGAGCATTTTAGTGTGTCTTGGAACTGCAGCAATGAGAGGATAGATATCTGCGATGGTGTTTTGTTTAGCTGGTGTATGATCGAATACTCCTTAGCGTTTATCTTCCTCCAATGGTCATCTGGACCTACTTCAATGATGAGCGGCCGGTCGGAAGCTTGCTTGCTCAACTCAGCTAAGTGTTCTGGGGTATAGACTCTTCTAATCCTTTTCATACCTTGTGCTGCAATAGTCTCTTCGAACTTGACTTTCCTTTCCTCCTAGCCTCGACTGCATAATACCAAGGTATTACTTTTTTATAGAATGATGGCATGGTGGTCATTTCCACTGGAATCGATATGACCACCTTTACTTTGAATGGGACAGGTGATTGGCCCAAGAACAAGTGAAGTTTTGAAAAATGACAAATGAACTCTGTCATGGACCAGGTCCATCATGTGAAGCACAGTGTTTGTCATCCCTTACATGTGATATGCACGTGAAGGAGATAAGTCCCATTGATCAAGCAGCAATATCTCCTGAACTGATCGAAAAGGTTGCATGTGGAATAAGGAGAGAAAGTCTTCTTATGAGAAGAGAACACAATACAGATGAAAGATAGGGTTGGAGTTTGTGTTGTTCAAGGACTCAACTTCGATGGAAGATCAGCAAGTAAGTCTCAATAAAACTCTAATTACTAACTCATTAAATAATGGTGATTGTTTCTTTTTACAGGCATTGCACAAATCAGAAGTTAAACTAAATTGAAAGAAAAAGAGAGAGGAAATTTTGCAAGAAATTTATATGAGATTTGTGTGTGCATTCTAAAGCTACTTAGACAAGGTAGAAGAACCAATTCCATTGTGTCTTTCTTTTATTCTAGTTCAATTGTAGTAGGTGATTTAAACTTGTACCTTTCAGCTTTCATAGAAGCAATTGTATTAGGTACTTTGAGTATTCAAGTTATATTTAACTTGAAGTTATCGCAACAATTAAGGATGTGTGCCATAACGGGATTAGAGTTTAATCCTTAGGTTTACAAGAGTTTTGAAAATTATGTTTTGGCTCAGTGATTTTAGTGGAAGTTTGGGAGAATCCTATTGAGTAGTAGGTCGTGGTTTTTTCACCTTTTGATCTAGGTGTTTTCCACGTAAAAATCTCTATGTTCCTTATTTTATGTACTTAGTATTCCGCAAATAGTAAAGTCAGTACACCTAGAAGAACCAGGTTCTTCTAGAGCGAAAAATTGGGTACTACACAAATCACCCCTGTCTTGTGTAGTATTGACGTATAAAATATCAATTGGTATCAGAGCGATTTATCCTTGAAGAGGCTAACACCTTAGGAAAAGATCAACATGAGTGCATCACTTGGGAACTGGGAAGGGCAATCCTAAGCTAGGCCTCCACTTTTCAATGGACAGTACTATTCTTGGTGGAAGAACAGGATGAGGGATCACATTATAGGAGAAGATTATGAACTCTGGGACATAGTCACTGATGGTCCTCTAGCAACAACTAAGAAGAATGCTGAAGGAGTGGATCTGCAAAAGACAAGGGCTGATTGTACTGCTGAAGACCTGAAGAAGTGGGAGACAAATGCTAAGGCCAAGAAATGGCTTGTGTGTAGACTAGGTCCAGATGAGTACAGTAGAATTCTGAGTTGTACCACTACTAAGGAAATCTCGGACACGTTGCAAGTGGCTCATGAAGGAACACCTCAAGTGAAGAGGTCCAGAGGGACACTGATGTATTCTCAGTATGAGAACCTCACTATGAAGGAAGGAGAAATTATCCAAGAGATGTATACTAGGTTCACTACACTGACAAATGAACTTAAGTCTCTTGGAAGGATTATTCTTGAAGAAGACAGGGTTGAGAAAATCTTGACAAGGGTTCTGCCAGTCTGATGGGAAATCAAAATCACTGCTATTCAGGAATCTAAGAATATTACTACCCTCAAGATGGATGAACTAATTGGAAATCTTACTGCCTATGAACTGAGAAGGCAAACCATGAAGATGGATACACCCAAGAAGGAAAGAAGTCCGGCTCTCAAAATTGCTGAAGGTTCGGATCTGGAGGATGATGAAATGGATATGATCACAAGGGATTTCAAAAAGTACCTGATGAGAGGAAAGGGTTCTTCAAAAGGTACAATCATTAACAAATCAAGGGCTCGTAGGAAACATACCAATGAGTGTTGCTACAAGTGTAGTAAGACTGATCACATGATCAAGAACTACCCTCAATGGGAAACTGAGTGGAAGAAAGAAAGGGTTGAACGAAGGAACATGTTCAACAAAAAAGGATCAAAGGATCAACAAAGGCTATGGTTGTTGCCTGGGGAGAAACATCAGATGAGGACTCAGAGGATGAAGTTGGAGATGAACATGCCCTTACGGCCATCGGAGAATCAGATGATGAACAAAAGGTAAGTATTCTTCATCTCAAGGAAAAGATAAAATTTCTGTTTAAGGAAAGGTTGGTTGAGCTATTACAAGACTTCATTGATGAGTCTGAGATACTTAACAATGAGAAGGAAAATCTGTCAAGGGAATGCATGATCCTAAAAAAAAAATGCAAAAGTCTAGAGTCTAGGGCTAAGGAAAGTGATAGTAAAAATGTTGAGTTGACAAACCACGTTCTTGAACTTGACACCAATGTCCTAGAACTTAGATCTGAAAACTTAAAACTAAAACTAGGAACAGGAAAAAAGAAAGTTGATCACACATATCTCACTTTAGAGGAAAACTTAGAAAAAATGAAGGATGAGTTGTATAAGAAGGATGAAATTGATTAAATACCTAAAAGAAGATCTAGGAAAAATGAAACATGAAACTAGACAGAACTTGCAAATGGAACAAGGCTTCTTATGCACTTTCTAGGATTGCAAGAGCATCACAGTAGCAACAAAAGAGGACTTGGCTATAGGACTCAAGCACCAAAGTGGGACCCTAAAAGAAGGTACCTCACACTTCCTGAGAATAAAATATGCACACACTGTGGCAAGACTGGCTATTACAAAAACGAATTTAATGCAAAAGGAAGCCAGTCAAAAGAACAAAGCCTTTGTTTAAGAGAAAAGTAAGTTGTCTTGGTGGGAAAGAAGGAATTTAATTCACCTTTCGCCTATAGAAAGGGACCCAAACTAGTTTGGGTTCCTAAGACTAACCCTTGATTTTTTTTTGTAGTTCCAAGTGAAAGGAAGTAGCAAAATATGGTATATGGATAGTGGCTGCTCAAAACATATGACCGGGAGCAAGGACCAGTTCCCTTCACTTGAGAACTTAAAAAGAGGTAATGTCTCCTTTGGTAATGGAAGGAAAGGTGAGATTATTGGAGTTGGAAAGGTAGGTAAGATAGACTCTCACTCCATTGAGAATGTCTAATTGATAGATAGCTTGAAATATAGCTTGGTCAGTGTGTCACAACTGTGTGACAGAGGTACCCTTGTAGCATTCACCATTACTAAATGCTTTGTGATTAATCTTACCACTGACGAGATTGTTTTGCAGGAAAAGAGAGTTAACAATATTAACATTGTAGATTTTTCCACTCTCTCAGAAAATGAGCTCACTTGCCTAAGTATGTTGGTTAAGGATCCCCTCCTGTGGAACAAAAGACTTGGTCATGCCAGTCTGAATCAGCTAAACAAATTATTCTATAAGGACTTTGTGATAGGGTTACCCAACATCAAGTTCAAGGATGACAAAGTTTGTGAGGTGTGTGCAAGGGGGAAGCAGGTAAGGTCATCCTTCAAAAGCAAGAAAATGGTAAGCACAACTAAGTCGTTAAAACCGATCCATATGGATCTCTGTGGTCCAATGAGAACCATGAGCAGAGGTGGAAAGAAATATGTAATATATCTTGTTGATGATTATTCTGCATTTGTTAGAAAAGCTCATAAACAATTAGGAAATGAACTTGCATCCATTAGGTTTGATCATGGAACTAAATTTGAAAATTCCAAGTTCGCTGAATTCTATGAATAAAATGGTATAGATCATAATTTCTCTACTCGTATGACTCCTCAACAAAATGGAGTAGTTGAATGAAAGCATAGGACGCTTCAGGACATGGCTAGGACCATGCGTCTTTCTAGTAAGTTGCCTCATAGCATTTGGGCAGAGGCTACAAACATTGCATGTTACATAATCAATAGATGCATGACTAGACCTCTTGTAGAGAAGACTCCCTATGAGTTACTTAAAGAGATAAAACCAAACATATCTCATCTTAGGGCATTTGGTTGTAAGTGCTATGTGCAAATAATGAAAAAAAACTCCCTAGGTAAGTTTGATCCCAAAAGTGATGAGTGTATTCTTGGGATATTCTTCACATAGCAAAGCATATAAAGTGTTTAATAAAAGAACTTTGCGTGTTGAAGAAAGTGTACAGGTAGTATTTAATGAAACTAACATTCTTTTTGAGAGACATGAACAATAAGATGAAGCTATTGGATTGGTAAAGGACTTGACTGAAGCCCCAGCTAAAGTCAAAGTGGCACCAACAAAAGGAACAAGTGATGGAACAGGTTCTTCAATCTAGGGCAACCTGACAGGGGGAACTAATCAAAGAGGAATTGAAATAAATCCCTTGACGGAACCTGTTCATGACCCTTTTCCTCATCAACATAACATGGGATAATAATCTAGCACAAACCAGTTGGTTGTGAAACATTACAAGTATCAAAGTTCTCATCTCATTGTGAACATTATCACTGATCCAACATCTGGAGTTAATACTAGATCACAACTAAAGAATCTGTGTACTTTTGTTGTTTTTTATATCTTATTGATTGTAAAAATGTTGTTGAGGCTTTGTAGGATGCAGATTTCATGATTGATATGTAGGATGAACTCAATCAATTTGAGAGAAGTCAAGTTTGGCATCTAGTTCCAAGACCCAAGGACAGACCAGTCATTGGCACAAAGTGGGGTTTCAAAACAAACTTGATAAAGATGGAGCAGTTACAAGAAATAAGGCAAGACTGGTGGTCCAAGGTTACAGCCAAGAGGAGGGAATAGACTTTGATGAGACTTTTTCTCCGATTGTAAGACTAGAGGCAATCAGACTCCTCATAGCATTTGTAGTACACATAGAATTCACTCTTCATCAAATGGATGTCAAAAGTGCCTTCCTGAATGGCTACCTGAAAAAAGAAGTGTTTGTTAAACAACCTCCAGGATTTGAGAGCAAGGTACGCCCGGAGCATGTTTACAAGTTAGACAAGGATCTTTATGGACTCAAGCTGGCCCCAAGAGCATGGTATGAAAAATTTTCTAAATTCCGGCTGGAGCATATTTAGAAAAGAGGTAAAATTGATAGTACCTTATTCTTAAGGGAAAAAGGTAAGGATCTCCTTGTTGTACAAATATATGTTGATGACATCATCTTTGGGGCCATTACTGATAAGCTAAGAAAGGACTTTGCAAAATTAATGGGGAATGAGTTTGAAATGAGCATGATGGGTGAGTTTAACTTCTTCTTAGGATTACAAATCAAGAGAGTCCAAATGGAACCATGATTCATCAGCAAAAGTACGTAAATGAGCTAATCAAAAAGTTTAAAATGGAAGAATCAAAAGAAATAGAAACACCCATTGTAACTGCTACTAAATTAGATGTTGATGAACCTAGTTCCCTCAATTGATCAAAAGTTGAATAGGAGTATGATTGGTTCACTTATGTATCTTACTGCTAGCAGACCTGACATTGTTTTCTTTGTAGGGATTTGTGCTCACTTTCAGGCAAATCCTAAAAAGTCTCACCTGACTGCTGTTAAAAGGATACTAAGATACTTGAAAGGCACCACTGATCTGCGTCTTCGGTATCTTAAAGGTAGAAATTTTAATCTAGTAGGATATGTTGATGCTGATTATGCTGGTTTTCTAGTGGATAGAAAGAGCACCTCAAGTATCGCACACTTCCTTGGTTCATGTCTCGCGTCATAGGCTACCAAAAAGCAAAACTCAGTGGCCCTATCTACTACTGAAGCTGAGTATGTTGCTGTTACCTCTTGTTGTGATCAATTGTTATGGATCAAACTACATCTGGCAGATCTTTGAATTGAAGTGGGATGTATTCAAATATTCTGTGATAACAGTAGTGTTATAAGTATGACAAAGAACCATGTTTATCATAAGAGGACTAAGCACATAATTGTTTGACACCACTTCTTAAGAGATAACTATGAGAAAGGATTGTTCTTTATAGAATTCGGTTCTACTGACAATAAAATTGCTGACATTTTCACTAAAGCAGTGAGTAGAGAAAACTTTGAGAGAAACAGGTTGGAATTAGGGATGATTAAGATCACCTAATAGGTCCAGTTCAGAATGCACAATGAAGAAAAAATTAAAAAAGATATGGCTTGGAGTTCTATTCTTTGTTTAAATATCTAGATTAATTCTTACTCAGATTCATACTTCAAATAGTATACTCATGTTCCATGTGTATATATGATTCACTAATCTCTTATAAAGTTTTTTCTATTATGACATTTGAGGCATGTTAAAGAGAGTTCAATATGAAGAACCTGGTTTATCAGTATGAGTTCATATGAAAGCTCAGGTATGTTTTCAAGACTTTGTATAATTAGAAAGATTAACACCTCAATCATAAGCAGAAGTCATATACATGCCAAATTCCTAGAAAATTTTATCCGTTGAGGCATTGAACCAGTTTTTTCCATTTAAAACTCTAAAATCGTGATCTTTGCCTAAAATTCAGGTAATCCAAATAATCATTAAAAGTGTATAATTCTAGTTTGATTAGACTTCTAGTTGACCCTTGAAAAAGCTATCGTTACTACATTAATGTCGCTTTTCCTTTAAATACACACCACATCTCTTATCTTCTTATCATTCTAAAATCGTCAAAAATCTTTCTCCAGTTCTAATCGCTTCTCTTCTCGAAAAATTTTCAAATTTACTCCATAAAATAAGAACCATGTCTAACCCACAAGATCATCCTGTCACTCTTCCACCACCAACCCCCTCATATTCATCCATCTACTCCTCCTAGTGAATCCCCAAAACTTAGGTTTTGAAGGCAGAAAATGTTGGCTAGAAAAACTGTAGCTTCTGGAGCTCTAAGAAAAGTTTTAAATGAGAGATTAAAAGCTAGCCAAAGGAAAGAAAGCCCATATCATGAGGTTGACTCTAATTCTGAGTCAGAATTCTTTGAATCTGCTAGTGAAGGAGAAAAACATGGGTCTTTTGATACTGAGAAAATTCAAGAAACCCATGTTGAGGTAAGTTCTTCTGTGGTTGAAAACTTAGAAAATAGGTTTGTTCAAGTTAGACCTATTAGAAATGTAAAGTTTTTTGAATCGAGTAGGAGTGGAGGTAAAAATAAAGGGAAATGAGTAGTTCTTGCTGTAAGTGGGGTTGAAGAAAAGAGTGGAATAAAGTCACGGGGAAGTGGCTCTGGGAAAGCAGCTGAAGGGTTGGTTCATCTAAGCAAACAAAGAGATGAACTTGGTTCATCTGCTGAGGAAACTCTGGCTGACCTTCTGAAAAGGGTTGGAGCAAGTTATGACCCAAAAAATGCAAATCTACCTCACAAAAGGCCCCAACTATTCCCAATCCATCCAAGATAAGAGAAGACTACATCCTTAAAATCTACTGCCCTTTCAGTACCTAAGGGAAGAGCTACAAGAAGCAGGGTAAGACAAAGTGAAGCTGGCCTACAAAAAGCTCTGGAAGAAAGCAAGAAACATAAAATGGAGAAGGGAAAGAAAAAGGTTCCAAAGTCCTCTGAGGTTGCACAAGAAGAGGAGATGGAACTGGTCCATCAAGAAAGGGGAACAACAAAGGAGATTCGTACACCAAAACCTAAAAAGTCCTAGACTTTTTCCAAGAAGCCTTCTTCTGTACCTATGTCTGTTGAACCCTCATTAGCCAAGAGGACAAGATCTACAGTGAAAGGCAAGCAAAAGAAAATTACTGAAGAAGATAAAGAGTGGAATGGAGAAGAAGAAGAAGAGGAATGTAAGAATGAGCAAGATAAGTTTGCCATCTTTGGCACAAGAAAAATTCTGAGAGGAAGATTGCTGAAAGACCTGATTGAGACGGGAATGATGAGACTGGTGAATTTTTTAGCTGCACAAGGTTGAAGGGACATGGTCCTTGAAATGGATGGGAGGCTGGCCAGGAATGAACTGATTGAATTTGTGGCCAATGTTGTTGTGAAGGATGGAGTAGTCACCATCCTGGTAAAAGGAGTCAAAGTGAAGTTTGATGCACTCAAACTCGGTGAGATCCTAGACATACCGATTGAAGGGTATGATGACTATACAACGCAAAGGTGGCCATGTCTGGATTCCCCTACTGCTTTTGAAATCACTATGAGATTCTGTGACTCTAGAGATGGATCGAAGTCAGATTTGTGCAGAAAAGTGAAATGAGGCCTGACCACAAGGTCTTGTTTGAATTTGTAAACAAGTACCTCTTGCCCGGACTGGAGAGAAGGCACACTGAAAATTACATAGACTTGGTTCTTATGGAGTGCTTGGTGAGAGAAATGCAAATCAACTGGCCTGCTTTCATTGTCAAATTGGTCGACAGAGTCATCAATTGCTCCAAGGCACATGCCATTCCATATGGGTTCACACTAACTACTATGATGGACAGGCTAAATGTGTCTTTGAAGAAATGGGAAATGGCATCTATCAAGGACCATTTTGGTGTTAAGACCCTATTGGCTTGTGACTATCCAGTCAATGCCATCCCAGTTGAACCTGGATCATCTCTGAGGACACCAATCAATAGCAAGGTTAGGGCTTTGGTTCAAGAATGTAAAATTAAGGATGATGAAATTGCTAGGCTCAAGGCTTGTGTGGCTAAGTTGGAAACTGATAGAAATAGCCTTAGAGCTGAGCTAGCAAAAGAAAAGGAGAAGAGTGATTGAATGCTTCAGAATATGCTGAACCTTCTCCAGTCTCAGCCCTCTAGTTCCTCCAAACCCTAGGTCTCCTAGCACTTGTCTTCTGAACCAGTTTAGTACCCCTAGTGACTCCTAGTGACCCGAATTAGGGATGTTTCTATTTTTTTCTGATCATATTTTTGAAGTTTTTCTTTCTTTTTATGGTCTGTTTGTGGAAGCATATCTCTATCAATGACAACTGTTGTTTTCTCTTGTTCAATGATGATTTTGATCTTAATAGTTTAAATATGTTTGTTGATTATTAATAATTGCATAATGATTTCACTTGTAGTTGCCCCAGTGGCCATGAGTACTTAATAAATTCTGGGATTCACACTCTGTATGCAACTTTTCAATGATACCAAAAGGGGGAAGAGATATTGTGCTTTAAACATTATTCTGAATTAAGTGATATTTACAACTTAATTAACCTAGTCCTTAATAATAAGTAAAATTTCTAAGTAAAGTGTTGATTGTTAAGCTAAGTTCTTACAGGTTCTTTGATAAGAAAAAATCACACAATTTGTCATCATAAAAAAGGGAGACTTTGTTGGCCCAAGAACAGGTGAAGTTTTGAAGAATGAAAAATGAACTCAGTCATGGACCAGGTCTATCATGTGAAGCACAGTGTTTGTCAACCTATACATGTGAGATGCACGTGAAGGAGATAAGTCATTGATCAAGCAGCTATATCTCCTGAACCGATCAAAAAGGTTGCATATGGGATAAGGATAGAAAGTCTTCTTATGAGAAGAAAACACAATCCGGATAAAAGATAGGGTTGGAGATTGTGTTGTTCAAGGACTCAGCTTCGACTGAAGATCAGCAATTGAGTCTCAATCAAACTCTAATTACTAACTCATTAAATAACAGTGCTTGTTTTCTTTTACAGCCATTGCACAAACGCAAAAGTTAAACTAAATTGAGAGCAAAAGAGCGGGGAAATTTTGCAAGTAATTCATGTGAGATTTGAGTGTGCATTTACGAAGCTACATGGACAAGATAGAAGAACCAATTCCATTGTGTCTTTCTTTTATTCTAATTCAATTGTAGTAGGTGATTTAAACATGTACCTTTCATCTTTGATAGAAGAAAATGTATTAGATACTTTGAGTATTCAAGTTAGAGTTGACTTGAAGTTATTGCAACAGTTGAGGCTGTGTGCCTCAACGGGATTAGAGTTTAATCTTAGGTTTACAAGAGTTTTGTAAATGTTGTTTTAGCTCAGTGATTTTAGTGGAAGTTTGGGAAAATCCTACTGAGTAGTATGTCGTGATTTTTTCACCTTTTGAGCCAGGTGTTTTTCACGTAAAATTCTTTGTGTCCCTTACTTTATGTACTTATTATTCAGCAAAAAGTAAAGTTAGTACACCTAGAAGAACCAGGTTCTTCTAGAGCAAAAAATTGGGTACCACACAAATCACCCCCATCTTGTGTGGTATTGACGTATAAAACATCATAGGTTTTTTGGGTGGTAAAACTGTAACCTCAAACGATGTTGGTGTTTTTTTAATGGCGCTTCCTCAAACTCAAGAGGGATAGACACATCTACCTTAGTGACCTCGGATGGTTGAATTGGAACTATGATGGGGTTGAGAGTAACTACTGGATTCTTTGGATCATCGCCTTCTGTGATCAACCCGATTGACCTCTCGGGATCCTAATTATCCTCTACTTCAATCACGTGAACACCCCCACCTTTCTGGTATAGATGGGGGTTGTTGCGGACCTTCAGAGCGGCTTCCTTTGCTATAATAACCTTGTTATCAATCAAGGACTATATCTTGTTTAAAGAGCGGCATTCACCGATGGTGTGTCCCTTCATGGCAGAGTGGTATACATAAGATTTTTTTGGGTTAACCCACTGAGAAGGATTCTCAGAGGTTGAAGCAGGGATAAGGGTGACATAACTGGTGGTTTTGAGTCTCTCATATAGTTGATTTATGGGTTCGGTGATGGGTTCTGGAGGCCTCCGATCAAAATTAGGTTGGGACCAAAGAAAATTTTGGCGTACGGGGGTGATTTGTAATGAGATAGTTTGGCATTGTAGGTTTGGTAGACATGTGTGGGTTGGGAATATTTGGGCGAGGTAGGCTTATATGTGAGAGGTGGAAGTGACTGATAAGTTGGTGCTGGGGCTTGGTAGGAGGGTGCTTGGTAGCTTGGGGTTGACTGATATGTGAGTGGAGGTATATGGTAGGTTTGGTATTTGAGGGGAGACTTGGTCCTTTATGCAACTATTATGGCCCCTACGTCCCTCTTTTTAGACATACCACCAGACTGCAAGGCCTTATTTGTGGCTTGCAAGGCCTCAAAGTTTGTAACTATGCCACTTTTGATACATTCTTCAATTCATTCCCCCAACTTAATGATGTCAAATTCAATCATCATTAGCCGTTCATAATATTGTAGGTCCTGATCCTGGACAAAGAATTTGTTCATATGTTCCCCCTCTAAGGCAGGCCTGACCTTAGCAGCTTTGGACATCCAGCGAGTAGCATACTCGTGAAATTTTTTTGTAGGATTCTTCTTCAAATTCTGAACATAGAATACATCTGGAGCATTTTCTATGTTCAACCTAAACTGTCCATGAAATCAGAGGCCATACCTACCCAACTCGACCATTTCTTAGGATCTTGGTTGATGTACCAGGATAGTGCATCCCCTTTCAGACTCGTCATGAATAGTTTCATGTGGATCCTTTCGTCCTTTCCTACCCCGACCAGTTTGTCGTAGTACATTCTCAAATGGACCCTCGGATCACTTATACCGTCAAATGACTCGAACTTGGGAGGTTTGTATCATTCTGGTAGTTCTATATCTAGTTGTATATAAAGATCTTGATAGTTCAACCCTTCAATCTCTTTACTTATTCGACGCCTTAAATTCGACTGGTTAGTTTCTTCAGCTCTTCAGCCCGGTTTTTGATGAGTAGATCCTTATCATCGGACTCAGCGGTGCAAGATATAGGTTGGGTGGAGAGTGGCACGGTCTCCATGTAGATGAGATTGTAGTGGTGGCCGGGTATGGGGGTGTGTAAATGGTCATTTGCAGAGTTTTGTGGTTCAAGGATGAGTAAAGGAATGTTGTTTGGAGTGTGGATAGTGTTGCACTGAATCTTCGTTGGAACAATGGGATGATTTGGTTGCTTTTGTGTGTTAGATAATACGCTAAACGCTAGAGGGGGGGTGAATAGCGTTATAATAAAAATAGCGTAAACTTGCGGAATTTAAAAATTGCAGGAAATAAATAAGTGCGATAAGTAAATAAATTAGAACAAACGCACCGATATATCCTGGTTCACCACAACCCGTGGCTAGTCCAGTCCCCGAGAGACTCTCTCGAGATTTCCACTAACTTGTTAAGCTTACGGGTGCTCAACAAACCGTTACAACTTGAGGACACAAGCCTCAACAACCTTTGCTCGGAGATACAACACTCCAAGACTTCAACCAAGGAAACACAAGTTCCTTCTTACAACACAAGGGACTAACACTTCCCTTCAAGTGTACAAAAACACTTAGCACTCAAACAAGACACTCTTTTAAGAGTAGATATGAGTAAAAAGAATACGCTCAAGATCGCAACAACTTTCGACAAGAATTTGGCTCTCAAAAGCTTATGTAATGAATATAAAATGATAAGCAATAAAGTATGCAAGCTTTAGCAATTGTATGATCGGTTGTTGTGTGTTGTTGTACTTGAAAGACTGAATTGAAGCTGTATTTATAGCTGAAAAACTTTGTATTACCGTTGCCTAATTGCCAATTAAGAATTGCTGATATTACTCAGTGACAATCGATTGTCAAATTACCACAATCGATTGTTTGCCAGTTCTTCCAAAAATCAATCCCAGATTTTACGCTTAACAATCGATTATCTAAGATCAATAATCGATTACTGGCAACGTTCAAAAGATCATTTCCAGATTTTACGTAAAACAATCGATTGTCAGAAATCTACAATCGATTACTTGGCAACATTCAAAAAATCATTTCCAGATTTTACTTACAACTATCGATTATAGCAAATCAATAATCGATTACTCAGCAACGTTCAAAAAATCCTTTCCAGATTTTAATTAAAACAATCGATTATAAGAAATCAATAATCGATTACCTGACGGTATTTGAAAACATATTGGCAACGGTCAGTTATACAATTGATTATACTAAGTTAACAATCGATTATATATCAGTCTTGAAAAATCAATTTAGACACTTCCTCTTGACAATCGATTGTTATAGGTTCACAATCGATTATTTAATAACTTTGAAAAAGTCTGGAAGACACTGCCTCAACACAATCGATTGTCATAAGTTCACAATCGATTATTTTGTGACTTTGAAAAATCTGATGGACACTGTCTCTTCACAATCGATTGTCATTAGCTTCACAATCGATTATTTTGAGCTTTGAAAAACTTCGATAGACACTGCCTCATCACAATCGATTGTCATAAGGTTCACAATCGATTGTCATGCAGATTTGAAAAATCTGATGCTCACTGCCTCAACACAATCGATTGTCATAAGTTCACAATCGATTGTCAAGCAGCTGACTTAAACATAATCGATTATCATAAGTACATAATCGATTATCTTAGTCCAGATTTTAGAGGCATGTTTAAAAATCATTTTGACTAAAGTAAATATGCATTATTTAAATTCATTTTGCTCTAAATTAAATATGCATGATTTGTTAAAAATATTTTTACGAGAGAAGCCAAGTCTTGAGTTTAAGTTGTCGGATCAAGATCACAATTAAATACCGACTCATATAAAACTTAATCTCGATCTTTGTCTTGTGCTTGAATCTCGTTATATATCAATTTTGCGCTTGTGCTTGGACCTCGTCATATGTCAATTTGCGCATAGTTTGTCATTCATCAAAACCTACAAATATGAACACACGTTTAGTATAATGCCTTGAGAACGTGTTTCCAACATTGCGGAGGTGTGGGATTTTGTCCACTGGAGAAGATGGTGTCTGGGCTGATGAGGGAGAAGCACAGGTTGGCCAAATTCCGAACCTGATCAAGCTCTTATTGAAACATCAACAATTTCTGCTCAAATTGTGACACATTTTCATTCGGAACTCGAATAACATGGCTATCAATGGCCTATGCTGTTGTACTCTCCTTTCTAATATTCAAATCTTCAATTTTGCCCTTGTTCTTGTCCTTAACAGGGCTCAGAGGAGGAGTGGGTGGAGAGCCATTGGATCTTGTGGAATAAGATGATGTTTCCAGAGTACATGAACTAAGCTTTGGGAGGGGAATAACAAAATAAATATAAAACAAAAGGTAACCAAGTTAGTGAGGATCCTAAAAAAATGTTGCAATATTTAAACACATAGTGCCGGAATATAAAGCGTGTCCTAATTTGGAAGCCTCGTTGTGCCCGAGATTGGCCTAGCGACAAATTAATTTGGAGAACTTAGAATGCTAAATGCTTCATTTTATTAATAAAAAATAGACGAATACCAAATTGACACAAAAGAAACGGGAAATGTAAATCACTAATGGCTATTGCCCTTATTACATTATATAAAGCAAAAAAGAAAAATTCCTATCTACTTGGTCCTAGAAGGACCTTCCCCAGATTCCGCATCCCTGGCTCCGTCGAACAGCTTTCCCAACTCGCGAAGTCCCAGCAATAGGTATGCCCTGGCTAGATGTCTACCATCGGTTCCTTAAACATTTTGGCAATCTTCTACCCTCTTGAGCAAATTTCTCTCCAGTTGCACTATACCTTGCTCCAAGTATCCTAGTCGCTTGCTGACAGTGATAGCCATTTCCTTCCACTACTGAATTAGCTTTTGGTTTGACTCTTGTATCTTACGGTACTCTCTTTTGTACTCTCAGATCCTTTTGCATAGTTGGTTATATTTTACCAATACATCGGCCCTTTCATACATGATTATGTGACCTCAGGCAAACCCTGGCCGAACAAGACCATCATGATTGTCTTCCAACCAACCTGAGTAGAACGGAGCACAACCAGCATGATGCCTATCTGGCTCGATTGTATCTCTCCCCATTATGATCTTGCATTGCCACATATGCTGAGCTTGGAATTTGTAAGGACTATCATCATCCTGTAAGTCAGCCCAAAAATGACTCATCTTGTCAACCCTGGGTATAACTTGCTTTCTACCGGCTTGTCTCATAACTCGGAGAGGGACGTAAGGATATATTCCCTAAAACTGATCAGTATCAGAAAAGGTGCATTTCTAGATCTGGTGATGAATTCCTCAGTGGAAAACCACTCGAACATCCACTAGACATGTTCTTCGATTAGGTTATCAAATAGCTCTACCCATCCTTTTGCATCTTCTGGCTGGGCGAACATATTGGGCATGTAATTCATTCGCTTTGGATGATGGAAAGCGATGTGATCATCCCAGTCCCTTCACTAAATCTATTGTTGGTATTCACCCCTTTGGAGATGCTCCATAACCCAGAATAGAAGTTATAACTTGCAGCCTTCGAAGTGTTTTAATCCTTGTTGTCACTTATCCAAGGCTCGGTATATGTCCGTAATAATCATGGGTACGATACTGAATAGTTGCCCACCAATACCTTCCATTAGGGTCTTAGTTACCATGGCTAGTCTGGTGTGGATCCTTGCTTTCTTCGTTGTAAACATGATCAACCCCAGGACACAAAACATAAATACGAAAACCCTTTGATAAATGTGCCCCAAGGACGTGATGGCAAACTCATCAGGGTAGGTGCGGTAGGATTTGTTGTGACTGTAGCTTTCATATAAATATTCAAAATGGATGTAGGATTCTTTCGGACTTGTCAACTCCGAATTATTCTTTAATCTCATCATTTTATGGAAACCCCTTCCTTTACGGTTCTCAAGCATCAGCAAACCCGGAGTTTCCCAGACTAGACCGGCTAATCCTCCTATCCCCTCTAGCAGGGGTGTCATTTCAATGTCCTCAAAGTAGAATACAGCCGTTTCACAATCCCAGAATAGTGTAGCAGCTTCTATAATCTTGTTGTTAATTTGGATCTCCAGAAGAGATGGTAAATTTCCAAGATATTTCCAGATGAGAGTTTGATCACTAGAGTGAAGATCTTTCTACCAGCTAGTATTCTTGGATGGATGTTGGTGACCATGCCGAATCTAGGGACTTCGTGCCTCATATTTCTGCAAGACAAATAAGGTTAGGCCCTTACCCCTCCCCCTATTTAATACAAACAATTAGCATGACGCATTTTAGTTCTCCAAATAAATGCACAGAACATGATGATGCCCGTTTGGGTTTAGGGAAACCCAGTGGACTTTGGACAAAGCTATCTTAAAGGATCATTATATAGACAACATGACTGGCCCGGCTAGATTTGACCATGATGCATGCACAATTTGAACAGAGAAAGGTTTTTATGTGATTTTAGACTGGTACCCTTGAGGGGACAACTCAAGGGGGAAAGCATGGAACCGTCGACTGTACCATTGATCGTTACTGCAAACATGCCTTTCCAAATTTAGGTGGTAATAATATAGGAATAGCACAAGCACTCATTATAAGCATTGCTTTGGTATGGCACGAGTGGTGTATGATGTTGAGCATTATTATGCAATAATTAAAAAAATATGTTTTCACGTATTTGCATGTTATGAAAGCAGTAAATACAATAGTTTATAATTTGAAGCAGTAACAAAGAAATATAACAAAGAAGATAAGTCAGCTTTGCTTTGTAAAAGAAACTAAACGCTTAAAAGAATTTAAACAAGTAATTGCATATAAAGGGAAGGTACAAATTCAAAAGAACAATCTAAAATGGTAAAAGCTTGAAAAATCCCCAACAGAGTCGTCAAGCTGTCATACCCCTTTTTCCCCTTCTTTGCATCGGGAGATCGTGTTTATGATATTTTGGGTATAGAACAGCTCATTCCTTTTGGGAACTGGGTTTTTCATTTGAAGAGTCGCCACCTATTAATTTAAGGTGCATTAGGACACCTAGGGTTCACTTCTAAGTTTGTTTGATAACCAGAGATAGGTTAAGAGCTTGAAATTATTCTAAGGGGAAGGTGTTACGCACCCCTCAGGATCCACTAGTGTGGTTCCCGGCCAAAAGGTTCTTTGTGAATTTGTGCAATCAAGTAAACAAATAAGTCTCAAATAAAAGGGGATTTTAAATACACAAATATTTGGAAGTGATAAAGCAAATAGAACAATCATCAAAAGTCTAATTTTGAAAAGAAGTCATAATTCTTTAAAGGAAAAGAAAGGGGAGGGAGAGGTCCTATGTTTATTTGTAATATGGATCACATAAACACAATACCCGGAAATCACTCCTCAAAAGAGAAGCTACCAGTGGTATTAACGCACCGGTCACCATATCCATATATACCGTTCTCACCGCGTTAAGGTACTAAAGCACGGATTGGTCTCAACCACTATTGCATACTATTACCCGTCCCATTCCTATCACTTCCGGAGGCACTTAAGACCACTATTATTAAAGGGGGTGGGATATTAGGCTGACTTTGAGGTTTCAAAGGTGAAAAATCTCAGGAGACATACAAAAAACATAGGACTGCACATTAAATGGGGATAGCACGTAAACACTGAAGGCTCAGTATACCTCCTCAAAAGAGGCACATAAATAGCATGACTCAAATAACAATCAAGGTCCGAATCTAAAAATACTAAGGAAAGGGGAGTTTGAGTTGTTGAAGCAGACCAATTTATAATGTAACTCAGATAAGAAGTATGAATCAAGTCTACCTGCTGGTTGTATCAATTACTAGTAACACAAACGAGATCTGTTTTATTTATTGTTATTACCTAAGGCATGTCTAAGTGTTTGGGTAAGATCCTATAAATATAGTATCTATTAATTACTTTAATTCCTATAAACATGATATCTGTTTTAGAGTGAAGTGGAAACATGCATGATTTTACTTGGGAATTCATATAGGCATGATTTCTAAAAATATCAATTTTAACATTATTAACATGACGTCTACTTATAGCCGTTTAGATCCTAAAACCATGGTGTCTAAGCGTGGTAACAAATATGCAGAATTTTAAAAAGTCCTATAGGCAGGTTATCAAAATGAAGAGTCTTACATGTGAAATTTATTAGAGGACAGATCGTATAGGCATGGTGTCTAAATGTAAAATTGAATATGCAGGATTTAAAGTAAGTCCTATAGACATGGTGTCTAAATGCAGAATTCAAAGTAAGTCCTATAGACATGGAGTCTAAATGAAGAATTGAACATGTAGAATTTAAAACCAGTTGATGACGTCCAAATCCACTACTAAAAAGTAAATGGACACGGTCGCATGCAATATAATTAACCCAACTATGAGTCGGGGTTGAATCCCACAAAAACTAATATGTTGGCGATTAGGAATGTAAGAAAATTATCACTTATTGCGGAATGCCAAACACTAAGAATTTGGTTTTTTGAAAAATGTTTATAACTAAATGCGAAAGTGTAAACTCACCTAAAAAGCAAGTAAAATGATCAATGGCTACCAGTATGGTTGCATCGGGAATTACACTCAAGTAACGATCTAGTTTATTTTACGATTTTACAAATATGGCGAGTTTATGTTAATTAGCCACGGGTAATAATTCTTAGTTAGCTTCTTCCGAAGACTAACAAGACTTCCTAATTAAATTATCCCTAAAACAATTAAGAGATTAAGCACTCCCGGATATGGCTACAAGTAGTTCAATCCTATCCCTAGGTAGAATCTATAAAAAGAGGGTTAACGCCTCAAGTTCTTGTTAATTAATCTTTTCCAATCCCAAATTATCTTTTGCAAAATTAATTCGGAGTTAATGGGCGAAGCCTAGGATTAGCTAATCCCTTTGAATACATTAAAGGACAAGAATAATTAAAGTAACAATAACTCACTTCATAAAAGGATAAAAATCATTCAATACATAAGCACAACAAGATATTTAATCCACACTTTAAACATGAATATTTCCATAAACAAGATTCAAGTGTTAGAAATAAATACTACACACCTAAATATTCAATACAAAGCAATGAAATGAAGAAATAAACATAAATGGGTAAAAAATCCTTAACCACAAGCTTCAAATCTTCAAGACCCAAGTGTGTGTGCAAAACCTAGCTTCAAAACTTGTTCTTCTCTAGTCTATGGAATCGAAAAATAAGCCAAAGATGTAAAAATATCTGCTTGGACGAGTATAAAAATTGTTTGGGGTTGAAAAAATGTGAAATGCCTAATTTGCCCAGATCTGATGCTCGTTTACCGCACCTGGGGAAGAATATCGTGGAGATTCCTCCGCAAAAGTGATTTTCCAGCTAAATCTATTTTACTACGGATGCGGTTCACCAGGCACATATGCGCTACCGCAGAAGCGAAAATTCAACCGTAGATACGGTTCCTTGCAATCTCATACAACTTTGTAGATACGGAATTTTTCATGCAAAAGCGGGGTCACTTCTGCGACCTTCCTTCCGCAGATGCAAAATCACTGGAGAGTTTTTGCATGTTGTCACCTTTGTTTTGCTCAATTCCACTCCAATTGAACTTAAATCACTTCAGGGCATCGTTCACCTAAAAATCCAATAACGCACAAAATAAACGACCTCATATGATAGTTAAAGTACATAAAAGCTAAGGAAAAAAGACAAGATTCAGTGGTAAAATCACCATTCATCAAAACCCTTAACATAAAGCTTTTGTTTGTCCTCAAGCAAATCAGAACCAACACTTCAATGAGGATTTATCATTTAAAACACAAGTGGTATTGCTATTATTTACAAATCACATTCTCCAATTAAGTAGCATACTTATGGATTTGATTGGTACTAATAATTAGGCTCAAGTAAGTGTATCTTTCCCGAATGACTCCCTCATTTAGAATCAACTTCAAGAATGTTCAAGGGAGTTTCAAAAAATAATCAAGTGATAATACTAAGCCTCAAGAAATTACTCAAAAGCACTAGTCCACTACATATGCTCGACTTACTCAATTTCACCAACCCTTCTGAACTCATGTGCCCTCACAATAAAGAAAAACCCAAAATCACTATATTTACAATACAACATAAGGGAAAAATTTACAAAAGCACTCACTCTCACAAAGAATTTCAAGTGTTACAACATACCATACCATAAGCTTGCCTTTATTTTAATTCCTCGCTTATTCAAGAATGTTCGGTTTGAGGTCCCATAAGGACTTTTTAAGCTTGTAATGTAGGTTTAGGGAAGGGTCGGATAAGCATTTGGATATAAGTGAATTCATCCTCCTTGAACACTACTCACAATTTCCATTCTTTCGGCACTTTATTTCTTTTCAAACCACATAGTCTCATTGGCATCTAGTTACCAACTTAAAACCACCTTAGATACCTCTTCAAATTTTCTTCAAGGGTCCATATTTATATACACACAACTATCTCTCATTTTTTATATACAAATTTTTGTTTCGGAGCTTGAATAATTTAATATGAGCACATTGAGGTATACCTACACTTAGTGTATAACCATACCAATTTTCACATTGACACCACATCCCCAACTTAGGCTTTTAGTCTCATTCTCATTGTTCAAAGAGGGACAGGTTCAATAGAGGGAATTATTCTACAAAAGGGAAAAAGGTTTGTAATGAGGTGGCCAAAGAAAAGGTTAAAGGCTCAAATAGGGTACTAGTGATATTATTTATTTAATGGTAGGCTTGAAAGACTAAACAGGTTTTGCACATAACACAAAGAATGCATAAGATCATCCCTCCAACCAAACATACTTTCATTAGCATTGAATGGCCAACCGGAAAAGTTCTAGATGATAGAAGTAAACACAAGATTTATTTGTACAAATACTAAAACACATGGCATATGAATTAATCAAGACGGATCAACCATTTTCTAACAATAACATCTAGAGAAATATTACTCAAACTAGTGGGCAAAGAGTCACTCGAAGAGCCACAAATTTATCACAAAAATTATTCTTCACCATGCAACTTACTTGTTTTAGTTCAAAACCAAAATTCGGAGGGGTATTCTTGATTCACATTTTACATAAGAGAGGCTAATTGTATTAGTACCAAATAATCCAAAAGTCTCCTCGTAGCAAAACAAGACTAATTCCATTAAGAAAGTTGTCTCCTCCTATCATAGGGAAGATTCACGGTTCACTTAAAAAATGTTCCTTAGGAAAGAATTGTAGCATGAAGAAAACCCAAGGAAATATTACTTAAGGAAAAAAATAAAAGAAAACAACACTACTAAAAAGGATACTAAAATAAAAGCGACTAATACTAATAACAACAATCTACTAATAAATAACGATAGCGATAAAATAAGCCCGGCAAGGGAACACAATATTATAACATGAATACAGTATACTCTTACAGCCACCCCTAACAAAAAATATTGTAGTGTCCCTACTGCACAATATCAGATATAAAGCATTAATAGTTTGAGGATCGCCATGAGGTCTGCATCAGATTAGCAGACTGTGGGAGGACGAATGATCAATGTTGTGCTCAACTCGGGCCGCATCATCATCAGTCTCATCATCCTCATCATTATAAACATCATCACCAGCCTCTTCCAACAAAGGAATACTCCTCGTTATCATCTTTGTCCGCTACTGGTATCTTCTTGCCTGGGTTTCCCCATTGAAGATGGCCTTTATGCCTTTTTACATTTTGATCATGAACTTTCTCTTCTTCTTGTTCTTCTCCTTCTCCTTTTTGAAATCTGACTGGAGATCTACATACACCTTGGCCAAGGTGTTGTAAGTTGCCTCAAGTCTGGTCACAGATGCTGCCATCTTCTCAGGTGAATCTTTATGGCTCTTTTGCGCATCTAACTCTTTGTTTCTTCCCCGGAGAAGTATAAGGGCCTAGGCTCGGAGTATGAAGGCCCACTCGAAATTTGTGACACTAACTCCCGAATAGATGCAAGCTCGGAGTTTAGCACCCCAAATGATCCCTCAGGTGCAGCTGCCTGTGATTAAGATTCTAGACCGGTAGTAGAAGTGGAGGCCTTTCTTTTCTTGCTTTGGACTGCACTACCCTCTCTTGTCACTCTCAGTGGGTAAAAAGGTTTGTCAGATGGTAGCCATCGATCGGTGCTACGCACCTCAACCTCTAATCTCATGGATATCTCTGTGATCAGTGAAGGAAACATCATCCCTGCATCCTTGTCCCGCAAATATTCCCTCAGCTCCCGCATGATATAGTACCTGACATTCATAGGAATTCCATCCAGGAGGCATGGAATAATCAAATCCCTGGTGTACGATTCATTTGAGACGTTCCCACAAAGAGACACTCTGTTGGATGTACAACCATATTTTCGCTTCAGCAGTGAAGTCAATTGATCTCAAACCTTTTCTCCGGTTTCCCCACTTGTCTCTCTTGCTTTGAGGGTAAAGTTTGGATACAAGCCACTTTCCGTTGTCACACTGATCTTTCTCTTGCACCGGCTTCATTTGATAGTTGGGAATCCCAAGAGTGACATTTATCTGTTCTATCCCAAACCTTACCAATTTCCCTCTGATGATGAGATGTGGGTTGGAAAAGTCTACACGCTTAAGGTTGTCATAGAATTCGTGCACCCACTCCTCATTAGCATTGCGTGGAGTGGGAATGAAGCAGGACCATCCAGATGTATGGGGACGGGCATAGAAATCTGGGAGCTTCTCGGCCAGGTTTTCTTCGTTGATCTTCTTTTCAAGCACTATCCTTTTGTTGACGAGGTCGTCAAAATATTTACATTGGTAGTCAGCTGACATAAAGCGTGATTCATGATATGGTTCCTCAACCTACTCCTCAATTTCATGTTGTCATCTGCTTATCTTTGGGTCTATTTTAGCTCAAATCACCTTCTTAAAATAAAAAAAAAAAGCTAGTCAGGTAATAGAATCATGTCAAGCAATTCAAAACATTGCAATTAGGCCAAAGAATTAAGTTGAATGGGCCTGGGAAGGCCTTGTTTCAAAACTACTGGAATTGAGCAAACTGCTCAGTTTTTGCATCTGCGGAACACTAGCCACAAGAGCGGTTCTGCTTCTGCGAAAAATTCTCCGCATCTGCGATTTTCTCAGCTTGGCCAAATATTGCACCTGCGGAAAAATCAGTGCGATACCGCATCTACGAAACACTGACCGTATATATGGTTTTCGTCACATTATGAAACTGCCCAGAATTTCTTTCATTTTTTCAATTTTACACCCGATTTTAGAACATAATTTATACTCAAGATTTCTAAATTAGTGCATTATATGAAATTATGATTATAATGAGACCGACTTTGTGGTATTTAGCAAGAGATTTTCGTTTAAGCAATTTGTCGAACGGCTTGCAAGCAATTTAAAATGGCCTCTTATTTAAAAAATTTGGGTACTCAGATTTCCCACAAATTTGTTCATGATATACAGCACACACAAATGCACTCTCAACCAATTTTCCTCACTCTATTTTCACACAAATCATAGGGGAATGGGAAACATAGCCATGGCAGGCCTTAAGCACAGAAGAAAGAAAGAAGAGAAGACAAAAGGAGAGAGGAGTAGATGAGAACTAAGAGAAAATACCTGAATATCGTGTGAGCATAGTAGAATTCACAAGCAATGGAGATTTTGGAGTATGTTATAGATAGGTAAATTTAGGGCTGGGAGGAGTAGTATGCAGAATATACCTATGAAGGAATGAGACTTCTAATTTTTTTTAATTTAAGACCTGCTCGATTTTCGCATCTCCAATTATTTACCGCATGTGCGTCATTGTTTATGCGGCAAAAAGGCCGCTTCTGCGGTAGTTTTCGCTTTTGTAATTTGTACAATGCTTCTGCGTGACCAGGTCTGTGGTCAAAAATCCGCAAATGCGATTACGTTTAACCAAAAAATGGGGTTTTAGTGAAAGCTAGAACTTAAAAGAACATGGTTACTGATAATCAAAAGAATTTATAAAAGAAATAATTAAAATAGCGAAAGCATATTTCAAGAGAAAAGCAAGTAAACCAAGATATATTCCAATGATTTTGTGTCCTCAACTGATCAGATGTATCCCTTTTTAGGTGTCCTACAGATATATGTTTCGCTCGAATCAGAATAAGGCTATTATGAGTAATTAAAGACATTGAATGCTACGTTACATAATCATTACATTCAATAAAGCTTTCCTAACGTATTCCATATTTAATGTCTATTAAATGTCGTATCTGCACTCTTTTCATTGTCAGATTCATTCCTTTGGACACTTAGATAAAATTGACTTCTATAGGTACGGCTGCTGAGTTCTTTGAATAACTACTCGTGCCTCTTCTTCTATCATTTGCTCGTGCCTGTTGTAGCTCATGCCTATTATAGCTCATGCTTGTTGTAGCTCATGCCTCTTAGCTAGTTGTCATTCTTTGACCACTCAATTAGTCCACATGTCTTGACACGTTTCCTTAAATACAATTTTCCCTCATACAGATTTTCGTAAAGACTGTCATTGGAGCAGTGATTTCCCATTATCATTCCAATCCAAATAAGAGTATCACTTCTAACATAATTGGATTCTCGTTTGTTTATACATACCCTTTCCTTTTAGGATTCAAACTAGCCATTGACCCGGTCATTCTTGATTTTTGCCGTTTTTCAATGTTTGATTAGGTCAGATTGGTCCAATTGTATGGAGGGTGGTTTCCTGTTTGAGGCATCTTGCTAATATGGAAAATATTTTCTTTCCTTTCCCTTACCTAATTCACCTCTACTCCCCTAGGCTTTTCTGTAATGGCATTTTTTTCTCTTGGGGACAGGATCAAGAGGGTTTTAGTAAGCCCCAAAGATGATAAGGACTGCAGCTGCTCAGTTTGTTGCTTCCCACACTGCTGGCTTAGCGGCTGAAGATAACGTTCCCTTCCCTTAGAAGCGGAATTTTGCACGTAAGTTTTATATCCTTCTTGTGCCTTTTTCCTTCAAGTTTATTATTTTCTCTAATTTCACCCCTTTTCTTTTCTTAGCAACCATGGGACTTGTAGAGGATGTGCCCAACTTCCGTGGTTGGGTAGAGAAGTTACTGAAGACCGCTCCAATGGAGAGTAGGTCCTAGAAAAACCTTTCCAACCGTTACGGTTGGAAAGTAAAGACTCATGGTAAGAGTTTCTATTTTACCTTTCATGCATATAAATATTCTCCTATATTGTTTCTAACTTTCATCCAACTTTTTATTAGGATTCGTTATTCGGGGAGTCACTGCTAAAGGCGTTGCGGCGTCTCGTGACTCTTCGGGTACTCGGACCTCCTTAGCCCATGAAATAGCCTTGGGCTCTTCTTCTACAAAAATAAAATCTTTTGAAGAAGAATATTCTAAAGAAGAAGATGAATGAGGCTCCCTAGTGATGAGCTCACGAGCTAAAAGGCGTATCGTTGCTGATGATGAAGCTGAGGTCTCACCTCGTCTTCCTGTAGATGCCTCAATTATTATTCTTGATGAAGACATCACTCCTCGTCATACTCGTGAGTCTATTAACCAACTTTTTATCAGTGGTTTTGATAGTGGATATTTAGGATCGGTTTTATATGAACTCACATTATCTTCCTTTTCAACTCCCACACCTGCGATTCTTTCCTAAACTGCTCCAACTATTTATGTTCCTCCCTCTATTGTTTCTACTCCTTCCTCCGCTCCTCCTTTAATAATTCCCCCACATATTATTCACTATACGGAGGTAGGCTCTTCGAGTAGAAGTGCTGCGATGAGGAGCATTACTATTGAATTTCCTGCTAATAGCAGCCTTCTAAGGAAATATGGTCAAGCATATATTTGGCTCGAGCCTCTAATTGGCCCAATCAAGAAGGCAAAACTAGAGAGCCAGAGCACCCTGATGAATGACATAGTGCAGGCCACTTTGAAGGTATTGTTATCTTTCTCAACTTTACTTTGTAAAATTTTCTGTCTTTGGGATTTTTATTTTCCCCCCTTTTTGGCCAATCTTATCGGCACTGAGCTAATGAACAGAATCTCTCTCTTGGAGAAGCCAGCACATGATTCAGAGAAGGTTGCACATGATTCACAATTTGAAGCAATCAATTGGAAAGAACAATTCAACAGTGCTTAAATTGACATGGAGGATTTACAAGAGAGCAGGGATACCTTAGAGCAGCAGGTACGAGCATTAACTTCAGAGCTAGCGGTTGTCAAGGCTTCCTTAAGCCTAGTAGAAAAAAATAACCCCTTGAATCCTCCTTTTCCGAATAGCTATCTAAGGCTAGCAAGGAGAATGGGGAGTTGAAGGCTCGGTTGAGTCAAAAGGAAGTTTATGTTGAAGAGCTTGTTCAAAACTTAACTCAAACACAAGAAGATCTCCGAATCTCTACTGATAAAGTACGTGCTTTAGAGAGCTCTCATACTTTTCTTCAAGCTTCTTATAATTCTGCCTTAGCCGAAAATGAAGAGATCAAGAATGAAGTTACCGCATGTGAAAATGATTATGAGATCCTTGAAGAAAAATTTGATGTCGAGGTAATTTGGGCTTTTTTGAATTCAAGTCGTGATACCTTGATTGAAGCGGGTCAAGAAAACTTTGAGATAGAGTCCTACTTAGCTAATGTTAATGACACCATTGAACAAACTCAGCAACCTCAGGACTTTCCTTCTCCCGTGATTGAAGCTCCTGTGGTTGAAACTCATACGGGTATCACATCTTCTTCGAGCCCAATCGAACCTACTGCCGTGAGCCAAGTTGAAACTGCTCCAGATGCTACTCTTGCCCAAGTTGAGCCTGTTGCTGTGAATCAAGGTCAGCCTGAACCGTTGGTGCTCCTGTTTAAGTTGAGCCCATTGCCGTTGATACATCTTCTTCAGTTCCCTCATCTTCTTAGTGAAAAATTTCATTGTCTTGAATTCCTTCTTTTTACTCTAGAAAATAATGTAAAGAACCCTTGGATTCATTTGAGGGTTGACTTTGGAACGCAAGTCCCCAAGTCTGTTGAGGGGCAATCTGTATATACAATTTCATAGCTTTATGACTAAGTTCGTATTTTAGTCTTATGTTTTTTTATTATGTTTACTCTTGCCTTTTTCTTCTTAAGGACTTACAGAATAATGTTTTTTATTATGTTTACTCTTGCATATTTCTTCTTAAGGACTCATAGAATAATTTTGCATTTTTGTCCTATAAAATTGCTTCTGTTAATCTCATGACTAAATAACTTAAACATGAGTTTTATAAAAGAGGGCCCTTTTATATTTCAACACTTAATGAAGAAGACATTTCAACTTTATAATGACATTATCATACAATAAAAGAAATAGGAATACACATGTTTCTTTGAAATAACTTTGATAAGTTTTGAATAGTACTTAACAAGTTTTGAATAATACTTTACATGTATTTGAAGTACATTTATAACTTTCTCGTAACTATATTTCTTGTAACATATTTTTATGAAAAAATAAGAAACTCGAGGTTTTTTTTTATAACCCGCTTCAGATCAATAAACGCAAGATTTTACTTTATAACCTACTTTAGTACATAGCTTTTACCCTAACTACAGTAAGGTTTTCTTTAACCGTGGCTCGTTACTTCGTGTGATTTTTACTCTGCATTTGACTTTTTCAGGCTTGATTTCTTCAATCTTTTTTGCCTCATTTATACATACTTGTGTATATTATGTAGTCCCCCAAGTGTTTAAGTGTTGAAGTATGAATCCTCGAGCACTTGATTGTTTCTCTCATTTGGTCTTTTTCCTGAAAAGGAAAAATATACGGGACTCGGAAGTACGATTATAGATAAAGACTACTTAACCCGTTTGAATTTCTATCAGAATAATTGTAACGGTAGGCCGGGAATTTTAGGTTTTTCAGTGTACCTTACAGGTCGTGACTCATCATTTAGTACGGTAAGCTTTTTGCCTATCATCTAAAATCTCTATTAAAATCTTAACAACTCAAAATTTAATTTAAAATAATTATACCTAACCGTGAGTATTCCTTAGAAATAATATCTCTTCAAATGAAAAGCATTCCAATGTAAAGAAAGTATCTTACCATCCATTGTCTCCAGTTCATATGCTCATTTTCCTGCTATATTCTAAACTCTATAGGATCCTTCCCATGTTGGACTTAATTTACCCGAGTTAGTTGCCTTTGAAGATTGAAAAACCTTTTTAAGCACAAAGTCCCCAACTTTAAAGAATCTGAGGTGTGCTTTTCGATTGTAATATCGTTCTATGACTTGTTTTTGTGTTTCCATTCTTATTAATGCAGCTTCTCTCCTCTCTTCGAGTAATTCAAGGTTGGCCCTCATTTCTTCGTCATTAGATAACATAATTAATGCACGTGCGAGTTTTTCTAACTGGAGAAATTGCGTCTCTATGTCTAACAAAGATTTACTAACATAATAGATGGGGAATTATTTCCCTTGCTCCTCTCGGACTAATACAGCACCTATCGCTACTTCTCAAACGGCAAGGTAAATAAGTAGCCTTTCCCCTGCCTTTGGTTTTGCTAGTAAGGGTGGATTTGACAAGTACTTCTTGAGTGCCTACTGACATTCTTCATTCCATTCAAAATGATCGTGCTTTTTAAGGGCCGAGAAAAATTTAAAGCATTTCTCCAATGACTTAGAAATGAATCTTCCCAAAACTACAATTCTCCCTATTAACCTTTGAACTTCTTTCTTGTTTGGAAGTCTATCAGAGATTTCCTCAATGACCATAATATGTGAAGGATTTACTTCAATACCACGGTTAGAAACAAGAAAACCCAAAAACTTACCTGATGCAACACCAAATGCACATTTCTCGAGGTTTAATTTCATATTATATTTGCACAAAATTGAAAATGTATCATATAAATGAGATATGTGATTCTTTGAATGTTGAGTTTTAACAAGCATATCATCTATATATACTTCCATGGTTTTTCCTAAATGTTCTTGAAACATTTTGGTAACTAACCTTTGATACGTTGCACCTGCATTAGTTAAACTAAAGGGCATTACCTTTAACAATAAGTCCCCCTGTCTGTTCTGAATGAAGTTTTCTCCTCATCTCCTGGATCCATTTTAATCTGATTATAACCTGAATATGTATCTAATAAGCTTAACAACTCATGACTTGCTGTCGCATCAATCAATTGATCATGTGTGGTAGTGGAAAAGAGTCTTTAGGGCAAGCTTTATTAAGATCATTATAATCTACACAAACTCTCCACTTACCGTTCTTCTTTTGGAACCACAACAGTATCGAATCTCCAGTTGTTAACCAGTTAGGATACTTTACCACATGAATAGAACAAATTTTCAGCAATTTTTGGACTTCATCTTGAATCACCTGATTTTTGAAAGTTCCTTGCTTTCTTTTCTTTTGTTTGACTGGAGGGTATGAGGGATCGTCATTTAATTTATGAGTCATTACCTCCGGTAGAATCGTCATCTCTGAATGGAACCAAGCAAAGCAGTCCATGTTAGTTTTCAAAATTTCCACTAACTTACCTCTCATTCCTTGGCTAAGATTAGCTTCAACGTAAACTCTCCTAACACGCCATCAAGCAAATAACACGACAGGCTCAAATTCTTCTATTGTGGTCTTGATATTTTCATTTTCCTCTGGTTCTTGAATGGTATCACGTCTTGAATATATATCTATTTGCCCTTACTCAGTTGAGGTTTATGTTGTGGCGACCTCAACTGCCTTCTGTGGTTGCTATTTACCTTCATTTCTCATGCTTATATCTGCAATGGAGTTGATCGCCCTGGATGCATGTTGATCTCCACGAATTTGACATATTCCCCATGGTGATGAAAATTTAATAACTTGATGCAAAGCTTAAGGTACTGCATCCATTTCGTAGATCCATGGCCTCCCAAGAATTATGTTGTAATCCATCTCCATATCTACTACATGGAACTTTGTATCTTTGATGACACCTTCAGCAAATGTGGTGAGTATTACCTCCCCTTTCGTGACTACACTGGAATTATCGAATCTGGATAGAGTGTACGCCATTGGTATTATTTTGCCGTCGGCTTGCATTTCCCACAATACTCTTAGAAAAATCATATTGACTTAGCTACGTAGATCAATCAAAACTCGTTTCACATTAGTATCATATACAATTAAAGATATTACCAGTGAGTCGTTGTAAGGTATTAATACGCCATCTGCATCTGCATCGTTGAATGTAATGTGTCTCCTTCTAAGGTGTGCCGCACCCATTTCCGTTGAGTAATTGTTATTTTTTAAATCTTGTTAGCGGTAGTATATGTTATACCATTTATATCTTCACCTCCACTAATAACATTGACAGTCCTTTTGGGGGATGGTGGTTTCGGGGGCTCCTGCCTATTTTTTATGTAAGCTTGCTTGCATTTCTCGCTAAAAAGCTCCGTGAGATACCCTTTCTTCAATAGTTATCTACTTCACTTTGTAAAAATCAGCAGTCGGTTGTTTTATGTCCATGGTCATGATGAAACTCGCACCAAAGATCAGGTTTGTATACATTTGGATTTGATCTAATTTCCTTTGGCCATCGAACCTTATTTCCCATGCTTCTCAAAATAGCCACTAGCTCGGAGGTGCTGACGTTGAAGTTATAGCCACCGAATCTTGCTTTTATATTGTATCATTATCTCGTGACTCATGAGTGTTTCGATCGTTCCTGAATCTCGAGCGTTACTCTCTATTCTTTGATTTGCGATCGTACCTCTGATTATCTTGTTTTGATCGTGAGTCGCATCCCGCAAGTCCCATGTATGGCCCGTATCTACTTTTACCGTATCTTTTTCGGTCTCCGTATATCTTGAACTTACCTTTTCTTCTTTTTGGAAATCGTGGAATAGTATCTTCCTCATATCTTAGCTTCGTGTTATATCTGTTATAAACAACATTACGCATTAATTATTGAAGGTTTTCTTTGAGTCTCCCTGTGGCTTCCGAGCTTTTTTCATTCAAGTTGCTTGCAAAAGCTATAGCTGCCTAGTTATCAGGTACACATGGCAATATCATTCTATTACGTTGAAATCTGTCCATAAATTCTCTAAGCAACTTTGACTCTCCCTGCTTAATTTTGAAAATATCTTCCATTCTTTTTTCCATGTTTTGAGCTCCCGAGTGTACTTTGATGAAAGAATCTGCAAGCTCAGCAAAAGAATTTATAGAATTTTTAGGTAGAAGAGAGTACCATGTGAGCATTCATTTAGTGAGTGTTCGCCAAATTTCTTAACTAATACAGATTTAATCTCCTGATTAGCTAAGTCGTTGCCTTTTACACCCGTCGTAAATGTAGTCACGTAGTCTCGTGGGTCTAATGTTCCATGTTATTTTGGAATGTAAGACATTTTGAAATTTTTTGGAATTGGAAGAGGATCAGCACTTGGCTTCCAGGGTTGTTGTGAATATATCCATATCTACTCCTTTGATTACAGGTGGCACTCCAGGTATTTTCTCTATGTGCTCACATTGCTCCTTAAGTTGTCTCTGCAAGATTAGTACTAAATTTTATAAATCAAAATTAACCACATTACCTGGTTCCCTCTCTTGATATTCACTGGGAGTCCCTCCGCATCCTGAGCTGACAAGTCCAGAACGAAGGTTTTCTAAAGTGTTATTATTTGGAATCTGTGTGGGTATTATAATAGGTAACCAGTTAACAAGTGCCTCAACAGCTTTATTGACCTTAGCAGCAATTAATTTCTGCAAAGCTTCATCGACAACTTCAGCATTCTCAAATTGAGTATGCTTGTTTATTTGAGACCCATCAGGAGTATCCTCGCGAGATTGTCGTGGAGAGCCTTGTGGAGTAGGAACCGGAATGTTAGTATTTTGTGGATCTCCCTGATTTTGTTGGTTTTCTTTTTTTCCTCGAGTGTTGTATTTGTTGTTCGACATAGTTAATGCAACAAGGAAAGTTAGGCAAAAAGAAAATAGATTATCAGATTCTCAGCAACAGAACCAATTTGTCTAACCAAAAAATGGGATTTTAATCAAAGCTTGAATTTAGAAGAACAGGGGTTACTGATAATCAAAAGAATGTATAAAAAAGAAATAATTTAAATAGCGAAAGAATATTTCAAGAGAAAAGCGAGTAAACCAAGTATATTCCAATGATTTTGTGTCCCTCAACTGATCAGATATATCCCTTTTATAGGTGTCCTAGAGATATACGTTTTCCCCGAATCATAATGAGGTTATTATGAGTAATTAAATACATTGAATGCTACATTACATAATCATTACATTCAATAAAAATTTCCTAACGTATTCCATATTTAATGTCTATTAAATGTCGTATATTTCATTATCAAACTCATTCCTTTGGACTCTTAGATAAAATTGACTTCTATAGGTACGGATGCTGAGTTATTTGAATAACTACTCGTGCATCTTCTTCTGTCATTTGCTCATGTTTGTTGCAGCTCATGCTTGTTGTAGCTCGTGCATCTTAGCTAGTAGTCATTCTTTGACCACTCAATCAGTCCACGTGTCTTGACACGTTTCCTTAAATACATTTTTTTCCAATACAGGTTATACTAGAAAAATGATGCACAGATTTTTAGCCATTTTTTTGTGCACTTCAAACATCCCGAACTTCGAAAAATTAAGGAAAAATAATGAAGGTATTTTGCATATTTTAAATAAATACAAGGAAAAATTGGGTATCAACAGATGCCCTTCTTTACCCGGGAATGATGAAAGAGTTGTCGAGTAAAGATATGACAGCCGATTTTGACCGGATGAAACGGCTTGAAGAGGTTTGGTCATGCTCTGGTTTCTAAGCTGCTTACATAACCCTGGTCTTACAGAAATCAGGCCATATGTAGCTCGGGATCTGTCGGCGGAGTATGCCGATAGCGACCTTTCAAGAACAGGCGCAATATTCAGGATGGGTTGAATGGTTAAGGTCTGATAGGCCTGCGGGATCGCTGCTGTTGAGATAGTCATTGCTTGCCGGTTAACCTGCAAATAAGCAAATACGGGCATATGTTGTGCATAAATTTAAACATGATGCAAATTCCCACCGGACCATAAATGTTGTCTTGGATGGTTAGGATGACATCCTCAGATCATAATGTCCAGGGCCATGAAGTGCAAAATAAAGGATTCGCAGGCCATGAAATGATGCTCTTGGGCTATGAGAATGATGCCTCCGAACCATGATGACTTTAAATAATGATATGCCAAAAATTAAAGGGATCTTCAGGACATGACATGGCGTTCTCGGGCTATGAGAATGATGCCTCCGGACAATGACGCCTCAAATAATTTGGTGATCTTTCAGCCCATGAAATGTAATAGGTGGCGATCTTTCAGCCCATAAAATGCAATAGGTGGCAATCTTTCAGCCCATGAAATGCAGTAAGTGGTGATCTTTCAGTCGTGCAAGAGTAAATAAAGTGGAAACATTTTAGCCATGCAAGCATAAATAATGTGGCGATCTTTCAACCATGCAAGTGTAAATAAAGTGGCGATCTTTCAGCTATGCAGAATGCAAATAAGGTGGCAATCTTTCAGCCATGCAAGAATCTAAAAATAAAAGTGACAATCTTTCAACCATGCAGATATAGATGGAGACAGTGTTTAGTCTCAGAAGGTAGAAGGTAGCCTTATGCAATGCATAAAAATTCGATGGAGACGGTGTTTAGTCTCGGAAGGCAGAATGGTAGCCTTATGAAATGAAAAAAATGCAAATGGAGATAATGTTTAGTCTTGGAAGGAAGAATGGTAGCCTTATACAATGCAGAAAATGCAGATGGAGACAGCGTTTAGTCTCATAAGGAAGAATGGTACCATATGCAATGCAAAAAATGCTGATGGAGTTAGTCTTGGAAGGCATAATGGTTCAATGCGGGAATAAAATAAAGTGGAAAATGGAAACAAGTTTTCTTAGCTGATAACAAGTTAGGTTGTCGTGATTGATGGGGACATTGTGCTATAGGGGATATCACCAGCGTGCTTGGATAGAAAATACTAGTAAGCGCAACAATTTTAAAAGTTGTATTCATGATCAATTTTTTTCTTGTGAATGCATAGGATCTTAGATTCTTTCGCAATCCAAGTGTCTGTATCCAAAGAAAAAATCATGAGTCTTGTAGAGGGGAGGTTAGTCCATATCCCTGCTGGCCTTGCTTGACTTATTGGGCTTTGATCTAGTCATACGGTATATATCATTGGGGGTAACGTCGTTGAACAAAGTGATTTCGATAATAAACATGCATGAATTTGTAAAAATATGACATAAGTATATATTTAAGAAATAGCTTTCAGATGAACCGACGACTGTGACGTGGCTCAAAACATTGCAACTTCTCTTGTTATGGAATTTTGAGGGTCCCCCTCAAAATTCTGCCCCAATTTAACGGGTTGATTCTTCTGTCAGTTTCTTGGGATGATTGGCTAAAATTACTTTGGAATGTTGCCTCCTCAAAATTCTGCCCCAGTTTCCATTTGAGGGGAAATGAAAATTATATTGAATTGTGACCGAACCCATAATGCTGCCTGTGTATCCCCTCTTAATAGGAATCAGGTCAGACGTAGTTCAAATTACATTATATAGGAAAGCATAAGATTACACATAGTAGCACTTGACTGCATCTGAATTGATTGGTTTCGGCCAAACTTCTTCGTCCATTTCTGCAAGTATAAGGGCTCCTCTTGTCAGAACCCGGTGAACCATGCATGGACCTTGCTAGTTGGGAGAGAATTTTCCCTTAGCTTTATCTTGATGCGGGAAAATTTTCTTTAATACAAACTGCCCTATACTGTCTTGTCTTGATTCTCTTGTTGAAGACTCTAGACATTCTGTTCTGATAAAGCAGACCATGGCAAACTGCATTTAGTCTCTTTCCATCTATAAGAGCTAGCTGCTCGTAATGGCTCTTAACCCATTTTGCATCCTTGAGCTCAGCTTCTTGTATGATTCTAAAGGATGGAATTTCTACTTCGACGAGAATGGCGACTTAAGTACCATAATGCATCATATAAGGGGTTGCCCCAGTTGATGTGCAGATAGTGGTGTGATACCCTAATAGAGCAAATGATAGTTTTTTGTGCCATTGCTTATGCTTCTCTATCATTTTCCTTAATATTCTTCTTGATGTTCTTGTTGGCGGATTCTATGGCTCCATTCATCTAAGGCCTATAAGCTATAGAATTCTGGTGTTTGATCTTGAAGGATTCACACATAGCATTCATTAAGTCACTGTTGAGGTTGGAGCCATTATCAATAATGATTGACTCAGGAATCTCTCACCGACAAAATTTGTGGTCGCGGACAAAGTTTGCCACAACTTTCCTAGTTACTGCTCTATAAGATGCTTGTTCGACCCATTTGGTGAAATAATCGATTGCCACTAGGATGAACTTATGTCAGTTGGAAGCGGCCGGCTCGATCGGTCCAATAACATCCATTCCCCCAGCGGTGAACGGCCATGGTGGCTTATTGTATTAAGCTCATTTGGAGGTACCTTTATCATGTATTTGTATCTGGCAGTGGTGGTATTTCCAGACATACTGGATGCAGTCCGTTTCCATAGTCATCCAAAAGTAACTAGCTCGGAGGATTTCTTGGCTAAGACAAAGCCGTTCATACGTGGACCGCATGTCCCAGCATGGATTTCCTCTAGAAGCTAGGATGCTTCCTTTGCGTCGACACGCCTTAGTAGCCCCAAAATCATGAGTCATCCTACATAGGATCTCTCCGTTGTGGAAGCAATTATTGGATAGTCTCCAAAGTGTGCGCTTCTGAGTAGTATTTGCAAGTTCTAGGTATTCTCGTTTTGCTAAATATTCCTTGATGTCATGAAACCAAGGTTTTTCGTCTGCTTCTTCTTTAATGTGGACACAATAGGCTGGCTAATCATGGATATTTACTAGAATGGGGTCAATGAAGTTTTTGTCTGGATGTTGTATCATGGATGACAGGTAGCCAATGTATCGATGAACTCATTCTGGATTGTGGGAACATGTCGAATTCTGTCTTTATGAACCTCTTTATCAATTCCTGCACGTGATGCAGGTAACGGATTATCTTAGAGTTCTTGGTTTCCAATTATCCTCAGACCTGATGTATAAGCAAGTCTCAATCTCCGGTCACTAGCATCTCTTGAATGTTCATGTCAATAGCTATCTTGAGCCCTAAGATGCAGGCTTCGTAATCGGCCATATTTTTGGTGCACGGGAACCTGAGTTTGGTAGACACCGGATAATGTTGACCAATTTTTTATACTAAGACTACTCCTATGCCGACTCCTTGAAATTTGCTGCTCCGTTGAAAAACATTTTCCACCCATCATAGGATTCTGCAATGTCCTCTCCAATGAATGATACCTCTTCATCAGGAAAATACATCTTTCGGGGTTCGTATTCTCTATTCACGGGATTTTTGGCAAGGTGATCTACTAATGCATGTCCCTTGATTTCTTTCTGAGTTATGTAGACAATGTTAAATTCATTCAACATGATTTTCCATTTGGCCAGCTTGCCAGTGGGCATGGGCTTCTGAAAGATGTACTTCAAAGGATCCCTCCTTGATATAAGATATGTGGTATAGGCACAGAAGTAGTGCCTCAACTTCTGGCCCAACCCAAGTCAAGGCACAATATATGCATTCTAACAGAGAATACTGGGCCTCGTACAGAGTGAAATTCTTGTTGAGATAGTAAATGGCCTACTCTTTCCTCCCCGTTTCATCATGTTGCCCCAGGATGCAATCGAAGGCACCGCCTAACACTGTAATGTAGATAAAGAAAGGTCTACCTGGCTCTGGGGGCACTAAAACTGGTGGTGTTAACAGGTATTTTTTGATCCAGTCGAAAGCTTTCAAGCATTCATCGGTCCACTTAGTGGTGGCATCCTTTTTTAACATCTTGAAGATTGGCTCACAAATGACCGTCGATTGTGCTATGAACCGGATGATATAGTTAAGTCTTCCTAACAAACTCATCACGTCCTTCTTGTTCTTTGGTGATGGAAATTCTTAAATGGATTTGATCTTTGACAGATCTAGTTCTATTCCTCAGCGACTCACAATGAACCAAAGCAATTTTCTAGGCGGATCCCAAAATACACACTTTGCGGGATTCAGTTTTAAGTTGTACCTCCGTAATCTATTGAAGATATTTCCTTAAATATTCCATGTGATCAGCGGCCTTCTTTGACTTAATGATCACGTAGTCTATGTCACCTCTATCTCCTTGTGTATCATATCATAGAAATTGGTAGTCATAGCCCTCATATAGATAACCCATGCATTCTTTAACCCAAATGGCATCATCTTGTAGCAGTACATTCCCTACAACATAATGAAAGTCGTTTTCTCAGCCTCTTCTTCATCCATCCAGATCTGGTGATAGCCAGCAAAAAATCCATGAATGATTGCAGTTCAAGCTTGGCGCAATGTTCAATCAACATGTGTATGTTTGGTAGAGGGAAGTCGTCTATCGGAGTGGCTCGGTTGAGTTCCTGATAGTCGACACAGACTCTAACCTTCCCGTCCTTATTTGGCACTAGCACGATGTTGGCTAACCATGTCGGGTATTCTACTACCCTGAGAACCTTAGCTCTAACCTGCTTGGTGACTTCTTCCTTGATTTTCAAACTCATATCAGGTTTGAACTTTCTAAGCTTCTGCTTTACCGGAGGACATGTCGGATCAGTTGGTAGTTTGTGTGCGATAATGGATTTACTTAGACCAGTCATGTCATCGTATGACCAGGCAAATATGTCCTTATATTCTCTTAGAAACTCTATGTATTTCTTCTTTTCTGATGACGATAAGTGGACGTTGATTCGTGTTTCCTTGACATTTTTTGCATCTCCTAGGTTAACAATTTCGGTCTCGTCTAGGTTGGACTTTGTCCTGTTTTCAAAACTCTCGACTTCCTTAACAATCTCTTCCGGTATGTCATCTTCCTCTGAATCCATGTCTGTTTATTGTGTTGTCTCAATGCATGTCACAGTCATTGGTTCATCAAGATAAGTAATAGTAATGTTGCATAAGTAAAGTAATGAGAAGAAATAATAAGAGTATTGATTTATAAGTAAAATCGAAATGCTTTGATATATTCCATAACTGTTTTGAACATTGAAGATCTTATTGCAAAATTTAAAATGCGAAAGGAAAGTCAACTAGTAAATATAAAAGATAGTGCATGATGCTTGTTCATCCTTACTACCCTGTGGCATGCTAGGCTGTGGTGGTTCTGATGGTCAAGTTATTGCGATGTGCTCCTCTACTTACTACCTATATGGAAGGGCCTTCCTCCCCCTCCTCCTCGAAAATGACACAACAATCCATATCATTATCTTTCAGGAACAAATTCCTCACTGCTGCCGGTGCTTCCTCTTCTTCTGACCCATAGATAACTTCGACCGATTGGAAAGTCTATTCCAAGCATGGTATTAGCTCCTCCAATGGATATTAAGGACCGTGCCATGATAGCAACCAGTGGTTGAATTCCTACCAAGAATAGTCGTAACCCAATCCAAATGTGGTGCTATATCTTGAGCTTGATGGGCTTAGTGATTCCTTAGAGGTTCTTGCCAAGTCCCTTGCAAGATTCGTATCCGTTCCACTTCAATATGCTCTCAATTTTGTTGTCCCACCATTTTTCCTTGTCAACGGTGTTAACTCTATCGATGTGGCGATAAGTTTCCCCGCCTATCTTTTTTTTGCTTCCTATTGCTGGGATGGTCTATCAACAGTATATGGGACTACTACCGTCGTCATGAATGATCACCTCTTGGTGATTCCACTCAAAACTTCACATCATGATGTAGTGTTGACTCTACGGCCCCAGCGGCATGAACCCATGGTCGTCCCAACAACAGATTGTAAGATGTTGGCACGTCCATTACTTGAAAATCAACATCAAACTAAGTAGGCCCCATTTGCAAACACAGGCTAGCTTCCCCGATGGTGGACCTTTAGGAACCTTCGGAAGCTTTGACGTCGATGGCCCCGTCCTTGATCTCATGCAATGACTTTCCCAATGTATTGAGTGTTACTAACGAATAAATGTTGAGATTGGACCCTCCATCAATCAGGATTATGGTGATGAAATAATCTTTGCATTGCACGGTGATATGCAAAGCCTTGTTGTGACTCAACCCTTCTGGTGGTCTCTCATCTTCATGAAAAGTGATCTTGTGACTTTCCAATACCTGTCCCACCATGATAGCCATCTCTCTACCGATGATATTTCTTGGTACATATGCATCACTCAGCACCCTAAACAGCGCATTCTTCTGTGCATCGAAATTCTGAAGCAAAGCAAGGATAGAAATTTACGCCGGTGTTCTGTTCAGCTAATCAATGACCGAATACTCCATGGCTTGTATCTTTATCCATAGATCATCGATCTTGGTTTCAGTGATGGTTGGCCGACTAGAGGCATGCTGGATTGACTCAGCCAAATGTTATGGGGTATAAACCCTACCGGTTCTCATCATACCCTGTGGCTCAATAGCTTCCCTGAACTTGACCTTTCCTTTTCTTCTTGCCTCGGATGTGTACTTCCAAGGTATGGTATTTGTACGGAATGGTGCTACGGCTGACATTACCACTGGAATTGGTGTTGCTACCTTTACTCTGAATGGTGCATGCACCTTAGGTGGTAAAACTGCAACTTCGAAGGGTGTAGGTGCATTTGCTGATGACATAAATTCGACCTCAATTGGGGCTGGCATCTTTGCAGGATGTTACTTCAAACTCAAGTGGCATGGACATGTTTACCTCGGCATCCTCGTAGGTCTTAATCTGGACCACAATCGAATTAAGGGTGACTATTGGCTTCTTTGGATCGTCACCTTCTGTGATCAAACCGATCGATCCCTTGAGGTCCCAATCATCCTCTATTTCAATCATGTGAACACCTCCACCTTTGTGTCTGGCATAGGGTTATTGCAGAAATTCGGAGCAGGTTCCTTGGCCATACTAATCTTGTTATCAATCAAAGTTTGGGTCTTATATTTCAGAGAGCGGCATTTATCAATGGTGTGTCGTTTCATGCCGGAATGGTATGCACAGGACTTATTCGAATTAACCCACTGAGAAGGGTTCTCAAGAGCAGCAGGGATAGGGATGACGTAACCAGCAATTTTGAGTTTTTCATACAATTGGCCGATAGGTTCAGTAATAGTTGTATACTATTTTGGGGGTCTTCGATCAAGGTTTGGTCGGGATCTAGGGAAGTTTTGGCATGGAGAGGGGATTTACAGTGGGATGGTTGAGTTTTGTAGGCTTGGTAATCATGTGATAGTTGGGAGTATTTGGATTAAGTGGGCTGATATATGGGAGGTGATTAATATGTGAGTGGTGGAGTTTGGTAAGAGGGTGAGGATGCTTGGTAGTTTGGGGTAGGCTGATATGTGAGTAGAGGCATTGGGTATGCTTGATATTCGATGGGAGATTTTGTTCTCTATGCTACCATTACGGCTCCTACATCCCTTTTCTTGGACACACAGCCTGACTGTAAGACCCTGTTTGTAGCTTGCAAAGCCTCAAAATTCATAACCATACCGCTTTTGATGCCCTCTTCGATCCTTTCTATAATGTCACAAAATTTATCGCCCTCGATCATCACTAGTCTCTCATAAGATTGTGGGTCTTGGGTCCGAATGAAGAATTTATTCATTTGCTCTTCTTCCAAAAAAGGCCTAATCTTAGCAGCTTCTGACCTCCATCAAGTAGCATACTCGCGGAATGTTTCTGTGGGTTTCTTCTTCAGATTTTAAATATAGAACACATCAGGCACATTCTCTATGTTGAAACTAAATTTGTCCATAAAATTGAATGCCATGCTCACCAAGTTTGACCACTTCTTCGGATCTTGGCTAATGTACCAAGACAAAACATCTCCCTTCAAGCTCCTCATGAAAAGCTTCATGTGGATTTTCTAGTCATTTCCTAATCCAACCAATTTGTCACAATACATTCTCAAATGGACCCTTGGGTCCCATATACCATCAAACATCTCGAACTTAGGAGGCTTGTACCCCTCGGGCAGTTCGACATCGGGCTGAATGCAAAGATCTTTGTAGTTTAGCCTCTCAATTCCATTACTACCTTCAACGTTCAATTCTGGTAGTCAACCTTTTAACTCTTTGGACAGATTTTTGATAAGCAAGTCCTTATCATCGGACTCAGGTGTGGTGGAGTATGGCACAGTCTCCACGTAGATGGGGGTATTATGTTGGGTGTGACAGTGGTCATTTGTGGAGTTCTGGAGTTCTGGGATGAGCACTGAAGTGTTTTTTGATGTATGGAAAGTATTGCAGTGATGGTGAGGAGTGGGATGGTTTTTTTGCATTGGGACATTTTGTGGAGCTACAGGATTCTGAGCATTTGGGAAATTGACATCTACAATGGGGAGGGAAAATGAAAAATTTGACAGATTCCAAACTTTATCCAGTTCCTCTTGAAATTTCAGCAGCTTTTGCTCCAGTTGGGACGCATTTTCATTGGGAACCAAAGTACCAAATCCATGAGCGACCTATACATGTTCAGTTGAGTTCTTCTTTCTGGTGTTGTAATCTTCCATCTTACCTTTGTTCTTTTGTCTGATAGGACTGAGATGAGGAGTAGGTGGAGGGCCTCTAGTTCTCGTAAAATAGGATGTTGTGGCCAGAGGTCACGAACTAACCTCTGGGGAGGGGAATAAACAAAAAGCAAAAACAAAAGGTAACAAGTTAGTGCGGATTATGGAAAGATGTTGCAATATTTAAATACATAGTGCAGGAATGTAAATGCGTCCTAATTTGGTGACCTCTTTATGCCCGAGGTAGCATAGAGACAAGTTGATTTGGAGAACTTGGAATGCTAGATGCATCATTTCATTTATAAGAAGTAAAAATCCTAAATCGACACTAAACAACAAGAAACAACAGTCACTAGTGGCTCTTGGCCTTATTACATTTTATAAGGCATAAATGAAAATTCCTATCTATTTGGTCCCAGAAGGACCTTCCCCAGATTCAACGTCCTTCACTCCATCGAACATCTTCACTAACTTGCGCAGTCCCAGCAGCAGGTAGGCTCTGGCCAGATGTTCGCCTTCATTTTCTTCAGCATTCTGGCAGTCTTCGACCCTCTTCAGAAATTTCTTTCTAATTCTACTATACGTCGTTCCAAATATCCCAATCGCTTGTTGGCGTTGATAGCCATATCCTTCCACTCTTTAATTAGTCTTTAATTGGCTTCCTATATCTCTCGGTGCTCGCTTTCGCATTCCCAGATCCTTTAGTATAGTTGATTGTACTTGACATGTGCCTCGTCCTTTTCATCTATGATCCTGTGACCTTGAATAAACCCAGGTAGACCCAGACCATCATGCCGATTCTCCAACCAACCTGAATAATAGGGATCACAACCAGCATGGTATCTATCTGGTTTGATAGTATCCCTTCCCATGACAATCTTGCAGTGCCATATATGCTAAGCCTGGCACCTGTAAGGACTATCGTCATCCTGGAAGTCAGTCCGGAAGTGACTCATCTTGTCGACCCTGGGTATAACCTGCTTCCTACCCACTTGTCTCATAACCCGAAGAGGTACAAAAATGTTCCTCTTAAGCCGATTAGTATCAGAAAAGGTACGTCCCTGGATCGAACGATGAACTCCTTGGTTGGGAACCACTCGAACATCCATTGTACCTGGTCCTTAGTTGGATTTGTTAAGAGCTCGACCCATTCTCTTGCATTCTCAAGTTGCGCAAACATGATGGGCCTGTAGTTTATTCGTTTTGGATGATGAAAAGCGATATGATCATCCCAGTCCCTTCGATGGATTTCTTGCTGGTATTCAACTTTTTTGAGATGTTCCACGAGCCAAAGTTCAAGTAGAAAATACAGCCTTCGAAGTGTTTGGCTCCCCTTTGACACCTTCCTAGGGATCGGTATATTTCTACTATGATCATTGGTACGAGGCTGAATGGTTGTCCGTCAATTCCCTTTAATAGAGTCTTAGTTACCATAGCTAGTCTGGTGTGGATTTTTGCCTTATTTTTTGGAAGCACGATCAATCCCAAGAGTCAAAACATGAACATAGAGACCGATGAATATGTCCCAGTGATGTGATAGAAAATTCTTCGGGATAGGTACAGTAGTATTTGCTGTGACCGTACCTTTCATACAAATAATCAACAGAGATATAGGAGTCCTTCAGATGTGTCAATTCAGGATTTTTCTATAAACCCATCATCTTGAGGAAACCCCTGCTCTTGCAGTTCTCAGGCATCAACAAACCCAGAGTTTCCCATGGTATACCGGCCAACCCTCCTATTTCTTCTAGCAAGGGTGTCATTTCAATATCACTGAAGTGGAATACAGACCTCTTGCAATCCCAGAACAAAGTAGCAGCTTCTATAATTTTTTTGTTTGGTTGGATTTATAGGAGGGAAGGTAGGTTCGCCAAATGTTTCCAAACAAGAGTCCGATCACTGGAGTGAAGGTCCTCCCACCAGCTTAGTAATTTTGGGTGGATGTTGGTGACCATGCCAAATCTGGGGACTTCGTGCGTCATATTTTTGCAAAACAAAGGCTTAGTCCCTTACCCCCACCAGACTCGACTATTCAATATCAATAATTGGCATAAAAGCATTTAGTTCTCCAAATAAATGCACAGATCATGACAATGTCCGTTTGGGTTTTAGGGAAACCCAGTGGACTTTGGACAAGTCTGTCTTAAAGAGTCATTATGCGGACAACATAACTAACTCGGTTAGGTTTGACCATGATGCATGCACAATTTAATAGAGTAAGGTTTCTATAGGGTTTTAGGCTGGTAACCTGGAGTAGACAACTCAAGGGGGAAGGTGCGGAACCGTTTACTACATCATTGATCAACTGGTTGTACCGTAAATATGCCTTTTTTGGATTTAGGGGTGTTAATATCAGAAGAGCTCAACCACTCATTATAAGCGTTGCTATAGGATTTTATTGGCACGAGTGGAATACGATGTTGAGCATGATTATGCAACATTTAAAGGCATGTAGTCATGTTTTGCATGTTGCATTTGCACGTTATGAAAGCAGTAAATACAACAGTTTCATAATGTAAAGCAGTAGTAATGAGAAGTAGTAAAGAAAAGAAAAAGGAGATCAGTCAGTTTGGCAATTGAAAAAAAAAATTGAATGCTTAAAGGAAATAAACAAATAATTGTGTGTAAAGAAGCATAAATTCACAATAAAGGTCTCAAATGGTAAACGACTAAAGGTCCCCAGCAGAGTCGCCATGCTGTCGCGCCCCCTTTATTCATTCAATATCGGGCTTATCACATTTCGGAGAACAACTCATTCCTTTTGGGAATTAGGTTTAATTCAAAGAGTCCTCACCTAATGATTAGGACACCAAGAGAATTATGATTTCGAGTAACCAGAGATTGGGTAAGGGCCTGAAATTATTCTAAGGGGAAGGTATTACGCACCCCTCAGAATCCACTAGTGTGGCTCCCGGCCAGACTATTATTGTGAATTTAGATGCAAACACCATGTAAAAAAACAAAGCTTCAGATAAGAGGGAAATTTCACATAAGGGTTCAAAAACAAATAAAGTTACAAATAACCAAAAGAAAGTTGATTTTCCTAAAAAGAAAGAGTTTGAAATTCTTTTAAAAGAGACAAGAAATAAGGGAAAGAGGGGGTCTTAGTTTTATTAACAATATGGATCACCCCACACAATGCCTGGTAATCACTCCTCAATGAGGGCTACCCTTGGCATTATTGCATGGTCATCATATCCAAATCTACCCTTCCCACCCCGCTAAGGTATAAAAGCTCGGAATTGCCTCGTTTACTTAGTGTATGCTATTACCCGTTCCAATCTTATCAGTCTCGGAGGCACTAAGGACGACTAATCCTAAGAGGGGAGGGATATTAGATTTATTAGTTTTCAAAGGTAAAAACTCTAAGGCAACATACAAAACTCGTATTGCACGTTGGGGAAAGCATATAACAAGCAACGGCTCAGATATACATCCTTTAACAAAGAAACACGTAATTAGCATGACTTACACATACTAGTTAAGGTCTGATTAAATACTAAACATGAGAGAACTTAAAGGTTGAGGCAGATTGATTTATTATATAATTCAGATAAGAAGCTTGAATCATGCCGGCCTGCTGGTTATAGCTATTAAAAGAAATAGATTTTATTTGTAACTTTACCCTAAGGCTTTCCTAAGTGTTGGACAAGGATCCTATAAGCACGGTATCTATTGAATTTAGAGAGCAGCGGAACAACAAGGTTAAACAAAAAAACTGGACACGCACTTGTTTAAAAAGGGTAGTCGGGTTAAAAGAAAGGCCAGTTTTTAACGAAGATTATAAGTTTACAGCTAACAGTATCATTGTTACTAAGTTTTGTTCCATACGTGAATGAAGCGGCTCAGATTCGATTAGGAGTTCCTATAGGCATGCCTTCTACGCGTAATTGATTTTGAACATGGTATAAAATGCAGAAGATTCACTTTAAACTTACGGACATGACATCTAGGTGTTGAAGTTCGTTTAAGACCTATGAACATGATATCTTAGTACAGAACTTGTTTCAAAACCTATGAACATGATATCTAAGTGCAGAACATGTTTCAAAACCTATGAACATGCTATCTAAGTGTAGAAATTGTGTTAAAATCTGTGGACATTATTTCTAGGTGCAAAAATTGTTTTAAAACTTATGGACATGATTTCTAGATGAAACTGGTTATACATGATTCAAAAGGACCTATAGTCATATTTTCTATATGCATATGCAGAATTACGATTTCCATATACTTAAGGACATGATTTAGAAGGGCCTATAGGAATGATTTCTATATGCATGTAGATTTAAAATACCTATAGGCATGGTATCTACCCTTTTTGCATACATAGTTACCCACCCTTTTCAATAACCATCCCCAAGAGTTCATTACAAATTATTATAGCCCAGAATAAAGTAAAAATAGGTAAGAAAATACAAATAAAAGTACAACCAGGGAGATCTTGATTCAGACTTCATGTCTGAAATATGAGGTAAACCAACTCCATGAGATCATGATCCAAAGCCTTTCTCCCATTTGAGTGTGTCAAAGTTCCCAAAAATCCTCAATGAGACTCCGAGCAGTGCTCGCACCCAAATATACTATCAGATTGGGACAAGTGCAGTGGAAAGGCCAGCCCTCAAGTGTCCAAGTTCAGAGGGAACTCAAAGGGTCCCAAGACAAGGCTCACAAGAGGGGGCAGAACTTAAAGGCTAAGAAGGTGTGCAAGTGCGGATCTAAATGCTAAAAGCAAAAAGAAGCGGGAACCATCTACAAATAAGTACACACAAGGGGTTTAGGGGAATTGGGAGATTTTACAGAACCTATTGTTTAGGCCAAGACAGACTCTAGGCATGCCCAGCAATGGAGAGTGCCAGCACACCTATAAGCACGCCAGAACACATGTTATTAGAGGCTAAGATCCTAGGGGATCAAATTTGATTCATGGAAAATAACTTATAGTATTATCATGCCTCACCATAGCTTAAACACATAGGGGGGATAGGGTTTTGGACTCATAGAGAACAAGCAGAAAGAAGTTAGTACGCTAGAATGAGTGTCGAACTATACATAAGTAGTAAACAGGGATACTAAAGCAGTAAATAAACACATTGTTGTGGTGCGAAAACTTAAATCAGGACATACCAGTTTCAAAGAAACAAATAGGGCGAAAGCAAGCAACATGTCTTGTAACAGGCCACAGTATAAGCAAACAAGAGAGAATAATTTTTAGTGTAAATATAGGTTTTTGAAAGCCTACCAGTGATGGATTTGTTAATGAAAGAGTCGTGTACTTATAATGTGAATACATGCAGAAATAAGGTAAGAAAACAATTAAGAAACTAGGTATCAATTAAGATCAATCAGTACAAGACCTCTTTTAATCAAGGATTCATACTTAAACAATAATGAGCAAGAAAGTTATTTAAGGGAAGAGATCAAACAAGCATCCTGTGCCAAGTAGGCAATTAGAGGTAGGTACACAAGAAATTACATAAGGGCAAAATTTTGAAATATATAGTATTAAATAAATGAGGTAAGAAAAATCAATTAGTAGATAGTATATCAAGGATCGGAGATTTTGTAATCACTGGTCCATGAATGAACCAAGTCAGAAAAAGCTGAGAAAAGTTTTTAACTTAAATCGAGTCACGAGGAAATAAGCAAACAAGGAAAGATACCAATCAAACCTATACAAAAGGAAGTCTGAAATTAACCAAAATTAAAAGCCATATTAGAGGGAATTTCAGCACATATAAAGAGCACACAAACATGCTAAGCTGAATTTAGGGCATGGAAAGAAAATGTCATGTCATTGCAAAATCAGTAGGTAATAAACTATAAGATCATGGAAGTCGCATAGGGCAGCAATGTAGAAGAGAGATAATATCAAATAGCATACAAAAGGTCCAGTGTAAAGACCTTAGAAGAGATTAGTGGAGAATCAGAATCGCTTAAAGAAACAAAGGTTGAAACAAAGATTTCAAGACTTAGTTGAGCAACAGAAGAAACATATTCAGAAGCTTGAAATAGTTAGGGTTTCTGAAATTAGACAAGTTCAAAGATGAAGAACAAGCATATCACATAGCCAATGTTCTCACACTCGGATAAAACCCCAAATTCTAGGGTTTTACCATCAATCGAGTGCAAAGATGATTGGACAAGTAATCAAGGAAAAAGATACTAGTCGAAACAGGCTCAGAGGTCTCATAAAGGAACTGAGACCTTTAACATGCTTTCAGTAGCAGGAACTCATGAGAAGCATAGTAAAAGAATAACATGTAAATTACAGTAGAGGAACTCAAAGAAACATAATAGAAGAACTTATAAGAAACCTAATGGAAGAAACTAATAAGAACAGAAGGAGAAGCATATTAGAAGAAACTTAACAAGAACACAGTAAGAGAAACATATAAAGAACACCTTAGAGAAACATATAAATAACACATTAGAGAAACATATAAAGAACACAATAGAGAACATATAAAGAACACAAGAAAAGAAAAACCCTAAATCGGAAAAATATAAAGGTTTTTAAAGAAATATCAAGAAATCATTTAAAAGTTTAGGGAAAATATGGATCTAGAACAGATCTAAAGAAAATAAGAACCTCAAAAGCTAGGGTTTCAGAGGAACCCAAACGGTGAGAAAGGCTTGGATAGATATAAGCAGGAGGGGTCGAAGCCAGGCTCGAAACAGACATGGCTTGCCCGAACAAGGCCGCAGATGGCCCTAAAACTTGAATCAACAAGGTCTGGATGAACCTTCTTCGTGGTCAAACTATGAAACCTCAGCAACCACACGTGAATGCACCAAGGAAGGCTGGAAGGTGGTGAGACCACCATAGTTTCAGGCCAGGAGGTAGCCGGAAGAAGGTGAATGAAACTCAACGGAGCAGAGAGGAAGGGGGAAGGTTTTAAAGAGAACTAGATATAGAGAGATAGAGACGAGTGAGGAAATAAGAGGGGTCTTGGGGGGTCGTTTGGTTTAATTTGGTAAGGGCGGATCTAGACCGTCGATCAAAATTGATCAACGGCCAAAATTTAATCTGGGTTGGGTCGGGTAAATTTGGGATTGGGATTGGGTATTTGGGTTGGTTTAATTTGGGTTGAGTAGGCTAAATTAGAAAGCCAAATCTGGCTATAAATTAAATAGCCCATTTTTCCCATTTAATTTATAAAAAATAGTAAATAAATTTATGAAAACTAATTTAAATCACTAAAATAATTTATAGTATATAATTATCAATTTAAAAATATATAATCTCATTTTTATAAATATGAGACGAATTTAAACCTAAAATGGTTAATATTACAATTATATAATTTTATCCTTAAAATACTAAAATAAATTTTTAAAAAATATCTTAGCTATATTTTAGTCTAAATATGAGAATCCAACAATTTTCTTAATAAAATAGGGCAGTAAATTGAATAAAAAATCTTTGAAAAATTAAGAAAAAATAATGCAACCTTGGGATATACTTATATATGCCTATGTTGGTCATATTAAAGGTATTTTGAATATTTTTTAAAAAAAAATTGGGTATCAACAGTGAGAAATGTCATTTTGCTTTCTTGTTCCCTCAAATTGTAAGATGTATGGTTGTTGCCGTACCTCCTCGCAATCCCTCATTAACTCGTGTGGTTCAATTCCCATATCACCACACAATTCCAATGTTAAAAATGCTTTGAATGTTACTTCAAACCTCCAACTTGTAGTTTTTCTCGAATTTTGACATCCTCTTCTTCCCCCGAACTAGAGTCAATATCACCAAATTTCATTTACACTAATTGACTCTTATTCCATATTTTTCTTGGCATCATAAACACTCATGGAGTCGGTTGGTGGATGTTCCAATTCTTGATTCCTCAAAGTAAAGCTCAATTTCTTCCTCAGAATTGGACTCTTCTTTGCTTCCTTCCACACTCTCAAGTTGGTGGGCATAGTGATCCTCAACCAATATTTTCATTTGCTCTTCCAAAGTGTGGATATGTTCATCATTGTAAGCCAAGCCTTGTTTCATGTCCTCAAGTGCAAAGTTGTGCTTCTCTTCATTTTCAAGAATGGTCTCCAACATGAGCATCATCTTCTTATCTTGAGCACTTGAGAGCTCTTCTTGGTTTTCATCAAGTGCCAAGGAAGGATTTCCAACTTCCACATCTAAGAAAAATTCTTGGTTATCATCAATTTCCGAGGATTTTTGGACCTCCAAAGCTTCAAGCATGTCCCCCATTTGTGAGTACAACCTTTCAAGTGCCAAGTCATTTTGGATACTATTCTCCAAAAGCTCATCCAAGACACTTTGTTCTTTGTTTACTCCTTCAAGTACACACTCCAACATGAGCTTGAACTCTCTCATTTCGTCCATGCTAAACTTCTTCTACTTCCATATCCTTATAATTTTAATCACAAAAATCAGAATCATCATAGCGGGGTTGGGCCTTGGGGAAGGGAAGGACAAATAAGCAAAATACTTCCAGTGACCATTTTGGAAACCACACTTATCATAAATAATCCACTCGTGGGTTTGAGATTGTGCGCACAATCCACCCCTGGGAGAATTTAAACAATGCTGCCACGTGTGTGGTCCTCCACAATAAGGACAAGGGTCATTAAAGTACGAACAACTACCATCCGACCAATTATCATTAAATGATGCCATTTTTCAAAAATAAGAATACAAACAAGAGAAATAGAACAAGATAAGAAAAATAATTACACAAATATTCACAAGTTTGGACCAAAGCACTTACGCTTATTTCTCAAACAACCTAAATTACACCAAATTGTTCCCGATAACGACGCCAATTTTGATGACGTCCAAATTCACTATTAAAAAGTAAATGGACACGGTCGCATAAAATATAATTTACCCAACTATGAGTCAAGGTCTAATTTCATAGAGAATAATATGTAGGCGATTAGGAATGTAAGAAAATTATCACTTATCGCGCAATGCCAAACACAAAGAATTTGGTTTTTGGAAAATATGTATAACTAAATGCAAAAATGTAAACTAACCTAGAAAGCAAGTAAAATGATTAATGGCTATAAGTATGGTTGCATCGGGAATTACAATCAAGTAACGATCCAATATATATTATGATTTTACAAATATGAGCGAGTTTATGTTAATTAGCCACGGGTAATAATTTTTAATTTGATCTTCCAAAGAAAAAATACTTCCTAATTGAATAATCCCTAAAAAAATAAGAGATTAAGCACTCCCGGATATGGCTACAAGTAGTTCAATCCTATACTTTGGTAGAATCTATAAAATGAGGGTTAACGCCTCAAGTTCTTGTTAATTATTCTTTTCCAACCCCAAATTATCTTTTCCAAAATTAATTCAGAGTTAATGGGTGATTCATAGGGTTATCTAATCCCTTTGGAAACATTAAAGCACAAGAATAATTAAAGTAACAATAACTCACTTCATAAAAGGATAAAAATCATTCAATACATAAGCATAACAAGGTATTTAATCCACACATTAAACATGAATATTTCCATAAACAAGATTCAAGCTACATGCTCTAGTGGATCTAAAGTAGGTTTATGTTCAGCAACAGAAAGAGGTGAGGTTCTGCTTTCTTACCTGAGAATATTTACAAGGGGGAAGCCTCGAAAAATAAATAGTACACACTTAAATATTTAATACAAAGCAAGGAAATGAATAATAAATATAAATGGGTAAGAAATACTTAATCACAAGCTTCAAATATTCAAACCCAAGTGTGTGTGCAAAACCTAGCTTCAAAACTTGTTCTTCTCTAGTCTATGGAACTGAAAAATAAGCCAAAGATGTCAAAATATCTGCTTGGACGAGCATAAAATGGTTTGGGTTGAAAAATGTGAAATGCCTAATTTGCCCAGATTTGATGCCCGTTACCGCACCTGTAGAAGAATCATCGCAGGTGTGGTTCCGTAGATGCGGAGATTCCACCGCAGAAGAGATTTGCCAGCTAAAACGTTTTTAACGCAGATATGGTTCACCAACGCAGATGCGCAACCGCAGAAGCAGAAATTCAATCGTAGATGTGATTCCTTGCAATCTCAGACAACTCGCAGATATGGAAATTTTTCACGCAGAAGCGGGGTCGCTTCTGCGACCTTCCTTCCGCAGATGCGGAATCACTGGGGAGTTTTTGCATGTTTTTACCTTTTTGCTCAATTCCACTCCAGCTGAATTTAAATCACTTCAGGGCATCGTTTACCTAAAAATCCAACAATACACACCATAAACGACATCATATAATAGTTAAAGGATATAAAAGCTAAGGAAAAGAGACTAGATTGAGTGGTAAAATCACCACTCATCACCAGTCCTATAGGCATGCTTTCTAACCTTCTAACAGTTGAACATGCATAATTACCCATCCATTTTTCCACTAGCCAACCCCGAATGTTTATTAGAAGTTATTACACCACAATAATGAATTTACATCAAAAAAAGAAGGAAGTTACAACCAGAGAAAGCCTGATTCTTGGCTTCCTATCTGATTTACATAATTAATCATTGCAATTGTCATTTGTTTCAAAACCTTTCTCCGACCTAGGTGTGTTACAGTTCCCCAAGGGTGTCAAAAGACCCCGGGCAGTGCATACACCCAAGTTTGCAGAATTAGATAGAGATGTGTGCAGTGTAGAAGGGCCAGCCCTTATGTGTCCAAGATCAGAGGGAGTTGATGGGTCCCAAGGCAAGGCTCATACAAGAGGGGCAGAACCTAAGTCTAAGAATATGATAGAAGTGCAAGAATAGGGATTTAAAAATGAGTGGAGAATAGAGAAGGGTAGGGGTTTGGGAATACATTGCAAGGAGCATATGTCCTTAGGTAGGGATCAGGTTTGGGCATGGACAACAGATGCTTGCATGCCCATAAGCCATCTAGAGAACACAATATATAGAGAGGATATGGAGGTTATGACCCCAAGGGAATCAGATTTGGGTCATGCACAACAATGTCTAATGCTAGCATGCCCCAAACAAACCAAAGAATACCAAACACATAGGGGATATAGGGGTTTAGGATTCATAATTCATAATAAATGACTGACAGAGTTCGTACATAAGAAAGCATTAATTCAGAAAAGGAAAGGGCATATTACAGCATGCTTAATAATGGAACTCGATTAAACACAAGCAGGAAACAAACAATAATGAAGGAAATAGCAAAGAAACATTTTGTTGTAGATGCTGAAAAATTAGTTAGAACATATCGGTAAAGAAGCAAGTGCAGAAAGAAAAGTAATCAAGCTTCCCACAGCCTAGCATTGCCTTTTAGCCAACTAGGTAAGGTAGCAACACAAGTAACAACAGAGAAAAGAGAGAGAGTTTTAGTGGAGTGTGTGTTCTAAACTCGAGTGTTTTTTTTTCTTTTTGTTCGTGTCCTTGAAAGAAGAGGGATGCAGGCTATTTATACCCTTTTGAAAACATGTGATAAATAAGTAATAATTAAAGCTTCTATACAAATATGGAAACAATCAATGGTCAGAATCTATTAACCAAATGATTCACCTTTAATTGAGAAATCACTCGTTTAACGGGGGTAAAAGATTCAAAACAGGGGGAAAATCAGTTTGAAGGCAGACTGATCATTGCCATAAAAGAAGTAGTAAAGATATTAAGTAAGCAATCGAGTCTAAGTACAGAAATGCTTATTTTGAAAAAAGGTTCAGCAAGGAAAAATAAGGACAGGAATCAATTAACTTTCCTAGGCGAGTGAAATTAGAGCTCACAAAAGAAAAGTTTTGAAATCCGTCCCAAGATTGAAGATCAATCAAAGAAGGAAACTCAGCATATAAATAGAGTGAACAAACACTAGAAATGTGAGGCCAAATCAATTGGCAAAAGCAACATCATGCAATAGTAGCACAAGGTTCAGTAGATAGCAAACATTCGAAACATAATAATCAAGTAGGTCAAGTCACATTGAATCAATAGTGAAGAAAAATAGAGTATCAGAAGCATGCAAAGGGTCTCATAGTAATAGATGAGAAAACCTTTTAAAAATTTGGGGTTTCAAGCATAGTCTAGTTTTAAAGATAGTAAAAAACCCAAAATCAGAGGACTCAAATAAAGAAAAGAGATTTTGAGACAAGCAACTTTTAAATTGATTCAAGTGTTCAAACGAACAGTATAAAACCCCAAAGATATAGGCTCATTCAACAATAGTCGAGCTTAAAAGATGATAAACAAATAAATCAAACAAGAACTTAACCAAGCAAGCATTTATCTAACAAACAGCTTCAGAAGTCGAATGAGACCCAAAAGAAATTAGGGTTTTCAACATACCAACTCATATAGGAGAAAAACATGAGAAAAATCATAGCAAAATCAGAAACACGTTAAAATCAGAGAAGATGTTTTGAAAATAACTTAGAAAAAAAAACCCTAATCGAAAAATATGAAAAGTCTTTTTGAAAGCAATGTTAAAGAAGTTTCGCGAAGATGCTTAAAAGTTCATGGAAAGCATAGATCTAAAGTAGATATAAAAGAAATCAAAAATGTCTTAGAGATTAGGGTTTCAAAGAAGTCCGAAAGCAACGAGAAAAGCCTTGAACGTTACTGATCTAACCAGAAGAGTCAAAGGTCTGACTCGAATGGTCATGGCTGGCAAGGGATTACCAGAGAAAAGTGATCGAGCAAGGACTAGCTAAATTCCTTCAAAGTCTAGTCATGAGACCACAGAACCAAATACATAGAAGCCATGGAAGGTTGGTATGGGTCTCAGATGACCTCAGAATGCCATGAATTGGGGTGGATTAGGGTGGTGGCGGCTAGGGTTCAGGTGAGGATAGAGAGAATTGGGAGAATAAGGGATTCAAGGGCGGCGGGTGATGAAAAACGAAGTAGGCTCAGGGATCGTTTGGAATTAATTAAGGAAGGGCGGATAGTGGCCGTTGATCATTTTGATCAACGGCCTGGATTAAATAGGGTACATAGGTATTTGGGTTTGGGTCATTTAAATGGGTTAGGGTTTAGGTTTGAATAGGAATTGGGCCAGAGTATTGGGATTCAGATTGGGGTAAAACTTAGGCTATAATTGAAAGAAAATTATACCATTATTTAAATAGCCAATTTTCCCTATTTGATTAATAAAAAATAATAAATTAATTTATGAAAATAAATTAATTTATGAAAATAAATTAAAGGTACTAAAGTTATTTATAATATATAATTAACCATTTAAAAATATGGACTTGATCTTTATGAATATAAATATAATTCCTAAAAAAGGCTAATGTTACGATTATTTTGTACAAATATGTAAAACTTCTCTTAGATATATTTTAGTATAAATATAAAAGTTCCACAAGTGAATCACCAAATCTGATAATTTTAGAAATAATTATTGGATTTTTATTGATAAAATAGGGGGATAATTTGATTTAAAAATCTTTAAAATTAAGGAAAAAATAATGAAACACTTGGATATACTTATGTGTGCATACATATACTATTTTGAAGGTACTATGCATATAAAAAATATATATAGGGAAAAATTAGGTATCAACAATAGCCCTTGGGTGAGATGACCTCGGCGTCTATATCAAGGGCATGCCTTTTTAGGGGTCTTACAAGTTCGATATATAGCCTTGGTATTAATATCGGGGTTATGGATTATTAAGGTTTTATAAGTTTTGGTATGCCTCGTTGAGGTCTTACAAATTTGGTGTTGCCTCACTGAGGCTTACGAGCTTGGAGTTGCCTGATCGAGGCCTTACAAATTTGAGTTTTTGATGGCTTGATGAGCTGACTATCGATGATAGTCCCTGAGTGTTCGAGAGAGCTTTTGGCCCTCGAGCCGTCTTATGAGAAAGTGGTGGACATCTTCGAGGCATAAAGTGTTTTGATAAGCAAAGAGGCTTCCTCAATTACTTGATATATGCGTACATGTTTTTGCTTTTGAGGACTCAATTATTCTACATGGACACGGTTCATTTGACCGTTTGGCGCAATACAACATTCTCCTATCGAGGTTCTCCTAGGAATAGTTCAATTTCTTTTGAATATGTGACTCCCCGGGGAAATGCCCCCTAGTATTTGAGGTTGATCAAAGATAAGCCTTGAATACTTGGTGAGTTCTCCTTAGGTAGCATATGGATGTTGCCTCATTAAAAACCTCACCGGCAAAACCCGTTCGGGATAAAATCCGGTCTAAGGGAAAAAGAGCGCAAAGCATGCTTTAAAACCCATGGTCTTTTGAGCTATAGGCGCTTTGATTCATTTCAATCGAACACCTGCAGCAAGTTGGTATAAAACATAAATGAAAAGGGAGAAGTTCGTTTTAATTACTTTTGATAGTCTTAGAGCCTCGATCCGTTTTAATTGCTTGCTCTGAGGACGCAGCACGGTCCTTTATTTACTCATTTAGGTGGATCTTAGAATGCGGGTTATGGTTGTTGTTTTTCCGTTTGCTTGTCTTTTGGCTTCTTTGATGTTGAAGGCATTGATGTAGATGCTACATCGTGCACATCTCTCTTGCTACGTGCTGCTCCGCATATACTGCTTTTACTCCGTCCTTGGTTGGAAACTTCATCGTTTGATGAAGGGTTGATGGCATTGCTCTCACATTGTGTATCCACGGCCTTCCAAGTAAGGCATTGTACCTCATACCACCTTCGATGACATAACACTTGGTATCTTGGATTGTACCGACCACGTCGACCGGGACAATGATTTCCACTTTTGTTATCTGGATCGCCATGTTGAATCCATTAAGGACTTGAGAGTAAGGTACGATCTGGTCGAGTAGTCCAATCTGCTCCACCACCCTCGACCTGATTATGTTGATCGAGCTACATGGATCCACGAGCACACCTTTGATCTAAATTTTATTCAAAAGAAAAGAAATTACCAGTGCGGCATTATGAGGTTGTTGTCTTGATGTACTTTTTGCTGAACGTGAGAGCATCCTCTGGTATGTAAAACCGAGTTCGCCTTTCCCTTGTGATGAATATTTTTGTCCGTTTGAAAACGGGTTCCTGTGGGGCGTCAACCCCTCCGATGATCATGTGGATGACGTGTTGTAGTTCTTTTGTTTCATTTTTCCTGTTCGCCTCTCTTTCCTAAGATTGATTTTTAGCTCGGTCCCTGAGGAACTCTTGAAGGTTCCATTTGCTGATTAGTTGGGTTACCTCTTCTCGAAGCTATCTACAATCATTAGTCCTCTGACCGTGGGTGCCGTGACATTTGTATACCAAGTTAGGGTTCCTCTGTGAAGGGTCTGCCAGTATGGTTTTTGGCCACCTAGTATCTTTGATTTTACCTATGGCCGATATGATGTCCGAAACATAGATGTTGAAATTATACTCGGATAGTCGGGGTTCCTCCACCGGCCCAGTATGCCTATCGAAACCAGCTTGGCTCATGAGTCCCCGAGAACTTTGACGTTGATCTGTCCTTCGATCGCCTCGAGGTATATTATGCCTTGGAGAGTTTCTTCGATCTTCTACATAAGGCTGATATTTTTCCTTGTTTGGCCTCGACTCCCTTTCTGTAAATCTTTGTTCCTTTTCTAAGAGCTCGCTAGGATATACTTAGCCCAAAGGGGCTCCCAATTGGTCGTCTTCGATCCTGATCTTCGATTGATACCTATTGTGCACATCCGCATAGGTCGCGGCGGTATATTCGATCAAATTTTATCTTAGCTACTTTGAGACTACCGAGCTTCGCTCGTTCAAGCCTTGAGTGAAGGCATGTACTTCCTAGTCATCGGAGACCGGTGGAATTCCATTCGTTCCATCTAAAAGTGAGATATGAATTCCCTTAGCATCTCGTTTTCTCTTTGTTTGATTTTGAAGACATTTGACTTCCTGGTGGCGACCTTGATGGCACCAGCGTGTTCCCTCACAAAAGAGTCTGACAACATGGCGAATGAATCAATTGAATTTGGGAGTAGGTTGTGATACCACATCATAACCCCCTTCGATAGTGTTTCTCCAAATTTCTTCAACAAGACGGACTCAATTTTGTTTTCCTTCAAGCCATTCCTTTTTACAGCATAAGTATTAGCGGTAACGTGCTCATTGGGGTCTATGGTCTCATTATACTTTAGGGCATCAGGCATTCTAAATTTCATTAGGATGGGCTTCAGAGCCGCACTTGATGGGAATGGCCTCTGCACAAACTCCTTTGGATCTACTCCCCTCAGAATCGAGGGTGCCCTAAGGATATGATCGACCCTTGGGTTATAAGTCTCCACCTTTTAATCGTTATCTTCGATCTTCTTTTCTCGTCAATTCTTTTAGTGAGGTCCTCGAGCATCTTCATAATAGCGGGATCTGTTGCAGACCCGTTATTGCTCGATCTCTCCGGTGCCTACTCAACTCGAGGAGTCATTTTCGGTGCTGTGGTGCTCGAGTTTTTTTGGTGACTTTATAACTAAGCAATAGCCACTTGTTGTGCTTGCAACATTTCAAAAATAACTTGAAGACTAACGTCTATTTCCTCACTATGCACACTTCCGTCGGTAGGAGAGCTTACATCAACATGCACAACGTTCCGCGAGCTCATGCCGATGGGGATTTGTGCTGGTGCTTCCCCTGGGTTTTGAGGTGGTACACCGGCATCTGCTGGCGCTACCTCTGGGTTTTTTTATGGTAAATCGGTGTCTACACTATTGTCTCCCTGAAGCCCAATACCGTTGTTTTCACGTGCATTTGCTGAGTTAGACATTTTCGACCTGAAATCAGAGATTTTTGGACAAGAAAAAGTTTGAAAAATAACTTGTGTTTCATAAAACTAGCACCAAAATAATTACTATTATTCTTAGCTCCACCTTGGGCTGTTTACCTTGAAAATGATAACTACAATTATATTTGATTTTGTGGTTCTAAAAATACGTAATTGATCTTAACACTAGTTGTTAGGTAATAGATGCTAACCGTAAGTAAAGAAAATAAGAAATGCAAACCAATAGGGTCACAAGGCTGGGCCTCGAGCTAGCTGGAGGAGGGCCTCGAGGTTTAGATGAGGCTAATAGATATGAATAACTGATGAAGAATCAATGATAATGAGGGCCTCAAAGATGGCCTTTTGCGGTTAATAATGAACAATAAATAAAGAACAATAATATATAGAATAATTATTTAAGCCAAGAGCAGAATATTGTATTGTATCCAATGTGTTGAGTAATAATCTGAATCCTTTACAAGATGACAAAAGTCCCCTTTATATAGGAGGGGTGAATCCCAACACAGTACATGTCTAATAGATGATGAAGAAATGCTACTAGTACAGTTGTATAACGACTCGGTATGTATTTGTACTATTGTCAGACCTGGTCAGCTCTAACCACGTGTATTTGGGCACTTTTCCACCTTTCCATGACGATCATCGATTGTACCGCTCTGAGGTCGACCATAGTGAGCCTTCGATGTGCTCCCTCGAGGAATACATCTCGGGGTTGCACTTCACGCTCTGCTTCGGGCTTCTTCAAGGTTAGGCGTGGAACGGCAATAGTAGCCCCAAAATCGAACTCTCCAATTTTAGTCGTATACAAGCATGATTAGGCAATTTACTAAATGATATTCAAGAATGATGTCATGCTCAAAGGCCATATTTACAATGTGGTTATTAATGCATGCCAAGCTATTCATGACGGCTTACAGATGGTCAAACGAGGCATGACCGTGGATTTATGTTGTATTTTGTGCCAAGCAAAGGAGCATTTGTTTGTGCAGTGTGAATTCTCTAAGAACTTCTTGAATAGAATCTTGTTACGGATACAGAGGATGATGGGAGTTTTCTTTGGTTTGGTTAGTTGTATAGCTAGCTGAGGTTGTTTAGCTATGATTGTGTAATACTTTATTGTTGATTAATTAAATAGGTTGGTTACAAAAAAAAAGGAGCACTATAAATTGGGTAAGGCATGTGCCATGGGATTTGGCTATGCAAAGAACAAATGAAGTGTAAAGATGATTCCGGGAGCTTTTTTTTTCTTTTTTTTTTGTTTGTTGCTCTAAAGTTCATTGTTCACTAATGCGGTTGAAAATAATTTTACAAAGTATAAAATAGATAATTTAAACTTGATCGAAAAGAGTGATAGATGTCTTCTCTATCTTAATATTAATATTAGTGAACTTATCGGATTCGTGCAGTAACAAAGGATCATATTGTATTCATGCATGGAATGATCTTTTACTAATATTTAAATGTTTAACTAGATTTTAAAAATAGGTTGTGAAGAGCTAATTTAAAACTTTCTAGTTCTTTATCACGTATGATATAAAAAGGGAAAAATAAAAATAAAGGAGAATTGTTATGAAATAGAAGATTCTTACACTTCTATTTAAGGTGAATGTCTTTAATGTATCTAATTAGAGAGATATTAGAGTTCTATTAGTGGTAGCTAAGTCTTCCTCTCCCCTATAAATAGAGGTGCCCCCTACCATTGTAAATCATCCCTTGAGACCCCTCTCAACTCAATAAGAAGAACTCTCTCTACTCTTCTCTCTATTGCTATTGTTCTTGTTCTATTGTTCTTGTCTTTTGCTTTAGTTTATAACACGTTATCAGCACGAGACTCTAACCAATTGAAATTTTCGATTGTCTTAACTTTTGTTTGTGTAGGGTTTTGCTTCAAAGAAAGAATGAAGAAAGAAGGGAAAGAAAAAAAAAAAAATGGGACAAACGAAAAAAAAAAAAAAAAGGGAAAAGAAACAGAAAGCAAGACACTGGAAGGCAAGAAGAAAAAAAGAACGAAAAAGTTGAAAAGAAAAAGGAAAGAAAGAAAGAAAATATAGAAAATATATTTGGTATACCTTAAAGGTAAGTAATTTACTTTTCCCTTTCAAATTTTTGGAATTCTATAAATTTTATATACAAAGTTTGATTATAACTCTAATGAAGTTTGTGAGAAATTATAACCACACGAAGTGGTAAAATCTCTATGTCCTGCCATGATTAAATTCATGTATGATTGTGGACGTGACAAAGAATTCCGTCCAATTGAATTTGCTCCATTCCCTTTAGAGAATGTGGTAGCAGCTTGTGTAAAGCACATGATTTTGATCCATTCCCTGAAGTGAATGTGATAATTGTAATAGAGCCCGTAAGTATGAACACGCTCTTGATGTAATTGTGTCATATGAAAAGAAAGTTCGTTGCCCTCGAAATTTCGGGCAAGAACTATATGACATGGGTGTTGGATGTTGAAATCCACTTGGATGCTATGGGTCTCGGAGACGCCATTAAAGATAGAAATAGTGCATCCACCCAAAACTATGCTAAGGCCTTGATTTACTTGCGTCATCACCTTAATGAAGGTTTGAAACTGTACGAAGGCCTTGATTTACTTGCGCCATCACCTTAATGAAGGTTTGAAACTGTACGAAGGCCTTGATTTACTTGCGCCATCACCTTGATGAAAGTTTGAAGATTGAATATCTCAACATCAAGGATTCACCCATCTTGTGGAAAGGCTTAAAGAAGAGAGATGACAACCTGAAGTTGGTCACCCTGCCACAAGCACGATACGATAAGAATCCAAAAGCAAATAGTTTATAAACTATATATTATCGTTGCAGTGAAAACGGGCACTGGTCTAAGTCTTGCCGTATACCATAAAATTTGGTTGACCTTTATCAAGCATCTCGAAAGAGTAAACGCCCCATAACGAATTTTGTCTCTGACGACAACTTGAATGTGGCAGACTCCTTTGAGCAACCCGAGGGGAAAATAGACAACCTAATCGGCGATGGGACCATGATGAAAGAAGATGGAGTTATTTGATTTTATTCTACTTATTTGTATTAGTCAATGAATAAATCAATAGTCGTTAGTATTAGCTCATATTAGCTAGTTCATGATGCAATGTTAGCAGTACTTCTTTAGAATATCTTCAATATGTTCAAATATCAATAAAACTTTTATTTTCCAGTGGGGGTAATCGACTAGCCTGAAAAACTAGTCGATTATCAACTATTTTCGCATTAAAGTTGAAAAACAATTGATCAACAATCGATTGTCTTTGTCTAACAATCGATTGTCTTGAAACAGTGAGGTCCGAAATTTTTCAAAAATCACCCACAATCGATTGTCTATATCTAACAATCGATTGTCGTTAGGCAGTGTAATCTGGAATTTTTCAAAAATCATCCACAATCGATTGTCTATGTATAACAATCGATTGTCTATGTTCCAACAATCGATTGTGCGGGTTTAATAATCGATTGTCTTATGAAAAACGCTGAAATTTTCAAACTGCAAAGTAATTGATTATGGACAACATATCTGATTTTGTTAGTCAACTGTTAGTAGCAGATTTTGAAAATATTATGTGACACAAAAAAAAAATTGAACTTGTTTATTCTTATGTTCATGTATTCCTTTTGTATGTCATACCATGGGAAGTAAATTGATTAAAAGGCTCCGGAAGAGCAAATGTAACTCTGCCCAAAGGCATGACGTTTATCTTAGAGAATGCAATATTCTCCTCCAAGTCTAAGAAGAAACTTGTTGAGTTTTAAAGATGTACGCCGGAATGGCTACAATATTGAGACAATGGATGAAGATAATCTTGAATATCTCGTCCTCACTTTAAAGAATGTCTCCGGCCAAAAGAGGGTTATTGAGAAATTCCCGTCTTTATCTTGTGGCCTGTATTGGACAAGAATTAGTGCAATTGAGGCACATTCAACAGTAAATCTAAAGAATACTGAGTCCAATACATTTGTACTTTGGCATGATCGACTGGGTCACCCAGGATCAACCATGATGAGACGGATTATAGAAAGCTCATATGGGCATCCGTTAAAGAATTTCAAAATTCTTTCAAGTAATGAATATCCTTGCACTTCGTGTTATCAAGGCAAGCTGATTATCAAACCATCCCCAACAAAGGTTGGGACTGAGTCACCCCAGTTTCTGGAACGTATACAAAGGGACATTTGTGGACCTATTCACCCACCTAGTGGGTAGTTTAGGTATTTCATGGTCTTGATAGACGCATCCTGTAGATGGTCAAATGTGTGCTTGTTGCCATCACGCAACCTTGCATTTGCAAAGTTAATGGATAATAGATGAGAATAATCTTGAATTCTTCATGAAAACGAGGCTGCCCATTTCGGTTTGGGTTCACGCCATTTTGCATGCAACAATACTAGTTTGTCGGCTGCCCACTTCGGTTTGGGGTCATGCCATTTTGCATGAAGCAATGCTAGTTCGTCGGCTGCCCACTTTGGTTTGGGGACACGCCATGTTGCATGCAGCAATGCTAGTTCGTCTCTGACTGACGAATTGACACAAATATTCCCCATTGCAATTGGTTTTGGGTCATGAACCCAATATATCCCATTTAAGAAGCTTTGGATGCGCAGTATATGTGCCTGTAGCACCGCCATCCCGCACCAAAATGGGTTTGCAAAGGAGGCTAGGAATATATGTTGAGTTTGACGCGTCCTACATTATTCGCTACCTCGAAACATTGACAGGAGATTTGTTCACTGCACTATTTGCAGACTGTCAATTGGATGAGACACTTTTCCCAAAATTAGGGGGAGAAGTTGGTGAAACCAAACGGGAAAATTTTGTGGAAAAATGTATCATTATCTCATCTTGATCCACATACCTCTATTTGGAAGAAAGAGGTACAAAAGACTATCCATTTGCAAAGAATAGCAAATCAAATGCCTGACGCATTTACGGAATTGAAGAGGATAACGAAATCCCACATTCACGCGGGAAATGTTCCGATCCGTATTGAAGTCCCTATTGGACAAATATCTAGTGTCATATCCAATGAGTCAAATGCACGCCAGAAGCGTGGCAGACCATTAGGTTCCAAAGATCGAAATCCTAGAAAGAGGAAAAAGAACGATCTAAATGACACTATGAAAGAATCACATGAGGACGCTCATGATTTGATTAATTCCGAGATTCACGAAGAATCTATTGAGCCTGAGACTCTTGAAAATACGGAATGCAAGAATGTGAGGATCTCGAACCTCAGTCTGTGATAGTACAAAATTAATTGAGAGCTCTCGAAGAGCCAATTATTACTATGTTGGAGAAACACAATTGAGTATTGTGCTGTAGTAAGTCTCAAAGAAACTTATTCAGTTTCCAAAGTACACGCGAAAGCGATTGATTATATTGAGACTATAATAAAGGAAGGCTTTGATTCTCCTATTACTACAACTTGTAGCGGGGTAATTTGTATATGAAAAGCTACCCGCTTTGTTCTCCAGTTTGTACTACACAAACGAAAGAATGCCACAATAAAGTGGATATCTATTGGTATAAAACCCATGTCATAATAAACCCGAAGTTTATTGATAAGTGCACATGTCATGGTGTAAATTTGAAGTTTACCAATATTGATAATTTATGTTAGCCATCTCATTTGAAGTATGATGTGCAAATTCACATAGGTGAATATCAAAGAACTAGAAGTTCTTGTTCTCAGTAATGAACTGACCAACTAAAGAGTTCGGGTTGAAGCCCCTTGATTCTGGAAATATCAAAGGTGAATATGGGCCCATTCACCTGCCATGTATACCACATATGATGCATCTATGATATGGTTACATGCGCCATTGTTATTAACCCGCAGCCTGGCAGTGCTTGCGAGGTAAATCGCTCAGTAATCTAACTTCGAGCATAGTTTCCAGATTCTCTACTCAAGACAGTTCATCTTGATAAGTTGGTTTATATCAAAGTTGGTTTAGCAAGATAATTATTGAGTGCTTCCACTTAATAGCTAAACTGTTCCTTATGAGAACGAAGTTGTATATATCAGTTTGATATAAGTTGTATACAAGAGTATATTCTCCCCTCAAAAGTGGTTCAGGGTCAGGAACCAAAATAATTTCATCTTATATTAAGGTGCTGTGTATATTGACATAATGCACAAAGATGATTTTCCAAAGTTGAGGAAACATGTTAGCTTTACTAACATGAGGGGGAGACATGATAAACACTTGAGAAAAGGTTACATGGGATGAATTTTCATTTGTATATGTATATCCCCGAATATCATGATGTGAACCTGTAGTTCATAAAAGGGAAATGCAATTGCAACATATTGCAAAGCATGCTATACGCATTTGCTGACTCAAAGAAAGTAACTAAATGGAAGAGATACAATTCAAGAAGAATTGATTCCATATGAAAGACATGTAGTTTTGAACCTATAGTTCAAATGCTTGAAAGTATAAAGTCAAAGGTATGTATAGTCAGTTTTCGATATCTTATTTGTTTAGTATCACTAATGAAAGATTGATATGCAGCTAAAGTCTATTATGCGACTTATATGACTTAACTTGAAAGATTTAAGTTGCTTGAAGCATATGCAATTCTTGGTCCTGAAGTACCACATCCTTAGTACAATTTGTGTACATATGTATCTTGCCATAACTATAAGCATGATGGCATTGAGAATGCATCTATGGAGATATTGAAGAGCTATTCCACGACATTATATGAAGATGTTCATATCTATCAAGAATGATGATTTCAAGATGATGCACAAGATTGGAATGCAAATGCTCAAGGATATAAATCGATGTACTCATTAGGGGGAGTCAATGCGCGTTGCACTCTTTTTCCCTTACAAGGTTTTGTCCCACTGGGTTTTCCTTGCAAGGTTTTTAACGAGGTAACCAATAGGCGCATATTCAAACATGTGTACTCTTTTTCCTTACTTTAATTTTCCCATTGGGTTTTGGTTTTAAGGTTTTATGAGGCACATCATTGAATAGACATTCAAGGGGGAGTGTTATGAAATAGAAGATTCTTACACTTCTATTTAAGGTGAATGTCTTTAATGTATCTAATTAGAGAGATATTAGAGTTCTATTAGTGGTAGCTAAGTCTTCCTCTCCCCTATAAATAGAGGTGCCCCCTACCATTGTAAATCATCCCTTGAGACCCCTCTCAACTCAATAAGAAGAACTCTCTCTACTCTTCTCTCTATTGCTATTGTTCTTGTTCTATTGTTCTTGTCTTTTGCTTTAGTTTATAACAAGAATAATTTATTTATTTTTCATTCGCATAAAGGATTCATAGTTTACTTTCTTAGATGTTTGGTACAAGTGCAAAAGAAGTAAAAGAAATATGCTTTTTCCTCGTTATCTAATTTAAAAGTGATCTAAAGAATTTAAGTGAATACATATAGGAATTTCTCTTATACTTTTCTTGTCTTTAGCTTCCCAAAGAAAATAACCCTTTAATTGGGTATCATCCTTCTTTTTTCACCTCAACAAAAATAGTTCCAGTTCATGTATCTTTATGGTCTTTAATAAAAATTTATTTTAAGCAAATTTTTATTTTAGTTATATCTCTTAATTTTAGGGTCTTGATTTTTGTGATTAGATTGATGCTTTATTATTTAATAGCAATCAAAATTTGTTCACAAAAATTAGCTCTTGAGTACGTTCTTGATATTTCACTTGTCTATTCAAAGATAATTTATTCATATTCTCACAAAAGAGTTCTTTCTAATTTTTTTTTAAAAAAGGTTCCTGCACAATGAGATCATTGCAACCAGAAAAAAAATCTTTCAAAGATTACCTCTAGAACATCAAGCTAAAACCTCAAATCTCAAGCGACAATTTAACAATTAATTTTTAAAGAATATCAACAAATAAACTACACATAGAATTGATAGATTTAGAGAAAATAAAGAAATAAAGGCAGCATTATCACACTCATTTTTTTAATTCAACAGAATAATATTAAAATAAGAAAAGATTCATTTTTAGGGAATATAGTGCCTTCTAGCGAAATCATACTACATTTCAATATCCAATATTAACAGCAACTTAATCAATGCTTTTAAGTGATGTTATATTATATTAGTAGAAATAGATGTGACTAACAAAAGGTTAATGATTGGAAAAACTTGTGTTATCGCAGGGATCTTTCAATTAGGGATAATGGCAATTTCTTCAAAATTCTTCTTGTTGGTAGTGATTGTTAACTTGGCACGAGGGTTCTTTATAGTCTTTGTATGAACACTATGCAGTTTTTGATAGAATTGAATAAATTGATTGCTTCCTTAATTCTCCGGCGTGTAGAAGGAGTGTGTCGCATTTTGCACTCCTAATGTATATCCTTTTTTGTCGTTTGTATCCTGTCGTTTGACAAGAGAGGTTGCTCTGATGGTAAGTAACCCCCACTTCCAACCGAGAGGTTGTGAGTTCGAGTCTCCCCAAGAGCAAGGTGGGAAGTTCTTGGAGGGAAGGATGCCGAGGGTCTATTTGGAAACAGCCTCTCTACCCAAGGGTAGGGATAAAGTCTGCGTACACACTACCCTTCCCAGACTCCACTAAGTGAGATTATATTGGGTTGTTGTTATATGTTATATATCCTGTCTTATATTATTTTATAATTTCAACCCTAACCTCTTAATTCCCTTGCAAAACAATAAAACCGCCAATTGTATAAATTTTTCATGAGGGCAAAATAGAAAATACAAATAAAAAATAAATAAAGGAATGACATAAAATAAATAAAGAGAGATTAAATAAAAAGAAATTGGTTTGGTTACCAAAGCAAAGACCAGTCAATAGTCATAGTAATCTTCTCTTTGCTTCATCACCTAGATCATATCGACAAGCTCAAGACCAAAGCAAAAGATCAGTCACAAGTATCTTCTCTTTCCTTCACCTCGCCTAAAATGAATAAGCTCAATAAATCAATCATTTTCTCACAGGTCTACCTCGGAACTCCGAAGCGAGGAAATCTCAGATAACGGACCGAGATGTGTTTCCAGTTCTCTTTAACAGAAATGGTGTTAAGATTTATGCATCCCGTCGAACTTTATAAGCTTTATCTTCCAAAACACCCCATATTTTCTCTGATTTCACCTTATTTAAGCCTTCACCGTTTACTTCGTCATGCTGTTCCTGGTGGATCCATTTTGGAGGTCGATTTTTCTAAGTTTAGCTAGTTCCTCCTCTTTACTGTCTATTCTTTTGCGAGAAATTTTTTTGGGGTAGTCATTAGAGAATCTGTGTTTTGTATTGAAAGATAAATATAGCCCAATAGTTGAGCTCGTGTGTAATGTACTTTCTGCTAATTGCTATTACTTAATATAGCACTATCCTTTTTGGTTGTAAATTCTTGTGTAATGATGACGTTCCTCTATGATTGAGATGAAAATAGGAGAAGGGTGTTTATAGTTAAGTAATAAAGATAAGTCAAAAGGTTTCGAAGAGTACAAATACTAAAATTAAATTGTAAAGGTAAATGAAAAACTTGACATTGAGAATCTCTTAGGAATAAATGATAGGGAAATATCCATTAAACAACAAAAGAAGTCGTGATGAAATTAAAATTTGTTCTTGCTGATAATTTCATATGTTAATTGCTTCTATTTTCTTCCACATCAAAGCTCTTTTTCTTGGACTTCTCTGTAGCACTAGTATTTTGAAGGGTTTGTAAGCTAATACATTTTTTTTCATTCCACATACACTTCTCAACATTTATCACAACACCGCCAACTTGAGCTCGTGTAGGCCTATGAGATGTATCATCCTCCATTGGCCTTCTTGGTTGTGAAAAAAAATAAAGAACGCAAACGTATTACCTATTTCTCAAAGTACTAAATCACTTATATTTAAGATTCCATGCTTACATTGAGTTTAGAAGGCTCATTTATATGTCCAGTCCAATAAGTGGACTCTATATTGATTTGCTTACTTGGGTGGGATTGACTTGTCGCATTTTGACACCAATCTTGAATTGTTTGAGTAGCTTGATGTAGAGTTGTTGAATTCAGGGAATTACTACTCTTCTTTCAAGTTGTTTTGTTGTGACCAGTTTGCAAGCACTTGCTACACCTCCCTAACTTCCCTTTCTTACTCAAATCGGTAACATCATGCATTTCACTTGTTGCAGATTATTTTTTCTTTTTCTCTTTTCTCTGTTTTTTTCATCTCAACTGCTTTTCTCTAGGAGGATTCAATTTCATCGGGCTCTTTTTTTCTAATTTTGTTCAACTTACTTTTCTTCAGCTCATAGTTAGGAGGGTTAATATCAGGTAGATCAGTAGGTTCCCACATGCCATTGGAGCAATGACTGGCTCATAAATCCTCATTTGAGTAGTCTTCTTGTAATAATCATGTATGAAAATTTCTGGATTCTCTCGTTTATGGAATATGTAGCTCATTGCATGTGAGCATGGGATTCCTGTAAGGTCCCATCCCCTGCATGAATCAAGTCTACACTAAACTGTTCACCATACATGGTCTCTGCTTGAAATAAAAATTTTCTAGCCCAAATAGGAATTGATGTGGCTGAGTCTTCCTTCACTTTTTCTACTACTTTCCGGATTCGAGGGCATAAATTTTCTGTTATAGTAAAATATTATTAGGATCATGTTAAATATTTTGTGCTTCAGAGAAGTTACAATAACAATATTACCTTGGTATTTGAGCAGGTCTTCCTTCTTTTGGTTCAATTTCTTCATCCGGTATATTCTAATTCCTTCAAGTAGTCCAAGTATAGGTTTCTCCCTTGCCCTTAAAATGGGTTTTGTCCCATTGAATGCCTCATAAATATTGTTCAAAAGCATATCACACTTTGTTGTTGTTCTAAAATATGACTTGCTCTTGAATTTGGGTGATTTATCATTAACCCAATTTCTAGCTTCTTTGTCCTCCTTTTCCAGCATATCCATCTCATATTTATACTTACTTACATAAGTTGCCCTTGCAGCTTTCCGAACTCTTGTATTCAACGATAAACCTTTGTGATCTTTCTTGAAATTATTGTACAAATATCTTACACAATGCCTATGTTCAACTTGGGGAACTGTCTCATAAGTAGCTCCCTCCAAACCCTATAGAAGTGAGGAGAGTAGTAAACATGGCTAATTTTGATAATTGAAAGCTGCTAGAATTTGATATTATATGTGGATAAAAATTCTTACTTTTTGTTTGTCTGTAATAACACATAAGTTATCATGATTTCTAATTTGCAAGTCATCCACCAACAAATTTAAAAACCACTTCCAGTTATGCTTATTTTCAATATCAACTACTATATAGGCTATAGGAAATATGCCATTATCAGCATCTATCCCAATTGTTGTCAAAAGTTGACCTCCATATGATCATTTAAGAAAGCAAGCATCCATCCCAATGAGTGGCCTATAACCTGTTATCCAACCTCTTCTGCAGGCCTCAAGACATATATAAATTCTTTCAAAAATAGGTCTGCCATTCTCTTCATGAGGTGTTGTTTCTAACAATACAGCTGATCCTGGATTCTTTCTCTTGAGTTCTGCACAGTAGTCCTCTAATTTTGCATATTGTTCTTTGTAATGACCTTCAATCATCTCCTTTGCTATTGTCTTTGCTCTATATACTTGGCTCACAGAAACTTCAACATTCATTTCTTCATGTATTTTGTCCATGAAATCTCCTACTGGTACATCTGGATGTATTCTCAAATAATGCAGGAATTTTTTGGCAGTCATTCGAGATTTCACATTTTTGTTGGCATAAACAAACAAACAATTGTCAGAATGTTTCCCAACTAAAGTTTTTATCGTGATTGTGGGGTCATCTGGTCCCTTTTTAGAAGCATATATGCGCCGTGGACATTGATCACAATATTTTGCAGAAATTTTATCAGATTCATTCTTTTTGAAAAAGGAAATTTTCTTGTTATTTTTAATAAAATAAGAATTCAGTGCAGCTCTAAATTCTATTGCATCAATGAGTGTCATTCCCAACCTAAATGTTGGATTATCAATGTCTGTTTCTGTCATAAATGTAATATTTTCAACCTTTCTAACCTTTTCATCATCATCGCTGTTAATACTGCAAATGCCATCTGAATCATACTTTAGGAGAGATGTCATCATTCTCAGATTATGTACTTGAGTCCTCCAATAGTAACCCAGCAAAATTGGCACTCTTAGCTTTCTCCAATACTTTATCTTTCTTTTTTTTCCTTCCCCTCTTTCCTCCCCTTTACACTAAATTTGCTATTTCATGCTAGATTTTTCTTTTTATCCTCTCTTCCTTTCATTATTTCTTTTCCTTTCAGCTTTATTGACGCTTTATCCTTTTCAATATTGTCCCAAATTCCAAGCCACACTATCTGAATCTATCTCCAAACCATTCGACTCTTCTTCACTTTCATTTATATAATATTCACCGCCTTTAAAATGCTCCAATTCTTGGTAAACATCACTATTTTTATCCTCGCCATAATTTGCTCTTTCCAATTCAAAGTCATCTAAGTTAATACTCACCTCTGCAGACTTAAAAAATATGAAGTCTATTTGCACCCCATTATCCTCACAAATATAATTAGCATTGGGACTCACTTGATTTTGTATTTTTGATACATTACCAGCATGTGTAATGTATACTTCAGCAACTTTATTAGCTGGAAGTGTTTTTACTATTAGATCACAATCATAATTAGTCAAGCATTGAATATAACCATTACCAGTATCTGTAACCAAGACTATTGTTGTATCCTAATCGTTGTTCCAATCCATTCTAAGGTTTGCAATGACCATTTGTGGATCACACTTATCAATAAAATCTATATTTCCTCTCAAATAAATCCTCTCTGGTACATCTAAAATTTCACCTCCATGATGAATCTTCAATGTGAAAAGATCATTATCCATACCTGTGAGAATGCAAGGTTTAAGCGAGCTCAACTTCTAGATTAGATAGAAAAAGAATATACACATTGAAGAACTACTTTTGCCATCAGAATATTCAATAAAATAAAAAACTACGGTCAACAAAAAAGCTAAATTTACACAAGATAATATCGCTTGTTTTAGTAAAACTGAATAGCATAATTCCATTAAATATCAAGTCATGAATAAGGATATTATTTTTCTGTAGAATGCACTTGTTGAAGCACACGAGGGATACATAGCAGAGTTGGCAAAGAAAGATAGAGGAATGTATATTTGATGCCTTGAGGATTGCTGTCCAATTTGTTCAAAAGAGAGGATATTATTTATTGACTGTTATGAAATAATATAAGAACAAGAACAATAATACAAGAACAAGAACAATAGAGAGAAAAGTAGAGAGAGGAGTATCTTATTGATACTTTGGGATGATCTACAATGGGGTAAGACCCCTCTATTTATAGGAAGATAAAAGACTTAGCCTTGAAGTAAGACTCTTCTTATAAGATAGACATTCACCTTAAATAGAGTTCTATTTATAACACTCCCCCTTGAATGTCTATTCAATAATGTGCCTCGTTAAAACCTTAACTAAAACAAAACCCAATGGGAAAAATTCTAGAAAAAGAAAAGAGTACATATGTTTAGAAATACGCCTATTTGTTGCCTCGTTAAAAACCTTGCAAGGAAAACCCAGTGGGACAAAACCTTGTAAGGGAAAAAGAGTGCAACGCGCATTAACTCCCCCTAAAAAGAACATCAATTCACATCCTTGAACCTTCACATTCCAATCTTGTGCACTAGCTTCAAGAAATCGTTAGTAGATATTTGATAAATAAATCAACCATATTGACTTGAATGAATATTCCGTACCTTGAAATTATCATTCTTGATAGATATGAACATCTTCATATAATGTCGTGGAATGACTCTTCAATACTTCCATAGGGATATCCTCGCCATCACATTATCATAGTTATAGCAAGATACATATGTACACAAATTGCACTTAGGATGTGGTACTTCAGGACCAAGAATTGTATATGCTTTAAGCAACTTAAATCTTTCAAGTTAAGTCATATAAGCCATATAATAAACTTTAGATGCACATCAAGTTTTCATGTCATGCTAAACAAATAAAATATCGAAAACTGATTACACATACCTTTGACCTTATACTTTCAAGTATTTGAACTACATGCCCAAAACTACATGTCTTTCATATGGAATCAATTCTTCTTGAATTGTATCTTTTCCATTTAGTCAATATTTTGTTTGTATTCGACAAACATAAGATCCTCATCGATATTTAGCGCTATCATAGATGTCGTCGACGATCATTTTATATCGGTTCCAGTAAATTTTCATAAAGACATAACATGGAGATCTCTTCATTCATACATTCAGGTACCTGAATCTCTCATGAGATTTCATGAAGTGTTATGTCGTGTGATCTTTTGGATCACTTGCCTCCTTATTATGATCACTTTGATCATTTGCTCATCTTCTTTATTAAGAAGTTCCATTTTGAAACCGATTTGTCTATACGCTTCAGGCGTATCCAAGACTTTGTCCTTCTCGGACTTAATATGAGCATTTGAAGTGAGAATATAGTTACATTCTTTGGGTGTAGCATGCTTTGCAATATGTTGCAATTGAATTATCCTTTTATGAACTTCATGTTCATATTATGATATTCGAGGATCTATATATACAAATGATAATTCATCTCATGTAACCTTTTCTCAAGTGTTCATCATGTCTCCCCCTCATGTTAGGAAAACTAACATGTTTCCTCACCTCTGGGAAATCATCTTTGTGCATTATCATGTCAATATACACAGCACATTAATAATAATAAGATGAAATTATTTGGTTCCTGACCCTGAACCACTTATGAGGGGAGAATATAATATACTCTCGTATACAACGTATATCAAACTGATATATATAACTTTGTTCTCATAAGCAATAGTTTAGCTATTAAGTGGAGGCACTCAATAAATCATTTTGCTAAACCAACTATGATGTAAACCAACTTATCAAGATGAACTATCTTGAATAGACAATCTGGAAATTATGCTCGAAGTTAGATTACTGAGCAATTTACCTCGCAAGCACCGGCCAGGCTGCAGGTTAATAACAATCGCGCATAACCATATCATAGATGCACCATATGTGGTATACATGGCAGGTGAATTGGCCTATATTCACCTTTGATATTTCCAGAATTTATGAGATTCAACCCGAACTCTTTAGTTGGTCAATTAATTAATGAGAACAAGTAGTACAAACTGGAGAATGAAGCGGGTAGCTTTTCATACACAAATTATCCCGCTACAAGTTGTAGTAATAGAAGATATTAAATCTTTCCTTTATTTATAGTCTCAATATAATCAACCACTTTCACATATACTTTGGAAACTGAATAAGTTTCTTTGAGACTTACTACAACACAATACCTTATTGGTAATCAATTGTGTTTCTCCAACATAGTAGTAATTGGCTTTTCTAGAGCTCTCAATTAATTTTGTACTACCACAAATTCATCAACATCCATGTGGTGAATATCTCTTTTAAAGAGAAAGTTATACCATTATGGTCATGTCAAAAATTATATGCAAGATATGTTTCTTGCATTATTATTGTCCTTTGGTAATCACATTGACAAATTATTTTGGCGTACAATAGGTACGTGACCAATGACCATTCATGCCATAATAATGACATCATCTCAAACCTTCTTCTAGGGGTGAGTGTGGTATCATCTCAAACCTCCTTCTAGGGGTGAGTGTGGTATATTCAATACCAATTTCATGTTCATATTCTTCCAATAATGAATATGTATTCGTGAATCAGGTGTTGTCACATTCACTGCTGGGATATGTGATTTTGTTATCCTTTTCAAATCTGTAAATGCGTCTGGCATTTGATTTGTTATTCTTTGCAAATGGATAATCTTTTGCACCTCTTTTTCACGAATAGAGGTAGTTGGATCAAGATGAGATAATGATGCATTTTTCCACAAAATTTCACCAACTTCTCCACCTAATTTTGGGAAAAGTTGCTTTTCCGGTATCGTGTGTGTGGTACATGAATGTGATGCATAAATGAATGAACATATAGAAGTGGAAACTATATTGTGCAGTAGTTACAAAAGCGCACGCATGTATGTTACGGACATATACACAGGTAATACAGTGAATAGATGACAGTGTATCATAAAACTCGAGTAGTGTATGTAATATGTAAAGAATGTGTAAAAGTTATGTGATGAATAATTTAGCATATTATCATGGACGATCACATAATTACAAATTTGGAACTAAGCAATTGACATGAATATGTGAATAGTATAGATGTGTACATTTATAAGCCAATGCAGACATGTGACAGTACACTGTGTTAATAATATCTCTGTATAGGGTACAATGTTTCAAGTTGAAATGTCATGTAATCCGTTGCTTCTTAATTTAAACAATATTTTCAAAATCCGTTGAGGTTATTCGAATAACTGGATTGATAGTCGACTAACTTTAGGGAAGCAGTCATTAGGTTATTCGAATAACTAAACCTGATATTCGACTATCTTGCCTTGCGGAAAAATCCAGTTTTAATGCGAAATATTGGTTAGTCGAATAACTAATTAGTTATTTGACTAACTTAGTAAACAGTCATCAGGTTATTCGAATAACTAAATCAGGTTATTCGAATAACTAAATCAGGTTATTCGAATATCTAAATCAGATATTCGAATATCTTAGCTTGCGGAAATTCCAGTTTTAATACAAAATATTAGATAGTCAATTTTATTAGTTAATCGACTAACTTTGCTGGAAAATAAAAATACCATCGAAATTTAAGCATATTGAAACATTCTAAAGAACTAATACTAACATTATATCATAAACTAACTAATAGCTGATACTAATGACTAATAGTTTATCCACTAGCTAATACAAATAAGTAAAATAAAATCAAACAATTCCATCTTCCTTCATCACAGATCCATCACAATTTAGGTGGTCAATTTTCCCCTTAGGGTGCTCAAAGAAGTCTGCCACATCCAAGTGGGTGATGTCAAAATTGTCGTCAGAGACAAAATTTGTTTCGGGGCCTTTACTCTTTAGAGATGCTTGATAAAGCTCAACCAAATGTCTTGGTACACGGCAAATTTTCGCCCAATGCCCTTTTCCACCGCAACGATAATATATAGTTTATGAACTATTTGCTTTTGGATTCTCATCATATCGTGCTTGTGGCAGAGTGACCAACTTCAGGTTGTCATATCTCTCCTTTAAGCCATTCCACAAGATAGGTGGATCTTTGACTGTGATATATTCAATTTTCAAACCTTCATCAAGGTGATGGCGCAAGAAAATCAAGGCCTTAGCATAGTCTTGGGTGGATGCATTATTTCTGTCTTTAATGGCGTCTCCAAGACCCATTGCATCCAAATGGATTTCAGCATCCAATACCCATGTCATATAGTTCTTGCCCGAAATTTCAAGGGCAACGAACTTTCTTTTCATAATGTCAGACATAAAACCAAATTACATCAAGAGCGTGTCCATACTTACGGGCTTTATTACAATTATCACATTCACTTCAGGGAATGGATCATAATCATCTGTATGTGCTATATACAATCTCATGTCAAATATTACTTTCATAAAGTGAAAGATTATTTTGAGAATCTTTATCATTCTCGTTACCACAATAATGACGATTATAATTTCGTCTATTGTCACGTCCACATTCATTGATACCTTCATGGTAATAATTTTGTCTTCTTTCAGACTTATCATATACTGCTACCACATTCTCTAAAGGGAATGGAGCAAATTCAATTGGACGGATTTTTAATTCTTTGCCCACAATCATACATGAATATGATCATGGCAAGGCATAGAAATTTTACCACTTCATGTGAGTGTAATTTCTTACGAACTCCATTAGAGTTATAATCAAACTTTGTTGTCTTTGTTTGTATATGAAATCAAATCGTAGAATTTCAAGAATTTGAAAGGGAAAAGTAAATTACTTACTTTAAGGTATACCAATAAATGTTGTGATATCAAATATACCTCTTGTGTAAATTCCTTACTTTCTCTCATGTTTTTCTCTTTCTGTTTCTGTTTCTTTCTTCTTTGTTTTTCCTTTTTGTCCGTATAGAAATTTTTGGGATTTGGTTACGGCAGAACCTCACGTGAAACCCTACACAAACAAAAGTTAAGACAATCGAAAATTTCAATTGGTTAGAGACTCATGCTGATAACGTGTTATGAAATAATATAAGAACAAGAACAATAATACAAGAACAAGAACAATAGAGAGAAAAGTAGAGAGAGGAGTATTCTTATTGATACTTTGGGATGATCTACAATGGGGTAAGACCCCTCTATTTATAGGAAATAAAAGACTTAGCCTTGAAGTAAGACTCTTCTTATAAGATAGACATTCACCTTAAATAGAGTTCTATTTATAACATTGATGGTTTAGATTAGCCTATTTTTCATTATGCTTTATTGAATTAGAGAGAAGCATTTATGTCTTTTTAATAAAACCTGTTTTTTTCAAAGTAATTATGAACTTAAATAAATCGATCTTTCTTTATTGATTTACATGATAATATTCAGAGTTGTTTGAAATTTTTACAGATTTGCAAACCTCTCTTTCTGGTGCATTGTTGTAGTGAGTTGAGTTTTATGATTTATTTTTAAATAAATAAAAAAAGCAATAGCAGATAGAGGACGGGACAAGAACATGTTAATGATGGATTGCATCTTACGCACTATAAACAATAAGCTTTTGGCAATTCAATACCCATTGATGAATTAAAGAGCATACGAATGGAATTTGTTTACTCCGAACTTGCTACCTTTCAACTTCTCCTTCTTCAATCGACTTTTTCGTTTCTCCTTGCTCTTATCCATTGATGATATACTGAATTTGCTATTTGTTCTTGGTAATCCTTTAGCGCGTTTTATGCTTGAAGAGCTTAACCTAGTCTCCCACGATGCAATGGTAATGGCAGGATGAGTTTCGCTAGGATTAACGTCCTACCCTAAAAAAACAACTTAAGGGAAAAAAGACATATTATTTGTATTTTCTATTTTGCCCTCATGAAAAATTTATGTAAATGGTGGTTCTATTGTTTTGCAAGGGAACAAAGAGGTTAAGGTGGAAATCGTAAAAAAATATAGGATAGGGTGCAAATCACAAAAAAGAATATACATTAGGGGTGCAAAATGCGACGGAGTCCGTTTAGAAGTATAACAATTATCATAAATGCTTTTTTAATAGTCACTTAAGAGGTGAATCTTTAGACGAGAGAGGTTGCTCTTATTGTAAGCAATCCCACTTTCAACCGAGAGGTTGTGAGTTCGAGTCTCCCCAAGAGCAAGGTGGGAAGTTTTTGGAAGGAAGGATGTTGGGTTTCTATTTGGAAACAGCATCTCTACCCTAAGTGTGACAAGACCGTAACTCAAACACGATGATCTGTCCGGCCTAGCGAACTTTCAATGCCAAAGTTAGCTAGTCAGCCTACCCGGAAGCTTAGTAGAACTTAAGAAAGACTAAGCTTGTAGAAACTTGGCGAAGGAAACTAGTAGTTGGAAGAAAGAACTCTTTTATTAAGAGAACTTCGAGAGCTTTACAATGCTTTTGAATGCTTACAACTTTGCTTAATTGCTCGATGCCAAATGAAATGCCTAAGGTGCCTATTTATACTAGTTGGCTACCTAAATGGAAGGTTGGGATCAATTTGATCCGACGGCTACAATTAAGTCTCTAGACTCTTCCTAAGTGAATATCTAAGATATTTACACAAGTTGGCTGCCCTTGCTGCCCATGGCCGAATCTAGAAGCCTCCACATGATTCTAGGCTTGTCTTCAACAATCTGCACAATTCTAGAGTCTTCCAGGGCCTTCCGGGGCACGCTGGACTGTTCCGGAAGCATTTTGGAGCTGTTTTGAGCTTGTTTTGGGGCGAAAATAGTGCCGTCCATAACATTCTCCCCCGCTCAATCTCGCGACGACCTCGGCGCGTGCTCCTTGTAAGCCTGGATAAGGTTTTGGCAATTCCACAAAGTTAGCTCATGCTCCCAGCTTGCCTCGCTGTCAGGAGACCCTTTCCACTTGACAAAGTATTCAGTGTAGCTTGGGTGAGTCCCTCGTCTTGGAATGATGCGGTGCGCAAGGATCTGTTTTGCTTCTTTTTCTGGCACCGTTGTGATGGCCGTTGGTGCTCGCTTAGACTCTCCTCGGCTTGGATCTTCCTTGTCTTGATGATATGGCTTCAAAAGACTCACATGGAAGACCGGATGCATTTCTAAATGTGATGGAAGAGTCAAGCGATAGGGTAGTTTGCCAATGCGTTTCTCTACTGGAAACGGTCCCTCGTAGCGCCTTACTAGCCCTTTATGCACCTGGCCGAATCTTCGACGCTGGTGAGGAAGGAGTTTTACCATGACCAAGTCTCCTTCCTCGAACTCCAAGTGACGCCTCTTAACATCGGCCCATTTCTTCATTTTCTGCGCTGCCTTTGCTAAGTAGGCTTTTGCCAAGTCTGCCTTTTCGTGCCAGCCTTTGGCAAACTTGTATGCTGACGGATTGGGCCCTTTGTAACCAATGGCCAAAGTTTGTGGCGTCATTGGTTATTGTCCCGTTGCTAACTCGAATGGACTTGCCCCTGTTGACTCGCTCTTCTGCAGATTATAAGAAAATTGGGCAATGTCCAATAACTTGGTCCAATCTTTTTGGTTGGCGCTGACAAAGTGGCGAAGATATAACTCCAGCAAAGCATTCACCCGTTCCGTTTGCCCATCAGTTTGAGGGTGAAAGGCTGTAGAGAAGTTGAGCTCGGACCCCATGATTTTAAAAAGCTCCATCCAGAACCTTCCCGTGAAGCGGGGGTCCCGGTCGCTGATAATGGTCTTCGGAATGCCCCAATACTTCACCACTTTTTTGAAAAATAGTCAAGCAGCGTCCTCGGCAGTAAGCTTTGTTGGACCAGGAATGAATACGCCATATTTGCTGAAGCGATCCACTACAACCATTATGTTGCTGCAGCCTTCGGACTTGGGTAGTGATGTGATGAAGTCCATGGAAATGCTTTCCCATGGCCTCTCTGCAATAGGCAATGGCTCCAAAAGACCCGCTGGTGGGCGTTGTTCAACCTTGTCTTGCTGGCACACAAGACAAGTTTTTACGTATAGCTCCACGTCGTCCCGCATGTGGGGCCAAAAGTATGCTCGTTCAATCAGCGCCATCGTCCTTTGAACTCCAGGATGGCCTGCCCATCTGGAGTCATGACTTTCCCGGATGATCTCCTTCCTTAAGCCTCCCCATTTTGGCACATAAACCCTATTTCCCTTGGTGAGGAGCAGCCCGTCCTCTAGCCAAAACTGGCGTGTCTTCCCTTGACGTGCCAATTCCAACAAATTTTTGGCTTGCGGGTCATGTTCCAGCCCCTCCTTGATGCGATCCACTATAGGGAAATTTGGGCTTGTGATGGAGGCAAGTTCGGCCTTTTTACTCAGTGCGTCGGCCACAACATTTCCCTTGCCCGGCTTGTACTCCATCACGAAACCAAACTCTGCTAAGAAAGTTTGCCACCGAATTTGTTTTGGTGTAAGCTTCTTCTGCTTAAGGAAGTAACTGGTGGCAACATTATCCGTCCTCACGATGAACTTGCTGCCTAAGAGATAATGTCTCCACGTCCGTAAACAGTGCACTATGGCGGTCATCTCTTTTTCTTGGACCGTGTAGCGCTTTTCTGTATCATTTAGCTTACGACTTTCGTAAGCCACAGGGTGCCCTTCTTGCATTAGGACGCCTCCCAGGGCAAAGTCAGAGGCGTCCGTCTGCACCTCGAAAGACTTGGTATGGTCGGGCAAAACCAATACCGGCTCCTTGATCATGGCGGCCTTTAACTCCTCAAATGCTGTTTGGGCCTTATCAGTCCACTCCCAGGTCCGGTTCTTCTTCAGTAGATCTGTGAGTGGCGCGGCGATGGAAGAGTAGCCTTTGATGAACTTCCGATAGTAGTTAGCCAAGCCAAGGAAAGACCGAAGTTCTGGAACTTTCTTCGGCGGCTCCCAATCCTGTATCGCCCGGATTTTGGACTCATCCATCCGTAGCTTTCCCTCACCAACAATGTGTCCTAAGAAGGAGACTTCTCGTCGAGCAAATACACATTTCTCCTTCTTGACGTAAAGCTCGTTCGTGCGGAGTACTTGGAAGACTTGTCTTAGATGATTTACATGATCCTCCAGTGTGTTGCTATAGATGACAATGTCGTCCAAGTACACCACTACGAACTTGTCTAAGAAAGGCTGTAGGACATGGTTCATGAGGGTGCAAAACATTGCAGGCGCATTGGTGAGTCCGAAAGGCATCACAAGGAACTCATATGAGCCGTACCTTGTGACGCATGCTGTCTTAGGCTCGTCTCCCTCCGCAATGCGGACCTGGTAGTACCCCGATCGCAAATCCAGCTTGGTGAACCAACGAGCTTGCCCAAGATGGTCGAACAAGTCGGCAATGAGTGGTATAGGGTACTTATTCTTGACCGTAATCTTGTTAAGCGCCCGGTAGTCGATGCAAAGTCGAAGTGACCCGTCGTGCTTCTTCTGGAACAATACCGGCGCTCCATAAGGTGATTTTGATGGACGAATATAGCCCATGTCCATCAACTCCTTCAATTGCCTCCGTAATTCCTCAAGCTCCGGAGGCGCCATCCGATAGGCACGGCAGCTGGCGGGGCGGCACCTGGTTCCAGCTCTATCTTATATCCACCTCCCTTTTAGGTGGTAACCTTTTTGGTAGCTCCGGTGGCATGACGTCTTGGAACTCCTCCAAAACGTGCTGGACCTCGGGTGGCATGGACTCGGTTGTAGGAATGGCAGCTTCTTCCTTTAAGGCAACAAGGTAGGTTGGCTCTTCCTTCTTGATGCCCTTTGAGAGTTGCATGGCCGAAATTTGTTTTTCTTGGAGTCGGGTTTCCCGCTCTAGTGGAACTAGATGGGTGTTGCCTTGCTCCAAGATATATAAGGAGTTCGCAAAGGGAATTGGGACGGCCTTGACCCTGTCCATGAACTCAATACCTAAGACGAGTGGATAATCGTCCATGGTCATGATCGAGAAGTTTATGTGGCCGTGCCAATTGCCTAAGCGAACCGGCACATTGCGGGCAACTCCAAAGGTTTCTGTTGGTGCAGCATTGACGCCCTTGAGCCAACCTCGGTTTGTCTCGTACCGGATGCCCATCTCCTTAGCCTGCTGGAAAGTGAGGAAGTTGCTGTCGGCTCCCGTGTCAACTAATGCCTTCACAGTATGCTCCCCAATCTTGGCCTCGGCAAACAACCTCCCTTTCTTCTCGTTCTTGGGCACCTCAACTTTTGCCTGAATTGAGCTTAGAAGCCGCATGGCCCCAATCTTTGCTTCCTCCTCCTCGTGATCCTCGATTAAGGCCGAAAGCTTACTCTTTTTGGGGCAATCCCTCGCATAGTGCGGTCCATTACAAAAGAAGCATTGGACCGGGGTCTTGGTTTGGGAGGGAAATCTCTACGTCCCTTGGCCCTTTCTGACGCCTCCTTGCCCTTAGGCGGGTCTCCCCCGCTCTTTCCCTTGCCACCCTTGTCCTTGGGTTTAGGTTTCTCCACTTTCCTAAACTCAATAAGGGACTCGGCAATAGATATGGCAGAGGTCAGGTCTTGGGCACCACGGCATTGGATTTCAAGCCTTGCCCACTGCTGCAACCCGCCCATGAAGGCAAAGAAAGCTTCTTTATCAGGGTAGTCAGGGATTTCGAGAAGTACCTCTGTGAACTCTTTGACGTACTCCCGGATGGTTCCTTTGTGCTGCAAACGCCTTAGCTTGCCACGAGCTTCCTCCTCGACGTTGCTTGGGTAGAACTGCTTCTTGAGTTCTGCCTTGAAATCTGCCCAAGTCTTGATAGAGCAGGTGCCTTTCTCTATGTCGCTTTGTCTTCTCCTCCACCAAACCATTGCGGTGTCCTCGAGGAAAAGACTACCCATGCTTACCTTTAGAGCCTCGTCTTGCATGTCGAGAGCCCTAAAGTATTGCTCCATGCTCCAAACAAAGTTGTCTAGTTCCCTCGCATTTCTAGACCCTTTGAAGTATTTGGGTCGGGGAACATCTATTTTGGAAGGGGTAGTCCTTACCTCGGACGTAGTGGCAGTACCTTGTGCAAGAGCCCTTTTGCACAAGCTGAGCTCCTCCTTGGTGCTCTCCAGCTCATATGAAAGCCTCCCTAGCTCTTCCCGCATGGACGAAATCTCTGTCTGGTGTTTCTCCTCCACCGCCCGAAGACATTGTGCCAGGACTTGATTTACGGCGGACTGCATCTCCTCCCGCAATCCGTCTAGGCCCTCCTCGACCCTTTGTTCGACCCCCTCTAACCTTTGGTCGGCCTCCATGAACTTGTCCTGCCCATCGGCATTGGCCAACTCCACCTTGGCCAGCCTTGTCTCCAACTCCCCCATGGCGTCCCTGGAGCGAGACCTTTGGCCCTTAGATTTGTCCCTTTCGGTTTGGGTGATTTCACTGCCGCCTTCCATACTCCCTTAGATGTTCCAACGAACCTGATGCTCTGATACCAATTGTGACAAGACCGTAACTCAAACACGACGATCTGTCCGGCCTAGCGAACTCTCAATGCCAAAGTTAGCTAGTCAGCCTACCCGGAAGCTTAGTAGAACTTAAGAAAGACTAAGCTTGTAGAAACTTGGCGAAGGAAACTAGTAGTTGGAAGAAAGAACTCTTTTATTAAGAGAACTTCGAGAGCTTTACAATGCTTTTGAATGCTTACAACTTTGCTTAATTGCTCGATGCCAAATGAAATGCCTAAGGTGCCTATTTATACTAGTTGGCTACCTAAATGGAAGGTTGGGATCAATTTGATCCGACGGCTACAATTAAGTCTCTAGACTCTTCCTAAGTGAATATCTAAGATATTTACACAAGTTGGCTGCCCTTGCTGCCCATGGCCGAATCTAGAAGCCTCCACATGATTCTAGGCTTGTCTTCAACAATCTGCACAATTCTAGAGTCTTCCAGGGCCTTCCGGGGCACGCTGGACTGTTCCGGAAGCATTTTGGAGCTGTTTTGAGCCTGTTTTGGAGCGAAAATAGTGTCGTCCATAACATAAGGTAGGGGTAAGGTCTGCGTATACACCACCCTCCCTAGACCCCACTAAGTGGAATTATATTGGATTGTTGTTGTTAATCAGTTTTAATCAATTTTGGTGAATGATTAATCAGTTTTATTATCAGTATGCTACCCTTCAGCTAATGGATAAGTTCTAATACTACATTTATTTTTGTAATAATGGTTCTAAACCAGAAAGATTGAGAAAAAGAAAGTGATAGAAAGAAGAAGGTAAGGAAAAAAAAAGATAAATAGGCTTCTTGGCAAACCTTATTAATAGTGGACAATATCAAATTTTGCCCAAAATCTCTTAAACTTTTGTAAACATATTACAATACTAAAATATCAATAAGTTTCGCCTTTTTTTTTTTTACAATTTTTTAACAATATCTTAAAATATTGTTCATGATGTTTCATTTTATGTGAACATATTAGTATTGAAGAGTCAAATAAGTTGTTTTGACTATATTTTTCATAATACTTTTTAAATATTTTAAATTATTAATTATTGTGACTTATAATATTTTTATATAATTTTTAAATATGTAAATTTTATGAAAGAATTTATACCGCAAATTAGTTATTTTATATTTTGTATCCCAAAAATTTTTACATAAATAAAACCGGAGAGAGTAATTGATACTGCTAGAAACTATAAAAGGAAACAAGGAAAAAAAAAAGGCTAACCAGCAACGTTAGCTTTTACCACATATTTTGATTTCACTAGAAATTCTGACTAGAAATGTTTTGATTTTATAAACAAATTTTATTTTTTTGTCAAGAATAATACGATTATTTAATTTAATTTAATAAACAGAGTAAAACTTATCTCTCCTTTTCCGCTTTAAATCACCTCTTTAGTACTCGAAAGAGCTTTCCTGCGAAAAATGCAGAGTTCAGTGGGCACTGAATACCCCATTTCAAGTGGATCCAAATCCGGGTCAGACTTGTCAGAGCTCTTGGTGGGTCAAAGGGTCCATTTCGCCGGAGATACTCGTCGGATTGGGACAGTAAAGTACGTGGGAGCAGTAGAAGGCTATGAGGGAAAGTGGGTCGGTGTTGATTGGGACAATGGAGATGGCAAACACGATGGATCACATAATGGGGTTCGCTATTTCGAAGCTCAAGGCCCGAAAACGGCGTCGTTTGTTCGACCTCACAATCTTAGCTCCGGGATACCACTCTTGAATGCCCTTGAGATTAAATATCATGGAGAATCTACTAAAGAAGAAGAAGGTATTAGTTGATAATTGTTGTCAGTTTTTGGTGGTTTCTTGTGCTTAGTGATATTGAAAAGTTTTTTTTTATCCAATATATTTTACCTGGGTGCAAAAGACTCTTGCTTTCTCTAGAGGGTGATTTGTTTTGGTGCTTGATTAAAATGGAATTGGAGTAGTATGGTAGTGGTCGTTTGGTTTAGAGTTTAGAGACAAGTTATGCAGGGAACAATAATGCACAGATTGTAATATAGGGATAAAAAATGCAAGGATTGTAAGGCATTGATTATTATATGGGTATTAGTTCTTATACGATGTATAGTTTAAATATATGGGTAATGGATTGTACTTTGGTCATTTTAGTTGCTTTAATCCATGTATTACTAATCCACGTATTCTTATTCCACTTTCTATCCTGCATAAATGAATACATAGATTCTTGCATAACTTACACGGGCGGACCTAGAGCATTGAGTATGGGTTCCCGGAAACTCAGTAACTCTTGGTATTAGTTCTTATACGATGTATAGTTTAAATATATGGGTAATGGATTGTACTTTGGTCATTTTAGTTGCTTTAATCCATGTATTACTAATCCACGTATTCTTATTCCACTTTCTATCCTGCATAAATGAATACATAGATTCTTGCATAACTTACACGGGCGGACCTAGAGCATTGAGTATGGGTTCCCGGAAACTCAGTAACTCTTGCGTAGAACCTGTATTTATATTAAGAAATTCACTAAATATTTATAGATATCTAATTGGGTTCTAACTGTGAACCAAGTTACTATTGCATATTAATTTAAAATTATGGTAGGAACCCATAAACCTCATATCCTAGATCCGCCTCTAATAACTTATGCATGTACTTATTTATGTTAGCAACAAAAATGACGACCAATGTATAAGTAATGCTGAATTTGTACAGGTATTATCACCCTTTATGCTTGAAATCAAACGGGCACTAACTTTATTGTGTTCTTTGTTATCAATATGTTTCATGTGTGTATTTTATTTTATCTTCCTGGTTATTTTTAGTAAATAAAATGCATTTCTTATAATTAAAAAAAAAAGTAAGATGCTTTAAGACTAGCCTTCTGGCAAAATAGAACTTATGAGCTGAAAGATATGTGATTTAACCATGTTAAGTAAATAATACGAAATATCTGAATAAACAACTAAAATAGCTCTGTCAAAGTGAAAAAGCCAGCCAAAAGCATTGTGTAGTTTCAGAAACCATAGGAGCTAGGAAGTCACTCTGGTGGTATCTCGATTGTACCTTCTAAAGGAAGCATGGGTTGTTTGTTTCTTGGGATGTTCAATGATGAGTTCTATTTGGCTCCATCGTTTACCCTAATTTTGCGATTATTTCCTAGCTTGTGGAACAAAGACATCATTCCTTGAACGGTTATATACTTCTTTAGTCTTTTCCTTTGCATAATGTTTCAGATGAGATGTATGTTCTTTCTGCGACAAACAAACGGGTATCTATTCAGTTACTGGGTAAAGATAAAATTCAAAACAAGCTGAGTCGGTTTGAGGAGTTGATAAGTGCATCACTTGCTTATTTTGGGGTTAGCTCAGCTGGACCCCAAGGGCATATCAATACCACTATACCAAGTAATTATGTGCTTCTCCTTCATATGTTAAAGTTTTGATGTGTTATTCTCCTACTTGTGCTTTACTTTCATTTTCTGTTAACTGAAGTATTTGACTTTAGTTATGAGGTAGATTATGAAATTTCTTATCTTCTGTTGTATCCTAGCTCAGTAGTTTGATTACCGATTTATTAAAGTTTGGCCAGGAAAGAAGATTATGAATTTGTAATTTTTTTATTTTCTGAAGTTGTTCTCCTGTTAACTTTCACATTTATAGTTGGCTGTCCATCTTCTAGAAAGCTTCTTACTTACAAGTTGTCCAAATTGAGTGTCCATGTTTGATTGATACAATCATTAAAAAAAATTCCCTGCAAAGTATGATTTGTCAATATCAATATATATGTGGGAAATTCACTGAGCCGAGAGTCGATTGGAAACAGCCTCCTTGCCCTTTTGGGTAGGGGTAAGGCTCGTCTACATATTACCCTCCCCAAACCCCACTTTGTGGGACTATACTGGGTAGTTGTTGTTGTTGTTGTATGTGGGAAAGTAGTTCCATGTTCATAGAATGAGAGTTGAAATTGCATATTCTTGAATATATGCCGTAGAATCTAAGGATAGAAAAGGGATAAAGAACTTTGGGAAATGTAGAAGATGGACCAACACATCCTTGATTATTATGTAAACAACAACAACAACAACATAGCCAGTATTATCCCACCCCGTGGGATCTAGGGAGCGTAATGTGTACGCAGATTTTACCCTACCTTGTGACTCAGGAAGACTATTATGTAAAGTATTGTGAAATTTTCTTTAGGAAAATGGACATTTTTTGGATGGAACAAAGATGAAATGTGGATGTTTGATTGGGGTGAACGAAGTAATAGATGATAGTAATTGGGTTCCTTTTATTTACATGACGGTGATTAGCCGGACCAGCTTGCGCTCACATATACTAATCCATCAAGGGCTTGCTACAACATCCAAGCTTGCTACAATGTACAAGCATAGATGTCGAGTAAACCTATGCACCAAGGTTAGAGCTGATTTGTTCGCGCTGAGTCCTGTAGATGAAATTTGAACTGAGGATCTCGTGTTTGTTTCTTCTATCACTCAATAACTGATCTATTCCATTTAAGGACAAGAAAGCTTGTTTTTGCATTTGTAGTTGAGTAATATTCATTTGCAGAGTATCATTATTTGATTAATTTCCATACTTTTGTCATTCTTTTTCCTTAAGTGCATGTGATCTTTAAGATTCAGGATCAATCTTTAAAAATATATGAGAACATTGCGGATGAATGAAGTGAGTCCTGCTAAGGCTAAAGGTTGGGTTGGGTGATCAAGGATAAGACAGTGGAGAGTTGAAGGGTAGAAAGAACTAGGAACTAGGACTGCCTCATGCTGATCAGTTGTGTTTGGGGTCTTAGGTATCGATGGCAGCAGGTATTAGTGATATAAAGGTTTGGGAATTAGTAGAACATGGCTTTAAAGCAATTTCGAAGGAAACACTACAGAGCGCCAAGCGGCTGAAAACTTAAGCAATATGACCAAGAAACTTATGTTACACTGAATTTTTCTTGTTTTATTATCTGAAGATGGGAATGCAACCAAACATATTCAGGTTATGGTTGCAATATTGAGGCAAGTAGTCTTTGCTTCGCTGGGTAGTTATTTGCCATATTTTGAAGTTGTTAAGTCTACAGCCTACCTTAGAAGAAGTCCATAACGGTGTGAAAATCGCAAATACATTTAATACTTCTGAAATTGAACATGACCTACTGAACTGAAAGCAAGAAAGCCGACTAACATGTTTATTTTGTCCTCTTGAGTTGTAAAATACTTACACTTCTCCTGCATACTATTTATATTAGGATTTTCATCCTAAGATTCAAAAGACTTACAATCTTTTCATCCTAAGATTCAAAAGGCTTACAATCTCTAAATTCCATGTGGTTTTAAGGAAAAACGTAGCATAATGAAACAAAAGATCCATACAGGCTACACCAGCTAATCGGGATTAAGGGTTAGTATGTTAGTACACTTAAATTAGGTGCGGTGTTGCCAGGAGTGTTTAGAATTACTAGTTTTTTGGCACGTGCGTTGCACATGTATGTCGAGTATTAAGATAAAATTTTTGACTTTATGGTTGGAAAGAAACAAGCGATGCTTTGAAGGACAAAGAAGACATATCTCTAGAATTCAGAATTTTTGTCTGCATAATTTGTATTTCTGGTGTAAGAACATTATTTTGGAGAATGTAGATCAATATTTGGGCTTTATTGAGATGCTTGGAAAGTTATTGTAACGGGCTATTCTCAAGCCTTCATTCATGTACTTTTGTGTGCCATCTTGGTACTTATTTAATGAAATATTTACCTTATAAAATAAAATACAATTGAGTAAATAAATGTGCATGAAAGAATAATACAATTTTCTTTAATCAATCAATGTGTACAGACTTGTTTGTCGAGGTCAAGATGAAGATTTTGAACCTACGAAGATGAACAACTAAATTTTTAATTAGATACATGTTTCTTTTTTACTAATTTTATTTTTATGAGTTATACACATGTAATAAATTGTACCAATAATTCTTTATAGATGATATGTTAGAATATACGCTTAACGCTAGAGGGGGGGTGAATAGCGTTTTAATAAAAATCAATGTAAATTTGCGGAATTAAAATTGCAGGAATAACGTAAGTGCAGTAATTAAAATAGTAAGGAGAGAACACACCGAATTTATCCTGGTTCACCACAATGTGTGGTTAGTCCAGTCCCCGAGAGACTCTCTCGAGTTTTACACTAACTTCGTTAAGCTTACGGGTGCCTAACAAACCGTTACACTTGCTCGTAGATATACACTCTACAAGACTTCAACCTGCTCGAGGATACCGCACCTCAAGACTTCAAACCAAGGAACTACCTTTCCTTCTTACAACAAGGGATTAGAATATCTCTTCAAGTGTGTACAAACACTTAGCACTCAAGACAAGACTCTCTTTATAGAGTAGATATGAGTAAAAAGAATACGCTCAAGAACACAACAACTTATTCAAGAATTTGGCTCTCAAAAGTTATGAAATAGATATGAAATGATGAGAGAAGAGTATGTAAGCTTTATGCAAGAATTATAATCAGTTGTTGTGTTTAAAATCGTGAATTAGAGGTGTATTTATAGTGCTCAAAGTCACCAAGACCGTTGCTTAATTGCCAATCACTAATTGCTGATTTTGTGCTTGCATAATCGATTATATGATCTGCATAATCGATTATCTGCAGATCGTTCAAAAATCATATGCGGATTTTAAGCAGAATAATCGATTATTCAAGTTGCATAGTCGATTATCTGTTAACGTTCAAAAATCGGATGCAGATTCTGTGCAAGCATAATCGATTATTGCCTTGTGTATAATCGATTATATTTCAGCGTTTTAAAAATACTTTGGCAACGGTCAGTGAATAATCGATTATGCTATCTCGTATGATCGATTATTTTGTTATTTTGAAAATCCGGTTTTACACTGTCTTAACATAATCGATTACAAGTGAGACATAATCGATTATATTGCTGTCTTGAAAAATTTCGATTAACACTGTCTTAACATAATCGATTATAAGTAAGACATAATCGATTATATTGCTGTCTTGAAAATTTCGGTTAACACTGTCTTAACATAATCGATTATATGAAATACATAATCGATTATTTATGTCCAGATTTGAAAAACATGTTTGAAAATCATTTTGGCTAAAATGAAAATGTTTGAAAATCATTTTGGTTTAACTCAACGATGCATGAAAATGATTTTACGAGAGAAGCCAAGACTTGAATAAGTTGTCGGATCAAGATCACACTATAAAGTGACTTATTTATAACTTTGTTGTTATTCTTGATCTTGCTCTTTGTTTCTCATGTTCTTGGACTTTGGCATATGTCAATGTTCCATGCGCGTCGGTTTGTCATTTATCAAAACCTACAGAATTGAACACACATTTAGTTTTAACGACTTGAGAACGTGTTTCAACAATTTCCCCCTTTTTGATAATGGCAAACCAATATCGGGATATGCATAAGATAAATATAAGTTCCCCCATAAGTATAAGTTCCCCCTCAATTTATGCCAATATGTATTAGTGTGCATAGCCCTTATTCTTCCCCCTTTTGACATTAGCAAAAATAATGAACTTTCATTAAAAATATTAAACATACATGAGAAAGCAAGAAAAATAGACAGAATATAATTCAAACGATACATAATAAAAAAATTTATTATTCATTGTCATCATTAACATCCGGCTCGGCATCCGGCACTCCATCCGGAAGAACAATTTGGGCATATGGATAGTTGACATGATCAAAGTACCCATGAAGCTCATAAGTCAAACGAGTGACATTTTGATCAATACGAGTAACTGAGGTTGACAAAGAAGCAAGTTGGTCCGAAATGGTTTGAAGAGTAGGAGCTTGAGGACGACGTATTTGAGTACGAGGAGGAGGAGGATGTTCACCAATATTGGGAAATGAAGATTCTTGAATTTCCCAATACTTTGTTGCCTTTTGTGAGGACCGACAAAGGTGTCGATACCGGAGGCTTCAAAAATAGCCATTATGACAAAAGCATATGGGAGTGGCTTATCGTCCCCAATTGCATCATACATGAGTCATGACGAACTGGCACCAATTGATGCGAGCCCCGGTGATAATTGCATGCAAGAGTTTTGAATCCTCATGAGAGAGAGTGGTATGATTGAATTTGCGGGGTTTGAGAACTCGGGTGATGAAATAAAATATTAGACGATATTCTGGGAGCATGTGCGTAATGGTTGGGCGACGATTCTCCGGACAGTCGCCAATACCAATTTGGTGGAAAAGAAGTTGTCATCAAATAAAGCGCCTTCTTCTCTAGTGTAGAGAGAGATGTCTTCACCATTTCGTGGAAGGTTAGTGAGGAGTTGCAAGTTTTCCTCATTTACAAAAATTGGAACTCCATTGATGCTAGAGACAAGGTCAGCATCTTCGTCCTTTTGTAGATTTGAATAGAAGGCACGGATTAGAGCAGGGTGAATGTAAGGAGTTTGAAGATATAGAAAGTCAATGAGTTGGCTTTGTATAAGAATATTTTCTGTTGATGGGGGTGCGCTATTTCGAAGATATTGAGTAGTTGATAAACGAGGCGGAAGGATTTCTCGATTCTCAAATTTTTCAATGAATCGAAGAAGTTCGGGTTGAGCATCAAAACGCAAATAAGAGCCGTCTTTATAGTGGAAAACGGGTGGAGGTGCGGCGGAAGAGGAGGCAATATGTTTGTCGGAACGAGAGCGTTTAGAGTGCTTGCTTGCCATTAGTATGAAGAAATAGGAGCTGTTTCAAAAGTTTGAAGGCTTTGGAAGATTGTTTGGAGCTAAGAGTGAGATTGAAGTGAAAAAATTTGAAGGATGGATACCCTTATTTATAGACTTGAAGATTTGAGGGCATTTATTGAGTAAAAGCTGCAAATTTGCCAAGCCAAACATTCAAAAAACGGTAACAAAATTTTAAACACGGACCGTTGCTAATCGATTATGGAGGCTGAATAATCGATTATTGCCAATATTTTGAATTTGAAGGATGGATACCCTTATTTATAGACTTGAAGATTTGAGGGCATTTATTGAGTAAAAGCTGCAAATTTGCCAAGCCAAACGTTCAAAAATGGTAACAAAATTTTAAACACGGACCGTTGCTAATCGATTATGGAGGCTGAATAATCGATTATTGCCAATATTTTGAATTGTAGTCGGAGAAGAAATCGATTATGCGATAGGAGATAATCGATTATTTGAAGACAGAAGTATTATGAGGGTCCGGACTCGGGGAATAATCGATTTTGGTTAATATGATAATCGATTATTTCAGTCCAGTGATATGACGAAAAGCCGAGATGATAAAGGGTAATCGATTTTGCAGTACTAAAAAATCGATTAGTATAAAACGTGTAACACTGAATCTCAACTTAATCGATTAGTAATATATGATAAATCGATTATTGCCAAATTCCTGCAAACCGAGATGTTAGAAATAATCGATTGTTCTTAGTCAATAATCGATTATTTGTTGCCAGTGCCCGAAAACTCCCCTGTCTTTGGGGCGATACCTGCAAAAAAGAATTAGGCGCCTCCGACGCTCAAGTCAGTAATTATTTAAAGAAAAATGCAATACATGAATTAGATCATCGTGGAGTCAAGAATTCCGAGTTCACTACGAATGCGGAAAAAGGACTCTTTCTCTAAAGGCTTTGTGAAGATGTCGGCCAATTGATTTTTGGTTTCAACAAATTCAATTTCGACATCACCCTTGAGAACGCGATCTCTTATAAAGTGATGTCTAATTTCTATGTGTTTCGTTCTTGAGTGAAGAATAGGATTCTTCGTCAAGCTTATGGCGCTAGTATTGTCACATCGAAGAGGAACATGATCAATACTAAGACCATAGTCCGAGAGTTGTTGCTTCATCCAAAGGATTTGTGCACAACAACTCCCCGCGGCTATATATTCAGCCTCGGTTGTGGATAACGCAACACTAACTTGTTTCTTGCTAAACCAAGAAACTAAGGAGCTACCGAGCAAATGGCAAGTGCCACTAGTGCTCTTGCGGTCCAATTTGCAACCCGCAAAATCGGAATCGGAATAGCCAACAAGTTGGCATGAAGAACCTTTGGGATACCATAGTCCCACATTTATTGTTCCAACAAGATACTTCATAATCCGTTTTACCGCAGTTAAGTGTGACTCCTTCGGACATGATTGATATCGAGCGCATAAACACATGCTAAACATGATGTCCGGTCTACTAGCAGTAAGATAGAGAAGGGATCCAATCATACCTCGATACTTCTTGGTGTCTACTTCCTTACCTTTCTCATCCTTGTCAAGATGGTCGGATGTGCTCATTGGAGTGGCCATTGCTTTGGCGTTGCTCATTTCAAAGCGATTTAGCAACTCCTTGCAATATTTAGATTGACAAATGAAAGTTCCACCTTTCATTTGTTTCACTTGCAACCCCAAGAAGAAATTTAGCTCACCCATCATTGACATTTCAAACTCGCTAGTCATTAGCTTAGAAAATTCCTTGCACAAAAACTCATTAGTAGCACAAAAAATAATGTCATCTACATAAATTTGAACTAACAGGATGTCATTGTTTTTATTTTTGATAAAAAGTGTGGTGTCGACTTTCCCCCTTTCAAACTCATTGTCAAAAAGAAATTTACTTAGACGTTCATACCAAGCTCGAGGAGCTTGTTTAAGACCATATAAAGCTCTCTTAAGCTTGAAGACATGGTCGGGAGATTTAAAATCTTCGAAGCCCGGGGGTTGTTCAACATATACTTCCTCTTGAATGAATCCATTTAGAAAGGCACTTTTGACATCCATTTGATATAGTTTAAAATTCATAGATGATGAAAAAGCAAGCAATAAACGAATAGCTTCTAGTCGTGCTACAGGTGCATAAGTTTCTTCATAATCAATTCCTTCTTCTTGGTTATAACCTTTAGCAACAAGCCTAGCTTTGTTTCTAGTGATTATACCATTCTCATCTAATTTATTTCGAAAAACCCATTTCGTACCAATTATGGTGTGATTATCGGGTCTTGGCACCAATTCCCAAACATCATTACGTTTGAATTGGTTAAGCTCCTCTTGCATTGCCAAGATCCAATGCTCATCCCCAATTGCTTCGGAAATGTTAGTAGGTTCTATTTGTGAAACAAAAGCCATATGTCCTACGGTGTCTTTAAGAAGGTTTCGATTACTTACCCCTTGTTCGATGTCGCCAATTACCTTATCGAGAGGATGGTCTTTAGATGTCCTCCAGGCCTTAGGCATTACTGATTCTTCCTCTTGTGATGGTGCTTCCTCCGATGGTTGTTCCAAGATTTCGTCTTGGGTTTCCTTTGGGTTTTCCTTCTGCACTTTGTCTTGGAGATTGATTTTGTTTAAAATATCTGCAAGATCATTACACACATCCTTTCTCGCCAAGCGAGCATCATTTTCACAAAATACTATATGAGGAGATTCCTCAACAGTTTTGGTTCTATTATTGAAAACTCTATATGCTTTGCTACGCGATGAGTAACCAAGAAAAATTCCTTCATCAGATTTCGCATCAAATTTTCCTAGGTTGTCTTTTCCATTGTTGTGAATGAAGCATTTACAACCGAAAACTCTAAGATGGGATAGGTTAGGTTTCCTTCCCTTGTAGAGTTCATAGGGAGTTTTCATGAGTATCGGTCTAATGATAGCTCTGTTTAAAACATAGCTTGCGGTACTCACGGCATTCGCCCAAAAATATTTGGGAATTTCGGCCTCATCGAGCATGGTTCTAGCCATCTCTTCGAGACATCGATTTTTACGTTCTACCACTCCATTTTGTTGTGGTGTACGTGGAGCCGAAAAGGTATGTTCAATACCGAGTTCGTCACAAAAATCCGCGAAGATATTATGATCGAACTCTCCCCCATGATCACTTCTTATGGAAGTGACGGTTGTGTTCTTTTCATTTTGAACACGTTTAAGAAAACTTTTAAAAGCTTGAAAGGCATTACTTTTATGAGCAAGAAATAACGTCCATATAAATCTAGAATAGTCATCAACAATAACAAAAGCATAAAGATTACCACCATGACTTTTAATTCTAGAAGGTCCGAAAGGTCCATGTGTAGAAGTTGTAAAGGTCTAGTGGTTGAAACAACATTTTTGGATTTAAAAGAAGCCTTTGTTTGTTTGCCTTTTTGACATGAATCACAAATAGTCTTTTTCAAATTTTATGTTTGGAAGACCAATTACTAAGTCTTGTGAAGCTAATTTGTTTAAAAGATTCATGTTGACATGAGCTACTCTATGATGCCATAACCACATGTCGTCTTCTTTACTCAAAAGGCAATTCACAGAACTTGATGAAGTATTTTCAAGATCAACCATATAGATATTATCAATTCTAATACCACGAAGAATGATTTTAAAATCACTACGATGGAAAACTAAACATTCTTCGGAATCAAACAATACAAGATTTCCCTTGTCACATAATTGACTTATGCTCAAGAGATTATGTTTAAGACCTTTAACTAATATGATATTTTTAATAGAGGAGGATTCGTCCTTACCGACGGAGCCGATACCGATTATTTTTCCTTTATTGTTGTCTCCGAATACAACGTTTCCTCCTTTCGTGGGTTTTAGTTGAAGGAACTTTGATGCATCCCGGGTCATGTGTTTGGAGCATCCGCTATCAAGGTACCATAGTACGCTTGATCCCTTCAAACACACCTACAAAACAAATTAATGAGATTTTGGTACCCAAGCTGTTTTGGGTCCTTGTACGTTAGGTGCAAAATAGTGGTGCAATTGATATGTAGTGAGATGTCTATGTCTAGTGAAGCAAACTGGAGATATATGTCCTATTCTATTGCAATAGTGGCATACGACGTTGGGGTCATGCATTCTTCTAGGATGATAATAATCGGAGGGTCTAAATTCACTAACTTTATTTGGAGCATTGTAATTTCGAAAATCTTTCCTAGGAGCTCTAAATTGCTCAAAATTTCTTCTAGAGCTTATTCTAGGTTGTGTAGTGATCCTCGGGTTATTATTTCTAGGTTGAATCTTTCTAGGTTGCAATTTTTGAAAGTCTTGTTTAGGTGGTCTAAATTGTTCTACGTTTCTTCTAGTATTCATTCTAGGATGTATGGTGGTCCTAGGATTATTATTTCTAGGTTGTTTAGGATTGGTTTCAACTTTTTCATTAGTCTCATTTTTGAAACCTATTCCATGTTTAGTGGATTTCAAGTTTACAAGAACCTCATTTAGATTTTTGTGAGAGGAATTGAATTTATTCAAGGTACCTCTAAGACTTTCTACTTCATTTTTTAGAGCTTTACAAGAAGTACAACCTTTGTTTGAACTTTCCGGTTTATCGGCGCTTCTTTTGCCATAAAATTTGTTTTCATGTTTTAGCTTCTCATTTTCAAGAGTCAATTTTTCAAAATCATTTTCTTTCAAAGAGAGTTGTTTCTTTAAATCTTTTATCTTCTCATTTTCAAGAGTCAATTTTTCAAAATCATTTTCTTTCAAAGAAAGTTGTTTCTTTAAATCTTTTATGGTTTTGGAAGCTCCTATAAATTCACCATATAGTTCATCAAAGGCATTTTGCATTTCTTCAAGAGAAAAGAATTTCTTGGAAGAAGTTTCACATACCTCTTCTTGATTTTCCTCATGCGCCATGAGACATAGGTTTGCGGTTTCATCTTTTTCTCCATCACTTGACTCATCCCCGGAGTCGCCTCCCCAAGAGATGTAGGCTCGTTGTTTCTTTGCGAATTTCTTTTCTGTTTTGCTATTTGGATAGTTGGATTTGATGTGCCCAGCTTCTCCACATCCATAGCATTTTAGTTGTCCTCCTTGCCGCTTTCCTTTATACTATTTCCGCATGAATTTTTGGAATCTCTTAATTACGAGTCCAAGCTCGACATCTTCATCACTTGACTCCTCATCTTTTTGAGGTTGAGTAGTTGATGCTTTGAGCGCAATCCTTCTTTTCCTTTGATCATCCAAAGGAGAGTTAAGAATAGTTGATTCATAAGTTTTGAGATTACCTCGTAGTCCGTCGATGGTGACGTTTGTGATGCCGATTGATTCTTGGATAGCGTCGGCTTTGGAACGCCATTCCGGAGTGAGGTTTCGTAGAATTTTCCGGACAAGCTCCTTATCCGTGAATGTCTTTTTGAGGGCGTGAAGGTCATTAACGATTTTTGAAAATCGTTCGAACATGTCATCTATCTTCTCGTTTTCCTTCATGTGAAACAGTTCATATTCGTGGGTTAGGACATCAATTTTAGCTTCCCTTACCTGGTCCGTACCTTCGTAGGTGATTTCTAATTTGTCCCACATTTGCTTGGCAGTGGTGCAACATGATATTTTTCGATAGTCATCGGGGTTCACAGCACAATACATCATGTTGATTGCCTTTGCGTTGTTCTCTACTTTTCTGATATCATCCGCGTCATATTCATCTTCCGATTTTGGAACGAGTTCTTCTCCAACCTTTTTGGTGGGTTGTAGTTCTCCATTCTTGATAATTTTCCACAATTGGAAGTTGTTTGATTGGATGAAAATCCTCATTCTCTCCTTCCAGTAAGTGTAGTTGGTGCCATCAAAAAGTGGTGGCCTTATGAAGCATTGTCCTTCACCTAGTCCTGCATAAACACTACGAGTAGAAGCCATGGAAAGTTTCTCTCAAACTGTTAAGTCTTTCAGAGAGTATGGCTCTGATACCAATTGTTAGAATATACGCTTAACGCTAGAGGGGGGGGGGGGGTGAATAGCGTTTTAATAAAAATCAATGTAGATTTGCGGAATTAAAATTGCAGGAATAACGTAAGTGCAGTAATTAAAATAGTAAGGAGAGAACACACCGAATTTATCCTGGTTCACCACAACGTGTGGTTAGTCCAGTCCCCGAGAGACTCTCTCGAGTTTTACACTAACTTCGTTAAGCTTACGGGTGCCTAACAAACCGCTACACTTGCTCGTAGATATACACTCTACAAGACTTCAACCTGCTCGAGGATACCGCACCTCAAGACTTCAAACCAAGGAACTACCTTTCCTTCTTACAACAAGGGATTAGAATATCCCTTCAAGTGTGTACAAACACTTAGCACTCAAGACAAGACTCTCTTTATAGAGTAGATATGAGTAAAAAGAATACGCTCAAGAACACAACAACTTATTCAAGAATTTGGCTCTCAAAAGTTATGAAATAGATATGAAATGATGAGAGAAGAGTATGTAAGCTTTATGCAAGAATTATAATCAATTGTTGTGTTTAAAACCGTGAATTAGAGGTGTATTTATAGTGCTCAAAGTCACCAAGACCGTTGCTTAATTGCCAATCACTAATTGCTGATTTTGTGCTTGCATAATCGATTATATGATCTGCATAATCGATTATCTGCAGATCGTTCAAAAATCATATGCGGATTTTAAGCAGAATAATCGATTATTCAAGTTGCATAATCGATTATCTGTTAACGTTCAAAAATCGGATGCAGATTCTGTGCAAGCATAATCGATTATTGCCTTGTGTATAATCGATTATATTTCAGCGTTTTAAAAATACTTTGGCAACGGTCAGTGAATAATCGATTATGCTATCTCGTATAATCGATTATTTTGTTGTTTTGAAAATCCGGTTTTACACTGTCTTAACATAATCGATTACAAGTGAGACATAATCGATTATATTGCTGTCTTGAAAAATTTCGGTTAACACTGTCTTAACATAATCGATTATATGTAAGACATAATCGATTATATTGCTGTCTTGAAAATTTCGGTTAACACTGTCTTAACATAATCGATTATAAGAAATACATAATTGATTATTTATGTCCAGATTTGAAAAACATGTTTGAGAATCATTTTGGCTAAAATGAAAATGTTTGAAAATCATTTTGGTTTAACTCAACGATGCATGAAAATGATTTTACGAGAGAAGCCAAGACTTGAATAAGTTGTCGGATCAAGATCACACTATAAAGTGACTTATTTATAACTTTGTTGTTATTCTTGATCTTGCTCTTTGTTTCTCATGTTCTTGGACTTTGGCATATGTCAATGTTCCATGCGCGTCGGTTTGTCATTTATCAAAACCTACAGAAATGAACACACGTCACGTTCTCAAGTCGGTTTGTCATTTATCAAAACCTACAGAAATGAACACACGTTTAATTTTGGCGACTTGAGAACGTGTTTCAACATGATATACCTGATGTATGTTCCTTTGCCTCCCTTGAAAAAACATGCCAAAATATTTCTTTCTTGAAAATTTAGTCCTTAAGATCATGCAGCTCCGCTCTAAAAATTAAACTTGAGTCACTAAGTCTGGACTAGTTGAACTTTGAAAAATTCATCTTGAATATCTATCCATCGAGTGTTATATGTCATCGTGTAAATGGATCTAATCTTCCAAAATAGTGAACCTGGGACATATCGTCCATACAAATGAGGAAAGCCATAGGTAGTCCTCTGGTCAAATATTCGATTATCTATGTTAGCTCTTGCTTTTTCCTTTTTTTAAAATCAAATTGTAATAGTGCAAAAATATATTAGGGCATAGTGTTAGACTATCTTTTTATTAACCTTAATTTTAAGAAGGCGATAAATGCTGTAGAATAAATGAAGTTGTTGCATCTAGAGCTCAATATGGAAAAGTATATTTCGACTAAGAAAAAGAACACTAAACCCTCCATGTAATATCTATGCTGATGTCATACCTTGTGCATGTTGTTCATTATCACACATCGAGGCGATCAAAGTTTAACATGACTTGTTATGTGCGAGTAATAAAATAAATCAATTAAAGTCAGTATATGGTTATAACCATCAGTAATAAAGTGATGCAGAAATTTCAATTCTGAGGCCTCCAGTCATTAAGAAAATTATCCTAATCAATCAATAGATAATGCATAAAATTGTTTTACAAAAACCTTGTCTGCATTGAGGCATCCAACTGGAAACTTGGGGTCACTTTCCTCAATTATCTTTTTTCAATAGCTTTTCTAAATTTTTTCCTTCGACATCCCCCTCAGCCTTACTCGTCATTTCTGTAAGATGGCGAATGTAAAAAGTTCAGTCCAGATGAATTTTGAAATCACAAGTGAACATGAAACCTGAAAAGAGGTGTAATGATAAGACATGAGGTGTAATGATAAGACACGACTCTGATAATTCCATTTGACCTTAAGCAGAAGCTAACCCCAATCTATTCATAATGTTTAAACATTCAACAATTGAAAAAAAAGATGGTGCGATTGGAGTAAGGTCTTTTGGAAGATTTCATTACAATTTAAAAGGAGAGTTGGAACGGATGTAAGGAATGCTACACTTCTTAATGAATGGTTTGTGGATAGTTGGAACGGTTGATTAAGGAGTATAAAGGTTGGTTTGGGCATATGATTTTTAATAATTAGAGTATTTAAATTAATTAAATGTATATTTAGGTCTTTAACTTTTTACCTTTGGGGTTTCCACTTTTAGATGTGCCTTAATGTAGCCTCAAAACTTGGTTTTAGGGGCACATTTGAAACATGCGCTCAAACGTATCATAGTATTTTGTGTGGCTTTAAAAGCTTTTCATTAAAGTAAAGTTAAATATTTATCAACTATAAAAATATGTCTTTTTAAAAAAAAAAATCATTCTTTTTTAATTATAGGTTAAGATATACATGCGACAATGCAACTATCAGACAAACTAATAGAAAAGTACTTCGCTTTAAGTAGAAAATAGTATTCTATGCTTTCCTTGACACACATCCATTGAATATTATTAAAACAATGCTTGCAACATCTACAAATGCACTTTTCTCAAATTTCCACTAACCCAAATTTTCAAGTTCTAAATCACTATACCATACACATTGATTTTACAAAAAAAAAAGTACCAAAAAAATTTGTAGAAAACATCTTATAATCAGAATCAGACAAAAATACACATAGATTGAAGAATCATATTTGGAATTAGAATGTACTATAATGAAACTCAACCCAATAGGAAGAAGAAATCTTAGAAGAATTGACCATGAAAAAGAATTGGTAGAAGGTTACTTCATAAAAAAAAAAAGAATTGGTAGAAGGTTAAGAAGAATGAATAATTCTTTGTATATCTAACGAAGAAAGAACGGGCGGAATATTTTCAAGGGAATGACTATTCATTCGTTGGTGTACCATATCTGATGCGAGTTTAAAGCCTTTAAATGAATAGGCTTTGTTTTGAAAGGTAGGCGATGGTTGAAATGAATTCAAAATGAAGCTGATCACAAAACAGAAGGAACACGACCTTTCAAATATTCGATTTTCTTCTTTGATACTTTTAAATATTTATGTTAATACATTATTATTGAATTAAATAAGTAATAATATAGGATATTTATGTGATTTAGAAGGGCATTTATGTAATTCAAAATTTTAGTTATGGGGCTTCCCACTTTTAATATGATATAGATATATCAGTATATCAATATAAAATATCGAGAAATTCTAGTGTTAGAGAACCGTTAATTTGTCTTAAAGACAAGTTTTTGAGTATTGGAGTGCAGTGCGTCCAAATGGAGCAAATGGATATTAAGGATTCATAGCCAACCTAACTTGTTAAAGATCTCATGGTTCTTCTTTTATTGTGCTGTTGTAGTTGTTGTTGCTTTTTATCTTCTAGCAAATGCTTACGTGTTAGTTGTTTCAATATCATTATTCAGCCCTGTGAGCTGTCGGACAGGAAGCAAAATGTTGCCTGAATTGTGCATGCCATTGTTGCAGGATTAAAGGAGCTTGATTTGACTGGAAACCTGCTTTCTGACTGGAGGGTAATGCATTGCTTCTCTGAATGAAGTCAGATCATATTCTGTTTGATTGTCATCAGATCCCCTCTCTGAAGCATTCTCTACTTGTTGACTGTTTAGCCAGCGTTTTGGTTTTCACTGTATCCAATTTTGTGGTGATTTTTATTTGTGATGTGGAATAAGAAGTTAATTTGACCACCTGACATACTTTTCAAAGAAGACAAACTTTTCTGATAAGTAGTAAAAAAGGCGAACCAGCTAAAAAGGTGAACTCGAGATGTTTTGAAGACACAAGTAGTTCTTTATAGAAAATTAGGTGAATTGTATTCTTCTATTCAATTTTTGGTGTAAGTCGGTACACATGGATGATTCTGAGGCAAGTCTAAAGATATTAGGTTTCTTGTAAGGAGAGCAAGGAATGTTTTTTTTAATGTTCCTTGTTTTGATGTAACACCCGCATTTTGGTTTCCGGCACAAACTTTGTGCTGATGTCTACATATATACACAGAAATATGTTACCATTCTCAAAAGGAATATCAGATCATGGTTCAAATCTGAAATGGTTAGTTGCATCTGAAGTCTGAATAGTTTCAAAGGTCTGTTGGATTGTAAGTGTCTCAAACATTAGACTGAAAATTTGTCATATGATAGGTTGGTTGGAGGAAGTTTAGATATCAACATGGAAGGAGAGGGGATGATTGAGGCCATGCTGATTTCCTTTTCCATAAAACCTTTCGATTCAGATTGTACTTCATTAGATATGTTGGATTTTCAACTCTAATAGGGTCAATTCTTCTTTGACCTAGTCTCAACAAAGCATTTGAGTCCAGCTTATTGGTCATAATACCTAGTTGGACTGCAGAATGTAGAGAATCGATGTCGAGAAGTCTAGTCATATCATTGATTGCATGACTCTATTTCATTTTTGTGCATCGTAGTATGCAGAACTGTGATACCAGTGCATTCTCTCTCCATGCCTAAAATACTGGTTATCTGAGCAAGCATATCCTCGCAGGAAATTGCTGCAATCTGTAAAGAGTTACCGGCTCTCATAACTCTGAATTTATCATACAACACCGCGTCTCGCGATATAAGTGGGATGCCCCTGCTAAACCACATCAAAGTTTTGGTTTTGAATCACACTGGTATAAGCTGGAAACAGGTGAGAGTGGACCTATTGCTGTCTTCTTCTATGTAACTTAATCATTTATTGAGTGTGATGTATTTCATTTGGCAGGTTGAAATGCTTAAAGACTCTCTCCCTCTTGTTGAAGAGCTTCATCTGATGGGAAACAAACTGAGAGAAATAGCGGTGTGTTTTCCCTTATTAGAGTTATTTGCAGTTGAATCTCAAATTTCTCTGTTATTATCCACAAGTTCTACTATTTCTTGTTTAGTGAAGATAAATAGCTGTGTTATGACATTATATTTTCATCTTCTTTGTATCTTTTGTGCTCTCACTCTTACATCTTGTTTGGATGGTTGTTAGATATCATTTCACAATGTATAGCATTGTATGATGTTATATTGTATTGTATTGTTTTGATGAATACAATGTTTGAATAGATTGTATTGTTTGCCGTCGTTTCATGATGTCACACACATACGAAGAATCAACTTGTAATATTACAAAGAAAAAGTAGGGTACAAGGTAGAATTATTATATAAAAAGGTAGGGTAAAGGATAAATTAGGATTATTTAATATTAAGGAAGGGCAAGATGAGAGAAAAATAAGGTAACAACTACACCAAATTGGCTGTTACATAAAATAGCACTTTTCATCGTCATACAACAACGAATTTAACGATACGATACAATAAATCTAAGTAACAGCCAAAACAAACATCATATTTAAAATAATAATACAATACAGTACAATAGGTAACAGCCATAAAAAATAAGCTGTTAGACCGGAAAAACTTGTCCCATAACAAAGCAAACAAGTGTAGACTCAGTAGCCAGTAAAAATCCTTCAAATTTTACCGATTTATGTTTAAGCATGCTAGAGAAGCTATTACAAAAACTAAAGGAACTATTGAAAAAAAGTTGCGATTTGAAGCCCGTGAGTTTGCATCGGGATTCATCTTATCTGGCAGATACTTTGTTGTGACTCCAACCTTTACTTTTGCTTTTGTACCTGGATCATCATCATTTTCCTACGGGGGCACAGATCATATGCGAGATAGAGGATGACTGCTGGCCATTAGAGGATTTCGCTGAGCTGCTCTTAGGGATGGTCAGAAGATGATTTTGGGTACAAAACCAAATAGAAATAGAATGCCAATTTAGGGTTTTTATGCCATTTCTTCAAAAGTTGAAAAGTAAAATCCATATATCTCGCATTGATCACTTAGTTTCTTTTTTTATGAGATTCTGCATGGTGTTAGCAAGTATTATTCTAGTTCTGTTTTCCACCAGAAAACTGGGGCAATGAAATTTGCTACTGCCTTCACCCATTAGGGTGGAGAACATTAACCTGATTGAAACCAATTTAACAGATTATGTCTAGACAAGTATCGGGTCCAGAATTACAAGGGCAAAATTTGAAACTTTCAGATGAAAGGCATATATACTGTTTGAAAGTTCCTACTAGCTCTCTCCTCTGAGTATTGTGTTCATCAATGATCGCACTTCATTCCTACTAACTGACATCAAGAACAATTAGTTATTGTACTACTATTACGTCTGTTACCAAGAGAGTAATAAATGAGTTTCCCATATGAAGTACAAGGATGCATCTCTTCATATATGATCTATAAATTAATCACTGAATCTTTGCTTTTAATTTTTTTTCCTTTTCCAGCCATTATCTTCAGATATTGTTCATGGATTTGATTATCTTCTTCTTCTCAATTTGGAGAATAATTTTATAGTCGCTTGGGATGAAATCTTGAAGCTGTCACAGTTAAAAAGGTGCTGCAAATTAATGTCCTCTTCAAACACATTATTTTTATGTTGCATCTCATTGAGATTTTAGTTTGTCGTCTTGCATCCAGATTGGAACAGCTCTTTTTGAATAACAACTGTATCGGCCGTATCTGGTACCCTGATCATAATTCATCTTCTGAACCACCCAACAGTCATGAACTACTTGGGGAAAGCTTTAGGCCTTTCCAGAATCTCCGTTGCCTTCTTGTGGGTAATACTACAACTCTCTGCAGAACTAACCTTAATCCTGGATATTTAATTGAGATATAACTGGTAGTTTATGTGTTACATTTACAGGTGGGAACAAAATTGAAGATCTTGCTTCTATTGATTCTCTTAATTTTTTCCCTAATTTGTTGGTAAGAGTTTTCTATAGTACAGACCATTTGATTTGATCACGAATTTTTCATGAATTAACTGGATGAAAATTTGTTATTATAGGAAAAACTTTTATCTGGAAAACGTATGTAATAAATTGGTGTTTGGATCTAATTTTTATGTTGGAGCTTCTTATGTGTGATCTAACTATTATGGTGTTACACATTAGATGCATATCATGAAACTATGCAACCACCACATGTGTGTCCTTTTCTATCTTCCAATATCTTCCGGAATCTGTTGCCGGTATGGTAAGTGGGCTTAATGTGGTTGTTATTGGATCTCACTTTGTATCCAAATGGTTTTTGTAATTTAGAACTTAGCATTTTACTCGAGGGGTAAATCGTTCTCTTTGCATCTATTATGGGTTTGTGAGAACTATAAGCCATAGTGGTTTTTATTTTACTTTATTAGTAGCTGACCTTTGTATAATCGTATTTGAGAAAGTTCTTGGAATGTCATAATAAATTAGTTTTTCCCTCAATAAGTCGCAATGAGCTGCGTGCATGCTAAGTGTACAGCGACGTTTAAGCTCTATGTTTTGTCACTAATTTGAGCAAGGGTTCTGTGTTTCCACGCTATGGTTTGTCTTGCTTTTGTTTCACCTCCCTCCAACATTTAGCGTTCTTCCTGAAGAATGCAGTTGAATCTTGAGTGTGTATTTATCAGCATAACTATAGTCAAAAAAATAAAATGAAGAAATTTCTATAAAAAATATCGCTAACTGCTCTAAACCTTGCATTGGTCTACTTGATATAACATACGGGAAGAACTAATGTGACATAGTCAGAAGGGGGTGGGTATGTGCAATTCTTATCACACCGTAAGGAAGAAAATGAAGTCCCATTATTGCCTTCTGTTGTCGAAGTTCTTATGTCATTAAAAACCAAGGGATTGCTAACTGTAATCCAAAAAATTACTTGCCTGCTAACTATAAAAGTATAGCACCTAGAAAATGTAACTTGCTACAAGCTTCAGAATCTTGTTTCAAATTCATGTTATTTGGTCAAACTTTTGGTAGGATATAAGGCTTTCTGAGAATCCTATAGCAGATCCAGGGAAAGGTGGTGTGCCCCGGTTTGTTTTGATTGCTCGCTTTGCTAAAGTTGACACTTTAAACGGTAGCCAGGTAAATTCTTCATATTCTACTGATTCATTTTGGCAAGCATTTGAAGTTGCTCAAGTTTTTCATGCCTTCTTTTTCTTTCAGGTTAGTCCTCGAGAGAGGAAAGACTCTGAAATTCGGTATGTTCTCTCTTTCTGATGTAGCATGTTCTAATGAACTCGGAGTGATTACATCTAGGTCATATTATTATTTACCTATGCCTCTAGAAATCTGACTTCAATTAGTTACCTTTCTCGCTGGCTGTTTTCTTATCTTTAACTTAGTTTCAGATCATCTTCTTTAGCTTCACTTCTATTGTTTGATGAATAATCTTAAATCCATAATGTAGCTGGTTTACTGTTGAGAACCATGCTTTAACTAAATTTTGTTAAATCATTAGTGGAAAGGTGGCACTATACTTGTAAATTTAATCACCTATTTTAGTTCCTCTTTCTTTTTCTGTCCTTTTTTGTTCCCTTTTTTATCAGAGGGGTGTGGGGGAAATATGTTGCTGAGTCCTCATAATAATACCGAAAATGTGTTCAGTCTATGTGCATAATAAATTGTAAGCGTTATTTGAGATGTTTACTGAAGAAAATTACGAAAACTTCTAAATAGAAGCCAAAAACTAAATGAAAGTTCTTATTCTCTGTCTCTTAAACCTGCATCAGCTGTTCTTTGAGAAGTCTAGGCATATGTTATACATTGGACCGTCTGATGAATTGAATCGTAAGTTAAAGCAATTGCCTCATCCAAAGCAGTATATTTATGTGTTCTGTTCAAACTTCGCTAACTCTTGAGACACATTATTTGTTGGTTATTCCGATGTTGTTAAATTTTGTTTTTTTTCCTTTTCCATTTGCAAAGCATTGCTGGATGAGGCTAGTGTTGTCTATGTTGTTGCTGATTGATTCTTCGAAAAATACACTAACTTGAGGCACTTTACTAGACTCTAGTCCAGTCATTGTTCAGATAAATAGATTTTCAAATCCTTCTGCAGGTATGTCAGATTGGTCATGTCTAAAAGCCATGATAATGCAGAGGAAATTAAGAAGCTTCACCCCAGGTATTTATTTTATTTAGTACGTAACATATCTTCAAATATTTTTTATGAGGCTAGTATATAAGCCAGTATTTGGTATATTTTGTCTTTGGCTTGGGCAAATGTTAGCTTGTGCCATTGGTACTGATTGTTTAGAGGATGCTTTGAAAAATTTGCAGTACCTATTCTCTGTTTTCTATTTACTCGCTTATATTTGAATACTCATGGGTTCGAGCCGTGGAAATAGCCTCTTACTGAAATGAAGGGTAAGGCTGCGTACAATAGACCCTTGTGGTCCGGCCCTTCCCCGAACCCCGCGCATAGCGGGAGCTTAGTGCACCGGCTGCCCTTTTTATCTGAATACTACATTTACTTTAGTCACCTTCTGTTTCTTAAGCAACTCAGAGTATTAACTATGAGCCCTATCTAGCACTCTAAGTATGTGTTAATTGGTGCAGATTTGCAGAGCTGAAATCTTTTCACGGGATTGAGGATCAAAAGACTGCAAGTGGAGCTACGGGTCCACAAAAAATGGCGTCAGGGCTCATTTGTATTGACTGTCAACTCTAAACTTTGCCAAATTTAGATCGTAATCGGATTCATGAAAATGTTCTTACCACTCATGCTTGGGTTCTGCAGCTATTACTCTGAAGTGTGTTGCGGCATCAACTGGTGAAAAGGCCCCATTGACTAAAAAGCTGCCTGCTACAACTACGGTATGATCTTTTTCCTTTAGTAGACAAGCATCTGATTGCTTTATGGTCTAAAGCTTTCTACTTATCTCTGTCCATTTAGGTGGGCAAGCTGAAAATCCTTTGTGAGAGTTTCTTCAAGATAAAATCTATTAAGCCAAAGTTATTTCTTCAGGAAGAGGTACGTATGCTAATAATGGTCACATTAGTCACTGTTGTCATGATTTATCAGATTTTATGTTTAGAATCTTCTTGTTGGACTTTCCCAGGGTTCCCCATTCCCAACACTGCTTGATGATGATATGGCATCATTAATTGACTTTGGAGTTGGCAATGAATCAACTATTCTTGTGGATGAAGATTGTTAATGTCATAAGAAATCTTGGAACGTCCAGCCATTGTCACACAAAATACATTCTTGGAATCTCTTTGGAATTTGAGAATGTCTCGTGCATTTAGTTCTTTACTCAAAATGTTATTAACTACTCTTTCATCACTCTCAAAAGATAATTGTACCAGCTTGCAGGATGTTTGGTTGGTTGTCTGGCCTATGCATGTAGATGAAGCTTCTGTGACCCTGCAATAACATTTCAAAACTTGGAATAGTATATAAATTTAGTGTTTTTTAAGAGCGAAAAGAATGGGACTTTTAGTGGAATCGAACCGCAAGTTCTTTTGAAGTGCACATCTATTCTACAAAAAGAGGAACAAGAAATACAAAAATTAACCGAACGAACGAAGACCGTTATGTATTGAGGATTCTCCATTGTCGTAAAATTTTTGTAGCAGTGTATATGGAAACGTCTCCCGCCTTTGATTGCGCACTCTTATGCTCTTTATTCCAACATTCACAACCATTAGTAAACACTTGACCTATTTCAACAAAGAATGGGGAGCATTTGAGAAAGTTACAAATTGGAATCGCTAAAATTTTAGCACTTTATGAATCTCTTTTGATTCGGCTGACTTCACGCGAGTCAAATATGCAGTGCGATGCTAGTTTTGTACACATCAAACCAGTTTTATTCCTAATATATTTCCTTTTTTTTTCCTGGAGGTAAATTAGATACAAAGTTATCGTAATCACGTTTCGCCTCCATGCGGTTAGACCCTAATTCATTGTCATTAGACGGGGCACGGCTGTGGTAAGGATTTGGGCATGATGGCCTTGTCATTGGCCTATGTGCGGGCAAAATGATCATGCGGGCGACGAACATGACATTGTCATTGAGGGTTGTTGGGGGTAAGTATTGGCCAAGGCCTCGGGACAGGCAAGGCACGCTTGGCAAAGGCTTGACAAGGCAGTATGGGCAATGTAAGGGCGGCATAACACGGCATGCACGCCAAAATCAGTGAGCATGGCACTTATGGGTTGTGGCAGCTATATGCGGGCTAAGGCAACGCAGATATGCGGGATGATGGCAAAGGCTTTCAATAGCTAAGGCAAAGGTATGTGAGGGAAAATACAAGCAATGGCACGAGGGAAATGAAGGTTGGCACGGACAAGGCAGAAAATGGGCCAAAGCAGTGTGCGGGCGGCAAGCAGCACCGGGCGTGTGCGGTAAAGTCATGGCAGCGGGTTGCGGGCAAGGCATCGGTGCGGAGCAATGTCAAGATGAGCCAAGGCTGGGCACAATGCCAGCCTTGGGCGTGATTCAGCTGGGCAAGTGAAGCTGGCACATGCATTGCACATGATGGGCAGTTTTGGTGGTTACCTTGTCTTAACTTCTTTGTCCCATGATCGATATGCTTGTATCCATTATCTATTTCATGTGTATTGTGTCCTAAGTAGTTGGGGATGTCAACTACATGTTAGGAACAGATTTAAACTTAGCCCGACAAGTGGCAAAAGCTGTAGACGACATGTGTCATGTGCTGTCAAGTTAAAGGCTGCCTATGTTTTTATAAATACGGCCTTTAGACTTAGTCAGAAGAAAGTGGGAAAACAAGAGTGAAACATGAGGGCTTCAAGTGTTTCAAAAAGGGCTAAGGTTTGGCTTGGACAGATCTTAGTGTTGGCCAAGAACGACTTGTGTTCTTTGTCAAAAATGCGCTGTGAGTGGATTGTGTTCATAGCAAAGTCATGGTCCTTTGTATATTTTCTAAATTAATGCAAAGGTTGGGATTTTTCCCGTATATGCTGGTTTTCTATTCAATTGCTGCCTAAAATTTTGTTTATGCCAAACCTGCTGAAAATTGGCTAAGTGTTCGGAAAAGGCTGAGTCAAGTGTGTGTGACTTGACTACCGCGCGGGTGTAAGTTTTGACTGACCAAAAATGCCCTCGTGACAACTGGTATCAAAGCGGAGTAGGTTCATGGCCGTGGAAAGATGATCGGTGGCAGATTTCATTGGATTGTTTGAGAATATGGCTGTTGGCACAAATGCGGAACTGCATCAAAGGGCTGAACAGTTGGAAGCATTGGTTGGGCAGGCTCTTGAAGTAGGTGGCGGTTCTTCTGTTCTTGCGAGAATGGCAAGTTTGGAGGCAGATTATGCAGCGAGACATCAGACAATGATGGTAGAAATGGCCTTGGTATGCCAAGAGAAAGAAGAAATGCGCGAGGAAGTGGCTCAACTTCGAAGGGCATTGCAAATTTCTGCCCCTAGAAGTGATGAACACACTAAATTGGGAATTCCGGAGCCAAAGGCTTATGGTGGTGCAAGAAGTGCCAAAGAACTGGAAAATTTTCTATAGGATATGGAGCAGTATTTCCAAGCTACACTTGTGCCGGATGATGAAAAAGTGGTGATCACGTCTATGTATTTGACTGATGATGCATAGGTATGGTGGCGGACACGAGTTGCGAATGGGGAAAGTGTTGGAACGCCCAAGATTGAGACTTGGGAGATGCTGAAGAAAGAATTAAAATCCCAATTCCTTTCAACTAATTCGTCGTTGATGGCACGAGATGGACTGCGTCTCTTGAAACAAAATGGCACGGTGAGGGATTATGTCAAGGAATTTTCGTCCTTGATGCGTAATGTAAGTAATATGGCAGAGGAAGATAAGCTGCATTACTTTATGAGGGGTTTGAAGGGTTGGGCGCAATTGGAATTGAGAAGGCAAAATGTGCAAAGCCTCTCTACTGCCATTGCAGCGGCAGATGCATTGGCGGACCTAAATATAGGTAATGACCCTGTTGAAACTACACATTCAAAAGCTGAAGGGAAGAAAGACAAAGCGAGGAATGGAAGAAAAGTGGGAAGGGCCAAACTGCCGAAGATGAGGGATTTGCCAAGACTGTGAGACAGAAAATTCACATTGGCATAGAAAGGAGCGGCAAGTTCAAAGGTTGTTTTACTTATGGTGGACCGGACTTGAAGAAGGGTTGTCCGGTGCAGGCTAGGGTGAATGCAATGCTAGTTGCAGAAAAACAGGAACAAGTGGTGGAGGAGAATGCCATAGTGGCAAATGTGAATGGAGCAACATGGGTGTTTGTCAACAACCCCTTGGAGCTGCTTTATTGAGTTGACTCGAAGATGACATCAATTTTAAAGGGTGCGCGTGGTTTGTTAGACCCTAACTCTTTGTCATCGGATGGGGCACGGGTGTGGCAAGGATTTAGGCGTGATGGCCTTGTCATTGGCCTATGTGCAGGCAAAACAATCATGTGGGCGACGAACATGACGTTGTTATTGAGGGCTGTTGTGGGAAAGTATTGGCCAAGGCCTTCGGACAGGCAAGGCACGCTTGGCAAAGGCTTGACAAGGCAGTGTGGGCAATGTATCAGTGGGCATGACACTTATGGGTTGTGGCAGCTATGTGCGTGCTAAGCTAAGGCAAAGAGAATATGCGGGATGATGGAAAAGGCTTTCAGTAGCTACGGCAAAGCTATGTGAGGGAAAATACAAGCAATGGCATGAGGGAAATGAATGTTGGCACGGACAAGGCAGAAAATGGGCCAAAGCGGTGTACGAGCGGCAAGCGGGCCGGGCGTGTGCGGCAAAGTCATGGCACCGAGTTGCGGGCAAGGCATTGGCACAGAGCAATGTCAAGATGAGCCAAGGCTGGGTATAATGCCAGCCTTGGGCGTGATTCAGCTGGACAAGTGAAGCTGGCACATGCATTGCACATTGTCACACCTCCTTTTTTACACGGCTACCCCGAAGGATGACATGTATAAGGGAGTTTTTCCAATTAAAGTGACATTATTCAAGATGGGATTATTTATTTATTTAGAGTCGCCACTTGTGATAGGTTTGACTTTTGGTGTCCCAAGTCACCGATTTATTTAGGATCCTAAATCGAGGAAATATACAACTGTCCAATTGGAGTCTGTGAACCAAAAATTCTAAGTAAGGAATTCTGTTGACCCGAGGGAAGGTGTTGGGCACCCTCGGATCCCGTGGTTCTAGCACGGTCGCTTAAACTTTTATAGATAGCCAATTATCCGATTTTTATACATGTTCATCCTATAGTGCAAAATTATTAACCGCTTTATTCACTTTTAGGAATATTTACAACGTTATTAAACCACATCTCGAACGTCACATAAATGCACCCGTGTTCTCGCCACATTTTAATATCGTTAAGATTTTGATTTGGGTCACATAAATTCGCACCCGACTTTAGGAAGTTGAATCATTAAAATAACGCGCCTAAAGCAAACTACGTGTTTTTTACTTTGAGGGAAAAACTGTGAAATTCACTAAACGGCATCTACCCGAGTTCTAAGCATTTTATTACAATTAGAGGGCCATGCAGCGTATGATTTTGTTTAGCATGCACACTCATTTTATTTTTAGAAAGGCAACCTAAAGGGACTATGATTCTTTATTACACATGTCTCTAAATAAAAGACATGTCCTAATTAATTCGTATGTTAATGGTTTATCCAAACAAAAACACTCAGTGTGCATATTTTCAACATTTGTATAATTGATTTCTGCAATTGCGCTTTATCAATAAAAAAAGACAGCCCAGAAGTATACTTTCTCATATTTCGTAACTTACAATAATATGGGCCTTCGATTGAGCCCAGAAATATGGTATTACAAATTATTCATAAGGCAAGGATGGCATTTCCAAAATCGCTACACTACAGCTATTGAGATTATTCATAATTGGTCCTTTTTAACGTATTAAAGACATTTGCCAAAGGAAAATCCAGGTAGTGATTTTTTATACTAGTAAACCAATATGCTAAAACTCAGGTTTTCGGATTCAATGTCTACAAATTGATGGACTTATTAATCAGAATCGTGTACACATGAATGACTCCCTATCACTGAATCAAACAGGAGACTAGGCAAATTATTGAGTACTATGTTTTTAACCTCTACTGAAATTTAAATAACTTAAAGCTAACAGTCCAAATAATAGTCCAGCATAGTCCAGATGTTCATAGATATTACAGTACCAAAATGAGATGAATATCCTAAGTACTACTAAACTAGTAACATTTGAACTATAACATTAACATAAAAAAATACAAAAATATTTATTATCAGACATGATCACGCATATACACAGCTGTGCATTTCAAGATTTCCTAAGTAAGAATGAGTATGTGGAATTATAGAAAAGAGGAAACACGCCTATGAGCAAAGTAAGTGAGAAGTAACAAACAGCAGCAGATCAACCAATTAAGACCCAGGAGTAGTATCAGGAAATACTCAAGAAGGTTTTGAAAAGACAACAACAACACAAGTTTCGATCCTATAGCTTGAACAAAGCAAAACAGCCTAAGATTAATGCCTAAATTAGCTTCTGAAAACTCTAACACCCTATATGCATATGCCTCAAGTCATATTCACCTTATAATGAATAGAATTCTGATTATTTTAGAAGATTTTTGCCAGAAAAAGCTTAGGATTTTCAGGGAATTTCTTTTAGATGGTGTTCTTGAACCCTTCTCTTAAAATCTCTCTATTCTAAAACAATAAGATACCCTTTTATAGCCAAGGCGTTAGGGCAACAATTTCTTCTTGTTTTCTTATTAGTCCCTTCCCCATTTTCCAGATTTGATTAATTGGTCCTTTGTTTTTTAACTTGTGCCTCAAGTTTTGAGAAAAAATTTACAGAAATTGCATTTCGAACATCCAACTAGAAGGTTCTAGGGATTTGTTTCAAGATTATTATGCCCAAATACCCCCATTTCCCCTGTCTTTCCTTCTTAATTACTAGCCTAAATGTTTTCTACCCTGATGCCTATTCATTTGGTCAGGAATTGACTATGGTCAATTACTCAAGGCCATAAATCATGGTCTTATTAGCAGTTGGGGTCGAGTTTTCAGAAACATGGGCATGGCTAAATATTAAATGGAAGACTACACTATACTGTTAAAGGCAAACAAAAGATGGTCAAAATTGATAAGCAACAAGTCAATGAAACACATATATACAGGCGGATTGGGACAAGTACCAAAATATGGGACTGAATTACTCAAAGGCAAAAATAAAGCTAACTAGCACAAACTTCATAAACAAACACAAAGTTTATCACAAATGAACATTGATCAAATTGGAAGGAGAATGGAAAGTTAAACCAGGGAAGATGTACAATTTGAGCTTAACAGAATAATTCAAATTTATCAAGGAACATCTATGAATTCAATTGGTAAAGGGACCATTCAGAACGGGTTATCAAAAACTCAAAACAAAAGGCGCATGATTGTGGATGAAAACAAAGAAAATAATCAGAATATTTTCACAGATGAGCAAATAGAACATTCGTGTACTTACAAAATTAAAAACAAACAAAGCAAATTAAAGGAAAATGAAAAGGAAAACTGCGAACTCAGCTTAACATTGCAAACCCTAAAAATCTTGGACCTTTCGTGTCTTATGGTTTTCGACCATTTCTGGGAAGGTATTTGGCCTTTTGGGAAGCTGGAGCAATCATTTGAGAGGGTGGGAGGGTATCAGGTGTAAGGTCGGTCAGTTTGGGATGGGTCTGTGTTTCAGATCTTTTTTTGATTTGATTTTTGGCCATGTTCTGGTTGCATTCGAAGGCTGTTGATTGTGTATTTTTGGAGGGGAGGGTGAGGGGTCACCTGGTATCAGTTTCAAGGGATTTCGGGGAGGTTGGAGGTTTGGTCAGTAATTTGAACTAATATTCGAAGCAATAGGTAGGGGTTTGGAAGAAATTAACAATGGATTCGTTATGGGGATGGGGTGAGGGACCTAGGGTGTTATTTTGGAAAGGTTCTGGCGGTGGCGTCGTCGTCGTCGGCGGAAGCGTTGCCCAAAGATTTTAATATTCGAGACGATTGGCTCACATTTGAGGCTTGGTTCTTAGGGCATCGGAAAGAGGAGGGAACGGTGAGTCAAGGGTGTATTTTTGGGAAGCAACGGAGCTCTGCCGCCGTCGAAGACGATTTTCAGCCGGCGGCTATAGGGCGGTGTATCAACGGAGAAGGGGGGTACGAGGAAGAGGCTATTTGTCTCTAGGGTTTGGTCTGATTCAGACCTTTTTATGTAATGATCTCATTGAACCCAGAACATTGGATCATTGTTGATGAACGACTGAGATTGATGGCCCAAAACGACATCGTTTTGGGGCGTCTCTCATAGCAGCTTGGGTCAAAGACGGGTTTGGGCCGGTTTTTGGGTCCTGTTGGACGGGTAGGGTATTTAGGCCACTCAGATTTGGCCCAATTGTGGCCAGCCTAATCTAAAGGCTTTTAATTGCTTCTTCTTTTTTCATTTCATATTAAAATCTTCCTAATTTATTTTAAAAATCATATTAAACTAAATACTAAATTCAACTAAATTAGACTAATAATCACCTAAACTAATCAAATATGAAAATTAACAATTTTGAAGCTACAAAATAAATAATGCCGAAATGAACTACTTATTATTTGTGATTTTTATATTTCGCAAAACAAAACCCTAATTACCTATTAATTCTAACAAAAATATGTGAAATCATATCTAAATGCTTATGTAATTTGTTTTTGTATTTTTTATGACTTGTCATGCATGCACCAATGAAACCACACACTAATATGCGCAATTAAATCCTAAAATTGAATAATAAAAAGGAGAAATCCAAAGTTTGAGAATTATGTAGGAATAATTTTAATGAGGCAAAAATCACGTTCTCATAACTGCCCCTCTTTGCCCGGAAACACGAAGGGTTTTCGGTCAAAGATAAATGAGCGCTATGCGGGATATTTGCCTACTCAATACTCCAGGAGAAGCATTTTGAAAAGATGTCTGACCGAACCTTGCTTCAAAGGTTTCCTACATATCCTTGGCGTTAAAGGAATCAGGTTAGTGTAGTTCTGGAGTGTTTGGTAGCCGGGACTACCATGGGCTGTGACTTCATTGCTGATGCTGCTGCTAGAGCTTACTGGCTCCTTATTACACCAAAGGAAAAAACCAACAGCTAAGCTAGCTAGGCCTATCAACTAAGGGCTACAAGATTCCTATGTGTATATACATTTCTTGAAACTTGATCTCGAGTCTTAGGTGATTTTGTTGTACACCTTGATCTGAATCTTGACGCTTGCACGTTGTAGGTGCTGGTTTTGTTTCAGCATTGGACTGAGCAGGGCATACAAGACTTGTGACTTCAATCAAACTTTGAGTCGTCCGCATCCTTTTCCATTTGAATGCTCTGAGTTTGTACTTTTGCTCTCTATTTCTTTGATCGAAACTTTACGCTCTCGGTTACCTCGAATCCTGTGTCTTGCGGCGGAACCTGTTCTGCATAAAAAACAAACAAACAAAATTTCTGCTTCAGTTTTCACTCGGAAAATTGGTGAGTTATTTGCAACACAAATATGAGCTATTTCTTTATTGAAAACAGTGAAAATTGGGATTGTGTATCCTTTGAAATAATTTCCAGGTTATGCTGGGAAGGAAAAAAGGTCCCTGGTGAGGATAAGAGAAAGATCCACGAGTTATGCCGGGATGGGAATGAAGGGTCCCTGCTGGAAAAAAGGAGAATCCACGGTGTATGTCGGGGTTCGAAAAACAAACTCCTAGGTTATGCTAGGGAGAATTCCGGGGTTATGCCGGGTTTGAATAGAGAATTCCTGTGTTATGCCAGGGTAATCCGCGGGTTATGCCGGGATTGAATGGAATATTCCTGGATTATGCTAGGGGAATCCACGGGCTATGTCGGGATTGAAAGAAAAACTCCTAGGTTATGATAGGGAGATCCGAAGGTTATGTGGGGATTGAAACGAAAATTCATGGGTTATGCCAGGGGAATCCACGGGTTATGCCGAGATTGAATGAAAAACTCATAGGTTATGCTCTGGAGATCCACGGGTTATGCCGGGATTGAATGGAAAATTCCTAGGCTATGCCAGGGGAATCCATGAGTTATGCCGGGATTGAATGGAAAATTCCTGGGTTATGCCAGGGGAATCCGCGGGTTATGCCGGGATTGAATGAAAAACTCCTAGGTTATGCAAGGGAGATCCACGTGTTATGCCGGGATTGAATGGAAAATTCCTGGGTTACGCCAGGGGAATCTGCGGGTTATGCCGGGATTGAAAGGGAAACTCCTAGGTTATGCTAGGGAGATCCACGGGTTATGCCGGGATTGAATGGAAAATTCCGGGGTTATGCCAGGGAATCCGCGGGTCATGCCGGGATTGAATGGAAAATTTCTAGGTTATGCTAGGGAGATCCACGGGTTATGCTAGGATTGAATGGAAAATTCATGGGTTATGCCACGGGAATCCGCAGGTTATGCCAGGATTGAATGGAAAATTCTTGGGTTATGCCCGGGGATGGTAGGGAGTGAAAGGCCATAGAGATCATTTTGACTATGCTGGGGATAAAGAAGGAAAGGAAAGACCTTTAGGTTCTTTCAAGGATATAAGGGATTTAGCTCGCAGACTACGATGGGGAATAAATGCAAAATAGGGGCCCTCAGGTTATGCTGGGGACAGGAAGAGGAAAAGGTTCCCAAGTTATGCTGGGTATATAAAGAGAAACCCCCCGGGTTATGCCGGTGAGCGAAAGAAAGAAATTTCTTGGTCCGTGCTAGGGAGAGTGAAGTGTGATCCTTGGGTTATGCCGAGCAGGTCCAAAAGTTGCACAGGGGAAGGCTAGAGGTATGGCCCAAAATTCTTGGGAAGGAGTAAAGGATCGGAGTCCCATGCTATCACATTTATTTATGAAACTGCAGGAAAAGATGTAAAGAAAACTTCCCCTTTTGTTGGTCATTGATGCACTATTCTTAGCACTTGTGCCATTCCTTTGATTGCATTTGCACGTGTTCCTATTGTTCTTAGATTACACCTGTTTCAAATTTTAATTCAAAAACAGAACAATTTGTTGGTTTGAACAGTGATTGGTTTGTGGCCTTGTTTTGCTGGATTTCAGCCTCGTTTCTGTTGGAGGAAACCCTTCACTTCCGAACATTGCCTCGTAGGTAGGTCAGGGGGTCCTCATCTTTCAAATTGGTTTTTCTTATACAGGTCCTTAGCTATGATTTTTCTCCCGATTTCCACTCCGGGGCTTGACTTTTGAGAACTTTGTGGGAACAATTAGCCCGCTTGGGCCTGACCTTTTCAACCTTCATTCGCCTTCTCGGGCTCTCATCTTGAATTTCTTTTCTTTCTACTTTCCTGCTTTTGCCGTCATGATCAGCTGGGATTGGGTAAATGCGCTGTTGATACTGGATATTCCTTTTAGTTCTTGCCAGGAGAAAACCCGTAAGACCGATCTTGCTACCTTCTCTTGCGGAATGGTCAAGAAATCAAAATTAAAAAGGAGTGGGAGAATAACAAAAGCAAACACATGGATTTAGAGAGGCATGTCTCTTTTTGGGGAAAAGGGGAGGACTTATCTGGGAGTGCCGACTTTAAATGGAAACGACATGCTTCTTGGACTAGATACCCGGCCCAGATCCATTTCTGCTTTTTGATTTCAATCTTTCAAAACCATGGAAATTTGTTTAGGCTTGAGTGGTAATATTTCCTCTTTTCGGCCGACGACGCCCTTTTGCGGGTTTTCGCCCATCGGCCTCTCCCATTTCTCTTCTCCCGTCGCCCGATAGTGCTCTTTTCCAGTTTTCACTAAGCGGACTCTCTCATTTTATTTTCTCTACTCACCATCGCCTTATGGTGCCCAAAGGTTTTCACCGATCAGACTCTCTCATTTTGTTTCTCTCAATTTGAAATGTGTCGAACCTCAACAATGGTGTTTATCACATCCCTATTTTGGTCAATTGATCAGAAGGACTTGGATCAGGCTCTTGAGTAAAGGAAATCGGATGGAAATTTACAAACTTTGGAACCATTCTAGAGGGTTTATGGCCGAACTATTAAATTTCTGCCCCAATTTTATTTCTTGGGGAACTGGGTTTTATTTTTATATGACTGAACCTCAAGGAGAGGCTGCCTACGCATCCTTTTGGAATAAAGTCAGACGTAGTTCAGGAAGTGTTTCCTAAACTAATTTGTTTGTTATTTCTTTTATTTTCAATCATTCATTTTCTTCTTTTTTTTCATCATTCATGTTTTCTTCTCTTTTTTTTTAAATTTTACTTAGAAATTCTGGGTTCCAAAGAGGGTAAACAAAGAAATGCAATCGGCTCGAGGGGTTTGCGAAGCATTGGTAGTTTCTTAGGGTAGCGGGAAAGAAAGTCTTCGTCATTTCAACCAGCCGGAATCATTGCAGCAGAGGGTTCAAACGTAATACCTTTTTACTTCATCTGTTTATTGCTATCTCGGGCTCGTCTCCCTCAACATCACCCAGGTACAATGCTCTTTTGGGTAATATCTTTCTAATAGTGCATCGTCCTTTCTGGTTCGGAGCGAACTTTCCTTTGGCTTTCTGATGGTGAGGGAGTATACGCCTCAATACCAGATGTCCGACTTCGAAATTCCTAGGGCGCACTTTCTTGCTATAAGCGCGGACCATTCTTTGTTGGTATAACTGCTCGTGACAAACTGCAGCTATTCGTTTTTCCTCAATTAGTGAAAACTGCTCCAATTGAGTTTTAACCCACTCGCTATCCTCAATTTCTTCTTCGACAATTACTCGGAGCGAAGGTATTTCTACTTTTGAGGGTATGACGACTTCAGTCCCATAGACCAGTAGATACGGAGTTGCTTCTACCGATGTGCGGACTGTGGTGCGATATCCCAGCAATGCAAAAGGCTGCTTTTCATGCCATTGTCTTGAGCTTTGAATCATTTTTCTCAAAATCTTCCTGATGTTCTTGTTAGCTGATTCGACGGCACCATTAGCTTTGGGCCAGTAAGGGGTGAAGTTTCTATGTTTTATTTTAAATTGTTCACATATTTATCCCATTAAATGACTATTCAGATTTGCCGCATTGTCTGTAATGATGGTTGCGGGAATTTCGAAACGACAAATGATGTTGGAATGCACAAAATCTATCACAACTTTCTTGGTGACGGACTTAAGTGTGATGGCTTCAACCTATTTTGTGAAGTAGTCAATAGCGACCAATATGAATCTATGTCCATTCAAGGCTTTTGGCTCAATCGACCCAATGACATCTATGCCCCATGCAGCGAATGGTCCGGGTGCTGACATAGGATGCAACTCGGTTGGCGGTGCATGAATCAAATCACTGTGCACCTGACATTGATGACATTTTTTAACGAAGCTTAAGCAATTTTTCTCCATGGTCATCCAGTAATACCCTGCCCGAAGTTATTTTCTTCACCAGTACGTACCTGTTCATATGAGGTCCACACACTCCTGCCTGTACTTCATGCATAATTCTCCCAGCTTCCTCGGCGTCAACATATCTCAGCAAGTTGAGATCTAGGGTCCTTTTGTATAAAGTATCACCACTCAAGAAGAAATTACTCGCGTTCTGTCGGATGGTTTTCTTTTGCTCCTCGGTAGCTTGGTCGGGATACTCTTGTGTTTTCAAAAAATCTCTTGATGTCATAATACCATAGCTGGGTGCTGGACTCTGCCTCGGTCACATTACAATACCCATGCCTTTATTTTATTTGAATTTCCAAAGGATCGATGTAAGCATTTCTAGGGTAAGGCAACATGGAAGCCAGAATTGCGAGTGCGTCTGCTAGCTCATTGTGACAACAAGAAATGACCTGAATTGTACTGACTTGAACCGTTTGCTGATATCCTCCACATGATGTCGATAGGGGATGAGCTTAACGTTCCTTGTTTCCCACTCTCCTTGAGCCTGTCGGATGATCAAATCTGAATCCCCCATGATTAACAATTCCTCAACATCTTGGTCAATGGCCATGTTTATGCACATGATGCAAGCCTCGTATTCAGTTGTATTATTGGTGCAGAAACACCGGAGCCTTGCTGTAGCCGGGTAGTGTTGACCAGTGTGTAACGTTAAAATTGCCCCAATCGCTACGCTTTTTGCTTTTACTGCTCCGTCGAAGAACATTTTCCAAGTGGGGATGTCTTCAGATGTCACTTCCACCGAATTCACTTCTTCATTAGGTAAATAGGTCTTCAAAGGCTGATATTCGTTGTCAACTGGATTCTCGGCCAGATGATCTGCTAATGCTTGAGCCTTCATTGCGGTACAAGTGACATAAACTATGTCGAACTCGGTGAGCAGGATTTGCCATTTTTCTAATCGCCCTGTGGGCATCGGTTTTTGGAATATATACCTCAATATGTCAAGCCTGGTTATGAGGTAGGTGGTGTGGGCTTGCAGGTAATGTCTCAACTTCTGGGCTACCCATGTCAAGGTACAACAGGTTCTTTCTAGCAGCGTATATTTGGTCTCATAACTGGTAAACTTCTTGCTTAATTAATAGATGACTTGCTCCTTCTTTTCCGTGGCATCATGCTGCCCAATAATACAACCAAAAGAGCTCTCCAGGACTGTTAGATAAAGAAACAATGGCCTTCTCGGTTCTGGCAGGACCAAGGCTGGTGGGTTGGACAGGTAGTGTTTGATTTTGTCGAAAGCCTCTTGACACTTACCAGTCCATTTAGTCATTGCGTCCTTTTTCAATAGCTTGAATATCGGCTCTCATGTGGAAGTCATTTGGGCGATAAATCGGTTGATGTAATTCAGTCTTCCCAGTAGGCTCATTACATCGTTCTTAGTTTTTATAAGGGGTAGCTCTCGAATGAATTTTATCTTGGTCGGATCCAACTCGATGTCTCTTCGGCTGACAATGAATCCCAGAAGTTTGCCTGACGGGACCCCTAATGCACACTTGGCTGGATTCAATTTCAAATCATACTTGTGAAGCCTTCCGAAGAACTTTCTTAAGTTCTTACATGATCACCCTGAGTCGTGGACTTGATAATCACATCGTCCACAAATAATTCTATTTACTGATACATCATGTCATGGTAAACGGTGGTCATAGCCCTCATATATGTTGCCCCAACATTCATTAAATCGAAAGGCATAACTATGTAACAGTAAGTTCCCCAAGGTGTGGTGAAGGCTGTTTTCTCAGCGTCTTCCTCATCCATCAATACTTGGTGGTATCCTACGAAAAAATCTACAAAGGATTACATCTCTTGTTTGGCACAGTTTTCAACAAGTATGTGGATGTTAGGCAACGGGAAGTTGTCTTTGGGACTCGCCTTGTTTAAATCTCTGTAATCTACACATACTCGAGTGTTCACGTCTTTCTTCGGTACCGGGACCACATTGGCCAACCATGTGGTGTATTGAACCACTCGGATTACCCCTGCCTCTAACTGTTTTGTGATCTCATATTTGATCTTATCGCTGACATCAGGTTTGAACTTTCTTTGTTTTTGTTGGACTGGAGGGCATTCGGTGTATGTGGGCAACTTATGAACCACCAGTTCAACACTCAGCGCAGGCATATCATCGTAGGACCTAGCAAATACATCTTTTAATTCCAAAAGAAGTTGAACTAGTGAATCCCAGATTTCCTTATTCAAATGGATGCTTATTTTAGTTTACTTGATTTCGCCGGGACCACCCAAGTTAACTTGTTCGGTATCGTTTAAGTTCGGTTTAGGTTTAGTTTCAAAATGTTCCAACTCTCGGTTGATTTCTCTAAAAGCCTCTTCTTCATCATACTCTGGCTCTTGGTTCATTATTTCACAAATAGGCAGCATGTTCGGGTGGGGGCATGAAGTCCGCGAGCATGTCATATTATTTAAAGCTGCATTATTAGAACTGAAAGAAAAGAAATAAAATAGAAGAAAAACAAAATAAAAAAAATAGAGGAGTGCAGATGATGAAATATTGATTTCATTTCTTGAAATTTTAAGATAACAGGGTTTACATCTGGAATTTAAAGGATGAAATACTAAAGAAAAACACCCGATCTACACCCTGAAGTAACTCGTGATGCAAGAAAAGGTGGCAAGGAAGGACTACCGGTCCTCTCACCTGACTGGAAAATGCGTGGCCTTCCAATTTTGCAACTTGGCATCCGGTCCCATGTAAAACACCTCAGACGTGCTTGAGCCTTCTCCTGCTTGGACCATGTTGGCTTCATACAATAATTTCCTCATGGCCCCACATATCTCTTCAATTTCCTCCGCTGTGAAGGTCTCGTCTTCTTCTTCCTTACTGTACTTTCGTTTCACAAATGTTTTGTACAAGTGGGGTAGGGGTTGTGGCAAAGCCCATCCATGACGCTTCCTATGGTTGGCTCGGGTGATCCTCCGACGTGGGATGGAAACCTAGCCCAAACAACTTCTCTATGGTAGGCAAAACGATCGGCTAAGTTATTCCTTTTAGAGAATTTCCATGTCCCTTGCCTGGTTTAAACCCTTGGCGTATAATCTCTCTCGCCACTATGATTAAGGCATTGGAGAGGAAAGGCTGGGGAAATAGTTTGCCTTCTTTGTGTTGATCAGCTACCACAATTTCAAAAGCCTGGTAGACTATATTTTCACTTCCCTCTTTAGCTTCGAGGAAGGGGACAGAAGGATCATGGTAAATTGATTGTTCGTCTTCTCCGTGGAACGCAATCCCGTGATTCTAATGTTTGAACTTCAACATTTGGTGCAAAGTAGAAGGCACCGCTCCTGCCGCGTGAATCCATGGTCTTACTAGGAGATAGTTGTAGGATGTTTCCATGTCTAATACTTGAAATGTCACTTCAAGATCGACCGGACCGATGGTCGGTACTAAGTCAATTTCCCCTATGGTGTCTCTTTTAATCTGTCAAAAGCTCGGACACACACATTGTTGCGATGGATCCTTTCTGTTCCTGTTTTCATACTTTGCAATGTTGATATAGGGCATATATCTACCCCGGAACCTCCATATATCACTACTCTTTTAACGCTATAGCCTTCACATTTGACGGTGAGATGCAAGGCTTTGTTGTGGGCAGCTCCCTCTGGAGGCAAATCATTCTTGCTGAACGTGACCTAATTAATAGCGAAGAATCTTTCCGCCATTTTCTACAGTTTTTCCAAGGAGGTTTGAACCGGTATTTAAGCTTAATTAAAGGTTTTGGCCAACTCTTTCTGGTGCTCTGGAGAATTCATCAGCAATGATAATAAAGAGACTTTCTCAGGAGACTTCCGGAGCTGGTCCACTACCTCATAATCTGGCATCTTCATCTTTCGAAAGAAGGCCTCTGCCGCTTCAGCATTTACGGGCTTTATGGGTGGAAATCACCTTTTGGTGGCAGTGTTCACTTCTTCCATGTCTGAATATTTCTTTATAGGATGGCCCTTTTGAGTTTCCCCAATGTTCTTTTTGCCTTTGTGTGTTACTGCGGTTTCTTGGTAGTTCCATGGGACTGCAGAAGGCTCTGTCATTGGCTTCTTAGGCACGCGACCGATTACCACAGGCTCATTAAGCCTTGGCGGTTTAATCGGTCCCCGTACCACATAAGCTCTCTTAGGTACATACATCGTCTTGTTCAACTCAAACCTTCTTGGGGGACTCAGAGTGGGCTGTTTTTTTTACGCCCCCGTGGGATGTAAAGTATGGTTTCCTTGGTGGTTGCCGTCTCAGTTTTAATTTCAACCTTCTTCTCTGCTTCCAGGTTCTTGGTTTCACTCATTTCTTTTTCTTCAACCTTCTTGGGGGTAACCTTTGGTTTTATGTCTACATCAGCAATGGCTATTATGGATTTTAAAGCAGGGTCGAACTCTTTGTCTTCACAAATCATTCCGATGACTGGCCCATTTTTGTGAGGCGGTAACGGGTTATTGGTTACGTTCGGGACATCTTCATCTCTCAGAACTATTTTCTTTTGTTCTATTTGGTCCTCCACTGCTCGCTTCAGAGTCAAACAGTTTTCCGTGTCGTGTCCTTCGTCCCCTAAATGATAAGCACAGCGTACACCCCGTTCATAGGAAGGTGACTCAGGGTTCTACCTGTTTAGGGGCATGGGCTGCAAGAGATCCATCTGGACCAGTTTTGGGAATAAGCTGGCATAAGATTCCCCTATTGGTGTATGGTTTTGTCTTCTGGGCGGCTTCTTGGTAAGGAAATTGTTTTGTGGAGGGCGGGGATTATAGTGGTTTTTGGGAGGCTGATTCCTCGGGGCCTGGTTTTTGTTGCCCTGTTGTTGTGGTAGAGCGAATGGCTGGGCATTCATGACTGCATATGGTTGGGGAACATAATTCATATCTTGATAGGGATAGTAGTGTTGAGAGGTCCTTTCTGAGAACACGGGCCTGGAGGAATGGTGTCTTCTCGTGCCGGAGGCTGCCATTGAAGCTTCTTCTTTCTTTTTGTTTCTTGTGGCTCCTTCTGCCCTGCTTTGTATAGACTGGGAGGTCGCCCTTATGGCTGAGTGGCTCAGAATTCTTCCTGTTTTCAGGCCATTTTCGACCATCTTGCCGATCTTAATCGCTTCCGCAAAAGGTTTACCCATTGTTGATATCATATTTTGAAAATAATCTGCCTCTTGCGCCTGTAGGAAAACAGTGACCATATATGTCTCATCCATGGGCGGTTTTACTCTTGACGCTTGTTCGCACTGTTCGAAAGCATATTCTCTAAAGCTTTCTGAAGGTTTCTTTTTCAAGTTGACCAAAGTATTCCTATCCAGGGAAATGTCAATGTTATACTGGAACTGCCTTACGAAATTCCGGGCGAGATCATCCCAAATGTGCCATCGAGTGATATCCTAGTCCATATACCATTCAGAAGAGATGCCCACTAAACGCTCCCTAAAATATGCCATCAATAGTTATTCTTTTCCACCTGGCACACGCAGCTGGTTGCAATACTTTTTCAAATGAGCAATGTGATCGATGGTAGTACTTTTCTAACTTCGGCATTTTGAATCCCCGAGAAAGGTGTACTTGCGAGAACATGCACAAGTCCGAGTAAGACACGCTCTTCTGCCCACTCAATCCTTGCATGTTTTTCAAACTCTGGTCAAGGATTTTCATCCTTCTTATTATTTCATCTTGTTCGGGTGTCTTAGGGGTTTTGTCTTGCACCGTTATGAGTTCATATGCTGGTTGAGGATAATTTTATGTGGGGTATAGGGGAGGCTCGGTTTGGTAGTTGGGAGTTTGAAATGTGAGAGCTGTATGATCAAACATGGGCCTCGGCACCGAGGCTGTGTGGTGGCTGCGCACGAAGATGCCGTAAAAATGTTAGGGACTGGAAAAGATGTGAACATCGGAGGACGGGATTCAGAAGGCGCTCCAACAAAGTTGGCTGTTATGGTGGGTTGTCCCAAGAAGATATTGGGGTGGCTGATGGGGATGGTGGAGGTACCCTCCGACCTTGGGAAAAGTTCAGGAAATCCGGGGATAACACTTGGAGGTTCTTTTCCATTTGTCCAAGCATCACACATCTCCATAACTCTGAGTCGAAGGATCCTATTTTCTTAAGCTGCCGCAGATTCTGAGGCTGGGATCCCCGCAATCGGGTTGTCCTCTAGGATGGGAACTGCTGGTAGAGTCATTTCGGATGACATCTCTGCGCTTCCTTTTGATCTAGTAAAGTATCTGTGTGATGCCAGCTTACCACAAACCAATCACTGTTCTCTAAAAACCTGGACTGGAAACTGGAATTACAGCCGGTTAGGTTGGGATAGATAACAAACAAGAATCGCATGTTGGGTATGATGCACCTACACAGTTAACGGGTTTCTATATGTTTGCAATGGTCGCATGCGTCATCCTGACATTTATTTCGAAATTCCTTTTGGTTCTTACTTCTTATTTCCTTTTGATTTTCCCCTCTCTTTTTTAAAGAATACGGTCGAATCCTATGAAGATTGCCTACGTATCATGACGCCGCATGAATCGGACCGAGCATAGCTCATGGAAAAATGTGATGCAAATAACAGGATATTATGGGATTTTCAATTTTAATAAAGACAAAAAATTTTATTACAAAAGCTAACAAAATTAAAGGCAACTACCAAACTTGGACACAACTTACAGACTCGAGTGGTGCGTAAAAGCTCATACATACAGACTCTTTAAAGAGAATACATATTTATGAGTACATTAAGACTTCAACTATTTTTGGAGCTTGCGGGGCATCGTCCGGCCTCGCCGCAAGCTTGCGTGCTAAACTTCCTTAGAGGTGGTGGAGATCTTCCATCACTAGACGAACAAATGTCATGGCGGTAGCAAAGAACATGGATTTCGTCATGTCCTCACAATGGTCGCACTTTGTGGTAATATAATCTGCGATAGCCCGTATCCTTTCCCTGATAACACCCTTTTCTTGCAGCAAACGCCCAATTTTCTCGACCCTTGCCTCTAGAGTTCGTTCTGCTACCTGATTCAGCTTTTGAAATTGCCGTAAATTCGTTTCTAATCCTGCTATTACTGCATAACAATTCTCTCTTTCGGCTTTGAAGTCCCCGGCTTGCTTAGTCATTCTGGTTTTTGTCATGATGATCCTCCTCTTTAAACCAACAATCTCATCGTTATTCCCTTCTATTAATTGCTCAAGGATGCGGGCTCGTTCCTCTGCACTTTTAATTAATTGCTTCCGAACCCTAGATAGCTCATCCTCCGACTTATTCAGGTCGAACCCATACTTGGTTACTTTATGCCGCAAATCTTCGATGAGTTTTTCATCTCTTGCACTTCAAGGAGGATTTTCTGTGGCTGCCTTCATTTTGTGGATTTGGGCTCGTAGGGCTTCGTTATTTTGGTCAATATCTTCTTTTCTCCCTCACTAGCTGTAGCTTCCAAACTGTTTTAAAATTACAGCTCTTGGATTTGCTTTTCCAATTTTCCTATAGTAGCCCTATATTAATTTTCCTTGGCTAACCGATCCCACTGCTCTTGCGATGTCTCAGAAAATTCTTAGAGATGCGGTCTCTTGGCCGGCCTTCCAGGGTCTATTTCTCTTTTGTACCAAGCAATGTACCCCGGTGAAACCTCTCCTTTAGATATGTCACGCACTCGAGTAACGGCTGTCAAGTATTGACATTCACTCCAAATTTGACATACAACGGCTTCAGTAAATTGACCATTTGGGCTTATCTCAACCACATGACGACTAATATCCTCGTCCCTGGGGATCATTTGGCATCTACCCAATTGTCTTAGTACTCTATATGGCGCATAGGGCTGGATACTTCCCATTAAAAGGAAATGAGGTCCGATTGCCGGCATAAACAAAACTTTATCCACAGGGAGCCACCCGAATGTCCACTCTATCTAATTTGCAGTGATGACCCGGAGATGCGACACCCATTCTGTGACACCCTCAGGTACTCTAAACCCATCAACCCTGTTGCAGAATTCTTCTCTGCAGCTATTTGTTGGCGACCCATAATTCATGAACCGAGGCCGGTGGCATATATGCTTGGTCATCCATATTTACAGCAACAAGTTACATCCCTCGAAGAGTCTCCGTCCGCTTTACAGGCGGTGAGAGCACCGAAGATTTCGGACAAGACCATCGGAGCGAGGGTACTTTTAGCCTGGTTCATCATAGTACTAACGACCCCTGCTATCTATATGTCAATATTCCCATCCTTTCGCGGGAACACCAGAAGACCCAAGAAAAATACCATGAACGCAAAACATCGATGCTCCTCCCACTTGAGCTGATTTCCTTTGCTACAAATAAGATTTTCGAGGTTATTGAATCCCCCGATATGTCCATACCTCTGATATATAAATTGTGGGGTGCAAAAGCCAGTTGATAAGATCCGATTGTGAACCTTCCTATTGATTTTCAAAGAGTCCAGGAATTTGTGCACGGCAAGGGCTCTTGGTGCAATAAGGTATTGGTGTCTCAAAGGGATTGTAGGGGTCTCGATATATCTGGTCATTACCTCTAATGCTGCGGTGAGTTCAAAGTCCGAGAAGTGGAAGACATTGTGGGTTGGGTCCCAAAATGTGATTAATGCCTTTATGATGTCTCCCCTTGGGTTAATTTTCAACAAACCAGTGATGCCTCCCAGATGTGTATTAACCCTTTGTTTCCCTGCTCCCCTGAGATCATTCCATCATAGTCGCAACTCCAAGGGAATTTTGTTAATTATCGTTCTCATTATGCACATTTATTAAGGCGAATTAGTATTCCTCAAACCAATATTTTATGAAATTCATTTCCTAAAATCAAGGACCGGCTTTGCGAATACGGTCGTGCAATACATCCGAAGGAAGGTTTTTAGGTCGCGCTCGCTTGCCAGTCAAAATAAGACTCAGAGGTGGCCATCTGTGCAAGATCAGCCTTTCGGCATCCCTTGCGGTAACATTCGGCTATTTTCGGTAGTAATGGCATCACCTGATTTATTTCGAAACAAGTGGATAAAAAATTGTTTTCTTGTTTTGACATTTTGTAAAAGAAAGGTTGGACCCAGCAAAACAAAAAACCCAAAAATGTTATTGAAAAACTTTCCCAATTTCTTTTCCCTTTTGTTTTGTGTTTTGCTTTTCTCTTTTCTTTTTAAAAAACTCGGCAACATTTCGGCGATATTTGAGCATTGGTTTTTTTGCACATGACTTATCTCAGTAGCTCTCTGATTTCTTTTATTCACAAACCGGTCAACATGCGAATCCAAAGCAAATGAATGCACAAGTATCATGTAATATGCATCATGATGGTCTTGTCATTTTGGGTCACCTGTCCTAGACGGACCCAACCCCTGTGTTGAGTCCCCTAAGCCAAATGCATGATGCAAATAAGCGTTCCTACTAGGGATCCGGCATGAGTTCAAGTTATTCTAAGTTAAAAACCTTGGTACAGGGTCTAGATTGTGCACCTGAGCGGACAACTCGAGTTGAGGAGGGGGCTACGTACCGGAAACAAAAAGGCCATCCGGCTTAGTAACTTGTCTGACCTCTTTCTTATTCTTAGGTATGACACTAACAGACTAGGGAGTCTCAACCAGTAAGCACATCCCCGGAGGTGAGAAGTGAAGGGTTTCGTAGCAGTTTATAGGTACAGTTCAGATAAGCGGTAAAACATTTAGCACGTTAGGATGAAACATGTAATAAAATTAGATAAGGACAAATATAACAATTATACTAAGCTCGAATTCTTGAACCCTGAACCAGAGATTCTAGGTTCGATCCCCAGCAGAGTCGCCAGAGGTGTCACACCTCCTTTTTTATACGGCTACCTCGAAGGGTAAAACACATGTGAGGGAGTTTTTTCAATTAAAGTAACATTATTCGAAATAGAATTATTTATTAATTAAGAGTCGCTACTTGGGATAGGTTTGGCTTTTGGTGTCCCAAGTCATCGGTCTATTTAGAATCCCATATCGAGTAAATGTTTTAACTGCCCAATTGGAGTCTGTGAACCAAAAATTCTTCGTAAGGAATTTTGTTGACCCGAGGGAAGGTGTTAGGCACCCCTAGATCCCGTGGTTCTAGCACGATCACTTAAACTATTATAATTGACTAACAGTTCTGATTCTTGTACATGTTCAACCTACGGTGTAATTTTAGATTATTTACTGCTTTTAATTGAGTTTTTGAGGAAGATTGCAACAGTATTAAAATGTGTCTCGAATCACGTCACATAAATGCACCCGTTATTTTTGACATACTTTAACACCGTTGAGATTTGGATTTGGTTCACGTAAATGCTCACCCGAGTTTAAGAAGATATATTATTAAAATATCGCGCATATAGCATCTACGCGTTTGAAAATTCGTGGAAGGCCGTGAAATTTGCTAAACAGCACCTCCAAATTTCTATGAATTTTATTACAGTTAAGGAGCCCGCAGAGTGCATAATTTTGTTAGGCGACTCACTTAATTTTTAGAAAGGCAACCTAAAGCGGCTGTGGTTATTTATTATATGCGTCGCTAAAGGATACGTCCAAATTATTTCATATGTGAGTGATATATTCAAAAGAGAGACTTAGCATCTATATTTTCAGCCTCATTCATGGCTGGTTTTGCAACTTGGACTTTATTTAATAGCAAGCCCAGGGACTGCATTTCCTTGTATTTCGTAACTAATAGTAGTTTGGGCTTTTAACTAGAGCCCAGAAACATTGGACTACACTTTGATCACAAGGATAAGGCCATCATTTTCAAATCGTTATACTACAACTATTCATATTATTCATGGTTGATCATCTGTTAAGCATATTTAAGACATTTTGACAAAGAGACTTCTGATAATGACTTTATACTATTAAATTAATAAGTTGTAACTCAGGTTTCGAATCTGGCATCTAAAGAAAGAGATTGTTGTACTCATCGATCAGAGTACATATGCATGTATTGAATCTCTACTACAGAATAAATCATGAACATCAGGTGAATTATGGACTAACCTATTTAAAAACTACTGAAATATAAACAAATTTAAAGTCATAGTCCAAGTACAGTCCAGCTTTATTACACATTTATGCATATTACAATACCAAAAATACTACTGAAACTAATAACATTTATAATATGGCATTGATATTAAAATAGGATCATCTTCATTATCAGTATTGATCTCGAACATGTACAGTTATGCCTTCCCAGATTTTGAGTGAGAATGGTACCCGGAATTACAACAGAAGAGGTCCTATGAGTAAAGCAAACGTAAAGCAAACAAGCAACAGCAGCTAAATCTACTAGTTAGACCAGGAACTGAGGAAACTTTGAGAAGCAAATAACGAAAACAGGACTCTCTAACAGCTCAAAATACACAATGCAATCAACTCATCTTCAACTTATAATGAGTAGAACTTCAGTTATTTAAAGAAGATTTTTCCAAGAAAACTTTCAGCGGAATGTTATATGAGAATGTATCTCTCAATTGATATCTCTCTCTATATCTGTAAATTGCCTTCTAGCTCAAAAAAAATCCCCCTTTGAAAAGAATCAGACCTTTCTTTTATAACCAAAGCCTGAGGGCAACATAAATCTTTTTGTTTTCCTTTTAGTCCTTTACCAGTTTTTCAGATTTGCCTAAATGATCCTTGATTTTCTAACTCGTGTCTTAAGTTTTGAGGCAGAATTAACAGAAATTGAACTTTGACCTTTCACTAGAATGTTCCAGGAGTTTGTTACAAGATTTCCATGTTCAAATACCCTTAATACCCCTGTCCTCTTTTCTTAGTTACTGACCTAAGTGTTTTAAACCCTGGTATCTATCTATTTGGTCAAAAACTAACCCTAATTAACTACTTCACGTGATAAACCAGGGTTATTATTAGCGGCTAGGATCAATTTCTGAACAAACTAGTCATGACCAACGGTTTAATTGCAGATTATACTATATTATGCAGAAGCAAACGACCATGGGTAAAAATTTGAGCAATGCAACATGTATATTCAAGCAAATATCACAGTCAGAAACATATATAAAGCTGAACAACACAAAATTCAGAAATACAGGACACTAATCAATTTCAAACAAGAGATGACCAATTCTGAGCTTAGCATGATAATTCAAACAAGTCTACAAGAACAAAATGTTAAGTGGACTATTAAGAATCAAGTTACAAAGACAAGCAAGGAAGCAAATACTCAGAATATTTCAAAGATGAACAGATGAAAAATTAAAATAACAGAAAATAAAGAAGATCAAAAAGCAACTTAGAAAAGGATGAGCATATGACTCTAAATGGAAACACCTACTCAGAATATTTTAAAGATGAATAGATAGAAAACAAATGTACTTAAACAAATGAAAAATCAGGAAGATAAAAAGCAATTAGAAAAGAAATCAAGGACGAGCATGAAACTCTAGATGGAAGCAACTACTCAGAATATCTCGAAGAGGAACAGATAGAAAACTTAATATACTCAAACAAATGAAAACAAGGAAGCAATTAGAAAAGAAATCAACCAAGATCAAAAGCAATAAAGCAATCAAACTAAGAGAACTTAGCTTTTTTCAGCGTTGTAACCCTAAAATATGACTCTTCAAATCTCAAGGCTCTTCGACCCTTTCTGAGAGGGTTTTTGGTCTCTTGAGACCTTTGTTTCATTGTTGGAGAAGAATAGAGGGTATCAGGCTAGGGCTGATTGACTTTGATCCGGAGTGGGGTTTTAGATTTGACTTTTGGCCAAACCTAGTTGTATTCGAGGGTCGTTGGTCATGGGGTTGTGGATGGGAAGGTGAGATGGTTACCAGGGACCATTTTTGAGGGATTCCGTTGAGTTTAGGGTTTGGGTCAAAACTCCGATTTGATATTTGAAGAGGTCTGTTAGGATTCGAGGGACAAGACTTAGATGGTTGGGGAGAGGGGAACAAGGCAGTTCAGGGGTGTTACTTTGGGCAGGTTTGGGGTTGGTGTCGCCGTAGGCGGAGACGGTAACTACTCTTTTGAATATTCGAAGGGCTGGGGAGATATTTGAGGGGATCTGATGGTAGGAGGGGTAAGAGGAGGCTGTGAGGGTTCGGTGGTGTAAATTTGGGGCCATTTGGTGGCCGACCGCCACAGTGAGGCGATTTCCGGCGATGGCGTTAGGGTGGTGGACGGTAGTGTTATGGTGGTTGAGGGGTGGTGTTACACCGCTGTAGGTAGGTACGAGGAAAAGGGTCTTTTGTTTCTCAATATACACAAGTGTTTGGACAAATATATAGGACTTAGGGAAGGGTTTCAGAGTCGTTGGATTGATGTAGACGAGTGGTTGAGATTGACCGCCCCAAAACGACATCGTTTTGGGGCATCCCTTACATGGACCTGGGTCAGAGACGGGTTATTGGCTTGGGGTTTGGTATTTTAAACTGGTTCAAGGTGTGGGCCACCCAGGCTTGGCCCAAATGTGGCCAGCCTGGTTTAAAATATTTTAATCTCCATTTTTTGTTTTTCCTTTTTATTTTCTCTTTTTTTTATAAACTTCCTAATCTTATTTTAAAAATTCTTAATTAGAATAAATAAAACTAATAACTACCTAAACATGAAAAATTAATCAAAAATGCAAAAAATGAAAATTAATCATAAAATGCCAAACAATGAAGATTAATAATAAAATGCCGAAATAAACTACTTAATTTTTTGTGATTTTATATTTTTCAATATAAACCTCAACTACCAATTAGTTTTAAAAAAATATGTGAAATTAAATCCTAAATGCTTATGTAATTTTTGGTATTTTTTATGACTTTTGATGCATGCATCAATGAAAACACACACTGATATGCGCAACTAAATCCTAAAAATAAAAATAAATAATAAAAAGGAAAAAATCCTAAGTTTGAGAATTCTCTAGGAGTAATTTCAACTAGAAAAAAAATCACATGCTCACACCCTGTTGGGTATGATGCACCTATATAGTTAACGGGTTTCTATAGGTTTGCAATGGTCGCATGCGTCGTTCCGGCATTTATTCCGAACTTCCTTTTGGTTTCTACTTCTTATTTCCTTTTAGCTTTCTTCTTTTTAGAATATGGTCGAATCCTGTGAAGATTGCCTACGTATCATGACGCCGCATGAATTAGATCGAGCGTACTTCATGGGAAAATGTAATGGAAATAACAGGATATTTTGGGATTTTCGATTTTTATAAAGACAAAACTTTCGTTACAAAAGCTAACAAAGTTAAACGCAACTAACAGACTTGGACATGATGAGACTTACGGACATAATGCGTAAAGAAAATACAGACTAACAGACTATTTTTAAGAAAAATTACAATTTTCGAAAATCATGAATACATTAAGACTTCAACTGCTCTTGGAGCTTGTGGGGCATCACTCGGCCTTGCCGCAGGCTTGCATGCTAAACTCCCTTGGAGATGGTGGAGGTCTTCCATCACTTGCCGAATAAAAGTCATGGCAGAGTTGTACCAAAGGTTCTGAACCCTGTACCAAAGATTCTGGGTTCGATCCCCAGCAGAGTCGCCAGAGCTGTTACACCTCCTTTTTTACATGGCTACCACGAAGGATGACACGTATAAGGGAGTTTTTCCATCTAAAGTGACATTATTCGAAATGGGATTATTTATTTATTTAGAGTCACCACTTGGGATAGGTTTGGCTTTTGGTTTTCCAAGTAATCGATTTATTTAGGATCGCAAATCGAGGAAATTTTTGACTGCCCAATTGGAGTCTGCGAACCAGAAATTCTAAGTAAGGAATTCTGTTGACCCGAGGGAAGGTGTTAGGCACCCTCGGATCCCGTGGTTCTAGCACGGTCGCTTAAACTATTATAGATGGCCAATTATCCGATTTTTATACATGTTCATCCTATAGTGGAATATTATTAACCGCTTTATTTACTTTTAGGAATATTTACAACGTTATTAAAACACGTCTCGAACCACGTCACATAAATGCACCCGGGTTCTCGCCACATTTTAATATCGTTGATATTTGGATTTCGGTCACATAAATGCGCACACGACTTTAGGAAGATGAATTATTAAATAACGCACCTAAAGCAAACTACGTGTTTTTTACTTCGTGGGAAAAACCGTAAAATTCACTAAACAGCATCTCCCGGAGTCCTAAGCATTTTAGTAAAATTAGAGGGCCGCGCAGCGTATGATTTTGTTTAGCGTGGCACACTTATTTTATTTTTAGAAAGGAAACCTAAAGGGACTATGATTCTCTATTACACATGTCTCTAAATAAAAGACATGTCCTAATTGATTCGTATGTTAATGGTTTATCCAAACAAAAACACTCAGTATGCATATTTTCAGCATTTGTATAACTGATTTCTGCAATTGGGCTTTATCAACTAAAATAAACAGCCCAAAAGTATATTTTCGCATACTTCATAACTTACAATGATCTGGGCCTTCGATTGAGCCCAGAAATTTGGTATTATGAATTATTCATAATGCAAGGATGGCATTTCCAAAATAGATACACTACAGCTGCTGAGATTATTCATAATTGGTCCTTTTTTTAACGTATTAATGACATTTGGCAAAGGAAATCCAGGTAGTGATTTTTTATACTAGTAAAACAATATGCTAAAACTCAAGTTTTTGAATTCAATGTCTACAAATTGATGGACTTATTGATCAGAATCATGTACACATGAATGACTCCCTATCACTCAATCAAACAGGAAGACTAGGAAAATTATTGACTACTACGTTTTTAACCTCTACTGAAATTTAAATAACTTAAAGCTAACAGTCCAAATAATAGCCCAGCATAGTCTAAATATTCATGCATATTACAGTACCAAAATGAGATGAATATCCTAAGTACTACTAAACTAGTAACATTTGCACTATAACATTAACATAAAAAATTACAAATATCTTCATTATCAGACATGATCACGCATATACACAGCTGTGCATTTCCAGATTTTCTGAGTAAGAATGAGTACCTAGAATTACAGCAAAGAGGAAACACGCCTATGAGCAATGTAAGTGAGAAGCAACAAACATCAGCAGATCAACCAATTAAGACCCAGGAGTAGTATCAGGAAAAACTCAGGAAGGTTTTGAAAGGACAACAACAACACAAGTTTCGATCATATAGCTTGAACAAAGCAAACCAGCCTAAGATCAATGCCTAAAGTAGCTTCTAAAAACTCTAACACCCTAAATGCATATGCCTCAAGTCATCTTCACTTAAGAAAGAACAGAATTCTGAATATTTTAGAAGATTTTTGCCAGAAAAGCTTAGGACTTTCACGGAATTGTTTTTTTCAAATGGTGTTCTCGAACTCTTCTCTTAAAATCTCTCTATTCTAATACAATAAGATACCCTTTTATAGCCAAGGCCTTAGGGCAACAATTTCTTCTTATTTTCTTATTAGTCTCTTCCTATTTTCCAGATTTGCTTAATTGGTCCTTTGTTTTTTAACTTGTGCCTTAAGTTTTGAGAAAAAATTAACAGAAATAGCATTTCGAACCTCCAACTAGAAGGTTCCAGGGATTTGTTGCAAGATTCTTATGCCCAAATACCCCCATTACCCCTGTCTTTCCTTCTTAATTACTACCTAAACATTTTCTACCTTGATGCCTATTCATTTGGTCAGGAATTGACCATGGTCAATTACTCAATTCCATAAATCATGGTCTCATTAGCAGTTGGGGTCAAGTTTTAAGAAAGCAGGGCATGACTAAATATTAAATTGAATACTACACTATACTATTAAAGGCAAACAAAAGATGGTCAAAATTGATAAGTAACAGGTCAATGAAACATATATATATATAGGCGGATTTAGACAAGTACCAAAATATGGGACTGAATTACTCAGAGACAAAAATAAAGCTAACCAGCACAAACTTTAGAAACAAACACAAAGTTTATCACAAATGAACATTGATCAAATTGAAACGAGAATGGAAAGTTAAACCAGGGAAGATGAACAATTTGAGCTTAACAGAATAATTCAAATTAATCAAGGAACATCTATGAATTCAATTGGTAAAGGGACCATTCAGAACGAGTTATCAAAAACTCAAAACGAAAGGCGCATGATTCTGGATGAATACAAAGCAACTAATCAGAATATTTTCACAGATGAGAAAATAGAACATTCGTGTACTCACAAAATCAAAAACAAACAAAGCAAATTAAAGGAAAACAAAAAAGGAAAATAGGGAACTTAGCTTAACATTGCAACCTTAAAAATCTTGGACCTTTCACGTCTCATGGTTTTCGACCATTTCTGGGAAGGTCTTTGGCCTTTTAGGAAGCCGGAGCAATCATTTGAGAGGGTGGGAGGGTATAAGGTATAAGGTCGGTCAGTTTGGGATGGGTCTGTGTTTCAGATCATTTTTCGATTTGATTTTTTGCCATGTTTCGATTGTATTCGAAGGCTGTTAGTTGTGGATTTGTGGAGGGGAAGGTGAGCAGGTCACCTGGTATCAGTTTCAAGGGATTTCGGGGACGTTGGAGGTTTGGTCAATATTTGAACTAATATTCGAAGCAATGGGTAGGCATTTGGATGAAATTGACCATGGATTCGTTATGGGGATGGGGTAAGGGACCTAGGGTGTTATTTTGGAAAGGTTCCGGCGGTGGCGCCGCCGTGGGCGGCGGAAGCGGTGCCCAAATATTTTAATATTCGAGACGATTGGCTCTCATTTGAGGCTTGATTCTTAGGGCATCGGAAAGAGGATGGCACGGTGAGTCAAGGGTGTATTTTTGGGAAGCAACGGAGCTCTGCCGCTGACGAAGATGATTTTCGGCCGGCGGCTATAGGGCAGTGTATCAACAGAGACAGGGGGTACGAGGAAGAGGCTGTTTGTCTCTAGGTTTGGTCTGATTCAGACCTTTTTATATAATGATCTCACTGAATTCAGGCCGTTGGATCATTGTTAATGATTGGCTGAGATTGATGGTCCCAAAACCATGTTGTTTTGGGGCGTCTCTCATAGCAGCTTGGATCAGACGAGGTTGGGCCGGTTTTTGGGTCCTTTTGGACGGGTAGGGTATTTGGGTGACTCAGATTTGGCCCAATTGTGGCCAGCCTAATCTAAAGGCTTTTAATTCCTTCTTCTTTTTTTCATTTTCATTTTAAAATCTTCCTAATTATTTTTAAAATCTTATTAACTAAATACTAAATTCAACTAGATTAGTCTAATAATCACCTAAACTAATTAAATATGAACATTAACAATTTTGAAGCTTCAAATTAAATAATGCCGAAATAAACTACTTATTTTTTGTGATTTTTATATTTCGTAAAACAAAACCCTAATTACCAATTAGTTCTAACAAAAAATATGTGAAATCAAATCATAAATGCTTATGTAATTTTATTTTATTTTTGTATTTTCTTATGACTTGTCATGCATGCACCAATGAAAATACACACTAATATGCGCAATTTGATCTTAAAATTGAATAATAAAAAGGAGAAATCCTAAGTCTGAGAATTCTGTAGGAATAATTTTAATGAGGCAAAAATCACGTGCTCACACATATGATGGGCAGTTTTTGTGGTTACCTTGTCTTAACTTCTTTATCCCATGATCTAATATGCTTGTATCCATTATCTATTTCGTGTGCATTGTGTCCTAAGTAGTTGGGATTGTCAACAACATGTTAGGAACAGATTTAAACTTGGCCCGATAAGTGGCAAAAATTGTAGACGACATGTGTTATGTGCTGTTAAGTTAAAGGCTGCCTATGTTTCTATAAGTAGGGCCTTTAGACTTAGTCAGAAGAAAGTGGGGAATTTCGTGTAAAATTCTAAGTGAGAAACAAGAGTAAAACGTGAGGGTTTCAAGTGTTTCAAAAAAAGGCTAAGGTTTGGCTTGTGTAGATCTTAGTGTTGGCCAAAAACGATTTGTGTTCTTCGTCAAAAGTGGGCTGTGAGCGAAGTGTGTTCATAGCAAAGTGAGAGTTCTTTGTATATTTTCCAAATTAATACAAAGGTTGAGAATTTTTCCCGTATATGTTAGGCATTCTATTCAATTGCTGCCTAAAATTTCGTTTAAGCCAAACTTGCTAAAAATTGAAAAGTGTTTGAAAAAGGCTGAGTCAAGTATGCGTGACCTTTTTTTTTTTAAAAACCCCTCCCAAATTAAGAGGATCTATAGTGCTTCCACACTTTCCCTCCCTGGTGACTCGAACCCAAGACCTAACGGTCGTAGGTGGAGGCACTTTACCATCTGAGCAAACCTCACTTGTCTGCCTATTTCGTGACTTGTTTGCCGCGCAAGTGTGAGTTTTGACTGACCAAAAACGCCCTCGTGACACGGGAAGATCCAAAATTGTCGCCTATTTCGCTTGAAGACAGAATTAAAACTGCTTCTAGAAAAATAATGGCACGCTAGCACTTGAAAAAGGTACACGCACATATAACTTTCAAATACTCATTTTCAACCAATAGAAACTCTTTCAATCTTGCACGCAATCATATGGTGAAATTGCATCTGGCGAGGAAATCAACCTGCCATTCTCACCCTACTTAAAGATACCTACAAAAATAGCTTAAAATTTATGTTTGATATTGCAGAAAAATAGCTAAAGATAAAGCATTGAGCATTCAGCATGATCATCACCTGCTGCTAATCTCTCATCTTCGTCACTCAAGCTGAAATTGTCAACAATAGATTTGAAAATCTAGCAACGCAAGACTTCGAAAATACATTTCTACTACTAGCACACGAGTTCCATATGCCTACAAAAAGTCTGTGAAGCAGAAAATACAGACTTCCCATAAATTCTTAGCATTTATGATTAGGCGTGTATGAAGTTGACAAAGCAAAAACAAAGTACACGTTGCACTAATAAAATATTCCATGTGCCATGAAAATGATCTGAAAATCAACTAACACGAACTAACAGCCTAGTTGTGAACAAGAACACCAGAACACATTCCATCAAACAATTTCATCAGATAACAAGTTCACCTTGGGGCACCATACATCTGATTAGCATCATACTGTGCATAACCAGGCTGGGGCGAGACGCTCTTCACGTAACCAGCAGCAGCAGGTACAGTTGCATAACCACCTGATTGAGCCATGGATTGATCATAACCAGGCTGAGCTGGGGCTGCAGAGGGAACTGGAGCTGGTTGAGCATAAGCTTGTTGTCCAGTATACGGTGCGCTATAAGTAGTTGAAGCCTGAGCACCACTGTAAGTTTGGTCAACTGGTGCCTGATAATAGCCTGCACTGCTTGTCGCCTGCTGTTCAGTGTAAGCAGGCTGTGAAGGGTAGGAACTGTAACCTCCAGCAGGGGCTGCTTGGGAATAAGCAGGAGGTTGTTGTGGTACAGGCTGACCATATCCAGGAACAGGCTGGGCACTCTGCTGAGGATACCCAGGACCAGAAGCTGGAGCAGCTTGTGGGTGATTGTATCCATCGGCAGTAGCGGTGGATCCATATGCAGGGTAAGTTTGTTGCATTGGCCCACTGGATGCATAGGGGTATTGCTGCTGCTGCTGCTGCTGCGGCATACTAGCACCATATCCTTGAGTTGATGGAGCTGGACCCTGCTGATATGGCACTTCTCCAGGTTGATTAGCCCTGGGATGGCTGTAAGGTTGCGAATGGGAAGCCTGTGGATGCACACCATATGAAGGAGGTTTACCGTATTGCTCATGCGTGCCATAGCTGGGATGTGCAGCACTTTGAGTGTAAGATGTCGGCTGAGAAGGTCCATGTCCTCCATACTGATTTTGTGGTGCCATCTGGTGATCATATTTTACATCAGTGTATCCATGCCCATAGCCTTGTCCATGCGGTGCTTGGTGATGAGGGTATGACTGGCCATAATCTGGGCCATGTGCCTGCCCATAGTTGTAGTTTGCCTGAGAAGACAGACCCATTAAAGGACCAGAAAGAATGACTACGAACTTTAAGAGGGAAGCAAATGCTGAGGCATTGGCTATATAGTGCAATTAATAACTATAAACACCAACCTGTGACGGAGGGCCCTGCATAGAGGCTGGAGGCCTTTGTTCCCAACCCTGACCAAATCCGCCTCTTGGTGCTTGCTGTGGAGGATAATTTCCATAAGCAGGTGGATATTGTGGGCTGCGAGATGAATATTGTCCTCTTTGATGGTAATCATAACCTGGAAACTGCCCAGGATGACCACCTCGGGGTCCCCATTGTGGGGGAGCAGCTCCGCCACGTGGACGAAATGCCTGCTGACCATAACCCGAAGATTGTGTTGATGGCCTTACAGGCTATCACGCCATTGTGAAAAAGAAAGACATCCAGAGAAGTTAGCCACATGCTTGCAGATTTAAACAGAAAACATAAGCATAAAAAATAAGACAAGCTCAGTAATAGCTGCCAGGAAACGAAGTAAATGAAACTTGTAGATGCTTGAACTGTAGCAGGGTGCAACTGCAAGAAAACACACAGACAGATCCAATGATTGTACTTGCATTGAGTTATAATAAAACGTGAATAGTAGATAGCAAGGGCATTGATGAAAATGTAAAGAATAAAAGCAGGCAATCTAATGACGCTTCAAGAAAATATCAAACACAACTACCAAAATGAGATCAGATGAGTTGCCCATAACACTACAAAGAAAAGAAATTGATGTTTCTTAATACTATTTCAGATAACTAAACAAACCATCATCTGATATTTAGTACATACATATCAAGCATCTTAAAAAATACATGCACATAAGAGGCAGAACTATCAATATACAGTCTTGAATAAAAGAACATCTTTTGTATTGCATTCAATTGTGTAATACCATGGTAGTCATACTACTTCCAAACACCACGTGTTAATGCAAGTCAAAAGGCCGACTATTCAGTGTCCTATATTTAAGATATTATGAGATTAGATTGCATCATGGATATAGTACACTCAATAAAGATCATTTAACTAGTGATGGCATTCTGCAACATGGTGTCTTGCATAGAGCATGGTATCCAGAGAGTACTCTTCTAATATAATAACCTTACTATTATTATCATTTTTAGTTTTTAAGTCTCGAAGCAATCTTACCAAAACTATTAACATCTGCAATGACGAGGGTTAATGCTTGATACCTCTCTTCGGTGGTCAAGAGTGAATAGTAGTTGTCTATGGCTACACCAACGCAATGCTGCGATGTCAAAGACAAAATCCAAATCTGCATTTTTAAAGCCAACCAATTCGAAATTGGCACCCATTGACAAATATAAATCACGGCAACCGACACCCCATTTCAACACAACATTCTCTTTAACTGGATTCAATTGACCCGGCACACAAACTTTTATGAACGTTCACTAAGAAACAAGCTCCCATCATGTAACATTTTTCTTCATCTCATGCAAAACACCTACTCACCACACATAACAGAGTAACCACTACAAGATAGGCAATTAATATAATCCTGGGAGTACATTAATACATTCTTTCAGCAGTTCAGATCTAGCAAAGTCACCAACTGGAACTTGTAAACAATGAATAGCAAGGCAGTAGCACAGCACCATATTCTACCTAAACAAGTGCCTCAAGTAAAACCATTAAGAGAGTTTTCACACTGACCCCTTGCAAGCAGAGAACTTTACGCCCCCTTAGTGACACTAAGAAACATGCAAATGTTCCAAAAACTCGTTGGTTCTCTCCTACTGTAATTGCCATACTATTACTTCAGAAGATCAGCTAAATAAGTTTATTCTTAACATGTAACTTCTAAGTGAACTAGTAAATTGTCATTTTATACGAGAATAAATCAACTGCTAAACAGAAAACAGGAGGCATAATTTTATTCTACACAATTTTCAATAACACGTACATCAAATTCAACAGATGTTGCACATCAACAAATTATACTGAGTTGTTTATTCATAACTGAGTAAACTCAGGGCAGCCGCGCATCATCAACCCTTCTCAACTAAAACATTAGGCTTTTTCCGCTATCAGGCGTGAGCTCGTGACATACGCCTAACTCACACGTCATGCACTGTGCTCTTGCCACTAAAGTAAAGCCATGAGGGCTCAAAGTATATTATGTTATATAAAGAACACATTGCTTTATGTTACTTAAGTCCGAGATTTGCATCTGAAATTTACTGATAGTTGCTAAAACATACATTTCTGTCCAAAAAATTCCAGGGTCAAACCTGATTGTAGGCATGTCACAGTATCAACTATGTGTATTCAAGAAACAGTTACTTATAGAAAAAGTGTTCAAGAAATGGCCATTAGCATAAATGAAATGAAATACGCTTATATCAGAAATACTGATCTGAAATATTAAACTGCATGGAGTACACCTAAATGGACCTCACACAAGCGCACTTAAAGAATAAGGCAGAACATCCAAACAAACCTGACTCATGACTTCTTTGATCATCTCTCTTGCCATATCAATTTGCTTTTTATCACCAGTCACTCGCACTGTTCTTTCTTTAGATTCTTTTCCATCAGAAGGAAGTGGTACCAGCTAGGGAAATAGTAGAGCATTAATTTTGATAATTTAACCAAGTGAACTGATTGCCTCTAATAGTAAAACTACTTAGCAAAAAATATATGCCAACAGAAATCATAGGGTTATCAATACCTGAATTCGTGCCCCTGATCTTGTCTGAAGGCTCTTGATAGTTTCCCCACCTTTTCCAATAATTAAACCAACCTAGAGCAAGAGAAGAAGACAGGCCCTTGTCAATCATGGAAACTAAAGAATCAAAAATAATAACCCTCCACAGCCCCCAAAAAGTCCCCAGTCGAATTGGGAAAGGACGAAAGGTAAAGAGAGTGGAACAAGTAACAAATACAACCTTCTCATTTGGAACTTGTATCTCGATCTGTTCTCCAACCACAGCCTGCACAGTGCCAAAGCCTCTAGCCACAAGTGCAGGAGAACCACCCGCATCCGCCTAGAGAGCCAACATTGTGAACCATAAAAGTTGGGAAGATGACAAAAGGAAATGGTCACAAGACAAACCACATACCTCCGCTATGACATCCTTTATTAATTTTTCAGCTTTATTTATATTTTCTAATGTTCCAATCAGTTCGACAGGCCTGGTTGCAGCATGTGGATCTGTATCAGCATCACGCATTATCTGAATTTTAGCTCCCGAGTTGTATTGAAGGTATCGAATAGTATCCCCGGATTTTCCAATAAGAACCCCAACCTGTACCAGTTTTACATAGAACTCTATAAGATTCAAGTCAAATGCTGGACAAGGTGAAATAGCACACAGGAGGACCAAATTATATCCACTGTGAATTCAACAAGGGTCAACCTAATCATAACCAAATATTATCACCAGGTTCTCTTGATTTAAAATTTTCACCTTGTGTAGCTCGGAAAATATCCATTTCTGCTGCATTCTTTTAACATCAAAAGAAATAATCATTTTCCCACAAGAAAGTGACTGAATTCAGCACACAATTGATATACTTTGGAGCTTGTTAAACTGGCTGCTTATGTTACTAAACGCCAGGAGTTCTCCACCTGCCTAGCTGATTACTCCACTAGGAGAGTATAAATTCAGACTTTATAATTAATAAAGCAAATTTTTCAACAGGATGTCGTCTTCTCATCACCTTATTATTGGGGACCTCCATTTTGCGTGTAAATGTTTGATCATCGGAGGCTGGATGCTCTTGATCGAGCTGAACACCCTCTGTTTCAGGAGCTTCAGCTGATGGCTCCTGAATGTCACCTTTAGACGGCTCATCGACCTGTGTACTCTTCTCTGCATCAGGCTCCTCAATGTCACCTTCACCTTTAGATGGCTCATCAACCTGTGTACTCTTCTCTACATCAAGCTCCTGAATGTCACCATTAGATGGTTCATCTACCTGTGAACTCTTCACTGCCTCAGAAATTTTTTCAGCATCAGAATGTTCAACATCCCCTGTTTGCTGATCAGTATCAGCAGGTTGTTCGCTAACTGATTCGGCAGCTTCAGTGGCTACTTCTTGAGACAGCTCTGGGTGAGTATCATTCTTTTCTGCATCTGACGGCTGCACATTGCCATCTTCTTTCGGCTCTTCCTCTATCTTCTCCTCACAACCATTTTGGGCTGCTGAAAAAACAGCAAAAACATGGAAACAAGCTTTAACACATCAGATTTCCCATACACAGTCTTTGATATTTCTCACATTTAACAACAATTCCAAATCCCTAAGAGAACTCTTCAACAAAATATCAACTCACTATAAACATTCACTACACAGATATCCACTCTTTCTACACAGCCCACTTCAAGAGAGCAGCACAAAAAACAATTCCCTTTCTCAAGTATTTCCCAGAAAGATCAAAAGTAGTTCCTCAAAACAATTTTCCACCACAATATCATGAGGACCTAAAATATTGCACATACCATAATGCAAGGCATAAGGCAACACCCCAAAATCAACAACTACTCCTCAGTCCCAAATAAGTTGAGGTCAGCTATATGAATCAGAGACCATGCTATCCCATTTAAACTCATATATGCAAAATGCAAATAAAAAGTCGTAGAAGTTCTGTATGTTTTCTAAACGTATAAATCTCTGAAAGGTTAAACCACTCCAAGAAATGCAAGACATAAAGCACACCACATAAGAAAATAAACCAAAATGATCAGCTTTATTTCTGTACAAGGGAAAAAAAAAACCAATAACGACCAAAAAACAACCAAGAAACTGCACAAAAACCACAATGCAAAACTTTAAAACAAACTAAATTCTACCGAGGGTTAGCTCTAATACCTAATCCATCAGCTTTGTTATCCTCCAAACGAGGTCTTTTAGCTTCAGACCCATCAACATCTTCCTCATCAGCAGGAGGTTTTTGCACGGAATCCGACTCCGCTTCCGGTTTCGGGTCCGACCCGACTTCTTCAGGTTCCAAATCTTCCAGCTTTCTCTTGTGATGATCCGATGGAACCGAACCGCTTGTTGTTGTTGCTTCCACCATCACTTCTTCCTCTGCCATTTTCTCTGATGCGAAATCTAACGACTATGCTTTTCACTATATCAGCCTTCTGTAGCAAAAGTGCAATCCGCAAAAAAAAATTGGTTGAAGAGAGAAGAGATAGCAAAATAAAGATATGCTTATGAGATTTTTATTATATAGGGGAAGTTGGTTAGATTTTTCTCTTCTTTTTTGTCAGTACATCGAGATTGATTAGGGTTGGGTTACTAGGGTTTGTAGCCCATGTTGGTGATGGGATATTTGGGCTAATCCGTAATGGGTTACTTGGGCTTTTTTGTTAGTAGGCCCATGGCTTTTACCCAGAAGTAGTTTCAACTAGCAAAAAATTAGGGGAATTTGGCACCAGGTGATAACTTACCCTAACAATTAGCAAAAAAGAGCCTCACTTAAATATATTGGCACCCTTAAGCCAAACACATATTCCTCTCTCTCTTTGTTCTAACTGTTTTCTTCGCTTTCTTCCTAAACATTTCTCCCAATTTCTCAACAAAACTCCCCCCCCCCCCCTACATAAACAGCCTTTTAAATTGTTTTCAATGATCAAATCAATTAAACTCTTATCATTTTGACATTTCAAGTGGTTATTAAATAGATCAAGTAAACACCCAACTGTAGCAAAACATATGCGTGGGTTACACTTGCCAATGATATGTCAAATGAACCAATTAAAAAATTGACATGTGTAATTTTGCCATAAAAACTTAAAACATGTAATCAACCAAAAAAATACATTTAAAGAAGAAAAAATACGTTTTTCCTAAATCATCCCCTTGTAATGAACTCAAATCGAATTAAAGAAATCGAAATACAGGAACGGAAACAGAGTGTTTTTTGGGACAATTTTCTGGTATATTAATTTAAAGGGAAAAAACTAGCTATTACAATCGAATGAAAAATGATACTTTCTAACTAGACTCTGTAGCTACTGTATCTGTAGAGAATAAAGAAGAGATTTGTTAGGAAGAAGAAGAAGAAGAAGAGAAGAAGGAAAGAGAAGAGAGAAGGGATAACTTCTGTGAACGATGCCTTCTCTCTCAGCTTCTGTTGGTTATAACAACCTCCTGCTGATGTAGCTCAATCTGGGCCCTTGCAGCTCATTAACTCTAAAATAATCTCGACGTTTATTTAAAATTCTGTTAACAACCTTCATATTTTTTGTTATAGCTACTTTCAGGTTCTTACTTCGAATCCCTCTAACAGCAATAGTATTTAGGGAATTTTTTTGATGGATCATTACATACCCTCCCTTTTCAAAGAATCCTTGTCCTCGAGGGTTGGAGTCAAAGTCTGCAAACTTGGTCTTGATGAACTGATAATCCTCTCATAATCTTCTGGTGGTAGGTTCGACCATTGTACTAATACTCGTACCACATAAACATTATTCCTCTTAATTAGTTGCCTTTGTGAGATTGCCACTGGCTTGACTAAGAATTGGACATCCTCATTAGTAATAGGCAGAGTGGTATGCACTACTACCCTTTCTCCTATCATTTTCTTCAGTAAAGAGACATGGAATACAGGATGGACCTTGGATTCAGGAGGAAGGTCTAACTTGTAAGCCATCATACCCACTCTAGCCAGAACTTTATAGGGACCATAGTACGTAGAGCTTAGCTTCAGATTCTTTCTCAATGCAAGGGAGGTTTGTCTATAAAGCTGCAGCGTCAAATAGACCATGTCCGCCACTTGAAATTCCCTGTCAAATCTCCTTTCGTCAGCATAGTACTTCATCCTTTCTTGAGCTTGTCCTTCAACAACTATTGCATTTGTTGCCTTCTCAGAACTGTGTCTTCAGTAGCTGGAACTACTGTCTCTAATAAGGCCCCTAAAGATAACTGAGGTGGAGTGTAACCATATAAAGCTTCAAAAGGGGTACAATGCAGACTGGTGTGGAAGTTGGTGTTATACCACCACTCTACAGAAATCAACCATTGTTCCCATATTGTTGGTCCACTAGCTGTCGTGCACCTGAGGTAGTTATCTAAATATTTATTGACTCTTTCAGTCTGGCCATCTCTTTGAGGGTGGTAAGCAGTATTGTAATGCAATTGAGTTCCCAAAATCTGTAACAATGACTGCCAAAAGTTACTTAGGAATACCTTGTCTCTATTAGTGACTATGGACTCAGGAGTGCTATGTAAATAATGTATCCTTTTCCAAAACACATCTACTACTGTTGCTACTGCATAGGGGTGAGCAAGGGCTATAAAATAGGCATACGTGGTAATTCGATCAACCACTACAAGGATCACTTCTTTGTTGTGGGACTTTGCTAAACCTTCTATGAAATCCATACTGATGTGGCTCCAAACTTGATTAGGAATAGGTAGTGGCTGCAACAACCCTAGGTAGGCCATGTTATCATCCTTGTTTTTTAGGCAAATATCACAGCTGGCCACATAGTCAATGACCATATGCTTCATTCTAGGCCAAAAGAACACATGTGATAACCTTTTTAGAGTTCCCACTTGTCCTGAATGTCCACCTACAAGGGAATCATGAAATGTGGAGATCAACTGAGTTCTGAGAGTACCATTAGCACCAATGTAGATCTTTCCCTTCTTTCTGAGTATTCTAGAAGTATAGTACCGGATGTTTGGTCCTTGTAGAGTCACTGCTACCTGACTAATCACCTCTGAAGCTGTAGGGTCCCCTTCATAACTGTGTGCGATCTCATGCATCTAAGAGGGAATTGAGACATTGATTGCCTGCAATGTTCCTTGAGTGTGGCCTATGTGGTGTTCTGAATCTTCCTATTGCCTAGATAAGGCATCGGCTACCCTATTTTCAGCCTCTCTCTTGTATTCACTTCATAGTCTAGCCCAAGTAACTTGGTTAGGCCCTTTTGTTGTATAGCTGAGGTGACTCTTTGCTCCAAAAGGTACTTTAAACTGTGGTGGTCAGTTCTAACTATAAAATGCCTATACTATAAATAGTGCCTCCACTTATCAACTACATTCAACAAAGCCATATACTCCTTCTCATAGATTGACTTAACCATGTGCTTGTGAGCCAGAACCTTGCTGAAGTAGGCTATTGGCGACCTTCTTGCATAAGGACAACCCTAATGCCACTATGACTGCCATCTGTTTCCACTATGAATTCTTTAGTGTAGTTAGGTAGGGCCAATACTAGTGTAGAGGTCATAGCCTTTTTGAGGGTTGTAAAGGCTAACTCAACTTCATCATTCCACTTAAAAGCATCCTTTAAGTAGATCAGTTAAGGGTATGTAAATGACCCCATAATTAGCAACATACTTCCTATAATATCCAGTTAACCTTAAGAATCCCCTAAATGCCTTCACTGAGTTTGGTCTAGGCCAGTCTATTATGGATTGTATTTTGGAAGGGTCAGTGGACACCCCTTCTGCAGTTATGATGTGCCCTAAGTACTCAAACTTAGACTTACCAAATAAGCATTTAGATTTCATAGCAAATAGGGAATGTTCCCTCAATGTATCAAACACATCAACTAGGTGAGTCATATGATCTCTTTCAGATAGGTTGTAAATAAGGATGTCATCAAAGAAGACTAACACAAATTTTCGTATGAAGGGTTGAAAAACCTACTTCATCAAGGCTTGAAAGGTAGTTGGTGCATTGGTAGTCCAAATGGCATCACCTTGAACTCATAATGGCCTAGATGAGTCCTGAAAGCTGGTTTATACACATCTTCTAACTTCATCCTGATCTGATGATAACCTGCTCTCAGGTCTATCTTTGAAAAGAGCACAGATCTATTTAGTTCATCATTCTGGTAGTAGTTGTACCTATAAGGCCTCCGGCTGATTGGCATGGCCCCAGGATTAAGAGGAATGGTGTGATCTAAAGTCCTTACAGGAGGCAAGGTATTAGGTTCTGCAAACATATCAGGGTACTGTTGCAGCACTTCTGTAATGGATTCACTTACCGATTTCTGTTCTTCTGCCCCTAGGGAGTTCATCATGAACAGTTGGGCTATTAGAGCTTGCCCTTTCTTCAGCATTTTCCCCATTAATCCACTAGAAACCATTCTCAACTTCCCCTCTTCATAGATACCGTGTAATACCAATTTATTGCCCTTCTTACCAATGGTAACACATATCTTCTCATGATCAAACTTGGTGGGATTATTCTTCTTCATCCAATCATTTCCCATCACCATATCACAGCCTCCAAGTGGAATGATTGGCAAGTTCTCCTGGAAGGGTCTGCTTTGCATTTTCCATTGGTATCCAGTGCAAATAGAGGTCCACATGACATCATTTCCATATGTTACTGTGACTCTAACTGGTGGACAATGCTTAGCCTGGTAGCCTGTTTCCTTAACTGTGGTGACATCAATGAAACTGTGAGTGCTGCCAGAATCAATCAAAACTGTGAGCTTCCTGTTCCATATAGTACCCCTAACCAAAATGGTGTTGACTCCCATGTTGTCACCTGATAAGGCATTCATACATACAACTTCCATCACCTCCTGCTCCAATTCTCTTTCAATAACCAAAACTGTGTTGGGTTGTTCCTCTACTACTTCATGGTTCTAAAGAGAGTCTTCTATTGCTCCCACCATGCAATTCAGTTGCTTCTTCTTACAATGATGACCTTGACTGTATTTTTCACCACATTTGTAACATAAGCGGTTGCTCTTCCTATATTCATAAACTTCTGGACTAAGCCTGAAGGAGTTTGTTTTGACTGGTGTTGTAGCCGGCAATCTGGAGCTAGTAGGATTGCTAACCACCAGAGAGGGTTTAGTAATGGCTTTAGGCCTCTTGTGGGCAACTTCTATGACATTCTCTTATAGTCTAGCATGTTCCACAGCAAACCTTAGAGTCGTAGGTTTGAACAACTTCAGCCATAACCTAATTTCTTCCTTAAGAGCTTCAATGAAGCTAGAGACGAAAAGTGATTCATCCAAGTGTGGGTTCCTTATTAACATTTGAGCCTTCAGATCTTCAAATTTGCCCAAAAATTCATCAATTGACCCTACTTGATTCAATTTGTTAAGCTTTTCTACTATGTCTCCCATAAGCTCCTCCCCAAATCTAATAAGCAACTCCTCCTTAAATTCAGCCCATCTCACTTCACCCTTACTTAGAACCAAGGAATTATACAAAGTATCAGCTAATCCATTCAAATACAATGCAGTAGCTTCTACGTTTAGGTTGTCTGGAATCTTATACAGGTTGAAGTACCTTTTACACTTTATAATCCACACATTGCGCTCATGACCTTCAAAGTAAGGTAGTTCCCACTTAGGAGTGGGGGTCAACACAACTGGAGGTCTATTCTGCCTCAACTTTGGACCTGGTATTGGCAATAGTCCACCCTCTTGAGGCATGTCAACTTGAGCTCTTTGGGGAACCCTTTTCCAAATTCGTCAACCTTTCTAAGATCAGCTCTAAGGTACCTTGAAACCCGTTTGAGTACTGGACAGTTCCTCTTGCGTGGCCATAACTTCACTCAAAATCTCATCGTGCCTCACCAGTTTGTCATCCATACCTTTTAGCTTCGTTCCTTTAACAATTACCACTCTCACAGTCGCAGAATCGAGGCTCTGATACTAATTGTAATGAACTCAAATTGAATTAAAGAAATCGAAATACAGGAATGGAAATAGAGTATTTTTTGGGATAATTTTCTGGTATATTAATTCAAAAGGATAAAAAGCTAGCAATTACGACCAAATGAAAATGATGCCTTCTAACTAGACTCCATAGCTCCTGTATCTGTAGAGAATAAAGAAGAGATTTGTTAGGAGGAAGAAGAAGAAGAAGAGAAGAAGGAAAGAGAAGAGAGAATCGAAGAAAGAGATAACAGATTACTTCTGTGAACGATGCCTTCTCTCTCTAAGCTTCAGTTGGTTATAACAACCTCGTGCTGACGTGGCTCAATCTGGGCCCTTGCAGCTCATTAACTCTAAAATAATCTCGACCGTTTATTCAAAATTCTGTTATCAACCTTCTTATTTTCTATTATAGCTACTTTCAAGTTCTTACTTCGAATCCATCTAACCGCAATAGTATTTAGAGAATTGTTTTGATAGATCATTATACCCGGCCCCCGCCCCCTCCCCCTTCATCTTTTTCTGCTCGTCCCCGTTTTCCAAATCTACTCGACTATACCAAAATAATACATTCATCCAGAAGATGAGAGACTAGACAACAACTGATAAATTGATTATTAACAATCAATTTCCACCAATAACTTGTCAAATCGGGATGGTGCAAACGTTTCAAAATCAAATTAAGAATCAACTGGCAAGTGCATTTCTTCCAAATTGAAAGAAAAAAAATCTGAAGTTCTTGAGGATTTGAAGGAACTTGGCCACAAGTTCTTTGAGTTACTAGCTGAAGAAAAAATCAAATATTTCTAAGGAGAATTATGAACCTGATGAATTGTGCTCTTGTTTTGGAACGGGTTTTTAGCCTAATAAGCTAAAGCTTGCAATTGTTTTCCAATTAAAAGAAAAGGTCACCAACAATGGAGGGGGAAAGGTCGACTAGCAAAAATAATGAAGTAAAAATTAGGGTTTGGGTATAGGGATTAAATTAGAGGCTTCATTAAACATTTCGTATATCGAGAGATATTTTCTTTTAGTTTACAAAGACAATTTCTAACTATGTAGAAGATGAGAAAGTAATATAGAAGAAGAAATTATCACGTATATCATAAATTCACTTGTATCCCTTGCATATAACATATATATTGTAAAGGTTTGTCCTGATTTTTTTATTTCTCATATCTCGAAGAAAATGACAACATATTTACCATAATTAATTTTTCCTTTTATCAAAAGGAAAATATAATTCTTCAATATGTAGCTAGTTTTTTCTCTTGGAGGAAAAAGTTTTGTACTTCTATAAATTGAGGATCATTCCTTCTCATTTAGTAGCACCCACAATGTAGCTATATGGGGTTTGAGAGTCTTGTTTATGAGGAGAATTTAGAGATAAATGTTAGCTGCCACTTGTGCATGTCTCTTTATGAGGTTGTTCTCTCGATATTTTGTATTATCTTTTATATAATGGATTGCTCATCTCCGTATATGAACGTAGGTCAATTGACTGAACCACATTACATATTTGTGTCTCTTTTGATATATTTTTTTGTTGTCTGATTTATCATCCTTCAAGATTTTCTTTACTAGATTCTGCATGATGCCTGATAATTTCAATCGTAACATGTATACAACAACAACAACAACAACAACAACCCAGTATAGTCCCACAAAGTGGGGTCTGGGGAGGGTAATATGTAAACGGGCCTTACCCCTACCCGAAAGGGCAGATAGGCTTTTTCAATCGACCATCAGCTTAGTGAAGGAAAGGAAAAACAAAAACAAAAACAAAAGAGCATTAGTAACTCCAGCAGAAATAGCGTAAATAATTATCTAAACATAAGAACCATAAATAAAATAGCATGCAATAATATCAGACAATAACTATCATAAGGGAGACACAATCCAATACACAAATCATCTATGGATAGCCCTGCCAAGCCTCACCCGTTGGGTGAGGAGTACGAAAAACTCTAGGAGCCCCTATCCAACAACCTTGATACTAGACCTCCAGACTTTCCTATCAAGGCCCATGTCCTCGGAAACCTGCATTCTAGCCATGTCATGCCTAATTACCTCTTTCCAATACCTCTTAGGCCTCCCTCTGCCTCGCCGTACGCCGACCATCGCCAGCTGCTCACAACTCCTCACCGGGGCATCAGGACTTCTCCTCTGCACATGGCCGAACCACCTCAGCCTTGCTTCTCGCATCTTCTCATCCATCGGGGCCGCCCCCACCTTCTCTCGAATAACTTCATTCTTAATCCTAACATGTATAACTCCCTGTATATCATGAACTTAACTAGATATCTTGAACTTAACTATATAACTGATATATTCCATGTATATTATGAATTTAACTGTAGAACTAATATTTATATCTTGTATCATCGCACATACAACTCCATGTATATCATGAGCTTAAATGTATAATTTATCTGTATATCTTCATGTATATCAAAGACTAAACTGTATACAATGTATATACAACATATTTTATGGACACAAACATATACATGCTAGAGATACATCTATGGTGTATAACACCATTTAAATTGTCAACTCCACTGAGAAAAGTTGGAAGCTCATATACTTCGAGGATAGGTCTCCAAAATTTCCATACGGATAAAGACAGTGGGTTTTAAGGTTGACTTGGCATGACGACAACTTCATATTCATCTAATATCTAATTGCAAACATCAATATTTGTACCACCCAGCCCACCCAAAATTACGTCAATGGTACCATCCAAATCTGGGATTTTAAGCTACATACTAGTGGAGCATGTAAAATCATCCATAAAAAAATGCTCTTGGCGGAGTATTCAGAGACTCAACAAGCCACTGGATACTAGGGTAGTATATAGATGAGAGAAAAACGGGGAACCATACATATATGGAACTCAATGAACTTCTTGAAGGATTATAAATTGCCCTACGTCACCAACTTAAACCACTGGAAGTCATCGTTAACTCAACTGGGTTAATATCTCTACTTCAATCTCCCTGTCTAAAATACTCATCGATACTATACGAATGCGTGTATCTGTTATCCAAACTGGTTAGGTCTCGAGTGATACACACATACATGGACCAAAATCGGTAGCAAATAAACTGACAAAACATGGAGCAGCTATGGATAATGGTGCTCCAACAACAATCATATGGCAGCCGCCACCTTTTGTGTTTACAAGAATTGCTAGCAGAGCAACAGGGAACGCCATACTTGTGCAGAACAGCTATACCAGCACAATTGGAGGCCAACCTCTTTTTGTTTAGATATGCTGGCAAATGATTGCAACATTAACCATGGATCTTTTTGTAATACAGTACCAATGGGCTACAATACTCATCACCCTTTTTGTAACTCAGTGCCAATGGGGGCATTTCTCCCGGTAATGTTACGTAATTTATAAGATAAGTTCCTTTGGTTGACCAAAAAAAACAAGAATTCGAAGTTTGCTGTTGGAAGCATCAGTACAATCCGACTAAGGTCAATGTCACTATTGGAAGGTGTTGAAAAAGTGAAGGATACAGGAGAGAGAGGTGGGAAGGGATAACTATTATATTGGTATTTAAGAGGGTTACAAAATTGTATTTTGTGGGATATAGTTATTTGATGTCAAACATTTTGGGCTTCTATTGCCAAACCTAATGTAAGGCCAATAAATTACCAATTTTCTTTATGTGTTGTCATACCTTTTCAATTTTACAAAAATTTAGGGGACTTTTTCGTATATATACAAATTTTTTAAAATTTATTACTTAGTTTATCTAAGTTTTCCTACTTACAGAAAGCAATTAATTTTTTTTATATAAAATATATACAAATTCCATCCAAATCTATAATTTATCTACAATTTGAATATAATGCTTTGTATAGAATCCAATCAAAATTACACATAATTTATATGCAACGTATATACAAGTATATTAGTTGTATATATTTTGTATGGCATTTCTTTATCTAACATACAAGATATATACAATTTGTAATGTCTTCTTCGTCTAGTTTCAATATTATATTCTAACCAAAACCATCTCCAATCTTCATTAAGTTCTCTCAAAATTGAGATATAAACTTCAAAAGATATTCCAAATCCAAACAAATAATAATTTCATAAAATTTGATTTTTGAATTCAAAGCTCAAAGTTTTTTAATGGTTGTCAATGGAAATTTTTCATAGTTGTTATTTTTTTAGTGTTTCAAGATAACTAGTTGTCATGATCCAAAATCCCCCTTTAGGCATTATGATGACACCTATTCTCTAAGACTAGGTAAGCCGATTACTTACTAAAATTTAAGTCAGTTTAACAATGATATTTTAAAACAAAGTTTAATATAAAAATCGAAATAAAGGTGAACAAGCCTATGGGGCAATATCAAAACAGCCTCCTTAGACTAGGCAATACAGAGTCATAAACTCTAACTGAATACATAGAAAGATCTCAAAAATCAAAATACAATATTGTTCAAATAAAAGGCTGACAATACAATAAAAAAGAAAATACTCCAAGGAACTGTGACGACCAAGTAGCTCTACCTTGAATCCTCGTGATCAATAAGCTAACTCTGCATGAGTCTGATATCTCCAATAACTGGATCTGCAAAAAATATGCAGAAGTGTAGTATGAATACACTGAGGTCAATACACAGTAAGTATCAAGACTAACATTGGTGGGGTAGTGACAAGGTACAAGTCATAACACCTACTAGCCGAAATAACTTGTGCAATTTAGAATTATAAAACTAATAATGACAGCAAGAATCAGTAAATGGCAACAAGATTCAATATACGATATAAATAGTGAAGTAATAAAAATACTGTTAAAGTACCATTGAATGCGAATAATGAAAACAAATAAAAACCAATTAATCAAGTTGTACTAACATAAGTCTCACAATGAATTTACTCTAAGATACCTCATCTCAAAATTACAAGTCACGGGTCCCAAATTAGAAATCATACGCTTATGACACCTCGTTAATGAGCGTAAAACACATACTTAAATTATGCTCACTAACTAAAGATAGTATGATATAATATCGTATCCATATGGATTAGAATTAAATAATATTCTCATAGTTTCTAGCTTGATTGCTATCCAAATCTATTGATTAATGACTATCGAAATAAGAAATTGACAAAGAAGGTTATCAATGGGAGGAAATGGTTTTGATAGGAATATTTAGTAGAAACGCCTCTCAGATTAAGTCTCAACCTCACGATACGAACCAATTTAAGCTCTGTAAATATATGCAAGAATGCATAGTGGATTGGTCTTTAGGAGAACCTCTCTCGAATATCCTCATAACTAGGTTTAATCAATGATTCAACTAGCCTTTTCGAATTACTAAGAAGAATTACTGAACTCAATCAACAATATACTGCAAAGATATAACAAGTTATGTGTCCCTCCGTTACATGCACAAGTGAACATAGATGCAATAATTAAATCATCCAAAAATGATTCAATACATAAAACTAGAGTTATAATCCATTAACAAATATCAATACACCAAATCCATCAAATCATAAAGGGAACTACTCCATAGACATGGAGTAATTCATCACAAATATTACCAAAGTATAGGAACAGATAAATTCAATCTAAACTCGGGTCTTAAGTGAGGAAATGATGAAATCCTTGTGCTTGTGTTCTTCCAACTCCTTAGCTTTCTTAGGTTTAAAGTATGTCAAAAGCCTAGAAAATAATAGGTTTTCATGTATTTATATCAAGTAGGGTTGGGCCCACACGAAACCTTACTTTCCTAGCCGAAATAGGAAAACTTTAAAACTTATTACTTTCATGCATCGCACTATGCTACGCAGGGTGCTTAGTGCAAATTTCTCGGTTGTAAACCCTCTGAACTTAGCTTGTCTAACAAAATTTTTACTGATTCTACGCACTATGCCACACACTGTACCTATCATTAGTATATTTTTCTGTTATGCCCAAAGTTAAAAGTCTTTGAACTTCTCAAAATTTTTACGCGCATTTGCACTGATGCGTTGCATGATGCTACGCATGGTGCGCCTCGTTAGTGCATTTCCTTAGAGTGTTGCTTCTTCCTTGATTTTTGACGTCTAGAAGTGATCCTCGACCCCTGAACACGATCTCGGCTTAATCCCTTGGGCTTTTACTCAGACTTTAAAACTTCAATTATATGATTTAGCTCCACAACATCTGCATAACGCGAAATCATTCCTACAAGGCATAAAATACACAATAAGTACAATATACAACTAATTAAATCTCAACACAAGTAAAGTGCAGTGAATTAGAATGCAATAAGCGATTAAAACACGAGATTATAGCCTACCATCAACACTTCACACTTAAACCATTGCTCGTCATCCAGCAATCAAACTACACTTCATATAGACACGACCTTTTTAAAAAACTCTCCTAACCCATCATACCAAGAATAATGAAAATAGATTAAGCACTCTAATGTAATATCTTCGCCTCAAGATTTGACTCAAAAGCACCACACATTTTTCAAAACCCGCTCACTTACTCTAACATAGAGGTCAACGACATTACTTTTCCCTCGTGAATCCAGTGCCCCCATACAACAATAGAGAATAGTTCCACACACAATAAAATTTAAGGACAATCAGGAACTCAAGATAGAAAGAATTCACTCACTCTCAGAAAAAACATTCATATGCCACAAAAGACGTAACATAGGCTTGCCCCATAGCGTACTACCCTACGAATTGAGCTTATTCTGCCAAGGATCAAGTAGGACTTTAATTGGTTGTAACATAGGCTGCAGGATGGGTATGACACATTTATATATAAGAGTGACTATACCTTCCTAAACACTTTAATAAATAATTACTCGTTCAAAACCCCATACTTATACAAATCATAACTCCACCTTCACATCAATATACATCAACCCCTACTTCATTAAGCACAAATACATCAAGAGTTACCACTATCAAGGAATATTTTCACAATAATATATTTTTCTTTTCTTGTTCATTTCAAGTGGCTCTTACTTTTTCAAAACAATGCAATATTCTTCTATTTCAATAGTTCCACTCAAAAATCCAACCCAATACCCCATACTTTAACTTTTACAAAATTCATAACAAATTCAAGTGCTCACGAGAGATAAAATATTCAAATAGATGGTCAGTTCAAACAAATGGGTAAGGCTTGTAATGTGGTTTCCAAAGAAATAGGATTATATGATCAAATGGGTTAACTAAGATATATAACAATTAGGGGGGTTAAACATATATGTGGCTCCCAAAGAAATGGTTATATCACTTCCAAGACTTAATAAAACTACTACTTCACTTTGTAAACACACGGGGCAAGTTCTAGACATCAAATACAATGCATAAAATACCCAAAACCTCACAAACACGGCACGTAACTCACTCAGGATTGGACTCATCGCGATTCTCTAGTCAAAGCAGTTAAGATCATACAACTCAAGGTACTTATATAAGAGTCAAAAAGTGAGCCTAAGTGTCACAACTAAAGCACTCATTATTCTCAAGGTATAATAAAGTCAAGAGATATTGCCTTCAGTTTAAATCATAGCACAAGGTTTCCTACTCCTAACAAAAATAAAAACTAACTATACTTGGAAAAAAATCTCGACATAAAGAAAAACTAAGAGGGAATTATTACACTACCTAACAAAATAAAATCTTTTTTTCTTTTTTCTCTTTTGACTTTAATCCCTCAAGAAATGTGTCGATGATATCCATGGTCGGGAAAAATAAAAAATTTTATGTTTTATTTTTCAATTTTCAATCTCTAACTACTAAGACTAACAAAAAGAAACATATATACATACAACATATAAATATCCCGCACCCACACTTTAAGTTATGGCATGCCCCATGACACACAATTAAAAGGCATAAGGTAAAGAAAATCTTATGAACTCCACCCTAATTCTGAATTATTCCTCGTTTTCGCTCCTTGAGATTCTTTATGGAGCTCATGATGCTCAATTCTTCGGAGGATACCTGCAAGACCTACTCTTTTCTTTCTTTCTTGTCCTTATCTTTAGTAGATGAACTTCTCGTTCATGGTGATCCTTAACTTGTCCTGCATTCTTTCACAGGATCAATCTATACATATAACTGTAAATCCCCAAAAATAAAATCCACATGATTAAGGTTAGAATAAGAACAGAAAAATGAAAGGTCAAGTGAATATTCCTCTTGTATGTCCAAGACCATTTATTTCTCATTCCATTCTACTAAAGGTTGCAAATGTGGAAAGGTGTGCGTGGGTATGAACTCTTTTTCCATTGATTCACACTCAACCAAAACCTTATATTCAATCATCCTAATTGAATCAGAGTTCTATTGTATCATGGAAATCTCCCTCTATAGACGCTCATCCTCTTGGGTAGGCGCATTCTCGCATGGTATCTCCTCCATATATTCCCGCTCACAATGCCATGAACTTTCTGAAAGTATTATTATATTCGACTCACTTGTGTTGTTAGGTTCTTAATGGCTTCATCACTTTGCATAAACCTTTCTTCAACACTATTCATGAACCTATGCATAAGCGCTTCTAAACTACCATTCTCCTCTTGAAGTGATTGTCTTGCTTTACTGTCATTCCAGTCATATTAAGGATATTCATCCCAACCAAAGTCAGAATTGTGCCCATATGAATCCTCATACCTGTACGAACTAGAAACAGAGTGAGACTGTTCAGAATACGAACCATAGAAAGAATACATACCTGCTTGACAGTCAACCCGTAGATGATTTCCACTGCATTTAAAACGCATAACAGATTACTGGTAATGTTCAACTGCTAACTCTTCAACCATTTTTAGGCTGGTTATATTCCATCTTCACATTATTCAGAGTTCAATAACTACAGTATCTTCTCCAACTTGTTTGGAACTACAAACAAATCTTGAAAACAGGTTAATTAATAAAGAAAAAAAAATAAAAAAAGAAACAGAAAAGAAAAAAAAATTAAAACCTAATTGTTGAATTAGCACAAAAAACTATTTCAAACGCTATTAATTGCCAATCCCCGGCAACAATGCCAAAATTTGACTAGTGCAAAACAAAGATAGTATAATATAATATCGTATCCACAGGGATTTGAGTTCAATAGTATTGTCGTAGTTTCTAGCTTTATTGCTATACAATATGATCAACAATTGAGATTTATGTGATTAATACTAATATTAACTAAGAATCTAAAGCTATTGACTAATGACTATCGAAACATGGAATTAGCAAAGAAGGTTGTCAGTGGGAGGAAATATGGTTTTGATAGGATATGTGTAACATAGTTGTTCTAATGTTCAAGCAAGTCTATTGAATTCACTCAATTATGGTTCAAACGTTCAACAGAAACTCCTTTCTCGATTAAGTCTCGAACTCATGAGATGAACCAATTTAAGCATTGTGAAGATAGGCAAGAATGCGTAATAGATTGGTCTTTAGGAGAGCCTCTTTCAATTATCCTCCTAACTAGGTTTACTCAACGATTCAATTAGCATATTCCAATCAAGAACTAATGAACTCAACCAACAATATACTGCAAAGATATCACAATTATGCCACTCTCGATTACATGAACAAGTGAATATAGATGTAACAATTAAATCATCCAAAAACAATTCAATACAAAACTAGAGTTATAATAAAAAAACAAATATCAATACACCAGATCCATCAAAACCCGAAAGGGAACTACTCCATATACATGGAGTAATTCATCACAAATATGATCAAAGTATAGGAAAACATAAATTGAATTCAAACTCGGGTTTTGAGTGAGGAAGGAATGAGGAAATCCTCATGTTTGTGTTCTTCCAACTCCTCCTTAGCTTACTTAGGTCTAAAGTATGTCAAAAGTCTAGAAAATAATGTTTTTCCATGTGTTTATACCAAGCAAGCTCAGGCACAAATGAAACCTCCCTTTCCTAGCTGAAATAGGAAAGCTTACAAACTTATTACTTTACATACGTCGCACTATGCTACGCATGGTGCGTAGCATTAGTGTAATTTTCTTGGTTGTAAACTCATTGAACTGAGCTTGTCTGACAAAACATTGTACGGATGCTACACACTATGCCACACACTATGCCTAGCATTAGTGTATTTTTTTTGTCAGACCCAAAAGTTACAAGTCTTTGGACTTCTCCAATTTCTGACGCACATTTGCACCGATGCATCACACTGTGCTGCACATGATGCGTCACATTAACTAATTTCCTTAGAGTGTTGCTTCTTCCTTGATTTTTGACATCCAAAAGTGATTCATGACCCACGAATACGATCTCGGCTTAATCCTTTAAGCTTTTACTTAGACTTCAAATCTCCAATTATTTGATTTAGCTTTACAACATCTATATGACTCGAAATCATTATTACAAGGCATAAATTACATAATAACTGCAAAATATGACCAATGAAAGCTCAACACAAGTATACCGCAGTGAATTAGAGTGCAATAAGCGACTAATATACGAGATTATAGCCTACCATCACTCGTGCCCACATTTTCAATCACCAATGATGCACAACTCAGGTGCCAATATTTCAATCCGTCCGACATAGAGACATGCTCACAATTATAATAGAAGTAGATAATACAAGCATAAATGGGCATGATCAATGAATGCCAGGTTTCATATTCCTGAACATGTAATGCCCCGGCCGGTCGTAAGTATGAACTTGTAATATTGTTTTAGAAATTATAAATGAAACTCCCTTGAGAAATGGAAAAAGAATGTGGAACACGTTACTTTCTTATGTCTATCTCTTGTTACTAATTCTTATATTGTTCATGGGTAAGGAAAGATAGAAGGCATCAAGTAGGCTTGTCTGGCCGGGCTATCTCGGTTGAGCGTCGATCGTGCTCCCCGAGGTCGGGGTGTGATAGACAAATCTTCCGTTGGTGCTATTGAACCAGATATCAGTAGCAATATGATACACCTAAGTCCAAATTCCCATCGATTCCTTTCTGAATCATTCCCAAGTCCCCTAGGACCCCGTCAAAACACACCAATATGTCCTAAAATACGATACCAACTTTTCCAAGGCCTCAAATCACATCAAACATAAAAAATACGAATCACACCTCAATTCAAGCTTAATGAAAACTAAGGAATTCCAACTTCTATCATCAGTGCCGAAACCTATCAATCAACTCAGATTAATCTCAAATTTTGCACACAAGTCATAAATGACACAACAGACCCATTCCAACTTTCGGAACCAAAATCCAAAACCGGTAACCACAAAGTCAACGGTCAGTCAAACTTCTCAACTCTCCAAACTTATAATTTCCAACTTTTTGCCCTTTCAAGCAAAAATCACCTACGGACCTCCAAATCAATATTCAGATACATTCCAAAGTCAGATATTACTCTGTGAAGCTATCAGAACTATCAAAACTCTATTCGAAAGTCGTTTACATACAAGTCAACATCCGGCTTCCAACCTTGGGACTAAATGTCCCAATTTATCCGAAACATCTCCAAAACTAAAGCAACTACCCCCGAAAAGTCACATAGCAACACTTGAGTATACAATAAGCAGTAAACGAGGGAAAGAGGATACACCACTCAAAAAGGGGAGAAACATGTTTGCCAAATATCAACATTTCTAGTTCACAACCCAACATCAAACACCACCCACAACATATCTATGGAGCCTTTAAGTACAATAGAATAGTAGTATGAAAGTATCAGTGACAAGGCCCTAGCTATGCCTCAAAAAACATGTACAATGTCATGTGACATAAGGCCCAGAACAAAAAAGGACTAACTAAAACCTGCTGAATAGAGGGTAACTGCCAACAGGGATCAAAGCTGCACGCTGACGAACCACTTACATCCATTAAAGATGCAACGCCCTTGGTAAAAGGGACGTTAGTATATATGGAATGGTACTACGCTCATGAAATATAATGACAATATAAAAAGGGAATAATTATAAAAGCAGCAAGTGACAACCAATGATACCCAAATGCAAAGTTAAAATAGAATAATTTTCAAAATAACAAATTAACATTTTTAGTTGGGAGATCATTAACATCTGATCATCACACCATACACGAGGCATGGAGTCCAATCACAAACTCGACTGGCTGAGATATCTCTCCATGAATCAATGTGGATCGACATGGTGATGCGAATAAAATATGATATCAAGAGTAGGAACCACCATGCACGCGACATGGTGTTCGATCTCCACCTGATCAGCTAGGCAGTCTCCCCACATATGCCGTGTGGGTTGACTTCCAATCCACGACTAACATCAATATCATCCTAATTAAGGTGAATAATCTCAACACATCAATCTCATCCCATCCAAGGGGAATAATATCAATCCATCCCTACACCAACACGTGTAGTTTCAGGTGTGGACCGTTACAACACACCCTTCCTCGACTCGCTAATGATATTTTCAAAAACATTTTTGTTTTGCACGGAAAGGAAATAGAAAAACAAATACACTCATCTCATAACCTTCCATACCACATATAGCTTCACTAGTTCTTTCAACTACTCATAATATCATTATTTCATTGGCTCTCTTGGCCATACATATGATTCTTCATTTATGGCACCATGGCTGTGTCTCATATTCCACACATTCATTTCTTTACTTTTAAGGGTCATCATCATAAACATATATAATATTCTGGAAATCATATCTTTAAGTTCACTAGAAATGAAGGCTTTAAACATAATGAGTTTCTTTCCAAATAATGGAGCAAAATGATTAGCAATTGAAGCACAAGTAAAGGATCATAAACGAGTAATACACCACTTATTCTTGAAATACTTTGTCCTAAATGGCAATACAAAGTTTCAACTCATGAGTATGTAAGGACTCAAAACACATTGGAAATACTTAGAAGCATAACATGGTGATTTACGATTGAAACACGGGTTCAAATCCTATACATTAATTAGAACAACCATGTTTAAACATTTTCCTACTAAGGGGAGCATAGCGTGATAAAGGAAGTTTGAACACGACTTGAGTAAAAAAGCATTTAAGCAAACTAATTTTTGAAATCAATTTGGAACAATTGGAACGAGAGTTTGAACAAACATTATTTAGAACTTCTGAGGAACTCATGGATTCAAATTCTAGAAAGGGAGTTTAGCCAACATACTTTGATGGAGCTCTTTTGTGATACTAACCCCCCCCCCCCCCCCACAACTCTTACAACTTCAATCTATATCAACATAATTCAATTGGACTAATATTAGTAAAACTTTTCAGATTTTTGGTTATTTTGGCATTTTATCAAACACCTAGAGTGCATAGCATTCTACTACCTCTAGTAATGATATTTCTTAATCCAATAATCTCCCCTTCCCACCAACAAGATATAATACAACATTCTTTGACTGCTAACTGCCTTCTTTAGAACCATCATAATCATCAATAAACTCACATTAACCAAATTTTACTAATTAACTCATTATAAAATGTCTACAACACCCAATGTTCCAGCTTAAGGGTGTGTTTGGAATGAAGAAAAATATTTTTCGGAAAACATTTTTCAATTTTTCAATGTTTGGTTGACTTAAATGTTTTGAAAAATATTTTCCTCGAATTGGAGAAAAATATTCCTTATCAAGAGAATGAAAATCATTTTTCAAAATTCCTTCTCAACCTTCCCCACCCTATCCCACTCTCACCAACCCACCCTACATACACCATCCAACCCATGCCTACCCAGACCACCCTCTCTCCAATTTTTTTTTTAAATTTAACTTTTTTCCCGTCACTACCCGCGCAAAAAAAGTTTTTTGTTTTACTTTTTTTTTGTAATTTCAAATTTTTATTTTTCGTTTTTTCTACACACTCCCACCCCTACCCCCTGATTTTTTTGATATATTTTCAATTTTAGTTTTTTCATCTCTTGGTTTACAGGCTCGAAATTTTACATGTTCCAAAATTATGAGTTCAGAGATTTATGTGTTTGGAAGTTTATGGGTTTAGAAATTTAAAGTTCGCGGTTCGAAAGATTATGAAATTTGTGGATTCGAAAGGTTGTTGGTTCGAAAGTTTATGTTTTCATATTTAATGTATCTAAATTGCTTATGGATACTCTTGAGAAGTTATTTTCCTTAATTTACATACCAAACACCCAAAAATAAATAAGATTACTACTTGTTTTTCAAGAAAATATTTTCCACGAAAAATATTTTTCGTTATACCAAATACACCCAAAGTATTTATGGTTTCCAAGCACTATCCAATAAGTGCTTATACTTATTTCTTGCTCGCATATTCACTAAGAAACCATGCAAGTAGGTTTAAGGTTGAAAGATTACCTCTTGTAGACTAAATCGTGATAGACAACTTTTGGAGTGTTCTTGAGATTTTGAAGAAATTCTATGGAATCTAATACAAATCCTTGTTATAACTAGTAATTGAAAGGTGGAATAATTATACAAATACACTTAAAAATTTACCTAAGTGTGTATTGGAAGCCTTGGCCAGATGAGTGACGAAGAGAAAACCCCTAGTCTTGAAATCATTTAATTTTTCTCTCTCCCCGCCCAGGTATTAATAGACACTGATACAATATTTTTCCAATGGTGCTATAGCTGTGCTATAAGGCTTTAGCTCACTGGGTTGCTAAAAAATTCCATCTTGTGCTATAGTTGTGCTTTGGTACATTAGTATTCAAGGAATTGGCAACATTAAAAGAAAGGGTAAGGGGTAGGAATCAACTTTTTTAGGTGTTGCTCAACTAAAGTAGTCGGCCTAACCTTTTTAAATTGGCATTCAAGTGTTCTACATTATTACAACACTCAAAGATTAATGAAATAATTATCCCCAAGTATCCAAATAGCTTTATTCATTCCAGTAATTTCTCATGTGGTTCAGTAAAAATTAAATGTATTCCTAAACTCAAAATTGCTCAAATTAGCTAAAGAAATTCATGGGACCTTACACATTAGCCTACCTCAACACCATAAACCTTGAGTTCTTGGTATGACTTTATGAGGGCTTACATTATCGTAGGTGCGGAGCTACAAAAGTGGCCAAGGGGTCGTAGATGCGGTTTTAGGTGAGCTGGGGGATTGCGGAAGTGCGAGGGATTTTCACACGTACAAGTTCGAAAATGCGAAGGGAGGATTGCAGAAGCAAAAATGGGTTGGTGAGGCAGGTCTGCAGAAGCAAAAATTTTCTCGCAGAAGCGCACTCGCAGGTGCGGGCTAGAGATCGCGGGTGTGTGAGGTGGGGTGTCAAGTGTAACTCTATAGATGCAGAGCTTTGACCGCAAAACCTGAACTCCAGAAGTGGCTAAAAAGTCAGCAGAAGCAAAAGGTTTGGGTAGTGTTCAAATTCAAGGGTTCGAGATCTTTAACATTATTGGACATTCGATTGGAGACAACTTTTAAGAAGGGTTCATGAGAATTCTTGAGATATCCACCTTTGATCATTTTTCTTGTATAATATTGATGGCCCATTGATTTTCCAACCTAGTTTATGTGTTTTTAAGGTGGAATTTTGAAAATTTTGAGCTAGGAATTGGAGAGTAAGATTTGGGGATTTGAGTGACGATTTAGTGTTAGAATTTGGTAAATTTGGTATGGTTGGGATCGTGGTTGAATGTATGTTCAGATTTTATAACGTTTGTAGGATTCTGAGATATGGTCCCGTAGTTGACTTTTTGAGTTGACTTCTTGACTTTTGAGTAAGAACTTAGAATTTTCATATGAAATTGATTCCTATAGCTTGAGTTGATTGTATCAAATTTTTTTTGACTAGATTCGAGGCACTCGAAAGCCGATTCACGAGGAATGGGTTTATTTGGAGTAGTGATTGTGCGGTTTGAGGTAAGTAACACTTCTTAACTTAATTATGAGGGTATGAATCCATCAAAATACATGTTATATGATTGGTATCGGGTGGCGCACATGCTAGGTGATGAGAATATGAGCATGCACCATAATAATTGTGATTCAGTCGATTCTGTGGAACTGTGTAGTCATATTAAGTGAATATTATTACAGTACTCTATGTGTTAGAGAATTTAGTTTCTGGTTTAAGTTAGAAATCATGTTTAGGCCATGTGCTAGTGCTATTGGGACCCACAACGGTCGTTCTTTGCTGTTGAGTTATTTTCTTAATTGCAATTACTTACACAGTCGCATTCATCATTGCATATCATATATCCGTCTTTGTTATCATATATTGTCACATCATGTATTATTGATTTGGGCTGCTTGACATGAATATTGTGAGCCTGAGAGACTAGGGAGATTGATGACTGAGTGAGCCAGTGGGCCTGTTTGTGAGTGATATTGATGGGATCGGGTTGCACGCTGCAACATGCATTATATATTCGTGATGGGATCCGACTGCGTGCTGAAATAGGTTTTATTAGAGCTTGGGAAGGATCCACCCTTGAAGTCTAACATACCATCAGTGACTGTAGGTTCTATTGATTCATGATGGGATCGGCCTGCATGCTGCTGCGTGTACTGTACCGTGCTGAGTGAGAATTGAGAGAGTTAGGACTCTGACAGTTTGAGTACGTACGGCTTTAATTGTGTTCTATCACATACGATATGCCTATTGGAATACAGATATAGAGATGTCATATTTCTCATATCAATCATACTTGACATATTTTATCCGTGTCGAGCTTTTTAAACCTGAAAGCATGTTTACATTTCCCGTATCGTATACGAACAAATCATGAGTTTTCTGTGAGATATTATTGTCCCATTTCCTATCATTTCTATACTGTTAAATTTTGTATTTGGAATATATTTGTTAAGCCTTTCACTCCTTTATTAAGTTGGTTGTACTCATGCTACACTTTACACTTCATGTGTAGATCCATGTATATCCAGGCATAGTGGTTGCTGAATTGGAGTTCTTACCAGTTCGGAGATTATTGAGGTAGCTGCTTTGGCGTCCATAGACCTTGACTCTCTTCCTTTATCTTTTAGTCTTATTTTATACTATTCTACTCTTCTAAATAGTAATTCAGACCATGTTATTGTATAGCTGCTCATGTACTCAGTGACACTCGAATTTTGGGGAAATATTATTTGAGTTGCAGTGTTTTCATCCATTTTTGTGAGAGTTTATTTACTTAGACCTATTTCAGTGTATTTTGAATTAAAGATGTCTATATATGCGAGTTGTCGGCTTGCCTAGTATCGTGATAGGCACCATTATGACACATGTGATTTTGGGTCATGACAAGTATGTATCAGAGCCTAGGTTACATATGTCTTAGGAGTCATGAGTAGGTTTAGTAGAGTCTAGTGGAACGTTATGGAGACGTCTGTGCTTATCTTTGAGAGTCTACTGAAACCTTAGGAAAAACTTCACATTCTTGTACCCGTGTTGTGCGAATTTATTGATTTCAGGTACTAAACTTCTATTATTCTATTCTCTTATAGATGGTGAAGACACGTGCTACCGGATTGGCAGATGGAAACTAGTACCACCAACTAGGGCCACAAGAGGCCAGGGCTGCAGTAGAGGCCGAGTTACTGCTCCCACCTCAGCAAGAGCAGCACTTGTAGACCTACCAATCTCGTGCTTAATGCAGGTTCCAAATATATTAAGCCGGTGGGACCAGCTCAGGCACCAATTGTGTCTATTGTGATTCCAGGCCTTCAGAAGGCTTTGGCTTAGTTATTGATTGCTTGCACTAGCCTTGCTCAGGTAGTTTTAGTTCAGGCCGCACCAGCCACTTCTCAGGCGGGGGAGGTACTCAGACTCTTACCTCCCATACTCCAGAGCAGGTGGTGCAAGGACTCCAGATGCCGGGGGTACTACCAACCCAGCCGGTTGTAGTTTCTTAGGTCCAGATGAGTTTTGTTATTTGTTTTGAGGAGCATAAGAGACTAGAGAAGATTGTGAGGCTCAAGCCTCCATCATTTAGTAGGGTTAAGTTAGATGTTGCTCAGGACTTCTTGGATAGGTTCCAGTGGATTCTTTACACGACGGGTATTATGGAGACTAGCAGAGTCTCATTTAGTACTTTTTAGCTATCGATGGCTGCCTTCAGATGGTGGGAGACCTATGAGAGGAGCATGCCAGTCAGTGCTGCAACACTTTCATGACACGAGTTTTCCGTTCTCTTCTTGGAGAAGTTTGTGCTACCGAACTGCATGGAGGAGTTGCTTAGGCAGTTTAAGCAGTTAGGAGGGCTTGTTTGTGACCCTGTACGAGATGAAATTTTTAGAGTTGGCTCATCATACAGTTTGGTTGGTTCCCACAGATAGGGAGAGGATTAGGAGGTTCATTGATGGCCTCAGCTATAGATTGCACTTTGTTATGACTCGAGAGAATGTGTCAACCTATATCAACCTCAACCAACTGTATGAACCTCAACCAGCTCCTAAAGATCCGATTCCCATATAAACACACTGTATCAACCTCAACCAGCTGCCCCAACTCATGCATAAACACACAAGGTATGGCCACCCGACATAATACATCGCCCATATTAACAACATCTCTTACCACAATAGCTTCCCAAAAGCAAATCCATAAATGATAGACACACGCTACTACTATAGAGTCTCTCAACAAAGGTAAACATAGAAGCAAAGTGTAAGAATCACGAAACACACCCATATATGGCAAGATAAGAGGACTCATTCCAATAAACAAGATCAAATTAAAATAAGACCGATGCTCCTCTATAACAAATCTAAACCATACATGTAATGACACCATCAAGTATGGCGGCCTCAGCCCTTAGAAGGGAAGCATATCAATGGGACGGGCCTCTCCCTCTAGGGCGCCCTCTACCCACCTATCCTCCATCATTAGCTGGATGTGGAGGTGGAGTAGAAACAGGAATGGAGCCCATGGCCTGAGCTTTGAAGAAATCATCCTCTACCAAGTCTGGGACAATCTCTTATGTTGTACCTAACATCACCAGACTCTTAAGAACCCCTCTGTGAGCGTGGCTGCTCGTATTGAGTCTATGCCAGATAATTGGAATAACTGTTATAGGACCCTCGTGCAGGTGGTGCACCAAAAGATGATGGCCCTATATGAGTACCCTGAGGTTCCTGACTAACTGGAGCACTACGAGTAGTCTGAAGAGCGGACTGGACTGACTAACTACCAGTGCCTCCGCCGTGATAGGTCATAGTTGAAGAGTAGAATCCACTAAATCCTCTAGAACCTTGGGCCTCCTGGCCTCCGTATCCTCTCTTTCCTCACCCCGAATACGATCTAACCTCATAGGAATCTCTACAACCTACTAAAATAGAGTATCAATCTCCAACTCCCAAGCATTGCTGAATATAAGACCATAACTGAGCCCCTCGATAATTCTGCGGACTCGTTCTCTATAAGAATCAAATTAGGTGCATGATGGGATAACTCACTGAACCTAATGGCACACTCTGACATCATCATGGTGCCCTTGAGAAAGTGCTCGATCTCTGTGCTCCATACACCATAAGGGTCTAGGGAACAAACTCCCTAAAAACATCTATGCAAATTGAGTCCAAGTGAGTGGTGGTGCATTAGTTGGCCTATGCAAATTGAGTCCAAGTGAGTGGTGCTGCATTAGTTGGCCTACCCTTCTATTAAGCCTGCCACAACTAATACGCTTCTCTTGGCAGCTGAGATATAGTAAAGAAACCATGTTCAACTCAAAATAGCTATGGTATGGAGAATACAGTGATACTTTTCTTGAAAACCCTGTGCATCCTTGGTAGCTGTGCCAGTGAAGGTAAGTGGACCATACTTCTTAAACCTCTTATGCTCCTCCTTTGATACCCCTGGCCAGACCTCAGGCTAAACTGGAATAATAGGCTGTTCCGGCACCACACCCGGAGTGTGACCAACATGATCCTGCTACTCTGTATAGGGCCGGTGGGAGTTTGAGCTCCTCCTCCAATCAATGAAGTAGCTTGTGCAATGGTGATCAATTCCGCCTAAGCCAATGTATCAAACATACTCTGGAACTGTGCTAAAGTTTTCTAAAGTTTGGGGGGTAACAACAGGCGCCTCCGGTGTCTGTCCCCCAACTGGATCTACTAGTCGATTTTCAGCTGCTACTATAGTAGGTGCTCTAGCTGCGACACGTGCCTCTCATTGTTCTCTACCCCGGCCTCGGCCTCTCATGGCTCTAGCAGGGGGCGCGAGTGTATGCTTGGTTGACCTAGTAGCATGTGTCCTCACCATCTGTGAAAGAATAGAGATACAAAGGCTTATACTTTGAAATCAACAAATTCGCAAAACAGGAAAAAAAGAAGTGGAATTCCTAATAGTTTCGTGGCCTCTTGAAGATAAGTATAAACGTCTCCATACCGATTCGCAAGAATCTACTAAACTTGCTCGTTACTCGTACAACCTATGAACCTAGAGCTCTGATACCAACTTGTCATGACCCAAAATCTCACCTTAGGCATCGTGACAGCACCTAGTCTCTAATACTAAGTAAGCTGATTACTTACAACAGTTTAAGCAAGTTAAACAATGATATTTTAAAGCAAAGTTTAATATATAATCCAAAATAAAGGTTAACAAGCCTATGCAACAGTAATCACAACAACCTCCCTAGACTAGGTAATGCAGAGTCATGAACTCTAACAAAATACATAAAAAGATATCAAAAATCAAAATACAATACTATTTAGATAACAAGTTGATAGTACAATAAAAAGGAGATTGTGACGACCAAAAAACTCTACCTTGAATCCTCGCGTTCAATAAGCTAACTCGACCTGAGTCCGATATCTCCAATACCTAGATCTGCACAAAAACTGTGCAAAAGTGAATTATGAGTATACCACGAGTAGTATGCACTAAGTATCAATACTAACCTTGGTAGAATAGTAATGATATGAGTTAAGATACCTACTAGTCAAAATGACATGTGCAATTTAGAAGTATAAAGCTAATAATGAAAGCAGGAATCATGGGAACAAGAATCAATATGTGTTATAAATAGCAAAGTAATAAGAACACCATTAAAGTAACATTGAAACCTAATAAGGATAATAAATAACAATCAATTAATCAAGCCATTCTAATACAAGTCTCACAATGAATTTACTCTGACCTCATCTCATAATAACAAGTAACGAGTCCCAAATCCCAAATAATATGCTTACGACACCTCGTGCCCAAATTTTCAATCACCACTGCACACACAACTCACGTGCTAATATCTCAATTCGCTCAACATGGTCACATACCTAAATTACAATGGGAGCAGATAATATAAGAATACATGAGCATGATCAATGAATGTCAGGTTTCATACTCCTAAATAGGTATAGGTGGCATGCTACGGTGTATGCTTGTGCGAGTGTACTATCACCGTCCAAGTGAACAAGTAATGTCACAGGCATCGAGTAGCCCATTGAATGCAACACAACAAGTCATGTAAGGTGCATGAAATAGACAAGGAAATCACACCATCACACGAATATCTTCAACATAATGACCCAAGCCATGACATATCATCCCTAACATATCCATCCTTATCTCTCCGTATTGATAACATCATAATAGCCACCCTTATCGCTCCGCCCAAATATTTTATATAATAGCCACCCGTATCACTCTAATAGCCACATGTATCACTCCGGTAGCTACTCGTTTGACTCTACATCAACTCCAGGTCCACACTTCAGAACCCAACAAAATATAAACACCCATTTCGATACGAGACCAACCATACCAATCCAATTATGACATAAATCAGCCTTCAAATTATTATTTGACATTTTAGAATGTTTTTACAAAAATCTCTAATTACTCTAATCCAAATAACTAATTAAATAATAAAAATAAAGATAGAATTATGACATATAATCAAATTTGGGTCAAGAATACTTACACCAATCTAAATGGTGAAAATTCCCTCCAAAATTGTGCAAAACCGAGCTCTCTAACTCAAAAAAGTAATAAAATATCAATACCCTTGAAAAAGAGTAAATATAAGTCTGCCCAGGTATTCCTCTTCGTGATCCCGAAGTACAAAATCACTAGCTGCCAAAAGCTTTCTTCACGAACGCATACTCATTGCTACGAACGCGAGCCATAATCTCTAGAAATCTTCGCGAACGTGGAGAGTAAATCTGTAATACCTTTTCCCACTTTTTCCTTATGCGCGATCACGCAAAGTCGCTCGCAGACGTGATGGAAACAACCTTCCCATCTTCACGAATGCGATCGTCTCTTCACGACTGAAAAGAACAAAAATGTCGGCTTCCACATGACTCTATGCAGATGCGATTACTTCATTACAACAACACTGAAGAATGCCAGATAACAACAATCTGCAATACAAAATATGGAGAAATGGTCGGTAGTCCTTTCGAAACACACCCGAGCCCCCTCGAACCTTGTCCGAACATACCAAAAAGTTCCATAACATAACGCGAACCTGATCAAGGACTCAAATCACATAAAAAAGCATCAAAAGTATGAATCCCGCCTCAATTCAAGCTTAATAAACTAGTGGACTTTCAACTTCTACAATTCGTGTCGAATTATATCAAATCAACTCAGAATAACCTCAAAATTTCATGCACCAAATGACACAATGGAGCTATACTAACTCCCAAAATCTCAATCCAAATAGGATGTCAACAAAGTCAACTCCCGGTAAAACCTCTCAACCTTCCAAACCTTGAACTTTCCAACTTTTGTCAAAATTCATCAAATCAACTTACAGACCTTCAAATCAAAATTCGGACATACGCCTAAGTCTAAAATCACCACACGAAGTGATTGGAATCATCAAAATATCATTTTGGAGTCATCTACTTAAAAGTCGAACTCTAGTAAACCCTTACAACTTAATCTTCTATAATAAGAATCATTCTTCTAATTAATCCTGAATCATCTAAAAACCAAATCCGACCACACATGCAAGTCATAATATAATTTAAAGCTACTCAAGACCTTAAGCCACCGAACGAAATGCTAATTCTAAAAACGAACGATCAGATCGTTACACTAACTCATTTGGCTCTTCGTCATTATATTGGGGTTTGCACTGTTTCAAAAGCTCCAATCTAATTATGTAACACAATCATGAATTCTGTCATGGTGCTTGAGATTCACCAACTAACATTTTTCACCGATTTCTCCAACTAGTGAGTTTTTCCATTGTAGTATTCTAGACAGAATAGGTGTGATACAAATTTGGGGAAGGAAGAAGAGGGAGAAAGAATGAGTAAGACTGTATTCTATTAAACTGCATATGCTAAGTTAATTAAGTGATACATCTTTTGAAGAGGTAAATAAGTTTATAATGTAGTATAGACATGTAAAAATTTCAAAAAATAGACTTTTTTAAAACTAGAGAAAAGGAAACTAAGGGCTCCTTTTATAAACTTTATTACCAATATGCTTCTATTTTTGAAATATGACAGAATATGGTCATGTTGGATATTTTACTACATGGATGCCCCTCATTTATCTCCTATGCCGAGACTCTATCAAAGGTCATTCCCCCCTTTTCTTTTTCTTTTCTGGGTCTTTTTGTGATGACCACTTGTGTTGAAAATAAATTCTGTGTCCTGAACTCTTAAAACCTCCTTTTTATATTATCTCGATTTACGTGTGTTGTCCGAACGTGAATCCGGAAAAACATTATGTGAAAATTTATAAAAAAAGATAAAGTTTGCTTTTAAGATAGATTTAAGTTGACTTCGGTCAATATTTTGGGTAATCGGATTTGGATCTGTGATTTGACGCTCCTGGAGAGTCCGTAGAAAAATATGGGACTATGCCCGAAATTGAATTTTGAGGTCCCAAGCCCGAGAAATGAATTTCCGAATAAAATAATTTTCTGGAAAATATAATAGTTTTTGGAAATGAAAGATGTTGAAATTGATGGTATCAGTCCCGTATTTTGGTTCTGTAGCACGGTACAAGTTTGAAGTAATAATTAAGTTCAACCTATGAAGTTTGGTGAGAATCGGAGTCCTTTTAGTCTAAATCGGACCTCTATTTGAGAAAATTTGAAATTTTGATGTTCTTGAGTGATTTCACTAATTTGGGGCTAAATTCATAGTTGTTGATGTTATTTTAATGATTTGATCGCACGAGCATGTCCGTAGGATATTTTGGGTTAGGGTGCATGTTGGTTTGGAGCCACGAGGGCTCAGGTGAGTTTTGGATATGCCTCAGAGTGCATTTAGACTTACAACATGACAGTTGCAGGTTCAGAGAAAGATTTGCAGGTCTCTAGAACCAAGCTCCGCATCCACTGTGGGTCTTCGTGACCGCGGTGAGCAAGACTATTTTTTGTGGCCACGGTCGATATTTAGCGATCCTCGGTGGAGCTCCACAGCCGCGGTCCTTTTCATTCTGTCTGCGGTGAAGGATTTGGAGGAGTATATAAACGGGACACTTCAACTATTTTTTAAATTTCAAAACCTTAAAATATAAGAGGTGATTTTTCAAACACTCTTTCTTTCCCAAAACACTAATAAATGATTTTTAACTCATCTCTTTCACTCTTCAACTTCTTTTTACAAGATTTCATCTTGGTATAGGGTTTTCATGGTGGAATTGGGAATTCTGGGTATAACCTAAGAATATTGAAATTTGGGGGTTTAGACCTCAAATTGAGGTCGGATTCAACCTCTATATATATATATATATATATATATATATATATATATATATATATATATATATATATATATATATATATATATATATATATATATATATATCCGGGCTGGGGGGTGAATGGGTTATCGAGTTTTGGTCTGAATTTCGGGTTTTGACCAAGCGGGACTGGGGGTTGATTTTTGTTTTTTTGAGAACAAATTTAGAAAACCTATTTTCATGCATTAGAATTGATTCATTTAATATTTATTAATATCGTTAAGTATATTGTAACTAGATTAAAGTGAATTGGAAGTGGAAATAAGAGGCAAAGTGATAGTTGAGACTTGAATTGTGTTCCTGGCATCGGGGTAAGTGTTTGGTCTAACCTTAGCTTGAGGGATTAGGAGTGGTATCTTAATTTCTATGTGTTAATTGTTGAGTATGACGTATAGGCATGGTGACGTGTATCTATATGTTGGTGTAAAGCATTCCCATGAGTCTTATACTATGATTAATGGGACTCCGTTTTCGTATTGATCATTCTTTATATGATGATTTGTTGAACAAAGCTTGTGGAAGTATTATTGGTAATTTGAACCTTAAAGAGCATTGTCTCAAGTGATAAAATGATTTGTGGAAGTATTATTGGCAATTGAGCTTTGTAGAGCACTGGCTCAAGTTGTGAGTCGAGATTTGAAGTAAATGTGGAAAAAGAGAAGAGGTTTACGATATTGGCTCCCTTACTGGAATGTTGTTACTTTTGATGTTATCTCCCTTGCTTGGATGTGATTGATTTTGATATTTGTTCCCTTGCCGGGATATGGTTGATATACTATTGTTCCTATGGCGGGATTTTATTGATTTCCTCACCCTTATTGCCTTGTGATTGTTGTTTGGTAAGGAAGAGTGTTAAAGCACGAAGAGTAATGTCGTACATGATATTTGTGTGAGAGTGTTAATGCACGAAGGGGGATTCCATGCCGATATTGTGAGGTGAAAGCACGGAGGGTGATGCCGTACTGATTATATTAATTCTTGTGGTGGGGACGAGAATAAAAGAACAAAAGATGATACTGCGCACTTGTCTTTAATTTCCTAATTCTTGCTGATTGATAATTGAGTTATGGTGTTCTTTTTGGTTATTTATTAGTTTTTGTTGTTAATTTATTCCCCCGTATGTTTTCCCCTCCTATCTTTACTTGTACATTTTTGCCTTATATTTTCTGATGTACATGATTTACAGCACATGTTTGTTTGGTAGTCTGGTCCTAGCCTCGTCGCTACTTCGCTGAGGTTAGGCTAGGCACTTACCAGCACATGGGGTCGGTTGTGCTAATACTACACTATGCACCGTGTATAGATCCCAGTGCTGCAACGTTTGGACCGTAGTGAGGTTTCTGCCTTCAGTCCATTCAGGTGACCCGAGGTAGTCCTGCAGGCGTCCGCAGGCCTTGGCATCTCATTCTATCATTTCCTTTCTGTTTTTACTTATTCAGAGGCACATTCATGCAATTGTTTTCTAACTTTATTTGTAGTATTCATAAATAGTCAATGACATTGTGACACCAAATTCTAGATAGAGGTATACTTAGTTTTCCGCAGTTTGTATTAATCTAAATTATCAAATTTTGTCTTCCGCACTATTTTATTATTATTGCTATTTATGCTATTTTTGTTATGTTATTGGGAATTTCTAAGGGATTATAAATGAAAATGGCTAAATCGGGGCAGAAAATGATTATTTATGCTATTTTTATTATTTTTGCCTAGCTTTTACTAGTAGGCGTCATCACGACTCCCGAGGGTGATAAATCGGGGCCGTGACAAGTTTGTATGAGAGATCTAGGTTTCTTAAGTCTCACAATTCATGGACAAGCTTAGTAGAGTCTGCGAGATCGGTACAGAGATGTCTGTATTTATCTCTCAGAGGCTATAAAGTAAGGAAAAACTTTACATCTATTCTTTCCTGTCGTGCGACTTGGTTTCTTATTGCTAATTGAACTTCCACTCTATCCTCTCGCAGATGGTGGGAACACATATCGCTTCATCAACTGACCAGCAGCCTGAGCCTCGAGTAGAAGCTCCTATGAGGGGCAGAGGCAGAGGCCTTGCTAGGGCTCAAGGTAGAGGCAAAGCTCGAGCAACAATATCAACCGTGGAGCCTTAAGTTGATTTTAATGACGAGTTTCTAGCCTAGTTAGTTCTAGCAGGACAAGCTCTGCTCCCAGAGGGTTTTATTGCCACCCGGGTACTTTAGGATGCTCTAGTCAGTCTAGTGGGCCTTATGGACAGTGTCACCCAAGCAAGCTTGCTTCCTGCGGCACCAGCTGTATCTTAGGCTGGAGAAGGAGCTCGAACTACTGCTACTCGCACTCCGGAGTAGATGTCTCCCCAAATTCAGACTCTAGCAGCTCAGCTAGTTGGGGCAGTTCAGCCTGGTATTATGGCGCAGATCGGGGTGGGTCCAGCTATGCCTGCTGATGCCTTGTGGAGGTTGGACAGGTTCACCAGGCTCTTCACTACTGCTTAGAATGATGCATCTTCTGAGGATCCCCATGATTATTTAGACAACTGTCATGAGGTTCTCACGAACATGGGGATAGTGGAGACCAATTTGCTACTTTTCATTTGTCTGGATCCGCTAAGACTTGGTGGAGAGATTATTATTTGGCTAGACCAGCTGGGTCACCAACTTTGACTTAGGATAAGTTTTCTCAGCTATTTCTAGAGAAGTTTCTTCCTATCACTCATAGGAAGAACTATCAGAGGCAGTTTGAGCGTCTTTAGTAGGGTTCTATTACTGTCACTTAGTATGAGACGAAGTTTACTGATTTGGCCCACCATGCTCTTCTTATACTTCCCACTAAGAGAGAGAGAGAGAGTGAAGAGGTTCATTTAGGGACTCGTTCAACCTATTCGACTTCAGATGGATAAGGAGACAAGGAGCGGATTTCTTTTCAGGATGCGGCCAATGTGGCTAGAAGATGGTTATATCTTAGGGGAGTGGTCAAGGGTTTGACAAGAGGCCTCGTCATTTAGGCAGGTTCAGTGGTGCCTCATCTGGAGGCAGAGATTCTTTTGATAGGGGTCATTCTTCCAGACCATTTCGTTCCTCACTTCAGGCTTCTCACAGTGCTCTAAGTGGCCGTGGTTTTCATATTCAGTATTCTGATTAGCAGCCCTACAGTATACCATCAGCTCCTATCAATCAACAACCACTCCAGAGTTTTTAGGGTGGTCATTCAGGCCGTCAGGGTCAGCAGTCTCAGCAGGCGAGGGGTTGTTATACTTGTGGCGATACGAGGTATATTGCTAGATATTGCTCTCGAGCATCGAGCATCTCTCAGCATTAGGGTTCCCATGCCATGGTTTAGGCTCCGAGTGTTCCACAACCCACTCAGCCAGCTAGATATGGAGGTAAATGTGCTAGAGGTGGAGGTAGAGGTATTAGAGGTGGAGCTCAAGCTGCTAGAGGTGGAGGCCAGCCAATAGGAGGCCGTCCTAGAGATATAGTTCAGAGTGGTGGTGCCCAGCCCGATGTTATGCTCTTCCAACCAGGCCTAAGGCTGAGGCCTCCGATGCAGTTATTGCAGGTACTGTTCTGGTTTGTAGGAGAGATGATTTAGTTCTATTTGATCCAGGATCTACATACTCCTATGTCATTTTATTTTGCACCGTATCTGGTCATGCCTAGTAATTCCATGAGTGCTCATGTATATGTGTCTACACCGGTGGATAATTCTATTATTGTTGATCGCATCCATCATTCACGTATAGTTGTGATTGGGGGTCTTGAGACTCATCTAGATTTGTTACTTTTTGATATGGTTGATTTTGATGTCATATTGGGGATGGACTAGTTATTACCTTACCAGCTATCTTGGATTGTCATACCAAGACGGTGACCTAAGCCTTGCTGGGGTTGCCTCTTTTGGAGTAGAGAGGGACTCCTGGTCATTCTACCGTTGTGTTATCTCATATATGAAGGCTCGGCGTATGGTTGATAAAGTGTGTTTGGCATATTTGGCATATGTTTGTGATTCTAGTGCTGAGGTCCCTTCTATGGATTCTATGCCTGTTGTCCGTGAGTTTCCTAAGTTTTTCCTTTAGACCTACCAGGTATGCCACCGACAGGGATATTGACTTTTGCATTGATTTGGCTCCAGGCACTCAACCTATTTCTATTCCGCCATATTGTATGGACCCTCCTGAGTTGAAAGAACTGAAGGAATAGTTGCAAGACTTGCTTGAGAAGGACTTTATTATACCTGGTGTCTTGACTTGGGGTGCGCTAGTGTTGTTTGTAAAGAAGATAGACATATCGATGAGAATGTGTATAGATTACTGGCAGTTGAACAAGGTTATAATCAAGAATAAGTATCCATTACCACGGATTGATGATATTTTTGATCAGCTTTAGGGTGTCAAGGTATTTTCGAAGATTAACTTGAGATCTAGCTACCATCAGTTAAGGATTAGGGCATCCGTTGTCCTTAAGATAGCTTTTCGCACTCGGTACAGGCATTACGAGTTCTTGGTGATGTCATTTGGGTTGACAAATGCCCCAGCAGATTTAATGGATTTGATGAAACGAGTGTTCAAGCCTTACTTAGATTCATTTGTGATAGTCTTTATTGATGATATTTTGATATATTCCGCAGTCGGGAGGAGCATCAACAATATCTGAGAGTTGTCCTTAAGATTTTGAGAGATAGTCAGTTGTATGCTAAGTTTTTGAAGTGTGAGTTTTGGTAAGGATCAGTTGCTTTCTTGGACATGTTGTATTAGTAGAGGGTATTTAGGTAGACCTGAAGAAGATTGAGGTAGGCAAGGACTAGCCTAGACCCACATCGGCTACGGAAATTCGGAGTTTCTTGGGTTTGGCGAGCTATTACCGTCGGTTTGTGGAGGGGTTTTCATCTATTGCATCCTCTATGACTAGGTTGACCTAGAAGGGTGCCCAGTTCAGGTGGTCAGACGAGTATGAGGCGATCTTTCAGAAACTCAAGATAGCTTTGACTATGGCGCCAGTGTTGGTTTTGCCTACATGTTCAGGGCCATATACATTTTATTGTGACACATCTCATATTGGACTTGGTGCGGTGTTGATGTAGGATGGCAAGGTCATTGCTTATGCTTTGCGACATTTGAAGATTCATGAGAAAAATTATCCAGTTCATGATTTGGAGTTAGCATCCATTGTTCATGCGCTGAAGATTTGGAGGCTTTATTTATATGGAATTTCATGTGAGGTGTTCATGGATCATAAGAGTTTACAGTATTTGTTCAAGCAGAAGGAGATAAACTTGAGCCAGATAAGGTGGTTGGAGCTACTGAAAGACTATGATATCACCATCTTATATCATCCGGGGAAGGCCAACGTAGTGGCTGATGCTTTGAGTTGGAAGTCAATCAGTATGACAGTCTTGCATATATTCTGATCGGTGAGAGGCCACTTGCTTTGGATGTTCAGGCTTTGGCTAATCAATTCATGAGGTTGGATGTCTCTGGGCCTAGCAGCATGTTAACTTGCATGGATGCCTATTCTTTATTATTGGAGCGTATTCGAGATCGGCAGTATGATGATCCCCATTTTGTGTCCTAAAGGACATGATGTAGAACGGTAGTGCCAAGTAGGTCACAGTTAGGGATGATGGAGTTTTGAGGATGCAGGGTCGTATTTGTGTGCGTAATATGGACGGATCTCGAGAGTTGATTCTAGAGGAGGCCCATAGTTCCCGATACTCTATTCATATGGGCACGACTAAGACGTATCAAGATTTGCGGCAACATTATTGGTGGAGGAGGATGAAGAAGGATATTGTTGAGTATGTGGCTCGGTGTTTGAATTGTTAGCAGGTAAAGTACGAGCATCAGAGGCCTGGTGGTTTGTTTCAGAGGATTGATATTCCCGAGTGGAAGTGGGAGCGTATCACTATGGACTTTGTTGTTAGACTTCCACGAACTCAGAGGAAGTTCGATACAGTGTGGGTTATTGTTGATAGGCTGACCAAGTCACCGTATTTCATTCCTATGGCAGTCTCGTATTCTTCTAAGAGGTTAGCTGAGACCTATATCCGGGAGATTGTTCGTCTTCATGGTATGCCCGTGTCTATCATTTGTGATCGAGGTACGCAGTTTACCTTGCATTTCTGGAGGGAAGTTCAGTGTGAGTTGAGCACACGAGTCGAATTACGCATAACATTTCATCCTCAGATGGACGGGTAGTCCATACGTACTGTTCAGATTTTGGAGAATATGTTCCGAGCATGTGTTATTGACTTTGGAGGCTCTTGGGATCAGTTTTTGCCTTTAGCAGAATTTTCCTACAACAACAATTGCCAGTCGAGCATTCAGATGGTTCCTTATGAGGCATTATATGGTAGGCGGTATCGGTCGCCGGTCGGGTGGTTTGAGCCAAGAGAGTCTCGATTGTTAGGTACAAATCTAGAACAGGATGCCTTGGACAAGGTAAAGATCATTCAGGATAGGCTTAGTACAACTCAGTCTAGGCAACAAAGTTATGCCAACTGTAAATTTCGAGTGGGAGAGGTGGCTTATAGACTTGCATTGCCGCTGAATTTATCAGCTGTGCATCCAGCGTTACATGTGTCCATGCTTCAAAAGTAGCACGACGATCCATCCCACGACTTAGATTTCAGCGCTGTCTAGTTGGAAAAGGACTTGTCCTATGAGGAGAAGCCGGTAGCTATTCTAGACCGACAGGTTCGTAAGTTGAGATCGAAGAGTATTCCTTCTGTTCATGTTCGATGGATATGTCAGCCTGTTGAGGCATCTACCTGGGAGTCTGAGTCCGATATGTGGAGCCGTTATCCCCATGTTTTCTCCGACTCAGGTACTTTATTCTTATGTCCGTTTGAGGACGAACGATTATTTTAGAGGTGGAGATGTGATCATCCAAAAGGTCATCACTTATGTTGAAAATAAATTCTGTATCCTGAGGCCTTAAAACCCCATTTTTACCTCACCTTGATTTGTGTGCACAGTCCGAGCGTGTATTCGGAAAGCCATTATGTGAAAATTTGTGAAAAATGATAAAGTTTGTTGTTAAGATGAATTTAAGTTGACTTTGGCCAACATTTTGTGTAAACGGTCCCGGACCCGTAATTTAACGGTCCTGGAGGGTCCGTAGGAAAATATAGGACTTGGTCGTATGTCCACAACGGAATTCCGAGGTCCCAAGCCTGAGAAATGAATTTTTGAAGAAAATTATTTTTTGAAAAATATAAGAGTTTTTGGAATTGAAAAGATGTTGAAATTGATGGTATCGGGGCCGTATTTGGGTTTCGGAGCCGAGTGCAAGTTTGAAGTAATAATTAAATTGAACCTGTGAAGTTTGGTAATAATCGGAGTCCGTTTAGTATAAATTGGACTTTTATTTGAGAAAATTAGAAAATTTGATGTTCTTGAGTGATTTCACGATTTTGAGGCTTAATTCATACTTGTTGATGTTATTTTCATGATTTGATCGCACGAGTATGTCCATAGGATGTTTTATGTTAGGGTGCATGTTTGGTTTGGAGCCCTAAGGGCTCGGGTAAGTTTTGGATAGGCCTCGAAGTGCATTTAGACTTGCAACATGACAGTTCCAGGTTCAGAGAAAAATTTGTAGGTCTCTGAAACCAAGCTCCGCAGTCCGTAGTGGGGTCTTAGTGACCACGGTAGGAGCTTTGTGATCGCAGTAGGATTAATGCGGTCTACGGTGAACAAGGATGTCTTCGCAGTCGTGCTCGATATTTTGTGGTCCAGTGTGGAGCTCCCTAGCCGCGGTCTATTTCATGCAGTCCGTGGTGGGGGTCTGAGAGGAGTATATAAACATGACTCTTCAGCTATTTTTCAATTTTCAAAATATATAAGGCAATTTTTCGAACACTCGTTCTCCCCCAAAACACTAGTAAGTGATTTTTAACTCATCTCTTTCACTCCTTAACTTCTTTTTACAAGATTTCATCCTAGAATCTAGAGTTTTCATAGTGGAATTGGGAATTTTGGGTAAAATCTAAGAATATTGAAATTTGAGGATTTAGACCTCAAATTGAGGTCGGATTCCAAAACCAATTTATATATCTAGGCTCGAGGGTGAATGGGTAATCAAATTTTTGTCCGAATTTCGGGTTTTTAAAAAGCGGGCCCTGCGGTCGATTTTTGACCTTTTGGGAAAAACTTTAGAAAATATATTTTCATGCATTAGAATTGATTCATTTAACATTTATTGATATCGTTATGTATATTGTAACTAGATTCAAGCGAATTGGAAGGGGAAACAAGAGGTAAACTGATAGTTGAGGCTTGAATTGTGTTCGTGACATCGAGGTAAGTGTTTGGTCTAACCTTAATTTGAGGGATTAGGAGTGGTGTCTTAATTGCTATGTGTTAATTGTTGAGTTGACGTATAGGCATGGTGACAAGTATCTATACGTTGGTGCCAAGCATGCCCGTGAGTCTTATACTATGATTAATGCGATTCCACTTCATATTGTTCATGCTTTATATGATAATTTCAATTGTTGAAAAAAGCTTGTGGAAGAAATTATTGGTAATTTGAACATCGAAGAGGGTTGGTTCAAGTTGTAAAAATATTTGTGGAAGTATTATTGGCAATTGAGAATTGTAGAGCAATGGCTCAAGTTGTGAATTGAGTTGTAAAGTAAATGTGAAAAAAGTGAAAAGGTTTATAATATTGTCTCCCTTGCCGGGATATTGTTACTTTTGATGTTATCTCCCTTGCTGGGATGTTATTGCTTTTGATATTGTTTCCCTTGCCGGGATATGATTGTTGTACTATTATTCCCTTGCCAGGATTTTATTGTAATTTTATTGATATCCTTGCCCTTGTTGCCGTGTGATTGTTGTTTGGGTAAGGAAGAGTGTTAAAACACGAAGAGTGATGCCGTGCATGATATTTGTGAGAGACTCTTAATGCACGAACGGTGATGTCGTGCCGACATTATGAAGTAAAAACACGAAGGGTGATGTCGTGCCGCATAATGTACAATGTCGTGCCATGATATGAGTGATAAATGCACGAAGGATAATTTCATGTGATGATTATGTGAGGTAAAAGCATGAAGGGTGATGCCGTGCACTTGTCTTTGATTTTTTTTGGTTCTTGCTGATAATTGAGTTATGATGGTCTTTTCGATTATTTATTCGTCTTCCATCGTTACTTGATTTCCCCGCAGCATGTTTTCCCCCTTCTATCTTTACCTATACATATCTGCCCTTTATTTGCACACATTTATTTGGTAGTCTGGTCCTAGCTTCATCACTACTTCGCCGAGGTTAGACTAGTTACTTACTAGCACATGGGGTCGGTTGTGCTAATACTACACTCTGCACTATGTGTAGATCCCGATGCTTCAGCTTTTGTACCGCAGTGAGGTTGCTACATGCAGTCTATTCAGGTGACTCGAGGTAGTCCTGCAGGCGTCCTCAGGCCTTGGCGTCTCATTCTGTCATTTCCGTTTTATTTTTACTTATTCAGAGGCAGATTCGTGTACTACTTTTCAGGCTTTATTTGTCGTATTATTAGATGGTCCATGACATTGTGACACCAAATTCTGGGTAGAGTTGTACTTAGACTTTCACAGTTTGCATTAATTTGAATTATCAAAGTTCATCATTCGCATTGTTTATTTATTTATTTATTATTATTATTATTATTATTATTATTATTATTATTATTATTATTATTATTATTATTATTATTATTATTATTATTATTATTATTATTTCCGTTATTTTTGTTATGTTGTTTGGAATTACAAAGGGATTAAAAATGAAAATGGTTAAATAATTAGAGTAATTGGCTTGCCTGGCTTTTACTAGTTGGCGCAATCACGACTCCCGAGGGTGAAAATTCCGGATCGTGACACTCTTTTTCATTTTATTGTTTCCTTTGTAATAAATTTTGCACTCTTTTTCAATTTTTTTAAATTTACTTTTTTTATAGTTATGCTTTTCTTTGTTTATTCTTTATATCAACAATCCCTCACACCTTTTCATTTTTTTTAATTCTTTTCATCATTTTTCTTAATTTTGTTTTTCTTCCTAGCAAAATCTCTTCGACCAAAATATTTGTCAATTTTTTTCACGTTTTTTACACCTTTTTCATTTTATAACTATCATTTTTTATTTTTAATAATATTCTGCACTTTTTTAGTTTTTATTTATTTATTTATCTATTTTTTGTAGTTATTTTGTCATGTTAATTTTTTTCTTTTGATTCTTTTTCCTTTTTTCTAGTGACAATCCCCAATTTTATTTTATTATTATTATTATTATTATTATTATTATTATTATTATTATTTTTCACTATATATTCTTACAACAACAATAACAAACACAGTAGTTTCCCATAAGTGGGATCTAGGGAAGGTAAGATGTACACAACTTTACTCCTAACTCTTGAAGGGCTGAGAGGCTATTTTCGACAAACCCTCGACTAGAGAATGACTAAAGAAGAAAAGGTAATTGCAATAAGTAGGAATAATATCAAGTTGAAATAAGATTGGATGCAAGAATGCAGTAGGTCGTAATAGCCATCTATGAATAAAAGATATCATACTAACACTAATGCTAGCACACTAAGTAAGACAAAGAGAAATGCTCGACTACCTACGAGTCTTCTATTCTAATCTTTGACCTCCACACCTTTCTGTCTAGGGCCATATCCTCAATCAGCTCCAACTGCGTCATGTCCCGCTTAATAACCTCTCCCCAATACTTCTTAGGCCTACCTCTACTCCTCTTGCTGTCCACCGAGGCTACTCGCTCTCACCTTCTAACTAGGGCTTCTATACTTCTTCTCATAACATGTCCGAGCCATCTCAACCTCGCCTCCCACATCTCATCCTCGACAGGGCTACTCCCATATTTTTCTCAAAAAACTTCATTCCTGATCTTATCCAACTAGGTATGCCCACATATCTACCTTAACATCGTTATCTCAGCTACTTTTAGTTTCTGGGTATGAGAGTTCTTGACTGGCCAACACTATGCTCCATACAACATAGTAGATCTAACTACAACCTTGAATAACTTACTTTTTAAGACTCAACTGCATATTTGTATCACACAAGACACTGAGAGCGAGCCTCAACTTCATCCATCCTGCTCCGATACGATGCATGGCATCTTCATCAAGCTCTCCAGTACCTTGTATTACAGATCCAAGATACTTGAAACTACCTCTCTTGAGGATGACTTGCATATCAAGCCTCACCTCCGTATCCCCTTCCTGGATACCATTGCTGAACTTGCACTCCATGTATTCCGTCTTGGTTCTGCACAACTTGAAACCCTTAGACTCTAGGGTTTGCATCCAAACCTCCAGTCTCTCGTTAACATCTCCCATTGTCTCATCAATTAAAACTATGTCATCCAAAAATACACCATGGTACCTCACCTTGAATGTGTCTCGTGAATGCGTCAATTGCCAAGAGTGGACTAAGAGTTATTCCCTGGTGTAATCCCATTATAACTAAAAAGTGTTTTGAGTCTCCTCCCGTTTCCCTAACTCAAGTCTTAACTTCATCATACATGTCCTTAATAACCCTAATGTAGGATACTTGACCCCTTTAGCCTCCAAGCATAGCCAAAACACCTCTCTTGTGACTTTATCATATGCTTTCTCTAGGTCAATGAACACCTTGTGTAAGTCCGTCTTCATCTTCCTATATCACTCCACCAATCTCCTCACAATGTGAATGACTTACATAGTCAACGCCCCGACATGAAACCGAAGTGGTTCTTAGACATGGAAACGGTAGTCCTCGCCCTCACTTCAACCACCCTCTCCTAAAATTTCATAGTATGACTTAGCAGCTTAATCCCACTATATATTTTTATTTTTTAAATATTATTATTTCCAGTATAATTTGTGTACAAAATTTTTTTGTCACTTTTTTTCACTTTCTTTTATTTTTTATTTTATATTATTCTTGTTTACTTTATTTTTAATAAAATTATGCACTTTTGTATTTATAGTATATCAATATGTAGTATACCACGAATATTGGGTATACCATTTACATACTCAGCGTTAAACACTAGTCATGGTATACATGTCTAATACATAAAGAATATCAAGAATACCACGATTCAATAATAATCATAGCATCCCAATGTGTAACATATCAAGAATATTGAAAATACCATTTAATATACTCAAACAAAGTGCGCCATTATTCATTACTAATCATGGTATATATATGTGTAGTTCACCAAGAATATTAAGAACACCACAGTTTAATAAAAATCTTGTGTAGTATACTAAGAACATTGGTAATATACTCAAATAAGGTATACCATAATTCACTAAGGTATGGTATACCAAAAATATCATGATTGTGGAATCATATTATGCATTGTTATTATCCAAATCTTAATCTTTCTCTTCTACTCTCTCATAGACGGTGAGGACTCGCGCTTCAGCATGTGGCAGAGAGGTCGCATATAAGAATCCACCCAGTTATTTTGCTTTCCCGATCCCCATTTTCCTAATTTAGGCTCTCCGTATGTGCTTTTACTGTTTTATAACTTGCGGGAATGGTTGGTTTGGTTTTGGAAGGGTTGGGGTTAAAATCAGAATAATTAGTTCATTAATAGTGGCCTAGTTGGCCAAGTTTTACCTGAGTCAATTTTTTTTGAGTAAAAGACCTCGGAACAGGGATTTGATGATTCCAATAGGTTTGTATGATGATTTTGACTTGGGCGTGTGTTCATATGAAGTTTTGAGTGATCCGGGGGCATTTCGATGCTTAACATTGAAAGTTGGCACATTGGAGGTTTTTAAGTTCTTTAAATTTGATTTGAAGTATAATTTAATGTTATCAAGGTCCAACTGAGATTTCAATCCTGGGAATAGGTCCATATGGTAATTTACAACTTGCATGCAAAATTTTCCATCATTCCGAGTTGTCTAAGTATGATTCATCGCATGTTGTTCTAGTTGAAGAAGTTTGAAGTTCACAAGTTGATTAACTTGGTTTTGAGGTGCGATTTTTAGTTTTGATATTTTTTTATGTGTTTTAGGCTTCGAGAAAGTCCATATTACATTTATGAACTATTAGTAAAGTTGGAGGGGGGTCCGGGTGGCTCGGGTGAGTTCCCAACCACCCCGAGCTAAGTTTATTTTCTACAATTTTGTTGTTCTAGTTTCTTTCTTCATGAGCATAAAAAATGCCTCGCGTTCGCGATGACAGAAATAGGTCTAGGGGCTTTTGTTCTACGTGTTTGCAATAGAAAGGTCGCTATCGCGAAGCTTTTCAAACACTAGCCTCCGTGTTTGCAACTCGCTGGTCGCGTTCGCATAGAAGGCCTGGGGCTGGGGCTGAGGCTGAGGCTGGGCAAATCAAATGCCCTTCGTGTTCAAAAAGTTGTGTAGGGTCTGTTCAACGCTTTCAAGTGGGTCTTCTCCCGATCGCGAAGAAGCTTTTCGCGGGTTTTGGCAGTTTCGCCTTCGTGATCGTGGGGGCATTTTGCAATCGCGAAGAAGGAAGACCTGGGCAGAAACTTGATTAAAAATGGGACTTAGGCTCATTTTGTTCATTTATCTCAACTTGTGGCTAATTTTAGATTTTTTGGAGAGGGGTTTTCATCTAGTACCTTGAGGTAAGTAATCTCTACATAATGTGAGTTTAATACATAGATTATGGGTAAATGTTTACATATAAATTATGGAAATTTTAGAATTTTGTTGAAAAACATATATTTGGGTTAAAATGGGATTAGACCATAAAAATGATTATGGAATGAATAGAAATTATATATTTGTGTTCATGAGGTTATGAAAAACATTTATTTAGAAAAATTGGGTGAATCTTCGGAATCTTCCAAATTAGGTTGGGTAATTACTCTAATAGTTAAATTATGAACTTTTGAGCATATATTGATTAGTTTGTACGATCTTTGGCTAGTTTCAGACTGCTAAGAACTAGATTAAGGCTATTACTGTGATTTGTAGACTAGGAAGAGGACTTGGAAATGAGGTAAGTCTCTTGCCTAACTTTGTAAGAGAGAATTATACATGTAGGTGTTTTAAATTGTTATTTGCTAATAATTGTGGGTTCAACATATGCACGATGTGATGAAAGTCTGTAAGTAACTAAAATTATGCTGATGTCCGGGTAGACTTAGAACTTTACGATGCAATACTTGTATTACTTGAACCAACCTTGGTAGTTTAATTACTTGAATTAATAATTAAAGTTGGATATGGGATTTATGAGACCGAGCTTCATTACCTTGATTTTTGGCAGAATACTTGATTGTTAATACAAATTATGCCTTCTTTGAGTATTAATCCTATGCAGTATATTTTGATATATCTATGATTCGCAACGGTGGACCCTAGGTAGTGTACACACTATTCTGGATCGGTCCACATGACCTCGACATAAACCGTATATGATATTCCTAGGAGTTTGATTATACTTGATAATTCTTCTTGACTTGAGACTTGACAATTATTCGTTACGTGTTAAAAATTGACATATGGTAATTGGAGATTTAAATTGACATTTATGTTAAAGAATCACTATTGATTGTTCCATTCCATTGTAACTGTTGTATTTCATGCCTAGTTATAATTCCCGCATGTTATTTATTGACCTCTAGTAAGAGTCGATGTCGACCTCCCGTCACTGCTTCTTTGAGGTTAGACTAGATATGTTCTAGGTACATGTTATTTATGTACTCATGCTGCGCTTATGCACTAATCGTGTAGGATCTAAGGCAGGTACATCTGATGTCCAGTCAGGCGTGCATCCCCTTTACATGGACATAAAGTGGTGAGGTGCTTCCTATGCTCTGTTTTGCAGCACGCAGAGTCTCCTCCTTACTGTATTTACTTTTTTGTCTATCATACTTCGGATAGTAGTTGTAGGATGCTTTGTATATTCTATTACTTTACTCATGTACTTGTGACACCGGGTTCTGCGAACTGTGGCTAGATATTCATGATTTTTTGTATATCAATTTCACTTCTCACTCATATGTTTTATTTTATGCTTTATATCACTCTGGTTATTTACTCATAGGTTCTTGATTAAATAAAAGTCATGACTTTAAAAATATTAAAATAAATAATTAAATAGATAATTTTGCATTGGCTTGCCTAGGGGTGACGTTGAGCTCCATGACGGAAAATAGTGGGTGGATCGTGAAAGCTTGATATCAAAGCACTAGGTTCACATAGGTCTCACAAGTCACGAGAAGGCCAAATAGAGTCTGGCCGATCGGTGTAGAGATGTCCGTACTCATTTTCGAGAGGCTATAGGGTGTTAGGAAACATCTCATTCTTCATCTCCTATCGTGCAGCTATGTTCTATTAAGTATATTTCTCTTATTAGGCCACAAATGGTGAGAACGTGTGCAGTAGATGTAACCGGCAGTAGAGGAGCTCCTCCCATTGTTGCTAAAGGCCGAAGGAGGGCTCCAAGTCCAGTTAGAGGATGAAGGAATCCTAAAGGTTCTACTATTATACCACTAGTAGATCCAGTGAAGGATCAATCATTGAGGAGCACGATGAGACGCCTACAGTAGAGCTTTGCTTGGTAAATTTCATGACCGCACTGGGATTTTAGGAGGTCATGTGCTGTATGCTGTGGTTCATGGATTTTATTTTAGGAGGTCATGCGCCGTAGAAGTGGTTGGACAGATGGACTAGGCTACATCCTCCCGTCTTAGGCGGTGAGTGATATGCTGACCTATTGGACTTTATTGATTGTTGTAGAGACATGCTGCACAATATTGGAGTATTGGATCCAACGGGGTCGACTTCACCATATTTCACTTGAAGGACAAGGACTGTAGATGTTGGTAGTCTTATCTTTGTAGCAAGCCAATGAGTTCACCTCCCTTTACTTGGGACTAGTTAACATGTCTCTTTCTGGAGAGATATATCCCACCCTCTCATAGGGAAGAGCTACGGTATTAGATTGAGTGGTTCCAGCAAGGACATATATCGGTGTTCGACTATAAGATCAGGTTCACTGAGTTGTCTTGCCATGCACTTATGATTATCCCCAATAATGTAGAGAGAGTGCAAAGGTTTATTGCAGGCTTGTGTTATGGAATCTAGGTTACTATGCCTGAGAGGTTGAGATGGGAACTTCTTACGAGCAGTTTGTGGTGATAGTTCAAAGGATAAAGGCAACAGTCAGTAGGGCCAAGAGCATAGGCCGAGGGACAAGAGGCCTCGATATTTGGGAGGACTAAATGGTGCTCCACCTAGGGGTAGAGGTCACTTTATGAGAGGCTACTATAGCATGCCCATATATTCAGCACCACCATCTTCTCGGGGTGCTCCAGTGTGGCCCTATTTCAGCGGCTTTCTAGAGAGCTCCTACCATCCACCGGCTATTCTAGGTTCTTCCAGTGGGTATTCAGGTCACCAGGGTCAGAACATGGTAAGTCATCTTCCATATTAAGAGGTTTCTATGAGTATGGGGAGCTTAGTCATATGAGGTGATTTTGCCCTAGGCTTCAGGGCAAGGCATTATGGCAGCGCCATCAACCATGATCACTATCACACATCCTTTTGGCTACTACAAGCCGGTGAAGGGCGTAGATAAGGGAGTTTTTCTAATTAAAGGACAATCGAAATGGATTCAATTATTTAAGAGATTTCAGAGTCACTACTTGGGAGATTTATGGTGTCCCAAGTCACCGTTTAGAATACCGAATCTAGGAAAGAATGACTCTGTTTAACAATCCGCGAACTAGAAATCCGAGTAAGGAATTCTGTTAACCCGGGAGAAGGTGTTAGGCACTCTCGAGTTTCATCGTTTTAGCTCGGTCGCTCAACTATTACATTTGGCTTAAATTATATGATTTTTTACAATTATGAACCTTTGTGCCATTTTGAACCTTTTAACCACTTTTATTATTATTTTTAAAGAGAATTGCAATTGTCGTTAAAACATATCTCGAACCACGTCACATCAATACACCTGCGATTTTTGACACATTTCAATTTCGCTGGGATTTTAATTTGGGTCACATAAATGTGCACCCGAATTTAGGAAAGGTGAATTATTAAAATAACTCGCCTAAGGAAATTACGCGTTCACAAGTTTGCGAGAATTCCGCATATTTTGACCAATTCAAGGTGAAAAATGGGGTTGCTCCCTCGGCAAACTGGGCCATGAAATTTGCTAAATGGCACACCTCGGACTCTAAGGATTAATTCAAGATTAACTAAAGCGAGGGACGTGCAATCGTTAGTTTATTTAGCACAACTCGCCTCAATTTATTATTTTAAAGGACATCTCTAATGCAAACTATAGTTCTCTACTAAATTAATCTCTAATAAAATCTGATTAGGGAACATTTCATAGCTTAGGCCTCAACTTCAAACCATTGGGCTTTGAAATGAGCCCAAGGATGATGAATCCTTTATCCAACCTGATCGAACCGGCCATTGATGAGTCTCAGCAAATTAAGGCCAAATTGGGTTGTGCATTAGCCATGATTGAGGCCCAGCTCATCATAGACGGGCTGTTGAGCCCTGATCCTTAGTGGATCCAATCCACACGAGATCCTTATTCGAATATAAACTTGCACAATTATTTCCAGCAAATTTTATAATGATAAAAATATGTGTTTGATCTATGTAAGTAGGCTGTTAATTATTCAAAAAAGTTCAGGGAATTAACATGAAACATCTAATTAGACCCTGAAACTTAGACAGATGACTACTAATTTTAATACAAAATTAATTATAAAGGTGCTTCCTAATTTAAACTGAGCATATGCAAAATGGCAGGAATAAACATTTGATTTCCAATTTCATGTTATTGAAGTAAACAAATACCACACTCATGATCTCCCTATGATGATTGACAGATTTCAAAACCCTAAATTGACTTACTTAATCCAGCATTATACTAGACGAATGCTCTACTACAAATCATAACAAAATCAAAGTAAGTTTTCTAGTCAGTCCTTATACAATCCATATACAAACCATAAGAACTAGGATAAATTAGATAAGCTTATAAGTTAAACTACATAGACAACCGTACACTATTTCCTAATCAACTATATAATCCAAGTAAACACAAATCAGGAAGCCAGGCTTCTGTTCCATTTTAATTTAAGGAATTACATCAAGGATCTTTTGAGTGTGTACCTGGAATGAAGCAAAGGAGAAGACCTATGAGTAGGCAGTCACAAAGAACAACATCAATAGCAACAACAAATAACCCCAAATGTAGTGAATGGACCCCAAGTTAATGAAACAGTAGATTCAGCACTTTCAAAAGACCAGGAGATGCAACTTGCACAACTAATACTAATTTCAAATAGCCAAAATAATTCGAACTTCACCCAAACATGAACCCAACAGTTAGCCTTTGATCCATGATAAGAAGAAGAAACCATAACTGGTTTTAGATAAAAAATTTGAAGTTTTGAACTCAAAAATCAATTGATTTAGTAGCAGCCCTCTGATTTTTATTCAACCCCCTCTTTCTTTCCTTCAAAGGCAAGAGTGCTAGTGTATATATATATATATATATGCTCATACATAGGGCTACCTTCAGATTTTAAGTTGCCTCTTAGTCCCTATTTTATTTACTACCTTAGTCCTCTATTTCCTAGCTTGCTACCCAAGTTACCACAAATAGAAATCTCCAATTCGTTCCCTATTCTGGAAGCTTCTTAAATCATCTGTCAAAGATTCCTTGATAACTTACCCAAATTAACCTTGAACTGCTCCTGAAATTACTAACCCTAGCCCATTTCTACCCTAGTTATCTTAATAGTCCTAGCTCAACTACAACCAAACGTTCTAAGGTCTGAATCAAAGGACCCAAATAATTCTGAAGGATAACAAAAATCTAGATCAACAAATACTACTAACAAAACAATACAATTATGCATCAATAGGTCCATCCAGAACAAAATTATAAAAAAAAATCATAATAAGAACCAAACTCAATGAATAAACACGGATCACAAACAACCTCAAACTAATAAAGTCAGCAAAAAACCGAGTAATGAACAAGTCCATCCAGAAAAAGATTATAAAAAATCAAAACAAAATCAAACTAACAAAAATCAAACTCAAGGAATAAACACAGATTGCCTCCCAACAGACAGTCTCAAACTAATAACATTAGCCAAGATAGAACAATGAACAAAAAAGTGAAAGATATTTTGGAGAGGAAAAACACAATAAGAATATGTATTTGACCAACGAAACAACTATGGATTTTACTACACAATAGGCTGAAAAAACATAGACTGAGTCAAACAGAACAAGAAAGAAGGAACCATGAAAACCTAAACCTATTAAACCAAACAAAAAACTGACTTACAGAAAGATATTTAATTAAAATTAAGGTGATTAAATGACTTAGCTTAAATTCCGGGCTTCAGGAGCCATATGAATCGCTTATAGGGCTCCGGCTGAATTTAATTTAGAATTCGAACTAGATGAGGATGATTCGAGGGCCATGAGTCATGGATTTGAGTTGAGGGGTGCGGGGAGGATGCATGGTGTTGATTTGGCGGCTTTTGGAAGCAATTGTATTTTGACCAGATTGTTCAAATTAAGATTTGAGGAATTGTGGTATGATTCGAGGGACACCGGTGTTAGATCTGTGATGAGGATAGGGCGAGGAGTCTAGGGTATAAAATTTGGGGTGTTTTGTTGCCGGTCGCCGCCGTGGATGGCGGGGCTGTCGAATTTCAGCCGAATATTCGACGAGATGGGAAATATTTGAGGGTAACCGGTGGTGGGGTTGGAATGGGGAGGGTGAAGAGGTGATGTGGTGTAGTTTTGGGGTTCATTGGAGCTACGCCAGCAGCGGAGACGAGACGGTGGAGGGAGGGTGGAGGTTGGGTGGCGTTGCACCGGAGAGGCTAGGGTATTTTGGAGACGGTTTGGAGGGGTGGGGATGTGTGTTTGGATAGTATTATATTTTGTCCAGGCTAGTTCCAGACCGTTTGATCTATTCAGATCAACGGTCCAGATCAATAGGGTCAAAACATCATCATTTTACTGAGGGGTGGGGATGGACCGGATCAGGTTTTTGGCTGGGTCTGGGTAATTTTGGCCTAGCCCAAATAAGTACTAATTCCTTTCAATTTTCAGCCATTATCTCCCTTTTTGTTGTTTTTTGTTTTTTTATTATTAAAAAAGTATCTTTTATTTTGTTAAAATGCTAAACTAAAAATAACAAAGACCTATTTTGATTCCAAATCAAAATAAATCATTTTTAAAAACTAATTCCCTTGATAAATTTGAAAATTAAAACAAAACAATATAAGACCTATTTTTGTTATTTTCCTTCCTTTTCCCCTTTTTTTTCAAATTAAATCCTAAAATCAAAATTAACTCCTAATAAGACAAAATTAAATTAATTAGCTCTAATTGACAATTATCACAAATAATTAAATACAAAAGACAACCTGTAATAATTCCAAAATTAAAATTAAAAACAAAAGTAAACTAACTACTGATTCCTAAAATATACAAAGTACTCTAAATGCAATGCATGTATTTTGGCCTAGTTCAACTACAACCAAACGTTCTAAGGTCTGAATCAAAGGACCCAAATAATTCTGAAGGATAACAAAAATCTAGATCAACAAATACTACTAACAAAACAATACAATTATGCATCAATAGGTCCATGCAGAACAAAATTATAAAAAAAATCATAATAAGAACCAAACTCAAGGAATAAACACGGATCACAAACAACCTCAAACTAATAAAATCAGCAAAAATAGAGTAATGAACAAGTCCATCCAGAAAAAGATTATAAAAAATCAAAACAGGATCAAACTAACAAAAATCAAACTCAAGGAATAAACACAGATTGCCTCCCAACAGACAGTCTCAAACTAATAACACTAGCCAAGATAGAACAATGAACAAAAAAGTGAAAGATATTTAGGAGTGGAAAAACACAATAAGCATATGTATTTGACCAACGAAACAACTATGGATTTTACTACACAATAGGCTGAAAAAACATAGACTGAGTCAAACAGAACAAGAAAGAAGGAACCATGAAAACCTAAACCTATTAAACCAAACAAAAAATTGACTTACAGAAAGATATTTAATTAAAATTAAGGTGATTAAATGACTTAGCTTAAATTTCGGGCTTCAGGAGCCATATGAATCGCTTATAGGGCTCCGGCTGAATTTAATTTAGAATTCGAACTAGGTGAGGATGATTCGAGGGCCATGAGTCATGGATTTAGTTGAGGGGTGCGGGGAGGATGCATGGTGCTGATTTGGCGGCTTTTGGAAGCAGTTGTATTTTGACCAGATTGTTCAAATTAAGATTTGAGGAATTGTGGTATGATTCGAGGGACACCGGTGTTAGATCTGTGATGAGGATAGGGCGAGGAGTCTAGGGTATAAAATTTGGGGTACTTTGTTGCCGGTCGCCGCCGTGGATGGCGGGGCTGTCGAATTTCAGCCGAATATTCGACGAGATGGGAAATATTTGAGGGTAACCGGTGGTGGGGTTGGAATGGGGGAGGGTGAAGAGGTGATGTGGTGTAGTTTTGGGGTTCATTGGAGCTACGCCGGCAGCGGAGACGAGACGGTGGAGGGAGGGTGGAGGTTGGGTGGCGTTGCACCGGAGAGGCTAGGGTATTTGGGAGACGGTTTGGAGGGGTGGGGATGTGTGTTTGGACAGTTTTATATTTGGTCCAGGCTAGTTCCAGACCGTTCGATCTATTGAGATCAACGGTCCAGATCAATAGGGTCAAAACATCATCATTTTACTGAGGGGTGGGGATGGACCGGATCAGGTTTTTGGCTGGGTCTGGGTAATTTTGGCCTAGCCCAAATAAGTACTAATTCCTTTCAATTTTCAGCCATTATCTCCCTTTTTGTTGTTTTTTGTTTTTTTATTATTAAAAAAGTATTTTTTATTTTGTTAAAATGCTAAACTAAAAATAACAAAGACCTATTTTGATTCCAAATCAAAATAAATCATTTTTAAAAACTAATTCCCTTGATAAATTTGAAAATTAAAACAAAACAATATAAGACCTATTTTTGTTATTTTCCTTCCTTTTCCCCCTTTTTTTCAAATTAAATCCTAAAATCAAAATTAACTCCTAATAAGACAAAATTAAATTAATTAGCTCTAATTGACAATTATCACAAATAATTAAATACAAAAGACAACCTGTAATAATTCCAAAATTAAAATTAAAAACAAAAGTAAACTAACTACTGATTCCTAAAATATACAAAGTACTCTAAATGCAATGCATGTATTTTTGTGTTATTTTTTATGCATTGAAAATGCACACACGACTGCAAACAAATAATAGAACATGCCACAAAAACATTTGAAATTAAATATAACTAAAATAACAAAAGGAAATTATTTTGTTTGAAATTATGAGAGTAATTCATATAGGGCAACAATCACGTGCTCACAGCTGCCCTCTTTTCTCGGAAACATGAAGAGTTTTCATGCAAAGATAAGTGAGCAAATAAGAGCGATTTTTGTTCGTTTGAATACTCCGTGTGAAGCATTTTTGAAAAGTCTGACCGCACCCTACTTTCGAGGTTGCCTACATATCCTTGGCTAAAAAGGAATCAGGTCAGTGGAGTTCGGGAGTGTTTGGTAGCTTGGACTACCAGGAGCTGTGATTTCACTGCTGCTGCTGCTACTGCTACTGCCGCCGCTAGACCCCATTATTACACCTTGTGAAAAATGAAGAATCTAAACTAATCTATGAACTACGGATTACAAAAGAACCTATCTACGTCTTCAATCTTATTCTTGATCCTTGTTATTTTTCTGCCTTGATTTTCTTCCTGCAACTCTTCGTTGCCTTGTTGACTGATATTTCTTCCCATAAACTTCTTGTTGCTTTGTTGACTTCTTGTTTTCTCATTTTCTATGTCTAATGCCGAATTGCTGGACTTGAAATGTATTCCCTTGTTCTGCAGGTGGATGTCTGATTACCAAAACTCTGAACTTTGAAAATTATTCCTTTATTCTGCAGGTGGACGCCTGATTATCGAGACTTAAAATTTTGAAAAACATTCTCTTATTCTGCAGGTGGGTGCCTGACTACCAAAGCTTGAAATTTTAAAAAAAATTCCCTTATTCTGCAGGTGGATGCCTGATTATCAAAACTTGAAAATTTGAAAAATATTCCCTTATTCTGCAAGTGGGTGACTGATTACTAAAACTTGAAACTTGAGAAATATTCCCTTATTCTAACAGGTGGGCGTCTGGTTACAAAGCTTGAAAATTTAAAAAGTATTCCCTTGTTCTACAGCTGGGCACCAGATTACCAAAGCTTGAATCTTAAAAGCATTCCCTTGTTCTACAGGTGGGCGCCTGATTACCAAAAGTTGAAACTTTGAAAAATATTCCCTTATTCTGCAGGTGGGCGCCTCATTACTGAGACTTGAAATTTTGAAAAATATTCTCTTATTCTGCAGGTGGGTGCCTGACTACCAAAGCTTGAAATTTTAAAAAATATTCCCTTATTCTGCAGGTGAGTGCCTGATTATAAAAACCTGAAATTTTGACAATATTCCTTTATTCTGCAGGTGGGTTCCTGATTACCAAAACTTGAAACTTCAGAAATATTCCCTTTTTCTGACAGGTGGGAGCCTAGTTACAAAAGCTTGAAATTTTGAAAAGTATTCTCTTGTTATACAGGTGGATGCCTATTTACCAAAGCTTGAATCTTAAAAGTATTCCCTTGTTCTACAGGTGGACGCCTAATTACCAAAACATGAAACTTTGAAAAATATTCCCTTATTCTGCAGGTGGGCGCCAAATTACCAAGACTTGAAATTTTGAAAAATATTTCCTTATTCTGTAGGTGGGCACCTGACTACCAAAACTTGAATATTTGAAAAATATTCCCTTATTCTTCAGGTGGATGCCTGATTATCAAAACTTGAAAATTTGAAAAATATTCCCTTATTCTGTAGGTGGGTAACTGATTATAAAAATTTGAAACTTGAGAAATATTCCCTTGTTCTAACAGGTGCGCGCCTGGTTACCAAAGCTTGAAATTTTGAAAAGTATTCCCTTGTTCTACAGGTGGGGGAGCCTGATTACCAAAACTTGGAATTTTGAAAATATTCCTTTATTCTGCAGGTGGATGCTGGATTATCAAAACTTGAGATTTTGAAAAATATTCCGTTATTCTGCAGGTGAGCGCCTGACTACTAAAGCTTGAAATTTTGAAAAATATTCCCTTATTCTACAGGTGGGTGCCTACTTATCAAAATTTGGAGAAATATTCCCTTATTCTAACAGGTGGGCGCCTGATTACCAAAGCTTAAATTTAAAGAATATTCCCTTGTTCTCCAAGTGGGCGCTTGATTACCAAAACTTGAATTTTGAAAAATATTCCATTGTTCTACAGGTGGGCCCTTGATCATAAAAACTTGAATTTGAAAAATATTCCCTTGTTCTCCAGGTGGGCGCCTGATTACCAAAACTTGAATTTTGAAAAATTTTCTCTTGTTCTATAGGTGGGCGCTTGATAATCAAAACTTGAAATTTTGAAAAAATATTCCCTTGTTTTGCAGGTGGGCGCCTGATTGCCAAAACTTGAATTTTGAAACATATTCCCTTGTTCTACAGGTGGATGCCTGATTATCAAAACTTGAAATTTGAAAAATATTCCCTTGTTCTACAGGTGGACGCCTGATTACCAAAACTTGAATGAAACTAAAATATATTCCCTGAGACTGCTACTTGTGTACCTGATCACAACCAAACAAACAAAACACAAGAAATTCTTTCTGCCCCAGTTTGGTGCTAGGCGGATCTGTGAGTGTTAATCAGATCCCCTTAAAGAATATCTCTAAATCTAAGCTAAGTCCCATTATCCAGGAGGGTCCTGCCAATTCTTAACTGATGACAACTTTGTGACTATGTTATATTTCTCAAAAGGTATTAATTTCCACTATGTCTTGTTATGAGTTATATCTGCTGGGGATCTGCTGGTGACTGGTGATTAAAGCTACTTTCCATTATCTAGGCGGGTCTTGAAAACTCTTAATTTGATAACCAACTGTGTCTACTAACGTTAGTATTTAGAGCTACGTCCCATTATCTAGAGGGGTCCTGACAACTTCTACGATTAAATCCCATTATCCAGGCAGATCCTGATGACTCTTGTTAGGGAAGTATTTGGGTTTGACCATGCCACCCGACTGTTTGTATTCCAAGCTAAGTCCTATTTTCTGGAGGGTCCTGACAACTCTTAACTGAATCATACTTCAACATGCAAGTCATTTTATGCCATTTGTTATCCATAATTACTCCTAACCTTATAATGAGTCCCATTTTCCAGGAAGGTCCTAAGGGTTCCAACTTAAATGGCAATTCTAATTTCTGGTTCTTTCTGCTAGTGATTATTGTCTAGGAGGGTTTCTTCGACTCTTACTGGGGAGGTGTTGGTGCTTGCCTATGTTACCCGCACCTGTTTGAGTTTTAAACTGTGTTCCATCTCAACTTCCATGCCTCTTTCAATCCTCAGTTATTCCCGTTGGGGTTTGCTAATTAAAGTTTGTCCCCTTGTGCTCTTTGCTGGGGAGGATATTTGTGACGGACTATGTCCCTTTTGAGTTTGAACTGAGCCCCACTTCCAGGTGGACCCTGAGATTTTGATCATACTTGCCATGTGCCTGCTTTCCCCTGTGGATGGCCTCCCTTAGGCTCTTCTGGAATTTTTCTGCCCCTGTGTCAATCAAAGAAAACTAGTCAGTTTGAAAAGTGGTGGTTAGCTTGCAGCATTCTCGTTGGGAGCGGCCTCCTCACTGTCATGTTCCGTTGTGTTCAAATTTTCATGTTGATGATGAGTTGCGTGAGTTGGTTGGCTGACCCCCGAACCTTTACGACTTTACTTTGCTCGCCCATTATTGTGTTACATTGCTAGCCCTTTTGCCATAATCCTTGCACCTTTCCCAAAATTACCAAGTCAATGTGTTATGCTCGGCTGACCCTCTGACCCTTGTGGCTTTACTTTGTTCTTCATCTTTGTGTTACATTTCCAAGCCTTCACTAAAATCCTTACACCCTTTCCTGAGATCACCTGGTCTGTTTATGATGTATGGATGGCGCTTGACCTTTGTGTCTTTACTTTGCTCCCCACCTTGTGTTGCACTTCCAATCCTTTGCCAGAATTCTTTATGCCCCTGCCCGACGATTGATGAGTTGATGTATCATGTTGGGTCAACCCTCGTGACCTTTTCCATCTTTGTGTTGCGCTTCTGATTCTTTGCCAGAACCCGTATGCCCTTCCCTGACGATTGATGAGTTAATGTATTATGCTTAGTCAACACTTGTGACCTTTCCCATCTTTGTGTTGTGCTAACCTTGCATCCCTTCTGAGATTGCCCGGTCGGTATGTTATGCTCGGCTGACCCAAGACCTTTATGGTTTTACTCTGCATCCTTATCTCTATGTGGTGCTCCTTCACTTTGCCAACTCTTGTCTCTTCCATCAATTGAAGCTCTTGTGAATCCTTCCCCTTGTTGTTTAAGACTTTGTTATCTTTGTTACGTAGTTGGGTGTCATGCGCTTTGTCCCTTTGGGAGCTGATAATAGCCTTTGAAATTCCTCCCGTTTGCTTAAACAAAAGACTTTAGAGACTCGAAAGAAAAATGAAATGCAATGACTCAAAACGGCCTTTAGGGTAAAGAATTCCCCATTCCCTGACTGTTGATAGGAAGAGAAAGAGAACTTATCTGAGGAGGAGTAGCTGGTATTTCATGATCATGACGTGCACTTCGGCCTAGTCGATCCAGCCTGTCCCAATGAACGACCTTTTGTTGCCATGCTTTTGTTCTTGTGACCATTTATAACCTAGTTCCTTCAACCAAACCCTAGCTTTGCTTTCCTTACGGTGTTTTGAACGGATTTCCTCCAATAGCCCTTTTCCGATTGTTGCTTCTTGCCTTACCTTCGCCTTACGGTGCCCGTGAGGGTTTTTACCAATAAGACTCTCTCATTTTTATTATTTTCTGCAAGAACTAGAGTGCCGCTCCGAGGTATGGTCCACTTCTTCTTGCTTGCCCCTGCATTTCTTACAAATTGGTCAGAAGGTCTTTCTCTGGTCTGTAAAGCTGGCTTTTGGATAAGGTTAGAAAGAAAGGTTGTGAAAGGCTCAAAAATCGCTCTTATGGGTTCAAAATTTACAACTTTCAGAATCCAAACCAACGAAATTTTTGCCCCAGTTTCTTGCTTGGGGCTTTAGGATTTATTTGAATATGTCCGAGCCGTGAGGCTGCCTACGTATCCTAAAAAGGAATCGGGTCAAACGTAGTTCCTACTGATTCCTTATGTTCGCCATTGTTTGATTTCCCTTTCCTCTTCTCTTTCTGCTACTTTTCTTACTTTTTCCTTTTCTTCCTTTTTCTTTTCCTTTCTTTTCTTTGCTTTGCTTTTTTTTCTTTTTCTCTTTTTTTTCCCTTTTTTTTCTTTCTTTCTCTTTTTTTGTTTTGCTTTACTTTCTTTTTCCTTCACTGTATGTTTGCCGCCTTTTATAATTGCGTTTCTGACTCTCGTCATTGATTCTGAAAGAGGGGATATGAGAAGAAAAATAACAGAAGCTCAAAGAGGTTAACAAAGGATAAAGTGTATAGATAGCTGAATAAAATGCCTTCATCATTCCAATCTATAAAACATGCCAAGTACAAACAAACGCCAAGTATAGAAAATGATGCAAACGAAAGAAAATCATACATAGTATCTTTTGACTACATCTGAATTGATAGCCATTTCTACACATTTTCCTTCCACATTTGTTAGATACAATTCTCTATTAGACATCACTCTTGACATGACAAACGATCCTTGCCAGTTCGAAGCGAACTTGCCCTTTGCCTCGGCCTGGTGAGGGTGGATGCATTTAAACACCAATTGACCTACTTCAAACTTTCTGGGACACACTTTCTTATTGTATGCCCTGGCCATTTTCTATTAATACAACTGGCCGTGACACACCACCGCCAATCTTTTCTCGTCAATCAAACTCAATTTCTCCAAACGAGCTTTAATCCATTCTTCATCGTTGATTCCTGCTTTGGCCACGATTCGAAAAGAGGGGACTTCAATTTTAGCTGGGATTACTGCCTCTGTGCCATATACCAACACGTATAGAGTTTCCCCTACCGAGGTGTGAACGGTAGTGCGATATACTAACAGTGCAAAGGGTAACTTCTCATGCCACTACCTATACCCTTCTACCATTTTTCGACTTATCTTCTTTATGTTCTGATTGGCTGCCTTGATTGCTCCATTCGCCTTGGGGCGGTACGGGGTGGAATTCCAATGTGTGATCTTGAACTGCTGACATACTTCTCTCATCAAGTGACTGTTGAGATTTGCCCCATTATTGTGATGAGCGTCTTGGGGATTTATAACCGACAGATGATATTCGCATGTACAAAGTTGAGAACGGCCTTCTTGGTTACTGCCTTGAAGGTCTTAGCCTCACCACACTTGGTGAAATAGTCAATGGCAACCAGGATGAGTCTGTGTGCGTTAGAAGCTGCTGGCTCGATGGGCCCGATGACGTCCATGCCCCAAGCAACAAAAGGCCATGGTATAGACATTGTGCAACTTTGACGGCGGGGAGTGAATTAGATCTCCATGCACCTGATATTCATGATATTTGTGCATGAAGCTGATGCAATCCCGCTCTATGGTGAGCCAATAATATCCTGCCCGGAGGATCTTCTTTGCCAAAACATATTCGCTCAAGTGTGGCCCGCAGACGCCAGCATGTATCTCATTCATGATGGCTGTTGCCTGCCCAACATCTACGCATCTTCACAAACCAAGATCCGGCATCCTTTTGTATAATATTCCTCTACTGAAGAAGAACCCGCTTGACAAACAACGGATTGTTCTCTTCTGGTAACTCGTGGCTTGTATCGGGTACACACCTCTCCGATATATTCTTTGATGTCATGGAACCAAGGCTCACCGTCAAGATCTTCTTCCACCACGTTGCAATAGGCATGTTGATCATGGACCCGGATATGTATCGGGTCAACATAAATCTTGTCCGGATGATGTAACATTGACGCAAAGTAGCCAAGGCATCAGCAACCTCATTTTCAATTCTGGGGATGTGCCTGAACTCTATTGACAAGAATTGTTGACAAAGATCTTGCAAGCACTGCCGATATGGTATGAGTTTTAAATCTCTTGTTTCCAACTCCCCTTGGATCTTATGTACCAGAAGGTCTGAGTCTCTCAAGACCAAGACTTCCTGGACGCCCCTATCTAATGCTAATCTCAAACCCAAATTTCATGCCTCATATTCTGCCATGTTGTTGGTGCAATAGAATTGGAGTTGAGATGTGATTGGGTAGTGATGCCCTTCTTCAGAAATGAGCATTGCTCCTATCCCGACGCCTTTCATGTTGGCAGCCACATCGAAGAACAATTTCCAACCTGACTTCTCATCCCGTTCCATTCCATCAAAATGCATCACTTCCTCATCGGGGAAGTATGTGTTCAAAGGCTCGTATTCTTCATCTATTAGATTCTCAGCTAAATGATCTTCCAATGCTTGTGCTTTCATGGAAGTCCTAGTCACCTAGAAAATGTCGAATTCAGTGAGAAAGATTTGCCATTTTGCGAACCTTCCCGTGGGCATGGGCTTCTAGAAAATGTACTTCAATAGGTCTAGACGCGAGATGAGATAAGTGGTATATGAGGACAAGTAACTCTTTAACTTCCGGGCTACCCACATCAAGGCGCAGCATGTCCTTTCAAGATGAGTATACTTAACCTCGTAAGTCATGAATTTCTTGTTGAGGCAGTATATGGCTTGCTTCTTTCTCCCAGTAACATCGTGCTGACCCAACACACATCCAAATGAGTTGTCGAAGATTGTCAAATATAAGATCAGAGGTCTTCCTGGTTCTGGCCGGACCAATACCTGTGGGTTCGATAAATTTTCCTTTATCTTATCAAAAGCCTCTTGGCATTCTCCCGTCCATCTCACCTTAGCATCCTTTTTAATAGCTTAAAATGGGCTCGCAGATAGTTGTGAGTTGAGTAATGAACCGACTGATGTAATTCAATCTTCCCAATAGACTCATCACTTTTGTTTTGTTCCTCGGTGGCGGTAATTCCTGTATATCTTTGATCTTTGATGGATCTAGCTCAATGCCTTGTCGGCTGACTATGAACCCTAGCAACTTCCCTGAGGGGAATCCAAAGGCGCATTTTGCTGGATTGAGTTTAAGATCATACTTGCGGAGCCTCAGGAAGAATTTCCTCAGATCTTTTACATGATCGGATTGCTTTCTAGACTTTACTATCACATCCTCCATATAGGCCTCAATTTACTTATGTATCATATCGTGGAAAATAGTTGTCATGTCCCTCATATATGCCGCCCCGGTGTTTTTCAAACCAAAAGGCATGACCCTATAGCAGTATGTTCCCCACGCTGTGATAAATGCTATTTTCTCCGCATCTTCTTCATCCATTAAGATCTGATGCTAACCTGCGTAACAATCCATGAACGACCCGATCTCATGCTTCACACAATTATCAATCAATATGTGGATGTTCGGCAGGGGGAAGTTGTCCTTCGGACTTGCTTTGTTGAGGTTAAAGTAGTCTACACGCACTCTAGTTTTACCATCCTTCTTTGGTACGGGCACAACATTAGCTAACCAGGTGGGGTATCGTGTAACTCGTATAACTTTTGCCTCAAATTGCTTGGTCACTTCCTCTTTGATTTTCATGCCCCACATCCGTTTTGAACTTTCTCAACTTTTGTTTGACGGGAGGGCAGGCTGGGTTAGTGGGAAATTTGTGAACCACCAAGTCAGTGCTCAACCCGGGCATATCATTGTAAGACCATGCAAAGACATCTTTGTACTCAAGCAGTACTTCAATTATTTCTTTCCTAAGTTGTTCCAGATGAACACTTATTTTTGTTTCTCTGACATTATCCGGGCTTCCTAAATTGACCGCCTCTGTATTGCTGAGGTTTGGTTTGGGTTTCTCCTCAAATTGGCTCAACTCTTTACTAATCTCATCCCATGCCGCTTCCTTATCGTATTTTGGTTCATCCTCATGCTCTATTTCCTGAATTATTATTTCTGAACTAGATCAATCCTTAAGATTGGCCCGAAGAGTCCTTATGCATGTCAGATCATTGGAACTAGCATAAAAATAACTGTACAAAAGAGAAAAGAAAGAGAAGTAAAGAAAAATGAGAACTATCAGCATTATTGGAAAGGAAACTGCATTTCATTAGAGTCAAAGATAACCGGGTTTACACATCCAAACAGACGAAAATAACAACTGAATTAACAACTCTGAAGCTAATCCAAACTAGACTGAAAGAAAAATCAAAGACGACTACCACGACTCCCTCCGAGTGGGAAGAGGAGTGGCTTCCCAGTTATTGACTTTTGCACATGCTCCCACAAACTGCACATCTGCCCTACTCGATCCTTCTCCTTCCTCGACCATATTTACCTTATTGAACAACCTTTCTAACCCCTTATCCAGTCCCCATCCGTGTCGATCAGCGGACTGGGAATCCTTGGCATGGAGCACTTGCTAGTATTGGGCTTGACAAATGACTAGGACAACCTTGGAATGGGCTTTGGAAGAGCCCAAACCCTTTGCTTTAGCTTCTTAGCTTGCCTTATGTCTGCAGCTGTAGGATTTAACCAGGACTAAAAGTGCCTAAATGTTTGGGGAGGGACACTGGTTGCACAATGCCTTGTAAAGCAGCACCCAACCCCTTTCGGCCGTGAAACCAATCCTCAACATTTCTGAAGCCACCATGACGGACACAACTATTATCTTTGGAGTCATGACAACCTCACCTTCTGGGATTTTCTCAACTGACACTGTATCAAATACCTAGTAATCCCAGGGCCTTTTACTGTCTTTAGATTCAATAAAAGGTTTGATAGCATCACCTGAAACACACTGATTGTCTTCACCGTGCACCACAATCTCTTGCCTGTCCCATTCAAATTTGACCATCTGATGTAGCTTAGATGGCAGTGCCTTGGATGTGTTAATCCAGGGCCTACGTAACAACAGGTTATAAGAGACTATCACGTCTAGCACTTGAAATTCCATGGTGAACTCAACGGGCCCTATTGTCACTTCCAGCTCTATGTCCCCCACTAAGTCTTTGCCTCTGCCATCAAAACCTCGAACACAAATGTTATTCTTGTGGTCCCTTTGATTCTCCACCTTCATCTTGGTCAATGTGGAGAGTGGACAAATATTTTCATTGAACCCGTTGTTGACCAGAACCCGGGTAACCACAACATCTTCACATTTCACGGTCATATAAATGGCCCGATTGTGCTCAGTGCCCTCCATAGGCAGCTTTTCATTAGAAAAAGTGACCCGATTTACCTCAAATATCTTGTTTGAAATCTTCTCTAAATGATTCACTGTTATTTTATAAGGGATATGGGCTTCGTTCAAAATCTCCATCAGCGCCTGACGATGTTCATCTGAATGGATTAGTAAGGATAATAAGGAGATCTGAGCTAGTGTCTTCCTCAACTGCTCTACGATGGAGCAGTCCTGCATTTTCATTTTCTTCAAGAGTTCTTCGGCCTCTTCTTCCGATACAGCTTTCTTCACTTATTCTGGGTTATCTTTAGAGATCCTGCTTTTCCTCAATTCTTCAGGGGCGAAGTACCTTCCCAACCTAGTTAAACCTCGAGCCTCACAAACTTCTTCCCTAACTTCCTTTCCTTTATACATCACTATTGCTTGTTCATACCTCTAAAGAACGACTTTGCTGTTGACAACTGGCGGCTGGATTACTGGTTTCACAATGACAGGCTTTATGCGAGCGCCTTCCACAACCACGACTTTCTCTAACTACCTCTTGTACTGTTACTTTTGCATGTTCCTGTTTTGGTACAACCGCGCATGATGGGATCCCTTGAACTATGATAGGTTTGTTGCTTCTTCCTTTTTCCTCGATCACCGACTTCTCACTACTCACATTCTCGGTTGGCTTAACTTCACTGGATTTGATCATCATTACTGTCTGTAAGGTCCGTTTAGACTCTCCCCCTTTTCCACGATCTCAATCATGTTAATATTGGGTACCTCTGGAGTCTGCACTTCTATCCGGTGGGAGTCGATTAGTTCCTGGATAGCATTTTTCAAATGCCAACACTTTTCAGTATCAGGCCCCAATACACCGAAACAATATTCACAGCTAACGGAATAATCTAGATTCTTTGGGGGAGGATTTGGTAATTTTACTTATATTGGCCTCAACATATCCAATTGTCGCAGCCTGTGGAAAAAGCTAGTGTAAGATTCTCCCAATGGAGTGAAAGTCTTTTTCTTCTGCACCCTTTCATTTCTCAAGACAGGATTGGCTCGGAAAACGGGTTTTAGGGGTTGTTGGTAGGCTCTTGGAGGTGGGTAATGATTTTGTGGAGTCGGGTAGGTATTTTGTGGGGCTTGCGCACGTCATTGTGCGTGGGCGGGAGGTTGGGTATACGCTTGTGCGTGATGGACTGAGAAGTGAGGTTATAATGGTGGATAATAATGTTGCGATGAGATGTATGAAGGGTGTGGGTATGTTTGGTGGTGAGGACGAGGTTGGGTGTAATGAGATGGAGCTTGAGGCTTGAACTAAGTTCCCGACTCCACTGTGGCTACTTCCTCGTTCTTCTTCTTTCCAAATTCTCCCCCAGCTCCGGCCTGGATGGCCTGAGTGGTTGCCTTGATTGCAGAGTAGCTCATGATCTTATTGGATTTGAGGTCTTCCTTGACCATACTTACCATCTTGACTACTTCATTGAAAGATTTACCTATTGCTGGTACCAATTTCCCAAAATAGGTAGGTTCCAGAGCCTGTAAAAAGTAGTCAACCATCTCACTGTCCTTCATAGGAGGATCAACTCTGGCCACTTGTTCTCTCCACCGGAAACCGTATTCCCTGAAGCTCTCATTGTGTTTCTTCTCCAGTTTTGTCAGAGATAGACGATCCGGGAAAATCTCGAGATTATATTGGAAGTGACAAGAAAACTCTTGTGCCAGGTCATCCCAAGTATACCAACGATTGGGGCCCTGCCGGGTGTACCACTCCAGTGCCGACCCGTTTAAACTCTGGCTAAAGTACGCCATTAGCAGTTCATCTTTCCCCATGCTCCCCTCATTTTGTTGCATCTCCCCCTTAGATGCGCGACCGGATCGCCGTGTCCATCATATAAGTCAAATTTAGGCATCTTGAAACCTAGAGGCAACTACACGTCTGGAAATAGACAAAGGTCCTTGAACGCCACGCTCACCTAGCCACCTATCCCCGCATGTCCCTGAATGATTATTATAAACTTCTGACCTTTCAAAGTATCTCCTCATGCTCAGGATTTTTGATTGGCTTTTCAGCTCCCGCCGGGATTTCGAGACGGGGAGCATAGGAGTAAGGCTCATGGGTTTTGTAAGCAGGCTCTGGTGGATAGTATTGGGGGTCATAAGCTTGAAACAAGGGTTCACTTGACGCTCTATGGAGTGCGGGAGACGCAGGTGCAACATAGATGGGGGCAATTGGCGGAGAGGGGTTAGGAACGACTTTGGGTAATGGAGCTGGTGGTGGTTGAGAGGTTGTACCCTGGTGTTGCGAGTAGACAGGAAAACTTAAGGGTGGATCAATGGTGGACCGGTCAGGAGCCTGAGCCAGTGGCGGGATGAAGGTTGGATTAGCAGGATAGGTTGGGCGTGGCTGTCCTCTTGCCCATGCCTGGTACATCTCAGCCATTTGGTGCTTTAGTTTATATATTTCCTCCTTCATGGCATTAACGTCCAATTCCTCTACTTCTTTCGAGGGGTCAATAATGCTGATATTGGGCTCCTGATTGGCCATGACTTGCTTGCTCTTAGACCGCGTATTGTAGGAGTGGGTTGCCAGAATGTTGCAAGTACTAACCACCTGTCTAATCTGGAATGACAAAACACCAAAAACTTGTTAATGGTTAGGCTTTAACACGCAAGCGGCCACATATTGGGTGTGAATACACCTAAATAATGGTTGGTCACTACATGCATTGGTTGCTTGCGTCATCTCGACTTTCATTTCTTTGTTTGCAAAGCCCCCATCTTTTGACTTTATTTGCTCTCTCTCTCTTTCTCTCCCCTATTGCATCTTGCCTTTTTTTCTTTTCCCCTTCTTTATTAGGTTATGGTCGAATCCTATGTAGATTGGCTACGTATCATGACCCTGCATGAATTAGACTGAGTGTACTTCTTGCCAATAAATAGTGAAGCATAAGAAATTTGAAATTTTCTCTTTTCATAATAACAAACTTTATTTACAAGGACTCGAAAAACTGACAGATTTAAAAAGAAACTAACAAACTCCAATGAAAGACGAACTACAGACTCGAAGAAGAGCTAACCTTGCACAAAAGAAACTATAGACTCCAAGACAAACTGACAGACTTTAAAAAACACATGATCTCAAGAAATCATGAATACAGTAGTGCTTCATTTGCTCCTAGGACCCGCAAGGCATCGTTTGGCCTTGTCGCAGGTTGACTAGCTAAATCCCCTTGAAGGTGGTGAAAATATTCCATTACGCGGCGAACAAAAAGCATCATGGTGGAAAAGAACATAGATCTAGGCATATCCTCACAACTGTTACATTTCATTGCAATATAATGGGCAATCTCTTTGGTTCTCTCTCGTATGACACCTTTCTCTTGCAATAACCGCCCAATCTGCTCAGTTCTAGCTTCTAAAATTTGTTCAGCTACTTGATTCTGCTTTTGAATATGTTGCAAATCCAATTCTAATTGTGCCAATGCTTTATAGCAATATTCTCTTTCAATTTAGAATTCTTTTGCCTGTTTGAGCGTTTTTTTGCGATGAAGACCCTTTTCTTTAACCCTATCATCTCACCGTCGAACTCCTCTCTCAGTTGCCTAATCAGACGTGCTCGTTCTACTGCATTTTCAGCCAATTGTTTTCGAGCCCTGACTAGTTCCTTTTCTTCTTTGTTTAAATCAAAACTATAGTCACTCACCTTCTACCTCAAGCCATCTATAAGCTTTCTATCCTTGGCACTTCTGACGGGGTTTTCCATTACTACTTTCATTTTCTTAATTTGGGCTCGAAGGACCTCGTTATCCTTGACTAGTTTCTTCTTCTTGCCTTCGTCTGCGGCGGCCTGCAAATATTTCTCGAATTGCAAATTCATGACCTGCTTCTCCATTTTGCTTATTGTAGCCCGGTATTCTTGTTCTTTAGCCAACCAGTCCCACTGCTCTCGCGATGCTTCGACGAATTCCCAGAGGTGGGGACTTTTGGCTTCCTTCTCACACTCAACTTCTCTCCTGTACCAAGCAAGGTATCCTGGTGACACTTCTCCCCTAGACCGATCCCGTATGCAAGTGTTTGCTGTTAGGTATTGGTATTCGTTCCAAAGTTTGCGGACCGTTGCTTCAGGGAATTGACCGTCAGGTCCAATATCGACTACCCGGGAACTAAGATCTTTGTCTTTTGGACCTATTTGCACCTTCCGAGTTGTCTCAAGACCCGATGTGGGGCATAAGGCTGGATGTTCCTGAGACCCATCAAAAATAAGTAAGGCTCAATCGCCGGCATGTTTATGATCTCATCTTTTACAGACAGCCATCCCAACATCCACTATGTTTGACCGGTAGTGAGGGACTGAAAGTAGGATATCCATCCCGTTACCCCTTCAGGAAAACTGAGTCGTTCAATTATTGTGTAAAGCTCTTCTATGCAAGTTTTCTCCACTGACCCATAGCACATGAACTGGGGACGGTGGCACAAATGTTCGATTATCCACATTTGCAACAGATTGCACCCCTCGAAGAAGTCTTTCCCGGCCCTGAAAGCTGTGAGAGCACGAAAGATCTCAGCTACTACAGTAGGTGCGAGTGTGCACTTGGTTTGGGTGCGTAGAATGCTGACAACCCCTGCTATATTTATGTCAATGTTTCTATCTTTCCTTGGAAATACCAGGAGCCCTAGAAAAGCCACCATAAAAGCTAAACGTCTGTGTTCTTCCCATTTGACGCAGTTTGCTTTGCTGCAGATTTTGTTCTCTGGAACTATTGAACCCCCCTATGTGACCATATCTAGTATACAAGAATGAAAAGGTGCAAAACCATGCCGCCAGGTTTGAGTCGTGTACCACTCTGCTTATCTTTAGGGTATCTAAGAATTTGTGCACTGCTACAATTCTTGGGGCGACCAAATACTTGTATCTCAAAGGAAGTTCAGCATCCTCAATGTACCCGGCTATTTCCTCTAAGGTCAGGGTAAGTTCAAAATCTGAGAAGTGGAACACATTGTGCGCGGGTCCTAGCATGTGACCAACGCTCTTATGATGTCTCCTCGGGGTACAATCTCCAATATCCCGGGAAGGTCCCCCAAATATTTCTGTACCTCATCTTGCCCTTCTATACCTAGATCATTCCACCACAGTCGCAACTCCAAAGGGATTCAGCTTACAAATGAAAATGGTTCGTTTTGGATTGTGCTCATCCTGCACATTTATGAAGGCGAATTAGTGACTTATGACTTTATTCCTGTTTAACTTCAAAAATAAAAATTTTCTTTTATGAAATTTAATTTCTAAAACCAAAATCCAGCTTTGCGAATACGACCTTTCAGCACTTCTAGAGGAAGTTTTTAAGGCTGTTCCTGCTAGCCGGCCAAAAATGCAATAAATATCCAAAGGTGGCCGTTTGTGCAAACTTGGCCTTCCGGCGTCCCTTTCAAGAACATTCGGCTATTCTTGACAACAATGGCATCACCCGATTTATTAAAGACAATAAATACAAAAATTTTACACTTGTTTTTCTTTTTTTTTTGGCCGTTTTTGCAAAAGGGAGGTTGGATCCGATGGGGGTTGCCTACGTATCTCACACCTGGTGAGAATCAAACCGACATAGTTCAGGCAAATTATTTTGAAAACAATACTATGCTTTCCCTTTTCATAAAACAAAACACATTTTGTTTTGAAAACAAGCCTTTCTCTTTTCCTTAAGCGAATGAAGCAGACTCCCTTTTGTTTCATATTTTTCTTTTTCTTTTTTTCCTTTTCTTTTCAAAAAATTCGGCAGAGCTTCGACAGTATTTGGAAACTGGTTCTCTCATAGCAGGTGGATAACTCTCCATAAGCATGAAAATCCGGTCAACATGCAAATCCGAATTGAATGCACAAGTAGGATGCATCAGGATGGTCCATTGTTTCGGGTACGCCTGTCCTAGATGGACCCAACCCCTATGTTGAGTCCCATAAGTCAAATGCATGATGCAGATAGGCGTTCCTACTAGGGATCCGACATGAGGTTAAGTTATTCTACGTTTGAAACCTAGGTATTTATTCCAGACTATGTACTCGAGCGAACAACTCGAGTCGAGAAGGGGGCTACGTACCGGGGACCCCCAAGATCGTCCGGCTTTGTAACTTGTCTGAGCCTCTTTCTGATTTTTAGGTATGACACTAACAGAATAGGGAGTCTCAACCAGCGAGCACGTCCCCGGAGGTGAGAAGGGAAGGGTTTCGAGGCAGTTTATATACAGTTCAGAGAATATCAAAGCGATAAAAGGCAACATTTTGCACATCAGGTCAACATGTAAAATCAGATAAAACAAAGCCAAATAAAATAATTATTCTAAGCTCGAATTATTGAACCCTGAAACAAAGATTCTGGGTTCGATACCTAGCAGAGTCGCCAGAGCTGTCACACCTCCTTTTGGTTACTACAACCCGGCGGCGTAGATAAGGGAGTTTTTCAAATTAAAGGACAATCGAAACGAGATTCAATTATTTAAGAGATTTCAGAGTCGTCACTTGGGGGATTTATGGTGTACCAAGTCACCGTTTAGAATCCCGAATCAAGAAAAGAATGACTTTGTTTAACAGTCCGCGAACCAGAAATCTGAGTAAGGAATTCTATTAACCCGGGAGAAGGTGTTAGGCACTCCCAAGTTCCATGGTTCTAGCACGTTCTCTCAACTGTTATATTTGGCTAAAATTATTTGATTTTTTTAAAATTATGAACCTATGTGCATTTTTGAGCCTATTAACAACTTTTTATTATTATTTTTAAAGAGAATTGCAACGTCGTAAAAACATGACTCGAACCACGTCACATAAATGCACCTGTGGTTTTTAACACATTTCAACTTCGTTGGGATTTGGATTTGGGTCACATAAATATGCACCCAAATTTAGGAAAGGTGAACTATTAAACTAACGTGCCTAAAGGAATTACGCGTTCACAACTTTGCAAGGGCCATAGAATTTGCTAAATGGCACACCTCGGACTCTAAGGATTCATTCAAGATTAACTAAAGCGAGGGCTGTAAAATCGTTAGTTTATTTAGCATAACTCGTCTCAATTTATTATTTTAAAGGACATGTCTAAAGAAAACTATAGTTTTCTACTAAATTAGTCTTTAATAAAATTTGATTAGGGAACATTTCATAGCTTAGGCCTCAACTTCAAACTATTGGGTATATATATATATATATATATATATATATATATATATATATATATATATATATATATATATATATATATATATATATATATATATATAAATGAGCCCAAGGATGATGAATCCTTTATCTAGCCTCATCGAACCGGCCATTGATGAGTCTCAGCAAATTAAGGCCAAATTGGGATGTGCATTAGCCATGGCTGAGGCCCAGCTCATCATAGACGGGCTGTTGAGACCTGATCCTTAGTGGATCCATTGCACACGAGATCCTTATTCGGATATAAACTTGCACAATTATTTCCAGCAATTTTTTTAACGATAGAAATATGTGTTTGATCTGTGTAAGCATGCTGTTAATTATTCAACAAAGTTCAGGGAATTAACATGAAACATCTAATTAGACCCTGAAACTTAGACAAATGGACATTAATTATGAAGATGTTTCCTAATTTGAACTGAGCATATGCAAACTGGAAGGAATAAACACTTGATTTCCAATTTCATGTTATTGAAGTAAACAAATACCACACTCATGATCTCCTATTGATGATTAACAGATTTCAAAACCTTAAATTAACTTACTTAATCCAGCATTATGCTAGACGACTGCTCTACTACAAACCATAACAAAATCAAAGTAAGTTTTTCAGTCAGTCCTTATACAGTCCATATACAAACCAAAGGAACTAGGATAAATTACATAAGAGTTAAACTACTTAGACAACCGTACACTATTTCCTAATCAACTATATAATCCAAGTAAACACAAATCAGGAAGCCATGCTTCCGTTCCATTTCATTTTGAGGAATTACATCAAGGAGCTTTTGAGTGTGTACCTGGAATGAAGCAAAGGAGAAGACCTATGAGTAGGTAGTCACAAAGAACAACAGTAATAGCAGCAACAAATAACCCCAGATTTAGTGAGAAAATCAGTGAATGGACCCCAAGTTAATAAAACAGTAGATTCAGCACTTTCAAAAGACCAAGAGATGCAACTCGCACAACTAATACTAATTCCGAATAGCCAAAATAATTCAAAGTTCAACCAAACATGAACCCAACAGTTAGCCTTTGATCCTTGATAAGAAGAAGAAATCAGAACTGGTTTTAGATCAAAATTTTGAAGTTTTGAGCTCAAAATTCAATTGAATTAGTAGAAGCCCTATGGTTTTTATTCAGCCCCCTCTTTCTCGCCTTCAAAGGCAAGAGTGCTAGTATATATATATGCTCATACATAGGGCTACCTTTAGATTTTAAGTTTCCTCCTATTTCGTATTTTATTTACTACCTTAGTCCTCCATTTCCTATCTTGCTACCCAAGTTACCACAAATAGAAATCTGAATTTCGATTTGTTCCCTATTTTGGAAGCTTCTTAAATTATCTGTCTAAGATTCCTTCTTAAACTTACCCAAATTAACCTTGAACTGCTCCGAAAATTACTAACCCTAGCCCATCTCTATCCTAGTTAACTTAATAGTCCTAGCTCAACTATAATCAAATGTTCTAAGGTCTGAATCAAAGGACCCAAATAATTCTGAAGGATTACTAATATCTAGATCAACAAATACTACTGACAAAACAATACAATTATGCATCAACAGGTCCATCAAGAACAAAATTATAAAATAAAAAATCAGAACAAGAATCAAACTCAAGGAATATACACGGATCACAAACAAGCTCAAACTAATAAAATCAACAAAAATAGAGTAAAACAGGTCTATCCAGAGCAAGATTATAAAAAATCAAAACATGATCAAACTAACAAAAATCAAACTTAAGGAATAAACACGGATTGCCTCCCAACAAACACCTCAAACTAATAACATCACCCAAGATAGAACAATGAACATAAAAAATGAAAGATATTTAGGAGGGGAAAAACACAATAAGCATATGTATTTGACCAACGAAACAACTATGAATTTTACTACACTATAGGCTGATAAATCATGGACTGAGTAAAAAAAAAACAAGAAAGAAGGGACCATGAAAACCTAAACCTATTAAACCAAACAAAAAAAAATGATTTACAGGAAGTTATTTAATTAAAATTAAGGTGATTAAATGACTTACCTTAAATTCCGGGCTTCACGAGCCACATGTATCACTGAAAGGGCTCCAGCTGACTTTGATTTAGAATTCGAACCAGATGAGGATGATTTGAGGGCCATGAGCCATGGATTTGAGTTGAGGGGTGCAAGGAGGATGCATGGTGTTGATTTGGCGGCTTTGGAAGAGGTTGTATTTTGACCGGATTGTTCAAATTAAGATTTGAGGAATTGTGGTATTATTCGAGGGACACCGATGTTAGATCTGTGATGAATATAGGGCGAGCAATCTAGGGTGTAAAATTTAGGGTGTTTGGTGGCTGATCGCCGCCATGGACGGCGGGGCTGTCGAATTTCGGACGAATATTCGACGAGATCAGGAAATATTTGAGGGTAACCGGTGGTGGAGTTGGAAAGGGGAGGGTGAGGAGGTGATGTGGTGTAGTTTTGGGGTTCATCAGAGCTATACCGGCAGCGACGAAGATTTTCGACCGGCGGCAGACGGAGGAGGGAGGGTGGAGGTTGGGTGGCGTTACACCGGAGAGGCTAGGGTATTTGGGAGACAGTTTGGAGGGGTGGCGGGTGTGTTTGGACAGTTTTATATTTTGTCTAGGCTAGTTCCGGACCGTTTGATTTATTGAGATCAATGGCCCATATCAGTAGGGTGAAAACGTCGTTGTTTTAGTGAGGGGTGGGTTAGACCGGATCCGGGTTTTGGGCTGGGTCTGGGTAATTTTCGGGTAGCCCAAATAAGTACTAAATTCTTTCAATTTTCAGCCATTATCTCCCTTTTTGTTGTTTTATATTTTTTATTATTACAAAAATAGGATTTTAGATTTTGTTATAATGCTACATTAAAAATACAAAAGACTTATTATAATTCCAAATCTCAACAAATCATTTTTAAAAACTAATTCCCTTGATAAATTCGAAATTAAAACAAAACAATATAAAATACCTATTTTTGTTATTTTCTTTCCATTCCTTTTTTTTTTTCAAATTAAATCCTAAAATCAAAATTAACTCCTAATAAGACCAAATTAAATTAATTAGCTCTAAATGAAAATTATAACAAATAACCAAATGCAAAAGACAACCTGTAACAATTCCAAAAGACAACCTGTAACAATTCCAAAATTAAAATTAAAAACAAAAGTAAACTAACTTCTGATTCCTAAAATATACAAAGAACACTAAATGCAGTGCATGCATTTTTGTGTCTTTTTTTATGCATTAAAAATGCACACACGACTGCAAAAAAATGACAGAGCATGCCACAAAATCATTTGAAATTAAACTTAATTAAAATAACAAAAGGAAATTTTTTTGTTTGAAATAATGGGAGTAACTCATATAGGGAAACAATTACGTGCTTACAATCATCGCACTAGTTACTGCACCACCCGTTCGGTCAGCCAGAGGCGGAGGACAGGTGGGTAGGGGCCGCCCTAGAGGTGGATGCCAGCTAGGTGGGGCTCTAGCTAGGTTCTATGCCTTTCAAGCTAGACCAGATGTAATAGCCTCAGACGCTGTGATCACATGTATTTTTTCTTTTTGTGATAAGGATTCTTCCATACTATTTGATCTAGGGTATATTTGTTTATATGTGTTTTCTTTATTTACTCCTTATCTAGCTGTATCTCTTGAGTCTTTGGGTGCTCCTATATATGTGTCCATGCTAGTGGGTGATTCTATTATAATGGATCAGGTTTATCGGTCATGTATTGTGAGTTTAAATGGTTGTCAGACTAGAGCAGATCTTTTGTTTCTTGATATGAACGACTTTGATGTCATCCTCGACATGGACTGGTTGACTCCATATCATGCCGTTCTAGATTCCCATTCCATAACTTTTACCTTGGCAATGCCGGAGTTGCTTGGTTGGAGTGGGGGGGTTAATCTATCAGTATATATAGCCAAGTTGTCTCTTTTAAAGACTCGACATATCGTCGAGAAAAGGTTGTTTACTCAACTAGCTTATGTTCGGGATACTAATGTGAGAATCCCTGTCACGCCTCCTTGTTAATACCCCGGAAAGGGGTATAAGAGAGTTTTTTCAAATTTATGTGATAATCAAAACAAGAGTCGCCACTCGGGATAATTTATGGTGTCCCAAGTCACTGGTTTAAAATTTCGAATCAAACAAACTGACTCCTATTTACTGCATGCGAACACAAAAAATTGAAAAGAATTCTATTAACCCGGGAGAAGGTGTTAGGAATTCTCGAGTTCCATGGTTTTAGCACGGTCGCTTTGGTCATACTTGGCTTCACTAAATTATCTAATTACTCATTTTTAGAACCTATGTGCATTTGCCTCTTTTAATTATGAAATTATCTTAAAACAGGTCACGCACACATGTACCCATTTGTTTTGCGCGTCAAGAATCATGTCACGCGAAGGTGTCCACAATTAATATTACTTTATTATTATTAAGAAAGTTCGGGTCGAAGTTGCGCGAATGCATACTCCGATTTGGGGTTTTTTAGAATCGTAATCGTATCATGCGAACGTGTCCCCAATCACAACGATATATTAAGCGTGCCTAAATCAACTACTAACATTTCCCCTTTTTAGTATCTAAGTTATAAAATTATAGTGAGGGCCATGAGCGATTTTAATTAACATGGCACACCTCGATATATTTTTAGAGAAACTACACTTAGTAAAAGGTATAGTGGTATCCTTATGTATTTAAAGGGCACTATAGTTGTAAAAGGATTTGAAGTAGTGGCTAAACCTTTAATTATTTAAAAGCCCATTCTGGGTTTGCCTTAAACCCAAATAGTTTATTTAAAAGGGTAAAACTGGGGTCAAGAGAACAAACCTAGAAAAACAACGAAGCATGTGTCTGCTTATTCCTAAATCAGCCTCCAGTCCAGGCCCCATAGGACTCAAAATAAATTGCATTATTTGAAATCCACTATAATTCAGACGGCAAAACTTAATGAAGCCTATTTACAGAAATGGCAATGTTATACACCTTATTATTTACAAATAATAAAGTGATATGCCAACCCCAAACATCACAATATACAAAATAGCAATGTTACACACCTTTAACCAAATTATTCTACTGTTAATGTCAGCCATATACAATTGAAAATTTGAAACTGTTACCAGTCATTTTCAACAAAAGGGTGTCACACCTCCTTTTTTACACCACTCCAAAGGATGGTATATAAGAGAATTTTTCCAATTTAAATGACATTATTCGAAATAGGATCATTTTTGTTTAGAGTCGCCACTTGGGATAGGTTTGTTTTTGGTGTCCCAAGTCACCGGTTTATTTTAAATCCCAAATCGAGGAAGATTTCGACTTTCCTATTTGAAGTCTTGCGAACCATAAATTATTGAGTAAGGAATTTTGCTAACCCGGGGGAAGGTGTTAGGCGCTCCCGGATTCCGTGGATCTAGCACGGTCACTTAAATTATCATATTTGGTCATTACCTGATTTTAATACAAGTTTCAACCTATAGTGCAATTTTAAATTATTTGCCGTTTTGAATTAATTTTAAGGAAAATTGCAATGTTATTAAAACGCATCTCGAAACACATCACATAAATGCACCCGTGGCTTTTGACATATTCTAATATCGTTGAGATATGAATTTGGGTCACATAAATGCCCACCCGAGTTTAAGAAAGTAAATTTATTAAAATGTGAGCCTAAAACAACTAGCGCGTTATTAACTCTGTGGGATCCCATGAAGATTCACTAAATGACACGTCCCAAGTTCTAAGGACTTTAAGGACATAATTAGAGAGGTCCACACATTTTATGCTTTTGTTTGGCGTGGCGCACCTCGATCTTATTTTTAAGGATATTAGACTAAGCTTGAAGGGCCATGGAATATTATTCTATCTAAGATGTCCCTCCTAATTTATTCTAATGGAGTCCATTTACTACTTAAATTTTAGGAAAGTGGATATTAATTCTTTAAGAGCTTAGCGTGAAAAAAGAGAGAGTCCAGTTTAAAGTGTGGCCTATATCATGCTTTGAGAGGGTAGTCAAGTTTTGGGCTTAGCCTTGAGCCCAAACCCTAAGACTTCAGCTGATTTAAACGCATGGACTCAACATCGAGTCCTTACAGGCCCAAAATTTAGCCATAGGAATCGATTCAATGGGCTGAAGACCTTTGGGCTTGTTTATTATGTAATCAGGCCTAGTACTTATGGTCTAAATGGTCTTGGCCATAATGCAAATAAATTTATACAAATGCATCAGACTTCACTTTTAATATGCACTTAATGGACAGATTACTGTAATTAAAACGTTCAAACTAAAGGAGATGCAACTTTTGAATTTTAATCACATGATCTCTGGGTTAAAACTACAGAAACTAAGTATTGAAATATTGGTATGAGCCCAAGTATTATTCCTAGGATCATTTCTAGGCTTAATAACATTCCGGATTTAACAATTTAAACTAGCATGATGCCAGACCTTGAATATACCAAAATTTAACTACTCTAAAGATAACACTACTGAACAGGATATACATAGATCCAACAGTCTAGTTCATCAATACACATCAAGGATGCTTTATAAGGATTTCATATACATAGTTCAAGAATTAGGAACCTTAATCAACATTTATAATTCTAAATCTCGCTAGGAATAGGAGTAAAAAAGAATGAATTCAGCTTCCAATGTTATCTTCATTCAACAGGAACTTCTGGTCCTTTACATGTTCAGAGAGCATTCTTCAAGCATAAGCTAAGAAAAATACCTGGTTACAACAATAAACAAGGAAGCTTATGAGCTTAGATAACGACAGTAGCAGTAAATCAAATAGAAGAATTCAACAACATCAGATATAGTGTTCAACAAGCAAAATTGCCCATGAACGACCAAGAGAAATCCAATTGAACCAAACTTGAAACCAAGTGATGTCAATAGAGACCAATTATCACAAATCAAACCCAAATTGGACCAAACAAACCAGTACTCAAACCATTCAATTTATTTTTTTAGCTTTTGAATATTCAAAGATGATTTTAACAATGAAAAAATTCCAGGATCTCAGAAAAAATCTAATGGAACAATGTGTTTTTAGAAGTTTTCAGCTGCCTAGAAATTTTAGGATTTTCAGTGCTTAGCCCCCTCTTCTTTTTTAGCCCTAAGTAACAATGCCTTTATAGATAAGTTAGTAGGGCAACTTCAGATTTAAAGTTTACCCTTTTAGTCCTTTTTAGTTTTTCTCTTTTTGTCTAGTTAGTCCTTCAATTTCTATCTTACTACTCAGGCTTAGACTAAAATTTACTATTAGACCCCCTACTAGAAACTTCTAAGGCTGTTACCAAAATATTCCTTAGGTGTATTGTCCAGTTTACCCCTTAGTTGCCCTGTTATTTGCCCTCTAATTTGGTCAAGCAACCAGGGTTCAAATGGATCAAATAATCCAAAAAGAATGTATCAGACATGCAATGCTCTTGCCATGACTACGCTAAGTATTAATTAGAATCAACCTATACCTAAATTGAACAATAGACTAGACTAACAACTAGACCTAATTTAGACTCAGGAGCAGAAATCAACTTAACAAAAAAAATTAGTACAATTTGAATAAAAACTAATTAAGCTTAATAATTTAACATGGATATCAACTCAATTGAAAAAGACCAACACAACTCGAATCAAAATTAATTAAACTTAGTAATTTAATATGGAAACTTGAACCTGCAGATTAAAACCAACTCGACTAATATAATTTGAATTTAATTTTGAGCTCAGATATTAAGCAAATGAGACTAACACAATTTCGAATTATACCTACTTAGACTCATAACAACAAATTAACAAAATGAGGTGAGGTAGAGAGAAATCAAAAGCAAACAGGAAAACTTAGCTTAATTCCTTTGAATCGAACCCTGGAAATCTTCATGGACCATTTGGAGGATTCTGAAAAACCCTAGATTCAGATTTTGAGTAGTTGTGGGGATATTCGAGGGAAAATGGCTGTGGTTCTGAGATACGGATATTGTAGGGTATGGTTTTTGGGTTGTTTGGTGGTGGTGAGGTTTTGGCCATAATTTTGATTCAATATTCGAAGAGTTCGGCCGTGATTTGAAGGAAAATAGTAGTGGATTCGTGATGAAGGGGTTTAGGAGGACCTATGGTGTTAATTTGGGTGGTGTTTGGGTGGTGGTGCCGCCGGTCACGGCGGAAGGTCGGAGCTTCTGAGTGATATTCGAGAAGCTGTGCTTGGTTTTGAGGAAATATAATGGAGGATCTGGGATGGGGAGGTAGAGGAGATGAAATGGTGTAAATTTAGGGCTTACTGGACAACAACCACCGGCGGAGGCGATTTCCAGCCGACGGTGCACGGTGGTGGACGACGAAATTAGCGTTTGGTATTTAGTTATGAGAGACGGTGAGAAGCCGAGGGGGGGGGGGTAGGGGCGTGTTTGGACGTATATGTATTAAAACACCCCAGCTTCAGGACCGTTCGACCAAGGAACCTCGATGGTCCTGATTAGACGTTACTTAAATGGGGTCATTTTGGGAATTAGGGTGATGGACCAGGTTAAGAGATGGGTATTAGGCTGGGTTTAGGGTGTTTCTGAATGGGTTCGAAGGGTATTTGGCTTGGGCTGGTGTGAATTTTGGCCCAATTTTGGGCATTTCAATTAAGGGACCCAACTTTTTTTTTAAATTCTTTTCTTTTTCCTTTTCAAAATTATATTAAAATTAAAACTAAAAATAAAACTAAATTAAATCCTAATATTAAATTAACTTACCTAATTATAGTAAACCCTAATTAACTCAAATAATTAAATACCACTTAAAGGAAATCAACAAAATTCAAAGCTAAAACTAGTCAAGGCAATAAATAAATCAAAATTTGATTTTTGTATTTCCTTTGTAAAATCCTAATTACCAATTAATATGTAACATCAAATCCTAAATGCAAATATAATATTTTTATATTTTTATGAATTATTGAAATTAAAAATGCACACAAGATGCAAACTAACACAAAAAATATGCAATTAATCCTAAAAATTAGATAATTAAAAGGGAAAATCATAAATCCAAGAATTTGTAGGATTAACTCACGCGAGGCAAAAATCACGTGCTCACAGCTGTCCCTCTTTGCTTGGAGGCACGAAGGGTTTTCAAGAAAAGATAAATGAGCAACTATGAGGGATTTTTGCCCGCTTGACACTCCATGAGAATTATTTTTCGAAAAAATGTCTGACCGAACCTTGCTTCAGAGGTTGCCTACATATCCTTGGCTGTAAAGGAATCAGGTTAATGTAGTTCTGAAAGTTTTGGTAGATTGGACTACCAGGAGCTGCTTTCACTACTGATGCTGCTGCTACTGCATGCTGACCTCCTTATTACACCACAAAGGAAAATCAAAAGCTAAGATAGCTATGCCTATCAACTACGAGTTACAAGATTTCTATCTATAAATTTCTTGAAGCTTGATCTTGAGTCTTAGCTGATTTTTCTGTGGACCCCGACCTGAATCTTGATGCTCGTAAGCTGTAGGTTCCAGTTTTTTCAGCATTGGAGCAGAGCGGGATATGCGAAACTTGTGATTTTGAATCAAATTTGAGCCGTCCGCATCCTTTTCTTATTCGAACACTCTGAGTTCGCTTCTTTTTGTTCTTTTCTTCTGGATTGAGACTTACGCTTTCGATCATCTCGAATCATGTGCCTTGAGGTAAAACCTGTTCGGACACCAAAATAACAAACGAACGAAATTTTTTTGCCCCAGTTTTCTCTAGGAAAATTTAGCGAGTTATTTGTAACACAAATTTAAAAACCAGGATTGTGTATCCTTGGGAATGAAGCCTTAAATTGGGGGGATCACCAGGTTAGGCTGGAAAATGACCGGGTTATGCCAAAAAAATGAAAAGGTCCCTGCTGGGGATAAAAGGGACGTCCACGGGTTATGCCGGGATAAAGAGAAAAAGGCATCGTTGGGTTATGCGGGGGGGGGGGGGGGAGGGGGGGAGGGATCCACGGGTTATGCCGGGATAGAAGGAAAAGGTCTTTGGGTTATGCTAGGGAGGATCCATGGGTTATGCCAGAATAGAATAAAAGCTCCTTGGGTTATGCCAGGGAGGATCCATGGGTTATGTCGGGATAGAAGAAAAAGTCCTTGGGTTATGCCAGGGAGGATCCACGGGTTATGCCAGGATAGAAGGAAAAGGCCCTTGGGCTATGACAAAGAGGATCCACGGGTTATGCCGGGATGAGAAAGAATAGGCTCCTGGGATATACCAGGGAGGATCCTCGAGTTATCCCGGGATAGAAGGAAAAAGCTCCTGGGTTATGCCGGGGGGATCCACAGGTTATGCCGGATAGAAGAAAAAGTCCTTGGGTTATGCCATGGAGGATCCACGGGTTATGCTAGGATAGAAGGAAAAGGACCTTGGGTTATGCTAGAGAGGATCCACGGGTTATACCAGGATAAGAAAAAAGGCCCCTCGGTTATGCCGGGGAGGATCCACGGGTTATGCCGGGACAAAGAAAAAGTCCTGCTGGGGGTAAAGGAAAAATGTTTTATTTGCCAAAACATACCCATTCATGTGGGGTCCACACACTCCTACATGTACTTCGTGCACGATCCTTCCAGTTTCTTCAGTATCAACACATCTTAAAAAATTAAGATCTGGGGTCCTTTTGTACAATACATCACCACTCAAGAAAAAACCACCTGCATGCCGTCTAATGGTGTTTTTTTGGTCCCCAGTAGCTTGCTCAGGCTATTCCTTTGTTACAAAAATCTTTTTATGTCATGATAACATAGATGAATACTTGGTTCTGCAGTTGTACTATAGTAACCATGCCTTTCCCTGATTTGGATTTCCAAGGGATCAATGTGGGCATTGCCTGGGTAGGGCAACATCGAGGCCAAAGTGGCGAGTGCATCACCTAGTTCATTGTGACAATGAGGGATGTACATGAACTCTATTGACTTGAACCGCTTGCTAAGATCTTCCACACGTTTTCGATAAAGGATAACCTTAACATCTCGAGTTTCCCATTCTCCTTGGGCTTGCCGAATAATCAAATCTTACTCTCCCATAATCAATAATTCTTTGAAATCTTGGTTGATTGCCATGTTCATGCCCATGATGGCCAAGTAGTGCTGACCAGTGGGTGAGATCAAGACTGCCCCTATTCCTACACCTTTCGCATTTACTGCTCCGTCAAAGAACATTTTCCAAGAAGTCGTATCTTCTGATACTGCCTCAACCAAGTTTACCTCTTCATCTGGGAAAAAAGTGTTCAGAGGTTGGTATTCATTATCAACCCGGTTTTTGGCGAAGTGATCCGCTAGTTCCTGGGCTTTCATGGCCGTGCGGGTGACATAGACTATGTCAAACTTAGTGAGCAGGATATGCCATTTTGCTAATATCCCGGTGGGCATTGGCTTCTGGAATATGTATTTCAATATATCCATCCTTGTTATGAGGTAGGTGATGTAGGCTTGCAGGTAATTCCTCAACGTTTGAGCGACCCACATTAAAGCACATCAGGTTCATTCCAACAGGGTATACTTGGCGTCATAGCTGGAAAACTTCTTGCTTAAGTAGTATATTGCTTGCTCTTTCTTTCTCGTGACATCATGTTGCCCGAGGACGCAACCAAAGGAACTTTCCAAGACTGACAAGTATAGTAACAATGGTCTCATTGGTTTAGGTGGGAGCAAGACCGCTGGGTTGAATAGATAATCTTTAATTTTATCGAAAACCTCTTGACATTCATTCATCCATTTGATCGCTGCATATTTCTTTAGAAATTTGAATATGTGTTCACATGTGGAAGTCAGCTGAGCAATGAACCGGCTGATATAATTCAATCTTCCCAACAAGCTCATTACATCTTTCTTGTTTTTCGGAAAAGGTAAATCCCGAATAGACTTTATCTTTTTCGGATCTTACACTATACCTCTCCTGCTGACTATAAATCCCAAAAGTTTGCCTGTCCGAATGCACATTTGGCTGGGTTCATTTTCAAATCATATATGCATAGCCATTCCGAGAACTTCCTCAAATCCCGCACATTTGGTCATCCAGAGTTTTGGACTTAATGATCACGTCATCCACATACACCTCTATTTCTTGATGCATAATATCATGGAAGATGGTAGTCATAACTCTCATGTAGGTTTCCCCAGCATTCTGCAGACTAAAGGGCATGGCCGTGTAGCAATAGGTTCCCCAGGGTATGGTAAAAGCTGTCTTCTCTGTATCTTCTTCATCCATCAACAACTGGTGATGTCCTGCGTAACAGTCCACGAAGGACTGTATCTCATGCTTGGCGCAGTTATCAATAAGGATGTGGATGTTTGCAATGGGAAGTTATCTTTGGGACTTGACCTATTCAGATCTCTATAATCCACACACTCTTGGGTTTTCCCATCCTCTTTCGGTACTAGAACTACGTTGGCTAGCCATGTGGTATACCGGATAGCTCGGATCACCCCTGCTTCTAATTTTTTCGTGATCTCTTCTTTGATTTTATCACTAACGTCAGCTTTAAATTTTCTCTGCTTTTGCTGGATTGGGGGGTAATCAGGATAAGTTGGCAATTTATGCACTACCAAATCAGCACTCAGTCCCGGCATGTCATCATATGACCATGCAAATACATCTTTGAACTCGAACACGAGTTGGATTAGTGTGTCCCGAGTTTTCTCATTTGCGTGGATGCTTATTTTAGTTTTCCTGATTTCTTCAGAGCTACCCAAGTTAACCGGCTCAGTTTCATTTAGGTTTGGCTTAGGTTTATTTTCAAAATGTTCCAGTTCTCGATTTATTTTCCTACAAGCCTCTTCTTCATCGTATTATTGTTCTTGGTTCTTTATTTCAAAATTAGACGGCATGTTTGGATATGGGCACGCAGTCCGCAAGCATGTCATATTATTCAAAGCCACATTATTAGAATTGACAGAAGAAACAAAAGAGAAAATAGCAATAACCAGAGAGAATAAAGAAAAATGAACGATGAAATATTGATTTCATTTCTTGGAATTGAAAGATAACAGGGTTTACATTTGGAAATTAAAAAGACAAGAAACTTTAAAGAAAACATCCGAGTTACACCCTGGGGTAACTTGTGATGCAGAAAAAGTGGCAGGAATAGTCTACCAGGACTCCTGCCTGATGAGGAATGGCGTAGCCTTCCAATTTTGTAATTTGACCTCGGGTCCCATGTACAGCACCTCAGCGGTGCTAGATCCCTCTCCTGGCTGAACCATGTGGGTTTCATATAGTATTTTTCTCATTTCCCCACATATTTCCTAAATATCTTCAGCTGTAAAAACCTCCTCCTGTTCTTCTTCATTGTACTATAGCTTGACAAATATTTCGTACACATGATGCAGTGGTTGAGGCAGGACCCAGCCATCATGTTTCCTATATTTTGCCCATTTTATGTCATATGGAGTAGGTCGGAAGAATACCTCGAAGAACTTTTCAGCAACTGGCACTGGTTCAACTATTCCTTGCAGGGACTTCCCAAGTCCCTTCCCTGGTTTAAAGCAGTTTGTATCATTTCTTTCGCCACCATAATTGATGCATTGGAAAGAAAGGGCTGGGGCAGGGGTTTCCCTCTTCATACTGGTCTGCTACCACTATTTCAAAGGCCTGATAAACTCTGTGCTTGCTTCGTTCCCTCACTTCAAGGCATGGGACAGAGGGATTTCAATAAATTAATTGTTCATCCTCCCCATGGACCACAATTTCTTGTTTCTCATGCTCAAACTTTACCATCTGATAAAGAGTGAAAGGTACAACCCCTGCTGCATAGATCCATGGCCTCCCCAAAAGAAGGTTGTAGGACGTGTCCATGGGACGTGGACACTGGTTCTGCTCCCAAGATAAGCATGATGTCCTACGCCAGGCCGGATTTGTTCGAGGTCACAAGATCATAGATGAAAGGCCGACGCACAGGTCAAGTACAATCAACTACTAAAAAGGATCAGGCAATGCGAAAGGGAGTATCATAAGATATAAAAATCTAAACAAAAGATGATTTAAGAGTGGAAAGACATGGGTGTTAGTGCCAACAAGCGTCTGGGATACTTGGAGTGTGGCATAGTGGAGTTGGAGAAGAAATTTCTCAAGATGGTCGAAGACTGCCAAAATACTGAAGGAAATGAAGGCGGAAATCTAGCCAGGGCCTACCTATTTGCTGGGACTTCGCGAGTTGGGAAAGCTATTCGATGGAGCCAGGGATACCGAATTTGAGGAAGGTCCTTCTAGTACCAAATAGATAGGAGTTTTCTTCTTTTATCAAATGTAATAAGGCCAATGGCCATTAGTGACTTTTATTCCTTTCTTTTAGTGTCGATTTCAGATTCATCTTATTTTTCTATAAATAAAATGAGGCATTTAGCATTCTGAGTTCTCCAAATTGATTTGTCTTTTGGCCTACCTCGGGCACAATGAGGCTCATAAATTAGGACACGCATTATATTCCTGCACTATGTGTTTAAATATGCAACATCTTTTGATGATCCTCACTACCTTGTTACCTTTTGTTTTTACTTTTTGTTTATTTATTCCCCTCCCCAAAGGTTAGTTCGTGCACTCTGGCGGCATCACCTTATTCCACGAGATCTAGGGGCCCTCCACCCACTACTTCTCTTAGTCTTGTCAAAAACAAGAACAAAGAGAAGATGGAAGATTTGAACAACGCCAAAATAGAGAACTCAACTGAACGGGTAAAGGTCACCCATGGTCATGGTGCTCAGTTTTCCAAGGAAAATGCATCTCAACTCGAACAAAAGCTGCTAAAATTCCAAAAACTTGATCAGGTTCGGAATCTGGCAAATCTGTCATTTTACCTCACCACTCCATATACCAATTTCCCAAATGCTCAAAACCCCACACCTCCACAAAATATCCTAGAGCAAAACAAATCCCGCTCCTCACCACCACTGCACACCTGCCATATCTTAAAGAAAACTCCGTTGCTCATCCCAGAACCCCAAAACTCCACAACTGACCATTGCCATACCTACCATAATACTCCCATACACGTGGAGACTATGCCACACTCCACCCAACCTATCTCAAGCACACCCGAGTCTAATGAAAAAGACTTTCTCATCAGGAACCTGCCTGGAGAACTTAAGAAATTGACTAGCCGAATTCAAGGCGTTGAAGGAAGTAAGGGAATTAAAGGGCTGACCTATGAAGATCTTTGCATACAGCCCGATGTCAAACTGCTTGAAGGGTACAAACCTTCGAAGTTCAAAATGTTTGATGGTACAGGGGACCCGAGGGACCATTTGAGAACATACTGTTAAAAGCTGGTTCGAGTAGGGAAAGAAGAGAGAACTCGCATGAAGCTTTTCATGATGAGCTTAAAAGGAGATGCTTTGTCCTGGTACATTAGCCAAGATCCAAAGAAGTGGTCGAACCGGGTAAGCATGGCGTCTGACTTTATAGACAGGTTCAGGTTCAACGCGAAGAATGTGCCGGATGTGTTCTACATTCAGAATCTAAAAAAGAAGCCTACAGAAACATTTCCCAAGTACGCTACTGGCTGGAGGTCCAAAGCTACTAAGGTCAGACCTCTCTTAGAAGAAGAACAAATGAACAAATTCTTTGTCCGAGCTCAAGACCCACAGTATTATGAAAGGCTGATGATCGTCGAGGGCCACAAATTTTGTGACATTATCAAGCTGGGATAAAGGATCGACGAAGGCATCAAAAGCGGTATGGTTACCAACTTTGTGGCCTTGCAAGCTACAAATAAGGCCTTACAGTCTGGTGGTATATCCAAGAAAAGGGACGTAGGAGCCGTAGTAGTTGCACAATGAACCAAATCTCCCAGCAATTACCAAACCTACCCAATGAACTACCAAGCACCTTCACCCTCTTACCAAACTCTACCACCCACTTATCAATCACCTCCACCTCCCACATATCAGCCTACTTCACCAAGATATTCCCAACTTGTATATGTTTTCCAAGCCTACAATACTCAACCATCTCACTATCAATCCCCTCCTGCATGCCAAAACTTCCCTAGACCTCGACAAAACTTTGACCAAAGGCCTCCGAAACAATATACATCTATTGCTAAACCTATTGACCAGTTGTACAAAAGACTCAAAGCTGCTGGTTATGTCACTCCCATCCCTGCTGCAACCCTTGAAAACCCTTATCAGTGGGTTAACCCAAACAAATCCTGTGGATATCATTATGGCATGATGGGACACGCCATTGATGAATGTCATTCTCTAAAAGACAAGATCCAGACTTTAATTGATAATGAGATTATTGTGGCAAAGGTACATGCTCGAAATATTCGCAATAATCCTCTGCCAGACCACAAGGGTGGAGGCATTCACTTGATTGAAATAGAGGATGATTGGGATCCCGAGGGATCGATCGGTTTGATCACAGAAGGTAATGACCCAAAGAAACCAATCGTCACTCTTAATCCGATCGTGGTCCAAATTTAGTCCTCTGGGGACACCGAAGTTAATATGTCTGTGCTACTTGAGTTTGAAGCAACATCATCTACAAAGACACCGGCACCAATTGAGGTCGAGTTCGTGTCTCCAGCAAATGCACCCACACCATTTGAAGTTGTAGCTTTACCACCCAAGGTACATGCTCCGTTAGAGTAAAGATACCCACACCGATCCGAGTAGCGATGTGGGCCATGAAACCATTCCATAAAAAGGCTACACCATTGGACTATATAGCCGAGGAAAGAAGGAAATGCAAGGTTAGGTTCGAGGAAAATATTGCTGCACAAGGCATGACAAGAACTGGTAGGGTCTAAACCCTGGAACGCTTAGCTGACACAAGAAAGCAGGCTTCCAATCGATCACCCATCATTGAGATAGTTTCAGATGACCTTTGGAGAAAGATAAGGCCAAGGAATACTCGCTTAGCTAACTTTCTAATACCTGCGCAAATTTGCTTGGTTTTCTACAAAATTTTGAGGCACACAGGGATGCCTTATAGAGGGTACTGAGTGAAGCATATGTGCCAAGCAACATCACTGGAAGGGAAATGTGCCAACATGGTAGGAAAGGTGTTAGAAAGTCACAAAATTACTTTTCATAAGGATGAGCTACTGCGTGAACGGTTGGGACACAATAAACCACTGCATATCACCTAGCAATGTGAAGACTATTTTATTACCAGAATCCTGATCGATAGAAGGTCCAGCCTCAATATTTGTCCGTTAGTAAAACTTAGGAAATTGGGTAAGGGATTGCATGAGATAAAGGACGGGCCTATCAATATGAAAACTTTCGAAGGCTCCCAAAGGTCAACCATTGGGGAAATTAGTATGTGTTTCCAAATGGGGCCTACTTGGTTTGATGTGGATTTTAAAGTGATAGACGTATAGGTATCTTACAATATACTATTGGGATGACCACGGATTCATGCTGTTAGGGTCGTAGAATCAACATTACGTTACGCAGTAAAGTTTGAGTGGAATCACTAGGAGGTGATCATTCACAGTGACGGTAGCAACCCTATATACAGTCGCTAGACCATTCCAGAAATCGAAGGGAGAAGGAAGTTGGGTGGAGAAACTTACCACCAAATTAAATAGGTCAATATTTTTGACAAAGATAAATAGTAGGATAACAAGATTGAGAGTATACTGAATTGGAATGGGTACAAACCTTGAAAGGGGCTTGGAAAGAACCTTGAAGGAATCAGTAAGCCCATAAAAATCAAGAAACATGACACCATTTTTGGTCTGGGATATGAGTACACCCGGGAAGAATTCAACAACTAGTCACCACCATGGCGCGATCCTTACTATCCTCTGGAGCAGCCAATACTACACTTGGAACAGAATTTCCAACCGCCTGATGTTATCTGTGGGTTAGAAGAAGAGGAAGCACTGGCAGCGGTGAAGAATTTATTCCTAGAAAATGATGATATAGATTATTGTGTCGTTCTCGAGGAGGAGGGAGAAGAAGGTCGTTCCATACAAGCCGTAGTTATAGGAACACACCTTTACAACTGGACCACCAAAACCACCAGAGCCCAGCGAGCTTCAGGATAGCACGGTTGAACAAGCATCATGCACTATCTTTTATTTCTACTAGTTAATTTTTTCTTTTGCATTTTTGATTTCCGCAATAATATCTTCAATGTTCAAAACAGTTATAGAATTTATCAAAGCATTTCGACTTTTCTTATGAACCAACACTTATTACTATTATTTTCTTTCATTACTTTTATGTTATTTTATGTTATATTGTGTATTTTATGTTATTTTATTATGAATCTATTGATAGTACTAATATATCATCTCTTGTTGCTTTCTTGAGCCGCAGATCTCCTGGAAATAGCCTCTCTACCCCTTGGGGTATGGGTAAGGTCTGCGTACATATTACCCTTCCCAGACCCCACTTGTGGGATTATACTAGGTTGTTGTTGTTATACTTTATTTATAAAACATTACTATTACTTATCTTGATGAACCGATTATTGTGACATGCAACGAGACAACGCGACAAATGGATATAGATTCAGAGGAAGATGACATACCAGAAGAGATTGATAAGGAAGTTTAGAACTTTGAGAATAGACCTAAGTCCAACCTGGACAGGACTGAGATTGTTAGCCTGGGAGATGCAGAGAACGTCAAAGAAACACAAATCATCATCCACTTATCACCATCAGAAAAGAAGGAATACACAGAATGTTTAAGGGAATATGATGACATATTTGCCTGGTCGTGCGTCAACATGGCTGGTCTAGGTACGTCTATCGTGGCCCACAAACGGCCTACCGGTCCAACATGTCTGCTGATAAAGCAAAAGCTCAAAAAGTTCAAGCTTGATATGAGTCTTAAAATCAAGGAAGAGGTCACTAAGTAGGTCAAAGTTAAGGTCCTTTGGGTAGTAGAATACGTAGTATGGTTAGCCAACATCGCGCCTATACAAAACAAGGATGGGAAGGTACGAGTCTGTGTGGACTTCTGGGATGTCAACCGGGCTAGTCCGAAAGATGACTTCCCCTTGCCAAACATACATATCCTGATCGACAATTGCACCAATCATGAATGGAAATAATTTGTAGATGGTTTTGCTGGTTATCATTAGATCTGGGTACAAGAAGAAGATGCTGAGAAAACGACTTTCATTACACCGTGGGAAATGTATTGCAATAAGATGATGTCATTTGGGTTAAAGAATGTAGGGGCCACCTACATGATGGCCATGACTATCATTTTTCATGATATGATACATATGGAAATTGAAGTGTACGTGGATGACGTTATCACCAAATCAAAGAAGGACGCTGATCACACGGAAGACTTGAGGAAGTTTTTTGATAAATTGCGAAGGTACAAGCTGAAACTAAATCTCGTGAAGTGTGCATTTGGGGTCCCTACTAGAAAATTTTTCGGTTTTATTCTGAGCCGCCGAGGAATAGAATTGGATCCATCAAAGGTTAACGCCATTGAAGAACTTCCACTACCAAAGAATAAGAAGGATGTGATGAGTTTCTAGGGAAGGCTTAACTACATCAGTCGGTATATAGCAATGCTTACGGTTTTCTGTGAGTCAATATTCAAGATGTTGAAGAAGGAAGCCGCCACCAAATGGACTGATGACTTCCAGAAAAGCTTTCGACAAAATTAAGGTATACCTGTTAACACCACCAGTCTTGGTCCCGCTCGAGCCAGGTAGACCCTCGTTACTCTACCTCGCAGTACTAGATGGTGCCTTCGGTTGCGTCTTCGGGCAGCATGATGAACATGGAGGAAGGAGCAGGACATTTACTATCTCAGCAAGAAGTTCACTCCGTACGATGTCCGATATTCTCTGTTAGAGCGTACCTGTTGCGCTCTAACTTGGGTGACCCAAAAGCTGAGACACTACTTTTGTTCCTATACTACATATCTCATATCAAGGATGGATCCTTTAGAGTACATCTTTCAGAAGCCCATGCCCACTAGCAAGCTGGCCAAGTGGAAAATCATGTTGAGTGAATTTGACATAGTCTACGTAACTCAGAAGTCAATCAAGGGACAGGCACTAGCAGATCACCTTGCGAAAAATCCCGTAGAGTGAGAATACGAACCCCTAAAGATTTATTTTCCTGACAATGAGGTATCATTCGTAGGAGAAGACATTATGGAATCCTATGATGGTTGGAGAATATTTTTTGATGCAGCAGCGAATTTTAAGGGAGTTGGCATAGGAGCAGTTCTAGTATCAGAAACCTGTCATTATTATCCGGTGTCTGCTAAGCTCATGTTCTTGTACATTAACATTATGGATGAATATGAAGCCTGCATCCTAGGGCTCAAGATGGCCAATGACATGAACATCCAAGAGTTGCTAGTAATTGGAGATTCAGACTTACTCATACATCAGGTCGAGAAGAATGGGGAACTAAAAACTTTAAGATACTCTCATATTTGCATCATGTACAGGAGTTGAGAAAGAGGTTCACAAAGATAGAATTCTGACATGTTCCTAGAATCCAAAATGAATTTGACGATGCATTGGCTACTCTATCATCTATGATACAACATCCACAAAAAAACTTCATTGATCTCATTCGGGTAAAGATCCATAATCAGCCAGCTTATTATGCCCATGTTGAAGAAGAATCAGACAAAAAGACTTGGTTTCATGATGTTATGGAATATTTAGCAAAAAGAGAATACCTAGAACTTGCAAATTCTACTCAAAAGCACACACTTCGGAGGTTATCCAACAATTTCATTCATAGGGGAGGAATCATGTATAGGAGGACTCCTGACTTGGGATTACTAAGGTGTGTCGATAAAAAGGAAGCATCCCGACTACTAAAGGAGGTTGACGCCAGGACCTGTAGCCCATATATGAATGGTTTTGTCTTAGCAAAGAAGATCCTTCTAGTTGTTACTTTTGGATGAATGCGGAGACATACTGCATTCAGTATGTCCGAAAATGCCACCGCTGTCAGATACATGCATACATGATAAAGGTGTCACCAAATGAGCTTAATGCAACAAGCTCACCATGGCCTTTCGCCTCCTAGGGAATAGATGTTATTGGACCTATCAAATTTGCCGCTTCCAATGGGCAAAGATTTATCCTAGTAGCAATCTACTATTTCCTAAATGGGTCGAAGTAGCATATTACAGAGCAGTTACTAAGAAAGTTGTAGCAGACTTTGTCCACGACCAGATCGTTTGCCAATTCAGGATTCCAGAGTCAATCACTACCGATAACAGTTCCAATATTAACAGTGACATGATGAGAGCCGTATGTGAAACATTCAAGATTAGACACAAGAACTCTACAGCCTACTGACCTTAGATGAACGGGGCTGTAGAAGCCGCCAATAAGAATATGAAGAAAATGCTAAGAAAAATGATGGAGAATCATAAGTAGTGGCACGAGAAGCTATCATTTGCTTTATTGGGGTATCGCACCATAGTCCGCACATCAACTAGGCCAACTCCCTACATGCTAGTTTACGGTACAACGACTGTTATTCCTGCCGAGGTGGAAATTCCTTCCTTAAGAATCATATAGGAAGTAGAGCTCGACAATGTAAAATGGGTGAAGAGACTGCGAGCAACTAGCTCTTATAGACGGAAAGATAATGAATGTAGTTTGTCACGATCAGCTTTATCATAATAGAATGTCAAGAGCCTTCAACAAAAGAGTCAGGCCAAGACAGTTCATACCGGGGCAGTTTCCCACAGCAAGATGAAGCTAAAGGGAATTTCTCTCCCAACTGGCAGGGCCAATACATGGTTCATCGGGTTCTGACACGAGGAGCCCTCATACTCATAGAAATGGACGGAGAAGTCTAGCCGAAGCCGATTAATTGAGATGCAGTCAAGCGTTACTATATGTAATCTTATGTTTTCCTATACAATGTAAATTGAACTACATCTAACCCGATTCACGTTTAAGAGGGGATATGTAGGCAGCCTTATGGGTTCGGTCAAAACTCAATAAAATTTCATTTCACCCGCAATTGGACACTAGGGTATAATTTTGAGGAGGACACTCAAAATTTTGAAGTAATTTCAGCCGATCATTACTAGCAGCAGTCGGAAGCATCAATCCAGTAAACTAGGGTAGAATTTTGAGGAGGACCCTCAAAATTCCTTAGCAGGGAAGGTTGCAATGTCTTGAACTACGTCGCAGTCGTCGGTCTGTCTACAGAAAACTATTATGAATTATGTGTTTATGTTATATTTTTACTAAATCATGCATGCTTATTGCTGAAATTATCTTGTTCAGCAATGCTACCCCCAATGATATATATCGTAATACCAGATCAAAGCTAAACAGGTCAAGCAGAGCTAGTGGGAACATGAACTGACCTTTCCCTCTACAAAATTCATGATTTTTCTTTGGATGTAGGCACTTGGATCGTAAAAGCATCTGACATATTATTCACTCATGAGACAAACATTGATCATGAATACAACTCTCAGAATTGTTGCACTTACAAAAATTTATTATCCACGCGCACCGATGAACCATGTATCATATTATCCCCAGCACTTACAATATCGCAACTTGCTATCAACTAAGAAAACTCTATTACCATTTGCCCCTTTATTTCTTTCATAAAGCTACCATTCTGCCTTCCAAGGTTAAGCTTTACCTCCATTTGCATTTTTTGCATTGCATAAGGCTACCGTTCTGCCTTCCAAGGTTAAGCTCTACCTCTATCTGCATTTTCTGCATTGCATAAGGCTATCATTCTAGCTTCCGAGGTTATGCTCTACCTCTATCTACATTTTCTGCATTGCATAAGGCTGTCATTCTGCCTTTCAAGACTAAATGCTGTCTCTATCTGCATTGGCATGGCTGAAAGATCGCCACCTTGCCTATATTTGCATGGCTGAAAGATCACCACCTTATCTACATTTTCATGGCTGAAAGATTTCAACCTCTACATTTGCATGGCTGGAAGATCTTCACCTCCACATTTATATGGCTGAAAGATCGCCAACTCTATGTTTGCATGGCTAAAAGGTCCCCACCTCTACATTTGCATGGCTGAAATATCGCCACCTCTACATTTACATGGCTGAAAGATCGCCACCTCTACACTTGCATGGCTGAAAGATCGCCACCTTATCTATACTTGCATGGTTTAAAGATCGCCTCCTACTGCATCTCATGGGTTGAAATCTCGCCAAATACTGCATCTCATGAGTTGAAAGATCGCCGAATTATTCGAAGGCATCATTGTTCAGAGGCACAATTTCCATAGCACGAGAACACTATGCCATGGCCTGAGGATCCCTTTTAATATTTTTCATGTCATTGTTCAAAGGCGCCATAGTTCGGAGGCATCATCCCCATAGCCGAGAGCATCATTTCATGGCATGGAAATCCTTATTATACGCTTTATGGCCTAAGATATCATGGTCTAAGAACATCATTATAACCGTCAAAAGACAACCTTCATGGTTTAACGGGAATTTGCATCATGCTTAAATTTACGCACTATAGATTCTTGTATTGCTTATGTACAGGTAAGCCGATGAGCAACGACCATCTTGTCAGGAGCAATCCCGCTCCAGTTCCTACAGCCATATCAAACCTAAACCTGCAACACACCCTACTCTAGATACTGTGTCCATTCTTGAAAAGTCTCCATCGGCATACTTCACCGACAGATCCTGAACTACATATGGCATGATTCCAACAAAACTAGGGATCCGTAGAGAGCTCAGAAGCCCAGTACAACCTAAATCTTCTTCAAACTATTTCGCTCGATCAAAATTGATCATCATATCTTTGCCCGACAACTCTTTCATCCTTCCTGGATAAAGAGGGGCAGCTGTTGAAACCCAAATTTTTTCAAAATATTTTTTATATTGCATATATACCTTCAAAATCACGCATCAATAGCAATTGATATTTTTTCATAATTTTTCTATATTTTATTAATTTACTCATCATTTTATTCCCAATAAATAATTATAAAATTGCATCACAAGCGATTTCAAAGGCATTTCATGATTTAATTTATTAATTATGGTCCTATTTAAATTAAATTATTTTATAATTAGCCAAATTGGCGTCGTTTGCCTACAATTGTAACAACTTTGAAATTATAGGCCAATAGTATAATTTTACACTATTTTTTGACCAAAAAGTAATCATTAGTAATCATTTGTATTTTTTAAAATACTATATAATCATTTTTTAACTATTTCCATGCACAAAATTTATTTTTTACAATTATCAGCTATTTTTGTGAATTGTTTTATTTAACTTAGTTGGGTATTTTAACAAATAGCCACTTTCATTTCAATTCTAGCCTAATTAAATTAGACCCCAACCCAATTAAAATTCCCCAAACCTCTGGCCCAATCCATCAAACTCGACCCAACCGCTGGTCCAATTGATCAATTCTAATTAACGGTCCAGATTTCCTCTTTCCTAATTTAGCCTAATAGACTACCCCCTTCTCTCATTCTCATCACTCTCTGCCGACATACCCTCCCATTATCTCACAAATAATCTCAAGCACCTTATGGTAAACATGGTTCCTCTCATCGGTCATTTGCTCGCCGGTAACAATGGCAGTTCCACTACCACCCTTAGCATCCATGACTCCCCCTATGCCGGATTACTGCTATCCTACAGTCGTCAAGGAACCAGAGGCGGTTTAACTCACCCCCATGACTTCTCATGTCATTCTTAGGACAATCTCGGCCTGTTCGAGTAAGATCCTATCATCCCTGGCTAGAATCTGTGATTTTTTAGCCGATTCTCTCACTTTGGGTTATCTCTCTGAAACTCTGATTTTGACTCTTTATTTCTAAGATTTGTAACAAGATCCGAGTCTATTCAAGTTGTCTTTACTATTTTCTTAAGGATTTCTTCGATTTCTTCTAAAACGACTCTTCGTCTTCAAACTAGGGTTTCTTAACCCCTTTTCAAAATGGCTTTTCCTTCTAATTTTAGTATTAATCTATGATTTTTACTATATTTAAATGTTTATTTAATGTTTCTATTTTATCTGAGTTATTGTGTTGAAACCCTAAGTTTCTAGGTTTTAATCCTAGATTCTAAGTCTGTTTTGTGACAACATGTTCGTTTAACCAGTATGTGTTTGTTTCTCACGAGCCTTATGATTCTCTATGGTTTTACCCTATCTTATTCATCTGTGCCTTTGGCTCTTTCTTATTTCGCTGTTATCATGTTTATTCTGTTAAAATCATGCTATGCTCTACATGACTCCCTAATTTTTTGTATATGATTTTTGCCCTACTCAGCTTCTTAGAGTTCTAATTTGGCTTACTATGTGCTTATTCTCGTGAAGTTGAGCAAAATCAATGCTATTTGCTATTTTTGAGTCTTTGAATCTCTGTGACTGATCCTTCACTGATTTCTTGTGATATTCTCTAATGATTTCAAACTCTAAATATTTTCTTGCTTTATTTTGTGGTTGACTATGCTATCAAATTGATTCCTAGACATTTTCCTTAATTAATTGGTCGAATCTAACCTCTATTACATGCCCTGTACTATGCTTATTTCCTTATATGTCATGATCAGTCCTACATGATTTCATTCCTTGTTTGTCACTGCTTATTACCGTTTAATTTTTTAATTCCTTAATTAAGGGAAATACCTATGCTGATTTAGTTATACTTGATGCATATTGCTTTAAGTACTTATGAACTATATTTCTTGCCTTATTTGCTGCTTGTACTTTAAATATAAATACCCTGATTTTCATTAACACAACACACGAACACATTAGTTCGAAAGGCTCTCTATCTCTCACAAAAAAAACTCTTATGCTCTCTTTTCCTCTGATTACTTGCAATTGTTCCAAGTTAGCTGGCTGTAAGCCAAGGCTGATTACTCTACTCTCTTGCACCTCACTTTGTGTTTACTATCTTCTTTACTGGTATGTTCTGATTTCAATTCATGTTCGAAAAACAATATGTCTCTTTTATTTCTCTAGTTCGTCCTGTTTCTAGTATGTTTTCATTTATGCTTTTATTGTTCAACTTGTAGCTGATATGTTTATTTCATCACTTTATTGCATGCTTCTGAATGTGTCCCCTCCCTTAGACTCATCATGCTTATAAATGTTATCCCCTTCCTATTATACACCAATATGGCTCTTCCTTACTTATGTTTCTCTGATTTTTGGCATGAACCCTTATATTCAAAGTAGTTGGCTATCCTTAAGTTATATGATGTGTCAATTCTGAAGTTCCCTAACCCCTTAGAATGTTGCTGATTCTATATTTAAGTGCCCTGCAGCTCTGTGTTTATCTATGTGACCTATGTGTCCTCGAAATCCCACTACCCCTATTTGTGGTTGATGAACCTGCCTTGGTCCTATGTTTTTTGGTTATGTATGAACCTGCTTTGGTTGCTGCATTTGGCGTTTGCTTGTTACTATATTTTGTTTTCAAAATTGTCTTATTTAATAACTCCCTATGATATTTTATAAAACTATTTACAAACAAGTCACTTTTAAAACTATTTTCCTGCTTAAATCCTTTCAAAACTATGTCAAGTACTCTCATTCTACTCTTAGACCACTAAGTTTTGCCACTTTTGTGTGAAACTGGCCTTGGATCCTTGAGCACCCTCTGAACTTGGACGCACAAAAGATGGCATTTCCACACTGCACTTGTCCCTATTCTGGTTATAAAATTTATGTGTGAGGGGTCTTTTTGAGGCCCTTAGAGAACTATGACACACTCAAGTTTGAGAAAGGCTTTGAAACAAATGGTATTTGAAGAGGTTTGGTCCATAACTTAGAAAGGAAGTCAGGAATCTGAATTCTTCGGATTGTAATTTTCTGTTTTTATCTTTTGATGTAATTCATTGCCGGGTCAGTAATAATTTTGTAATAAACACTGGGTTGGTTAGTCAAAAAGGTGTTGGGTATTTATGCATGCCAAGGGTAGAACCTTGCCTATAGGACTATTTTGATTTTGCATATTCAATCACATTTAGAAACCATGCCTATAGGACTATTTTATTCTGCATGTCCCACATTTAGAGAATATGCCAATAGGATCTAAATATATTGCATGTTTGTCACTGCATATAGAGAACATGCTTATAGGATTTGCTTAAATTCTGCATGTCATCACCACACTTAGACACCATGTTTTCAGGATCTAAATGATAAAAAAAATTAGATATAATGTCTTTGTTTAAAATTTGTACCCCCTTTTGTAGGAATCATGCCTATAGGACTAAACGAAATGAGCAGTACTAGATGTCCAACCTATAGGATCTGAAGCCAATCAGGTTGATTCTGACTATTTTCTTAACAACCCTCCCCTTTTATTTAACGTGGTTTAGAAGTCATGCTTATAAGAATTTCGAATCATTTGTCTTAAAACTGTGTTGCTTTGCTATACTTAGAATCAGTAATAGATATCATGTTCATAGGATCTCGCTCCAACACTTTGGCAAGCTTTAGGTGATAACGACTGATAAAACTTATTTCGCCTTTGTTAAATAATAACTGACACAATCAGTAGGAAAGTTTGATTCTGACTTCCTATCTGAGCCATGTATCAAACTAGTCTGCCTTAGCAATCTCCTCTCCTTCTTCTTTAGTATTTTTTATCAGACCTAAGCAGTATATGTAAGACATGCTATTTTATGTGTTTGTTTTGAGGTGGTATACGTGAGCCTTTGTTTGCTTATATGTTTACCCAAACATGCAGTATGTGTTTTCTGTGTCGCCTTGGAATTTTTACCTTTGAAACTTTAAATAAGCTTAATATCCCTCCTTTTTAGGATTAGTAGTCCTAAGTGCCTCCGGGACTCATAGGATTGGGATGGGTAATAGCATGCAATAAGTAATCGAGACAAATCCACACTTTAATACCTTAACAGGGTGAGAAGGGTAGATATGGATATGATAACCACGTAATAATGTCACGTGTAGCCCCTCACTGAGAAGTGATTACCGAACATTGTGTGTGGTGATCCATATTTTGAATAAACCTATGAACTCCTTTCCTTTATTCTTTATTATTAGTATTTTAACTCCTTATTAAGAAAAAGTTAGCCCTTTGATTGTTCTTTCAAATTAGTTTACTTTCAAACCATTTTGTTTTGAAATCCCCTCTTATTTGAGCCTTTATCTTCTTATATGTTAATCACACCCAAATTCACAATAATTGTCTGCCAGGGAACCACACTAGTAGATTCTGATGGGTGCCTAACACCTTTAACTTAGAACAATTTCAAGACCTTATCCTATCTCTGGTTATTTAAATCAAACAACATCAGTGTCGTAATGCACCTTAATCATTAGGTAGCGACTCTTCAAATGCAAAACCCAGTTACCAAAAGGAACGAGTAGTCCCTCCAAATGTCATAAACCCGATTTTGCGAGAAAAAGGGGGTGCGACACCCATCGCTTATCACTAAGCTATGCCAACTTGCCGGTGTGGGAGAAACTCTGGGAGAAAATTGGAAAAGCCGGGAAAGCCTCTAAATCCATGGAAAAAAGAGGAGAGTGTAGCACCATGAAGAGCAATAAGAGAAAGATGGTGTCTTCTTATCAGGTTTATTAGAGTAGTTAGCCATCATCTTTTGCATGAGGACCTTTTTGTTGTGCTTATTGAGGAGATGAGAGTAATTCGCGATCTAGTAGCTGGCCTTCCATAAGGACCCTCAACTCCAGCTGAGGGACCCGCTTACATTTCAAAGAAAGATTTTTAAAAATACCTTGATGATCAGGGGAAGTAGGGGATTGCCTTATGATGCTGGAGAAGACATACACTGATCTGGCCAAGGCGCATGGTGAGTTGAGAAGTTCTCATGGAACTCTAGAAAAATCACACACCTAGATGAAGAAAAGGGGGAAGAAATAGAGACAAATTCTTTACCTATATGTGGAAGGGTGTAAAGGGGCTGTGGGAAGTCCTAAAGCCTCAAAACCTAGTGCCATCAAACACGCAGGTAGATGATGATGATGCTCCTTTCATTGGTCCGAGAAAGAAGGAGAGGAGGATGCTTCTGAGTCAGACACCAAGGAGAGAACCTAATGTAGTATTCAGGGAGCACTTTCCACCATTTTACATTATCATGTTTAGTTGCATTGAGGACATTGCACCATCTTTAGTTGGAGGTGGCTTCTTGTATAATTATTGTTCTTGTATAAATGTGGATAACTGTGGCCATTGGTACTTTGGACGTTTTCATTTTTTTAATTGTATTTTTATGTAATATGTGATATTATTATGTTTATTAGCTTCTTAATTTTGGTTATTATCTTCTAGTTATTTTTATGTATAACATGTTTTATGTTACTGGCGATATCCTTGGTTTTCTTTATGCCGCGGTTCATTTTCTACGGATGCCAATTTTCTTCTGGAACTGGTAATTATTAATAAATTTTTGTCGACTTTTCCCGATAATGGATAGATAGACAACTTTCTTAAGGAAATTAGTCCTGTAGCTTCGATATAGCTATGTTAGTTTAGGAAGAATAAATTATTTGAGTTGGAGTTTGTTCCAATTGACCAAGTTGTGTATTGCTTGGTACCAACATGATTTAAACCTTGGCATGTGAATTTTTGGTTGTTGAAAAAAGAAAAGTAATTGAAGTAAAAATGTATGACTTTTCGACTCAAATTTTGGCTCTTTGATTCACTAAATAACTTCCTATGCTATATGTTACCTCTTCGAGTCATTGGTTTCAATTGGATTTTGGATTTGTATTCCACTCGAGTGTTCATGTTCTATGTGTAGTGAGATTTATTGTGAATTCTTTTGCGTTACATGTACTCTAGAACTTGCCTGGAATGTGCTTCAAGGCGAAATCATTTACTAACTTGGTTTGAAAATAATATTAGGACTTCCTTGGACCGCTATTGTGCCTTAAATTTCCTACCCTTGAATATTTTCCTTAATCAACCCATTTTGGGCCTTTAACCTTGTTCTTTGGAAACCATGTTACAAGTTTTAATCCTTTATTCGTTATTGATCTAGCTTTTGGCATTCTACCTCCCTCAGCACTTTGAAAATGGAAATATAAGCTAAAAGACTAAGTTTGGGGTGAAGATTAGAAAAGTTGTGATATGGAAGTTGTTTAAAAGGTGGAAGGTAGAGAAAAAACGATAAAAAGTGAAACCTTCCTTGATTTTGAAAAGAAAGGAAGAAAAATTCTCTTACAAAAAGAAATATAATATGAAGTTGTGAATAAAGGGAAGATTAGTTGAGGAATGAAAAGTGAAGAGAGGATGGAGAGTGTTTTTGAAGGAAGTGGACTTTGATTGTAAATTTTATAATGCTTGGAGAGGTTTTGAGTCACTCTAACAAAAATTGTACCCTACCTTAACCAAAAGCCTAAACTACAACCCTTTAAGTAACAATTGATTTTGAATCAAGTTGTCTACATTAGTGGAGAAATACATGAAGGAAAAGCTTATAGGACTACTTGTATACATTTGAACATCTTTGTGAGAGAGAGTTAATTCTTTCTATTTGATATCGCATTTTTGTTTTGAATTAAGATTTATGAGTGTAGGATTCTCTTTTAAATGTGAGGAAACATGAGATTTGAGTTGTGAATTTAATCCCATTTTCAATTGTAAGGAATGAGCAAAGAAAGACACTTCTGACAGAGAGGTAAATTTTGAAGCTTTAGTGTCATGACTTTATTTGCTACTTTGGTTTGCATAGTGCTTGAGCACTTAAAATGTAAAAAATTTCATGAAAAGTTTTTGGCAATTCATATGAGTTGGTTTAATTGTTGGTACCAATGGATGTCATGCATTTGTTCATATAGTAGACTTTTTTGGCTTGGCATGATAAGGACACAAAGCTAAATTAAATGCTTGGCTGGAGATTTTGTTGCTTTCATTGCTTGAAGACAAGCAATAGTTTAAGCTTGGAGGTCTGATAAGTGGGTACTTTACCAACTTATCTTGTCTTTAAGCCTAACCCTAGAACTCGCCTATTAACTCCGAATTAATGTTGGAAAAAATTATTTAGGGTTGAAAAAGATTAATTAACAAGAACTTAAGGCTTTAACTCTCATTTTATGGATTCTACCCAGGGATAAGATTGAACTACTTGTAGCTATATCCGGGTGTGCTTAATCTCTTAATTGTTTTAGGGATAATTCAATTAGAAAGTCTTGTTGGTCCTTTGAAGATGCTAATATAGAATTCTTACCCGTGTCTAATTAACAAAAACTCGGTTATATTTATAAAATCATGAAATACATTGTATTGTTACTTGAGTGTAATTCCCGATGCATTCATACTTGTCGCCATTGATCATCTTACTTGCTTTCTAGGTTCGTTTACATTTTCGAATTTAGGTATAAATATTCAAATAATTCTTAGTGTTTGACATTGCATAACAAGTTATAATTCTCTTACATTCCTAATCACATACATATTATTCACTGTGGGTTTCGATCCTGACATATAGTTGGATAAATTATATTGCATGCGACTGTGTCCATCTATCTTTTAGTAGTTGATTTGGACGCCATCAAGCATGCAACCTGATCTCAATATCAATATATACTACTGTAATGTGTAACCCGATCCCAATATTAATAAACAATGTTGCGACATGCAATCTGATCCCAATATATAGTAATATCATACGAAACCACAACAACAACTAAACACGAAAAAAGTTCACTACATAGCACTAAGAAAACAAAAATGCAGGTATTCAACTAGGTACTACAACTCAAATAGGGTAAGATGGGTAGTCCAGTATCATAAGCTAGTCTACTGTATAAAATGACAAGGCTTCCACAAAGCATAATACTCAACCAATCTAAAAGTCACCCAATCCGTTAAGCAAAGGATAGTAGGACATGAAACGAGTAAAGGTGTTTGTCAAGTAAGAACATGGATCAAAAGAAGACATTCAATATGTGAATTCATGTAGCAAGTAGAGGAATGTAGCAAGTAAAGGCTTATAATAAGTGACGGCATATGCATACAAAAGCATATAGTAAGTGAAAATATATCGTAAGTGAAAGTATGTAGTAAGGGAAGACATGAAGCAGGTGAAGGCATCTAACAAGTAAATCACGTGATAATTAATGGCATGTAAGTAAGGGCAGATAGAAGTAATAACTCAAGTAAAAGCATAGATATAACTGTAACAAATAATGTACGAACCTCGATAAGATAGTAAGAGGACAAATAGGAAACATAGAGGTAAACTCCTTAAAGAACACAAGTGTGAAAGTAACATGCAAAGCAAATAATATAGCTGGAAACCAAGGTAGGAAGAATGTACATGCCTATGAACGAATAATCATAACAAAAATTTAACTTCCTTTTTTTTGCATGGTAATACCAATAAACTAATCTTATTTTAAATCGTACGAAACAACATCATATCAACCGCACGAAAATATCTAACGTGTCAAACATTGTCCTGAGACCTCAATCATCTCTAATTACGAATAACGAAGCTCAAATAACATGACAATAAAAGGTGTAGAAATGGGTTCATTATACTATGATCAAGTCAAGTATGTAAACTAATCTCAAAAATGCGCGTTAAATCCTTTTAAGATGCCATATATCCTAATGTGTTCTTCAACACAGATAATTAATGGCATCAGTCATAGTCAAGTGAAGCATAAACCGAGGGATCACCAAGTTCCACAAAAACCAAAGAAGTATGTTATTCCCTCCTCCCATGGATGTAGACTTTGTCACATGAATATATATTCATCACCTCGTATATGCATTATTAATGTATGTAATAAATAATATTATTTAGTAGGAAAGATTCCCTCAACAAATATAGATAAGACACTCACCTTTTATATGCATCACCCTGCATCTTACTTCAGTCGTCTAGTTGTTATCATGGCAATAGAACACATCAAAGCAAAGCGGGTATGAACATTGGTTAAGAAACAAAAAAAAATGAACTTCAAAAGGTAGTAATGCACTTGGATCTTGCTTCCGGCTATGTAACACAATAAATTATTTTTCCCAACCCAAACGACCAAATGGACTATATTATGTTATATTAGAATAATCGTATAAATAATCACATATAAATACAGCAGTACATCAAATTTTTTGTTGTTCGCAGTCCAAAAGCCCAAATGCATTACAACATGTCAAATCTTGGCTTTTATTTGAAGATATATAACTAAGATGTACTCAAAGAGCAATGTTTTTAGTTTGAAGGTGTAAAAAATATTTTCAAAGTGGTCACATATCACATGCCTAAGGTCGAATAGCATAAGAAAAAGATATATAGTAGTATCTAATAGAATATGTCCCATGTGCAGATACCCTCAACTCCAGCCAAGGGCAACCCCTGATGACACGTGGACATGTACACTTGGCCTATGATAGAAAGTCATGATCCACTTCACGTGAAGTCCCCTCTCCTTTTGTTTTCTTGGGCACACTATGGAGGGGACCTCTCTCTTTATATCTTATCCATAGCAGAAATTGGCACCAAACTAATCAAAGGTACAATTTTCTATCATTGAATTAGAAATTAACTCTCCAATTTGGAGGAGGAAGTGCATGATGAATGTCTCTTAGCATTGTACTGCACACATTATTAAATTTTATGTCACGTATTTAGATTGTCACTTTCAAAATTAATAAGGTAGTTAAAGCTTGGAAAGGTTGAAGTAGGTGTCATATTTTTCATCATTTACAATAATGATTGCAATCAACATTTGAAGACTGCAAATTTGATTATTTTTGTCTCATTGGCGTTTGGTTTGCTGTATTGCTTTTGTTGACTTAATTAGATATTGTTTGTGAATAGAAACTCTGCAATTTCACCTGAATTTTTTGTTAAAAAAACATTTATGGCACATAATATTTACACCAATCTGATAATTATATAATCTATATATTATCATAATTGAAAGAGTTCAACACATTTTGATTTGTCTGACATTAGTTTGTTTAGATAAAAATACAATCCCAAAAAACCTATTCATAGATCAAATGGCTCTTGAACCACTACTCATAGTAAAAAATAAATTTAATAATATTTTTTTGATGACATAGTTAAGTAAATAAAAGTATGCGCTCTCTAAGAGATTAACCTTTTAGATGATATGGTCATATAATTCAACATGGTACCAGAGCAGACAGAGCTCCAGAGTTCAAGTTTCATCGCCACCTGAAAACGTAAGGATTGAAGGCAAAGTTGATGAAGAATTGAGTGAGAGAAAGAGAGAGAAACTGAAGAACTCTCTAGAACAACCGAGAGACTAAAATGAATTCCTTGACCAAAAATATCTCTACCCCTATACAAATATACACACATAATATGACTTGGGTCGGGTCAGCCGGCCCAAGTGTACAATGTAATAAAAAGAATTGGGCCAGAATACATTGAGGCCCAAAGCTGACTAAGCCTATAATATACAGAATATAAAAGTAATATACAACAGATATACAACCCAATATCAATGTTTATGCTTAGGCTTAGAGGCCAAATAATCTTGTAGCTCAACACCGCCCCTCAAGTTGGAGGGGGAGACCACCTTCAACTTGAGCAGCAAAGGATGGAGGACAGTCCCGGGCAGAGGCTTGGTGAGGAGGTCAGCAAGCTGTCGGGAAGTAGGCACATGAGAAACAGTAATGAAACCACCATTCAGCTGATCCCGAATAAAATGACAATCCACCTCAATGTACTTAGTCCGTTCATGAAAAACAGGATTCTTGGCTATATGAATGGCAGCCTGGCTGTCACAAAAAACAGAGAAAGGAAGAGCAACAGAAACACCAATATTAGTTAGTAAACGAGAGAGCCAAGTCAACTAAGCGACCACTTTACTGAGTGCCCTATATTCTGCCTCAGCAGAAGATAAGGAGACAACAGGTTGCTTTTTGGACTTCCAACTAATCAGACAACCACCCAAGAAAACACAAAAACCAATAACAGATCTCCGAGTATCAGGGCAGGCAGCCCAATCACTGTCAGAATAAGTAGTAACAGAGAAATCAGTACTGGAAGAGTAGAACAGACCCAAAGATAAGGTGCCCTTGAGATATCCGAGGACATGGAGGGCATCATTCATATGAGGGACTCTCAGAGATTTCAGAAATTAACTCAGATGCTGAACAACAAAATAGATGTCAGGCCTAGTGTGAGTCAAAAATGGGAGTTTACCAACAATACTCCTATATTGATCAGGGGAGGAAAAAAGATCACCAGAATCAGCATGAAGTTTGACATTAATATCCAAAGGACTAACAACAGCAGGAACATTAACACAGTCAAACTGATGCAGCAGGTCAGAAATATATTTATGCTGATTAAGGATCACCCCACCAGGAACAACTGACACCTCTATGCCCAAAAAAATAATGCAAAGACCCTAGGTCTTTAATCATGAACTGATCATCCAGAAACAGTTTCAGGGCAGCAATCTCATCATAGTCATTCCCAGTTAGAATAATATCATCCACATAAACTGCTACAATCACAAGAGACCCAGGTTCACCTTTGATGAATAAAGAATAATCACTTAAAGAATGAGTGTAGCCTCTGGAATATAGAGCAGAAGACAATTTAGCATACCATTGTCTGGAAGTCTGTCTCAGCTCATAGAGAGATTTTTTCAACTTACAGACAGGAGGAGTAGAGGCAGTAGAAATAGAGGCAGAAGAAGGAGAAGAAACTGTCAAACCTGGAGGGAGCTTCATATAGACCTCCTCATCCAAATCACCATGTAAGAAAGCATTGTTAACAGCAAGTTGAAACAATTGCAAATTATTCTTAACAGCCACAGCAATAAGACACTTAACAGTGGACATCTTAACCACTGGGGAAAAAGTGTCAGTGAAATCAATACCTTCAACCTGAGTATCACCTCTAATCACAAGCCTAGCTTTATGCCTTTCAACAGAGTCATCAGCCTTATATTTGATCTTATAAAACCATTTGCAGCCTATGGGTTTCTTATCAGGAGGAAGAGGAACAACATCCCAGGTATGGTTGGTATCCAAGGCATCAAACTCCTTTCTCATGGCATCCTGCCATATTGGAACAGATGCAGCTTGAGAGTAATAGAGAAGTTTAGATTCTAGAGAAGAAGAAGAGGAGCCAGAAAAGGCAGGAAGTTGACAGACAGTCCTTAAGATAAGAGGGAGGATTATGCTGTCTTCCAGATTTTCTGGGAGCAGGAGCAGATGTGGAAGAAGGCAAATTAGGAGGAGAGGTATCAGGATTGAAGGAAGGAATGGAGGCTGGATTAGAAGATGAAGAAGTGGTGGCAGAAGGAGGAGGAGGAGGAGAGGAACAAACAGGTATCAACAAGTCAGTGTCAGAGAAGGAAGGCTCAAGAGAAGGAACTAAGGGAAAGGAGGAAGGAACATGAGATGAAATATTCTTAAATGGAAAAGAGGTTTCATGAAATAAACCATCCCTGGAAACAAAGTATTTCTTTGAAGTAAGGTCATAAAGCTTGTAACCTTTTTTGGCAAAAGGATACCCAATGAAGACACAGGAAAGGGCTCTAGGTTTCAATTTGTCCCTTTGAGGAATTGGAACAGTAGCATAGGCAAGGCACCCAAAAGCTCTCAAATGAGAGTAGGCTGGTGCCTTTCCATGTAAAACTTCAAAGGGAGGTTTATGATGGAGGAGTCTGGATGGTAGTCTATTAAGGAGATAGGTGGCAGTTAGTAAGCAGTCCCCCCAAAAAGAGATAGGCAGGCCAGATTGAAAAAGTAAGGCTCTACATGTCTCAAGAAGAGTCCTATGTTTCCTTTCCACAACACCATTTTGTTGGGGACTATGAGGACATGTTGTTTTGTGAATAATCCCTTGATTACTATAGAAAGAAACACCCTCAAAGCTAGACCCCAGTTCCAAAGCATTATCACTTCTAACAATTTGAACCACAGCATTAAACTGAGTTTTAACCATACACAGAAATGATTTAAGCAGGCAGAAGGCATTGCTTTTAGATCCCAGTAAATGTGTCCAGGTAGCCCTAGAGAAATCATCAATAATTGTAAGAAAATATCTACAATCAGAAGAAGTAGGAGTGTGATAGGGGCCCCAAGTGTCCACATGAATTAGCTGGAAAGGTCTAGAAATTGTTATTGTGCTATCAGGGAAGGGAATCCTAGTCTGTTTAGCCATAGGACATATAGAACAAGGGAAAGACTGCTTAGAGGCTAAGGGAAAAGATAATCCAGAAATGTATTTCATATTTGAAAATGAAGTATGAGCAAGTCTCAAATGCCAGATGTAATTCATGTCAGTTGCAAAAACGCTATTACAGAGCAGACTATTTACATTGGAAGGTAAAGAAACATCTTTATGGCAACCAGTAAAAGAAGAATTGTCAAGATTACAAGAGTCCGATTTAGAGTATACAAAAGAGGATGAACAACCAGTAGAGGAACCAGTAGAGGAAGAAGGGGAAGCTGGAGCCCATGCAAGCTTGAATAAACCAGCCTCCTCTCTACCAAGATCCAGAGGCCTCCTCAGACAAGGGTCCTGTATCATGTGGAGGAAGCAGCAAGTTGGAGTGATCAAAACTATGCAATGCAACTGTTTCACTAACTTGTGGACAGAAATCAAGTTGTGTTTAAAGGAAGGAACTAACAAGACATTTTGAAGAGTGATAGTTGAATTTAATGAAAAGGATCCTGTGCATGTCACTTTCACTTTATATCCATTAGGGAGAGTTACAAGGTAGGGTACAGTTAAAGGTGTTATGTTGAAGAGTAAACTTTTATCATATGTCATATGATTAGATGCCCCTGAGTCTATTATCCAGGTGGAAGTATATGGGTAAGCATGCAAAGCTTGGAATCAGAAATAGGGCTCTCAGTTAGCATAGTACCAGCAAAGTTAGCAGCATACATGGGAGGAGGAGTCTGAGCAGTGGAGTCCCCTAACTGGGTCTGTTGTAACAAGCTCATCAATTGATCATACTGTTGTCTGCTCAACCCTGGTATTACAGAACTCTGGCCATCTCTGTTTGTAACAGACTGATGGCTTTCAGGAGGATTCCCTTGGGGAACAGACACATGTCCTTCAAAAGAAGGGAAATCCACACCAGCAGTAAGATGAGCAGCAGCAGGTCTCCTCCCCTTGTTAAATGTTGTACTTTGTGGATACCCATGAATCTTGAAACACTTATCAATTAAGTGCACAGATTTTTTGCAGTACCTACAGAATAAAGGCCCTCTAGCTTGGTCAAAATTGACTCTTTGTCTGAAAGAAGGAGAAGGATTACGCACTGTGGCCTTATTGAATCCAACTAAATGTCTATTAGTGTGGACATTGAAAGACATAGAGTCTGGATTAAACTAACAAGGGGACTGGACTTGTCTCTGCTTCTCATTATTGATGACCATATTATAGACACTGTCAAGGGTTGGAGGTGGCTGCATCATCAATAGGTCACTCCTTACCCCCATGTATGCTTCATTAAGGCCCATTAGAAACTAAAACACCTTATTCTTATCATTTTCCTGTATTATACCATCTTTGGCAGCACAAACACATCTTTGCCCATGATTTGCATACATTGATTCTAATTCATCCCACAGACCTTTAAGTATATTAAAATATGAAGCTACATCTAGGGACCCTTGAGAGGTGTGAGAAAGCTCTCTTTTCAATTCAAAAAATTTGGTCCTGTTGGCAGTGCCATATTTGCCCTGAAGCTGCGACCATATACTCTGTGCATTATCAGAATACTGCACACTTTCAGCAATTTGAGGGGAGAGGGAGGCAGTTAACCAGGAAATCACCATATTATTGTATCTGTCCCATAATCTTTGCTGAGTCACATTAGTGACTGGCCGGGGGCATGTGCCATCAACAAAACCAATTTTGTTTTTAGTAGATAACGCGCAATCATTTTCCTCCTCCAACCCCCATAACCACTGCCCGAGAAGGGAGTGGACACAAGAGAGACTCCAGGAACATCAGAGGAATAAAAGAAAAGGGGGCTGGTAGAGTCCACTAAGGAGGTACTAGCATTCATATTAGAAGCCATGAACAATAATCAGTTTGAAATAAAAAAAAACAGTCTCAGAACCCACATGAAAAACATACAACACTTAGAACAAGGATAGAGTTACCCTCCTTCTTCGCGACTGGAGAAGAACGGCCTTCAATCGCTAGATAAAACCCTAGGTCCAACCACCGGAAACTGTACTATAAACTTATCGGAATAGGGTCAGAGATGTCGGAAAATTACCCATAACATCCACTGAGTGAGGATCGAGCCATAGGATAGCAGTAAAACCCTAGGTTCAACCACCGAAAATCCTAGAATCTGAAGAATCACCGGAAAAAGGTCAGGGATGTCAGAAAATCAACCAAGACATCCACTGAGTGAAGATCGAAGCATCAAACAACAGTAAAAGCTCCGATTATCCGTTCAGTACACATCGTTCTCTCGGTAAACAAAATCTCTCACAAATATCCGAGAAAAACCTTCAATAAAACTTCCAACGCAATCGATAACAAGTAACGGAGATGAATCCGAGGATCATCCCGATCTGATACCATGAAAACGTAAGGATTGAAGGCAAAGTTGATGAAGAACTGAGTGAGAGAAACTGAAGAACTCTCTGGAACAACCGAGAGACTAAAATGAATTCCTTGACCAAAAATATCTCTGCCCCTATACAAATATGCACACATAATATGACTTGGGTCGGGTCAGCCGGCCCAAGTGTACAATATAACAAAAAGAATTGGGCCAGAATACATTGAGGCCCAAAGTTGGCTAAGCCTATAATATACAGAATATACAAGGAATATACAACAGATATACAACCCAATATCAATGTTTATGCTTAGAGGCCCAATAATCTTGTAGCTCAACACCATCCAATATAAAAAAATAAAAATCACGTGCTTGTCTCATAAAAGAATAAAGCCCTAAGGGGCGTATTGAAGACATAATATGTAAATAAAATGTTCTCTCTAACAACTTAATCTATTAAATAAGATGGTCACACATTTCAACAATTTTAAGTTAAAACTCTTTTTTCCATTTTCTTGAAAGCTCGGACGACAAATATACTTTTGTAAAAATGCATTTTATCCAATTACAAAAGATACAAAGTACTTTCAGTAAACAAGTTGTTTGCGAGAAAGTAATTTCATATGATCATTTACATTTTGAGTAAAAGAAAATAATCTTAAAAAGATCTTCCCGCGTTTCACTATTTATCAATCACTTGCTCTAAATATATACTTTTTCCTCTCTTGTTCGCCATTCCGGAGGCGGATCTATAGCCCATATCACCGGCACATAAATTCATAGTATTTATGTCAAATTAGATATTTTACGCATATATTCTTTTAGAATTGGTCCAGTATTATGTATTGGCACTTATATTTTATAAAAGTTGAATCATATACTTGGTTCAATACTTAATTATTTAATCAAAGAAACATCGATCAATTCTCACTTAGCACTTTTTTCCCTCTTCTTTTTAGTAGTACACTCATATTAAAAAAATCTTAGTTCCGCCTCTCAGCCATTCTAATTTCTCAGTAAAATAATAATGTGGTAGTGGCGAAGGTTAATGGGTACTTCATAATTAACCGGAAGAAGATACACCATCGGGTATTCCTTGATCAGCTGACTTCTATGCATGTAAAGTTACCTTCATTTATTCTATAAAAGTGCTGAAACAATTTTCCTTTTTCCTTCCCTTTTGACATCCAAGTCTAATATTACATCATGAAATCCTTGCCAATTTTGGTCATAGTTGTATATATGTTCACTCCAAAGAGAATCAAAATTCTCCACACAAAGAATAAGGAAGTGAAGGAAGGAGAAGTACTATTATATATTATAGAACATTTCTCCCTAGATTGAATTTTTTCTTTCTTGGTTCATTTCACAAAAAGACCAAAATCCGAGTTTTATACTTAAGGTTCTTTAAGTTAAAACATTCAACTCAAAACATAGAGCCTGGCTGTGAATATATATATAGCAAAAACTATAGTAGAATTGAGGGGGACTTCACCTTACCTCCTTGTTATCTACTGGATTTATTTTCAGGAGTATCCTATTAAATTAAAAAAGCAACCTTTCCTCTCCCCGGTCATTAACTTATGTGCCGAAAAAGTGATCGCCGCATAGTTCATTTAAACTATATATTCCATTTGTATTTAATTTTTAATACTCGAAAATTCCGTAATATATATAATAATACATTAAGAAATGCAATTTCTATATTCAGCCAATTCCAAAAGCATTACAAAATAAAGGGATCGAAAGAACATACGAAATTACTTTATTCCACAGACATACTTGGGAACTATTTCTTGAACCCTAAAACCTAAAATAACCAAATGAACGGAAACTATATATATAGGAGTCATTTAAATCATTTCACTCACCAAAGATGGAATCTAGAAGTCATGGCAACCAAATCAAAGCACACAGGAAGAAACCAACCCTATCCCAAGAAAGACAAAAACAAACCCTAGCTAGCTTTCCTATACAAAGATGACATCTAATAAACAAGCATTAATTCAAACATCTCTAACATGAAAAACATTAGGGTTTTTAACGACGATATCGTACATGTGAATGGAGTTGAACTTGGCAAAATCCTTAGGAAGTGAAATTAAGTCGATGGAAGAATGCTTGTGGAATTGGAAGAGTTCAGGGTCACCTCCATAATACCTTTCCCATCCCAAACCATTGAGAATTCTTTCAAGAGAACAATATGATGAGACCACTTGCCCTGTTGGTAAATGTAGCAAAACCTTTCTTCTTCTTTGACCTTGCTCTGATGATGGATTTTCTACCAAACGGAATACCCCATTCTTGAATACCCAAACTCCAGACATTTTTCTATAATGAGTTATATCGAACAAGTTAGAACTAGCTAGGTTTTCTTGAACAGTAAAGGAGAAGAAAGAAATGGATTTGGGTTATTTGAAAGGGAGAAAGATTTGGAGGTTATTTATATAACTGACGGGGTAGATAAAACAAGGGGAAAATACTCTCTCAAGTGGAATGAAAAGATAGGTGATGATAGGCTTGTTTAGCTTTAGTATAGAATCTACATATTGTGGGACCTTCTTTGTTAAAATTCCAAGAGACAACGACACCATGGGTATGATTTAGAGCCCACGTACTATCCCACATTAGCTATGTGGTTGGAGGGGGGGGGGGGGGGGGGGAAATCAAGGCTTAAGAATAGAATCTTGTTTGGTGTGAAACTCCTTTTAGTTAATTAAGAGTAGTGGTAGTAAAATGGTTCAAAGAAAATAGCTAATTACTTATATTATTCACTGAAAAATAATTTGGATGATGAACTTTTTAAAAGTGGGTCAAATATGGAAAAGAACCGTATTATCGATTTAGAAATGGATAGCCAATGGATTTAACTTTTATATTTGTAAAGCCTATAATTGGGGGTTCCTCATGTTGGAAGGCTAAGAATTCTCCCAAAATGATCATATGTAAGAAGTCATGGATAATATGGTTAACAATATTATCCGTCGGTTAACCCGTTTTCATCCATGATTGAATTGGGTCGAATAATTTATTTATTTTTTCATTACTCATTTTCGAGCCGGTCTGTCCGTTTGCCTCTCCTAATAAGAGTTTAAGTTGTATACATAAACGGTAAAATAATTACATAATTAAGTTATTTGAAAGATAAGTATATGTATTATTTAATAATCTTAGTTTGTAATTTAGAAAAGGTACGTTAGTTTGTTAAACAAATTAAAAAATATAACGATATGTTCTCATATATAACCTAAAAAAATTTATTTACTACTTTTTCCTATGTATTCTCAAATATGAGTAATGAGTTTGAGCTACTTTATTCGTTTGGAGGAACGTTTTTCTTTTTTTCAAAAGTTGAAAGCACAAGGGAATCTTGGCTAGCATTGGATCATGGTGGCGCATTACATATGGATTTAATTGTTAATATTAAGATATGTTGATTAACCATTTAATAAAATCAAATGAATAATGCCCACTTTATCACGTGTGGTACACGTGAAGATATTAATTATTACGGTTAAGGGTCAAAACTGTCCTCAACCTATTGACTCCGGAATAAAATTGCCTTCCTTTTGCCTTTGGCGAAGAAAATGCCCCCACCGTTAACTTTGTGGCCTATTTCTACCCCTAAAATCTAACAGAATCTTGAATTTCATTTTTAATTTTTTTAATGCCAGGTGTCACGTTTTGATTAGGACATATAAAGAACGGAAAATTGGGACATATAAAGAACGGAAAAAGGGTCAAAACTGCCCTCAACGTATTGACTCCGGAACAAAATTGCCCTCCGTTAACCTTTATTGGGTCGGGTCGGTCGGGTTGAAGTGTAATGTGATTTCCCGCTTTCCAACAAATGTAAAGATCTTGATATATCACATATATTCATCTTCAGTTAAAGTGGATTGGTCATTCCTATCCAATGGGGAGCTGACTTTTCATGGCTTGGTTACGGGGGACTGGTTGGACGCCTGGTTCGTGATGGAGGGGGGCTGTTTGGTTGTGAAGTTTTCCGGCGATATGAAGGTTGTAGAAAATCACTCTATCTATGATATGTGCGCTTTGGTTGTATGAGCATGATTTTCAGGTATAGGTTTTGATGAATGACAAACAATGAATCAAGCGTCAAACAACGATATAATATGACAAACAATCAAATGGCGAGAAGCATACTGATGACGAAATTGCATGAACAAGCCAAAGTCGAGCCAAAGAGTTCAAGACCGAAGACCCAAGACATAGGTCGTTTGATAGAACCAATGTAAGAACAACGCTTAAGTTATCTCGTCTTTTGGCTCAACATTAGGTCATCATAAACATGCATAAAACATTTTATTAAATCTTATTTATCATAAACATGCATCTTTGTGTTACACCAAAATGATTTGTATTTTAGTCAAAATGGTTTTTAAACATGTATTTTAAATCTGGACCTAAACAATCGATTATATGCTCCTTACAATCGATTGTCTTTTTCAAAATAGCAAACAATCGATTATACAGTTTTAACAATCGATTGTACTAAGACAGTGTGATCTGAAGTTTTTCAAAATAGCAAACAATCGATTATATACTTCTAACAATCGATTGTATTGAGACAGTACTTAAACTGAATTTTTCAATCAGCTAAATGTGATGGACGGGGAAGATGAAGCAACGGGGTAGCCATGAGAGGTCATTTGGTGGTTTAGGGTTAGAGAGGGTGTGTTGTAAGGAAGATGAAGAGAGGGTTTGGTGTTTTTTGGGTCGGGTCGGTCGTGATGCTTGTATTTAATTTTTAATTTTTTTTTAATTTCACGTGTCACCCAAAATCAATTTTCACCCAAATTCCGACCCAACCCGACCGACCCGACCCCAAAAAAGGTTAACGGAGGGCAATTTTGTTCCGGAGTCAATACATTGAGGGCAGTTTTGACCCTTTTTCCATTCTTTATATGTCCCAATTTTCCGTTTTTTATATGTCCCAATCAAAACGTGACACCTGGCATTAAAAAAAATTAAAAATGAAATTCAAGATTCTGTTAGATTTTAGGGGTAGAAATAGGCCACAAAGTTAACGGTGGGGGCATTTTCTTCGCCAAAGGTAAACAGAGGGCAATTTTGTTCCGGAGTCGATAGGTTGAGGGCAGTTTTGACCCTTAACCGTAATTATTATAAAGATAGAGAGAGATAATAGGAAAAGAAAGCTTTGAGATTATGACTACTCATCATTGAGAATTATCAATCCTAGTTAGGAACAAATATTTTTTCTGTATGTTTCCATCAGTTTTTGATGTATTAGTCGGACATGATCACGAGAGGCCTCAGTTCTTATTAGGGACTCCACAAATTAAGGGGCTTAAAACGCAAACTTGTGCGAGAGGCCTCAGTTCTTTTTAAGTATATTTATATAATTAAACGGATATAATTACTATTTACTTTACCAACTAGTATATGTAAATTATATGCTTGTTATATGTGTTTGTATGTATTATACATAAATTATTTATCGGCCAGCTATTTAGATTAGTTTTTCCTTTTTTGAGAAACAAATCCTATAAATTCTTATTTAAAGTTTATTTTCTAGCTTTTTCAGATACAAGGTTCATAAAAATCATAATCAACTTCTCCAAATAATTCTTTTCAATCTTAATAATATATTTAACTCATTTAATCTCTTTCGATATATTGTTGATCTAGGTAATGAAGATGTTCGAGTGAATCAGCAATGAAATCCGCAATCTGATAATGCCATAACAGACTTTGAGAGAGAAGACAAGAAACATAGTGTTGTATGGAAAATGAAAAACGTGCAACGTTACATTGGAATAACAGCCTATATATATAGACAACTAATTTCCAATAACTCCCACGTGTACACATACTTAATATTAACAAGGTGAAATAATAATCTCCTACTGCTCTACGCTAATGCTTCATGTAATTTCTAATTCAACACTCCCCTCAAACTAGCGGGGGCAAAGACTTTGAACATTCTCAACTTGTTAACTACATATTCATGTTGTGGTCTTTCTAATCTGTTAGTTAGAACATCTTTTAATAGCTCAATTTAAGGAATATACTGAGTCTTCACCAGCTATTCATGTTTCTTCTATCTAATAAAATAATAGTCAATCTCTATGTGTTTTGTTCCTTCGTGAAATACTTGATTTGCTGTTATTTGCATAGCAGCCCTGCTACCACTAAGCACATGTACAGGTAGTTTCACTTCTGATCCCAACTCCTTTGGAAAAACCGTTAGCCAAACAACTTGTGAGATTGCACTGGTCATGCTTCTATACACTACTTCTGCTGAGCTTTTAGAGACTGTTTTTTGTTTCTTGGATTTTCATGAAACTGGAGATTCTCCATACTTAATTATATATCCTGACACTGACTTCCTAGTGTTAGGACATGAGACCCAATCAACGTCACATAAAAATTAATCTCATTTGAACTTTGACTGCTCATAAGATTCCTAGTCCTGGTTCCCTTTTGATGTACTTCACCACTCTAATAGCTGTATCCTAATGGACTGAGATTTTAGTTATAAATTTAATCCCATTTTCAATTGAAGGGAATGACCAAAGAAAGATAATTGTGATAGAGACGCAAATTTTAAAGCTTTAGTGTCATGACTTGATTTGCTACTTTGATTTGCATAGTGCTTGAACACTTGAAATTTAATGAAGTTCATGAAAAGTATTCGACAATTGATATGAGTTGGTTTAATTGTTGGTACCAATTGAAGTCACGTGTTTGTTCTTATAGTAGACCTTTTTGGTTTGGCATGAAAAGGATACAATGGCTAGTTAGATACTTGGAGATTTTGTCACTTTCATTGCTTGAGGACAAGCAATAGTTTATGTTTGGGGGTTTGATAAGTTGGTATTTTACCAACTTATCGTGTCTTTAAGCCTATATATTTGCTATGTTTGAACGATAAAATCATGTGTTTAATGCTATTTACTTCTATATTATAGTTTCTATGTGATTTAGAAGGGATCTTGAAGAAACCAAGTGAAACGAGTCAAAAAGAAGAAAATCTGAAAAATGTCCTCAGTTGTCGAAAATGCGACACATTTCTACGAAATGCGAACAAAGAAGTTAAGGTAATTACGAGTGGACCATCGCAATTGCAAAGGAAGACCAATCAAGCAGTCTTCGCAAATGTAAAGTCAACCCATACAGTCAACCTTCGAAAATACAAACTCTTGATTGCAAATGCGAAGGTCAACATTATGGTTCGCAATTGCGAACTTTTGTCCACTAATGCGAAAATTGTGCTTCAGTTCTGTGCAATTATGATATTATATATTTTTTAGCCCCAATCCCTTTAATAGCCAAACCAGCTAATTTGTAAACTATCTTTTGGCTTATTTCAGTCTTAGCACTAGAGAGAATAAGGTTAGAAGCTAGGTTTTGCATACACACTTTAGTCTTGAAGCTTTGAAGCTTTTGGTTGAGAATTGCTCACCTATTTATCTTCATTTCTTCATTTTCTTATTTTGTATTATATATCTAAGTGTGTAGTATTTTATTCAACACTTGAACCTTTTATATAGAAATAATCATATTTAAAGTGATAATTAAATACCTTGATGTGCTTATGTATTGAATAATTTTTTAGTTTTTATGAAGTGAGTTATTGTTACTTAAATTATTCTTATTCTTTAATATTTTCAAAGGGATTAGCTAACCCTAGGACTCGCCCATTAACTTTTGAATTAATTTTGAAAAAAATTATTCGGGGTTGGGAAAGATTAATTAACAAGAACTTGAGATTTTTAACCCTCATTTTATGGATTCTACATAGGGATAGGATTGAACTACTTGTAGTCATAATCAGGTGTGCTTAATCTCTTAATTGCTTTAGGGATAATTCAATTGGAAAGTCTTGTTGGTCTGTGGAAGAAGCTAGTACAGAATTATTACCCATGGCTAATTAACATAAACTCGCTCATATTTGTAAAATCGTGAAATACATTGGATCGTTACTTGAGTGTAATTCCCGATGCATCCATACTTGCAGCCATTGATCATTTTACTTGCTTTCTAGGTTAGTTTACATTTCCGTATTTAGGTATAAATATTTTCTCAAATCAATTCTAAGTATTTGGCATTGCATAAAAAGTGATAATTTTCTTACATTCCTAATCACCTACATATTATTCTCTGTGGCATTCGACCACGACTCATAGTTGGTAAATTATATTGCATGCGACCGTGTTCATTTATTTTTTAGTGGTGGATTTGGACGTCATCGTCTTCAGTAACTGAATCATGTGCAATGCTGTCTGAATCATGTAACAACTCGATATCAGGAATAAAGTCATTTGTATTTTCATCTGAGATATACACTTTCTCAAGGACATCTGTATTTGCACCTTTAAAACCAAATTCATGATAAGTAGTGTTGGGAATACAAGGATTCATTTGTTTCCTAAAGTCATCATTTATAGCTTGAAAGGGAAACACAGATTCCCTGAACATCAAATCTCTGTTAACAAAGAATTTGCGTCTATCTAAATCATAGGGGATGTATCCCTTAGTAACACCAGAATATACCATAAAAAATACCTTGATAGCTATACTAGCAAACTTATCAGTCCAGGGTAGGGCACTTGCAAAAAACAAGAATCCTAATGTTTTTAGATGAGAAATAGAAGGCTTCCTACCAAAGAACAGCTCATATGGTGACTTACCATCAAGTGATGGTAGCCTGTTAATAACATATGCTGCAGCCGTGACACAGTGTCCCCAGAATTCAATTGGGATATGACCTTGAAACCTGAAAGCTATTGAAACTGCAAGTAGGTGTCCCTTCTTTCTCTCAGCTGCACCATTTTGCTATGGTGTATAAATATAGGTTTTCTGGTGAACTATTCCCATAGACTTACATAGGTCTTGCATTGCTGAATTTACAAACTTTCCACCATTGACAGACCTAATTGTCTATACTATTCCATTGCATTGTGTTTGGATCAACTTAAGAAATGACTTAAACATAATCATAACATCACTTTTAAATTACAAGAGAAATATCCAAGTCACATAAGAGTAATCATCTACAATTTTGAGGAAGAATATATTACCATCAAATGTTGGTGTATTGAAAGGTCCACATATATCTAAGTGCAACACTTGAAAAAATCTAGTAGTTTTAGAATTTCTCAGTGAAAAAGACAGTCTCACATGCCTAGCCATTGGACATACATCACAACTATCTATTAAAGATTTGCAATCCTCCAATTTATATCCCAGAAGTTCCTTTAGAGATCCTCCATATGCATGTCCTAACCTTTTTTCCCATAGAAATATATCCCCTTTTGTCGTCTGTAGACGTAGTCAGATGCTTCTTCTATTCTTTTCCCTGGCGCAGCTGGGCCATCCTGGACTTGAACCAGAGACCTCGCCCGTGTAGTCCTTTAACTGTTGGTGGCGTATTATTTCCAACCTTAAGAGAAGCCTTTGGGACCCGCAAGTAAAGTCCATATTTCTCTCTACCAGTCCCCATCACCTTCCCATTTGAGAGGTCTTATAATAGGTAAATGTATACAGTAAAATCGGAGCTTCCAATTTCTCATTATTAAGGCAATTCGAAAGATCACCTTGAAGGCTCGAGGCCACGCTCAAGAATCCTCCCTCGAGGGTCATCGACACTCGAACTCAGGACATAATGATCACACTAATGGTAGAAATAGTAAGTTCTCAAGGCACACTGCTAGGACTGCCAGAGCCTAGTGGACTACTCTAAACCCGAATCAGGGTGTCATGTAGCTACCACATCTCCATATCTTTGTAATTAATGCATTTTGTAAAATGTTTGGATTCCCTCCTATATAAAGGGGATCCTTGTCATTTTATAAACATCTGTTACTCAATACTAAATAGAAAAGAATATTTCTCTACTCTCGAACACATCCTATAGATATTATTGCTTCCATTTATTATCTTTATTATTGTTCGTGGTTTATTACTTATCATTATTCATAAAGAGCCTTCATTGATTTTATTATAACCGTTAGTCGATCTTCAACTGCTTTCGATAGCCCTAGTCGAGCTCCAGAATCTACCTCGAGGCCCCCGAATCAACAAGCTTGAGGCCCCAATTGTTAACCTATTGGTTTGCTTATCAGCGTATTCCTAAATCTTATCTCGTTTCTAAGTCTCACACATGCATCAACTGCTTAACAACTATCATAAAAATAGATCACGTATTTTTAAAGTCCCATAATCAAATTAAATTAATATTATTATTTTTACAGTAAACAGTTTTGGCGCCCACCGTGGGGCTAAAAATTATTGTAATTATTTTCTTGCTGGTTTCATTACACAACACAAGTTATCTTTCCCACTATTTCTTGCTTAAGATCTTTTGCTTTCAGGTCAAAATGTCTGACTCAGTGAACAACAATCTTAAAAACCACAGAGAAAATGGTGTAGTCGTTCCAGGTGCTGGTGTACCACCACGAAACCCCGAGAACGCACCAAAACCAATTCCCCTGGATGTTGTATCACGCGACGCTCAAAACATCGATGTAAGCTCCTACACTAATAGGAGCATGCACCAAGGAGACCAACAAGAAGGAGAGGAAGCCCTGTCGAGAGAAGAACGAGAGTTTAGCCTTCATATTATTTTGAAATGTTGAAAGCAAAATAGCTAGTGATTGCTCAGATACAAATCCACCAGAAAACTCCCAGCACAGTAGCACCAGGGATAGCTCCCTCGGCCGAGCCGGTACCGAAGAGGTAAAGCAATAAAGGGTTGATAGCCGACTCCACCATTGTATAAATGCTCGAGGACCTCACAAAGAGGATTAAATCAGGTGAGAAGAAGATAGAAGCTAGTGAAAAAAAGGTCAAGATCTATAATAACAAGGGTCGACCAGATTACGGGCGCACCCCCGATCCTGAAAAGTATGGATTCGAAGTATTTCATACAAAGACTGTTCCCAAAAGGAGATTCCCAGAAACCCATTTCAAAGAAGTTTAGTATGCGAGACCTTCAAAAACACAATAGAACCTCAGACCTTAATGAGCATGTTGCCGCTTACACGTGTGCAATAAAGGGCAATGACTTGAGGGATGATGAGATCGAATCCGTCCTGCTGAAAACGTTTGGAGAAACACTTCGTAAAGGAGAAATGATGTTTGTATCATATCCTGGCCCCAAACTCTATAGACGCCTTTGCTATGTTGGAAAATTCCTTCATAAAGGCACATGCAAGAGCCGTCAAGGTGTCCACAAGGAAATCCGACATCTTCAAAATTAAGCAAAGAGAGAACGATATGCTGCCAGAATTTGTATCCCACTTTCAAATGGAATGAATGGAACTAGCCAGTCCCGATGACTAGGTAGTGCATGCCGTCTCTCACGGTCTCAATGAAAGAAAATTAGTGGTTTTGAAGTAATTGAAAAATAATCTAGTTGAGTACTCGCCGTGACATGGTCGGACGTTCACAACCGATATCAATCAAAAATTAGGGTCGAGGACAACCAACTAAGGCCTGATCTACGGGCAACATGGAAGAGTCACCACGTGGGGGAAGATCAACTTTCAGGGGAGGATCATTAGGGCCGTCCCCGTCTTTTGTAAATTCTTTAGCTAGTGCACCATCATCAGGGCCCAATCAGAAGCAGTAGTAGAAATGTGTCACGCCCAGTGAGGGCAACATGGGATCCCACCAGCGGGGTCGGCCAGGAGAGAGATCTTAGCAACTGTAAAGGTCCTCATGCCCTAGGTGCGGGAAGATGCACTTAGTGATTTTCTACTTGGAGTTCCCGTATACTATGGATATGGGATAAGGAGTCATAATCAGAGCCATTATCGTGTATCCTGCTAGGGAGCGGGTAGCGGCACAACGCAGCCAGCCAGCCCAGCAGTTGCTACATCATCAGCCCCCTCTCCAGCTCGAGGTATGCCAGCATCCGCAGGATGTGGTGCAGCTAGGGGTGGTGCGCAGAGTTTAGGAGGACACAACCGATTTTATGCTATGAGTGGTCTCCAGACCACAGAGGCTTCTCTAGATGTTGTTATTGGTATTTTGACTATCCAATCTCATGATGTGTATACACTTATCGACCCCGGTTCCACCTTGTCCTATGTTACTCCTTTTGTTGCTATAGAATTTGGGATAGAACCAGACCAACTTCGTGAGCCATTTTTGGTGTCTACTTCTGTAAATGAGTCTATTACTGCTACTCGAGTTTATACAGGTTATGTTGTTACAGTGCATGGTGATACCAGTGCTGATGTTATTGAATTAGGGATTGTCAATTATGATGTAATAATGGGAATGGATTGGATTTATTCATGTTTTTCCAAAATTGATTGTTGGATTAGAACTATGAGGCTTGAATTTACTAATGAGCCCATTGTTGAATGGAAGAGAGATAACATAGTGCCTAAAGGTCAGTTTATTTCTTACTTTAAGGCCGCGAAGATGATCAAGCAGGGGTGTATCTATCATTTAGTCTGTGTTACATACACTGATGTCGAGGTGCCTAGCCTTGAGTCCGTGCCAGATGTGAATAAATTTTTGGATGTCTTTCCAAATGAACTCCTTGGGATTCCTCCAGCCAGGGAGATTTATTTTGGGATCGATGTAATGCCAGGTACACAGCCAATATCAATTCCACCTTATAGAATGGCGCCGACAGAGTTGAAAGAGTTAAAAGAACAATTGAAGGATTTGCTAGAGAATCACTTAATCAGGCCGAACGTGTCACCATGGGGCGCACTGTTTTTGTTTGCAAGGAAGAAAGATGAGTCGCTACGGATGTGTATTTATAGTGAGAGCAAGATTTCTAAAGTGAGAAAGTGATACCCACCAAGCTTCTACTCTATTCTTGCCCAAATCCTTGAGGATTATCAAGTAAATCAGTAGGCCTTCATCCTCAGAGGTAAGAACTTCTGCTATAAACTTCCATTTCAAAATTTTTACTAATTTAAGCGATTATAAAATGGGTTCATGAGTATAAGTATTGATTATCTTGCATGCGTGAGTTATAATAGGGTATGGGAGGATTGTGAGTTAAAAATAAGGCAATTGGGTTCTAAGATGGTAAAAATATCTCACAAAAGGGTCCTAAAATCACAATGCGCACTTAGTGCTTGATAATATACTCAAATGACATAGAATCATATTCATATCTCTAATTCTTGGTTCATCTTGTAATTCTCATAAAATAGATCAAAGTTGCTAGGAGTTCCGAAATATTGTAAGTACTTAAGGAATGCTCTATTGAGGTATATATGACTAAAACCCCCTCTTCTTTGAAATTAAGCTCTTGATGTCTATCAAATATGGTAACACAAAATTTGATTGATGTATTGATTGTTAATTCACATGGTTTGGTTTTGAAATTATATATATTCATACATGAAAAGCATGCCTCAATGTGTGCAACATGCTATTCTAGCTATTTAAAGACGTGCAAAGAATATGAACCATGTGTTGAAATTCCTAGACTTCACGTCAAGATTAAAGCGGATATTGTCATGTCAACTATGTGAAATCTTATCTATGCTTACAACTTGAATTACTTTTGTATGTTCCTATGATCCTAAATTGCAAAGTTAATTTTGAAAGTGGAAATCATATGATAATTGTGGCCCTAAGTGCCTATGAATTAATATGTGAGAAATAAAGATTGAAACAATATGATCAATGAGAAGGGGACAACGCCTTTTTAAGGCGGTCTAGCCGATCGGGCCGTGATCAGACGCCATGCCGCATACATGGCGGTATTGTGAGGCAACCTAGCTGATCGGGTCGTGATTGTACTCCGCTCAAGAATGCGATGGTATTGTGAATGGTGATGAAAAGTATGAAATGCCCCAAACTAAAGCTATGGAAATTATGTGAATGTTATATGATTTTGTTATTTGATGATGTTGTGTTTGGTTAAAGCTTTTGATTGTTTCTTGTGATTTCCGTGTTCTTCTATGATAGTTCATTCCAATAAGATGGTGTTTAGCTATACATACTAGTATTATTCCATGGTACTAACGTCCTTTTTGCCAGGGGCGCTACATTTTTGAAATGAATATAGGTGGCTTTATAGAAAACAGTGCCGATTGCAGGTAGTGGAGTATCCTTCTCTCAAACTATCTTGGTGAGATACATTTCTTCCAGGGGTTATGCTGTACATCTTTTATTATAAGTTACCACTTTTGAGGTATGGCCGGGGCCTTGTTGCCGACATTATCATAATTTTCTTTTGTATCCTTAAAGGCTCTGTAGATGTTTATGTGGGTTATGTGCGAGCAGTGGATGGGTACCTAACGTTGTAACTATTGTCATACCTCCTTTTTTACACAGCTATCCCGAAGGATAAAATGTATAAGGAGTTTTTCTAATTAAAGTGACATTATTCTAAATGAGATTATTTATTAATTAAGAGTCGCCACATGGGAAAGGTTTGGCTTTTGGTGTCCCAAGTTACTGGTTTATTTAAAATCCCAGATCGAGGAAATTGTTTGACTGCCCAATTGGAGTCTGCGAACCATAAATTCTAGGTAAGGAATTCTGTTGACCCGAGGGAAGGTGTTAGGCACCTGCGGATCCCGTGGTTCTAATACGGTCGCTTAAACTATTATAAATGGCTAATTTCCTGATTTTATACATATTTATCATACAATGCAAATTTTAAAATTATAGACCGCTTTGTTCATTTTAGGAGTATTTGCAACGTTATTAAAACACGTCTCGAACCACGTCACACAAATGCACCCGGGTACTCGACACATTTTAACATCGTTAAGACTTGGATTTGGGTCACATAAATGCCCACCCGAATTTAGGAAGATATCTTATTAAAATATCGCGCCTATAGCAACTACGTGTTTGAAAATTTGTGGAAGGCCGTGAAATTCGCTAAACATCGCCTTCAAATTTCTGATGTATTTTTATTACAGTTAAGGAGCCCACGCAGTGCATGGTTTTGTTGGCGTAGCTCACTTTATTTTAGAAAAAAGGAAACCTAAAGCGACTAAAGTTTTATATTATACACGTTTCTAAAAATACGTCCTAATTACTACGTATGTGAGTTACACATTCAAAGAAAGACTTGGCATCTACATTTTCAGCCTCATTCATGGCTGGTTTTGCAACTTAGAATTTATTTAATAGCAAGCCCAGGGACTGCATTTCTTGTTTGAGCTTTTAACTTGAGCCCAGAAACGTTGGACTACAAGTCCATCATAGAGGAGGATAACAACCTTTCGAATTGCTACAGCACCATTTTTGACATTGTATAATTGATCATTTTTGAAACACACTGAAGACATTTTAACCGAAGAGAATTATGATAATGATTTTATGTTAACACATTAATAAACTATAACTCAGATTTTGAAACTGGCATGTAAGGAAATGAACTGATGTACTCATCGTTCAGAGTACATATACAAATATCGAGTCCCTACTTACTTACAGAATAAATAATAAACATCAGATAGATTATGGACTGGCCTATTTTAAAAACTACTTAATCTAAACAAATTGAAGTAATAGTCTAAGTACAATCCAGCATTATTACACGTTTATGCATATTACAATACTAAAAATACTACTGAAACTAATAACATTCATAGTATGATACTGATATAAAAACAGGATCGTCTTCATTATCAGTTATGATTTCGAACATGTACAACAATGCCTCCCCAGATTTTTGAATGATAATGGTACCTAGAATTACATCAGAAGAAGTCCTATGAGTAAAGCAAACGTAAGGCCAAAAAGCAATAGCAACCAAAATAACGAGCAAGCCCAAGAACTCAGGATGTTTTGAGAGGCAAGTAGTGGAAACAGGTCTCCCTAACATTTCAAAATGCGCATACAATCAATCCATCTTCGACTTATAATGAGTAGCACTTCAATTATTAAAGAAGACTCGGCCAGAAGAACAAATTTGAAATGGATTTCAGCTAAATATTGTCTGAAAGTGTATCTCAATGTGTGTTACTTTTCTATATCTAAAAAAATTGTCCTCTAGCTCTCAAAAACGTCTAAAAAAAATTCCTGCTTGAAAAAAATCAAACGTTCCTTTTGTAACCAAAGCCTTAGGGAAACAAAAATCTATTTGTTTTCCTATTAGTCCTTTAACCATTTTTAGATTTGCGTAAATGATCCTTGATTTTCTAACTTGTGCCTCAAGTTTTGAGGCAGAAATTGTACTTGGACCCCTCACTAGAATGTTCCAGGAGTTTGTTACAAGATTACCATGTTCAAATACATTAATAACCCTGTCCTCTTTTCTTAATTACTGGCCTAAGTGTTTTTAAACCCTGGCTCCTATCTATTTGGTCAGAAACTGACCCGAGTTAACTACTTCAAGTTATAAACCTAGATTATTATTAGCAACTAGGATCAAATTCTTAATTGTAGACTATATTATGCAAAAACAAACTACCAAGGGTCAAAATTTGATCAATGCAACACATATATTCAGGCAAATATCACAATATGGAATTAAATTACTTAGAAACAAAGATGAAAGTAATCATCACAAGCTTCAGAAGCACATGGATACTAATCGATTTTGGAACCAAAAGGAAATGAAAATCAGAGCATGCTAATTTAGGGAAAATTGTGAATTTAGATATTAGGCAGACTATTCAGAAGCAGGTAAAACAAGAGCATGTGGTGAAAATGAAGTCATTAACCAGAAAAACCAAACAGAGGAGTAAATGGGTATGCATGCCTTTATATAAAAAAATCAAAGAAACTCAGAAGCAAGCGAAAGGAAGAACAAAAGAAATCAAAAGAGAACCAAGAGCTATTATACAACAATTATAAGGATGAACAAATTAAAACACTCAAAAGAAAACTAAAGCAATTATAAGGAAAAATACATGAAAGTAAAGTAATTAAAACACGAACAATGGAAATAAAAATACTTAGAAGAGAACTAAGGCAATTATAAGGAAGAAAAATTAAACAATTATAAGGATTGACAACTTAAAATGCTCGGAAGATACCTAAAGCCATTATAAAGAAGAGAACAGGGAACTAACACAATTATAAAGACGAACAAAGGCAATTTCAAGAAACAATTATCAAGACAAACAAAAGAAAATCCTCAGAAGAAAAAAAGAGATAATTATAAGGAAAAGTACAAGAAATTAAAACAAACAAGGGAAATTATGAACACTCAGAAAAAACCTAGAAAGAATAATGAGGATGAAAACAATTATAAAAACTAACAATGGCAATTAAACACTTAGAAGAAACCTAGCAAGAATTATAAGGAGGAAATTGAAAAAGTTATGGAGTCAACCAAAGGAAATTATCACATTCAGAGGAAACAATTATAAAATGGGAACAAAAGAAAAAAATAAAGAAACGAACGAGGAAATTAACAACAATCAGAAAAAATGTATAAAAGAAACTTAGCTTTTTTTTTGGAAATTGCAACCCTAAGTTTGGGGTTCTTTGAATCTCACGGCTTTTGACCCCTTCGGAGAGGGTCCTTTGATTTACTTTGGGACGGAATGTGGGCTTCAGATCTGATTTTTGGCAATTTTTAGTTGTATTCGAGGGTCGTTGGTCGTGGGCTTATGGATGGGAAGGTGAGATGGTCACCGAGGACCATTTTTGAGAGCTTTCGGTGAGTTTGGGGTTTGGGTAAAAAAATTAATTTGATATTCGAAGAGGTCTGGGAGAATTCGAGGGACGAGACTTAGATGGTTGAGAAGAGGGGAAAGAGGCGGTTTAGGGGTGTTATTTTGGGTCAGTTTGGGGGTTAGTGCCACCGGAGACGGCGGAGCTGGCGATTTTTCTCTCGAATATTTGACGAGCTGGGGTGGTATTTGAGGGAATATAATGCTGGGAGGGGAAATGGGAGGTTGAGAGGGTCCGATTGTGTAAATTTGAGACCATTTGGTTGCCGGCCGCCGCCGTGAAGCGATTCCCGACGACGACGTTATGGTGGTGGACGACAGTGTTACGGTGGTAGAGGGGTGGTGTTACACCGGTGTAGTTAGGTACGCGGATGGTGAGTTTTGGTCTCAGAATATACACAAGTATTGGGACACTTATATCTAATTTTGGGAAGGGTTCTAAGACCGTTGGATGGGTTGTGATCAACGGCTGAGATTGACCGCCCCATAACGACGTTGTTTTAGGGCGTCTCTTATGTGAACTGGATCAGAGACAGGTTATTAGGATGGGGTTTTGGGTAAATTGACCGGGTTCAGGGTTTGGGCCACCTAGGTTTGGCCCAATTGTGGCCAACCTGGGTTAAATATTTAAAACCTATTTTGTTTTTTATTTTTTTTAATTCTTTTCCCAATTTAATTTTTTTAAAATTCTTAATTAGACAAAATCAAAACTCAAAATGCAAAAAATGAAAATTAATCAAAATATGCGAAGCAATGAAGATTAACAATAAAATGCAAAAATAAACTACTTAATTTTTGTAATTTTATATTTTGTAAAATAAACCTTAACTGCCAATTAATTTCAACAAAAACAAATAGGTGGAATTAAATCCTAAATGCTTATGTAATTTTTTTTTTGTATTTTTTTATGATTTATCATGCATGTATCAATAAAAACACACACTGATATGTGCAATTAAATTCTAAAAATAAATAATAAAAAGGAAAAATCCTAAGTTTGAGAATTCTGTAGGAGTAATTTCAACGAGGTAAAAATCACATGCTCACAATTATAAACTCTTGTTTTCTCTAATTGTAGCTTATGGAATCTTGGAAACTTAACCATGGTTTAAGGTTGCGACGTAAAATGATCTAAAAATGTTGAATATACGATCTTTCCTATTGATTAAGTTAATGAAAGCATGACTTCCTTAATCATATTGAGTTGGGTAGAAAGTATTTAATAAGGCTTGCTTAGTTGGGTTCACTTGATTGAGCACCGGTCGTGCCTCTCGAGGTTTGGGCTTGACATACTCGGAGAAGCCAAGATACGCCAAACAGGGGCTCAATAGGAAACTAATATACCGGGCCAAATGGTTGAATGAACCATGTCAGCATAGAAGAACCGAGCCCACAACAGCAAATACATGTACACTTGTCCAAGTAATCGAAGAATACTTCCCAAAAGCATTTTGCATCTCAAGGAAGCTCGATATTTTTTTGAAAAAGAGCCTAGAGTTAAAAAAATGTGCCAAACACTCAGGGACTGGCGCCAACATTTCAACACCTGAACGATCACAGGAACGAAACTCCAAACTCATAAGACCTCAACGAGGAAAAATCATGAAATGTCTCCCAAGCTGAAAGTGTTCCGAACACTTGGGGACTAGCATAAAAACCTCAAACATGCATGACCTGAGGGTTAGAATCTCTGAAATCGTAAGCCCTCAATGAGGTAATACCAAGTTTATGAGTAATGGCCCGTGAGTAAAGATACCCTCGATGACTCGAGACTGTCGCCAATCACCAACCCCAAGCAGGCAGACTCGGTCTCGTAATAAACATAAGCCAGCAATAGTGTCTCTAAGACCTCAAGCAAGGCATAAATTGCACTTGTACCTAGTGGCAATACCTGTAAGACCTCAAGAGATTCATGAACCATACTTTTACCAAACATCTAAAAACTGTAAGACCTCAAAGTCATGAAAATTTTGTAAGATTTTACGAAACGCATAAACCTCATCTCAAAGTTAAGGCTATATATCAAATTTGTAGGACCCCTAAAAGACATACCCTCGATTTAGATGTCGAACCTACTTCACTGGTAATCAAAATGGCTCTGGACAAGCACAAATGACTATGGTTATAAGGCGGTACCAGCCAAACAAACACGACTCGAGGAGGCTCGACCATCGCTACAAAATCACAGGCCTTCAATTTCTTCGAATGTACTTCGAAAAAAACCGGTTCAACAGGTTACCCGCAATATAGGCAAAAGAGCTTCAACCATATCAGCTCCTAAACACTGTCGTCGAGATACTCAGCCACAAAGCTAAACCTTCTGAGATGCTTAATCATCCCCATATAGCGACTCACAATCATGGTTTTTCTATTTAAAAAAATCCTTATCGAGGGAAAAACAAGCCCACACTAAAAGGTCGCATCGACCAAAATCATAAGAGTCATTATTGCCAGCCCACGTAAAAGGTTGCATCCACCAAAAGGTAAGAACCATTGTCGCCAGCTCACATAAAAGGTTGCATCGACCAAAAGCTTGAGATCCATTCTTGCCAGCCCAAATAAAAGGTCGCATCGACCAAAAGCGTAAGAGCCATTGTCGCCAGCCCATATAAAACTTCATTTCGACCCAAGGCGTAAAATCTATAGTCTCTATCGCACAAAAGAGGTCGCTTCGACCCAAGGCGTAAGAGCCATTATCGCCAGCTTACACAAATACAAAAACTTGAGGGTCGAATGAGCTCGAGTCAAAACCTAACTCCGGGACTAAACCCAACAGTAAACTAAAAATGCCTAAGAGTAAAAGCGTAAGAGCTCAAAAGCCAGCTTACACTAAAAGTTCGATTTGACCCAAGGTGTAAGAGACATCGTCGCCAGCCCACGCGAATCAAAAAGAACTTGAGGGACAAATAAGTTCGAACCAAAACCCGATTCGAAATCTAAACCAAAAACGGTTGATCAAAACATGACTAAAAATAAAAGCATAAGAGCTCAAATGCCAGCTTATACAAAAGGCTTGCATCGGCCAAGTATATAAAAGCCTACGGGCCAGACTAATGAGCCTCAAGGACATATCATAAATCTAAGGATTCCTATCAACTCAACGACTAGTTTATCTGGCTGAATTCAAGATAGAAAGAGATGCAGAAGAAGTAAAGCCGCAAGGTTTTCTTCTGTACATACATACGGAAAAATGCAATCTTCATCTACAAACAAGCTTTGTTAACGTTACATACAAGGTCAGAAAGCAAACTCTATGTCCCCCCTAGGGGATATGGCTCGTCGGCCTCATCTTCACTATCTTCAGTGTCAGACAGAAGTAATCGGGAAATCAAGCTCGTCCGCCTTGCTCTCTCCAACTCTTTTGAGAGGGCAAAACCCCTAACACAGATCTTCTCGAGAATTTTCCTCTAGGACATACAACGATCATATTCTTTGGTCCTGTATTTGCGGTAGAGGGCCCTTCTCAGCTCAGTTTGAGCATCGGCAGTGTCCTTTAAATAGATCACCATCTTATGGTCATCCTTAATTTGTCCCATTACAGCTTTAGCCCGAGCTTCAATGTTATCAGCCTTGTCATTCGAAATCTTGAACTCGAGCTTCATAATCATATCTGGTTGAACCGAAACATGAAGAGAAGTTGAACCTCAAAGGCGAGAACTTTAACCAAAGCACCCTTCCCTTCTAAATCACAAACCTCTGGCTGAGCTTTTAACTCATCATGATAACGCTTGGCTCGACCAGCTTTACCCCAAAGGAGCTCTAGGGCCTTCGTTTTTTTATGCAACCGAGATAAATGAAGTGTAAGTCTCAATATATAGAAGACGGAACGCATACTCATCCAGCATAGAAAACTACCTGTTTCTTCAAGTAGCTCTTATAATCCAAAGCTCCGGCTCACCTCATACCACAAGCATGCCAACTTAACTTCCTTTTCATCGCATAGCAGCCTAAGGGATCTCTCTTCGTCTAGAGCTTTCCACAAATTGGATTCATAATGAAGCAGCCCATACATAAGCTTGTCGAAGGCCTGAAAAAGAAAACCTAATAAGGAAGTGAAAATGCAAAACACAAAGGTCTATGCTGAAACTCACCACGAAGTGAAACCGCTGGGCTTCTTTAAAGGCCGAGCACACATATGCTAACCTAGCTCCCTCATCTTTGAAAGAGCCGACTCTTGTTGAGTTACCATAGCTCGATGTATGTGACACCGGGTTTCTAACAACCCTCGAAGTACTATCAATAGAAAAAGAAGGCGAAAGCAACAGAGATACCACCTTTTCGAAACCAGGAACCAAGGGCACGGTAGGTTTAGACAATGCTTCCACTCTGAAGCCCCAGTCCAATTTTGCCTTACTTTAACCACCGTCGCCCTGTAAAGGCATCTCTCACTTATTGTTGTTTTTCTTTAGACCGGAAGCTAGTGAACCTTCCCCTTTTATAATGGGGCATGGCCTTGCCTCGAAAAGTTCTCCAATGCCTACAACAACAATATTAATACGCACAAAGGGAAAGTACCTTTCCAAGTGAAGGAAGGGAAAGGAAAAAAATTACAAAACACGCAACATGATGTTTTGCTTCCTATCAACCCTGAAACAAATCTCGCCACTTACGCTCATCACAAGCCGAGTGGGTCGCCAACATCCGAACCCACTGGGGTGTGATCAGCAATGTCGCCCGACACCCATGAAACCACTGCAAAAAAAGAAAAAAAGAAAAGGAAGGCGTATTTACGAAGTCAGCCTTTGCTATAAACAAAGCTAGGGAGGCACGGGTTTATCACTCACGTGCGTAATTTCGTTCCACGAGGAATGGCGCAAACCCATGTTTATTATATCAATATTCCGTACTTGGATGAATCGACTCATCCACTCCAGATATCAGTTTTATCCATCATCTAGAACGAAAGGCATGGTCGACCGGCATTGTAAGGTTAGCAAACCTCGATTATGAAAAGGTTGATATAATATAAGATGAATAAGCATAAATTGAAGCCATGCCTTCTCCGCAAAGAACCTCATCATCAACAATATATGCCAAAATGACGTGTGAATCTGCACCAAGGTAACCTGATACTTTTTTACAGAAACCAAGCATGACCCTGTCAAAGGGGCCTAATAGAAAGGATAGATAAGCACATTCAAAAACCCCTCGGAACGGTCCATAATACTCTCATCGGGGAAAAGTACCTGCAGTACTACCTTTTTCTCCCATCCACAGTCTTTCCTTACCGACTCAAGGTGTCCCTCTCTTATCGAAGAAGTAAACTTCAAGGTATGCTCCCTTTGATTATGAGCGTCAGGACACTTTTATGACAGAAAGTTCCCTATTGAAGCGAAATGCTTAGGGCTGGCAAGTCGAGAACCAGAGGCGGAACCCTCTCCTCCCTGCCAAATGGATCCTTATATGGCAGTCATGACTACATCGAAATCGGAAATTTGGAGCAGGAATTTAGACCAGAACGTCAATACTAATATGATGAAACGCCTAAAAAGGGTAATTGCTCAGGATGGTAGAATCTCCAAAAGGGTGAAAACAACCCTATATATGTAAGAAGCGACAACGTTCTACCTGCCTGAGAGACCTATTAAATTTGTTGCCAAAATCACTTTGTGAAGATGTGTCGGCGAGGTCACCTCGGTCGTTTTACTGCCGTATCACCCATTTGAAAGCGTCGTATGCCGTTTCGGGGTTAGAGACCCGGCGCAAAATACGTTCCGAGGTGGTACGCGACAAAAAGAAGAAAGGCTCCAAGAAGCCATTAATATCGCAACACGTCCCGAGGTAGTACCCGACCTCGAGGACCTCCATCAAAAAATGAAAGGCTCCAATAAGCCATTATATCGCTACAAGTCCCAAAATGGTACTCGATCTCAAGGACCTCCTTCAAAAGGAAGTGAGGCTCCAGGAAGCATTTAGCATCATTTCCTGACCCTAGATAGTACCTGATCTCGGGGATCTCTCCCAGGGGCCATTGATGTTATTGCAAGACTCGAGATGGTACCCGATTTTCAAGACTCCCCTCAAGGAGAAAAATAATCACTTAAAATTTTGTTCGTATGGGCTTGGCCTCAAGAGATCATCTAAACCTAGGAAGTACCTTATTCGGGATCTATCTACAATGTCTAAAGGCTATATACACTAAGTTCAAGACTAGTTTCCAAATGACCTGAGTTAACCCTCACTCAGGGACTGCTTAAAAGCCTAAAAGCAGTCTCCATTCTCGAGCTTCTGAGCGAATCCCCCCCCCCCACCATAGATTATCGCAGGGTCTAAAGGCTAAGTCTTGATTTAGGGGTTCGAAGCCATACTCTCATTCAAATCAAAGTCGGGGTCCTGAGATATCGAGTTTGTCACTCCAACCCAGGCTTGACATTTGCACCAACCGATAAGGTCATGCACTTAGATTCTACACAAGCATAAATAAAGGGAAAATGTTGTTCATTGGAGACAAATTAAGGGAACACTTTTCATTCATAAACATTCAATTACAAAAGCCCACAAGGGGTTCTTACATATGACTACAAAAGCTCACAAGGGGTCCTTACACAGAAATAAAGAAGCAAAAAAAGGTACATATGCAAGAAAAGCCTAAAGTCTAATCTCTTCTCGAGGTTTCACCCTCCGAGGCAGCGTCTTTGAGTGCCCTCCCTTTATATATGCTTCCTCGATGACAACGTCTTCAACCACCACCTCCTCAGGGGTCTCATCTCGATCCTCCAGAATGATATCTTCGAGGGCAAAGATGAAGAAGAGAAAAGTGGGAAGACGAATAAGAGGAAAGTAAAGAGGCATAAAGGGATAAAAAAATGCCATAGCATGCCAAAGAGAAAAGGCTTCCACCATGGCAGGAAGATCACGGCCCGGTAGAACACTTGGCGGGCATCAAACTCACTCGCACGCCTACGTTGAGTCATCTTTTTGGGACATTGTGTGGTGCAAGCTATCGACCAGAGGTACCACTTTACCCTGCAGAAAGCAAAAGGGATGAAGTGCAACACCAGGCTGGGGTAGGAGGGTAAGCTGCAGTGTATAGTCCAAACACCCTCATGAGCAGCAGTGTATGGTCCAAACACCTTCACAAGACAGAAGATATCAGCCACCCTAGCTCCTCATCTCGACTCAATGGTGATAGCAATAACAATAATAACAATGACAAACAACAATAACAACAAGTTGGTGCAATCTCGCTCGATAAGGAGGGACTCCTATAAATGACCATGGTATAACTGGTGAGAATGTTGTCAGACAACTTTGAGGCCACAAGGCCTTAGACCTAGGAAATGACAGTAGATGAGGATGGAGTGAAGAAATGGGAGAATGGCTAATTGAAGAACACTTGAATGAAGAATTGTCTACTGAAGACCCTATTTATAGAAAAGGGGAAGAATAACTGGCAGGCGCAATCAATACTTTTTGAATAACGAAACCGATGGCCCCGTCAATTTCCTTGAAAGACGTCTTAACAGACACAATTAATAAATTTTGGGAATGAATTGGTTGTAATATTATCACTTGAAAGGACAAGGATAGACTATACATTGAAAGGCATTGAAAAGACAAGTCAGCAGAATGCTTCGGTTGCCACAACAGCCTATGTCACGAGTATGACATCATCAGTATAACATTATCGCGAGAAATTCAGATATATAATTATCATGGTCATTTCTTGTCGCTCTACTATATCAAATGCGGGGAGTATCCATATACGGTGAAATCGAAGGTTCCAATTTCTCATTATTAAGGCACTTTGAAAGATCACCTCAAAGGCTCGAGGCCACGATCGAGTCCCCTCCATAGAGGGTCGTTGACCCTATACCTCAGAATAGTAATGATCACGGTAATGGTAGAAATGGGAAGTTCCTAAGGCACACGGCTAGGACTGTCAAAGCCTAGTGGACTACTCTAAACCCGAATCAGGGTGTCAACTAGCTGTCACGTCTCCATATCTTCGTAACTAATACATTTTGTACTAGTTGGGATTCCCCTCCCATATAAAAGGGATCCTTGTCATTTTGTAAACATCTATTCCTCCATATCAAATAGACAAGAACATTCTCTCTGCTCTCTAACATATTCTCTAGTTATTATTGCTTCCATTTATTATCTTCATTATTTTTCGTCATTTATTGCTTATCATTGGCCGTAAAGAGCCTTCCTTGATTTTATTTTAACTGCTAGTTGCTCTCAACTTCCTTCAATATCTCCCAGTCGAGCTCCAGCATCGACCTCGAGGGCCCTAAATCGACAAGCTCGAGGCCCCCAAATTTTTATCCTATCGGTTTGGTTATCACCATATTCCTAACTCTTATCACGTTTCAAAGTCTCACACATAGCATCAACTGTTTAACAACTAGCATACAAATAGATCGTGTATTATTAGAGTGCATAATCAAATTTAATTATTATTACTATTTTTACGGTAAGTAGTAAATATTAGGGTAAAAAGAGACAAAGCAATATAAGTCTCTTGTTATCTTTGACACTAAAAGTAAGTTGTATGCAAACTCAAGAACATACAAAACACCTTGTACTTCCCCTGTTTATGTGATTTTACAATTACCAATATGTGACACAATTGTACAATCTCAAATTGGCAAGTGACCTCTTTTCTCTCTAGTAGGGCTAATGTCCTTAACATGTGTTAACATTTCTAGATCAGCTACCATATGGTCGGTTGCTCCTGTACCGACTATCCAATTTTTCTTTTCTATCTTAGCCATAAACCAATAAATTTTACATTCCATGTTAGCCATTGCTTCCTTTAGAGGATCTTTGTTAAGCAGCTTCATGATATGATCATACTGATTTGCTGTGAGTTGGGTGCTCTTTGCCAGTTTCCTTCTTTTATTTCCTGTGGTATTTCTCATCTTCTATCATAAATACCTACAAAACGTGGGTTAAGATTATCAACCTAAACATTATATGATGTATTTATGCTTCCTTTCTTCTTGCTCTTGAAGTACTAAGGGTAGACAATTATGTTGTAGCATCGCTCTTTTGTATGGTCTTTCATGTGATAGCAATCAGATTGTACATTCCAGCTTCTCTTTGATTCTTGATGGTTTTGGTAATTTCATTTTTCACCAGATAGCAAAGCAGCCAAGTCAATCCCTTCACCAACAATAGAGGCATTAGCTACCGACCTCTAACTTTCCCTTTCAACAAGAATTGAATATGCTTTGTTGTTGCTAGGTTATGGACTGGTCATAAGAATTTGGCTACGATACTGCTCATAGTTGTCATTTAAGCCCATTAGAAATTGCAATACCTTTTGCTTTTGCATGAATCTGATGAAGTTCTATGATATAGCAGAATCACACGGAGGAGGAACCATGTTGTCAAACTAATGTATGGCTATAATTCATGATTTTGACACATTATATTCTTTGCATTTTACATGCTTTAATGTTAAAATACATCTTTTTCAGTGTAATGGAGGCTATATTATATGTAGGTGCATCGAATATAAAGATAGAGTTAAAGGGGTGCTTAAACATCGAAAGTGCACTCGAGAACGGTGAAAAGGAGAAGCCGGGCAAAAGCCAGCTAGACTAAGCTTTATCCAAGTGAGTCCAGCTTTAAGCCAGGGCTAGGGTGGCGTATCCAGGAGACCCTAGGCCTAAGGCCAAGCTCAGCCCGAGTTTGGAAGGTTTTAATGGTTTCAAAACTTGACTAGAAGTTGACCTACATATTTAGGGCTTTTCCCACACATATAAATAGAACCAAAAATGCCACTTTTGAAAAACTTGGAAGGCTACTATCGGGAGATCGAGTTTGGACATAACTCTAGACCTTGGAAGAGCACGGACCCGTCATAGAGACCAGAGATACAATGTAAGGAGGCAGGAACACACTAGGAGCAAGGCGGAGAATTCTCTACGAGTTTTTCACTGCCTTATTCCTATTTCCATGATTGGCTATGAATTCTAGTGTTGTAGTAATGCAGACTATTATGAATATCTAATCTTTATCTAGGGTTTTGATGGAACCTCTTGAAGGATGATTTTTCTGCTACATTAATATAGATTTATTATAGTATTTTCTCTCATTGTTCAACTATATTTATATTGTGGTTGGTTGAAGAGCTCTTAAAGTACTATGTCTATTTAATGTGTATTAATCGGAGAGAGTGCATATTTAGGTAATTGTTGAATAGCATCACTCCTAACGTGTATGAGGGATCAATACGGAGGGTTTAAAGGTGGGATAAGGGATATCGAAGCCTTGGTGCAATCCAAGTGAGATGTATTTAATACCGACTAGCATAATCGGGAGAATATGTCTATTAAATTGTGATAATTATCCGGGAGAGAGCAACGATAGCCAAAGCACTCATGATTGGTAGAGCAGACCTCGGACTTGTAAATTGAATTATATTTGCAACGACCGCTTAGTCCTTTTTAAAAGGCATTGTTAGGATTGATCAACTTTTAGCGGCGTTTCCAGGGAATTAACGGTATAGCTATAGGTGCACATATTTCTAGGTTGCATGTTTGAACTTTCTTTTTTTATTTTCATGTATTTGATTTTTTTTTGTTTATCTTTTATTGTTGACTTGAGAGACATGGAAGCTTGGAATTATGACAGTTTTGATGTTGGTAATTCTAATTTTGATCCTCCTTATGTATATTGTGGAGGAAAGAACCCAAGGAAAAGTTATCAAAATATTCCCAAGCACGATTTATATGCACCAACTCAATCTTATGTGTGGAATGCGTATGAAATGTGTGGATTTCAAGATGGTTACTTTTATTGTTGTGCTTATATTTTTTTATCTTCCCTCAATCACTGACTATGATAGTTCTACTTTTTCTTGTATGGATAACAAGAACAGAGAACATAGGGAAGCTAACCTAAAGGAGATCAAAGATATATTAAAGTTCCATATAGGACAATACGATGAGAAACCACAGTAGATATAAAGGCAAGAGGCAACTATTTACAACTTAGAGGCTCAAGCGAATAAATTAATTGAACCTTGTAAAGTGCAACAAGTTGACATTGTGGATAGTAGCCAATATGAGTATGAATTGGCCGTAGAAATTACCATTATACTGGAGGATTTAAAGAAATACGGGGATGAGCTAGAAGAGAAGCCCATAGTTGAACACCAACAATCAATCAAACTAGATTTTAATGATACCGATGTCATATAAAAGATACTAGAGAAAACCAATGATATTAAGGATACATATTTAGTTGACTTTAGTGTCATAAATGTTGAGGAGGTTGACAATCCCAATGTTTATGTAGTTGAGCCCATTGGTCCACACTCCAAGAATTTTCCTAGATTGTGTTTGGATGATGGTATGGAAATAGAGTCACCCGAGCCACTTAAGGAGTCAAGGGGTAAGGAACAAAATGCCTACATTCTGAAATTCTTCGTGCCAGAACGTCGGGAATAGACATCTCATCTAAAGGTCAAGAAGTGTAGTATACTACATTATTTTATTGGGCCATTTAGATTCTTTCTACCACCCCAGGAGCACGATCACAAAGCAAAGTCAAAAACTGGGGTTCAATTCAAAAGTTCGAAGTGGAGGAAAAAAGTGATGCGCGTCATGCCGCGACGTTAAATCAACCGCTTGTTGGGAGGCAACCCAACTTTATTGCTTTATTTTATTTTTATTTTTTATTATTTTTTTAATTATATTATTTTTGTAGTCTCGATTTTTTATTTTCTAGGAGCCTGAAAAGCAAATCTATTGGAAGGATGCAACAACAAACCAGATGGTTAGAACTAAATGTGTGGTACCCGCACGAAAGACCAAGCCCGGGAAAAGTCTGAGTACCCGATGAGCTGCTATTGCTCAGCCTTTGGTCTACCAGGAAGTTTATTTTACTCTCTTATTAGTGTGGTAAAAACTAGGGACAATGCACAATTTTAGATGTAGGGTGAGGAGATTGTCTGGGTGACTTTCTATGTTATATTAGTTGTGTTAGTTTAATTGATTTTATTTTATTTTTTAGAAAAATGGAAAAAAGACTAGACTTTTTCTGAAAATGGATATCCTAGATAATTTCCTTGAGGGATTTAAGTCTAAAGAAAAAAAAATTTCTTTATATGTAGTGTAGTAATTACACCTTTGTTTTCTTTTTGTGCCGCGGTTTTCTTCCAAGAATTTTGTTTAAATCGGGTGTAGTTAGTTTTATTCTTTCTTGGAGTAGGAGCTAGTGTGTGAGATGAATTGAATTGTAGCGTTATCTCTTAACCTTGGTATGTCTTGAGAATAGCGAGTACTTTGGTTGGGGCGTTTAAGCTCAATTTTGACTCTAGTATAAGTACCTTAAACCATAGATACTTAACGTTTCTTAACTGCTTTTACTAGAGTATCTTGATAAGTCCAGTACTGATTGAGTTATGTGCAATGTGTGTGTACGACTTGTGTTATTTTATGCATTGCACTTGATGTCTAGAACTTGTCCTGTGTGTTCGCAAAATGAAATAGTGTAGGCGTTTGTTTGTTGATCCAGATAAGTATATTTTACCTGCCTATTTGATATGTATCATAATTAACCCCTTTGAACTTGTAATCATGTTTCTTTAGCAACCATATTACAAGCTTTACCCCTTTGTTTGAATTAACCATCTATTTGAACATGTTCACCTCTCATGAGCACTTAAATTGTAATGAACATTGAAAAAGTTAAAGTGTTGGGTGGTCGGTTTGGATTTTCAGTGGAAATAATGAAATTAAGAGAAAGATGCACTGATTTAAAAGAGCAGAAGCCACTTGAATTTAAAAAAAAGAAAAGAAAAGAACAAAATAGTTGTATTCTGTGCAGATATTCATTGATAAGTGGTAACTCTTGATGTAATTGTGCTTATATTATTTGGGAGTTGATGTATATTGATGTGAATGTGGAGTTATGGTTTGACATAAGTGTGGTACTTTTAATGTTAAAATATATGTATTAAAGTACTTAGGGATGTGTAGTCACTTTGATATCCAAATGTATCCTACCCGACCCGCAACCTACATTAGAACCAAATAGTAAGTCCTATTTAATCCCATACTAAATGAGCTTGATTAGTAGAGTAATACACGACGGGTAATCCTATGGTGCATCTTTTGTACCATATGGATGTTATTTTTGAGAGCGAGTGAATTCTTCCTGTCTTGAGTTCCTACAATCTTAAAATTTATTGTGTGTGGAACTACTCTATTTTGTTGTCTGAGGGTACGCGATTCATGATGGAAAGGTAATGTCATTGACCTCTAGAGTAAGTGAGTGGTGAATAATTCATGGTACTGCGAGTTAAATCTTGAGGTGAAGATGTTACACCCTTGTTCTTAGTCTATTTTAAATATTCTTGGTGTAATGAGTTAGGAGAATTGCTTTAAAAGGTCGTGTCTATGGTTGTAGTTTGATTGCTCGAGGACGAGCAATTTTAAGTGTGGTATATTGATTTGTGGCTATAATTCATGGTTTTGCACATTAAATGCTTTGTGTTTTACATGTTTCAATGTTAAAATACACTTTATTTGAGCGTAATGGAGGCTATTTTACGTGTAGGTGCATCAAAAATGAATGCAGAGCTAAAGGGATACTTAAACGTGGAAAGTGCGCTCATGAACAGTGAAAAGGAGAAGCTAAGAAAAAGCCAGCTCGACCATGCTTTATCAAAGTGAGTCCAGCTTAAAGCCAGGCCTAACCAGGCTTTATGCATGTGAGGCTAGCATAAAGCCAGGCCTAGGCTGGCATTATCAAGGCGAGGTCAACTTAAAGCCAAGCCTAGACTAGCGTTATCAAGGAAACGGCAGGCTTAAGGCCAGCCTGAGTTCGAGTTTAAAAGGTTTTAATTATTTCCTGGCTTGACTAGAAGTTGACCTACACATTTAGGGCTTGTATCAAACATATAAATAGACCCAAAATGCCACTCTTGAAGAACTTGGAGGCAGATGGTTGGGAGATCGAGTTTGGACATAACTTTACACCTAGGAAGAGCACGGAGTCGTCGTGGAGACCAGAGATCTGACCTAAAGATGCAAGAACACACTAGGAGCAAGGCGGAGAATTCTTCCATAAGTTTTTTACTTACTTCTTCCTATTTCCATTATTGGTTGTTTACTCTAGTATTGTAGTTATGAATACTATTACTAATAGCTATTTTTTTTATCAAGGGTTTTGATGGAACCTCTTGAAGGATGATTTTCTTGTTACATTAATATAGATTTATTGTAGTATTTTCTTTAATTGTTCAAGTACGTTTATATAATGGTTGGTTGAAGAGATCTCAATATACTGTGCCTATTTTGTATGTAATACTTGGGAGAGAGTGCATATCTTGGTAGTAGTTGAACAACATCACTCCAAAAGTATATGAGGGATCAATACGAAGGGTTTAAAAGTTGGATTAGAGATAATGAAGCCTTGATGCGATTCGAGTGAGCCGTACTTAATACCAACTAGAGTAATTTGAGAGAATATGTCTAGTAAATTGTGGTAATTACTTGGGATATTTTTACGACAGTCATAGTGCTTATGATCGATAGAGAAGACTTAGGCTAATATATAGAATACGTAGCGAAAAGGATTCCGACAATAGGGGAAATTATAACTCTAGACCTCCTTAATCTTATCTCTAAATCTTAGTATATTTAGTTGTTAATTTACTATTTTAATTTGTAGTTAATTAGTTAATCACAAGAATTTTAATATTTATAAGTTATGGATTATTCAAGCTTTTCTTCTTGGTGATAGTGAACTATTATAGCTAAGATTTACTTCTCTATGGGATTCGACTCCGGACATGTAAATCGGATTATATTTACCACGACCTCTTAGTCTTTTTTAGAAGGCATAATTGGGCGTGATCACAAATTTATCCCACAAATTGTTGGGCATCAAGAAGTAAACTAAAATAATGTCTGTTCCTTGAGTTATCGTCGTTATATATGTGTGTAGTTGATACACTCGTCATGTATTAACTTTTTCAAATCGTTCTCTCAGATCCTCCTAAACTTTTCTCGCGTATCTTGCATATAACGCTTCAGTAGTTAATTTCGTTGATACTGGGCTCATAATCTACCCCAGGACAATAAAATTGAATCTATTCCTTTGATGACGTAGTTTTGTATCAAAATCCCTCTTTTTTAAAGTATCACCGACTAACTCTAGCTTGTTCTTATCTAACAACTGGATCTCATCACATCAATTCAACTAAAAATCGCGATTCCACCACTCTGGTACCATGAAGAAGTTCGAGTGAATCAACAATGGAATCCCTAATTCGATAATACCATAAGTGAGTTTGAGAGAAAAGAGAAGAAGCGGGTACAATTTTGAAAATGAAAATGAAAAATGCGTACTGTTACATTGAGCTAACCACGTATATATATAGACAACTCATTTCCACTAACTTCCTAACTAACTCTCACATGTACACATACTTACTATTAACAAGGTGAAATAATAATCTCTTACTGATGTACAGTAATGCTTCATGTAATTCCTAATTCTTCAGGAAAGAGTTTAATAATTTTAATTATAAAAAATTTCTACCAAAGCAACTATTAGAAGAACTGTTAACATTATTCACTAAGCAATATATACAGATATTTGAAGAAAAAAATCCTTTTTTTTCAAGGTTAATAATGTATCTTTTATGAAATAATAACATATACAAATACTAACTATTAAGAAATTTGGGATCCCAACAAATTGTGGGGCCTAAAGCAATTGCTTTAACAATATGCTGCTCATGGATAAACTTAGGACTTTATCATGCAATATTTGTTTTATTTAAATTCAACTTGTTAGTTTAATTACTTAAATTGTAATTAAAATTTGACTAGGAAATTATTTGAGGCCGAGCTTCATTACCTTATGTTTTGGACGAAATACTTGATTGCTGGTAAAAAATATTCTTTCCTTATATGCCCATCCTTATGTTATAATATTTGATATGTAGTTCGAAGAGTATATATATTCCTATGGATCGGGCCGTATAACTTCGATAGTATATTTGAGATGCATCCATGGATCAGGCCGAACGACCTTGGTACTGTATGTATATGACTATTATGGATCGGGTCGTACGACCTCGGTCATAACTCATGTGTAACATCACTAGGAGTCTGAATATTCATGAGATTCTCGCTTTGACTTAAGACTTGGTATTTACATGATATTTTTTATTTGTTTGAGATAGCACAGGATATTTGAGGAATTTATATTGTCATTAAGTTGGAGGACTAGGTTAGTTACATGCATTACCTCATTATTACTGTTATATTTCAAATCTACTTATAATTTACTGAAAAGGGTCAGAACTGCCCCTAACGTATTGACGCCAGGTTAAAATGCCCTCCGTTAACTTATTTTGAAGAAAATGCCCCAACCATTAAAATTCTTGCATATTTGTGCCCCTAACGTATTGATTCCAGTTTAAAAATGCCCCTACCGTTAACCTATTTTGAAAAAAATGCCCCTACCGTTTTAAATATAAGTACAATAAGTTGTTAGACTTAGGGGCACAAATATGCCACATTTTTAATGGTCGGGGCATTTTCTTCAAAATAGGTTAACGGAGGGCATTTTTAACCTGGAGTCAATATGTTAGGGGCAGTTCTGACCCTTTTCCCTATAATTTATTGTATTGGTTAATTGGATGACTAGTAAGTGTGGATGGCGACCCCTCCTCTACTTCTTGGAGGCTAGGCTAGATACTTCCTCGGTACGCATTTACTTACTCATGCTACTCTTCTGCACTGATTGTGCAGGGACTTTTTGTGGTCATTTGGGCACATGGGCACACCTGTTGAAGGGACTTTATTGTTAGATGCATTTCATCGTACGATCCTCGGAGTCTCCATCGTATTCATTTATTTTGTCCTGTGTATTTTATATTATAGACGGATTTGTACTGTATTCTTTAGAACATGCCCATACACTTTTGGTAGTCGGTTTTAAAAATTTAATATTTTTTCTTGGTTGTATGACTCTATGATTTGGGTCATGAGAATAATGTAAATTTGAGAAAATTTCCTCATTGAGGTCAAAGTATCAACCTACCTCGGTCTAAGCAAGCCATAGTCCTCCAAAATAACCTTTGTACATCTTGAATCTATCAAAAACTACAATCAACATGGCCATTACACTGAACTACATAATTGAAATCTAAATCTTAGTTAATGACAACCCCAAACTCTTGTGGCGAAACTACAAAACCAAAGTGAAAATTGGGTTCCCAATAATGTCACAAGTCCAAAGTATATTGGGGAAAATTGTATTCATTATGACGACGCATCAGAACATGTGAGATGATCAATAAATTATATTTTGTTACTGTTCGACAGTTACAAATCAGGTGCGAGTAAGGAGTAAGGAAGAGGCACGGGGCGAGAGTATCGACAACCATCTCTATTTGAGCTTATTGACATCTGAGCAACGGAAAGAATGAATCTGGTTAAAGAAAATGGTGCAAATACGGCATTAAAGAGTATTAAATACTGAATCTGTTAAGGAATATGTGCATTGAACGTAATGATCATGTAACTTGATATTTAATGTCATTAATTACTTCTAATAAACTCATTATGACTCAGGCATAATGTAAATTCCCAAAGGGGACTATAAAAGGAGAGATATGTAATTGATTGAGACACAAGTTACTATTGGAATATACTTTAATTTACTTGCTTTCTGATAATACCATTCTCAAGTTTCTTTCTTTATATACTTTTTCGATTATCAGTAACCCGACTCTTATAAATTCTAGCTTTGACCAAAAATCTATTTTTCAGTTAAACAAATTTGTTCTGTTGCCGGAAATCTAATAATCAATTATATCTTAACTTGATTTTCTGTGTTAAATCAATAATTTTGAATAACAACGACAATGCTCAAGGAAATCAAATCAATCAGCAAAATCGGGGAGTTCCACAAAATAATGACAATCGAGTTCCAATTCCACAAGACTAGCCACGACAATCTCGTGAAGGAACTCCTGAAGGATCTCACACAAACAGTCAAGTATAATTTGAGAACGTTGAAACTATGGATGAAGCTTTGCAAAAACTTATCACTACTCATGTCAACAAGACTTTATAGGCTTTTATTAGTCAATTACTTGCTGCTACACCTACATCTACTCCAAATCTCAATACTTTGGAGAATCCTCATTCCGGGCTGGTTAATTCTGGCAGCGGTGGAACCCCCAGTGAAACACATGAGGGAGACCCAGGCAATCCATTTAATTCTAATTTAAAAAATTTAGTACTAACATTGCAGAACAGCTCAAGGAGAAAAGTGACCGTATAGAACAAATACCCGGGTGTCGCCCGTGATCAAAGGGGTAGATATGAATAAATATTCTCAACAACCCTGGAAACCAAGTGCCGCCCCTCTCCAAATTCCAAAGAAGTTCAAGATACCTGATATTCCAAAGTATGATGGAACAACGGACTCGCTAGATCACGTTGTCGCATTTAAAACATGTGTCTAGGTCAATGATTTGACCAAGCATGAGATTGAATCTGTTTTGGCTAAAATATTCGGTGAAGCGCTCACTCAAGGAGCACTAACATGGTATTCTCTTTTACCTAAAAATTCTATAAATTCGTTTGCTGAGCTTGCAGATCTATTTATTAAAGCACACTTTGGAGATCAAAAAGTTGAGAAAAGAATGAAGGATTTCTTCAAAATCAAACAAGGAGATTCATAGTTGCTTCGAGAGTTCGTAGATAGATTTAAACTGGAAAGGATGACATTTCCACGAGTACTTGACAATTGGGCAGCCATAGCCTTCACGGGTAATTTGAATAAGAAGAGTTCAGAAGCTACGAGACGACTCAAGGAAAGCCTTCGATAATTTTCAGCAACAACGTGGAATGATGTTTACAACATATATACAGTACAAAGATGAGGATTGAGGAAGATATCATTCTACCACATAAAACAGGAGAAAAAGTAAGTTCAAGGCATGAAAAAAGATCTGGGAAAAATAGGTACGAGCCTTACATGTGACCTGCGGGAAAGGATTCACGGTGAAGGCAAGATAGTCAAAGGTACTATCATTATTCTAGAAGCAGGGAATCAGGCTCATCATCAAGGTTCGGAGGTGATCAGAACTCACATGGACCACGAGAAAATGATGGAAGTTTAAAAGCAAGGTTTGGTTGTTACAATTTTAACGTAAGCACCTATGAGCTCGTAGCGATTTATGAAGCATAGGAGATAAGGTACGATGGCCGAAGGAGATGAGATCAAATCCAAACAGACGAAATACTAATCATTGGTGCAAATTTCACAACAATCACGACCATAAAACCGTAGATTGCAGATTTTAGCTGGGCGAGATTGATCATTTGTTAAAGCAAGGGTATCTCACGGATCTATTTAGTAAAAACGGTAGACAAGAATATATGAAAAATAGACAAGAGCCTCCGAAACCCCCCCGCCCAAACGAACCCTCAATGTTATAAGTGGGGGTGAAGATATCTACGGCGTTTCCTACACTGCAGCTAATAAAACTTCCAAGATATCAATCACCCATGGGAAGAAGTTGCGACATGTACTGGAAGAAGAAAATATTACATTCAACGATGCAAATGCTGAGGGTGTCTTCACTCCACATAACGATGCACTGGTAATATATTTACTTGTACATGACACTAAAGTAAAAGGAGTTTTGGTTGATCAAGGAAGTTCCGTAAATATTATTTGATACGAGTTTTGCGTGAGATGCAAGCTGAGGATAAATTTATTCCTAAAGAACACACTTTGTCGGGATTTTACCACTCTAGTGTTGCAATGAAAGGAGAAGCAATCCTTACTACACTGATTTGCAATGAAAGCATTGTCAATGACACTAAATTTCATGTCGTAGACATGTAATGGCTTAAAACATGATTTTTTGAAAGCCATGGATCCATGGCATAGATGCTATTCTATCAACATTACACCAAGTTATTAAATTTCCATCACCTTGGGGGATATGTCAAATCAGAGGTGATCAGCAAACTTCCAGAAGCATCAATTCCGTTACATGTTCGATTGATAATGGTGAAGACAAATATCAATTACAGAATTCAGGTGGGGGAGGCATGGTATCAACCTCAACTGAACAAGAGCAAATAGATGTGGATTAAAGAACTGATACCATTCAAGAACCAGAGGAGAACGAGAACATCAGAACAACCATAGAAGAATTAGAGGTTGTGATTTTATTTATACACTGGCCCCAGAGGAAAGTGTATATAGGAACCAATCTCAGCTCGGAAGTAAAACGAAAAATTATTGAATTTTTAAAAGTTAACGCAGATTGTTTTGCTTGGTCTTATTCTGACTTGACAGGAGATGTCATGACTCATAAACTAAATGAAGATCCATCATACCCTCCAATCAAGCAAAAGAAGTGAAAGCAAGAAGCTTTTATGAATAAGGTGATTCAAGAAGAAGTTCAAACACTGCTGAAAATTGGTTCAACTCATGAGGTAAAGTATCCTGATTGGTTAGCTTGCACTGTTGTGGTTCCCAAAAATAATGGTATGTGGAGAGTCTGTGTAGATTACATAGACCATAATAAAGCTAGTCCAAAAGATTCCTTCCCTTTAACACACATAGATCAATTGATGCTATTGTAGGTCATGAGCTATTACGTTTTTAGATGCATATTCAGGCTAAAATAAAATGAAGATGGATCCAGGGGATGAGGAAAAAACTTCTTTTATAATAGACAGAGGGACTTACTGTTATAAGGTAATGCCCTTTGATTTTTAGAATGTAGGTGCAACGTATCAGAGTTTAGTTACCCAAATGTTTCAACAACATTTAGTTAAGAACATGGAGGTGTATATAGATGATATGCTAGTTAAATCTCAACATTCTGAAGATCATAAATCCCACTTGTCTGACACGTTTAAAATTTTACAAAGTATAATATGAAGTTGAATCCAGAAAAATGTGCATTTGGTGTGGCATCAATAAGTTTTTAGGCTTTCTTGTTTCTTATTTTCTTGTTTCTAAAATAAGACGAACACCGTTTATAATATAATAATTGTGATCAACAAGCACATGCAACAAAACTAAAGTAAGGGATCAAATGTATGCCATTAACACTCCAACGGTATAAAAAACAAAACAAAACACATCATCACGGCTAATTCTGTTTTCCATTAATTTGAACTTTATTCCCTTGATATGATCATCCCTTAAATGTGGTAGAGGAAATAATAGGGTAAGGGACTTAGGGTAATGGAAAGGGTATAGATTAGGGAAAATAATATTTTATAGCCGCTTTCAAAATAGTAGCGGAATATATATACATTCTGTATGTTATTTTAATCTACACAAATAGGTAATTACTCATTTAACAAGTGTCTACAGTCTAGGGGTGTGCATTCGATTTATTAATTCGATTTTGATCCTTATCGATAATTACTTATCGATTGTTTCAACTTTGATTTCGATAACAGATAATCGATTCGCTTTATCGATAAATAGATTTGAATGGACACTCCTAGCCTGCAACCTTGAAGTTTTTCGCAATTCTTTCCAATTTCACCCGAATGTATCGAACTCACTTGAACCCCTCGAAATCTATATTCCACTTATAGCCCAGCATATCACGCGCATCGCTGGTCAGGCCTAACTGGCCTTCTTGTATCGTGAGACTGCCATGCGAAACCCTTTGACTTTCATATTAGGTGTTCGCATTGGCCTCATGATGGCGTCCAGCAGTGTAACCTTAACCAAAATTTTGTATTTGGCTAGATCACTTTCTTTTTGTTGTAGCCTCGTCGTGTGTGATCTTATCCCAAGAAAATATTACTCGCTCCTTTTCAATTTATATGAATCTATTTTTATCTTGATCTATTCCAAAAATAATAAGTTATTTTTAAATTTGAAAATAATTTTGTTTAAACTTTAAATTCTAATTTTAATGCGAATCTTTTTTAACCACATAAATACTCGGAACTCATTTTTGACTTGATTAGAATCACAATTTTTAAAATATTTTATTTTTTTTTAAATTCCGTATCCAATCAAACATGTTCACATATTTTGTAACAGAGGGAGTACATTTTTGCATTACTCTCACGTTGCGCAAGAAACATAAAAAATTTTGTGAGTCTTTACAAACTGTTTTTTTAGTTTTATGATCCTATTATTTTTTTACATATAAAAAATTTAGTTTTACACGTAAGAAATCTATCTTTTATCAATAAAAAATCTGAAAGGCCACTTTATTAATTTCGACATTGTAAATGAACGCGAAAGCCTATTTCCTCCAAAAAGGGTGAGTGGACAACATCAAGATATATAAGAACCAACACCTTGTCTTAAGTATTCATAGCATTCCAACTACACTTAATTCAATCATATATATCAACTTAACTTTCCAAACTCCTGGAAACACATGTATTATCATTTCATTTCAATCACATTTTCACCAACAGATGCAATTGGTGGCGTACTTAACGAGCTACTAGCAATTCTAAACTAGCTAAACATGCTCAAAGCGTAGAACGAGTGAAGAGAAAAGTAATATTAAGCTGTCTCGGAATTTATAAAAGCTGAAGAGATAGAACAAAATAGTATAAAATATCTCATACAACCCGATTAAACACGAAAATATGAGTACAACTGATACGAGACGCAGCTCGACAAAATATTCATAACTAGAAATAAAGGATGAAAGTTGAAGCCGGCTCGACGGACTAATGGTGGCTCACATCAACTGGATAGCATTGGTATGTCACTGGTCAGTAGCTGGATCTTTATCTACTGGACCAGCACACACGCAATAGTTGTGAGTCTAAAAGATCCTGCAAGTCATCGACTTGCCTCCTAGCTTACCTCTGGGGTAAGTCTTTAGAAATCGCCGGTAGTGCATACATATATCATAAGTAAAGCAATACAAATATAAAAGTAGTACACAAGTAAAGCAACTGAATTGAGATTATGAATACAAGTAGTAAATGAAAACATGATGTTACTACATGCTAGGAACTGCTAGAACAATTACGGGGGTCGGGGCGGATTTATAGCACATTTTATGCGGCACGTGACCCTATGGTCGCTCCGTCAATTTAGATATTTTATATACATATTTTCTAGAATTAATGTAATAGTCTATTGGCATCCATGCTCCAAAAAAGCTAAATAGTGCATTTGGTTAAGTGCTCAGTTATTTACCTAGAGGAGGAGTGATCAATTCATATAAAATACTTTATTTTTTCTCCTTTGTTTAGTATTGCACCCATCTTGTAAAAATCATAGATCCGCCTCTGTAACGGAGGCTAACTAGACCAAACTACTAGCTCAAGCATGGCGGATTTATAGGTGTAGTTAAGGGGTGCATGGTCTTTTTGTAAAATTAGATATTTTATGCACAATTTTTTCTAAAAGTGGTATACTATTAACTGTAGCCGGCCATGCTCCATGGAAATTGAATGGTGCACTTGGTTAAAGGTTGAGTTATTTATCAAAAGGTATAAGGATCAATTCTACTATATAATATTCTTTCTTTTTTTAGTAGTGCACCCATGTGCTAGAAATCCTAAATCCTCCTCTAAGCTCAAGGGCATCATAATACATCAATACTCGAGCTGAATGAAATGCTTCTAGCTCAAGGGCATAATCATAACTGAGCTTAATGAGGTTTGGTACGGTACAGTTGGAGTGATTTAGTTGGTTTTCAATTATCCATCGGCGCGCCTAAGAAAAACGGAAAAGAGTCAATTAGCTGGTCGAAAAATCAAATGTAGTTTGACAACTTCAATAAGCAATTATTGTTTGAACGAATGAGGAATAATGTAAAAACTCCTTCACACTCCCGCTGCTCCTGTAGAACACACCATACTTTGCCTTCAATCCCATCAACACTTCCACACTCACCATGTGTGATTCTCCCCAGCACCTGCAATAGCCTAACCAAATTAACGACCCTCCGGATATAGTATCCATGCAAATCGACGACAAAAACATGCATACACAACCAACTACTTTCATACAAACTCTGCTCACAGATAAATACCTATAGCCAACGCTAACCAATCAAATACCTTACTTAAATACCCCAGAAAGCAAAAAGAAATAATCCATAACCCTATTGATGATAACTCGTTCATACCAATTTCATCGACTGAATAGACAGATTACTTATCAAATCTTGCACGATAAACTTCTGACCTGACGGACACTAACGGAGGACCTAACTATCATTGATTTGGTTTGTGATTCTTTCTTATTAAGTTTCAAAGAGAAGAAAATATGATCAAGGATCTATACGGAGGTCCATGGTTTATCCTTTACTATTTTCTAACGGTACGAAGGTGGGAACCAAAATTTAAAGCCTCCTCTACGCAACTCACTTACTCAGCTCCTTGTGTTAGGCTATCTAAACTGGCTAGAGAGTTCTACGACTTGGAATACTAAGTAGGGTTGGTTCAAAATTAGGACGACTACTAAAGATAGATACATGTACCTCAACTGCTACACGAGGAAGGTACACACGTATATGCATTGAAGTACCTTTGGAAAAGCCTTTAAAAACACATCCTTATATAGGGAACCACAGGGCAATCACTTTTCTACGAAGGACTAAATCTTGTATGCACATATTGTATTATGGACGATTTGGGCACCCTGCTATCAGTTGCTCTTAAGTTTTCCGTGCACCCAACGAACAAACCAAAAAGAGTCAACAATGGGCATCTAATCTAACACTCGATCCTAGACCATCAAAGGAAATTGAATAGAAAACAGTAACCTTGAACAAGAAAACTACATACCTACCCAAACATCCCAACTTCGACAAAGGGAAGGCGGCTACAATACTGGCGCCACCAGTAGCACAATCCCTAACATGCTAGTTCTCTAACCTTCTTCAGCTATATTGGGTCGGTAAGTTCTTCAAAGCACATTATGCTACAAAGGCCCATTATAGAGGTCAATAACAAGTTCCATTCACTTTCTTCCGCTGGGCCTTCTCAAACAAATACTGGACATTTTAACTCAAGCCCATTAGCAAAAATTCCAAGTGCTGAAGGAATACACGACATTGAGATGCTAACTAGGCAACACTCAAAAGCCCAGGCTCAAATTCCTATTAATTCACCGACCTCCTTGCCCAATACAATTCTTAATGAACCTATGCCAAGATTAACCGAACCAAACTTACAACCTTTAGTTGTCTATCACACGCTTCCTCAGGACTACAAGCCACCCCATGAGTCCTTGTCATGTAACCATCAACTTACATCCTCAATCTAATCCTTTTTTGACATATCAGTAACGCACTCTCATATTATTGACATGTTGGCTCCAACTAAAACCACTACAATACCAACTTTGCATGCTACAGTAACCCCTATTACACCTGAAGCCAAGCTTCCCCAAATCCTATGCAAACGACATGATGGGTTTCCATGTGAAGATCATCATGAATCACCCCTATCCCGTTTCCATCAGTGCTTAATATCTCCCACCACTCTATCAAAACAACCAACACCAATACTACTCTTTCATCTACTGAACCCTAAAATTTACTAAGCCATATACACAAAAAAGAGACCAACCTTCATAGGCAGCAGCCAGAGTCAGTTTCTGAGGGAGAACATACAAAACAACAACTAGTTCTTCCATCTCCCTCATTTAATTACGGTGGGTCCTCAACTACCTCATTTATCATCGCTCTTAATCTACACATCTCAGCTAATGTCCACGGACCTCCCTACTCCAATCTTGGTTGGCGATCGGACTACTGGGGTGTGCTCTAATATTCTCTGTGCAACTAAATAACCAAGAGGTGGTCTTGCTAGTCCAAAATCGAACGGACTTAGCAGAAATTGTGACAAAAAGAATTAGACAAGGAATAGAAGCTTACAATCAACAACAATGGTACACGTCTCAAACACCCCTTCCCTTGGAGAAACATGCATCCAGTTCAACTCATCAGCAGTGGCCTTATCCACTGACTTAGATGAGCCCGACTTGGGACCAAACAGTCAACCTCCTCCCGTCTTACCCACCTAATCACATGGGTCAGGTATGCACCTTGGTTCCAACCACTAGATACCTTCAATCCACTATCCCCTACTCGAGTCCATTGAGTCCTCTAGAGAGTCTCATCCCTGAGGACAATCCACTACAATCACCTCCTCAATCTTCACACGAACTAGACAGGGACACAAGAGAAGATCTGGCGGCAATACTTGCAAAGATGAGGGAAAAAAGAATGGAATTTGGTGGTTAAAGGGCATTCGGTTATACAACCTCAAAGAATAGTTTGAAAAAAGTTTATTCTAAAGTATCCATCGGAAATGGTAACATGCAGTCTAATCTTTCACCAAACCACCAATCCAGAGGTAGGGAAATATGCTATGGTGATCATTTCGACGCTTCTTTAGCTTCAAATGAGTCTGGATCTGACGGCATCTCCAATAACTAAAGTTCCTATAGTTCAGCCCACAAACCTTAATTCATACATGGATTTCTTGGTCTGGAATTGTCGAGGCTCTCATAATCCAGAATTTAGGAGGCACTTTAGGTCTTTATTAGATAATCACATGCCAACTCTAGCTATCTTACTTGAAACACACATCCAAGATCATACAAGTTTGCGTGAAGATGTTAACTTTGGAAACATGGCACAAGCCCCTGCAAATGGTCTAATAGGTGGTTTAATAGTGTTGTGGAATGCAGATCATAATAACGTGACAAAAATGAGGGTCTCTGATCAAGAAATACAATGCATGGTCCACGTTTGTCCTACTAAACCTCTTTGGATATTATCTGCAATATATGTTAGTCGTCATTATCAGTTATGTGATGTTCTTTGGCAAAGCTTAACTAGTTTGCATGGTAATACTGCTATGCCCTGGTTAATAGGGGCGATTTTAATGAAATTTTAGAATCTAGGAAAAAAATTGGGGGACTACCTATAAAAAATAATAGAGCTGATAAATTTTGTAATTGCATGCATTATTGTAAATTTATTGATTTAGGTTTTCAAGGTAGTCATTTTACGTGGATTAATAAACAAAGGCATGAATACAATATTAAAAATGCTTAATCATTTTCTAGCTAATTATGACTGATTAAACTTATATCCAGATGCAACTGAGACACTCTTCTTTATGCTCATTCAGATCATTGTCTGATCTTAATCAACTAAGAACCTCCTCAAGTATATGAGACATAGGATATTAATATTTTAAAATATGTGGGCATCTCACCCACAATTTCAACAACTTGTCCATGATACTTGGTCGGATGAGCTACATTTTCTACATACTATTAATAAATTTAAAGCAGTAGCTATAAACTGACTTTAGAATAAAGTCACATACTACGTATAGAAGAAGAATTTTGGAATCTAAATCTCGAATAAATCGGTGCAACGATGGGGACGCTAATACTAAATTCTATCACTTGTCTACACTTCACAGATATCGAAGAAATAGAATGAATTCCTTACAAGATAATGTAGGCACCTGGATTACAAGCCCTACTAAAATATAAAACTTTATTCTTAATCACTACAATAAGCTTTTTAAAACTAACCAGTTAATTTCGGCCAAAATTAGCAAGGATGCATATAGTTGTCACATTTCTTCTAGTGATATACTTAGGATTGATTCAGCTCTACTTCAAGATGATATTATTTTTGCGTTACAAAGGTTTAAACCATACAAGGCTCCAAGCCCAAATGGGTTATACCTATTCTTCTACCAAAAATATTAGTCAGATATCGGCGATAAAGTCACTTCCTTCTATGAAGAAATCTTTAAATCCAGGATCATTCCACCGATGCCTTGTTCCAAAGAAGAAGCATCCTATTAAAATTAAACAATATAAACCTATTAGTCTTTGTAATACAGTCTACACGCTTATTACAAATATAATTATTAATAGGATCCAACCAGTCATTAATAAAATTATAGGTCCTCACAAACTAGTTTCCAACAAGACAAAAGACCTTGCGATAGTGCTGTAATAGTGCAAGAAAGTTTAAATTACTTTGCCAAAATAAAAGGCAAATGTCCATCAATGTTATTAAAACTTGAATTAGAAAAATTCTTCGATAGATTGGAATGGTCTTTCATAAGAAAAACCTTGTATTATTTTAATATACCTCCATCTATGATTTCTTTAATAATATCATGCATTACAATTGATTCCATTTCTATATTAATTAATGGTTCAAATATATAGTAGTTTGCACCAACAAAAGGTATAGTCAGGGAGATCCACTATCATCCTACTTGTTTATAATGTGCATGAAATTATTTTCACGGAGTATATACCTCTTAGTAGACTAACTAAGGTGGAAACCAATTTGACTGTCTAACAAAGCTCCTGATATTTCATACCTTATTTTCGCAGATGATATTATCCTTTTCTCCAAGATTACCACTAAAAGTTGCCATGCCACTATTTATATTTGAATAATTTTCACAACATTCAAGACAAAAAATCAATTTTGTAGAGTCAAAAAATTTATTTTCTAAAAACTGTAGCTCTTCGGATAAAACTTTTGTAATAATCTCTTTCAATATTGAGAAGGAACCTCTTTTGGTAAAAATTTGGAATTTCTTATGTTGAAAGCAAGAACCAAAAATATTGACTTTCAATTTTTCCTTGACAATTATTTAAAAATGTTTTCAGGATGGAAATCAAAATTTTTAACATTATCATGAAGAGCTACACTAATAAAGTCAACTCTAAATTAGTTACTAAACCATATTATGCAGTACATTTATATTCCTGCCTATATAGTTAATAAAATTGAATAATATCAATAGAATTTTTTATAGGGTACAACTTCAAAAAGAAAGAAACTACATCTTGTAAGATGGAATAAAATAACAATTCAAAAGGAAGCAATGGATTTAAGAATTCAAAAAGTACATCAAAAGAATTTAGCTTTGCGAGCCAGTCTAGCTTTGAGGATCTGTAAATCACCACAAGCAATATCGATTCACATCCTTGTAAATATCTTAATATATCCTCCAAATATTCTTACATACAAATATGGATTAATATTATCAATATATGACATCATTGTCAGCTAGGAATAAAATAAATATAGAAAAAGTCTCACATATCAAATTTTTGGAAGATTCATGAGTTAGTCTTGGCATTATGATTAGAACACAAATTCAAGGTCCACTGCCATTAGGCCATCATAATATCAAAATCTCTTCTTCAATTGGAATTGCTTTTAATTTAAATTACCCATCAATATTACTCACACAATTCTAGCTACATATATCTCCAAATATAATAATAAAGAAGATAATATTTATGTGAGACCCAATATTTTTCGTTTTTCTCTTCTCTTACGTAATATACGTAACGTGATGTAGTTATATTAGTTATATATGATTGGGTATAACATCACACTGGTCAGTTGTTTTGGAGTCAAGCAAGTTGCGAAATAAGGGTCGGCAAAAGTTATCCTAAATTTCTCTAATAAATATTCTAAATTTTGGGTCAAATGTATTAGATCATTATTCCTATATATATAAAGAGTTATGAGACCCAAAACCTATTGAATCGAAGGTCTACGAGTCTAGTTTTCAACCAAAAATCCCTCACAACAAAGGAACATTGGAGTAAAACGTTATGACTATTTTACCCGCACTGTCCAGACTGAAACCAGGTCACGAACCGGGTCGAGTCAAACAAGTTGTATAAGTCGGTGAACTCGACTTTGAAACCCCCAAAACATTTCATTTCAGATCCAAAACAGTGAGAAAACTGAAGAGAGGGTTCTATGGTGTTCTTGAGCGATTAAGGTGTGTTTTTAACGATTTTACCGTTAAAATTTATCCCGTTCCTAGAAGCACAATCTCTACGCTTTGCAATCGTTCCCCCCTTTTATTAGCGGTGTTTGGAGCTATTCTTGGAAGATAGGAATCTCTTGTTCTTTCTGGTTCTTCAAGCTTTATATTTGATTTGAAAAGTTAATCATCTTGGGACTCTTTTATGAGCGTTTTTACAAAGTTCTACGGATGTTTCATCAAGTTAGGGTCATATGGAAAATTTGCCGATTTAAATTCAATTATGAATTGTTTGTTGGTGCGTACAAGCTACATATATATAGTGTTTGCAAAGCTTATGACGTATGAAAAACTTTCGTGAAAGAATTACAAGCATTCAGACGTTCGTTGAAAAGGTATGTTAAGGCTAAACTCCGTCCTTTCTTTTGGCACAAATTTTGGGAAATTCCTAAGACGTCAAATGTGATATTTTACTAGTCTATTGCTAGAAATACCTTCTATGGAAGGCATTGGGATCATAGATGAAGTATTTTCATAACACTATTAGGTTAATGTTCTACTCATTCAGTTAAATAGGGAATTCGGCATCAATATATGTTATTTTTGTCAGCTTTCTTAAATATATGTCTATATATATGAATTCTTATTCGTCTTTGGGTTGTGTAAGGTTCCACGAGACAATTGTATGCAATACAAAGGTGATTATGCGATCATGAGAATAAGAGTACCTATGAGTCAAGATTGGCTAAGTTATTGTTATGTATATTATGTGCATTCAAAGTTCATATCATACATGGGATGTTATGCATGGACTTCGAGCTATAATTGAAGGCAAGGGGCCTATTTGCCCAAAAAACTATATATTGTACATATGGCCACAGGTTGGCAATATGATACCGGTTAGCTACCGGAAGAGACCACCACTGCTAGCATTTGGTTGGGTATGTCATGCATTTGCATCTGTATATATATGTATTTACGACATACGACTACACGAGCATACCATGCATATTTGTTTACTATGAGGTCAGATGTCTTCCATGGAGGCTATCAGAGTTTCAGTGTCAGGTGGTATCTCAATTATCATTATTTTTTATCAGCTATGTAAGATTCTACTTTTTGCCTTATATACCAGTACATTTTTATTCGTACTGATGTCCCATTGCCTGGGGACACTGCATTTTGTTTGTGCGTGCACTTCCTGGTAGGGACTCTGATTGACCCCTCTGCTAGGATTTCGAGATTCAGCTGTGAGTTGGTCATCTCCACCTCTTCCTGGAGCTTTCATAGGATGGTTACTTTTTTTGTACTGTTTTGGTATAGTCGGGGCCTTGTCTCGACAATGGCTATGACACTCTTAGCGACTATTGTGGACATAGTATTTTGGGTTTCTTTTTGTAGCTTTCACTCTCCAGCCCATAGGCTTGGCATGTATATATATATGTGTGTGTAGGCATGTATGTCTCCAATCGCGGCCTTGTTGGCAAGTTAGTACCTTATTATTTTGGCTCGTCTACTTTTAGTTATATGCCTTATTGTTATTCAGGTCATGACCTTAATGGTTCAGGCTTAGTATTTCAGATGTAATGCTGCCCGATCTGTTGGGCCCCCAGTTTAGTTAGCTAGTATGTTTAGTGTCTACTCGGTCAAATAAAGTATCGAGGGCCAGTCGTGCCTCCCCTAGTTTGGGGCGTGACAAACTTGGTATCAGAGCAGGTCGTATCCCAGGGAGTCCACAAGCCTTGTCTAGTAGAGTCTTGCTTATGGGTGTGTTGTGCACCACACTTATAATCAAGAGGCTATGAGGCATTTAGGAATGGTTATGTTTCTTTCAATTAATAGATTATGCTATAGAGCGAAGTCATAAGAACATATGAAATCTAAATCATGCTTTTGTTTTTTTATCTAATAGGCTACATACGCTCAAGAGATTGCACAACGAGAGATAGGTGTGGACCCGGGGGAAGGTACCAGTCGTTCCCCACTGGGTCATAGGGATAGATTTCCCTTAGAGGCACACAGTGAGTCTCCAGTACCCCTAGTTTCTGCTTCCCCAGCACTTGTTGGAGCCTAGGGAGATGCAGTATCCTCAGCCTCACCAGTTCCATTAGTACCTGAGGCAGCTAGAGACACAGGACCTCCAGCACTTGCTGTTCCCCCATCAGAGACTGGGGAGCAGGGGATGAGGGCGTTAGTTCAGTTGCTGACTAGGATGGTTTCTATTCATGAGCAACAGCTAGAGTCGGGAGCAAAACCCGGAGAGATCAGACAAGAAGCTCGACAGTACGAGATTTTCTTCACTTGGCCCCTCCATTAATTACAGGATCCAGTTCCACTGAGGATCCCATGACTTTATAGACCAGATGTATAGATTATTGAGGGTGATGCACGCCTCCTTCACAGAGGTTGTGCAGTTGGCTTCTTTTTGACTACGTGATGTAGCCGTCCTATGGTATGAGGCATGGGAGAGATCCAGAGGAACTGATGCTCTACCAGCAGAGTGGGAGGACTTCTCTGACGCCTTTTTGGCCCATTATTTGCGACGGGAGGTTTGGGAGGCCCGTTTTGACCAATTCCTTAACCTGAAAACGGGGGATATGAGTTTGAAGGATTATAGCCATAAGTTTAATTCTTTGGCAAGGTATGCAACAGATATAGTACGCACTGAGGGCTAGAGTTCATCATTATGTTGATGGTTTGGCGGATCATCTGATTAGAGACTGTAGGGTAGCATCCCTATCGGATAATGAAGATATTTCCTGCATACAGGCTTTCGCTCAGACTACAGAGGACCTTTTCCGTCGGATTCGTGATACTCGTAGGGATAGGAAGAAGAGTAAGATGGATCATACTATGGGGGTCTTATAGGGAGCCACGAGGTGATTTTAGGCCCCCACTCCATAGATACCCACCTCGATCAGCAGGTAGTTTCCCACCACAGATGCAGGGCCAGTGGTTTGATCGATATATTAAGTCAGGATCGGAATAGAGCTCAGGCTAGCCTGAGGGCCGTCGACAGGAGCGTTCCTTACAAACGAGACAGCCTATTTCTTCATGTAATCAGTGCGGTAAGCTGCACATTGGGCAGTGTAGATAGGGTTCGACTGCATGTTATTATTGTGGGCAGAAATGACATTTTATTAGTCGGTGCCCGGGATTAGGCAGAGGTGTACCAACTCCGCCTTCAGGATTCACAACAGCCTCTTCACCCTCAATCCGCCCCCCGACCAGGTCCACAAACTACTCATGGCCGTGGTAGGGGGAGAGGTGGAGGAGACACCTCAGGTTCTAGTGGTGGCCAGAACCACTTTTATGCACTCACAGGCCGACAGGATTTAGAAGCATCCCAGATGTTGTCACAGGTATATTGACAATACATTGTCATGCCATTTACGTATTGATAGATCCCGGCTCTACATTTTCATATATTGTTGGACAATACGCTTTACGCTAGAGGGGGGGGTGAATAGCGTTTTAAAATTATTAAGCGTGTTAGTGCGGAATTTAAAAACTTTGCAGAAATTAAAACAAGTGCAGTAGAATAAACTTACACAATGATGTATCCTGGTTGGCCACAAATGTGGTTAGTCCAGTCCCCGAGAGACTCTCTCGAGATTTCCACTAAACTTGTCAAGCTTACGGGTGCTTAACAAACCGTTACAGCTGAGGACACAAGCCTCACCTAGGTGCTCGGGGATCACAATCCCAAAGACTTCAATTGCTCGGGGATACCAATCCCAAAGACTTCAATTGCTCGGGGATAACAATCCCAAAGACTTCAACTGCTCGGGGATAACAATCCCAAAGACTTCAACTGCTCGGGGATAACAATCCCAAAGACTTCAACTGCTCGGGGATAACAATCCCAAAGACTTCAACCGAGGAATCACAAGTTCCTCAACAAACGAGAATCGCAATTCTCTTACAAACACAAAACACACTCACTTTACAAAGCACTCCTTAATGAGTAGATATGAGTAGAAATAGTACGCTCAAGATCACAACAACTTAGCTCAATAGAATGGCTCTTCAAAAAGCTTTATGGATGAATGGAAAATGATGATCAATGTAAGAAAGCTTTTAGCAATGAAAATACTCAAAGTGTATATGTTGTTGTTGTGAAAACACTGAGTTGAAGCTGTATTTATAGGTGAAAAACTCAGTCTTACCGTTGTCTAATTGCCATTTAAGGATTGCTGAAATTACTCAGTGACAATCGATTGTCAAGACTAAACAATCGATTGTTTGCCTATCAGATTAAAAATTCAATCCCTGGTTTTACGTCAACAATCGATTACTTCAAATCAATAATCGATTATTTATAACGTTAAGAAATCCTTTCCAATTTTTGGCATAAAACATCGATTGTCCGGAAATCAACAATCGATTAGTTTAACAACGTTCAGAAAATCTTTTCCAGATTTTAAGCAAAACATCGATTGTTAAATATCAACAATCGATTACCTGAAGGTAATTGAAAATATATGACAACGGTCAGCTTCAACAATCGATTATCAAATGGAATAATCGATTATTAATTAATTTCAAAACTCTCTGTCTCATATATAATCGATTATCAAAAGCCACAATCGATTATCATTTTATTTAAAATCACTGGGAGACATTTTTCTCATTCTAATCGATTACCATTAGTTCATAATCGATTTTTATGAGTTTTGAAAACTTTGCCTCAGTTAACAATCGATTATCATAAGTACACAATCGATTGTTATGCAGTTTGCAAAAACCTGATGTTAACTGACTTACTCACAATCGATTATCATTAATTCACAATCGATTGTCATGCAGTCTTGGCTTAGAGATACTCGATTATCATAAGTACATAATCGATTATCTTAGCCCAGATTTTTGAGGCATGCTTGGAAAACATTTTAACAAATGTAAATATGCATAGTTTAAAATCATTTGACACTTAATTTAAATATGCATGATTTTGGAAAAATAATTTTAGTAGAGAAGCCATGTTATGAGCCAAGTTGAGGAATCAAGATCACAATTAATATTGACTCAATTATAACATATCTAAACTTTGTCTTGAGCTTCTTGTAATGCATCCATTTTGTGCTTGTCCTTGAGCACTGCTATATATCGCTTTTTGCTTTGTTTGACATTCATCAAAACCTACAAAAGAACACACGTTTAGTATATTGCATTTGAAACGTGTTTCCAACAATTTCCCCCTTTTTGATAATGGCAAACATAAGCGGGATATATGCAATAATTATTTTGATAATCCAAGACAAGTGTAAAGTATGCAATTTGATGTTCCCCCTCAATTCATGTTCCCCCTCACTTTAAGCATGAATGAAGTTGAGAGTGAGTGATATAGCATACTTCTTGATATCCCGTTTCTTCCCCCTTTTGCCATTAGCAAAAATATAAGATTCCCCCTGAACTTATGCAACACATATATTCAAGGACTTTGCATAAATATGAACATGCATATAATATTCAAAGAAGGCATGTAAGTATGCATATACTCTAGTCTTGCATATAGCCTTTCTTTTCTTCCTTTTGAAAGAAATATGTACTTCCCCCTTTTTAAAAAATCAAATAGTTCATATAATGGAAATAGGAGAGATATTGCAAATGAAAATCAACTTTCATTAAATAGATAAAATATTACATAGGCTATTAAATAAATAAAAATACAAGAAAATATTTAATCCTCGTTATCATCATCTTCGTCCATGTTTTGCGGCGGTGCCTCAAATGGGACAAGATTGCCATATTGATAGTTGATATGGTCAAAATATCCTAGGACATAGCGGGACAAAGTGTCAACTTTTGTTTCAATACGGGTAAGATGATTTACTATCTCCGCATTTGGATCTTGATTTTGAGGCGGATTTTGAGGAGGATTTTGAGGAGGTTGATTATCATGATAGCCACCACTGTGAAATGAAGATTCAGAAATTTCCCAGTGTTTGGTCCGATTTTTAAGTGGACCATTTGCCGTGATAATGCCGGCGGATTCAAGAAAATGCATGACAAGAAGTGCATAAGGAAGATGTTTGTCTTCGGCGAGAGCATCACGCATGTGAAGCTTGATTAATTTACAATAATTTAATCGAGCTCCGGAGGCAATTGCATGCATGAGTTTGCAGTCTTCTGAAAAGCTAGCAATCGATTAAAGAGAGCTGCATTACTCAGAACGGTAAGAATTTTTGAATTAATACCGTTGGACAATCGATTGTGTGACAGAGACAATCGATTGTGTCAAGTTTGACACTTAGATTATGAGAATTTGGCTTGAAACAGAATGTTTTTGAAATTTCAGAAAATCACTGACAATCGATTGTGTAATTTGACAATCGATTGTGTACTGGGCAAAAATGGTCTAAGTCCTGAAAATTGATTTTGGAAGTATGGTAATAAATTTTGAATATGTTATAATCAATTTTGGAATTATGACAATTGATTATGAATGGAACAATGTCATCAACACATGGTGGAAGATAATGATTCTTCGGATGAAAACGTTTTTATGAAAATAGATTTTCCATCATGAATACATATAATCAACACTAATTGTTATAAATACCAATTTAGAAAATCAAAACTCAATACAATTTATGCACTTAATCAATTATGCAATTTATCAAAATAACATTCATATCAATACCTGTGACATATAATACCAATTCAACTAGCTAAAGGGTAGAGTAAGGAACGATCATACCCGGTTTGTCTTGATGTCATCCTCCATCGTTGACATCTCAATTTGCTAGAAATTGAATTGAATGCTTCATGCGAGCACATTTGCATTTCCAACATTTAATCAAGTGAAGCCATTTCCGATATATATATATATATATATATATATATATATATATATATATATATATATATATATATATATATATATATAAACAATTTATCACCATAATAACAATTCAAAAACCAAACAGATATTTGTTAAGAAAATATCATCAATAAAATTTATGCAATCAATTCTTTCAAAGCACAAGTTCCCTCTTAAGTAAGACAAAATGGAATGTAATGACATTCCTCTTACTTGTAACAAATTGCCTAAAACATTTCTTCTTTTGATAAGAAGATTGTATTAAGGCTAATTCCTTTTACCATATTCACAAAAGAATAGGAAGGATATTGAGGAATATACAATATGACGATTTCTATAAATTTATCAATTATATCAACCAAACAACAAAAAAAATAATTGTTATTTTGAAAGGCATTTGTCAAAACATATATTGCATGCTGTTTTAAATAGATAGTCAAATCATGAATCAACCATCTTATCACCTGTTTAAGCAAAACACATCAATTTGACATTTTACAGGAAATACCGATTGTTACAAAAGCAATGAAAAATCCATTTGACGGAGAGCATAACAAATGCATCAAATGTTATTTTATTAACAGTGATACACAAGGTTATTTTCAGCAATCCATATTGCAACAAATGTCAAATATTTCAATTAAGCGCATTTGCAATAATGAGAACCAAAACAAAGCATGATTCAAGGAGAATTGATACGGATGGTTAACAAAGACATATCAACACATACAATTGGGCATGATAAAAAATGAAAGCCTAGCCTTTAAAAAAAAGAGTTCAAGAACGTTTATGCCTATTTTGAACTGACACGATGATAAATGATAGCTGTCGAGTTCAGAATTCAGAATGGTAACAAATCTTGAGATTTTTACCGATTGACAATCGATTGTTGAAAAGGGACAATCGATTGTTGAACTATTTGACAGTTCCTGAAAAATCTGCAAGAAGCAGAAAGTTTTTGAAAACTCAGAAAAAACACGGACAATCGATTGTGCCTGTGAACAATCGATTGTGGACTAGACCAAAAAGGTTTTAAGTCCTGAAAATCGATTATGAGAGTATGCTAATATAAAAAGCATTTATCAAAACATAGATTAAAACATGATTTAAAACACTTTGCTGTTTGAAAAGATTGTCAAGACATAATTCAACTAAACATGATTTTAGTAGGTACTCATTCAATGCACGAATCAACATTTGTCAAAGCATGGATCAAGCATTTAATAGTTGATACTAGCAATCAAAAATGAATTTTCAGCATGTCAATCAACACGTATAGTCAGTAAGAAATTTCACAAATTGATTCTTACAATTAACGCATGTCAACGTTTTTCATGGTGAGAATCAAAATGACAACTTATATGTTAATAACACCAGCTGCCATATATCAACAAATCTGTCAACATTAATAACTTGCACATATTCGGTTTTATCAAAAAGAATAGCTAACCGAAATTCCTCTCGATGCCTTTGGGTGTCGTGCTTGGCGCATCTACTACAATTTTGTAGTCTTCAAGCACACCTGGAAAAATACCTACGGAGAGGTTTTTGGTACCCATATCTTTTTGGGTCCTTTGGGGTTAGGCAAATAATAATTATAACCAAAAGATAAATCTCTATGTTTAGCAAAACACACGGGTGCAATGTGACCTATCCGATTGCAATAATGGCATACTACGTTCGGATTGTGCCAATGCCTAGGTTGCGCCAAATACATTCTAGGTGATCTAGAGTCATTCCTAGAGGCGTTGAGAATCCTAGAGTCATTTCTAGGTTGTCTAACGTAGTTCGTTCTAGGCTTATCAACAATAGTCCTAGTATTGATTCTAGGCGATGTAAAGTGATTAACTCTAGATTCATTATTCCAATTTCTAGAGTTGTATCTAGGTGATCTAAAGACGTTAGTTTTAGACTTGTTTTCATACATCCTAGCGTAATGTCTAGGTGGTCTAAAGGAATTTGTCCTAGACTCATTTACAGCCCTAGAATTATTTCTAGGTGGAGCAGTAAAATTTCTAATGGGATTTCTGCTTTTATCCCGTTGATTATTCTTAGACGTTTCCTTTTCTTCAGTAACCTTAGGGACATCTATACTTCGTGATTCTAAAGTTTTCCTAAGTTCTGTGTTTTCTAGTTTTAAGGACTCACAAGCAGTACAAGTAGAGCATTTATCAACACAAGAGGCTTCATGCATAGTCTTGATGACTTGTCTAAGTTCTATACTATCATTTAACAAAAATTGATTTTCATTTGCAAGATTCTCGTTATCACGAGACAGATTTTCAACACCTTTTTGAGCTAAAGAAAGACGTTCTTCAAAGTCCTTGTCCTTTAAAAGAAGTTGTTTTTGAAAATCCTCTTCTTGTAAAGAAAGAGTTCTTTGTAAATCTTTAATAGTCTTAGAAGCATTTACCAACTCATCATGCAGTTTGTTATAAGCAATTTGCATATCGTTAGATGTACTTACCTCGTCTTTTTCGTCTGCCATGAGGCACTGACCAGTTGATTCATCGTTTGTGCTGACCGCTTTTTGAGGCGTGTTTTCGTGCAGTTCCTCAAGTTTGTCCCACATTTCCTTAGCAGTTTTATAGTGGGAGATTTTTAGCCAAAGTTCCTGGTTCAAGGCGTTTTGTAATATATTCATAGCTTTAGTGTTGTATTCACTTACCTTATCTTTCCCGACTTTTGTCGTCAGTTGATCACTGTGTTTAATAGCTTGCCATAGATACAAATCGTTTGCCATAGTAAAAACTTGCATCCGATATTTCCAGACTGAGTAGTCGTTTTCGTCTAATATTGGAGGCGACATGCTGCATTCTCCTTCACCTATTCCTGCAAAGAAATTTAGAGTAGAAGCCATGGATGGTTCTCTCAAACGGTTAAGTTTTTCAGAGAGTGTGGCTCTGATACCAATTGTTGGACAATACGCTTTACGCTAGAGGGGGGGTGAATAGCGTTTTAAAATTATTAAGCGTGTTAGTGCGGAATTTAAAAACTTTGCAGAAATTAAAACAAGTGCAGTAGAATAAACTTACACAATGATGTATCCTGGTTGGCCACAAATGTGGTTAGTCCAGTCCCCGAGAGACTCTCTCGAGATTTCCACTAAACTTGTCAAGCTTACGAGTGCTTAACAAACCGTTACAGCTGAGGACACAAGCCTCACCTAGGTGCTCGGGGATCACAATCCCAAAGACTTCAATTGCTCGGGGATACCAATCCCAAAGACTTCAATTGCTCGGGGATAACAATCCCAAAGACTTCAATTGCTCGTGGATAACAATCCCAAAGACTTCAACTGCTCGGGGATAACAATCCCAAAGACTTCAACTGCTCGGGGATAACAATCCCAAAGACTTCAACTGCTCGGGGATAACAATCCCAAAGACTTCAACCGAGGAATCACAAGTTCCTCAACAAACGAGAATCGCAATTCTCTTACAAACACAAAACACACTCACTTTACAAAGCACTCCTTAATGAGTAGATATGAGTAGAAATAGTACGCTCAAGATCACAACAACTTAGCTCAATAGAATGGCTCTTCAAAAAGCTTTATGGATGAATGGAAAATGATGATCAATGTAAGAAAGCTTTTAGCAATGAAAATACTCAAAGTGTATATGTTGTTGTTGTGAAAACACTGAGTTGAAGCTGTATTTATAGGTGAAAAACTCAGTCTTACCGTTGTCTAATTGCCATTTAAGGATTGCTGAAATTACTCAGTGACAATCGATTGTCAAGACTAAACAATCGATTGTTTGCCTATCAGATTAAAAATTCAATCCCTGATTTTACGTCAACAATCGATTACTTCAAATCAATAATCGATTATTTATAACGTTAAGAAATCCTTTCCAATTTTTTGCATAAAACATCGATTGTCCGGAAATCAACAATCGATTAGTTTAACAACGTTCAGAAAATCTTTTCCAGATTTTAAGCAAAACATCGATTGTTAAATATCAACAATCGATTACCTGAAGGTAATTGAAAATATATGACAACGGTCAGCTTCAACAATCGATTATCAAATGGAATAATCGATTATTAATTAATTTCAAAACTCTCTGTCTCATATATAATCGATTATCAAAAGCCACAATCGATTATCATTTTATTTAAAATCACTGGGAGACATTTTTCTCATTCTAATCGATTACCATTAGTTCATAATCGATTTTTATGAGTTTTGAAAACTTTGCCTCAGTTAACAATCGATTATCATAAGTACACAATCGATTGTTATGCAGTTTGCAAAAACCTGATGTTAACTGACTTACTCACAATCGATTATCATTAATTCACAATCGATTGTCATGCAGTCTTGGCTTAGAGATACTCGATTATCATAAGTACATAATCGATTATCTTAGCCCAGATTTTTGAGGCATGCTTGGAAAACATTTTAACAAATGTAAATATGCATAGTTTAAAATCATTTGACACTTAATTTAAATATGCATGATTTTGGAAAAATAATTTTAGTAGAGAAGCCATGTTATGAGCCAAGTTGAGGAATCAAGATCACAATTAATATTGACTCAATTATAACATTTCTAAACTTTGTCTTGAGCTTCTTGTAATGCATCCATTTTGTGCTTGTCCTTGAGCACTGCTATATATCGCTTTTTGCTTTGTTTGACATTCATCAAAACCTACAAAAGAACACACGTTTAGTATATTGCATTTGAAACGTGTTTCCAACAATATATTACTCTGCTTACTGCCGCTAATCTTGACATGAGATCTGAGTTGTTGCCACAGTCAATTAAGGTGTCTACGCCAGTTGGCGACTCTATTATAGCTAATCATATCTATCGAGGTTGTACAGTGTTAATTAATGACCCTACAACCTCTGTTGATTTAGTTGAATTAGTTATGCTAGACTTTGATGTCATTATGGGTATGGATTGGTTGGCAGCTTGTTATGCTAATAATGATTGTTGTGCAAAGTTGGTCTGATTTTGTTCTCGTGGTGAGCATGTCCTTGAATGGAAAGGTAATGTAGCCACGCCCAAGGGTAAGTTTATTTCATACCTTAGAGCTCAGAAGTTTATTGCTAAAGGTTTTATGTACCATCTGGTTCATGTAAGAGATATAGATAAGGAACCATCAACACTTCAATCAGTTCCTATTATGAATGAATTCTCGACGATATTCCCTGACGAGCTTCCAGGAATTCCCCCCATAAGGGAAATCGATTTCGCTATAGATTTGCTTCCTGATATGCAGCCTATATCCCTCCCTCCCTACGGAATGGCTCCTGCAGAACTAAGGGAATTGAAGGAACAACTGAAGGACTTGCTCAATAAAGGCTTTATTAGGCCAAGTAAATCCACATGGGGTGCTCCGGTGCTCTTTGTTCGAAAGAAAGATTGCTCCTCGCGGATGTGTATTGACTAGAGGCAACTATATAAAGTCACTATCAAGAATAAGTGTCCTCTTCCACGGATTGATGACTTGTTCGACCAATTACAAGGTTCCAAATCCTTTTCAAAGATCGACTTGCGATCCGGTTATCATCAGATACGAGTCAGGGATATTAATATCCCAAAAACAACATTTAGGACGAGGTATGGCCATTTTGAATTCCTTGTCATGTATTTTGGGCTTACAAATGCCCCATCAACCTTTATAGGTCTAATGAATCGGGTATTCAAACAATTTTTTGATGAATTTGTGATTGTGTTTATTGACGACATCCTGATATATTCACGATCGAAAGCCGAGCATGCAGACTACATGCGAGCTGTATTGTAGACTCTACAGGACTACATGTTATATACTAAATTTTCTAAATATGAATTTTGGGTAACTTCTATAGATTTTCTTTGTCATGTTATTACCGGCGATGGTATCAAGGTTGATAGCCAAAACATTGAAGATGTGCTGACTTGGCCGAGGCGCTTGAATCCGATAGCGGTTCGTAGTTTTTAGGCTTAGCAGGATATTACCGAAGGTTTGTGGAGGTATTTTCCTCTATCTATGCACCATTGAAGAAACTTACAAATAAGGGAGCTAAATTTCAGTGGACAGAGGAATGTGAACAATGTTTTCAGGAGCAAAAGAAAAGGCTTACGACAACACCTGTCTTGACTCTTCCGGATGGCAACAAGGATTATGTTATATATTGTGATGCCTAGAGAATTGGCCTAGGTGTGTTCTTATGCAACATGGTAAGGTTATCTCGTACGCCTCCAAATAGTTGCGGAAACATGAACAGAACTATCCTACACACAATCTTGAGTTAGCCGCAGTTGTCTTCGCCCTAAAGATTGGCGGCATTATCTATATGGGGTTCATATTGATGTTTTCACTAATAACCAGAGCCTTCAGTATTTATTTAAACAGAGGGAGCTAAACCTACAACAAAGAAGATGGTTAGAATTACTAAAGGACTGTGATGTTGATATTTTATATCATCCCAGCAAAGCTAATATTGTTGCTGATGCCCTCAGCTGGAAGTCCATGGGCAGTCTAAGCCATGTTGAAGCTGATAAGGTCAAGATGATCAAATATCTATGCCAGCTAGCTAATTTACAGGCGTGTTTGGTAGACGGAGAGGGTGGACGCATTCTCGTTAAGAATACAACACAATCTTCTTTTGTTACTGAAATAAAAGAGCGACAACACGAGGATCCTAATATTACAAAACTGAGAGAAAGTATTTCACAGCAGCGACAACCTTTATTTGAGCTAATAGGAGATGGAGTCCTTAGATACCAGGGTCGCTTATGTGTACTGACAGTCGGAGAGCTCCGCGCCAAGGTTCTTTCGGAGGCCCATTATTTTAGATATGCAGTTCACCCTAGAGTGACAAAGATGTATCAAGATCTCGACAGATCTACTGGTGGAATGGAATGAAAAGAGATATCGCAGTGATTGTAGCCCAATGTCACAATTGCCAGCAAGTTAAAGCCGAACATCAGAAGCATGGAGGCCTAACTCAGTGTATTGAACTTCCATTATAAAAATGGGACATGATAAATATGGACTTCATCATTGGTTTGCCTCGCACTCCACGAAGGTATGACTCTATCTAGGTAATTATTGATAGGCTTACAAAATCTGCTAATTTCCTGCCAGTCAGGATGACATATTCAGTCGAGGATTATGCCAAGCTTTACATTCGAGAGATTGTTCGCCTTCACGAAGTACCATTATCTATTATCTATGATTGAGGGGCTCAATTTACAGCCCATTTTTTGAAATCATTTCAGAAGGCTCTAGGTGCGCAGGTACATCTTAGCACCGCTTTTCATCCACAAACTGATGGACATGCAGAGCGTACTATTCAGACAGTTGAGGATATGTTACGTGTCTGCGTGCTAGATCTTAAAGGAAGTTTGGATGATTATCTACCTCTTATTGAGTTTGCTTATAATAACAGCTTCCAAGCTAGTATTTAGATGGCCCTTTATGAAGCACTATACGGGCAGAAAGGTAGGTCGTTGATAGGTTGGTTCGAGGTCGGGGAAGCAGAGTTGCTAGGTCCTAATGTAGTCCAGAAAGCAATGGAAATGGTAAAACTTATCAGAGACCGGCTGCGTACAGCACAAAGTAGACAGAAGACTTATGTTGATGTTCGATGACGAGACTTAGAGTTTGATGTAGAAGATTGGGTTTTCCTGAAAGTATCGCCTATGAAGGGTGTCATGCGATTTGGAAAGAAGGGAAAGCTCTGCCCCAGGTATGTTGGAACGTATAAGATTATTCAGAGGATTGGTAAGGTGGCGTATGAGCTTGATTGCCTTTAGAATTGGAAGCAGTCCATCCCTTTGTTTCATGTATCTATCTTGCGGAAGTGCATTGGAGATCCTTCACGTATTACGCAAATTGAGGATATTCGCATTGCTGAAGACTTATCTTATGCAGAGGTACCAGTAGCTATTGTAGATCGGCAGGTAAGAAAGCTTCGAACTAAAGAAGTGGCTTCCGTGAAAGTGTTATGGCGAAATAACAATATCGAGGAAATGACCTGGGAAGCTGAGGAGGAAATGAGGAAGAAGTACCCCCACCTATGTACAACTTAAGGTGAGTCGCATTTAAATAATTGGCAATTATTTCTTTACTACAGCTTAATGGGATTTTGGATGACCTGAAAGTACGATTTATATTTCTTATTGCGAGATAGCTAAACGAAGCCAAGTAGTTGGAATCTTCAGAATTTGATTTAAGCTTGCAAATGAAACAAATATATCCTCTCAAAATACGTATTAGGTGAAAAGAAATGAAACATGGAAATTGACTTGACCTATTCGCGGATGAATGTTCTTAAACGGGGAGAATGTGAGACCCAATGTTTTTCTTTTTCATCTTCTCTTACATAATATACGTAACGTGATATGGTTATATTAGTTATATATGATTGGGTATAACATCACACTGCTCACTTGTAATGTTTTGGAGTCCAGCAAGTTGCGAAATAAGGTTCGGCAAAAGTTATCCTAAATTTCTCTAATAAATTTTCAAAATTTTGGGTCAAATGTATTAGATCATTTCCCCTAATATATAAAGAGTTATTAGACCCATGACCTATAGAATCGAATGTCTATGAGTCTAGTTTTTCAACCAAAAAAAAACTTCACATCAAACGGACATTGAGTAAAATGATATAACTATTTTACCCCGCACTGTCCAGACTGTAGCCGGGTCACGATACGGGTAGGGTCAAACAAGTGGTATAAGTCGGTGAACTCGACTTTGAAACCCCAAAAACATTTCATTTCAGTTCCAAAATAGTGAGAAATTTGAAGAGAGGGTCCCATGGTGTTCTTGAGAGATTAAGGTGCATTTTTAATGATTTCTACCATTAAAATTTGTCCCCGTGCCTAGAAATACAATCTCTACGCTTTACAATCGTTTGCCCATACTATTAGCGGTGTTTGGAGCTATTCTTGGAAGATAGGAATCTGTTGTTCTTGCTGGTTCTTCAGGCTGTATATTTCGTTTGCCAAGGTAATCATCTTGGGACCCTTTTATGAGTTTTTTTACAAAGTTCTACGGATGTTTCGTCAAGTTAGGGTCATATGGCAAATTTGCCGAATTAAACTCAATTATGAATTGTTTATAGGTGCGTATATATATATATATATATATATATATATATATATATATATATATATATATATATATATATATATATATATATATATATATAGTATTTGCGAAGCTTAGGACGTAAGGAACAACTTTCGTGAATGAATTATAAGCATTCAGATGTTCGTTGGAAAGGTATGTTAAGGCTAATCTCCGTCCTTTCTTTTGGCACGAATTATGGGAAATTTATAAGATGTCAAATGTGATATTTTACTAGTATATTGCTAGAAAGACCTTCTGTGGAAGGCATTGGGATCATAGCTGAAGTATTTTCATAACGCTATTAGGTTATTGTTCCACTCATTCGGTTAAATAGGGTATTCGACATCTATATATGTCATTTTGTCGGCTTTCTTAACTATATGTCTATATATATGAATTCTTATTCGTCTTTTGGTTGTGTATGGTTCCACGAGACAATTGTATGCAATACAAAGGTGATTATGCGATCATGGGAATAAAAGTACCTATGAGCCAAGATTGGCTAAGTTCTTGTTGTAGTATATTATGTGTAGTATATTATTTGGCCGAAAAACTATATATTGTACAGATGGCCACAAGAGGGAAATATGATACCGGTTAGCTACCGGAAGAGACCACCACTGCTAACATTTGATTGGGTATGTATTGCATTTGCATCAATATATATATATATATATATATATATATATATATATATATATATATATATATATATATATATATATATATATATATATATATATATATATATATATATATATATATATATATATATATATATATATATATATATATATATATATATATATGTATTCACGACATACGAATACACAAGCATACCATGCATATTTGTTTACTATGAGGTCGGATGGCGTCCATGGAAGCTATTAGAGTTTCAGTGTCAGGTGGTATCTCTATTATTATAAATTTTTATCAGCTATGTAACATTCTACTTTCTGCCTTACATACCAGTACATTTTTATTCGTACTGATGTCCCATTGCCTGGGGACACTGCATTTTATTTGTGCGTGCAGTTCCTGGTAGGGACTCCGATTGACCCTTCTGCTAGGATTTCGAGGTTCAGTTGTGAGTTGGTCATCTCCACCTCTTCCTGGAGCTTTAATAGGATGGTTACTTTTCTTGTACAGTTTGGGTATAGTCGGGGCCTTGTCTCGACAATGGTTATGACACTCTTAGAGGCTATTGTGGACATAGTATTTTGGTTTTTTTTTTTGGTAGCTTTCACTCTCCAGTCCATAGGCTTGGCATGTATATATATGTGTGTGTAGGCATGTATGTCTCCAATCGCGGCCTTGTTGGCCAGTTAGTACCTTATTATTTTGGCTCGTCTACTTTTAGTTATATGCCTTATTGTTATTCAGGTCATGACCTTAGTGGTTCAGGCTTAGTATTTCAGATGTAATGCTGCCCGATCTGTTGGGCCCCCAGTTTAGTTAGCTAGTATGTTTAGTGGCTACTCGGTCAAATAAAGTATCGAGGGCCAGTCGTGCCTCCCCTAGTTTGGGGTGTCACAATTTACTGGGGTCTAACTCCTATGGGTAACTTCACAACTAGGTCTATGTACAGAGTTTTGAAAGCTTAGTTAGCTAAACCTATTAATAGCTCAACAAAATAAAATTAGATCTGGAAGATTCTTGTGCAACCCATAATCAAAGGGTTCATTTGGCTTCTATATAGGAAAAGAATACCTATCAAAGAATTCCTTAGGCATATTAATTTAATTCAGGATACCACTTGTTAATATTGCCACAAAGAGAATGAAACTATTAGACACTTGTTTCTTGACTGTACAAACGCTAAAGCATATGCATGAGTTGGGAATTCTTTAGTTTATTAACCAAAAAATACCTTACAGAAATACAAGTAATTGGGTAGATGACCTAATAACTTGGAAGGATCTTCACTTTCCTTATCATATAAACTCTGCGACATACCTACCTCTAAGTCTATAGAATATATGGCTAATTGGCAATAACAATATTTATAAATATATTTTGAACGTTGCTTCGGTTAAGCATACCATTTAGCAAGCAGCAAATACACCTACCTAGTAGCTAATAAACGCACTTGCGTTAGAAAAAGGCAACAAAATCTAAAATGGAAAGCTTGGAAATTTTTTTTCTAGAAACTAAATATTGATGGAGCTCATAGAGCAACCAAGGCTGGCATTGGTGAGATAATTCGAAAATTCAAAGGCTGAATGGATGTTGGGCTTTGCAGCAATAGTCCCAAGAGATTCATCTATTTTAGCAGAATTTCATGCTTTGTTACAGGGTCTTAAGATGGCATACGACCACAATTTCATTCCGCTGGAGGTGGAAGTGGATGCACAAGACATTATCAAACTGTTCCTCTCTAGCAATGTCTCATTTGATAATTTGTTAACTGACTGCACGTACTTCCTGAAAAGGTTAAGTAAGCTAATAATACAATATGTGTACAGAGAGTAGAGTAGGATTGCGAATCAACTAACAAAGGTACGCTGTAATTTTGGACATAACTCGGCGGTGCGTATCTTCCTGGATAGACCAAATTCTGTATGAACAAGACAAGAACGTAGTGCAAGGACATGTATTGAAAGACTTCAGCACTGCCTCAAAGAAGGCTGATGCTATTCCTGGCCGTTGCAATAGTAATATAGTTGATAATAGTAGTACTGTCGGTTTGTATAATAATTTGGTACCTAATACTAATACATTATCGTATAATAAAATACAGTATACACATTCATCCTCTGTATGCATCACTTAATCATAATATATATTTATCTTTTAAACCAAAAAAAAACTTCAATAAGCAAACTTTATTGCAGGAAATAGAGGTCGTGTTTTGAAAAAGTAAAAAAGGAAAAAGAGTGGTTGGGGGAAGAAAAAAATGCCTGGGCCTAGAAGAAATGGGATCTGGTAGTTACCTATAAAAAAAAGATATTTGAGATTCAAATTGGTCCACCAGGTGCAAGCATTTTATATGGGACCTCATTAACTTTCCAGGCTCAGTTCTTTTTCTTTTTTCGTATTGGTTGAAAGAATTTGTTTTTTAGAACATTATAACCAGTTTTTCAGACAGAAATATGATCTGCCAATTTCATAGAATTTTCATGTGGCTTCCAGTTTTGTGTCACTTATTGAATTTGTACTAACTCTTAAAAAAAGTTTAAATAATACCTAATTTGTGGATAACTTCAAATACATAAACTTTTGTCTTCTTTTTTGTTGTTGTTTTCCTCCTCCTCCTCTTCTTCTTGTTAAATTGTTGTTATTTTGACAATTTAATGTTTGATATTTTTTTTTTGATATATTAAAAGTTATGTTTCAAATTTTAGTTAACTTAGAGTAGATTTGGTCTTGAATCATGTATTTGATCGTTAAAATTCGAAAAACATATTTAATCTTCATTCGAATTAAGAAGTTATGTTTAATAAATTGAACTATGTAAGATTTGGATTCTTGAGTTGCATTTGAAAAATAAAAAGATCTTCAATTTTTATTTCTGATATTGCATTGAAGAAATTGAATTACTTTGCTTTCGAATTTTTGAAGTAGTATTTGAAAAAAAGGACTTCAAATCTGATTTCTATAATTGCATGGAAGAAACTGAGCTAATTCAAATCGGATGGAATATATTTTATAAAATTTTGTGCAATACGAATAGAACTTCAATGATGACCAAAAAAATAGATATGTATGAAAATGCTTGCCAATTTCACGTCAGACTTGATGTCCCAAACATCATCAAATATAAAGTGTATTGTGATAAGTGATTTCTTATGAATCCTCTTATAAATAAATATGCATACCACTAAGGTGCTGGGATCGAAAATAATAAGGTGTTATGTGGAAGGTAACAAATTAAACTTTCGTTACGATAATCAGACCAAAAGAATAAACATACTCAAAAAGGCATAATAATTTAATATAGTTTGGTCAATTGACCTATATCTATCTTCTAATATAAAAGAGAAAAGATTATAGAGAATAAATTCTTTCCATAAACAAGACTTTTAATGACTATATTATGAATATTATTATTATTATTATTTTGTGAAGGAGGTATTCTCAATTTATAAGTGTCCATAACCTTTTTCTATAAGTAAGAGTTCTATTAAATATCGAAAAGATTTATATTTTTCTTTAAGGAAAAAAAAATTAATTATGGTAAACTCTTTTTTCTTCCTTTAAAAAAAGGTAGAATTTAATATGATAAGAAAATCAGGCCAAAATCCTAACATAAGTAGTGTTGTAACTACAGTATCATAATTTAAAGATGAATCTCAACGAAATATCAAAATTCTAACTTGAAAAATAAAATAGTTCTGTAGTGAAGCATACTATATGCGTTATTTTAAAATGCTAAAAACCTTAAAGTCATCACGGGAGTGGTTAATATCAACTGACCACATGTCGTTTGATGGTCGGTGAAAGAGGAGTTATCTATATATTAAACTTAGCATAATTGTATATATTATTTAAAAATTAATTTTCACATAGAATCTAGCATCAAATGCAATGTTTGACTGATTTTTCTCTTTTCCACCAACAATGTAGCATTGCTAATAGATGTTTAGTTCATCTTTTTCTTTTCCGCAAAATTAATAAGTTCTAAATTTAATTCTAAAATTTAAACGGAAATAACCACCCGAGCTCTTGAACCAACGGCCTCTAAAATTGTATGTACATAATAACGTAAACTCAATTTGAAAGTCAAAACTGTCAATACGGTGGGACCATGATGCAATAAAAGGTGCCCGAATGAGTACTTCTATATTTCCACCCGCAAAGAAAAAGTTATCTGTTCATATGGAAAACCTTTTGGCAAAAATAAAACGCTTTACATGTAAAAGTTGAGTCCAAAGCATCACAATCTTGATCAACCAAGAGAATACTTCACTTCAAATCAGAAGGACCACGAGTCCAGGTCATTGTCTTTATTTTTGTTGTCACCTTTTATCTTCTTCAGCTGCTGTGTTTTCTGTTACTTGTTCTTCAACTGTGGGTATATGTTTGGGCAACCAAGATTTTAATCTTTAAGTATGTACGATGTTCGCACATGTTATCACATGGCAATGATGGTCCTCATTTCTTGAATGACCCAATTCGGGGGAACCACTTCTTAGGAACTGTCTTGTCTATTCAATCATTAGCATAGCTTGCAAAAGAGTTATTATTTGATTGGATATTTTCCATCATAGCTTGCCAGTCCTCCACCATATACTTGGTGTCAATTCAGCGTGGCCATGCACGGGAAGTTGCCCATCTAATGTTCCTTCTTGTTTCACTTGCATTGATATAGTTAGTTACCACTGTATTTTTACTCACTTGGAAGGGAACCTCGAATGTAACGACCTAAAGGGGTCATCATCTATTATTAATTAAATTCTATACTTTTAAGGCTTAAAAATTTCATTTAAAGTTGCTTCGATTTGCGCGCATAATCCGAGCGCGTAACCGAAAAGTTTAGATATGAAAATCTGTGAAAATGCAAAGTTTTGATGTTAAAATGAATGAATTTGACTTCGGTCAATATGTTAGATAAATGGGTCTGGACCCATAATTCGACAGTCCCGGAGGATCCGTAGGAAAATATAGGACTTGGACATATGCCCGGAATTAAATTCCGATATCCCAAGCCCGAGAAATAAATTTTAAGCAAAATTATGTGTTGAAATCATTTTAGAAAATTTGAAATGAAACTAATTAGAAAGCGATGGTATCGGGCCTGTATTTTGGTTCCGGCGCCTAGTAAATGCCTTATATATGACTTGAGTCATTCCTGTAAAACTTGGTTAAGAACGGACATCGTTTGATGTGATTCGGACCTTAATTGGGAAATTTGATTATTAATTGAGTTTTGAGAAATTTCAGTGATCTTGAGGTTTAATTCGATGTTCGTGATATTTTTGGTAATTTGATTACACGAATAGGTTCGTAGAATGCTTTTGAAGTTGTGTACATTTGGGTTGGAGTTTCGAGTGCTCAAATGAGTTACGGGTAGGTTCCAGGATGCCTTAGGCTTAGAAATTAGATGTTGCAGGTTCAGGAAATTGCTGGCCTCTGAACGCACTTGTGCGGTTCGCGTGAAATCGTGTGCGACCGCGGAGGGTCTAGCGCGGCTACGCTCACCTTTGTGCGGTGCGTGGTGGAGGCTGTGCGGCCACAGTCGCCTTTGTGCGGTCCGCACAGGGTGCCGAACTATTGGTTTTCATGTAATCCTCTGCGGCCGCGGTCGATTTAGTGCGGTCCGCGTAGGAGGTCTGCCAAAGGTATAAATTGCTGGATTTTCAGATATTTTTTATTTTATAAAATCATTAAAACATAAGAGGCGATTTTTCGAGCAACCTTTCCTCTCCAAATCAATTGTAAGTCATTTTAACTAGTTTTCTTCAACCATTAATATCTTTTAATATGATTTCAATTTAAAATCAAAGATTTTCATGGCGGAAATTGGGTGTTTTGGGTAGAACCTAGGTTTTTAAAAAATTGGGGATTTGGACCTCAATTTGAGGTTCGATTTCAAAATAAATTATATATTTGAGTTTGTGGGCGAATGGGTAATCGAGTTTCTGTTTGAACCTCGAATTTTGACCACGTGGGCCCACGGGGATTTTTGACTTTTTAGATAAAACTTTGAGAAACTCATTTTCATGTACTGAGGTTGATTAATTTAGTGTTTATTGATGTAAATAAGTAATTTATGATTAGATACGAGGGAATTGGCGGTGAAATCAAGGGGCAAGGCTATAATTGAGACTTGAGTAATGTTCAAGGCATCGAGGTAAGTGTTTGGTCTAACCTTAGCTTGAGAGATTAGGAGTTGAATAATATTTTCTACTTGCCCTTTGTTGAGTATGACGTATAGGCATGCTGACGAGTATCTATACATTGGTGTCAAGCATGACCGTGAGTATTAAATTGAAAGTTGATGTGTTAATAAATGACATTTCGAATGCCTTAACTAAGGATCTACAGTATCGACCAAAGATTTGTTTATCCTCTTAGATCCTATTTATAATTGAGTAATTTCATTGATTGAGTTGAGTTCATGTTAAGTTAAGGTTGGTCATAGCTGATTCTCCCTTGTTTGGATGACTGTTTCGATATTATTGTTCCCTTGCCGTGAAGTTATTATATTATTTTGTTCCCTTGCTGGGTTGTTTTGTGATTATGTGATGACATGAAATAGGATCATGTGGTACACCTACCACACGATTGATGAAATGGGATCGAGTGGTACGCCTACCACCAGATATGATGAAATGGGATCGAGTGATACGCCTAACACAAGATATGATGAAATGGGAGCGAGTGGTACGCCTACCATGAGATATGATAAAATAGGATCAGGTGGTATGCCTACCACGTGATATGCTGAAATGGGAGCGAGTGGTACGTCTACCACGAGATATGATGAAATCGGATCAGGTGATACGCCTACCACGAGATATGATGATATAGGAGTGGGTGGTACGCCTACCCACGAGATATGATGAAATGTATCGGGTGGTACGCATACCATGAGATAAGATGAAATATGAGCGGGTGGTATGCCAACCATGAGATATGAGAAATGGGGTCGGGTTGCACGCCTACAACAAGATTAAACTGAAAGTGAAAGTTTTCTTTATTTCTCTTTATCCGTGTCAAAAGTTATATTATAGTTTCCTTATTTCTCTTTGATATTATATTTATCTGCCACCCCGGTAGCATGTTCCCCTCCCCCAGCATTAATTGATAATTACCTTTTTACTTTTTTTTCCATATATTATATAACTTCACATGTTTATCTGGAGTCTGGTCCTAGCCTCGTCACTACCTTTTCCGGTTAGCCCAGACGCTTACTAGTACATGGGGTCGATTGTGATGATTCTACACTCTGCACTTATGTGCAGATACCGGAGTAGCATTTGGGCAACATCATTAGTTCGGGAGCCAGTCTTCAGTCTACTGAGACTCCTAGTATCCCTGTAGGCGTCCACAAGCCCGTCGTCTCCTTTATCTTATATTTTGTTCTGTTATCTTATGTGTTTGAGACAAACAATGTTTTACTTCTTTCAAGTGGCTGTACTTAGCACTCTTAGTAGACCGTGGATGTTGTGACACCAGGTGCTGGGTAGAGACATGTTTGGCCTTTTGTACCTTTTGGTTTCTATTTATCTAATCTTCTGCTAAATTTCACATTCCGTTTTTATTTAATTGTTTATCAATAGTTAAATGTAAGTTGTTAAAAAGGCTTAAAACAAAGGAGTTAAAGATTTCTAAATGTCATGGCTTGCCTAGCTTTCACGAGTAGGCGCCATCACGACTCCTGAAGGTAGGAATTCCGGGTTTTGACAAGTTGGTATCAAAGCTCTAGATTGCATAGGTCTCACAACTCACGTACAAGCTCGGTAAAGTCTAAGGGATCAGTACAGAGATGTCTGTATTTATTCCCAGAGGCTACAGAGTTAGGAAAACTTTCACAGTTGTTCTTTCCTATCGTGAAGTTCTGTTTCTCAATGCTAACTTGATTTTTACTCTGTTCTTTCACAGATGGCGAGAACACACGCTTCCTCATCTACCACTCAGTAGCCCGAGCCCCTAGTAGCAACTTCTACTCGGGGTAGAGGGCAAGGCCTAGGCCGTGCTAGAGGCCGAGGTAAGGGCAGAGCTTAGCCCCAAGTAGCAGCACAAGTGGCAGAGTCTCAGGTTGATTTTGAGGAGGGGTTCTGGCCCCAACAGTTCTGGTGGGCCCAATTCAGAACGCTCTGGTCTGATTGGTAGGCCTCATGGATAGTGTCACCGAAGCAGGTTTTCTTCCTGTAGCACCATTAGGTTGGAGGAGGGGCTTAGACTCATGCAACTCGTACTCCGGAGCAAGTAGCTCCCAAGATTTAGACTCCAGCAGTTCAGCCAGTTAGAGCAGTTCACTCGGGTGTAGTGGTACAGACCAGCAATGGAGCGGTGATGTCTGCCTATGCTTTGTGGAGGCTGGATAGGTTCACCAAGCTCTTCACTACTACTTTCAGTGGTGCTTCTTTTGAGGGTCCCCATAGCTGCCATGAGGTTCTCGAGAACATGGGCATTGTTGATACTAATGGGGTCAATTTTGCTACATTTTTCTTGTCAGGATCTGCCAAGATTTGGTGGAGGGATAATTGCTTAGCTAGACCAGCCGGATCGCCATCTTTGACTTGGGAGTAGTTTATAGTGTTGTTCCTGGAGATGTTTCTCCCCGCGACTCAGAGAGAGGCCTATTAGAGACAGTTTGAGCGCCTACAACAGGGTTCTATGACGGTCGCCTGGTATGAGACCAGGTTCATTGACTTAGCTCGTTATGTTCTTGTTATACTTCTAACTGAGAGGGAGAGAGTGAGAGAGGGACGATTTATTGATGAACTCATGCAACCGATTCGTCTCCAGATGGCTAGAGAGGACGGGTGTGAGATCACTTTTCAGGAGGCAGCCAATGTGTCCCGCAAATTGAGATGGTTCTATCACAAGAAGGTGGTCATGGGTCGGACAAAAGAGCCTGTCATTCAAGAAGATTCAGTGGTACCTCATATAGAGTAGGGATTTACATGGTAGAGGCCATCCTCTTAGGTCCTTTCAGTCAGCTCTTCAGGTTTCTCACGGTGCTTCAGGTAGCCATGGTCCTTAGATAAAGTATCCTGGTTAGTAGTCCTTCTGTGCACTACCAGCACCTATCAGTGCACGATCGCGTCACAGTTTCTAGGGTCGACAACAGAGGGATTGTTTTACTTGTGGTGACATGGGGCACATCGCTAGGTATTGCCCTCGAGCTTCAAGCAGTTCTCCGCGCCAGGGTTCTCGTGCTATGGTGCAGGCACCAGCCCGCCTAGACAGCTAGAGGTGGGGGTAGAGGTGCTAGAGGTAGAGGTATTGGTTCTAGATGTGAAGCCCAGACCGCTAGAGGTGGAGGCCAGCAAGAAGCAGCCGTCCTAGAGAGGTAGATCAGAGTGGTAGGGCCCAGCCCCGATGTTATGCTCTTCAGGACAGGCTCGAGGCTGAGGCTTTAGATGCATTTATTACAGGTACGATTCTAGTTTGTGATAGAGGTGCTTCGATGTTGTTTGATCGGGTACCTATTCGTATGTGTCACTTATTTTGTCCCATACTTGGTCTTGCCTAGTGATGCATTAGGTATTCCTATTTATATATCTACATTGGTGGGTGATTTTATTGTGGTTGAGCGACTCCATCATTCTTGTATTGTGGTTATTGGGGGTCTGGAGACTCACGTAGATTTGTTACTTTTAGACATGGTTGACTTCAATATAATATTGGGGATGCACTGGTTATCACCTTACCACGCTATCTTGGATTGTCGTGCCAAGACTGTGATCTTACCTTTACCGGGTATGCCTCATTTAGAATGGAGGGGGACTTATTGTCATTCTACCCGTAGTGTTATCTCTTTTGTGAAGGCTTGGCGTATGGTCGAGAAGTGGTGTTTGGCCTATTTGGCTTATATTTGTGATTCTAGTGCTAAGGTCCCTTCTATTGATTTTGTTCCCGTTGTTCGTGAGTTCCCTGATGTTTTCCTTTTGACCTGCCGGGTATGCTGCTCGACAGCGATATCGACTTTTGTATTGATGTGGCTTTTGGCACCTTTCCCATTTCTATCTTGCTATATTGTATGGCTCCGCCTGAGTTGAAAGAGTTAAAGGAACAGTTGAAGGCTTGCTTGAGAAGGGTTTCATTAGACCCAGTGTATCGCCTTAGGGTGCGCCGATGTTGTTCGGTAAGAAAATCAATGGTTCAATGAGAATATACATTGATTACTGGAAGTTGAATTTGATAACAATTAAAAATAAGTATCCACTGCTAAGGATTGATGATTTGTTTCATCAGGTTTAGGGTGCCAAGGTATTTTTAAAGTTTGACTTGATATCTGGCAACCATCAATTGAGGATTAGAGCCTCCGATGTCCCTAAGACAGCATTCCGCACTCGGTATGGGCATTATGAGTTCTTCGTTATGTCATTGGGGTTCACAAATGCCCTAGAAGCTTTTATGGATATGATGAACCGAGTGTTCATGCCTTATTTGGACTCGTTCATGATAGTCTTTATTGGTGATAGTTTGATATATTCCTGCAGCTGGGAGGAGTACAAGCATCATCATAGGGTGGTTCTTCAGACTTTGATGGATAGTCAACTATATGCTAAATTTTCGAAGTGTGAGTTCTGGTTAAGTTCAGTTGCATTCCTGGGTCATGTAGTGTCAGCACACGGTATTCAGCTTGATCCGAAGAAGATTGAGACAGTCAAGAAGTGGCCTAGACTAGCATCAGCTATATAGATTTGGAGTTTCTTGGGATTGGCTGGTTACTATCGTAGGTTCGTGGATGAGTTCTCATCTATCACAACCCCAATGAACAGGTTGACCCAGAAGGGTACCCAGTTCATATGGTTGGACGATTGTGAGGCGAGCTTTTAGAGGCTCAAGACATCTCCGACTACAGCACCGGTATTGGTTTTTCCTACAGGTTCAGGGCCTTATACAGTTTATTGCGATGCTTCCCATGTTGGGTTTGTTGTAGTGTTGATGCAAGACGGTAAAGTCATTTCCTATGCTTTGAGGTAGTTGAAGATTCATGAGAAGAACTATCCACTCCCTGATTTAGAGTTTGCAGCCATTGTTCACGCACTGAAGATTTGGAGGAATTATCTGTGTGGGGTGGCGTGTAAGGTGTTCACGGATCATAGGAGGCTTTAGTACTTGTTCAAGCAAAAGGAGTTGAATTTGAGGCAGAGGAGGTGGTAGGAGTTCTTGAAAAATTTATGATATCACCATCTTATATCACCCGTGGAAGGCCAATGTGGTGGCCAATGCTTTGAGTAAAAAGTTAGCCAGTATGGGCAGTCTTGCTTACATTCTGGTTGGTGAGAAGCCGCTTGCTTGGGATGTTCAAGTCTTGGACAATTAAATTGTGGTTGGATATTTCTGATCCTAGTCGAGTATTAGCTTGCACAGTCGGTTGTTCTTCATTATTGGATGGTATCCGTGATCGGTAGTTTGGCGATCCCTGTTTATGTGTCCTTAGAGAGACGGTGTAGCGTGGGGGTGCCAAGCAGGTTAGCTTAGGTGATGATGGAGTTTTGAGATTGCAAGGTCGAGTTTGTGTGCCTAATGTGGATCAGATTCGAGAGTTGATTTTAGAGTAGGCCCATAGTTCGCAGTACACTATTTATTCGGGCACCGCAAAGATATATGAGGATTTGCGACAATATTATTGGTGGCGTAGAATGAAGAAAGATATCGTTGCATATATAGCTTGGTGTTTGAATTTTCTGCAGGTTAAGTATGAGCATCAGAGGCCTGGTGGATAGTTTCAGAGGATTGAGCTTCCCGAGTGGAAGTGGGAGCAGATCACTATATACTTTGTTACTGGGCTTCTGCAGACTCAGAAGAAGTTCAATGCAGTTTGGGTCATTATTAATAGGCTGACCAAGTCAGCGTATTTCCTTCCTATGGCAGTCTCCTATTCATCCGAGAGGTTAGCTGAGATCTATATTTGGGAGATTGTTCGCCTTCATGGTGTGTAGGTATCTATCATATTAGACCGAGGTACGCAGTTTACCTCACACTTTTGGAGAGCAGTTCAACAAGAGTTGGGCACACAAGTTGAGTTGAGCACAACATTTCATCACTTGACGGACATTCAGTCCGAGCGGACTATTCAAATTTTTTAAGATATGCTCTGAGCTTGTGTCATTGACTTTGGAGGTTCATGGGATTAGTGTTTGCCTTCAGTAGAGTTTTCCTACAACAACATCTACCAGTCGAGCATCTAGATGGCCCCTTATGAGGCTTTATATGGTAGGCGGTGTCAATTTCCGGTTGGATGGTTTGAGGCGGGAGAGACTAGGTTGTTGGATACGGATTTTGTTCCGGAGGCCTTGGACAACTTCAGGATCATTCAGGATAGGCTTCATACAGCTAAGTCTAGGCAAATGAGTCTTGCAGACCACAATGTTTGAGATGTGGCTTTTATGGTTGGTGAGCGGGTGTTGCTCCGAATGTTGCCTATGAAGGACGTGATGGGATTTGGGAAGAAGGGAAAACTTAGCTTTAGGTTCATTAATCTATTCAAGATTCTTAATCGAGTGGGAGAGGTTTCTTATTGACTTGTAGTACCGCAGAGCTTATCGGCGTGCATATAGTGTTTCATCTGTCCATGCTTCGTAAATATCACGGCGATCTATCCCACTTGTTAGATTTCAGCAGTGTCCATATGGACAAGTGTCGATGCCCCCTTTTTCTATGGCGAAAACGGGTTTTTGCCATTTGGGAGGAGAACTCGTTGCCTTTTGGAAGTTAGGTTTTAAATTTGAATAGTCGCCATCTAAATATTAAGTGCATTACGACACTAAGAAGGGTTTTGAGTTGAAGAACCAGAGTTTGGGTAAGGGCTAGAAGTTATCTCGGAGGGAAGGTGTTAGGCGACCCCCTAGATCTACTAGTGTGGTTCCCGGCCATGTTATAATTGTGACTTCACGTAACAAGGAAGCAAATAAGGGCTCAAGTAGAAGGAGTTTTCACATAATATTGCAAGTAAATAGAAATTTCAGGAAAAGTAAAGAGGGCAGAAATTTTAAGAAAATATTTAAACAATTCTGAAAAAATAAACATGTAAAGGGGAAGGGGGTCCTAGGTTTATGATTAATATGGATAACATCAATGCAATACCCAGTAATCATTTCTCAAAAGAGGGGATACTTGAGGTATTAGCGCACCAGTCATATATCCATATCTACCCTTCCCACCCCGTTAATGTATTAAAGCACAGAATAGTATCGTTACTTATTACATGCTATTACTCGTCCCAATCCTATCAGTCCTGGAGGCATTAGGACTACTAATCCTAAAGGGGGGGGGGGGGGGGAGTTGGGGATTTTCAGAGTTAAAAAGGAAAAAAGTCTAAGGTGACAAACAAGAGCACATAAGCAGTTACGGGGAAAAAAATAGCAGTTATGGCTCAAAAAAACCTCCTCACTTAAATGAGCAAATTATATAGCATAACTTCAAATATTGGTAATGGAGTGAATTAAATATAAAGCATAAGGATAGTCTGATTTATCACATATTTCTAATATGAGAAGTCTGAAATTAGGCCTGGTCTAGTTGTAATTTATTAAGAATTGACACAGTTGATCAATCACCTAATGGCTTACCTAGGTGAGACCTATAGCCATGATATCTAACAATGCAGAAGGTGTACTGGTTTAAAAGAAAGGATTATTGGTTTTATAAACAAAATTTCTGCAGATTTTAAACGCCTTATTTATTGATTTTAGACTCATAGAGGAAATAGACGAAACTGATTCAACTGATTACTCCTATAGGCATGATTTCTAAGCGTTGTTGATTTTAAAAGATTACATATGTGCAGGAGTCCCATAGGCATGGTATCTAGAATGAAGTTAATTATTATTAAATGTATTATTGTTTGCCTAATGACATGTACATGCAAAAGTGCAGAAAAAAACCTATGATCATGGTTTCTATATGCAAAAATGCTGAAATTTAGAGATAGGATTTCTATATGCAGAAATGCAAAACTTATAGGCAGTATTTCTAAGATGAGAATGCAGAAGTTAAAGATTTCCTATGAACAAGTTATCCACATAAATGCAGAAATTTATAAAACCTATAGGCATGCTATGAATGCAGGAATAAAAAAATCCTATATGCAAGTTATCTACCCTTTGCATACAGTCATCCCTATCCCTTTCCATTAGCCTTCCCAATAGTTATTACAAATATTACATACCAAAATGAACCAAAAAATTAAAAATTACATCAGGAATTCAACCTACAACCAAACAACCCAATTCAGACTCAAGGTCTAACAATATGAGATAAACCAATTTCCAAGATCAGATTTCCAAAAGCCCTTCTTTTATTTGGGATGTATCAAAGTCCCAAGAGTCTCAAAGGGCTTTGGGAAGTGCATACACCCAAAATACATTGCAGAATTAGATCATAGTGCAATGTGGAAGGGCCAGCCCTCAAATGTCCATGTTCAGAGGGAACTCAAGATCCCAAAGCAAAGCTCATAAGAAGGGGGCAGATCAGGGAGTCTAAGAGTAAGTGCAAGTACATAAAGAGGGAATTAGGGAAAGCCATGGCAGGCTGGTGGTCATGCCCAGCAATTGAGAGTGCTGGCACACCCCTGACCATGCTGTTAGCCCAATCTTAGGAGTTATGATCCATTATGGATCAGGTTATGACTTGGGCAGTAATTTGGATACTGTCAGGCCAAGAACCTTAACTCAAACACATAAAAGGGAATAGGGGTAGGGATTCATGATAGAAATAGATGCAAGAAAAGGACATGCATAGTCTAATAACTAAATAGCAATAGCAAAGTAAACAAGAATGTCGAAATTATGAAGTAAACACATAGGAGTGAAGTAGAAAATTAAATCAGAACATACTAGTTTAAGGAAAAAATAGGTAAAACCGGAGACTTATGCAAGCAAAACAGCTCCAAAAGATCCTAAGAAAAAACATAATGTTGAAAGAGTATTGAACTAAAAGCAGTAAGTGTGTGAGAGTATTGAATTGGGAGTTAAGGATGATTGTACTGAAGGTCTATTATAATAGTATAGAAGTACACTCCCTTTTATAATGCAGAAAATAATTAAGAAAGGTAAGGAAATAATATTGGAATCAATCTCCCTTTAGTTAAGGGACTATGGTTTCAACGGAAAAAAACCAATTAAGGAAAGAAGTTTTGATTAAAACTTTTTCAAAGTAGCACAAGAAGGGTAAATACATAGAAGTCATTTAAGGAAAATATTTAATGGTGCACGGTTTGTGACAAATATGGAAAGGGAATCAATCAAACAGCCACTGAGACCAAAATTACAAGTTCAGTTCGAATGAACCAAGTCAATAAAAGGTAAAAGAAGTTCAATCAAATAAATTAAGTGACAATCTGACAGCCTTATCAAAAGGATTTCTGAATCAATCGATTAATTGGTAAAAACCTTTTGAAAGTGGAATTTATCATATATAAAGCACACAAATAAGTGAATCAAGAAGGGATTGTCAAGGAATTTCGAAGAGAGTTTAATCAAAGAAAGGTTCAGAATCATAAGCAAAAGTGTTACAAGCTCGGTTTCAGACTCAAAACGAGTTTGAGAGTCTAGGGGTCCCCAAAGTGGAAACTTTAACTTGCATACAAGAATTCAAAATTGCCTAAAAATCCCCAAATCCTAGGGTTTCGAATTGAGCCGGACAATAGAGGTAGAAGGAAAGCCACTTGAGAGACGCTCAAAAGTCTCTTCCAAAGACTTATGAGAAACAATCATTCATGATAGAAAGAAAACTGATTCAAGGTCATGAGATCATGTTTGAGAAAACTCGGAATTGAAACAAGATAAGAAGAAAGAGATGATACGAACTTCACAAATGTAGATGAAATCTTCTTAGCAAGAACACAGACAGAGTTTCGTAAAGCAAACCAACAACAAAGAACTCAACCGTAAACACATACAACAAAGAGTAAGGAAAACAACATAAATTAACATGCGAGTACAAGAATAAAATGTGAAGTAGGAAAAGAAAATAAAAGAATAGTACATGCATAGAAAAAGAAGTCAGACAAACATATATAAAGGAGGAGCCAAAGAATTAGAAAGATGCTTTTGAAAATTTTTTCAGAAATCCTAAATAGAAATTAAATTATTTTGAAACGAGTTTGGGGAAAACCTTTAAAAAGTTCGATAGAACACAAATATTTTCTAGATCTAAGAAAACAAGCAAGTAAAGAACGTCAGACAACATAGGATTGCCGAGTAAACTCTATAAATAAGAAAGGTCTTGAGAAAAGTCATATCTTGAGTCGAAAAGACTTATATTGCTCGAATATGCCGGAGTATGGCTGAAGAACCCATAGATCTACATATCTGAGAAGGTCTTAGAGAGAACCATCAAAGTCAGGCGGCCTAGCCTTGAATAGCTTAAGTCTAATAGTGAGAAAGGGCGAGTACAGACCATTCATGGCCTGCGACGCCATAGACTCTGGTAGAAGCATGGTGAGATAAGGTGGGAGACGATTAGGGTTCCAGGATGGTTCGAGAGAGTTTGAGAGACGAAGGGGTTCAAAGGAGGCGTCGTAGATGAAATGAATTCGGTTATGGGGGGTGGGGTTGGAAATTAAAAAGGGAAAGGGGAAATTATGTCCGTTGATCAAAATGATCAACAACCTGGATCAAATGGGAGCCGACGGTTTTTTTAATTGGGTTAGGGGTCAGGTAATTTAGGGATTGGGCTGGTCCGGTTTGGGATTGAAATTGGGTCAATTTAAGGCTATAATTTAAAGGTAAAAGGGCTATAATTAAAATGAAAATGTGGCTAAATATGAAATAGCCAATTTCCTCTTTTTATTTTATAAAAATAGTAATAATAATTTTAAAAGTAAATTAAAAGTACTAAGCCAACAAATACTATTAAATATTAATTTAAAAATACTCAAAATAATTTTATAATTATTGTCACACCTTCTTTTTAACACTACAACCTCGGCGAAGGACGTAGATAAAGGAGTTTTTTTTCAAATTTAAGGACAATCGAAATTGGATCTATTTATTTAATAACTTCAAAGTCGCCGGTTGGGATAATTAATGGTGTCCCAAGTCACCAGTTGAAATTCCGAATCGACTTAGATTTGACTCTGTAATACAGTCTGCGAGCCAGAAATCTGGGTAAGAAATTCTGTTAACCTGGGAGAAGGTGTTATGCACTCCCGAATTTCGTGATTCTAGCAAAATCGCTTGACTGTTATATTTGGCTTAATTATCTGATTTTAATCCATTTGTACCTATGTGCCAATTTTAACTTAAACCGCTTTTATTATTATTTTTAAAGAAAATTGCAACGTCGTTAAAACACGCCTCGAACAACGTCACATAAATTTACTCGTGGTTTTTGACATATTTTAACATCATTGGGATTTGGGTTTGGGTCACGTAAATGCGCACCCGAATTTAGGAAGGTAAATTATTTAACTAGCGCGCCTAATAATGAACACGCGCTTGCGCCTCGAATTCTACGGATCAAAGCAAAAGTAATTAAATGAGCACCATGAAATTGGGATTTTGTCGGTACGACGCACCTTAATTTTAATCAAAAATTAATTAATTAATACTTAACGTAATTGCTGTCCCAAGATTGATTAAGGATCACGTGGGGAAAGACCACTCATTCCATGCAAAAGAGTCGACAACCCATCAAAGAGGGAAGAACCTGGATTGTCATGGTCCAGCCTTGGCCTAAGACTAAGCCCAGATTCTAGTCAGGACAATCGTTATAACGAAGCCAGTGCCTGGTCCAATTCTTGTGATCGAACGGGTTCATGCCCAGGCCTTAGGGCAAACATAAATTGGTATCAATACATGACATGAAGTTGATTAGGGGAATTCGAACTTTGACTTTCTCTCTTTAGCACAAATTAACCAAAAACAATCATATTTAATAGAAACGGGCACATCTCTTCACTTCACTTTTCAATTACAAACACATGGACAAAATTATGAATTGATTGCTGAAACGTGAGATTTGCAAATTATTGAACTAATACCAAACATCCCAGGTAAGAATATTTGGGATTGATTGGTCATTGTGAAGCCATAATCCCAAAGATAGCCTTTCTATGAGCAAGAAGCTTATCACATGGAATGAACAAACATGCAGTTATCTTCTAACAAGACCTGCATACTTAAATCACCATAATTGACTCGAAATCTACATCTAATAAAATGGGAGATCAAGTGTAGTAAATTAGATATACAACATATACGACTGTTAATAAACACCATTCAATAGAAAGTCTTTGCCGGTCCTATTAGAGCCATATAAAAAAACATTGGATCTCATAACTAACCAAATCAAAACTATTATGTTCAGTTTCTAGCATGAACCTCATTTATTACAACCATCATATTAAACTGGCATTATGCTAAACAAACCAATAAATTCATGAGGTACAAAAACAACAATGGTATAAGTTAACACTTAAAACATGTTGAATCTACTTCCATTTCATTCAGCAAACAAGCACTTCATAAATGATTTCCAGTTCAGAGTATGTATCAGGATTAGAAATAGAAAACTAAGAGGAGTGAGGTCCACAATCAGCAGTAGCAAGGACAAACTCCAGCAATAGTGTGTTACCCCGGAAATAAATAAAGGAAACCAGCCTTGAAATAAATTTGGACCAGTAACTAAGTTAAACAACACACAGTAGTCGAAATCAAATCAAAAGCTGACCGAAACACTTAAATATAGAGCAGATTCAACTCATTTTAGCCCTCGAATATTCGGGAATATTTTCAGCAATAAAAAACTTTGGAGATCTCAGAGAAATTTTAATGAAACAATGTTAATTTGCATAGTTCAGTCGCCTGATATTTTCCTTCTTTTTAGCTCTTCAAAACCCCCCTTTTTTGAATTCTCCCTCAAAACCCTTTTTTCTCTTTACTCTCTGATCCCCCCTTGAAAGGTAATAATGATATCCTATATAGGCTTCGACATAGGACAACCCTCACGACCACTTATTTACCCTTTACCCCCCCCCCCCCCTTCTTAGTTCTTAATTTAGCTTAGGGGTCCCTGAATTCGTAACTTGTTCCCCAAGTTCTACTACCCAAATATTTAAAATTAAAATCCAATCCCAACCTAGAAGCTTCTCTTTCTGTTACAAAAGATTCTCTAACCCCCAAATACTCAGACTACCCTCCCAACACCCCGTTATTACTCTTCAAAACCAAAATGGGTCAAAGGACCCAATGGCCTAAGCAATTGGACTGGGCTATCATTTTTTCAAATGAGTCGATAATGACCTTAAACACAAACAATGACTTACCTAACTAAATTATGTAAGTATCTAACAAACAACACCAAGATTGGAATGATTTTTATTTCAGAAGAAACTTATACTACATTGCTGATTGATTAAATTTTAAATGAGCTAATTCAATAAGATTAGATGGCTAATCACAATGTAGTGAAATTAGGAGCTGAACATTCTTGTTGACACAAGCCAAACAGACTAAGAAAAATCACGAAATATACCTAAAAAAAGCATAACTAAACAAAAGTTGTAAAGTCATCACTCAATTTAGCTAAAACTTCAATCAAGTATCAATTTATTTAACTGGAGAGTACGAGCGGATATGAAGAGGAGTGAAGACTAAACGAATACAAATGAACAGAAGAAACTCACATATGCTCATACTAGGCTGACCTTCCAATTTAAGCACAGTATAATGTCAATCACCAGTTCAACGCGATACTATTGAGCCTGAAACTCGAGGAAAACTGGAGGCGAGTCTTGCATGCGTCAGTTCCGGCTTAAAATCTTCCAGGCTTGAACCTCAGATTTGATATTCGAGGAGCTTGAGTGGCATTCGAAGGAAAAGGAGGATGGATTTAGGATGAGGGAGGTATGGGGGTTGTTTGGTTTGATTTTGAGATGATTTTGAAGTGGCGCCGCCATGCACGGTGGCGGAGTTCGTGCTTCAAATGGATATTTGAAGACTTCAGTTGATATTCGAAGGACGAGAGTTGGATATTTGAATAGAGGGTGTCGAGATGAATAGGTGGTGTTATTTTGATATGGTATGGAACACTATCGCCGGCAGAGGCGGTTTCCGGCCGGCGACGTTAGGGTTTCTTAGTGCGGGTGTTAGAGACGGCCCTTGGGGGGGAGGGTAGGGGGCTGTTCGGACCATTATATATTATTTTACGCACCAGTTCTCGACCATCGGATGAAGGGAGATCGACGGCCAAGATTAAAACTAGCATAAACAACGTCGTTTGGGTTACGAACGGGGTCGTTTGGGAAGTTGAGGACTGGACTAGGTAGGAGTCGATTTTTGGACCAGATTTGGTTGTTTTTGGGCTATGAAATTAATAGAAATTGTCCAAATTTCTTTTAATATTTCAGATTTTATTCTTTCTATATTTTTAGTTTTTCATTTTAAAAATTAAACTAAGAATCCTTAATTAAACACAAGATGAATGCACAATTGACCTATAAGAGATGCTAATTAATAATATGTAATAATTATCATAAATAGTTAAAGCAAAATTAAGAGAAAAGAAATCACCTAAAGGGCAAATTAAACTATTTTTGAATTTTTTTTTTCATAAATTGAATCAATTACTTAATAATTCTAAAAAAATTCAAATTTACTCCTATATGTACATGCCACATATTTTGTATTTTCCATTAATTAAGATAAAATAAATATGCACAAACAAATACAAATCATTAATAGAAAATGCCATGGAAAATCAAAAATTATAAATAAACAAAAGAAATTATTTTGTTTAGAATTGATGGGAATGATTCTTATAGGGAAAAAATTACATGCTCACAGCAGCCTCTCTTTGCCCGGAATTACGAAGAGTTTTCGTGCAAAGATAAGTGAGTGCACACGAGTGATTTTGCCTGCTTGAATACTTCGAGAGAAGAATTTTGAAAAGCTTGTCCACAACCTGCTTCAGAGGTTGCCTACATATCCTCGGCTAAAGAGGAATCATGTCAGTGTAGTTCAGTAGTGTTTGGTAGCTGGGACTACCGAAGTTGTGACCTCACTATTGCTATTGCTGCTACTACTTCTTGCTACAACTACTTATTACACCATGTAAAGATAAAAGAAGCAAGACAAAGCTATGAACTATGGATTACAAAGAAACCTATCTAGGTCTTCCGACTTGGTCTTAATCCTTGTTGCCTTGTTGCTTGTACAACTCCATATTGTTGCCTTGTTGACTTGTATTTCTTCCTTGTTACCTTGTTGACTTGTATTTTCTCTTTCTCCATGTTGATGCCGAATTGTTGGACTTGAATTATATTCCCTTGTTCTGCAGTTGAGCGCCGGATTACCAAAACATCAAATTCAAAATGTATTTCCTCGTTCTACATGTGGGCACCTGATTCTCGAAACTTGAAATTTATTCCCTAGTTTTGTAGGTGGGCGCCTGATTACCAAAACACGAAATTTATTCCCTTGTTTTGCTGGTGGGCGCTTGATTACCAAAACATGAAATTTAAAATGTATTTCCTTGTTCTGCAGGTGGGCGCCTTATTAACAAAACTTGAAATTTAAAATGTATTCCCTTGTTCTCCAGGTGGGCGCCTGATTACCAAAACTTGAAAAGTATTCCCTTGTTCTCCAGGTGGGCGCTTGATTACCAAAACTTGAAATTTGAAATGTATTCCCTTGTTCTCCAGGTAGGTGGCTATTTAACAACACTTGAAATTTGAAATGTATTCCCTTGTTCTCCAGGTCGACGCCTGATTACCGAAACTTGAAACATGAAAAGCATTCCCTTATTCTCTCGGTGGGTGCCTGATTACCGAAACTTTAAATTTGAAATGTTTTCCCTTGTTCTGCGGGTGGGCGCCTGATTACCAAAACTTGAAATCTGAAACGTATTCCCTTGTTCTCCAGGTGGGAGCGTGATAACCATGACTTGAAATTTGAAATGAATTCCCTATTTCTACAAGAGGGCGCCTGATTACCAAAACGTGAAATTTGAAACGTATTCCCTTGTTCTCCAGGTGGGCGCTGATTACCAAGACTTGAAATTTGAAATTATTCCCTTGTTCTGCACGTAGGTTCTTGATTGCCGAAACTTGAAACTTGCAATGTATTCCCTTGTTCTCCAGGGGGGCGCATGATTTTCGAAACTTGAAATTTATTCTCTAGTTCTGTAGGTGGGCGCCTGATTACCAAAACTTGAAATTTATTCCCTTGTTTTGCAGGTGGGCACTTGATTACCAAAACTTGAAATTTGAAACGTATTTCCTTGTTTTGCAGGTGGGCGCATGATTAGCAAAACTTGAAATTTAAAATGTATTCCCTTGTTCACCCGATGGTCCCCTGATTACGGAAACTTGAAAGTTGAAAAGTATTTCCTTGTTTTCCAGGTGGGCGCGTGATTACCAAAACTTGAAATTTGAAATGTATTCCCTTGTTCTCAAGGTGGGCGCCTGATTACCAAAACTTGAAATCAGAAACGTATGTCCTTGTTCTCAAGGGTTGTGCCTGACTACCGAAAATTGAAACGTGAAAAGTATTCCCTTTCTCCAAGTGGGCGCCTGATTTTCAAGACATGAAATTTGAAATGTATTCCCTTGTTCTCCAGGTGGGCGCCTTATTACCGAAACTTGAAAAGTATTCACTTGTTCTCCAGGTGGGCGCCTGATTACCAAAACTTGAAAATTGAAATGTATTCCCTTGTTCTCCAGGTAGGTGCCTCTTTACCAATACTTGAAATTATGTATTCCCTTGTTCTCCAGGTCGACGCCTGATTACCGAAACTTGAAACATGAAAAGTATTCCCTTGTTCTCTAGGTGGGTGCCTGATTACCAAAACTTTTAATTTGAAATGTTTTCCCTTGTTCTGCGGGTGGGCGCCTGATTACCAAAACTTGAAATCTTAAACGTATTCCCTTGTTCTCCAGGTGGGAGCCTGATTACCATGATTGAAATTTGAAATGAATTCCCTATTTCTACAAGTGGGTGCCTGATTACCAAAACATGAAATTTGAAACGTATTCCCTTGTTCTCCAGGTGGGCGCCTGATTACCAAGACTTGAACGTTTAAATGTATACCCTTGTTCTGCAGGTAGGTTCCTGATTACCGAAACTTGAAACTTGCAATGTATTCCCTTGTTCTCCAGGTGGGCGCATGATTTTCGAAACTTGAAATTTATTCCCTAGTTCTGTAGGTGGGAGCCTGGTTACCAAAACTTGAAATTTATTCCCTTGTTTTGCCGGTGGGCGCTTAATTACCAAAACTTGAAACTTGAAATGTATTTCCTTGTTTTGCAGGTGGGCGCATGATTACCAAAACTTGAAATTTAAAATATATTCCCTTGTTCACCTGGTGGTCCCCTGATTACGGAAACTTGAAACTTGAAAAGTATTCCCTTGTTCTCCAGGTGGGCGCGTGATTACCAAAACTTGAAATTTGAAATGTATTCCCTTGTTTTCAAGGTGGGCGCCTGATTACCAAAACTTGAAATCGGAAACGTATGTCCTTGTTCTCAAGGGTTGTGCCTGACTACCGAAATTGAAACGTGAAAAGTATTCCCTTGCTCCAAGTGGGCGCCTGATTTTCAAAACATGAAATTTGAAATGTATTCCCTTATTTTGCAAGTGGGCGCCTCATTATCAAAACTTTATATTTGAAATGTATTCCCTTGTTCTGCAGGTGGGCGCCCGATTACCAAAACTTGAAATCTGAAGCGTTTTCCCTTATTCTTCAAGTGGGTGCCTGATTACCAAGACTTGAAATTTTAAATGTATATCCTTGTTCTCCAGGTGGCCGCCTGATTACCGAAACTTGAAACATGAAAAGTATTCCCTTTTTATCCAGGTGGGCGCCTGATTACCAAAACATTAAATTTGAAATGTATTCCCTTGTTGTGCAGGTGGGCGCATGATTACCAAAACATGAAATCAGAAACGTATTCCGTTGTTCTCCAGGTGGGCGCCTGATTACCAAGACTTGAAATTTGAAATGTATTCCATATTTCTACAAGTGGGCGCCTCATTAACAAAACTTGAAATTTGAAACGTATTCCCTTGTTCTCCAGGTGGGCGCTTGATTACCAAGACATGAAATTTGAAATGTAATCCCTTGTTCTGCAGGTAGGTTCCTGATTACCGAAACTTGAAACTTGCAATGTATTCCCTTGTTCTCCATGTGGGCGCATGATTTTCGAAACATGAAACTTGAAAAATATTCCCTTGTTCTACAGGTGGGCGCCTGATTACAAAAGCTTGACATGTATTTCCTTGTTCTGCAAGTGGGCTCCTGATTACCAAAATTTGAATTTGAAATGTATTCCCATGTTCTCCAGGTGGGCGCCTGATTACCGAAACTTGAAACTTTAAAAGTATTTCCTTTTTCTCTAGGTGAGCGCCTGATTATCATAACTTCAAATTTGAAATGTATTCCCTTGTTCTGCAGGTGTGCGCCTGATTATCAAAACCTATAATTTGAAATGTATTCCCTAAGACTGTTGCATTTGTACCTGATCACAACAAAACAAATAAAACAAACAAAACAAAGAAATTCTACCTGCCCCAGTTTGGTGGTAGGTGCATTTGTGAGTGTTAATCAAATCCCATTACCAAATATCTCTAAAATATGAAAGCTAAATCCCATTATTTAGGAGGGCCCTCACAACTCTTAACTGATGGCCACATTAAGATTAGGTTATGTTTCTCAAAAGATATTTATTTTTTACTATGTTTTGTTATCTGAGTTATATTTGTTGGGGATCTACTGGGGACCGGTGATTAAAGCTACTTTTCATTATCCAGATGGGTCCTGACAACTCTGAACTAGAGGACAAAATGTGTCTGCTGGGGATTAGTAATTAGATATACGTCCCATTATCTATGAGTGTCCTGACAACTCCTACAATTGAATCCCATTATCCGGACGGGTCCATGATGACTCTTGGTAGGGAAATATTTGGGCCTGACCATGCCACCCGACTGTTTGAATTTTAAGCTAAGTCCCATTCTACAGGAGGGTCTCGTCAACTCTTATCTGAGTTCTATTTAAACATGCAAGTCACTTTATGCTCTTGCTATTTACTATTACCTCCAACCTTTAAATAAGGCCCATTTTCTAGGAGGGTCCTGAGGGTTCCATATTAAATGCCAATACTAACTTTTGGCTGGTTTTGCTGGGGGTTGCTAGTTAATGTTTCATCCCATTATTCAGGCACGTCCCGATGACTCTTGTTGGGGAGAATATTTGTGTCGGATAATATTCCTTATTGAATTTTAACTGAGTCCCATTTTCAAGGTGGGTCCTGAGATTTTTGATCATACCTATCATGTGCCTGCCTTTCCCTGTGGAGGACTTTCTTGGGATCTTCCGGAATTTTTTTCCCTTGTTTCAGTCAAAGAAAATTTTATTAATTTGAAAAGTGGTGGTTAGCTTGCATGGTTCTTGTTGAAAATGGCATCCCCACTGTCGTGTTCCATTGTGTTTAATTTCCCACTTTGATGATGAGTTTCCTGAGTTGCTCGAATGATTCCCAAAACTTTATGGCCTTACTTTGCTCCCTTGTTATTGTGTTACACACCTGACCCTTTTCGCAAGAATTCTTATATCTTTCCTGAGATTACCGAGTTAGTGTACTATGCTCGGCTAACCCCTGAACCCTTGTGGCTTTACTCTGCTCCCCCATCTTTATGTTGCACTTGTGACCCGTTTTCCAAAATCCTTGCATCCTCCATGAGATTACCAAGTCTGTTTAGTAAAGAAAGTTTCGTGGATCCTTCCCTTTTCTGTTTCAACTTTTATTGCCTTTGTTACGTATTTTACCGGCATGTGCTTTGCCGTTCGTGAACTGGTAGTAAGTTTTGAAATTTCTCTCCTGCTTTCTTAAATAAAATGACTTTGGAGACGCGAAAGAAAGTGAAATGCAATGACTCTGAATTGTCTTAGAATTAAAGATTTCCAAATTTGGCGACTATTGAGATGTGAAGAAAAGAAATTTATCGGTGAAGGAACAACTGGTTTTCATGATCATGACATGCACTTCATCTTCCAGATGATCGGCCTTCGGTTGCCATATTTTGTTGTTGTGACAATTTTTAACCCAATTTCTTTAACCAAACCCTAACTTTGTTTGACTTGTCGTGTTCTGAATGGATTCCCCCAACAACCCCTACTCTAGTTGTTTGCTTCTTGCCTTGTCTTCGCCTTATGGTGCTCGGGAGGGTTTTCATTGATAAAACTCCCTTATTTTTATTTCTCTTAGGTCTCGTCGCCTTACGGTGTCCGTGAGGGTTTTCACCAATAAGACTCTCTCATTTTTATTATTTTCCTGCTTGAACTAGAGTGTTGCCTTAGAGTAAGAATCACCTCTTCTTGCTTGACTCGACATTTCTTAGAGACTGATCAGAAGGTCTTTTTTTGGACCGTAATGCATGCTTTTGGATAAGGTTAGAAAGAAAGGAGTGTGAAAGGCCCAAAATAATTCAAATGGGTTAAAAAGTTTACAACTTTCGGAATCAGATTTCTTGCAATAACGACAACTTCTGCCCAAATTTCTTGCTTGGGGACCTTTCAATTTTTATTTGAGTATGACCGAGCCGTGAGGCTGCTACGTATCCTTTAAAAGGAATGATGTCAAATATAGTTCTTGCCGATTCCTTGTTTTTATGGTCTTCTCTTTTCTTCTTTTCCTTATTTTGCTTCTTCATTTTATTTTTATCGTTTTTGCTATTTTGTGGGGTTTTCCCTTCTCTCTCCTTTCTTCTCTTTTTCTTTTTCTTTTTCTTTTCTTTTCTTTTTTTCTTCTTGTTTTTTTTCCTTTTTTCCTTGTTTTTGTTCCTTTTCTTTTCTCTTTCTTTCTTTTCATTCTTCCCTGGTCTTTTCTTTCGCTGACTTTTACACTTGCATTTCTGACTTTGTTACTGATTTCGAAAGAGGGGTATGAAAGAAAATAATTAAAGTTCAAAAAGGGTTAGCAAAAGGGTAAAGTGTTTAGATAGCGGAATAAATGCTTTTGTCATTTCAATCTCTAGAACATACCAAGTACAAACAAACATTCCAAGAATAGACAATGATTTGAACAAAGAAAATCATACATAGTATCTTTTAACTGCATTTGAATTGATGGCCATTTCTACACACTTTCCTTCCAATCTGTTGGATACAACGCCCTGTTGGACAACGCTCTTGATACAATGAATGACCCTTGCCAATTTGGGGTGGACTTGCCCTTTGACTTTGCCTGACGAGGGAGGATGCGTTTTAATACCAACTGAACCTCTTCAAACCTTCTTGGACGTACTTTCTTGTTGTTTGCTCAAGCCATCCTCTGTTGGTATAACTGGCCGTGACATACTGCTATCAATCTTTTCTCATCAATCAGACTCTATTTCTTCAGACGGGCTTTGACCCATTCTTCATCATCAATTTCTACTTCAGTGACGGTACGAAGGGACGAGATTTCAATTTCTGCCGGAATTACTGCTTCTGTGCCGTATACCAACAAGTATGGAGTTGCCCTCACTGATGTGCAGACAGTAGTGCGATAGCCTAACAGTGCAAAAGGTAACTTCTGATGCCATTGCATGGACCCTTCCACCATTTTTCAAATTATCTTCTTTATATTTTTATTGGCAGCCTCAATTGCTCCATTCGCCTTGGGGCGGTATAGGGTGGAGTTTCAATGAGTGTTCTTGAACTGCTGACATGCTTCTTTCATCAAGTGACTATTGAGATTTTCTCCATTATCAATGATGAGTGTCTTTGGGATTCCAAACCAACAAATGATATTTGAATGCACAAAGTCGACCACGGCTTTCTTGGTCACTGCCTTGAAAGTTGTAGCTTCGACCCACTTGTAAAATAATGAATTCCACCAGGATGAACGTGTATCTGCTAGAAGCTGCTGGCTCGATTAGCCCGATGACATCCATGCCGCATGCAATGAAGGGCCATGGAGCAGACATTGTATGCAAATCAGATGGCGGTGAGTGAATCATGTATGCATACACCTGACATTGATGACATTTCTGCACGAAACTGATATAATCTAGCTCCATGGTGACCAATACTACCCTGAGTGGAAAATCTTTTTCGCCAAAACATATGAACTCATGTACGGTTTGTAGACTGTAGAATGTACCTCGTTCATAATAGTCGTGGCCTGCCCAGCATCTATGCACCTTGACAACCCAAGATCCGGCGTTCTTTTATATAACACCCGTCCACTGAGGAAAAACCCGCTTGATAAATGATGGATTGTTCTCATTTGTTCACTTGTGGCGTGTACTGGATACACACCCATCCTGATATATTCTTTGATGTCGTGAAACCATGGTTCACTGTCAAGATCTTCTTCCACCATATTACTGTAAGCTTGTTGATCATGAACCTAGATATGTATTGGGTCAACATAAGCCTTATCCGGATGTTGTAACATTGACGCCAATATAGGCAAGGCATCAACAACCTCGTTGTGAATTCTTGGGATATGCTTGAACTCTACTAACCATAATCGTTGACAAAGATCATGCAAGCATTGCCGGTATGGTAGGAGTTTTAAATCTCTTATTTCCTATTCCCCTTGAATTTTGTGTACCAGTAGGTTTGAGTCTAACAAGACTAAGACATCCTGGATAACCATGATTGCAGCTAACCATAAACCCAAAATACATGCCTCATATTTTGCCATATTGTTGGTTCAATAGAAGCAGAGCTAAGCCGTAACTAGGTAATGGTGCCCCGTGTCAGAAATAAGTATCACTCCTATCACAACTCCTTTCATGTTTGCGTACCTATCGAAAAATAATCTTCATCCAGCTCCTTGCCCTGTTCCATTTCCATTACATGCATTACCTCCTTGTCCGAGAAGTATGTCTTTAAAGGTTCATATTCTTCGTCTACCGGATTCTTGCCCAAATGGTCATCCAATGCCTGTCGTTTTATTACAGTCTTGGTCACGTAGACATTGTCGAACTCCGTGAGAAAGATTTTCCATTTAGTAAGCCTCCCTATGGTCATAGGCTTCAGGAAGATGTATTTCAACGGTTCCAGGCGTGAGATGAGGTTAGTTGTACAAGTAATGTTTCAACTTCTGGGCTACCCAAGTTAAGGCACAACACGTCCTTTCAAGATGAGTATACTTAACCTCATAAGCCGTAAACTTTTTGCTAAGATAGTATATAGCCTGTTCTTTCCTCCAGGTGACATCATGCTGACCTAAAATGCATCCGAATGAGTTGTCCAAGACTATCAAATATAAAATCAAGGGCCTTCTTAGTTCCGGCGGGACAAATACCGGTGGGTTCGATAAGTATTCCTTTATTTTATCAAAAGCCACCTGGCACTCTCTTGTCCATTTAACGGCAACATCCTTTTTCAATAATTTAATGATGGGCTAGCAGGTTGTTGTGAGCTAAGCAATAAATCGACTGATGTAATTCAATCTCCCTAAAAGACTTATCACCTTTGTTTTGTTCCTCGGAGGCTGTAATTCTTGTATGTCTTTGATCTTTGATAGATCTAGTTCAATGCCTAGGTGGCTGACTATATACCCTAGTAACTTCCCTGAGGTTACCCCAAATACACATTTCACTGGATTGAGTTTGAGATTATACCTGCTGAGCCTCTCGTAGAATTTCCTCAGATCTTTGACATGGTCGTATTGCTTCCTGGATTTCACAATTACATCATCCACATAGACGTAAATCTCTTTATGTATCATATCGTGGAAGATAGTTGTCATAGCCCTCATATAGGTTTCCCAACCATTCTTCAGACCGAATGGTATGACTCTGTAGCAATATGTTCCTAATGGCGTGATGAACACTATCTTCTCCGCATCCTCCTCGTCCATCAAAATCAAGTGGTAGCCTGCGTAGCAGTCTATGGAGGATCCAATCTCATGCTTTGCACACTTGTCGATTAGTATGTGGATGTTTGGCAGTGGGAAGTTGTCTTTTGGACTTGCTTTGTTGAGGTCACGATAATCGACGCACACCCTGGTATTACCATCTTTCTTCGAAACATGGACGATATTGGCTAACTATGTGGGATATCGTGTGACTCAGATAACCTTGGCCTCAGATTTCTTGGTAACTTCCTCTTTAATTTTCACGCTCACATCAGTTTTAAACATGCTTAACATTTGTTTGATAGGAGGGCATCCCGGGTCGGTGGGAAATTTGTGAACTACCAAGTCAGAACTCAACCCTGGCATATCATCGTAAGACCATGCAAACACATTTTTATATTCAAGCAGGGCTTCAATTATTTCTCCCATATGCTGTGGCTCAATATGGATACTTATTTTGGTTTCTCTAATGTTATCTGGGTCCCCTAAATTGACTGCCTATGTGTCGCTCAGGTTTAGCTTGGGCTTTTCCTTAAAATAGCTCATCTCTTTACTAATTTCCTCTAATGCCCTTTCCTCATCAATTTCAGACCGATCAACAAATTCTATCTTTTGAATTATTGCTTCTGAATTAGCCCGATTTTTAAGACTGGGCCGGAGAGTCCTTATGCATGTCAGATCATTTGAGCCAGCATAAAAATAATTGTACAAGAAAGTAAAGAAAATCAAAGAAAAATAAAAGCTGTTAGTACTAACGAAAATGGAAATTGTGTTTCATTGAAATTGGAAAGATAACAGAGTTTGCACATCCAAACGGACAGAACATAACGTATGAATTACAACCCTGGAGATAATCCAGATTAACTGAAAGAAAAATCAAAGCCGACTACCACGACTCCTTCCTAGTGGGAAGAGGAGTAGCTTCCAAATTGTTGACTTTTGCACGGGGTCCCAATAACTGCACGTCTGTCTTACTTGATCCTTCTCCGGCCTCCTCCATTTTCACACCTTCAAACTACTTTTCAAACCTCTCGAGTAACTCTTTATTAGGGTCAACTGCAACGTTGGTACTTGTTGTTGTCAAGCACTTCTTGGCACCGGGCCTCACAAATGATTTGAAGAGACGAGGCACAGGTTTGGGGAGGGCCCGTGCTTTCTTTCTTATCTTTCTGGCTCTCTTGATGTCTTCACTTGTAGGCTTGAACCCCAAACGAAACATTTCTAGTTTGTGGGAAGAGATACCAGCTATATGATACTCTGCAATGAGGCCCCCAAAACATTTCCAGGAACAAACTCATTCTTTAGCATTTCAATTGCCACTATAACCATTGCATTAGCTAACCTTGATGTTGGAATATGCTCCCATTATGGGACCTTCTCCACTGTTGCCGAGTCATGAACTTGATGCACCCAGGGACCTTTATCATCAACTGCTTCAATGAAGGGTACGATAGCATCAATGTTAGCATACAGATGGTCTTCACTCTGGACCAGTATTTCTTGTCGATCCCATTCATATTTCACCATTTGATGCAAAGTAGAGAGAACTGCTCTAGTAGCATGAATCCAAGGTCGCCCCAATAGAAATTGTACAAGATAGCCACATTAAGCACCTGGAACTCTATGGTAAAATCAACGGTCCCGTCGAGCACTATGTAACCAACTGAATCTTTTCCCCCACCATCAAACCCTCGTATGAAGATATTGTTCTTATGAATTCTTTCATTTTCTACCTTCAACTTGCTTAGCACGGAGAGAGGGCAAATATTCACGCTTGAACCATTGTCGACCAAAACTCGGGTCACCATAAAATCTTTGCATTTTACCGTGAGGTAGAATGCCTTATTATGTTTGGTGCCTTCTATTAGTAGTTAATCATCAGTAAATGTGACTCTATTAACCTCAAAGGTCTTATTTGCTATTTTCTTCAAATGGTTGACTGTGATTTTATCGGGAACATGAGCCTCATTTAGGATCTCCATTAAAGCCCGACGGTGTTCGTCTGAATGAATTAACAATGACAATAACGAAATTTGAGCGGGCGTCTTCCTCAATTGTTCCACAATGGAATAATCCTGCATTTTCATCTTCTGAATTCCTCTGGGGCAAAGCACCTCCCTGATCGGGTCAATGCATGAGTGTCACAAACTTCTTCTCTAATCTCCTTCTCTTCGTAAGTCATTATTACTCGATCATAATTCCAAGGTACTTCCTTGTTACTGATTACTGGTAGCTGAACTACAGGTTTGATGATGACAGGCTCTGAACGACCTCCTTTTACGACAACCTCGGGCTTGCTTGCTATCCCTGGTACCACCACTTTTGCATTCTCTTAGTTCACCATCCTGTCTTTCGGGGATTGTTTCTTAACTACATGAGGCTCGCTACTTGCTACGCTTAACTTGAGAATTGACATCTCACTGATCAAATTCTTACCCATGTTCCATTCACTGGCTCTGATCATCATGAAATTTGCGAATGTTTTTTGGGCTCTACCTCTTTGTGCACTATCTTGATCATATTTGTCTTGTGATGAGCAGGCAACGAGTTTTGATTAACGTTGGGTGCTTCCAGGGCTTGCACCTCAATCCGATGGGGATCAATGAGTTCTTGAATATCACCTTGAAATGCCAACATTTTTTGTGTCATGCCCTAGGGAACCAGAACAATACTCACAACTGACAAAATAATCTAAATTTCTTGGGGGAGGGTTCGACAAATTTGCTTCGATCGGCCTCAACATGTCTAGATTCATCAAACCATGGAACAAGCTGGTATATGATTCTCCCGATTGCGTGAAAGTCTTCTTCTTCTACATTCTCTCATTTTCCAAAGCTTGGTTGGCCCGGAAAGCTACTCTTCAGTGTTGTTGGTAGGCACTTGGAGGGTAGTTATTTAGTGGAGCTGGGTAATTATTTTGTGGAGCTGGCTCATGCCATTGCGCGTATGTGGGAGATTGGGTATATGTTTGTTCATGATGGACTAAGAAAAGGGTTCCAATGGTGGGTAGTAGTGATGTGGTGGGCGATATGGAGTATGTGGATATATTTGGTGGTGAGGATGGGGTTCGCTATAATGGGATGGAGCCCGGAGACTGAACCAAGTCCCTGACTCAACTGTCGCTACTTCCTTATTCTTCTGCTTTCCAAATGCTCCCCTGGTCCCACTTTGGATGGCCTGAGTGGTTGCTTTGATTGTAGAGTAACTCATGATCTTGTTGGATTTGACTCTTTCCTCGACCGTACTTCCCATTTTAAATACCTCATTGAAGGATTTTCCTACTGCCGATACCAGGTGACTAAAATATAAAGGCTCCAAAGCTTGCAAGAAATAATCTACCATCTCACTCTCCTTTATTGGGGGGTCGACCCTCACTGCCTATTCCCTCCAATGGAAATCGTATTCTCTAAAGCTCTCATTGTGTTTCTTTTCAAGTTTCATTAAAGACAGACGGTCCAGGACAATTTCAACATTATATTGAAAATGATAGGCTAATGCTTGTGTTGGGTCATCCCAAGTGTACCATCGAGCATGATCCTCCTGGGTGTACCATTCCAACACTGAGCCAGTCAAATTTTGACTTAAGTACGCCATTAGCAGTTCATCCTTTCCTCCTGCTCCTCTCATTTTGCTACATAGACCTCTTTGATGTGGAACTGGATCGTCGTGTCCGTCATATAAGTCAAACTTGGGCATCTTAAAACCTGGAGGCAATTGCACATCTGGGAATAAAAAAAGGTTCTTGAATGCCACACTCACCTGGCCACCTAACCCTTGCATATCTTGGAACGATTGTTCTAAGCTTCTGACCTTCCTGAGCATCTCCTCTTCCTGGGGATTTTTGACTCATTTTTTAGTCTCTACCGAGTTTTCAAAATGGGGAACGTAAGAGTATGGTTCATGGGATTTGTAAGCGGGTTCTAGTGGGTTATACTTATTGTCGTGAGCTTGAAAAAAAGGTTCATTAGATGATCTGTGGAGTGTGGGGGGAGGAGGTGCCACATAAATCGGAGCAATTGGTGGAGGGGGTGAGGAATAACTTTGTGTGGTGGAGTTGGGGCTGCTTGAGAGGTTGCACCCTGGTATTGCGGGTAGACGAGGAAACTTAGGGGTGGATCAGTGGTGGGATGGTCATGTGTCTAGGTCTGTGGTGGGATGAAGGTCGGATTAGCAGGATAGGTTGGTGGTGGTTGCCCTCTCACCCATGCCTGATACATCTCAGCCATATGGTGTTTTAGTTTGTACATTTCCTCTTTCATTGCATTAACGTCCAATTCCTCTACCTCTTTCGAGGGGTCAATGATACTGGCATCAATGTCTTGATTAGCCATAATCAGCTTGCTCTTGGACGGAGTGTTGTAGGAGTGGGTTGCTAGAATGCCGCAAGAACTAACCAACTTTCTGGATATAGGAAAGGCAATACCAACACTGCTTAGTGGTTAGGTTTCAACACATAGGTAGCCACATGCTTGGGGATGAATGCACCTAAGCAGTTATCCGTTTCTATGATGCACAGACGTTGTGACACCTCCATTTGGGCACTATAACCCGGTGAAGGGCATAGAAAATGGAGTTTTTCAATTTAAGGATAATCGAAACGAGATTCAATTATTTAAGAGATTTCAGAGTCTCCACTTGGGATAATTAATGGTGTCCCAAGTCACTTGTTTAATCCCGAATCGAGGAAGGTTTGACTCTGTATATAGTCCCCGAGCAAGAATCGGGGAAAGGAATTCAGTTATCCCGGGAGAAGGTGTTAGGAACTCCCGAGTTCCGTGGTTCTAGCACGGTCACTCAACTATTATATTCAGCTTAATTATCTGATTTTAATGCATTTATACCTATATGCCAAATTTAACTTTTAGCTGCATCCATTATTATTTTTTAAAGAAAGTTGCTATGCCGTTAAAACACGCCTCGAACCACGTCACATAAATGCGCCCTTAGTGTTGAAACATTTTAATATCATTGGAATTTGGATTCAGGCCACATGAATGTGCACCCGTGTTAAGGAAAGTAGATTGTTAAAATAAAGAATTGAATTAACAAAACAAAATACGAACCCAATCTTAAGATATAATTCATAAATCATGCCTGGGTATTAGAACCTAGATCAACTATTTATAATTTGTCAAACCATAGACTCATTGTTTGAGTCCTACTTCCAAGACAAAAATGCCTCATTCGAACTCCAGGAAGCAATGTGATGAAATGTTGTATTACAAACTTCATGTTTTCGAAATAAAGAAACTTAGCTATAGCCTGAAGTCAAATGTAAACTAGATCCAAAAAAAATAGAGAAACATATACAGATTTTAAAGAAAATACACATCATTTTTGAAGAAGAGCATGAACCAAGAAAGAGAAGGAACAAACTTAAAGCTGATTTGAAACCAACAGCTAGACACTTAAATACCAAAACATTTTATTTCCATTTTTTTATTATGAGGACTGCATTGTATGAATATCAGGGAAGTGTACCTGAGATTGAGGAAACACGTAAACAAACAGGAATCGGTAGTAGTTAACAACAGAGATCAACAGTAGGAAAGTTGTAAAGCCCAGCAATCAGATAATGAACCAACAGACCAGTTTAAAACCCAGCAGATGAGATACAATGACCCAAACACTAATTTTAGGTACTTAATGGACCAGTAGAGCTCAAACCAGATTTGATTTTAACTCATTTTTGTACCAGCTAGCCGGAAATTACACCAATGATAGAAGAACATTGGAAAATGCCAAAACAACTTAATGAAACAGTGTTATTCACCTAAATTTCTTCAACTACCTTTTATTTTTCGGATTTTTTTCTATCAATTAGGTCTCTACCCCAGTCTAATTATCAGAATATTTAAAAGCTGCTCTTCAATACAAGAAAATATACCTTTATAGGCAAGGCAAGTAGGCAACCTTAGGTTCATTATTTCACACTGGTCCCTTATTTCTGGACTTGTGGACCAAGTGTTTTGAGCTTGAAATTAATTGGAAACCCCTACTAGAAGTTTCTCTTAGTTATGCAAAGATTCTCTATTTGCATTTCCCTAAATACCCCTTGAAACTATTGAAATCTCTTTGCGTTACCTGCATGGGTCAATTTGACCAAAGGTAAAGTCCTAATTGAGCCCTTAAAGTCTAAGACAGAACATTTTTGTTTCGGGCTTTCACATGGCAGGATCAGAACTCATGAGCTAAACCGAAATAAACCTCTAAATTAAAAAAAACCTTTTAGCCAATTACCCAACCTTCAGCTCACGAGTCAATGGACTTTAGTGAGACAGATAGACTTGAACTCACACTTAGGCCAAGTCTAAACCTCCTGGATTGGGGTCTAAACCAATTTAAAAACCCAACAACCAAGAAGACCCAAATCTAAAAAATTAACAATTAAGATAGTACGAACAAGCAAAAGAACTAATTGAGTTACTAACCTAATCAGACTAAACGAAATGATTAAATATAATATTAATAAAGCTAAACAAATCTAGAAAATTAGGGAACAGTTTCAAAGTGCAAATGTACTAAGAAAAGAAGTCCTATGTTTAGAAACTTGATCTAAAGAGGAAGGAAAGACAGAAGTGAACACAAATGAAACGAAAAAAAATGAAGAGACTTACTCGCTAGGCTCGAAATCGGGATTGGTACTTTGATTCAACCAAAAAAATTTTAAACGGTCTTGAACAATAAGGAAATTCAGAGCAGTGACCTTGCATGTACAGGTTTAATTTGGACTCCTAAGGCTCGAATCTTTGATTTATTATTCGAAAGGTCACGGACATATTCGAGGGAAGATACTAATGGATTTATGACGAGGGAGGTATGGGGTTTTTTTTATATGATTTTGACGCAATTTTAATGTGGCGCCACCGGACTCGGTCACTTCTTTAAATATTTGACAAGTCTAAGAATGATTCGAAAAATGAGAGTCTGATATTCGGATAGAGGGGGTCGAGATGCATATACGTTGTTAATTAGGTACAGTTTGGAACACTGCCGTCGGCGGAAGCGATTTTCGGCCGGCGGCGTTTGGGTTTCTATGAGATGGGGTGTTAGAGACGCGCTTGGGGGGGGATTTCGATCCAACGGTTCGGAAAAGGATTAACAGAAAATGCCACGAAAAATCAAAATTGCAAATGAACAAACGAATTTATTTTGTTTTGAGTTTATGGAGAATAATTCATGTAGGGCAAAAATCATATGCTCATAGACGTGATTGCTTGTGCCATCCCGGCTCTTATCATATGGCATCTTTCTTTTCACTCTTGTTTGTTTCTTTTTCTTCTTCCCTCTCAATTTGTTTTGCCTACATCTTTCGTTTCTTTATTTTACCACTGCTTTTCTCTTGTTCCTCCCTTTTTTTTCGTTTTCTGTATTTGGTTATTGTCGAATGCTATGGAGATTGCCTATGTATCTTGACCCCACATGAATCAGACCGAGCGTAGTTCTGGAAAATAAATACAGGAAGTATTTTTGGAATTTTTAATTTTCATAAACTAAAGAATTTGATTACAACTACTAAGAGAAAATTAACAGACTCCAACTCAACTGAAAACAATAGACTACGACTTAAAATTAAAATGACTGACTCGACAACCTATTATGAAATTTGAATAAAATAAAATACAAACTCTCAAATGGATCAACATATTTGAACAATAATGAATACATTAAAGTCTCTAATTCTCCTGGGGCCCCGAGGATATCATTCGGTCTCGCCGCAGGCTTGCGTGCTAAATTCCCTTGGAGGTGATGGAGGTCTTCCATTATGCGACGAACAAAGGTTATGGCGGTGGCAAAGAACATAGTTCTTATCATATCCTCGTTGTGGCTGCACTTTGTGGTGATGCAGTCAGCGATCATCCATACCCTCTTTCTTATAGCATCCTTTTCTTGAAGCAATCATCCAATTTGCTGCGCCCTTGCCTCCAAAGTTTGTCGGCTACACGATTCAATTCTTATAATTGCTGCAAATCTGTTTCCAATCGTACTTTCCTGCGTAACAATATTCTCTCTTAGCGTTGAAGTCCCTGGCTTACTTGACTATTTTATTTTCATCCATGATGACCTTCCTCTTCAACCTAGCAACCTCATTGTCATGCCTCTCCAATAATTGTTCAATCATGCAGGCTCGTTCTTTCGCATTTTTGGCAAATTGTGTTCGGGCCCTAGATAGCTCACCCTCTACTTTATTCAAGTCAAAACCATATTCTGCTACTTTTCGCCTTAAGTTGTCTATGAGCTTTTCATCCTTCGCACTCCTGGCGGGATTCTTCGCGGTTATTTTTATTCACTAAATTTGGGCTCGCAACGCTTTGTTTTCTTTGGAAAGTCTTTTCTTTACCCCCTCGTCTGCCGCAGCTTGCAAACCATTTTCAAATTTATGGTCTTTGACTTGCTTTTCCAATTTCCCTATCGTGGCCATATATTCATTGGCTAACCAGTTCCATTGTTCATGTGATGCCTCAGCAAATTCTTTGAGATGTCCTCTTAGCCGGCCTTCCAATCTCTATTTATTTCTTATTCCAAGCAAGTTACCCTGGCGCAACCTCGCATTTAGATGAGTCACATACTCGAGTGTCCACCGCCAAGTACTGACATTCACTCCAAATTTGACGGACTGCTACTTCGGGGAACTGACCATTGGGACTAGAGGTGACCAACGGGTGGGCCGGGCCGGGTCCGGGTCCAAATTTTATGACCCGTCCGGGTCCGGGCCGGTCCGGTCCGGGTTCAATTGGGGGCGGGTTGCAATTGGGCTGGGTTGATCCGGTCCGGGCCGGGTTTATCTTTTTTTTTTTTTTTTTGAATTACGTATAGTATAAATATTAAGTTATATTAATACTTTGTAATAATTGAATGAACACAACAAAAGATGGGGAAAAAATTGCACTTATTGCAAGTGCTACTTTATTTCTTAAATTCAAAATTTCAAACTGAAAAACTAAAATGTATCATAATTAGTTTACAATTTACATCAAATGGCTTGCATTGCAATAGCAAGTTCTTCCATATTAATATGAACCTCTGGACCTTCTTCTGGAGTGTTAAATTCGGATGGGTTTCCGTGCGTTAATATATCTCCAAGTTCTTCGTCTTCCGGGCTATCAATATCTTCCTTTCCTTGATTTCTTCGTTCAGATCTTATCCAATCTCTTAGACACACTAAGACTTCCAAAGCATTTCTTCCCAATAAGTGCCGCGTGTCTCCAAGTTGTTGTCTTGCTTGGCTAAATGCACTCTCGGATGCAACAGTGGAAATTGGGACATTCAGGACATCCCGCGCCATAGCGTAAAGAACGGGAAATTGCTTTGAATTTTCCTGCCACCAGCCTAACGGTGAAAATTCCTTGGTGCGAGGCTCCTTTTGCTTCTGCAAGTAAAATTGCAGTTCATCTATATTCCTACTACTACTTTGAGTGTTAGAAAAAGTTGAAAAAATATTAAAACTATCAAAGCCTTCATCATCATCTCCGACTACATTAGAAGTTCTACATTGCATAGTGGGATTTGCAGCAGTTGAAGCACGAGCATTATCACATTGAGTTGCATAATAAGTATATAGATATTGTAAATGTTCATTTAGTTGGTTCATAGATTCATACAAATTTGGGCTTTCAGTGGCCCAATCTCCATATAATTGTATAAAGCATTCATTAATTGTTGACAATCAGACATTTTAATTGAAGGATTTAAAACTGCACCAATTAAGTAAACAGGAGGAATTGGAAAGAAATATTTTTTAAATTTTGCTTGCATACTTGCAACAGCATCCGTATATCTATCTTTCTTCTTAAATTCAAATAGTAGCAAAGAAATTTCAGCTATATGTACTAAAACCAAAGTAATAGTTGGGTAATATGCCCCAGAAAACACAACAGTAGCAGTATAAAATTTATGTAAAAATTTAATCACATCACTAATGACCTCCCAGGTATCACCGGTTAACATACGCCTAGGATCAGTACAATGTGCATTAGCAACTTCTGTTATTGGAAATCTATATTTGTAGCAACATTTTAAAAATATATACGTATAATTCCATCTAGTAACTACTTCGTCGGGCATGAATCTAGGTGTAAGGTTATATTGCATACACTTGTTCTTAAATTCTCTTATTCTAGATTGTCTATTATTTCCCTGAATTACTCCAACAGCTCTTCTAACTAGAGTAATCTCAGTTGAAAATAAATCGAGCCCACTTTTAACAATTAAATTGTAAACATGACATGCACATCTAACATGAAAAATATCATCAAGAGTTGGATGTAAATTCAATTTTAAAATTGAAACTGCAGCATTGTTGTTTGAAGCATTATCAAAAGACATACACAAAACTTTTTGGTTTAGATTATAAAATTCGACAACTTCAATAATTGTACTACTAATAAATGTTGCAGTATGACTCTGATCTTCATCATATTTAAAAGCAATAATAAGTTTTTGCATACAAGTATTGTCATCTATCCAATGACATGTAATTGTTAAATAATCATTTCCATTTACAGCATGGCCAATATCAGAAGTTAGACATACTCTAGAAGGAAGGTGACTAAACAAATAACGTATGTATGTTTGATATTGGCCGTGAAGTCTAAAGATGTCAGATCTACAGGTACTTCTAGGGATACCTTTAAACATAGGGTTGTATATCCTTTGAATATACGTAACAAGATAAGAGGAAGAAGCAAAAGAAAAAGATAGACAACCCAAAGCGATCATTTTCGCTAATTCCTCTCGATCCCTCATTTTATCATATTTTAGGAGACCTGCAGTAGTAGGGTTACCGGTTGTTTGACTTCCATCCCCATTAACCCCCCATTCTATAGGATGATAATTTTGCATATGTCTAATTAGTGTGCCAGTCCCCCCTAAATTACCTCCGGTCAAATGTTTAAACGTTTCGTTACAAAGTCTGCACTTAACTCTATCACTATCTTCTATCTCATCAAAAAATTTCCAAACAGGACTTCTTTTTCTACGATTAGATTTAGAAGTTGGAGCGACTGGTGGTCTTCTACCCCTTGTTGCACTAGCAACTCCAACTCCAATACTACCAACATTTGCACTAGTAGGTGTAGGTGGTATCTCATCTTCTATTCCAATTTCGTTATCTTCTATTCCGAAATCTTGGTGTAATTGTTCATAATCAATATTTACATCTTGCAAATTAGGCGATGATTCAGAAACATGTGTTATTGGTGAATTTCTACTATTACTATCAGAAGCTATAGGACTTTTTTTACTACTTCCACTACCACTTCCACTCCTACCAGTAACTTTTCTACACGCTCTTTTAGCAGCATTCAACATATTGGAAAATTTAATATATAAGCTAAAATCAAATATGCAATTAAAATATTAAATAAGAGAAAGAGTTGGAGAGAGTGCACCGAATTCGACAATAAATTGAGCACTTGAACAGTTGAACTTCAAGAATGTTGAACACTTGAACAGTTGAACTTCAAGAATCAAGCTTCGAATGCCGATTTCCAAATAAGAAATTATGATAAATTAAATTCGGGAAAATAAAGACAATAAAATTATGAAAGTAGAATATGAATTCTTGAAAATTGAAGAGAAGAGAGTGATTGATATTTGCTAATTTGAGAATTGAGAGAGAGATAGATAATTTTGAGTGAGGAAATGAAGAAGAGGGGAGGGTATTTATAGATTTTTAGAAGGGTTATTAATGTAATTTAATAAAAACAAAAAAAAAACAAAAAAGGGCCAAAAATGCAAAAAGACCCGTTGGCCAACGGTTCTGGACCGTTGCCAACGGGCAAGTGGGCCCCAGCAGTTAAAAATTTTTTTTTTTTAAAAAAAAAAAATTTTACCGTTATAACCGGTCCGGGTTGGCCGGTTCGCCCGGTATTTCTCTTCCCGGGCCGGTCCGGTCCGGGTTAATTGCCCGGTAAGGCCTTACGTCCCAACCCCCTTCCCCCCCCTAACCCAGCCCGGCCCCCCCGCGCTAAACCGGTCCGGTCTGGGCCGGTTTTGACCGGGCCGGTCCGTGCCGGTCCCGGGTCAACCCGGCCCGGTTGACACCTTTAATTGGGACTAATCTCGACCACGTGGCGACTAACGTCCTCATCCCTGGGAATAATTTGGCACCTCCCTAATTGGCTTAGCACTCTGTATGGATCATAGGGTTGGATGCTCCGGAGACCTATCAGAAGGAAATGAGGTCTGGTGGCTAGCATATACATGATTTCATCAACGTGAAGCCACCCGAACGCCCACTATATTTGGTTTGCAGTTATGGCACAGAGACGTGATACCCATTCTGTAGCGCCCTTTGGTAATCTAAGCCTATCAATCCTGTTGTAAAATTCCTCTATGCAGCTTTTTGTTGACGACCCATAACTCATGAATTGAGGCTGATGGCACAAGTGTTCAATCATCCATATTTCTAACAACAGGTTGCATCCTTCAAAAAAAGTCTCCCTTGCTTTACAGGCTGTTTGGGCACGGAAAATTTTAGATAATACCATAGGTGCAAAAGTGCTCTTGGCTTGAGTGATTAAAGTGCTGACAACCCTTGCTATCTGTGTATCAATATTTCCAGCTTCCATGCCAAAAGGCCTGAGAAGAATACAATAAATGCGAAACAACGGTGTTTTTCCCATTTGACTCGATTTTTCTTGCTACAAATTTTATTTTCTGGGTCATTAAATCCCCCCTTGTGCCACATCTCTGATATATGAACTGTGGGATACAAAGGCCATCTGACAGGTCGGGGTTGTACACCTTCCTGCTCATCATTCATGAGTCCAATAAATTGTGTACGGCGATGGCCCTTGGTACAATCAAATACTGATGCCTCAGAGGAATTGTGGGAACCGCAATATATCCAGTTATTTCTTCCAGGGTCGGAGTACGTTCAAAGTCCGAGAAATGAAATACGTTGTGGGCTGGATCCCAAAATGCGACCAATGGTTTTATGATGTCTCCTCTAGGATTAATTTTCAACAAACTGTTAACCCCTCCGAAGTGCGTGTTAACCCTGTTTTGCCCCGCTTCACATAGATCATTCCACCACCTACCTCCAAAAAGGATCTTGTTGATGATTGAGATTGACAAATTTTGATTTGTGCTCATTCTGCACATTTATTAAGGTGGTTAAGCAAAGAAAAAATCAAGATTTATTAAACTTAAAACAAGGGATTTTCATATTTTCATTTCAGAAATGAAACCTGGCCATGTCAGTACGACCTTTCAGCAATTCCAGGGAAAAATTTTAATGCTGTGCCTAGTACCGGCCAAAATATTGAAAAATAATCCAAGGTGGATGTTCTTGGAAAATTATCCTTGTGGCGCCCTATTAGGGACACTCGGCTAATTTTGGCAAAAACTGCTTTATTTATTAGTTACAAACAAAACCTGATTCTTTTTTTTAGCTATTCTCGTAAAAATAAAGTTGGGCCCGACGGGGGTTGCCTAGGTATCTTATACCCTGTGAGAATCAAACTGGCATAGTTCGGGGAAATAAAACTATTTTTGAAAACAAGACTCTTTTTTTCTTTTCTTTTCGTTGGCAAATAAACAAACTATTTTTGAAAACATTACTCTTTTTTTTTCTTATTCGTTGACAAATAAAACAAACTATTTTTGAAAATAAGACTCTTTCTTTTTCTTTTTCATTAGCACATAGAATAAACTATTTTTGAAACTAAAACTCTTTTCCCTTTTCTTTTTTTTTCAATTTTCTCAAAAATTCAGCAGAGTTTCGACACTATTTTGACATTTGGTTTATTAAAAACAGGCGATTAACTCTCTTTACCCTCATACTTCTATTTCTCTTTTTATCAACTTTTCTCCAATATTCACAAGTCGGCCAGCATGCAAAATTCGGAATAAATGCACAATTAAAACGCAAAATGTAACAGGATGGTCCATTACTTTGAGTGCACCTGTCCTAGACAGACCGAACCACTGTGTTGAGTCCCCTAAGTCAAAGGCATGATGCACATAAGCATTCCTACTATGGACATAGATAAAGGATTTTTTTTCCAATTTAAGGACAATCGAAACGGGATCTATTTATTTAATAATTTTAGAGCCGCCACTTGGGATAATTAATAGTGTCCCAAGTCACCGGTTTAAATCCCGAATCGAGGAAGGTTTGACTATGTAATACAGTATGCGAGCCAGAAATCCAGGTAAGAAATTCTGTTAACCTAGGAGAAGGTGTTTGACACTCCTGAATTTCGTTGTTCTAGCACGGTCGTATGACTGTTATATTTTGCTTGATTATCTGATTTTAATCCAATTGTACATATGTGCCTATTTTAACTTAAACTACTTTTATTATTATTTTTCAAAGAAAATTACAACATCGTTAAAACACGCCTCGAACCACGTCACCTAAATGCACCCGTGTTTTTTGACATATTTTAACATCGTTCGGATTTTGATTTGGGTAACATAAATGCGCACCCGAATTTAGGAAGGTAAATTAGTTAACTAGCGAACCTAATAATGAACACGCGTTTGCTTTGCGAGGGCCATGGAAATTTGCTAAATGGCGTGCCACAAATTCTACGGATCAAATCAAAAGTAACTAAACGAGGGACATGCAATTGGGATATTTTTTCGGAACAACGCACCTCAATTCTAATCAAAATATTAATAATATAATACTAAACGTAGTTGCTGTCCCCAGATTGATTAAGGCTCACGTGGGGAAGGACCACTCATTCCATGCAAAAGAGTCGACAACCCATCAAAGAGGGAAGAACCTGGATTGGGATGGTCCATCCTGGGCCTAAGACTAAGCTCAGATTCAAGTTAGGACAATGGTTGTAACTCGGCCAGCGCCTGGCCCAATTTTGGTGATCCAACGTTCATGCCCAGGCCATAGGGCAAACATAAATTGGTACCAATACATGACGTAAAGTTGATTAGGGGATTGGAACTCTGACTTGCACCCTTTACCAAAAATAACCAAAAACAATCAGATTTAATAGAAACAGGAACATCCATTCACTTCACTTTTCAATTACAAACATATGGACAAAATTATGAATCAGTTGCTAAAACGTGAGATTTGCACATTATTGAACTAATACTAAACATCTCAGGGAATAATACTTGGGATTGATTGGCCATTGTAAATCCATAATCCCAAAGATAGCCTTTTTATGAGCAAGAAGCTTATCACATGGAATGAACAAACATAACACTTTCTATTTGAACTTCACCCACTGCAGTTATCTTCTAACAAGACCTACATACTTAAATCAGTAGAATTGAATCGAAATCAACATCTAATAAAATGGGAGATCAGGTATAGTAAACTTCATATAAAGCATACACGACGGTTAATTAACACCATTCACTACAAAGTCTTTGTCAGTCCTATTAGAGCCATATAACAAAACATTGAATCTCATAACTGACCAAATAAGAACTATTATGTTCAGTTTCTAGCCTGAACCTCATTTAATACAGCCATCATAGTAAACTGGCATTATACTAAACAAACCAAAAAAATCATGAGGTACAAAAACAATGGTATAAGTTAACCTTAAAACATGTGGAATCCACTTCTATTTCATTCAGCAAACAAGCGCTTCATACAATATTTCCAGTTCAGAGTATGTACCTGGAACATAAATAAACAACTAAGTGGAGTGAGGTCCACAATCAGCAGTAGACAGGGCAAAATCTAGCAACAATGTATTATCCCAGAAATAAACAAAGAAAATAAGCTTTGAAACAATTTTGGACCAGTAACAAAGTTAAACAACACAACAGTCGAAATCCAACCAAAAGCTAACCCAAACACTTAAATATAGAAAAGATTCAACTCCTTTTAGCCCTCAAATACTCAGGAATTGTTTCAGCAATGAAAAGCTTTGGATATCTCAAAGCATTTTAATGAAACAATGTTAATTTGCAGAGTTCTGTTGCCTGATATTTTCCTGGTTTTTTAGCTCTTCAAAACCCCTTTCTTTTAATTCTCCCTCAAAACACTTTTTTCTCTTTGCTCTCTGATCCCCCCTTGAAAAGTAACAATGATACCCTATATAGGTTTTGCCATAGGACAGCCCTAAAGACCACTTATTTACCTTTACCCTCCCCCCCCCTTAGTTCTTAATTTAGCTTAGGGGTCCCTGAATTCATAAGTTTTTCCCCAAGTTCTACTGCCCAAATCTTGGAAATTCAAATCCAATCCCAACGTAGAAGCTTCTCTTTCTGTTATAAAAGATTCTCTAACCCCCAAATACCCAGACTACCCTCCAAACACCCCGTTATTACTCTTCAAAACCAGAATGGGTCAAAGGACCCAATGGCCTAAGCAGTTGAACTGGCCTGTCTTTTTTTCAAATGGGTCGATAGTAACCTGAAACCAAAACAATGACCTACCTAACTAAATTATGTACGTATCTAACAAACAACACCAAGATTGGAATGATTTTTACATATAAAGAAAGTTAAACTACGTTGCTGATTGATTTTAAATGACCTAATTCAAAAAGACTAGATGGCTGATCACAAAGTAGAGAAATTTGGAGCTGAACATGCTTGTTGACACAACCCAAAAACACTAAGAAAAATCACGAAATATATCTAGAAAAAGCATGACTAAACAAAAGATGTAAAGTCAGCACTCAATTTATCTAAAACCTCATTCAAGTATCAATTTAATTAACTGGAGGGGAGGAGAGGAAATGAATAGGAGTGAAGACTAAACAAATATAAATGAATAGAAGAAACTCACCTATGCTCATACTCAAGGCTGACCTTCCAATTTAACCACGGTATAATGTCAATCACCTGTTTTACGCGATAATATTGATCCTGAAACTCGAGGAAAGCTGGAGGCGAGTCTTGCAAGCGCGAGTTCCTTCCTGGCTTGAACCTCGGATTTGATATTCAAGGAGCTTGAGTGGAATTAGAAGGAGAAGGACGATGGATTTAGGATGAGGTAGGTAAGGGGTTGTTTTGTATGATTTTGAGATGATTTTGAAGTGGCGCTGTCATGCATTCATGTTTCAAATGAATATTCGAAGGACTTAGTTGATATTCGAAGGACGAGAGTTGGATATTTGAATAGATGGTGTCAAGATGAATATGTGGTGTTAATTTGATACGGTTTGGAACACTGCAACCGGCGGAGGCGATTTTCGGCTGGGGCGTTAGGCTTTCTGAGTGTGGGTGTTAGAGACGGGCCTTGGGGGGTGGGGGAGGCGGCTGTTCGAACCATTATATATTAATTCACACCCCAGTTCTCGACCATCGGATAAAGGGAGATCGACAGTCAAGATTAAAACTAACATAAATGACTTCGTTTGGGTTGGGAACAGGATCGTTTTGGGAAGCTGAGGACTGGACCGGGTAGGGGTCGATTTTTGGACCAGATTTGGGTTGTTTTTGGGGTATGAAAATAATAGAATAACAACAACAACAACAACTACGCAGTATTTGTTGTTGTTTTTGTTTTTGTTGTTCCTTTCCTCCACTGAGCCGAGGGTCGATTGAAACAGCCTCTCTGCCATTTCGGGTAGGGGTAAGGAAAATGGCCCAAATTTCTTTTAATTTTTTAGATTTTATTCTTTCTTTCTTTTTTGTTTTCATTTTCAAATTTAAACTAAGAATCCTAAATTAATAACAAAATGAATGCACAGTTGACCTATAAGAGATGCTAAATGAATTATAAGTAATAATTATCATAATTAGTTAAACCAAAATTAAGAGAAACAAAATCTCGTAAAGTGCAAGTTAAACTATTTTTGAATTTTCTTTTTCATAAAATGAACAAATTACTTAATAATTTTAAAAAATATGCAAATTTACTACTAAATGTACATGCCACATATTTTGTATTTTCCATTAATTAAGATAAGGCAAACCATTAACAGAAAGTGCCACGGAAAATCAAAAAATGTAAATAAACAAAAGAAATTATTTTGTTTTGAATTTATGGGAATGATTCATATAGAAAAAAAATTAAGTGCTCACAATTATTAAATGCTATTAATATTAAAGTATGTATTGATTGTAATTATATGCAATTTAGTTTTAAAAATACAAAATAAATTTGTAAAAATATACAAAAATCACCTTAATTATATTCTTGTGTAAATATGAGAATATAAATAAATTATCCACCTAAATGATAATCTTGGAAATAGTCATTGGATTTTGTACTACTAAAATAGATAATAAATCTATTTTAAAATCTTTAAAAATTAAAAAAAATATCAAACCTTTTGGGAATGCTCACATATGCATGTACATACTATTTTGAAAGTATTTTGTATATAAAAATACATAGGGCAAATATGTCTATCAATAGCAGCCCCTCTTCACCCGGGAAGGATGAAAGGCTAAAGATATGATGGCCAATTTTGACCAAATAAAACGATTTGAAGAATTTTGACCGAGATTGGTTCATGAGCGGCCTACATATCCTTGGTCTTACAGGAATTAGGCCATATGTGGTTCGGCATCCATCGGTGGAATATGCCGACGAAGATTTCACTAGAACGAACGTGACATTTAGGTTGAGAAGGATGGTTATAGTCCAGTAGGGTTGTGGGAACTGGAGCAAGATTGCTCCTGCTGAGACGGCCATTGCTGGCCAGTTTACCTGCAAATGAGCAATACTAACATATATCGTCCATAAATTTAAATGTGATACAAGTTCCCATTGGACCATGAATGTAGTATTTGGATGATTAGGATGACGTCCTCGGACCATGATGTCCTGGTCCATGATGCATGTAATAGAGAATTCGCAGGCCATGAGATGATATTCTCGGGCTATGAGAACAATGCGTCCTAATGATGATGCTATAATGATATGCAAAATATAAAATAAGGTCCTCAGGCCATGACATGGCATTCTTCGGCGATGAATATGGTGCCTTCGAACAATGATTCCTTCGGACAATTTGGCGATCTTTCAGCCCATGAAATGAAGAAGGTGGAAATCTTTCAGTCGATGCAAGACGCAAATAAAAGGTGGAGGTATTTTAGCCGATGTAGGATGTATATAAAGTGGAGATCTTTTAGCCGTGCAAGAAATGTAAATAAAAGGGCCATCTTTCACTCGATGCAGGATCTAAGTGAAGTGGCGATATTTCAGCCGTGCCTGAATGTAAATAGAGCAGCGATATTTCAGCCATGCAAAAATGCAGATGAAGGTAGAGCTTAACCTCGGAAGGCAGAACGGTAGCCTTATGCAGTGCGAAAATTCAAATGGAGGTAGAGCTTAACCTCGGAAGGCAGAATGGTAGCCTTATGCAATGCAAAAATACAGATGGAGAGCGAGCTTATTCTTAGAAGGCACAATGGTAGCCTTATGCAATTCAGAAAATGCAGATGGAGATAGAGCTTACTTTCGAAAGGCAGAATGGTAGCCATATGCAATGCAGGAAATGCAGATGGAGAAAGAGCTTAGTCTCGAAAAGTAGAATGGTAGCCTTATGCAATGTAGGAAATGCAGATGGAGACAGAGCTTAGTCTCAGAAGGTAGAATGGTAGCCTTATGCAATGCACGAAATGCAGATAGAGACAGAGCTTAGTCTCGGAAAGTAGAATGGTAGCCTTATGCGATGCAAAAATGCAGATGGAGGTAGAGCGTAACCTCGGAAGACAGAATAATAACCTTATGAAGAAAATAAAGGAAGAATAGTAACGAAATTTCTTAGCTGAGAGTTGATAGCTGATTGTGATATCGTGGTTGCTGGGGATATTGGATAGCGAATGCGAATAGGTGTGATGGTTCTAAGAGTTGTGTTCCTGATTGCACAATATGTTACTTTATGACTGGGGTTCCTACATCCAAAGAAAAATTTTGAGTTTTGTATAGGGGAAAGGTTAGTTCGTATCCTCATGAACTTTTCTGTCCTACTTGGCTCCGTTTTTAGTAACGTTGTGTACTATCGGGGTAGCGTTGGTAAATAAAGCAATCTTGATAATAGACAAACATGATTTAGTAAAATAATCTTCGCACTGCATAGTGATGTGCAATGGCTTGTTATGGCTCAATCCTTCCGGTGGTAGCTCATCCTCGTAGAAGGTGATTTTTTGACATTCCAATACTTGACCCACTATGTCTGCTGTTTCTCCTCTAGTGATGTTTCTGGGCACATATGCCTTACTCAGCACCTTCAACTACGCATTGTTGTACGCATTAGAACTTTATAGCAAAGCTGGGATAGAGATTTGTGCTGGTGTTTTTCTCTACAGGTCAATGACCGAGTAATCCATGGCTTGTATCTTCCTCCAAAGATCACCGGGTCCAGATTCAATGATGCCTTGTCAACTAGAGGTTTGCTTACTTGACTCAGCCAAGTGTTCTGGGGTATAAACCCTGCCGATTCTTGTCATACCCTGTGCTACTTGACCCTGAACATTGGGAGGTTTTTGTGACGAAAAATCACTGTTCGAAGCAAAATGTCACGATGTTGACTCGCCTGGAAGTAGCGTCGCTCCTCCAACCAGGCAAGAACTAGAGGCAGAACTCCCTCCTCCTTCCTAATGGGTCCTAGCATAATATCTATAACTATGGAAAACCCAAAGAATCAGAGCGGTAATTTGAGCGAGGGCTTTCAAATTTGAAATGGTGAAAGACCTAACATTGGAAAGAAGAACATTACAAAAGAGGATAACTACTAAGAATAGCTGAGCCCTCAAAATGGGGAAGATAACCCAATACATGGAGAAAGCGCTGGCTATTCGCTTGCCTCAAAGGTCAACTAAAATGCTTATTGAGCCATTTTTTGGTTGAGGAAGATGTGCTAGCAGAATTGCCTTGGTCACTTCATAATCATGTCGTGAAATTAACATTATCATACAAAATTTCAGGGATCAAAAACCATGTATTATTATAAGCCTCGAGATGATATCCCATTTCGAGGACCTCTGCCAAGAAGAAAATATGCTCTAAGAAGCCATTTGCATCATCACAAGCCTCGAGATAATACCCGATCTAGAGAACCTCTACCAAGATGAAGAAGATATGATCTAAGAAGCCATTGACATCATTACATGCCTCGAGATGGTACTCGATCTTGAGGACCTCTTCCGAGAAGAAGATAGTCTCTAAGAAGCGGTAGATATCATTACAAGCCTCGAGATGGTAACCGATCTCGAGGACCTCTCTCAAGAAGAAGATAGGATCTATGAAATAATAGACATCATTACGAGCCTTGAGATGGTACCCAATCTCAAAGAGCCTCTGTCAAAAAGAAGATATGCTCTAAGAGGCCATTGAAATCATTATAATCCTTAAGGTAGCACCCTACCTCGAGGAGTTTTATTATTGTTTATGTGAATCATCTACTTGATCCTAAAGTTAAACGCCCTCTTGTTTATATTAATACAGGGGCTATCCAAGTGCAGACGTACCCCCATCTAGGATCTATCTGCATTGCCTTTAGGCTATCTTCCCTCTGAATTCGAAACGAGCCTTCAAGTCGCCCGAGATTGAGCAAACTCTCACTCGAAGACTGCCTTCAAAAGCCTAAAGGCCTTTTCTATTCTCGAGCATCCAAGCAAGTCCCCCCTCGAGGACTATCACGTGGTTTAGAAGCTAAGTTTTATTTTGAAATTCTGAATCCCTACTCTTCTTCAACTCGAAGTTGGGGGTCTCGATGGCCTAAGACCGTGTCCACTCAATTCGGGCTCCACCCGAAGAATGAAAAACAGCTCTACAAGATATCGTGTTAACTAATCAAGGATCCTTGAAACCTACACCCAGACCCGGTATTCAGAGCACTCGGTAGAGTCATGCACTTAGATTCTTCATAAACATGAATAAAAGGAAATCCGATGCAAATCAGGTACAAAATTTTAGGAAACACTTTTTAATTAATAAGCGACGATTATAGAAGCCCGTGAAGGGTCCTTACATAGAAATAGAGAAGCCAAAGAAAAAAGAAAAAATAAATATAACAACTACGATTCTAATCCGCTTTCGTAAGTACAACCTCGAGGGCAGCATCTTCGAGCACTGTTCCCTTAGTGCCTCCTCTTGATCTTTCAAATAGAATATTTAGGATTAAATATGAAGTAGAAAACGATGACAAAGTAGAAGAAAAAAGTTGAAGAAGTAGTAATAGATGAAGAAGTGGCTGGGTGAAAAATCTGGTGAGCATGGGTCTCGTCGGCACTACTATTGTAAAGCCACTTCTTGAGGCGTTGCATCGGTACATGATGCAATAGTTATTAGATGGCACCGCTCACTAACGTAAAACAAAAGGTTGATGCCACACTGGGCAATTAAGGGAGATGGGTAGAAGTTCGTGGTGCAGATATCCTTTAAGGCGAGGGTAATTTAAGATTTATCTCTCATTATTCCCCTCGACCTCGATCAACATTGGCATCTTTGCAGAGGCTGGTACTTCAAACTCAATTGGTATGGACATGTTTACTTTAGCATCTTCAAAAGGCTGAATTTGGACTACAATCGAATAGAGAGTGACAATTGGTTTCTATGGATCGTCTCCTTCTACTATCAATCTGATCGATCCCTCGGGGTCCCAATCATCTTCTATCTCAATCATGTGAACACCTCCACCCGTATGGTCTGGTAGAGGGTTTATACGAACATTCACTGCAGGCGCTTTTGCCATAGTGATCTTGTTGTCTATCAAATCCTGGAACATGTCCTTCAGGGAGCACCATTCATCAGTTGTATGCCTCTTCATGCCGGAATGGTATGCATGGGTTTTATTTGGGTTTATCCACTGGGAGGGTTTTTGGGGGTTTACGGCAGGGATAGGGGAGACATAACTAGCAGCTTTCAGTCTTTCGTACAGCTGGTCAATTGGTTCAGCAATGGCGGTGTATTTTTTTGAAGGTCTGCGGTAGAAATTTGGTCAGGGTCTAGGGAAATTTTGGCAAGGGGGAGGTGATTGATAGTGGGACAGTTGAGTGTTCTATGCTTGGTAGACATGTGCGGGTTGGGAGTATTTCGGCGAAGTCGGCTGATATATGGGTGGTGGAGAAGATTGGTAAGTGGGTGTGGAGCTTGGTAAGAAGGAGAAGGCACATGGTAATTTGGAGTGGGTTGATTTGTGAGTAGAGATACCGGGCAGGTTTGGCATTTAACTGGTGATTTGGTTCTTTGTGCAACTGTTATAGTACTTACGTCCGTCTTCTTGGATGTACCACCAGACTACAAAGCCTTCTTGGTGGCCGGCAAAGCTTCAAAGTTAGTGACCATACCACTTTTGACAACTTCTTCAATTCTTTCCCCTAGTTTGAGGATGTCAAAAAATTTCTGGCGTTCAATCAGCATCAACATTTTGTAGTACTGTGGGTCTTGAGCCCGGAAGAAAAACCTGTTCATTTGTTCTTCCTCTAAAGTTGGCCTGACTTAGCCGCTTCTGATCTCCAACGAGTAACATACTCGCAGAATGTTTCCGTAGGTTTCTTCTTTAAGTTCTGGATGTAAAGTAAATATGGTGAATTCTCTATGTTGAATCTGAACTTGCCCATAAAATAGGACACCATACTTACCCAATTTGATCACATCTTTGGGTCCTGGCTAATGTACCAAGACAGAGCATCTCTTTTTAAGCTCCTCACGAAAAGCTTCATGCAAATCTTCTCATCCTTCCCTATTCCGACTAGCTTATCACACTATGCTCTCAAGTGAACCCTGGGATCTCCTATACCGTCAAACATTTCAAACATCAGAGGTTTGTACCCCTCGGGCAGTTCGACATCGGGTTGTATGCATAAATCTTCATAGTGTAGTCCCTTAATTCTTTTACTCCCCTTAATGCCTTAGATCCTAGTGGTCAGCTTCTTAAGCTCTTTAGGCAAATTCCTGATGAGTGAGTCTTTATCATCTGACTCAGGTATGCTTGTGATAGGTTGAGTAGGGTGCAACACAGTTTCCACATAGATGGGGGTATTGCTGTGGCGATGGTCATTTATGGGGTTCAATGGTTCTGGGATGAGCAATGGAGTGTTGTTGCGATTGTAGCAAGTATTGTAGTGGTGGTGAGGAGTTGGATAGTTCGAGACATTTTATGGAGGTGTGGGATTTCGAGCGACTTCTGAGCAGTTAGGGAAAATGACAAACTCGCCAAATTTCGGACTTAGTTAAGCTCCTCTTGGAACTTTAGTAACTTTTGTTCTATCTGAGAGGCATTCTCCGTGGGAACCTGAATACCTTGGGTAACATCTACCCGTTCGACCGAATTTTCCTTTCTAATGTTCTTCAAATCTTCCCTCTTTCCCTTGTTCCTACTTCTAATAGGACTAGGAGGAGGAGTGGGTGGAGGCCCCTTGGATTTTGTGGAATACAACGATGATGCCAAAGTTCACGAACCAACCTTTTGGGGAGGGGAATAAAAAAGGAAAAAAACGTAGTAAGTTAGTAAGGATGATAAGAAAAGATGTTGCAATATTTAAAAACGTAGTGCAAGGAATATAAAACGTTTCCTAATCTTTGGGGACCGCCGAGGTAGGCCTAGCAACAAACAAATTTGGATTACTTAGAAAAAAAACAATTTATTGATAAGAAAATAAGATAAATCTCAAAACGATAACATGGAATCAAATGTTACTAATGGTCGTAGGCCTTATTGCATTTTCAAAGGAAAAGAAGATTCCTACCTATTGGCCCAGAAGAACCTTCCCCAGATTGGGCAGTGTTGGCTCCTTTGTACAGCTCTCCCAACTCGCGCAATCCTAGCAACAAGTAGGAACTAGCCAGATGTCCGCCTTCATTTCCTTCAGCAACTCGGCAATCTTCGACCCTCTTCAGAAAACTTCTTTTCCAGCTCCACTATGCCCTTCTCAAAATAGATCAATCATTTGTTGCCACTGACAGTCATGTACTTCCATTCTCCAATGAGCTTTTGATAGGCTTCTTGTATTTCAGAGTGCTCATTTTCGTATTTTCGCGTCCTCTTGCGTAGTTGGTTGTACTTTACCTGCGCTTCATACTTTTCATCAATGATCCAGTGACCTCAAACAAACCCCAGCTGTCCAGACCCATTATGATCGTCTTCCAACCAGTTTGGATAGTATGGAGTATATCTGGCATGGTACCTATCCGGTTCAATAGTATCTTTTCCCATGATGATTTTGCTGTGCCACATGTTTTGGGCGGCACTTGTAAGGGCTATCGTCATCCTAAAAGTTGGCCTGAAGTGACTCATTTTGTCAACCCTTGGTTTAACTTGCTTTCTTTCGGCCTGTCTCATGACTCGGAGAGGGACATAAGGACAAGTTCCTCTCAGACCAATGAGTATAAGAAACGGTGCATCCCGAGATCGGACAATGAACACTTCACTAGTGAATCATTCGAACATCCATTGCACTTGCTCCTTTTTCAGATTGTCGAACAACTCTACCAACCCTTTATCATCTTCCAGGTGAGCAAACATGTTAGGAATATAGTTCATTCACCTTGGCTGATGGAAGGTTATGTGATCATCCCAGTCGCTGTACAGGATGTCTTGTTGATATTTACCCTTTTGGAGATTCTCCATGAGCCAAATTTGGAGTAGTAAGTTACAACCCTCAAAGTGTTTGGCCGCTCGTTGATAGTTCTCCGGGGCTCGGTATATCTCCGCAGCTATCATGGGTACTATGCTAAAGGGCTGCCCACCAATTCCTTCCATTAAGGTTTTGGTGACCATGGCTAGTTTGGATTGGATCCTAACCTTCTTCATAAGAAATACTAGCATTCCCAAAAAGCAGAACATAAAGATGAAGACACTTCCGTGGATGCGCCCCAATGATGTGAGGGCGAATTCATCCGCGGAAGTGCGGTAGGACTTGCTATGGTCGTACCCCTCGTATAGATAGTCGAAAGAAATGTAGGAATCCTTCAAGCATGTCAAGTCTATTTTCTTCATTAGTCCTATCATCTTGAGAAAACCCATGCCCTTGCAGTTTTCTGGCATAAGCAAACCCGGAGTCTCCCATGGGATACCAGCTAATCCTCATATTTCCTCTAGCAAAGGTGTCATTTCAAGGTTCCCGAAGCGGAACATAGATATGTTGCCATCCCAGAACAGGGTTGCAGCCTCTACAATTTTGTTGTTGGGTTGGATTTCCAAAAGAGAAGGCAAATTCCCCAAATATTTGCGGATGAGAGTCTGATCATTGGAGTGAATGTCTTCCCACCAGCTTAAAAACCTTGGGTGGATGTTGGTTACCATGCCGAATATGGGGACTTTGTGCCTCCTTTTCTGCAAAACAAAGTGTTAGGCCCGTTCCCCGCCAGACTTCACTATTAAATATCAATAATTGGCAAAAGCGGCATTTAGTTCTCCAAATAAATGAACAAACGTGGTAGTGTCCATTTGGGTTGCAGGGAAACTCAGTAGACTTTGGACGAGGCTATTATAAAGAGTGATTATGCGGACAACATAATTGACTCGGCTAGGTTTGACCATGATGCATGCACAACTGAACGGAGTAAGGTTTTCATGGGTTGCTAGATCGATACCCTTGAGAGGAAAACTCAAGAGGGAAATGCACAAAACCGTCGAATACACCGTTGATAGACTGGTTTTACCGCAACTGCGCCTTTGCAAAATTTAGAGGGGTGATAATATTGGAAGGGCACAACCACTAATTACAGGAGTTTCTATGGTATTTTATTTGGCACGAGTGGAATATGATGGTGCATATGCAATTACAAGAATCAAATAAGTTGTCATGTTCAAAAAGTAATGATTATTATAATTGCTCATAATTTCAACAGTATTGAAAGAAAATGGTAAAAGAAGGCATTAAAGAAAAGAAACAATGAGCCAAGTTAGTATTTTAGTAGAAGAGATATAAATATATTAAGTAAAGGCAAATAAAAAGCAACGAAGTAACAAGTAACATGAAATGGAAAAATCCTAGAGAAAATCCCAAGCCGCCATGCTGTTGATGCCCCTTTTTCTAAGGCGAAATCGGGTTTGTGACATTTGGGAGGACAACTCATTCCCTTTTGGGAATTGGGTTTTCTACTTGAAGATTTTCCACCTAATGATTAAGTGCATGAGGACACTAAGAAGGGTTTGAGTTGAAGAACCAGAGTTTGGGTAAGGGTTAGGCACCCCCCAAGATGCACTAGTGTGGTTCCCGGTCATGTTATAATTGTGACTACATGTAACAAGTAAGAAAATAAGGGCTCAAGTAGAAGGAGTTTTCACATAATATTTCAAGTAAATTGAAATTTGAGGAAAAGTAAAGAGGGAAAAAATTCTAAGAAGAGATTTAAACAATTCTGAAAAAATAAACAAGTAAAGGGGAAAAGGGTCCTAGGTTTATGATTAATATGGATCACATTAATGCAATACCCACAAATCAATCCACAAAAGAGGGGCTACATGAGGTATTAGCGCACCGATTATCATATCCATATATACCCTTCCCACCCTGTTAAGGTATTAAAGCGCGGAATGGTATCATTACTTATTGCATGCTATTACCCGTCCCAATCATATTAGTCTCGGATGCATTAGGACTACTAATTCTAAAGGGGGGGGGGGATTTGGGGATTTTTAGAGTTAAAAAGGATAAAAAATCTAAGGCGACAAACAAGAACACATAGGCAGTTAGGGAGAAAATAATAGCAGTTAAGGCTCAAATAGGCCTCCTCACTTAAAGGAGGAAATTATATAGAAGGACTCCAAATACTAGTTATGGTCTGAATTAGATTTAAAGCGCAAGGACATGCTGATTTATCACATATTTCTCAGATGAGAAGTCTGAATTAGGCCTGGTATGGTTGTAATTTAATAAGAACCGACACAGTTGATAATCACCTAATGGCTTGCCTAGGTGAGACCTATAGACATGATATCTAACGGTGCAGAAGGTGTATTGGTTTTAAAGAAAGGGTTACTGGTTTAATAAACAAAAATTCTACAGATTTTAAACGACCTTATTTACTTATTTTAGACTCATAGAGGAAATAGATGAAGCTTATTCAAATGATTACTCCTATATGCATGATTTCTAAGCGTTGTTGATCTTAAATGATTACATAAGTGCATGAGTCCTATATGCATGGTATCTAGAATGAAGTTGATTATTATTAAACCTATGATTGTTTGCCTAATGACATATATATGCTGAAGTGCAGAAAAAAACGTATGATCATGGTTTCTATATGTAGAAATGTAGAAACTTAGAGATAGGATTTCTATATGTAGAAATGCAGAACTAATAGGCAGGATTTCTAAGATGATAATGAAGAAGTTCAAGAATTCCTATAAAAAAGTTATCTATATGAATGTAGAAATTTATAAGTAGCATATAGGCATGTTGTGAATACAAGAATCAAAAAATCCTATAGGCAAGTTATCTACCCTTTGCATACAGTCACCCCATACCTTTCCACTAGGAATCCCAATAGTTATTACAAATTATTACAAATCAAAATGAACCAGAAAAGTAAAAATTACATCAGGAATTCAAGCTACAACCAAATAGCCTAATTCAGACTCAAGGTCTAACAATATGAGTTAAGCCAACTTCCAGGATCAGATTTCCAAAAGCCTTTCTCTTATTTGGGACATGTCAAAGTTCCCAAGAATCTCAAAGGGCTCTGGGAAGTGCTTAAACCCCAAATACATTGCAGAATCAGATCATAGTGCAGTGTGGATGGGCCAACCCTCAAATGTTCAAGTTTAGTGGGAACTCAAGGTCCCAAAGCATGGCTCATAAGAGGGGGCTTGAACATGGACTCTAAGAGTAAGTGCAAGTGCATAAAGAGGGAATTAGGGAAATCCATGGCAGGCCGGTGGTCATGCCCAGCAATTGGGAATGCTGGCACACCCCTGACCAGCCTGTTAACCCAATCTTAGGAATTAGGATCCATTGTGTATCAGGTTATGGACTAGGCAGTAATTTGGATACTGCTGGCCAAGAACTTTAACTCAAACACCAAGAAGGGAATAAGGGTAGGTATTCATGATAGAAACATATGCAGGAAAATGACATACATAGTCTACTCACTAAATAGCAATAGCAAAGTAAAAAAGAATGTGAAACTATGAACTAAACACATAAGGGTGAAGCAGAAAATTAAATAAAAAACATACCAATTTCAGGGAAAAACAAGTAATAACATGAGTCTTAAAAAAGCCAAGTTGCAAGCAAAACAGCTCCAAAACATCTCAAGAAAGAGCAAAATGTTGAAAGAGTATTGAACTCAAAGTATTAAGTGTGTGAGAGTATTGAATTGGGAGTTAAGGATGATCGTACTAAAGGTCTGTTACGAGTGCAGAAGGGCAGTCCCTTTAATAGTGTAGAAAAAAAGTAAGAAATGTAAGGAAATATTATTGGAATCAATCTCCATTTAGTTTTCAACGGGTAAAAACCAATTAAGGAAAGAAGTTTTGATTAAAACATTTTCAAAGTAGCACAAAAGGGGTAAATACAAAGAAGTCACTTAAGGAAAACATTCAATAGTACACAGTTTGTGACAAATATGGAAAGGGAATCAATCATACGACGAGTGAAACCAAAGTTACAAGTTCAATTCGAATAACACAAGTCAAGAAAAGGTAAAGAAGGTTCAATCAAAGAAAATCAGTGATAATCCGTCAGCCTTATTAAACGGATTTCAGAATCAATTAATTAGTTGGTAAAAACCTTATGAAAGAGGAATTTCTCATATATAGAGTAGACAAATATATCAAGAAGGGATTGTCAAGTTATTTAGAAGAGAATTTAATCAAAGAAAGATTCAGAATCATAAGCAAAAGTGGTACAAGGCCGGTTTGCAGACTCAAAGCGAGTATGAGAGTCCAAGGTCCCAAAGTGGAACCCTTAACCCGCACACAAGAAATAAAAATTGCCAAAAAATCCGTAAATCCTAGGGTTTCAAATTGAGTCGGACAGTAAAGATGAGAAGGTAAGCCACATGAGAAAGGCTCAGAAGTCTTTTCCAATGATTTATGAGAAAAAAACATAAATGATAGAAAGAAAAATGATTCAACGTCATTAAAAATGTTTGAGAAAGCGCATAATTTAAACAAGTTCAGAAGAAAGAGATGATACTAGCTTAACAATAGTAGATTAAATATGCTTAGCAAGAACACAATCAAAGTTCAATAAAGTAAACAAAAATGAAAGAACTCAACTGTAAACACATATAGAAAAGTGTAAGTAAACAACACAGATTAACATGTGAGTACAGGAATATCATATAGAGTAGAAAAAGAAAGTAGAATAACAGTACATGCGTAGTAAAAGAAGTCAGACAAACACACATAAAGAAGGAACTGAAGAATTAGAAAGATGCTTTTGAAAACCCTTTCTGAAACCCTAAATTGAAATTAAATGATTTTGAAAAGGGAGTTTGGGAAAAACCTTTAAAAAGTTTGATAAGAACATAGATATTTTCTAGATCTGAGAAAATAAGCAAGTAAAGAACCTCAAAAAGCTTAGGATTGTAGAGAAGCCCTACAAATGAGAAAATTCTTGAGGAAAGTCAGATCCTGAGTCGAAAAGACTCATATTGCTCGAATATGCCGGAGTAATGGTCGGAGAAGCCATAGATCTACAGATCTGAGAAGGTCTTGGAGAGAACCATCCAAGTCAAGCTTCACAGCCTTGAATAGTTTAGGTCTAGTGGTGATAAAGGGTGAGTACAGACCATCCACGGCCTGAGACGCCATGGATTCCGGTGGAAGCATGGTAAGATAAGGTGGGAGACGATTAAGGTTCCAGGAAGGTTCGAGAGAGTTTGAGAGATGAAGGGGTTCAAAGGCGGTATTTTAGATGAAATGAATTAGGTTAGGGGGGTTTGGAAATTTAAAAAGGAAAGGGCAAATTATGGACGTTGATCAAAATGATCAACGGCCTGGACCAAAGAGGAGCCGAACGATTTTTTTAATTGGGTTAGGGGTTGGGTAATTTAAGGGTAGTGCTGGTCCGATTTGAGATTGAAATTGGGTCAATTTAAGGCTATAATTGAAAGGTAAAAGGGTTCTAATTGAAATGAAAATGGGGCTAAATATCAAATAGCCAATTTTTCTTTTTTATTTTATAAAAATAATAATAATGATTTTAAAAGTAAATTAATAGTACAGAGCCAACAAATACTACATAAATATTAAGTTAAAAATATTGAATATAATTTTATAATTATAAAATGCTATTAATTTTAAAGTAGGCTATAATTGCAATTATATGCAATTTAGCATTAAAAATACCAAATAAATTTAATAAAATATACAAATAATATTAATTATATTCTGGTGTAAATATGAGAAAATGAATAAATTATTCACCAAAATTATAATATTGGGAATAATTATTGGATTTTGTACTGCTAAAATAGACAATAAACTGATTTTAAAATATTTAATAATTAAGAAAAAATATCAAAACTCTTGGGCATCCTTAAATGTGCATGTACATGCTATTTTGAAAGTATTTTGTACATAAACATACATAAGGAAAAATTGGGTATGAACAAGAAGGACTTGTCATATGAGTAGCAGTCGGTAGCTATTCTAGACCGGCAGGTTCATCAGTTAAGGTGAAAGAGTTTCCCTTCTGTTTGTGTTCAGTGGATAGGTCAGCCTCTTGAGGCATCGACTTGGGAGTCCGAATCTGATATGCAGAGCTGCTATCCTCATCTTTTCCCCGACTCAGGTACTCCCTTCTTTTGATCGTTCGAGGATGCACGGTTGTTTTAGAGGTGGAGGATGTGACGATCCAAAGGGGTCATCACCTATTTTAATCAAATTTTGTACTTCCAAGGTCTTGAAAACCTTATTTAGAGTCGCCTCAATTTGTGTGCGCATTCCGGGTGCATAGCCGAAAAGTTTAAAAATGAAATTCTGTAAAATATGCTATGTTTTGAAAAGAATTTGACTTCGGTCAATATTTTGGGTAAACGGATGCGGACTCGTAATTCCACAGTCCTGGAGGATCCGTAGGAGAATATGAGACTTGGCCCTATGCCGGGAATCGAATTCAAAAGGTCACAAGCCCGAGAAATGAAATTTTAAGCAAAATTATATGCTGAAATCATTTAAGGAAATTTGAAATAAAAACTTATTAGAAAACGATGATATCAGGCCTATATTTTTGTTCGGGCATGCGGTACTGGCCTTATATATGACTTGAGTCATTCGTTTAAATTTGGTTTAAAAAACAGACGTTGTTTGACGTGATGCAGACCTTAATTGCAAATTTTATATTTGAAGAGGTTTTGAGAAATTTCAGTGATTTTGAAGTTTAATTCGATGTTCGTGATGTTATTTTCGTGATTTGATTACACAAATATGTTCGTAAAATATTTTTGAAGTTGTATATATTTGGGTTGGAGTTTTGAGGGCTCTAGTGAGTTTCGGGTAGGTTTCGGAATGCCTTTGGCTTATAAATCAGATGTTGCAGGTTCAGGATGTTGCAGGCCTCTAAACCTCACTTGTGCAGTCCGTGAGAAATCGTGTGAGACCGTGGAAGGGCCAGCACGGTCGCGGTCCCCTTTGTGCAGTGCGCGGTGGAGGCTGTGCGAATCTAGTTGCCTTTGTGCGGTCCGCACAGGGTGCTGAACTGCAGGTCTTCAGGTAAGCTTGTGCGGTCGTGGTCTATTTAGTGCGGTCCGCACAGGGGATTTGCCAGAGGAATAAAAAGACATGATTTTTAGTTGTTTTTCATTTTTAAAATATCCTAATACATAAGAGGCGATTTTTCAAGCAACCTTTCTTTTTCAAATCAATTGTAAGTCTTTTTTAACTAGTTTTCCTCAATCATTAATATCTTTTACATGATTTCAACTTAAAATCGAAGATTTTTATGGGGAAAATTGAGTATTTTGGGTAGCACCTAGATTTTTTAAAATTTGGGGATTTGGACCTTAATTTGAGGTCCGATTTCAAAATAAATTATATATTTGAGTTCGTGGGGGGAATGGGTAATTGGCTTTCGGTTTCGAATCTCGGTATTGACCACGTGGGCCGTGGGAAAATATTTTCGACTTCTTGGGTAAAACTTTGGGAAACTCATTTTCATGCATTAGGGTTGATTCATTTAACGTTTATAGATGTAAATAAGAAATTTGTGATTAGATACGAGTGAATTAGCAGTTGAAGCAAGGGGCAAGACTATAATTGATAATTGAGTAGTGTTCAAGGCATTGGGGTAAGTGTTCGGTCAAACTATAGCTTGAGGGATTACGAGTTGAGTCTTATTTTCTACTTGCTATACATAAGTGTCAAGCATGACGGTAAGTCTTAAATTGAATGTTGATGTCTTACGGATGCCTTAACTAATGATCTACCGTTTTAAGCAAAGATTTTTTTATCCTCGTAGATTCTATTTATAATTGAGCAATTTCATTGATTGAGCTGAGTGCAAGTTAAGTCAAGGTTAGTTATAGTTGATTTTCCCTTATCTGGATGACAGTTTCGATATTATTGTTCCCTAACCGGGAAGTTATTATATTTGTTTGTTCCCTTGCTGGGTTTTCTTATTATTATATGATGACATGAAATGTGATCGGATGGTATGCCTACCACAAGATTAATAAAATAGGATTCAGTAATACGCCTACCATGAGATATGATGAAATGGGATTGGGTGGTTAGCCTATCACGAGATATGAAGAAATGAGAGTGGGTGGTACGCCTACCACGAGATATGATGAAATGGGATCGGGTGGTACACCTACCACAATATTTGATAAAATGGGAGCGGGTGGTACGCCTACAATGAGATAAGATGAAATGGGATCGGGTGGTACGCTTACCACGAGATATGATAAAATGGGAGCGGGTTGTACGCCTACTACTAAATGTGATAAAATGAGATCGGCTGGTACGCCTACCACGAGATATGATAAAATTGGAGCAGGTGGTATGCTTACCACGAAGAGATATGATGAAGTGGGTTCGAGTTGTACGGCTACGACGAGATATGATTAAATGGGAGCGAGTGGTACGCCTACCGTGAGATATGAGAAATGGGATCGTGTTGCAAGCTTGCACCAAGATGAAACTGAATGTGAGAGTTGCCTTTATTTCTCTTTATCCTTGTTAGAAGTTAAATTACTATTTCCTCATTGTTCTTTGATATTCTATTTATCTTCCACCTTCGCAGCATGTTCCCCTCCCCCAACTTTAATTGCATATTAGCTATTTACTCTTCCGCCATATATTATATAACTACATAGATTTATCTGGAGTTTGGTTCTAGCCTCGTCACTACGGGGCTAGGCTAGACACTTACCAGCACATGGGGTCGGTTGTGCTGATGCTACACTCTGCATTTATATGCAGATACCGGAGTTGCAATTGGGCAGCAACATTAGTTCGGAAGCCATCCTTCAGTCCACCGAGACGACGAGGTAGCCCTGCAGGTGTCCGCAGGCGCTGCGTCTCCTCTATCTTATATCTTGTTCTGTTATCTCATGTATTCGGCACAAAGAATGTATTATTTCTTTCAAGCGGTTCTATTTAGAACTCTTTGTAGTCCGTAGATTTTGTAACACCATCTACTAAATAGAGACATGTTTGGGCTTTGTATGCTTTTGTTTCTATTCATCTAAACTTCCGTTGTTATTTGATTGTTTATAACGTGTTAATTATCTATATTATATTAAAAGGAAGACAGCCTAGCCTAGAGTTATTACAAGTGCCAACATGAAAAAAAGCATGTGATAGTTTTAGATAAAATTAGTTAGATTAGTTATAATAAGTTATTTAGTTATTTTTAAATTCAAATTTAAAATCAGTTATTTTCCCCCTTTTTGATTGCTTATTTACTATTATTATTTTACTATTTTTTTGTTAATTATTGGCTTTTAAATGTTTACCAACGGAAGGAAATAAGTTTGTCAACTGTTGTGTTCCAACAATGACGATTTCCTACGGTTTTTTTCCGATTTGGTGACAGTTTTTCCAATTTTATGCTCTTCCTTTAAATTGTGGAATTTGTGCTATTCCTTTTAATATGTGGAATTTCATATTCATATTCAGTCTCTACCAATTATTTTATATTTGTATCTGCTACATTACTTATGAAGGAGTTTAGCTTGATACGTGGACAACGCAGCATGGAACAATTAGGAACACGCTATAATTAATGGTAATTTTGTATTTTCTTGCTTATTTTTTTCCATTGTGATGATATTTTTTGGCTACGAATTACTTGAATATAGCTTATGAAAAATTGCATTTTCAACCATCTTTGAAGAATCAATTATCAACAAAAAATATTGAAAAACAAAATAAAAGTAGTTCAAAATTAATATTTGAATTATAGGCAAAACACTAAATAAAAAATTAAGTAAATATATTATAGTAAAAAAAATGCATACAAGAGGATGATAGGGATTGTTTGAGTATATTTATGATATTGATTAAATTGTAAAATAAATATAGTAACTAATTAAATAATGCTGAAAATTATGGATAACAAATTTAGACAACGAAGTAAGCATTTATATTGTTTTGTCTTTTATAAGTATAATTATTATAAAATGTCAAGTGTGCCAAATATGCTAGCATTTTCTCATATGAGTTTAACAGTGTTATTTTATAACAAGCAAAATCTTAAAATTGATCGCGCATCGCACGGGTAACTATACTAGTAAGTTGTTAAAAAGGCTTAAAACAAAGGTGTTAAAGATTTCTGAATTTCAAATCTTGCCTAGCTTTCACGATTATGCGTCATCACGACTGTCAAAGGTGAGAATTTAGGATCACTTTTACTGCATGTATACATCATACCCATTAGAGTGTGGCTCTTTCATGAATCTCACATGACTACCAAATAATTGTATACCGGACTGTCCAACACAACTGGCAAACTCTGAATTTTAAGAGTTGGCGTGTATGAAAAATTACTGCATCCCTTATTCCTTCGTTATAGTTGTGACGAAAATTTTTCTTATTGAAGGGCAACTAATAGCCTGCTTGACAAACGTTCTTTCGAGGCAAAAGTGCATTTAATTTTGTCAAAAGTGTTTTTTTTCTTAATTAAAATATTTCGCCAAGCCTCTAAAACAAAAAAAAAGTGCTTTTGAGAAAATGTAAAAGCAGTTTTAGAGAAGCAGAAAAAAGTAATTTTTCTACAAATATATTTTTCAAAAAATACATATAAAAGCATTTTTTTAAAATTTAGCTAAATACTAATTACTCTTCAAAAATACTTTTCAAATTAATTAATCAAACACAAATAATTTTTTAATATTTATTAAAATAAATTATTTTCTATCGCTCGGCCTAACAGGCTGTTAATGAATGATGTAACTAAAAGAATGCAAAACATATATTTTATACAAGAAATTCCATTATCCTCATTGCATGTTCTTTATATATCCGAAAAGATTGATTTCGTGGTCAACGGCAAATATTCTTTTAATTATAAGACTCTTTGCAGTAGAGATCAGTAAAATAAAAAAATGACACAGGAGATTAAAATAAGATAATCTTTGTATGTTGATTTTCTTCTTTTTAAATTATAACTAGGTATAGAAGAACAATTTCATCGGTAAGTCCTCTCTACAAATTATGTCATCATTATGTGTGTTTGGTATAACGAAAAATATTTTTTGTGAAATATTTTTTAAGAAAATATTTTTTTGCAAAATAAATAATAATCTTTTTTATTTTTTGGTATTTGGTAAGCAAAATTAAAGAAAATGACTTCTCAAGAGTATTCATGAATAATTTAAATATAATAAATTTGAAATTGTAAACTTTCAAAGCAACAATCATCCGAACTCACATTTTTCATAAATTTTCGAACCGCTAAACTTTCGAAACAATGGAATTTCAAACCTATAAACTTTATAATTTCTATACCCGTATGTTAGACATTTGGACTTATACTACATACATATGGACAATATATCGATTAATTATATGTTATGTGCTATCTTTTGGTTTGGCCTATATTAGTGGTCTTATGGACATTATTATTAAGGGGGCCAATACATTGTCATATAAAGTGTAGGACTAATGTGTAGATACCCAAAAGAGTAACCTTAGTTAATGATGGGCTAACTAAGGTTACATACATGTAACCAAGGTTACATTCTTGTGACCTTTGAGTTTCATAACTCACATGTTATAATAAGGGGGGTTATGGTTCCCACAAGAATGCAAGACATTCTCTTCTTCTTCCTCCCATTGAGAGAGAGAGCAAAAACTTGTTCTTGCATATCAGGTGGAAAACCAACCCTCACATTTGTCTTGGATATCAAGTGAAAGCCAAAACTTCAAGACAATCTTCAAGAAGGATCAAGGAGCTTCCAAAGGTAAACCTTGAACAATCTTCAAGAAGGATTAAGGAGCTTCCACTTATGGATTCAGGTACACTTCCGCTTATGTTGTTGTTCCAAGTAATTCGATATGAAGGCTAAAGTGTTTTATTTGGATTCATTCCAACAATTGGTATCAGAGCCTCCATCGTATTGGATCATTTGGAAGTTCATGAAATCCATGTTATAAAGCTTCATGATTAACTTAAGATAGAATTTTGATTTTGAAATTCTAGTACCTTGATAAAGCATGCTTTCATGAATGATTTGTTGATGATAAACTTTAGTATTTCGATACCATGTTATCACCATATGAATTGAAATGTTGAAATAAATTGCCTAATTTCGATTGTTGAACATGATTCCTTGATTAAGCCTTTTGTTGAAAGCCCCATTAAGTTTATTATCGTTGAGTGACGGCAACTCCAGTTTCAATACATAGCCGTCACTAATACATTTAGCGACGACTTCTATGGGTTTAGTGGCAGCGTTCGTCGCAATGTTGCCACAAATAACCTTCAGTGACGGCAACTCCAGTTTCAATACATAGTCGCCACTAATACATTTAGCGGCGACTTCTATGGGTTTAGTGGCAGTGTTCGTCGCCGCAAAAGGTCCTGGACAGAAACGTTTTTTTTAATAAAGATAATGTTTTTTCTATTAAAAATATTTTTCTGGTGACATTAATGAAACCATAATGCAAAATTAATTAATAGAAACGTTTTTCATTATTATTGAAACGTTTTTTTTTATTTAATTTTGATATTAATGGAGTCATAATGCAAGACTAATTTTAAAATATTAATCTTGCATTATTAAAGAAACGTTTTTTCAATTAATTAAAGAAACGATTTTCATTATTAATTGAAACGTTTTTTAAGTTCTCAGATTTTAATTGTACATTAATAATATGTCAATTAATATTCAGTTTTTTAATTATTAATGTTTTGTACATTAATATTCAGTTTTAAGATTAATTGTTTTTTTTGGTCCATCATGCTTCAGATTTTGTTTTGTACAATTAAAATTAAGTTTTTAATGTTCAGTTTTTACATGTCAAACATGTAACTTTTTCAGTTAAGGTTCAATATATGGCTTAAAGAACTATTTAGTTTTGCATCTAATATTTTAAATTAGTCCATTGAAACATTATGTTACCAAAGTAACCTCTTTTGTGTAGATTGATTAATTTTGAAGTATAAGATGACTGTGTATGTTAGTATTCCATGCATTTAACACCGGCCCAAAGGAAGGTTGTTATTTGGCAGGAATTCGAACATGCTTGTGGTGATAAATATGTGACAATTATTAAGTTTTCCATGTGAATATTAAGTCGGCCCAAAGGAAGGCTTGATATTTGACAGAAGTTTATTGTCAATATTTGATTACTACACCAAGAGTACCACTTACAAGTTGTTTTCTGTCCAAAGACTAAAATGAATGTTGTGCTAGGTATCTTGTAATGGGATTTGCCTATTTTGAATCTGTAAACTCCAGTTCAAAATTCAAGTAATTGTAAGCATGTATTAAGTTTTCCTTGTTCTATTTTCAGTAAATTCTTCAGCTGCTACAGTATCTGCAAACATTAACAGCATCCCTGTGCTTAACGGCACAAACTTTAAGAAATGGAAAGAGAACATTATGATAGTTCTCGGTTGCATGGATCTAGACCTTGCACTACGGATTGAGAAACCTGCTTCTCTTGAGGATACATCTTCTGATGAAAAGAAGGAGATGGAGAAGTGGGAACGCTCAAATCGCATGAGTCTAATGATCATGAAACGTGCAATTCCAGAATCTTTTAGGGGCACTATGAATGATGAAAATAATGCCAAAGTTTTCCTTGAAAATCTTGAAAAGCGTTTTGCACAAAACGAAAAGGCGGAAACAAGTACTCTTTTGAGTAAACTTGTTTCCATGAGGTATAAAGGCAAGGGAAACATAAGGGAGTACATTTTGGAAATGTCTCATCTTGCTTCGAAACTAAAGTCACTCAAGTTAGAATTACCTGAGGAACTGCTTGTGTACTTAGTTTTGATCTCTCTTCCTGCACACTTTAATCAGTTTAAGATCAGTTACAACTGCTTGAAGGAGAAATGGACTCTTAGTGAGCTCATTTCACATAGTGTGCAGGAGGAAAAGCGAATAAAGCAAGATAAGACAGAAAGTGCTCATTTGGCATCCTCTTCTAAAGATAATAAGAAGAGGAAAAATAAGAAAGTTGAGGTTGCAAGGCCCCAGAAGAAGCAACATAAGGAACCTAAGGTTGAAACTACAGAATCAGGTTGCTTTTTCTATAAGGGGACTAATCACATGAAGAAAGATTGTACCAAATACCACGCTTGGCGTGCAAAAAAGGGTATATCTCTTTCAAGGTTCAAATCTTATCGGTACTGGTCTTTTATCAACATATGATAGCCTATATTTGATTGACATAATAACCTCACATAATGAAACTTCGCATACAAGTTCAAGTGGTACCAAAAGAAAATTAACTAATGAGAATTCTTTATCACTCTGGCACAAACGTTTGAGTCACATATCTAAACAAAGAATTCAGAAACTTGTGTCAGATGGAATTCTTGATTCTCTTGATTCCTAAAATTCGGATATTTGCATTGAGTGTGTCAAGGGTAAACAAACAAACAAGACGAGATTTGGTGCCAAGAGAGCTTCGGATGTCTTAGAATTGATACATACGGATATTTGTGGGCCATTCCCTACACCTCGTAGAAATGGTCAACAATACTTTATCACATTCATAGATGATTACTCTCGTTATGGGTACCTATATCTCATTCATGAAAAGTCCCAATCTATAGACGTGTTCAAATCATATAAGGCCGAAGTTGAAAATCATCTAAGCAAAAGGATTAAAACCGTTAGATTTGACCGTGGTGGTGAATACTATGGTAGATATGATGGTTCAGGTGAACAACGTCCAGGGCCATTTGCTAAATTCCTAGATGAGTGTCGGATCATTCCTCAGTATACTATGCCAGGCAGTCCTACTATGAATGGTGTAGCTGAGAGACGAAATCGGACCTTTAAGGACATGGTAAGAAGTATGATTTGTCGTAGTATTTTGCCAGACTCACTCTGGGGAGAAGCATTGAAAACCGCAGCTTATATTCTTAATAGAGTTCCAACTAAAGCTACAATCAAAACCCCATATGAACTTTGGACTGGAAATAAACCCAGTATTAAGCACTTACACATTTGGGGTTGCCCAGCTGAGGCAAGGCCTTATAGGCCGAATGAAAAGAAACTGGATGCTAAAACAGTTAGTAGCTATTTTGTTGGATACTCTGAAAGATCCAGGGGGTATACGTTTTATGATCCCACTTCTAGAACTATTTTTGAGACGGGTAATGCTCGATTCTTTGAGGATATTGAGTTTGGGGGTTGGGGAGATAAAGTTGTTAGAGATTTTGTCTTTGAGGAAGAACATGTGTCTTTCTCTCAAGTTGTTGATCTTGGTCAGGGTGTTCTCATTCCTAACACGGATATTCAAGACAATCTCGAAAATCTCCCTAATCAAGTTCCCTATATTACTAATTAAAATCAAACTCAACAACCTCAAGAAACTAAAGTGCCATTAAGGAGATCCACTAGAGAGAGGAGAAATGCAATTCCGGATGATTATGTTGTATTTCTCCAAGAACAAGAAAGTGACATTGGATTTGAGGAAGATGATCCAATCAACTTCCGTTAAGTCATTAAAGGTTCTAACTCTCAAAAGTGGATTGATGCCATGAATGATGAGATGAAGTCTATGAGCGATAACGGCATTTGGGAGCTTGTTACATTGCCCGAAGGTATTAAACCAATTGGTTGTAAATGGATATTTAAAACCAAGAAGGATTCAGGGGGCAATGTCATTAAGTATAAAGCTCGTCTTGTCGCAAAAGCTACACTCAAAAGGAAGGCATTGATTATAAAGAGACTTTCTCTCCAGTTTCATCGAAAGACTCTTTCAGGACTATAATGGCACTAGTAGCACATTTTGATCTTGAACTTCATCAGATGGATGTTAAGACAGCGTTTCTAAATGGTGACATTGAGGAAATAATTTATATGGTGCAACCTGAAAACTTTGTTTCGGGAGACTCAAAGAAAAGTGTTTGCAAATTAAAGAAATCCATCTATTGGCTCAAGCAAGATTCCCGTCAATGGTATTATAAGTTTCATGAAGTCATTACATCTTTTAGTTTTGAACCGAATATTGCTGATGACTGTATATACCATAAGTTTAGTGGGAGTAAATATATTTTTCTGGTTTTATATGTCGATGACATACTGCTTGCCTGTAACGATATAGCATTATTGCATGAAACTAAGAAATTTCTTTCAAAGAAATTTGAAATGAAAGATCTTGGTGATGCCTCTTTTGTATTAGGAATTCAGATACAACGAGATCGCTCCAAAGGTATTCTCGGTTTGTCACAAAAGGGCTATATCGATAAGGTTCTTAAAAGATTTGGCATGCAGGATTGTAAACCAGGCAACACTCCTGTTGCTAAGGGAGACAAAGTTTAGTCTCAAACAGTGCCCAAATAATAATTTTGAAACTACGGAAATGGAAAAGACACCTTATGCTTTGGCTGTAGGTAGTCTGATGTATGCTTAGGTATGTACACGACCTGATATAGCATACATTGTTGGGATGCTGGACAGATATCTAAGCAATCCGGGAATGGACCATTGGAAGGCAGCCAAAAGGGTCATGAGGTACTTACAGAGAACAAAGGATTACATGCTCACATATCGGAGATCGGACCAGCTTGAGATCATCGGGTACACCGACTCTGATTTTGCTGGATGTCAGGATAGTCTGAAGTCTACATCAGGCTAGATTCACATGCTTGCTGGCGGTGCTATCTCTTGGAGAAGCATCAAGCAAACTCTTACGGCCACTTCCACTATGGAAGCGGAATTCATGGCATGTTATGAAGCATCCAATGAGGCATTATGGCTGCGAAATTTTGTTAGTGGACTGCGCATAGTAGACAGCATTAAAAAGCCGCTCAGGATATTTTGCGACAACAGATCAGCAGTCCTTTATGCTAACAATAACAGTAGTTTGACGAAAGCAAAACATATGGACGTCAAATTTTGGGTTGTTATAGAAAGAGTACAGAATGGACAATTGTGCATAGAGCACACTAGTACAAACTCCATGATTTCGGATCCGCTCACTTAGGGATTGCCACCCAAAGTATTTCATGAGCATATTGCTTGAATGGGTGTCAAATCGGTTAAGGAGTATGAATTTTAGTGGGAGTTTGTATTATACAATTATGTATTATCCATTACATTCAGTAATTCAGGTTTAAGGTTATATCTTCAGATATTCAGTTTTAAAATTTTTATGTACTCACCAGTTGGAAATAGACATTCTATTTCAAACCACACTTTATGTTATTTCCATGCTACACACCTATACTTGATCCATGCCGTTGGTTATATTGATATACGTGATCTATGTTGGGTCTAGTTACGCAAGAGTAACTAAGATCTCTTAGATCCTATGTTGGTATGATTGATGGACCGGATTGTTCATGACAATTTTATTATGATAGCAATTCTGAGCTCATAAAGTTATAATGTAACATATAATGCTAAGGTTTGTACATATGCATGAATGTATAGTCCAAGTGGGAGATTATTAGACATTTGGACTTATACTACATACATATGGACAATATATGAATTAATTATATGTTATGTGCTATCTTTTGGTTTGGCCTATATTAGTGGTCTTATGGACATTATTGTTAAGGGGGCCAATACATTGTCATATAAAGTGTAGGACTAATGTGTAGATACCCAAAAGAGTAACCTTAGTTAATGATGGGCTAACTAAGTACATACACGTAACTAAGGTTACATTCTTGTGACACTTGAGTTTCATAACTCACATGTTATAATAAGGTGGGTTATGGTTCCCACAATAATGCAAGACATTCTCTTTTTCTTCCTCTCATTGAGAGAGAGAGCAAAAACTTGTACTTGCATATCAAGTGGAAAACCAATCCTCACATTTGTCTTGGATATCAAGTGAAAGCCAAAACTTCAAGACAATCTTCAAGAAGGATCAAGGAGCTTCCAAAGGCAAACCTTGAACAATCTTCAAGAATGATTAAGGAGCTTCCACTTATGGATTCAGGTACGCTTCCGCTTATGTTGTTGTTCCAAGTAATTCGATATGAAGGCTAAAGTGTTTTATTTGGATTCATTCCAATACCGTAAACTTCCAAAATACATAAACCTCCGAATTCATAACGTTGGAACTTGTAAAATTTTGAACCTTTGAACAGACCAAAAAAAGCCAAAACTAAAAAAAAAATATTAAAAAATATTTTTTTGAGGGGGAGTGGGGTGCAGAAAAACGAAAAAAATAAAAATTTAAAATTTTAATAAAAAATTAAGTTAAAAAATAATATTTTTTGCATGAGGGGTGAGGGTGGGGGAGGGGGTGGGGTCGGTGAAGGGATATAGTAGGTGGATGAAAACGGAAAAGCTGAAATTTGAAAAAAAAAATCTATTTTAGAGAGAGAGAGTGGGATGGATTGGTGAGAGTAAGGAAGGTTGAGAACGAATTTCGAGAAATATTTTTCCTTTTCTTGATAAGAAAAATATTTTCCTCCAATTAAAATAAAATAATTCATAGAGAAATTATTTCGAAAACATTTGAACCAATCAAACATAAAAAAATTTAGAAAACATTTTGAGAAAAATAAATTTCCTTCATACATAACACACCCTGTATTTGATTTAAGTTCATGTCATCGTACCAATAATTGCATTAATACCAACAACCTTACAGGACATGACTCGTCAGTCTAAGAAATTAGCTTCAGGTCGCTATACAATATTTGTAACTTGGCTTTTAAATCTCCTCCCTACACAAAGGATAAGGAAGACGGAGAGTACAATACATCATTCGTCCGGCCAAAAAAAAAATGGACACTTAAAATCGAGTGATATCTTCCTTTATGCGAAAGAATTTGAGTATTTAACTAAAAGAATAAACATGAATAGAAAGCTCAAACATGATAAACGCCTTTAAAAACCTCTTAAAACTTTGATAAGAGACCTACATATTCTCTTTTTTTTTTTTTTGTTGGAGTAGTATCGGGTGTGAATGAACTAAAGAATGCACATCAAGCAGAGGGAGAGAGCAATCTCAACGGAATAAAGGGTAGGGCTAAAGTAGGGGTATGCATTTGATTTATCGATTCAATTTTGACCAACAACAACAATAACTATCCAGTATAGTCCCACAAAGTGGGGTCTGGGGAGGGTAATATGTAGACGGGTCTTACCCCTACCCGAAAGGGCAGAGAGGCTGTATCCAATCGACCCTCGGCTCAGTGAAGGAAAGGAACAACAAAAACAAAAACAACAAAAGAGCATTAGTAACTTCAACATAAATAACGTAAATAATTATCTAAACATAAAAACCTAAAAAATAAAAAACATAAAAACTATAAATAAAATAAAATAGCATGCAATAATATCGGACAGTAACTAGCATAAGACAAAATCCAATACACAAATCATCTATGAATAGCCATGCCAAGCCTCACCCAACCCCGGGTGTGGAGTTAGAAAACTTCTAGGGGCCCCTATCCCTCAACCCGGATACTAGACCTCCATACTTTCCTATCCATGGTCATGTCCTCAAAAACCCGCATTCTAGCTATGTCATGCCTAATCACCTCTCCCCAATACCTCTTAGGCCTCCCTCTGCCTCGCCGTACGCCGACCATCGCCAGCAGCTCACAACTCCTCACCGGGGCGTCAGGACTTCTCCTCCGCACATACCCGAACCACCTCAGCCATTCTTCTTGCATCTTCTCATCCACCGGGGCCACCCCCACCTTCTCTCAAATAACTTCATTCTTAATCTTATCTAACCTGGTGAGCCCGCACATCCACCTGAGCATCCTCGTCTCCGCAACCTTCATCCTCTGAACGTGAGAGTTCTTTACTGGCCAGCACTCCGCCCCATACAATATGGCAGGCCTAACCACAGCTCTATAAAATTTTCCCTTGAGTTTTTGTGGAACTTTCTTGTCACATAGGACTCGTGATGCAAGCCTCCACTTTGACCATTCCGCTCCTATGCGATGAGTGACGTCCCCGTCGATCTCTCCGTCCCCCTGAATCACTGACCCAAGATATCTAACACTGTCCCTCTTGGCGATGACCTGAGATCAAATCATCACGTCCCTGCCTACTTCGCTCGGCTCGGCGCTAAACTTGCACTCCAGGTATTTTGTCTTAGATCTGCCCATTTTGAAAGCCTTAGACTCAAGAGTCTGTCTCCATACCTCTAACCTCTCATTAACACCGGCCTTCGTCACGTCTATCAAGACTATGTCATCAGCAAATAACATACACCAAGGCACATTCTCTTGAATATGACAGGTAAGAGCATCCATCACCAAGGCAAATAAGAGAGGGCTAAGCGCCGATCCTTGATGGAGCCCCATAACCAGTGAAAAATGGTCTGAGTCGCCACCCACCGTCCTAACCCTAGTCTTAGCTCCATCGTACATGTCCTTAATTACTCTGATGTAGGCTTCTGGCACGCTCTTCGCCTCCAAGCACCTCCCTTGGGACCTTGTCATACGCCTTCTCCAAGTCGATAAGCACCATGTGCATGTCCTTCTTCTTATCCCTGAACTGCTCCACCAGCCTCCTGACAAGGTAGATAGCTTCTGTAGTGGAGCGACCCGGCATGAAACCGAACTGGTTCATAGAAATAGATTTCATCTCCCTCACCCTTACCTCGATCACCCGCTCCCAGACCTTCATGGTGTGACTTATTAATTTGATACCCCTATAGTTGTTGCAGCACTGGATGTCACCTTTGTTCTTGTACAAAGGCACCACTGTACTCTACCTCCACTCCTCCGGCATCTTTTTGGTCCTGAAGATCGCATTGAACAACCTGGAGAGCCACTCCACTCCTGACCTGCCCATGCATTTCCAGAACTCTACCGGGATCTCGTCAGGCCCGGTCGCTCGACCCCTGCTCATCCTACTCAAAGCCCCCATGATCTCTTCCGCCCTAATGCGCCTGCAATACCCAAGGTCTCTATGTAGCTCTGAATGCCCCAACTCCCCTAGCTCTATGTTACGATCCCCCTCATCGTTAAGTAAGTCTCGAAAGTATGCCTGCCACCTCTGCTTGACTTGAGACTCCCCCATCTGAACTCTACCATCCTCGCCCTTGATGCACCTAACTTGGTCAAGATCACGTGCCTTCCTTTCCCTTTGTTTAGCTAACCGAAATAACGTCCTGTCCCCGCCTTTCTCCCTTAATTCCTCGTACATGCGACCAAACTCCGTGTTTTTTGCTTCCGTGACCGCCATCTTTGCTTCTTTCCTTGCCGCTTTGTAGATCTCCCTGTTCGCTCTACGTTCTTCCTCGTGTGTGCTCCCTGCCAACATAGCAAACGCCGCCTTCTTCGCCTCCACTTTTCCTTGGACTACATCGTTCCACCACCAGTCTCCTTGATGTCTGCCTGAATAGCCTTTGGCTACCCCGAGCACATCTCGTGCTACCTCCCTAACCAAGTTCGCCGTCTCTGACCACATATCATCCGCTTCCCCATAACTCCTCCAAGCTCCGCCCTCATCTAACCTCCTCTCCAACTCCTGTGCTTTCTCCTTAGTCAAAACACCCCATCTAATCCGCGGTTGTCCCCGAGCACCCCTCCTCTTCCACTTCACCAAGAGACCGACATCCATCACTAGGAGTCTATGAAGAGTCGAAAGGGACTCTCCCGGAATAACCTTGCAGTCCTTGCACATACCCCTATCGCTCCTTCTGAGGAGGAGGTAATCAATCTGAGTCCTCGCCGCCAAACTCTTGAAGGTGACCAAATGCTCCTCCCTCTTCTGAAATGTCGAGTTCGCAATCAAAAGCTCGGAAGCCCTGGCGAAATCAAGCAGTGACGTGCCTCCTCCGTTCCTAACCCCAAAGCCGAAGCCACCGTGCACCTCACCATAACCACTAGCATCATCCCCAATATGGCCATTAAAGTGCCCTCCAATAACTAACTTCTCAGATCGGGGAATACTACTCACCATTTCATCCAAGTCCTCCCAAAGCGCCTCTTAACCTCCTCGTCTAAGCCCGCTTGCGGCGCATAAGCGCTGATGACGTTGAGGACGCAACCCCCAATAACCAACTTAATTGACATTAACCTATCATTCACTCTCCTAACCTTGACCACGAACTCCCTTAGATCCCTATCAACAAAGATGCCCACTCCATTCTTACCTTTCACGACCCCAGAATACCACATCTTAAACCCGTCTAATCCTCGCCTTCGACCCTTTCCATCTAGTCTCCTGGACACAGGTAATGTTAACCCTCCTCTTCTGAAGAACCTTCGCCAGCTCAATGGATTTACCCGTCAGAGTGCCTACGTTCCACGACCCGATCCTTAATCAATGAGCGTCCGCTACCCTATTCCCACCCTTGCCTCCGGCCCTACCCGCAGAACTGCTCCCAGTCCCCTGCTTGCCCCTGCCCCCACCCATGCCCCTCAATTTTGACCCTTATTGATAATTACTTTTCGATTTGTACATATATTTATCGTTTGTTTCAAGAAGTTTTCGATTTTTCGATTTATATTTATCAATTTTTGGGGCTTACCGATTACACCAATAAAACATTTGGGGGATTCCACGAAATGTATATCGCTATAATCACGCCTAACTAATATGGACAAAAAGAGAGTAGAATAAGACAAACACCGTTTATCATATAAAAAATGTGTGTAAACAAAAACGAACTTTTTCTCTCTATAGCTCTGCTGGCGCACGTTAGCAGGGTTGCAAGCCTACGCTTTCGCCATGGCTAAGCAGAGGAACAAGAAGCAACCGGAAGCAGAAAATAAGGAAGATGAAGTCTTGAAGGTCACACCAGCAATCAACCAGCCTAATCGCTGGTTAACGGGAATGGGGTCAGCTCCTACTGTATTCCATAACCCTGATAAGGATTATGGACCAAATGGTGCGATAGTGACACCGGACTCGGGTATTAAGCAGAGATTTAATCCACTAACTTTTGAAAGTTTTTTGCCTATGAAATTTCAACCTATTAGGGAGGAAATTGAAGAGTGCAATGAACAAGCTCAAGTGACCGGAACAATGGCGCAACCGCAAGTTCACCGGCGATTGCAATTCTCAGCACATGCAAAACAAAATCAGAGCCAACAAGATGGAGCAGACACAGGGGAAGTTGAAAAGAAAAAGGCATTCATCCAGACGAATAGAAGCCCTCAAAAAGGAAATGCTCTAAGCTACATCCCTCCTGCTATGAGAGATGGGAGGTTTGTAGTAAAAATAGATGATGATGATACGAAGGAACTGGAGGCTTATTGGAGTAATGCATTGATAGGCTGGGGGAGCTTCTGTATGAGAAAACTATGGAAAATTTTTTTGCAAACATGTGAAATTTTGTTGAAAAGCCTCAAATAATGTATCATGAGGATGGGTACTATCTGTTCAGATTTGAGAATGTTGAGGATAAGGACCGTGTATTACAAGCAGGACCTTACACTTTCCCTAACAAACCACTTGTTTTGCAGCAATGGAGAATGGATTTCAAGTTTGATCCGGGTAATATAAGGGTGATTCCACAGTGGATCACTTTCCCTAGGTTACCACTGGGTTTCTGGTCAACTGAAGCGTCAAGTAAATTGGCAAGTATGGTTGGAAAGCCTATGTATAATGATAAATTCACAGCAGAATTAGAGAAGGTGTCCTATGCCAGAATGTTGGTTGAAACTTATATTTCCAAGCCTTTACCAGACAGTTTAGAGCTTCAAACAAAAAGGGGAATCATAGTTCAACAAATAGACTATGAATGGAACCAAAGTATTGTAATAACTGTATTAGGTTTGGGCATAATTTTGCTGAGTGTTTGTATAAGGAAGAGCAAGATACGTCAAAGGAAGACAGGAACAAACCAAAAATATCAGGACAGTTGATACAGATTTTCAGAGGAACTATGAGATGGATTCCAAGAGTTAAAAACAAGGATGTGGCAATTCAACATGAAAAGAAGACTAAGGATACGACAGAGACAGATGGAAATATCATTGCTAAGGAAGTGGAAAATGGTAAAAAGAAAGGCAAAAATGTACAGCAAACTGAAACTAGTATCCTGAACTGAAAGAACAGATTCTCTATTTTACAGATGGATGGCAGTTTTGGGGACGCTGGCCCATCCAGCTTCACCCCAAAATGATTCTATGCACCTGGAATATTAGGGGCCTGAACAAGGCCCATAAGCAACTTTTTCTGAGAAAAAATAAAGTGGATGTCATGGGTTGTTTAGAAACTAGAGTAAAGGAAGGTAAAGGTAGAAGGATACTAAATACTGTCTGTGGAGACTGGAGGAATTACTGTAATTACAACGACCATTCCAATGGGAGGATGTGGTTACTATGGAAACAAAGCAGTATGATGAAAATACTGTTGATTGATGAACAATTCATTCATTGTGAAGTTCAGGAAAGAGGCACCACTTTTAAGACTCTTCTTACAGTGGTATATGCAAGCAATGATATAAATAAAAGACAACAGTTATGGGATAGGCTAATGCATATAGGAGCATCTGTTCAGCAAAGGTGGTAGCTTAGTGGGGACTTTAACAATGTTCTTCATGCAGATGACAGAATTGGCTCAACAGTCACACAGAGTGAACTAAAAGGTTTTCAAGAGGCACTAAACACGCTTCAACTTACTCAATTGAAAAGTTTGGGATGGTATTTCTCTTGGCACAACAAACAACAACCTGGCAGAAGGGTGTACTGCAGGATAGACTGGGCTTTTAGAAATATGGTATGGATGCAACATTACAGCCACATTAAAACTGATTATCTAAATCCGGAGGTGTCCGATCACTCTCATATTCTAATACAGTGCAAAGCTGGATTCTAGCGGAAGAATTTACATCCCAAACCTTTTAAACTGTGCAAACCTGTGATGGAGCATGTTGACTTTACTGGTATAGTAGAAAAGGTTTGGAAACAAAGGGGAGATGATGGAACTGGGAGCATGCAAAGGATATGGAACAAGCTCAAAACCTTGAAATTGGAGCTGAAGGAACTGAGTACTTATATGGCATCCTATAGAACCCAACTCAATGCAGCAAGACAGAAACTTGAAACCATTCAGTTAGAACTGAGAAGGAACAACATAGACCAGGAGCTGATAGATCAAGAAAAGACGACCTTAATAGAAGTAGAGAAATGGAGTAACATATAGGAAAAGATTCTTCATCAGAAATCCAGGGCACATGGGATCACTTCTGTAGACTCAAACTCCAAGTATTTCCATGCACAGATGAAGATGAGGACAAACATGAACACTATTAACTCTATCTACACTGATTCAAGGGAGAGATTGTTTGACCCTAAACTAGTGGAGGAAGAGTTTATAGAGACTTTCAGCAAGATCATGGGGGACAGTAACTCTCTATGTCAATGTTCAAATATTGAAATTATTCAAAAAGGACCATGTCTATGCATGCAGCAGAAGCAACCATTGATTAGGCCAGTTGCAAAGGAGAAAATTTCTCAGGCAATAAATGATATGCCCCATGATAAAGCACCAGGAGTAGATGGCTTCCCAGTTGAATTCTTCACAAGATATTGGGACATTGTTGGTGATGATATATATGAAGCAGTGAAGGATTTCTTTGCAACAGGTAAACTACATAAGTGAGTGAGTAGCACTACCTAAAATACAGAATCCTACTACAGTAAAAGACTATAGGCCCATTGCTTGCTGTAAAATTCTTCATAAAATAATTACTAAAGTTCTTACAGCAAGGATCAAAAGAGTCATAGGTGGATTGATTGGTAATTGACCGTCAGCTTTTATTGAAGGCAGAAGCATAACAGACAACATCCTATGTACCCACGAATTATTCAAAGGGTACAATAGGAAAGGAGTATCCCCTAGGTGTGCTTTAAAAGTTGACCTGAGGAAGGCTTATGACACAGTGGACTGGTGTTTTATTGAGAGACTACTGCTGGACATGGGTTTCCCCTACAAGTTCACAGGAGGGATAATGGAATGCATATCTTCTGTAACATATTCATTAAGTCTAAATGAAGGGTTGACAACTCCATTTAAAAAAAAAGAGGTATAAGGTGGGGAGACCGAATGTCCCCATACCTCTTAGTCATAGTTATGGAGTACTTGCACAGGGAACTCAAGTATATGATGGAAAGGAAGGAATTCAAATTTCATCCTAGGTGCAAGAAGCTGGGAGGGGCTCATATTTATTTTACTGATGATCTTCTACTATTCTACAAGGCTAATACTCAATGTGTAAGACTTTTAAAACAGACTCTCCAAAATTTGCAGAAACATCTGGACTTCATGCAAATGCAGAAAAAAGTGCAGTCTATGTAGCAGGGGTTTCAAACTGGCTCAAGGAGGAAATCTTGCATGAATTGGATTTCCCTGAAGGCTCTCTTCCATTCAAATATCTTGGTGTACCATTGGACTCAAAAAAATTATCTGTTGCACAATGCTGGCCAATAATAGAGAAGATAACACTGAAAATTAACTGCTGCACATCAAGACTACTTTCTTATGCAGGTAGAATCCAATTGATCAAATCAGTATTATTTGGAGTGCAATCTTACTAGGCTCAAATCTTTCTGCTGCCTAAGAAGGTAATGAAGATGGTCGAGGCAATTTGTAGATCCTTTAGTGGACTGGTGCAGCAAATGTGTCAAAGTAAGCATTAGTAGCATGGGAAACTATATTTCTACCATATAGTGCTGGTGGCCTCAATGTATTAAATCTGCCATGCTGGAATAAGGCAGCTGTTGCAAAACATCTATGGGCAGTGACAATAAAGAAGGACAGCATATGGATCAAATAGGTGCACACATATTACATAAAGAACAAGGTTGTGGATGATGTACCTACTCCTAGGAATGCTGCCTGGGCTGTGAGGAAGATCTTTGAGACAAGATCACTGATAACAAATATCTAGGGTATACAGGGCAATCTAAAATGCAGATTGATCCAGCTACAGAGGGGTGAACTATTTAGCATTAAAAAACTCTACAGAATGCAGCTCCCTTAATTCCAAAAAGTACACTAGAAAAGTATTATTCTGCAGACAAAACTACACCCAAGATTCAAATTTATCCTATGGCTAGCATTGCACAGAAGACTGGTAACAGTGGAGAGGCTAATGCAACTTGGAATGCAGATTCCAAAACAGTGTGTATTTTGCAGGCAAGTAGATAAATCTTTTGACTATTTATTTTTTTCTTGCCCGACATATTTGGAACTATGGAATAGACTGCTAATATGGCTGGGATACCAGAGGTCCATTTGTGACTAGAACAGTGAAGTAGAATGGGTGGGTAGCAAAATTGCAAGAAGGAGAATGGACATGCTGAACTAACCGCCAGTGTGTTTGGGATGATAGTATACATTCTACGGAGAGAAAGAAACAAGATTAGGTTTCAAGGAGGAAGAATCAATATCAATGATATATGCAACGAGATAGCAGTTCACATACATATACAGGGGACCTCAATTAAACACTGGAAGAATGTTTTGCGAAGGCTGGATCACTACCCTTAGACATAGAACTGAAGTAAATAGTTTAAGCTTAAGTAGTATTTTTGTATTGATGTATGTATAGCTTACAGGAGTGAGTCTCTTTAGACTGTTAGAGAGCAGAAGCTGGTCAGCAGCTACTGGATTCTGTAATGATTTTATTTTGATGAAATGAAAGTATATTGTTTATATAAAAAAAAATTGTGTTAACAAGCACATGCAACAAAACTAAAGTAAGGGATCAAATGTATGCCACCAACACTCCAATGGTATAAAAAAATAAAAATACATCATCACGGCTAATTCTACTTTCCATTAATTTGAACTCCATTCCCGTGAGCTTTAAATATGGTCATTCCTTAAATGTAGTAGATGAAGTAATAGGGTTAGGGATTTAGGGTAAAGGAAATAGTATTATAGAATAAGGGAAAAAAATTAATTTTTTAGTATATCTTATGGGTTTATCGATAAACCAATAACTGAAGAGGACAAAATCAAAATCAAAATCGATAACTCGATAAGAAAAATTTTGAAATCGAAATCGATAAATCGATAAACCGTTAATAAATAATCGATTCAATTTATCGATAAATTGATTCGATTATACACCCCTAGGCTAAAGAGAGATGAGAGAAGGGCTACAAGAAATGCTCAATTACGAGTTTACCGGAGTTTTATCTTTCTATGTAGCAATAAATGACGACAATACTGCTATATTCAATGACCCAAAAATGAAGAAGGTTATGTTAATTAAATAATGTGAGTCACCCTAGAAGGGTGAAATTCTTTAGTATTCTTTCTCATATTGATAAAAGATTGATGAGCCTCTGAATATTCGGATTCTCCTTAGATCGTGGGAGAAAATTTAGATAATGAACGGACGAAAATGTAAATTTTCCATGTGTAAAATAAAGTAAGAGTCTTTAGAGAATGTCAATGTGTTATTTTTTACAATGATTTTCTAATTCCCCAATATATCTACACACATTTCTATTCATAAGGGAACATGGGCCATAAAGACAAATCCTAACAGTACAGATCAGAGGAATATTCACTCGAATATTCTTTTTAACATCAAATTCCTAAAACTAGCCGTTACTACTTTGTTAAAGGGAATGTTCGTTTTCGTCGTCGACCTCCGTTGAGTCATCAACCTCGCATCCATCCTTTGCTGATAGCATATTGATGACGCATGGTGGCCTTTGAAGTCTTTCTTACTATTGATTAAGCTCATATATAATTATGACCATTCTTAGCCCATACAGTTAGTCTCTCCGCTTGTTGCAATCGTCTTTGTAGGCATATTCAATGAGCGAAAAACAAATGGATAGTCATTGTGATAAATAGGTTATGTGGCTCTTTGTGGAATGCATATTTAAAACCCTTAAATTTCATGTATTTGCTAGAACCATCTGACCCGCGAAAGGAAGTTATGTCATGAAGTCATGCGTCATGATGATGGAAATTTTCGAGGCATTGTATCGATTCGCACGTGACCCTTGATTGATTCTGTCGTTCTGATTCTAGTGCCAATTATGATGAACCACTTGGGAAACAGTGCCTTAATCTGCATAAATATGGATTTTTTTTCCATTATTCAAACTTTACTTCATTTTATACCATCATTGCTCTTCATAAACTCTATTTTTTTCTCGAGTCTTCTTTGCGTTCTGAGCCTTAACTTTCTTACCTACTCTCATCTTGTTGTAAAATTCATAACAATGTGTAATCTTCCTTATAATATTGATGAAGAGAGTCATTCCATTCCTTTGGCAGTTGTGCTCCTTGCTCGCGAGGGGATGTCGCTGCTAGAGAAGATGAAGCTCTTCCTTCAGTGGAGGAGAACAACCCCCTCCCCCCAAACCCTAATGCGAGGTCCGATTGCCGGACATGATTACCGGAAAATTTTAATTATTGATGATATCTAATCACATGGCTGAATTCAAAATCAAGATGTCATTTCTAGCAATGTAGAATTAATCCCCGCTAGTGAGGACAAAGTGCACATTTACCATCCCGGTTATTGTGCTTTCTATGCCTACCCTATTACCATTGGCTATTTGATCCCCCTTCACCCTCCAGTGGAAAATTTCTGTCTCCATTATGGAATGCCTTGCTCAAATATCCTTTTATGTATACACGGTCATCAAGATGCTATCCAAATTTGCTATACTTTCCAAGGTCAAGGTCACGGTTTTGCACTTAGTGCATCTCTTCGTTCCTAACTTCTACAGAGGGATGATGTTGAACCTTCGACATCGTCAGGAAAAATTCTTGGTGGTGAAGATGGATAATAAGGGTAGTCAGCAATTCTGGCTCCACTACTTCTATATCAAGTTTGAGACCGTTGTGGCTAATGTCGATGGCTTCTTTGAGTCTTGGAACCATACACATAAGTGTTCAATTTTTTTTTTGTTTTTACTTTGAAGTACTTGGTTCTTCTCAAATTGGCTGAATATTATTTCTCTCCCTATACTTACTATCGTCCTCCTCCTCGGACGATACATATCGCTGACTGGGTCAAGCAGGTTCCCCCTACAACATGTGGATTCGTGATTGGCCTAGCTTCTTTAGAAGTTCGGACCAGCCCTCCCCTTGACAAGTAATTTTTCTCTTCTGGGAGTGATTGTATTTTGTATTGGCTTGTGTCGTTATAAACTGTTATGCTTCTTTTTTTAGTTTTGGCTGAGGGATTCAAGAAGGAATTGGGTGCTAATGCACTCGTTTAAGAGGGAAAATGCTCCACGCCTTCTGTCTCTGCCTATGTCTCAACTACTGCGCTCTCTGCCTCTTCCCCCAATTTAGGTGTTGTGCCTACTCCTCAAACATTTTCACTCATCTATAAATATAACGAAGCCTATCTTTGTAATGATTGCCTAAGATCCTGCAAGAGAAAAATTGTGGATGTCGGGGAGGGGGAGGGAGTAAGTAATTCCCTTGGTTGTCGATTTAGTAGAAAGTGAATTCAAGCTTCATGAGTGTGCGACGATACACTTTGGAGACGATGTTGGGGTGACCTTTGAGGCCCCACAACTGGGAGAAGACAAAGAGGGCACGCCTTTGCATCCTGAGAGGAAGATGGTCATTAAGAGGATGCTTGGTGAATGCTCCATGTCTACGGGGCAAAAGGATGCTTCATCTTCTAGGATGGTAGCGGAGGTTTCTCCCGCCAACGAGGACTGTGGAAAAGATATCACAATTGAGGGCGATGAGTCAAGTTCCGACATGGAGCCTGACGACCATAGGATGATTCATGAGGGACTCCCTCAGATTGAGGTAAGGATGAAGGGAGGCTCAAGGACCATCACAATTCCAATGGATCATGAGTTGCTGAAAAATACCGAAAATATGGTCCCTGCTTTTAGCCATCTTTGCTCCGACGCTGAGGGTGTGACCCACAAGGGGATAAATGACTTTAACCTATCAACAAACACTAGTGTTCTTTCTCTAACGATATGTATGGCTGTTGTTCATTATTTCCCCTTTGTATTAACTTTTTTCTAAGTTTTAACTTTTGCCTTTTCATTAATTTGAAGATAGTCATTCCAGAAATTAAGATAGCTCGAAGCAGAAGAGACGTAAAGAAATTTATATGAAGTTGAAGGGTAAGTATAAAGAGTATCGTAGAAAGGATAAGGAAGCTTAGATGTGACTTTGCGAGGATGGCTGAGAAGAGTTGAAGTAAAAAACCGAGAAGCTGATGGTGGCCGTAGAGAGGCTTAGCATCCTCGAGAGGGATCTTAGGAGAAAATAGGGTTATCTTGAGCTGAATAAGGGCATGGAAGCCAAATGTAGCGACCAACAGAATCACATAGACCAGATGCAAGGTCAAATGGACGGGTGTTAGTTTCAACGAGATGCTCTCCGGGGTTAGGTTGCCGAGATGCGACATATGCTTGATCAGGCAGAGTCTTCCTAACTAGATTCATAGAGAAAGATTGACATGCTCGACTGGCAAATAGGACTCTCCATTTTGAGCGGGATAATGCTCTGTCAACATCTAGGGCTAAATATGGCCGGTTTGATGAGAGGATTGGAGAATTGGACAAGGAACACTCAAAGTTGCATGATCGAGTTACTGCTCTTGAGGCTGAGAAGGCCCAACTTCATTCGAAACCCATTGCATTTATTTCTCATGAGGATGCTAATATTCCTTGGAGCTATATGAAGAGTGGATTATCGCTGAAGCTTGATTAAATGTGATCCATGATTTAAATAAGGTGGGCTCTATTTCTTAAATAGATCTTGAGGATGCTTGAGTCAAATCTCATGAGGCTCTGCTCGCTTATGACCATGATCCTATCACTCGTTAACCTAGTTTTGAGAAGGATGAAGAAGAGGGTGTAGATCGGTTCACGGATGGTGCATGATATGACTCCACTTATGACCAAGGTGAGGATGGAGAGGGCGTCGGAGGCTGGGATGGTGATGGCCACTAGTTTTTGTTTTTAACTTCATGTATATTATTGTTGGCGTCTTCGAGCACTCTTGTAAAGACTCTTCATCTAAATATCAAAGTTGAATTTTCTTTTATATGCACTTATTCATTTCTGTATTTTATTCTTGTACTTATATGTTTTACTTCTGTAATTGCAATTTTTGCATTTGTGTTTGCACTTTTGGCTTCTTTATTTCTTTTGTTATTATCCTCTAGGTGGCCGTAGCCTTTAGGCAAAATAGTTATGGGCCATAGTGGTCCTTTGTTCAAATAAGTCGAGTATTTCATTTAGTTGAGATATGGCTAATGGTCGATAGGTGGTTTTTCAATTTTATTGAATGCACCTTTAATTTGAGTCATGACCAAGAGCTGATATATGTAGTTAGATCTTGTCAAATATACCTTTATGTAAAGTCAAAGCTATGAGCCTATATGTGTTTTTTGAGCTGGTCAAATGTACCTTTAAGTTAATTCGAGGCCATGGGCCGTTAACCGTGGTTTGAGCTGGTCAAACGTAAAATTAAATTACGTCGAGGCTAGGGGATGATATGTGTTATTCGAGCTTGGTCAAACTTAAACTTTCATTAAGTCGTGGCCTAAGTGTAGTTTGAAATTGATCGAACTTAAACATTTAGAAGAGCAGTTCAGACAAACATGCATTTTTATTATTTTGAGTTGTTCTTATTATATTATTTTTCTCTTGTGCAATTTTGGGAAAGGTTACTAGTTTTGGGTATTTGTCAGCATTTCAGTCCCAGTATATATAGTCCATTCATTGTTAGATTTGGAGAATCTTGTGGAGTTGGGCAACGAAAAAATCTATCTACTTTTCTATAATTCTGGTCGAAGTGTCCCACTCACCACCTTGTTAAACACTTCCTTGACAAAACCGTTTAGGCATAAAACTCACGTAAGCGAAAAAAGAGGATGACTTAAAGGACATTTCTTGTTTTATAGAAGTTGAAGTAGTTGAGATGGTTGATATTCCAATTGTTTGGCATGGGTTCTCCTTCCATGTTTTCCAGCTGGAAAAAGCCCTTGTCTCTTTGCCTATTAATTTATATGGCCCGTCCCAATTTGTTCCCAACTTGCCTTCTCATGGATCTTTTTTTTCTTGGGTTTTGGCTTTGAGTACGTAGTACTCGATATTGAGCAATCAGACCTCTACCATTTTATTGTAGTAACACTCTGCTTGTTGTTCTGAGGTGATCATCCTTATGTGTGTTACACCCAATGATTTCAAGCGCTTTGTAAGCAGAGTAATGTATGACCCAAAACGAGATAATATTTGAAAGTATAAAGTAAGTTAATCGTGCTACCTCAGAGGTTACAATTATTAAAGATCGTGAACAACAAGTACTAAGAGGATTAGATGGTTTAGAAACTAAAGGAATTGAAGAAAAGAATATTTTGTCGAAAATTGTATAGTTAGGAATGTTATAGCATGTACTTTTGGGGTGAGATTAGGATGCTTAAAATGATATGGAGGATATGTTATGAGTTATGTTAGTCATATAATATTTGTGTGTTATGTTTTTATGTCAAGCGAGTTGTGGAACAAAAGTCGATGAAATTCATCACAAGTTACATTCACAGGTTTTACTGAAAATTTGGGTCAAATGTAACTGCAATTTTCTCCGAATATACTTAGAGTTATGGGGGTGTTCCACCAATAAAATTAAAGATATATGAGTCTATTTTCTAATACGACATTAGAGTAGAGAAATACGAGCATTTTTGCGAGACTGCACAGACGGCTAGGTGACAAGTAGGCGTGTCACTTGCTTAAATGTGAGCCCAAAAATGGGCTAGTCCAGGTCGTCAAAAGAGGCCTTTTAAATTTCTATTTTTTATATACATTTTGATAATAGGACATAATAACAGGACATAAGCTTTGCAAAAATCCTCTCAAAAATAGCCCACAAACTCTAATTGATTTTATTTCTCTTTCAAGTTCTAATTTGAGGTAAAATCTAGTGTTTGAAGAACCAAAATAGGAGTTGAGTTATACAACAAATAATATTAAGGTGCAAAGAGGTGAGTTCAACTTGGTGATAGGAAAGAATGTGATAAGGTACGTTAAGGCTAAGTCCTTCCTTCATTTTGGCATGATCTCGTAACTTCATGTGTTTGATAACGAGGCACAAAGGGAAGTTTATACTCCCAAATTTATATACACTATCCCAGTATCATAAGTATAGTGTTCTCCCTTATCGGGACTTTATATTCAATTAATTATTCTTTTCTTCCGGTCAAGAGAGAAGAGGGTCTATATATATGCTGTAATACAGTATTTTCACAACCATCAAGCTATAATCGGTGGGCAGACCCCTATTCGACAACCTCTAATTGTATGGTACGCTATATACCGAGCCTACAATGGCTGATCACTTATGAGAGATCCTAGAATGGCTGATTTATAGAGCCTAGTATGGCAGAGTGCCTATGAGCAGAGCCTACCATGGTAGAGTAGTCACATGTTCAAAGCCTTATAGGGCTGGACATTTATTTTACTTACTATATTGAGAGAGTTGAGTCACTATCACTAGGCACATATAAATCTTGATCATATTTGACTCCCAATTACTTGAAATAATTATATTATCAATTAAGTTTTAGCTTTTAGTAATTTTATTTCCTTGCATACATGGAAAATTATTTCGTATACGTCCCTTTTCTGGGTATGTTGTATTTGACACGTGCACGTTAAGATATACATACCAGTAGACCTCCACAGTAGCTGTTGCCCGAGTTTAGCCTGATCGGTATGCTCCACGTCTTTCAAAGTTTCCAGGTCTAGGGTTTTGTGTACATCTTTTCATATATATTCTGATCACAGTACATCCCTCAGTAGAGGCTTGTAGACATAACATATGAGTTAGTGCAGTATGTTGCACTTGTAGGCCTTGTATATTATTTTTGTTCGTTTTTTAGCTGTAGTCATTTTGATGGCCTTGTCGGCCCAGCTTTATATTAATAATTAGAAAGAGCTAGTTTCCGTTCAGTTATATATTTTTCTTCGCAAATTTTTTTGTAATGTTGGCTCCATGGAAAATGTATAACTTTGTATGTTTAGAGTCCCTTATACTCAAGTTTGTATGCTATGTTAGGTGAGGCACCAGGTGCCGGTCTCACCCCTTAGGTTCAATCTGTGACAAACTTGATATCAGAGCAGCTCTATCCTAGGGAGTCTAAAAGACATGTCTAGTAAGGTTTTATTTATAGATGTGTTGTGCACCATACTATATAAGAAGGGAACTACAAGGCATTTAGAAGTTGGTTACCCTTCTTTCAAATATACATCGTGTAATACAATAGAGTAATAGGAAATTTGAGTTAAACTTATGTGTTGGTGTTTGTATGCACAGATGACGATAACTAGGAAGACTATGACTAGAGAGAGAAGAGATACAATAGCAGGTAAGGGGGCCAGCAGGGTACCCACAGTGGATGGGGCCTAATGTAAGACCCAGGGCGAGACCCTTACTTAGACATTACCGGCTCCTCCACCACCTGAGGAGATTCCTAGGGATACCGTACATCCAATTCCCCCTCCACTTCCATCAGATCAAGACTTGAGGACTCTCGGTGCATTTGTTGATACAGTTGGTTACTACCTAGCAACAAGCTAGGGCATCAACTAGTGTAGGATCATCTGAGGGGTCTGGGAGTTCTAGGATCCAAGAGTTCATTTCTTTGAGTCCCCTAGAGTTGACAAGGACAGATCAGAGAGAGGACCTGCAAGATTTCATAGATCATCTTCACAGGATCTTTCGGGTTTTGCATTCCAGGGAGAAATAGGCAGTTGAGTTTGCATCATTTCAACTCCGAGATATAGCCATCCTTTGGTACGAGTGATGGGAGAGGTCCAGGGGATGTGATACATCTCCAACTTTTTAGGAGAATTTTTCAAATGTCGTTATTTACTAGTATTTATTGTGTAAGATCTGACAGGCTCGATTCAATCAGTTTCTAGCCCACAACAATGACAATATGAGTTTTTGAGTGTATAGTCTCTGTTTGACTCATTAGCCAGATATGCACCATACATAGTTGCTATATTCGGGACATGATCCATAGGTTTATAGCAGGGTTGACCCTAGAGTTGACTGAGGCATATGCCCCGCTGCATTGCATGATAGTATGGAAATCTCCCAAATTCTAGCATTCACCTAGAATATAGAAAGGTGTAGGCATTGCAGCAGGGTATAAAGAGGACTTAACAAGGGAAGCGTAAGAAGATGATATTTTCCTGGTCTCAAGAGTAGTCTAAGGTTAGTTATAGGATCCAGTACATAGGATAGACACCTAGGCCTCTGCCGCCTAGGTTACAGTGATACATATATGACTACTATTCTCAGTCAGGACCAGGTGAGAGCTCATGAGCATTGGGTTTGCAGTGATAGCGAGGATCAGGGCAGACATGGTCATTTCCGCGGTGTTGTGACATCTGTGGTAGAGATCACTTGGGCTAATGTCATGCTAGTTTCGATGCTTGTTATAAATGTGGGCATCCGGGCATATGAGGCAGATTACCCAAATAGAGATTCTGAGTGTATGGCACAACAAGCAACTTCAGCAAAAAGGTCATCCATGCTCATGCATCCTCTAAGGCGTGAGTCTCAGTCTTCGGTTAGTAGTGGTCGAGGATAAGATAGAGGTTCCAGTGCATGTGGTAACAAGAACCATATAAATGCTTTAGCAGGTCGACAAGACCAGGAGTCTTCACCATGCATTGTGATAGGTATATCGATCATTTGCTCTCATGATGCTTATGCCTTGATAGACCAAAGATCTAATTAATCGTATATTACCCCATTTGTTATAGGAAAGTTTTGCATAGAGCATGAATTTCTAAGTCATTCTTTTGTGGTATCCACATTAGTAGGAGAATCAATTATTGTTTGACGGGTTTACCAAGGTTCTACGGTGACCATTTGAAGTCGTCAGACCTCAGTCGGCCTAGTTAAGCTAGAGATGTTGGATTTTAAACTATTATTGGAAGGGATTGGTTGGTAGTGTGTTATGCCACAGTTGATTATTGAGCAATGGAAGCTAGATTTCATTTTTTGGGTAAGCCAGTCCTTAAATGGGTAGGTAATAAAGCGACACCCAGATGTAAGTTTATATCCTATTAGAAGGCAAGGAAAATAATCACAAAAGGGTGCATTTATCATGTTGTACGAGTTAGAGATGTAGATGGAGATACCTATACTTCAGTCTATTCCAGTAGTAAAAGAGTAAGCACCTATGTTTCTAGATGAGCTTCCAAGTATTTCCTTAGAGAGATATTGCTTTTAGGATATATTTATTTCCGGAAACTCAACCAATATCTAGCCCTCCATGTAGAATGACACCTGTCAAATTGAAGGAGTTGAAGGACCAATTAAAAGATTTGCTAGAGAATGATTTCATCACGCCTAGTACTCACTTTTGCGGTGAATCGGTACAAATTGTGCGGATGAATTATGGCTTACTGAGGTTGTGTGTCGATTATCGGAAATTGAATAAGGTAATTATTAAGAATAAGTATCCACTTCCAAGGATCGATAACTATTTTGATCAGTTGTAGAGGGGCTAGATAATTTTTCAAAGATAGATTTGAGATTGGGGTACCGCCAAGTCAATGTTCGGGAGAAAGATATTCCGAAAATAGCCTGCAGCACCCGATATGGCCACTTTGAGTTCCTTGTCATGCCCCTTAGGTTGACAAATGCACCCGCTGTATTTATGGACACGATGAAAGCCTATTATACCATTTTTATATTTGTATGTGATAGTATTTATTTATGATATTCTAGTTTATTCATGTTCAAAGGATGAGCATACGGACCACCTAGGGGCGGTACTCTAGAACCTCCGTAATCGTAAGTTGTATGCTAAGCTTCCTAAATGTAAGTTCTAGGTGAAGTCTCGAGCATTCTTGGGGCATATTGTATATGATGATGGTATAAAGATATACACTCAGAAGATTGAAGCTGTGAAATCGTTGCCTAGACCTACCACTCCGACGGTGGTTCGTAGCTTTTTAGACTTAGCAGGATACTACCGGAGGTTCATAGAAGGTTTTTCATCCCTTTCGGCACCATTGACGAAATTGATGCAGAAAGCAACGAAGTTTCAGTGGGGAGAGTCTTGTGAGAGGTGTTTGCAAGATCTTAAGAACAGGTTGACCTCAACACTTGTTCTAACAATTCCATAGGGTCTAGAGGGTTATGTTGTGTATTGTGATACCTCATGCATCTTGTTGGGATATGTTCTGATATAACTTGGGAAGGTAAATGCGTGTACTTTAAGGCAGTTGAAGAAGCACTAGAGGAATTATTCGACCCACGACCTCGGGTTAGATTTACTTGTCCATACACTTAAGATATTGTGGAATTATTTAGATGGTGTTCATATTGATGTATTTACTTATTATAAAAGTATGAAATATATCTTCTATCAAAAAGAGTTGATTTTGCGACAAAGGCGATGGCTTAAGTTATTGAAAGATTACAATGTTAACATTCTCTACCATTCAGGAAAGCTAATTTTGTAGAAGCTACCTTAAGTCACCAATCTATGAGTAGCTTAGAGGCCAAGAAAGATAATTAACAAGAGAGATTAATCAATTGGATTGTTTAGGGTTTGGTTAGAATCTGAGGATTGTGGAGTTGTACTCCAAAACAACTGCAAAATTGTCTCTCATATATAAAGTGAAGGAAAGGTAGTACAAGGACCCAGAGTTGGCCGAGTTGAGGGAGCGAGTTCTGAACTAGAATAAGACATTCTTAGAGCTCAAGGGAGAAGGGGTTCCCAGATACAGGGGTCGTCTGTGTGTCCAAGATGTAGTAGGTCTATGAGACAGGATTATGTTTGAGGCACATTATTCATGGTACTCCAGTCATCCTAGGTCGATGAAGAAGTATCATAACATTAAGTGTGTTTATTGGTGGAATGATAGGAAGAAGAAAATTGCTGAGCTTGTTAGCCGATGTCCTAGTTACCAGGAGGTAAAGGTAAAGCACTAGAAGGCCAGAGGGCTAGTAGGGACTATAAAGATCTCGACGTGGAAATAAGAGGTAATAAACGTGGACTTTGTCGCGGGTTTACCTCGTTCTCATCGTATGTTTGATTTTATATGGGTGATAGTTGATAGGATCAACAAATCAGCTCATTTTCTACTGGTCAGATCTATATGTATAGTAGAAGATTATGAAAAGTTGCATATTAAGAAGATAGTAGGACTACACGTAGTATTAGTATCTATTTTCTCTAACTATCGAGCCCTGTTTACGTCATATTTTAGATGTCATTTCAAAGAGGTCCAGGGACTCAGGTTAATCTCAACACAACTTTTCATCTATTGACTTATGGACAAGCCGAGCGCTCAATTCAAACGCTCGAGGATATGTTACGAGCATGTGTGTTGGATTTTAAAAGTAGCTGGGATGAACATCTAACTCTTATCAAATTTGCATATAATAATAGTTACCACCCTAGTATGCAGATGGCTATGTATGGTAATAACTGCAGATCTCCTATAGGGTGGTTTGGTTTGATGTTGGAGAATCAGGGTTACATGGGCCAAACATGGTTCAGCAGGCCGTAGAGAAAGTAAAGCTTATCTGGGAGCATCTGGTGATAGCTCAAAGTCATCAGAAGTCATATTCTTATGTGTGGCAACGAGACTTAGAGTTCGGGGTTGTCAAACCTCCTTTTTTACACGCCCGAAGGTGATATAAGGGGGTTTTTTCAATTTAAGTAACATTAGTCAAAATGGGATTAATTATTTATCAGAGTCGCCACTTGAAATAGTTTATTTGATATCCCAAGTCAACGATGTGTTTTAAATCCCAAATTGAGGAAATTTTGACTTTCCTTTTGAAGTCTGCGAACAAGAAACTATGAATAAGGAATTCTGTTAACCCGAGGGAAGGTGTTAGGCACCCCTGAATTCCGTGATTCTAGCAAGGTCTCTTAAATTATCATAATTGGCTATCATCTTATTTTAATACATGTTTTAACCTATGGTATAATATTAAACTATTAACCGTTTTTAATTGATTTATGGATAAATCAACGTTATCTAAAATGCGTCTTTGGATCACGCCACATGAAGTTCACCCGCGGTCCACAACACATTTTATTTAACATTGTTGAGATTTCGATTTGGATCACATGATATGCATACCCGAGTTTAGGAAATAATTTTTTTTAAATAGCGCGCCCAAAGCAACTACGCATTTCCAAATTTGTAATGGGTCATGGAAAATTCAACAAAACGGCATGCCTCAATTTTAAGGATTAAAATGTTAATTAAGCGAGGGTCATGCACTTTGAAATTTTATTTGGTACGACACCCCTCGATTTTGATTTTAAAGGAAAAACTCAAACTAAACTTTGAGGGACAGACTAATCTTATCCGATATGACAGAGCTCGAATCTATCTAATGGAATCTAATTAATTAATATTAAAGAAATTTGAATTCTATATTTAGTACTAATGTTTAAACTAATTAAAGAAAATGCTATTAAAGAGAGGGAGGGCCGATTACTTAAAAGAAATGGCTTTGGGCTAGCAACAGCCTTTAATTGAGGTGGTTGATGAGAAAGTAGGCCCAAGTCCAAATTGCAGGTGGTTTCGACTTGGGCCTAAAATTGAGCTCAATTCTCATGAAAAAAGGAAAGTCCATGGGACCCAAAAACATGCAAACCAAATCTTATTATTTGAACATCGTAATTGGGCCAGCTTTAGGCCCAATTTTCAAAATCAATACTTGTACAAAATCGATTGAAGGAAAATCAACCAATAAACTATATGATTTACATGAAATCGAACTAATATTCTATTTATTGATTCTGACTGTTTAAGCACGCATCAATTAGCTGAACATTCTGAAAGTCTAAAACATCCTTTCTAACTTGAACATACTCAAAAACATATTAAGAGCAAATCAGTGCAACCTTTACTCGTAGGCCCTTTTTTCTTAATTCACAAAAACTTTATATCAACAACTTAAGATCCATTCCATCATACATTTCACAACAAAGCACTATTGAACTAAATTATGTGTTACAGCAGTTTTAATGAATAAACAGGCAGAAAAAGTTCAAATGCAGCACATTGTCATTGCATTGTTTTATAAGGTTGAACTCACGAATTCACTATCCCTATTCAAATTACCAACAACTAGCTACGAGATATTCAATGGAAAAGTAGAGTTTCCCACTAATTACAAACCAAAATCCGTCTCTCAGAAGAGTATTTGTCAACAACCAATAAATTGCAATGCACCCTGGAACTCAGAACAAAACAAGTAAAACAAAATAACTAAGCTATGAATAAGACAAATTGTGATTATACTCAAAGCTCCAAATTTCCATTTTGACTTCACATCAGGCCTTACATGAGGTAAAATGTAGAAGTGTGTACTTAAATAACAAAAAATATATTAGAAATCTAGTCTGAATCTATAAGGGAACAACTGTAGTAGAAATGAACAATGCAACAGTAACAACAACCAAAATCCAGATTTCAGAAGCCAAAATCCACATGACTCAAACACAAACTCATAAACCCAAATTCGAGCCATTTTACCTAGATGCAAGAATTTATTGTTTTTAGTAGTTTTATACTAAACAATAAGGATCAAAAAACCAAAAACCAAGCAGAATTTTGAGTAGTTTTCAACTAATAAATGAAGGAAAATTAAGTGTTATTTCTGAATTCTCAAGACATAGCCGTTTAAGCTTTTTCAGAAATTTTTATCTCTCTGAAATCTGCCTTGAACCTGAAGTAAGGATACCTTTATAGGAAAGCTTCTAAGGTTGCATAAATGAGCTAAGTTTGCACCTAAATACTTTTCAAATTTTCAACTTTTCATAGATACCCTTAGTGTAAAAACTCAGTTTTCAAATCAGTCTTAAGGCTAATTTCTAGGATGCTTCCTATTCAGTTATTAAATATTCTGCTACCTAGAATTCCTAAGCTACCCCTTAATATCTCTGTTTATACTTAAGGACATCAGGGGTCAAGTTAAACAAATGTTTCAACTAGAAATGGGCTCAAATCTGAGCCAATAACCTAAACCAACCCCTCAAATGGGGTCTAAAATGGCCTCAAAACCCAAGCAGCTAACATGACCCAAACTAAATTAGTATTTTATGACAAAGAAGAAAAAAAGCTTAAATAATTTCCAAAAAGTAAAACCTAAACTAAGTGACTAATTAATAACACAAATAGGAATGGAATTAACTAGTTTATTAAATCAAAATAACCTAAATAAATTAAACAAAAGGACAAAATAAGAGGTTTAAAACATGACATTAATAAAACTTGACAAATCGCTAAAATTCAGGGAAAAAACATAAAATAAAACAAAACGGTACAGATGAACACTACTTAATCTAAGGATCAATAAACTGGCTGTGTTTCAAATAAAGAAAAAGAGAAGAAAAGAAGACGAATAATGGGTGAGGTAAAACTAAAATGGACAGCAAGATAAAGAGGAGCTGACTGATTAAACTCGAAATCACCGAAAACATTCTGATTAATCTCAAAATAGTGTCAATTATTCTGAGATAAAACAAGCCTTGAACATCCAAGCAATTGAAGAAAAATATTTTGCATGCACAGAGTTCTCGTTTGGGTTTTTAGGGTTTCACTCTTCGATTTAAGATTCAAAGAGCTCTGTGATGATTCGAAGAAAAGAGGACCAGATTCGGTATAGGGGAGTCATGGGGTTGTTATGGTGTTTATTTGGGGTCGATTTGGAGTGGCACCGCCGGCTTGAGCTGGTGGAGAATCAAGGCAGCGCTAGGGTTTGGGGTTAAGGTCTCTGAAGGTGATTGTAAGAGGTAAGAGAGATGAGTTGTGGGGGGGTTACAAATTTGGACAAATATACACATTCGAACACCCTAGTTCTCAGCCTTTCGATGAGTGAATATCAACAGCTGTGATAATAGGCCTCCAAAACGACGTCGTTTGGCCATAGGTGAAGACTAGACCGGGTTGGACACGGGTTTGGGCTGCTTTTTTTTTTTTTTGGTAATTAAAATTTTTATTAATCACCAAAAGGTCTTTACATATCAAAGACAGTTTTAAACTCAACTGCCTATCTAGTAAAAACACGAAATCTATGCTACTCTAATATTCAGTATTCATATCATGAACTGCTGAATATGTATACTAAGCCTAGGATGAGCTCGAACATTACAAATATAGGCTATACTACTTAGGAGTTTGTCACAATTACAGTAAGTGTTTTCAAATATTCTTGCATTTCTTTCCAACCATATACTATAGAACATTTCTGTGATAGTCATCTTGAATGTGAGAGCTCGGACAGATTTCCCTTTGGATTGTAGAATGATCCAATTGCAGAATTGCATCCAGTTATGTCCATTGAAGTCATCCATATTCAGCCATTGTAGAACTTTGTGTCTCAGTTGTGTAGCATAGAGACAATGTAGGAAGACATGATCTCTAGTTTCCTCTTCTTGCTGGCACATAACACACATCCCTGAGATATTCAATTTCCATTGCAGCAGTCTATTTTTGGTAGGCAGTCGATCCTGCAGCAGTAACCATACACTAAAGATAGCCTTTGGTCTAGCTGCATTTTGCATAACCAAATTCTTCCACGGAACTCTGGCTGAATCTCCAAGCAGCTGCAAGTACACCTTCCTTATAGTGCAGGCAGTTTCATTGAGCAAATTATGAAGTTGCAGTAGCTTTACTCCTTCCACAATCTTCCTTACCATCCAGCTAGCATTATTTGGAATAGTGAGGCTGTCCAGTTGTTGTTGTTTAACATACACACTGTGAATCCATTTGACCCATAGCAAGTCTTTCTTGTGAGCTAAATCCCATCCTAGCTTAGCTATTGCAGCTTTGTTCCACAATGAGATGTTAGTTAAGTTAAGTCCCCCAACAGATTTTGGCATACACATTTTCTCCCAGGCTACATATGCTTTCTTGTTGATGGTCACAGACCCTGACCAAATGTAGGTTCTGCAGATAGATTCCAATAGCTTGACAACTTTAGAAGGCATAATGAATAGCTGAGCCCAATAAGCTTGGACTCCAAGAATAACAGATTGAACCAGTTGACACCTGCCTACATAGGATAGATATCTTGCTGTCCAGGATGTTATCTTTGCTGTGATCTTATCAACCAAAGGTTGCCATTGAGTAACTGATAGTTTCTTCGTAGTTAATGGGACTCCCAAGTATTTGAAAGGAAGATCACCTTTAGCATAACCAAGAAGATTGAGGATATGATGTTGATTTTCAATTGCAACCCCCCCAAAATACACTGCACTTTTGTTTAGGTTAGCCTTCAGCCCAGTAGCAGCTAGAAATTGAGAGAAGAAATGAAACATAGCACTTACTGATTGAGTTTCCCCTTTGACAAATAATAACAAATCATCTGCAAAGCTCAAATGAGTGATTCCCAGCTTCTTACATCCTGGATGATATGTGAAGTTCTTAGTATGCTGCAATTGTGCCAGAGCTCTACTAAGATATTCCATAATGATAGCAAACAAGAAGGGAGATATTGGATCTCCTTGTCTCAATCCTTTAGCAGCTTGAAAGGGCTTTGTTGTTTCACCATTAACTACAACAGTGTAGCTAACAGTTTGAACACATTCCATGATCCATTTAATAAACCTGCTAGGGAAATCAAGTTCTTCCATAATCTGTTGTAGACTGCTCCATTCCACAGAGTCATAGGCTTTTTGGAGATCAATCTTGATCATGCATCTGGGAGAGATGTGTTGTCTGGAGTACTGTTTTATTAGCTCATGAGCTAATATCACATTACTTGCTACTCTTCTTCCTGGTATAAATCCTGCCTGGGAGTTGCATATAATATTACTCATCACTTTTTGGAGTCTATTAGCCAACAGCTTGGATATGATCTTATACAAGACTGAACAACAAGCTATTGGCCTAAACTCCTTCACAGTTTGGGGATTGGGAACCTTGGGTAACAAAGTAATTGTTGCACAATTGACTGTACATTTTGGAAGTTTGAAAAAAATTTGTAACTGCTAACATCACCTGCCTCCCAATGATATGCCAAGACTGCTTGAAGAACATGGCATTGAAACCATCTATACCTGGAGCTTTATCATTTCCAATAGCCTTCAAGCTATCAACTATCTCCCTCTCAGATATATCAGCTATAAGTTCCTTCCTTTGAGTTTGAGATAGTTTTGGTCCATTCCTCATATATAGCTTATTTACTGCTGGAAGTGTGTTGGCTGCTGTTCCCATCAGAGCTTGATAAAAATCCCTGATCTCCTTCTTCAATTCTTCAGAATCATTTATCTTCTGACCTCCTCCTGTGGATAGTTCAATGATATTTTTATATTGGCTCCTCTCCTTCATAACTGCTGAGAAATATTTATTGTTGGAATCCCCTAGCTTGATCCACTTAGCTCTTGATTTTTGTTGTAAAGGTGACTCTTCTACAAGTGACCATTTCTCCAGTTGCTGCACCATTTCCTTTGCTTTTTGTTGGAGATTGTCTGAATAAGAAAGATCCAGTTGATGCTGCATATCTATCAATTCTTTCCTGCTGCTTTCAATCCTTTGGGAAATGTTTTTAAAGTCTCTAACATTAAGAGATTTTAAAGGCTGTTTAAGTGCTTTAAGATTATTCCATACTCCTTGAAGGTTGTGTTTCTCCTTGCTGCTCCAATACCTTGAGAGAATACCATGATATTCTTTATGCTGGATCCAAGCATTGAAGAATCTGAATGGAGTTTTCCTTACTGCTGTATCAGTTGCAAGAGTTAGTAGCATAGGGTTGTGATCAGATATAAGTGGCTGACCATATACAGTATGTACATGATTCCACTTCATCTGCCACTCAAAATTGCTAAACACTCTATCCAATCTATTGCATACTCTATCATTACCACTTTGTTGATTAGACCAGGTGAAAAAGTTCCCCTCCCAAGGTAGTTCAATAAGCCCTGATTGTTGTATGCAGTTATTAAAGTCCACCAATTCCCTTTGCTTCACTTGTTGGCTGGATTGCCTCTCCTTAGTGGATAGAATTGCATTGAAGTCCCCTGCAATGAGCCAAGGATCAGTAATACCAGATGATAGATTCACAATAGAACTCCATAGTAGCTTCCTTTGATCACATTCATTGAAACCATAGATTACTGAGAGCCAGCAGATAATCTCCCCAGTGATGTGTTGGACTTTACAATGAATGATCTGAGCCTCCTCTATATGACCAGACACCACAAGTTTTGAAGGATCCCACAAGATCCAAATTCTACCATTTACTGCACTGTTGTAATTAGTGAGCATACTCCAGTTAGGTAATAGAAAACTAGCTATTCTATTTGCATTGTGTTGTTTAACCTTGGTCTCAACTAGTCCAACCAGGTCAAACTTATTATTCCTAAGGTAATTCTGAGCTTCTTTTTGTTTGAACCTTTTATTTACACCTCTAATATTCCAAAAGATCCACTTCATTGGGTTTTACTTGTTCCCCCTTCATCTTGGGGATGACCAGACCATCTAACTGACCCAATCTCATACCTATTGGACAAAACAAGAGGGGACAATGGAGGGAAGTTGGTTATATTGAAAACTGGAGAGTCATGGACAACTTGCTTCTGTTTTTCCTCAATCACAGTAGGAGGTTGAATGATCTCCTTACTTGCCACTTGACTCTGGGTGTGAAGCTCCTGGCAGCTTTGGCTTGTTGTAATTGGTGCTTTCACTCTCCATTCTTGGGTTAACTTGGCTTTTTGCATAGGCTGTGAAATTTTGGTTAGACAATTGTGTCCAACCTCCAAGCATTTCTCACAGTATAGAGGTTTCCACTCATAGAGTACATCCTGTATGAAACTCCTTCCATTTGGGTCTAGAATCTCTATTTCACAAGGCAGCTGTTTTGATACATTTACCTCAATGAGCATTCTAGCATAAGAGATTCTAGTCTGTTTAGCAGTACATTCATCAGCATATATTGGTTTCCCAAGAACACTAGCTATCCTACTCAAGGACTTGCTACCCCAACAAGACATTGGTAAGTTAGGGAATTTTATCCATAAAGGAATCTCAGTAGGAAAAGCTGCTTTAAAATCAAAATCTGCAGACCATTGTTTCAAAATCATTGGTCTATTAGCAATCGTATATGGTCCTCCACACAATATTTCTTTAGCATCTTCAATGCAATTGAATTTGACAATATAATACCCCTCCTCATGATAAAACAATTCAGGATCAGGCACATGCGACCAATGGAGATTAATAAATCTCTTCATTCCATTGAACCCAGGGCTATTGCCTAACACAAACACCACCAGCGCACTTTTCCATTTCCCTTCTTCCTCCTCTACTTCTTCCTTTACCAATTGACCAACTGGTTTCCCATTGACTAGTATAGGAGGAATATATTCTAATGACATACCATGTGCAGCCAATCTGTTGCTTTGGAAGAGGCTATTCCACTGTTTAGGTGGATTTGAGATTTCCTCTGCTACAGCCTTAGTAGAATCTGTAGTAGTTGGTTGTTGCATGCACATCTTTTCCCCATTTTCCTTCTCCTTTGGGCCTTCCATAGGTATGACTGGATGTACAATACTTCTCGCAGGAGCTGTTTGTAACATAGGGACATTAGATGGTTGTGGATCTGGAGCTGGTTGAGCCAATGGAACAGTAGTTGCTTGTAACATTGTGACTTGAGAATCTGAGACTGGTTGAGCCAATGGAACAGTATTCACAGATGAAATCGATGGAACAGTGATGCCAACCGATGGAACACTGTTAACTGTTTTTTGGAAGACTAAATCACTCGCATAAATTGGAACTAACTCTTTTCTTGGGCGACCTCTTCTCTTTGCCATGACTCAGTCTGCTAGGTTAACTCACCTTAGCAGTTGCAATGGAGGAAAGGCGATGAACAGTAGGGTTGGGGAAGAAAGGTAGAGAGAAGGAGGAGCTTCTCTCTCATTTGGTTTGGGCTGCTTCTAGTTGGGTTTTGATGGGTATTGGTAAAATTTCTTCTGGCCCTGAGGAATTTGAGTAGACTTGGCCCCAAAATCGGATTCTTTCTTTTGTTTTAAATCCCTTTTCTTTTCAATTTATAATTTTCTTTCCAAGTTAAAATAAAACCTAAATTAAATCGTAAAACTAAATTAACCTTTCAAATATATTAATTATTCAAGCATAGTATATACAAAATTTAATTATCTCCTAATTCAAAAGAAAAAGTTATAAAATTCGAAATTATAGAGTGAAAAATACAACATGAAACCATTTTTATGATTTTTCATTTTTGTAAAACAAACTAATTTACTTATTAATGTAAAAAATATAAAATTTACTTCTAAATGAAAATGTAATGTATTTTTATATTTTTATGAATTAAAATGGACAAAACATGCACACAAAAATGCAAACAATCAAAAAAATTGTACGAAAATTCCTAAAATAACAATTAAGTAGAAGAAACAATATAATTTTTCGGATTCTGTTAGAGTAATTGGTGTGAGGCAAAAATCACATGCTCACAGCTGCCCCTCTTTGCTCGGAGACACGAAGAATTTTCCGGAAAAGATAAAATGAGCAATTATGAGAGATTTTTGCCCGTTTGACACTCTTTGAGAAGCATTTTTTAAAAAAAATCTAACCGAACCTTGCTTCAAGGGTTACCTACATATCCTTGGCTATAAAGGAATCATGTCAGTGTAATTTTTTGAATTTTTGGTAGCTAGGACTACCGAGAAGCTGTGATTTCACTGCTGTTACTATTGCAACTGCTTGGTGAACTCTTTATTACACCAACAAAAAAAGCTAAACTAACTAATCCTATCAGCTACAAGTTACAAGATTCCTATCCATAAATTTCTTGAAGCTTGATCTTGTGTCTTAGCTGATTTTTGATGTGGACATTGATCTGAATCTTGATGCTCATCAGCTGCAGGTAGTGGTTCTTTCTCCAGCTTTGGATAAGGGCGGGACATACGGAGCTTGTGAGTTCAATCACATCTTTAGCACTCCGCGCCTTTCTCCGCCTCGACACTTATGTTCATTTCTTTTTATTCTTCTTTTTTCTTTCCTTTATTTTGGATTGAGACTCTTTTTTTCGGCCTTCTCGAATCTTGTGACTTGAGGTCAAACCTGCTTAAACACCAAAACAAAAAAACAAACGAAATTTTTTTGCCCCAATTTTAACAAAAAATTTTTGTGAGTTATTTGTAACAAAAGTTGAAAGTATTTCTTTTTTAAAGCAATAAAAATAATGATTGTGTCTGTTTTTGAGGAAGAGACTAGGGAATGGAGCCCTATATCTAAAATATCAACTCAGGAATTGGAGCCCTAATTTTTGCAAATGGCAACTATGGAATGTAGGCTTTATGTCTAAAATCTCAACTTAGGGATTGGAGCCCGAATGTGGCAAAAAGCGACTAGGGAATGGAGACCTTTTGTCTAAAATCTCAACTCAGGGATTAGAGCCCTAATGTTAGCAAAAAGGCGACTAGGGAATGGAGTTCCTATGTCTAAACATCTAAAGTAAGGGATTGGAGCCCTAATGTTTTGTAAAAAGGCAACTAGGGAATGAAGGCCCTATGTCTATAATCTAAACTCAAGTATTGGAGCCCTAATGGTAGTAAAAAAATGCGACTTGGGAATGGAGGCCCTATGTCTAAAAATCTCAACTCAAGGATTCGAGCCCTAATGTTGCGTAAAAGGTGACTAGGAAATGGAGGCACTATGTCTAAAAATATCAACTCAAGGATTGGATCCCTAATGTTGGTAAAAAGGCACTTAAGGAATGGAGGCCCTATGTCTAAAAATCTCAACTCAGGGATTGGAGCACTAATGTTTGTAAAAAGGCTACTAGGGAATGGAGACCCTATTTCTGTAGTCTCGACTCGAGGACTAAAGCTTTAATGGTTGTAAAAAGGCGACTAGGCAATGGAGACCCTATGTCTAAAAATTTCCACTCGGGGTTTGGAGCCCTAATGTTGGTAAAAAGGCGACTAGAGAATGGAAGCACTATTTCAAAAAATCTCAACTTAGGGATTGGAGCCCTAATATTGGTAAAAAGGTGACTAGGGAATATTGGGCCTATGTCTAAAATCTTAACTAAGGGATTTGAGCCCGAATGTTGGCAAAAGGCAACTAGGGAATGGAGGCCCTATGTCTAAAATACCAACTGAGGGATTTGAGCCCTAATGTTGGTAAAAAATGTGACCAGGGAATTGAGGCCCTATGTCTAAAAATCTCAACTCGCGGATTGAAACCCCAATGTTGGTAAAAACGACTAGGAAATGGAGGTCCTATGTCTAAAAATCTTAACTTAGGGATTGGTGCCCTAATGTTGGCAAAAAAAAATTGATATTGGTTATTCTAAACTATCATTTTTGTTTGTATTTTCTTTTGTTTTTCTCTCTTCTTTTTTTTCATTTTTCTTTTTAATTTCATTTCATTTGTTTTCTTTTTAGTCAAAATGCAGGAAAGAATTTTGGAGAAAACTTTCCTTTTGAGTTGATTATTACTGCAAAGTTGTTTCTAGCTTTTGCGCATCTTTTCCTTTTGTTGCACCTTCTTTTGCACGCTTGCTTTGGGCTACACCTATTTCAATTTTTCAAACAAAGAACAATTGTAGTTTGAAATAATGGTTGATTTTGTGGCCTTGATTATTTTTATCACTTGATCTCGGCCCAACTCTTTTGGTTAGAACCTCTATTGCTTGGTGGCTTTTCTGAAGATTGATGTCTCTCCTAATATGGAGGAACTCAACTTTTCAAAATTTCTCATGCCTGCTCACCCGTATGAGCCTTTGGCCTTTTCATTTTATTCTACCTCTAGGCCTTTTGACTTCGGCTTTCTTTTGAGTTTTTGTAACTTTGATTTCAGAAAATCGGCCATCATAGCCAGTTGTGCGATACTAGATATGCCCACAGAGGCTGGGTATTTATTTTGCGCTTGGCTTTTGTTTAGCGGAACCCTGTAAAACCAATCTTGCCACCGTTTCTTTGTGTAGCTTCGGAACAGAGTTAGACCAAAAGGGGTTAAAGGAGAACTAAATGAAGGATAAGGAAATGAATTTAAAGGGAAACGTCCCTTTCGAGGGAAAGAAGGACATATATGGGGTGCATGAAGACGTTAATAGACATGACATGCTTCTTTGACTGTATATTCGATCTACACAACTATCATTCTCCTATACATATTGCGACCCGTGTTTTAAAACTAAGAAACCTTGCCATGACTCTTTCAAATAGCAATGGTGGTAAGGGTTCCTTCTTTTCGATCAACGACGCCCTTTGCGGGTTTTTGCCAATCGACCTCTCTTATTTCTCTTCTCACCATCGCCTTATAGTGCTCTTGACAAATTTTCACTAACCCTGCTCTCTCATATTCAATTTCTTTGCTTACCATCGCCTTACGGTGCCTGTAGGTTTTCACTAATAAGACTCTCTAATTTTATTTTTCTCATTATGATTGTATCAAATACAAACAATTACGTTCTCCGATTTTGAAAAACCTCTCGCTGATTGATTGGAAGAACTTGAACCAGGTTTGGGTAATAACAACTTTGATCGAGTTACAACCTTGGAACTGTTCGGATGGGATCATCCCCAAATCGTTATAACATCTGCCCCAGTTTAACTTTTGGGGGAAACTGGATTTTTATTTTGGTGTGACTGAACTTCAGAGAGAGGCTCCCTACGTGTCTTTTCAGAATCAAGTCAAACGTAGTTCAGGGAAAAATTTTATTTTTTGTTTTTTTTTTTTTGTTTTTTTTTCTTTTTTCATCATTTCATTTTTCGTCATTTTTTACCAACATCTTCGAGTTCCGAAAAGGGTAATAAAATAAAGGTAACTAGCTCAAAGGGTTAGCAAAGAATTAGAGTGTTTGGGGTAGCGAGAATGGAAGCCTTCGCCATCCTAATAAGGTAATGTTGTCGCTACAGAAACACTAGACATTGTACCTTTTGACTGCGTCTGCATTCACAGCTGCATGAGGATTATTTCCTTCATCTCCCAAGATACCCTTCTTGTCAATATCTTTCTGATGATGTATGGGCCTTTCTAGTTAGGAGAAAATTTTCCTTTTGCTTCCTTATGATGGGGAAGAATACGCCTTAAAACAAGTTTCCCCACTTCAAAATTTCTAGGATTCACTTTCTTGTTGAAGGCACGGGCCATTAATTGTTGGTACAACTGTCTGTGGTAGACCACAGGCATTCACTTTTCATCGATCAGGGCTAACTATTATATATGGGATTAAACCCACTCACTGTCGTCAGTTTCTGCTTCAACAATGATTCAGATAGAATAGATTTCAACTTCTGCGGGTTATTACGCTTCAGTGCCATAAACGAAAAGGCACGGGGTTGCTCTGACCGATGTGTGCACCATAGTGCGATACCCCGACAATGCAAAAGGTAACTTTTCATGCCATTGCCTCGATTGAATCATCTTTCATAAAATCTTTTTGATGTTCTTGTTTGCTGCTTCGACGACACCATTGGCTTTAGGCCTGTAATGAGTAGAGTTCCGGTGCATTATCTTGAATTGTTCGCATATCTCCCCCATTAAATGACTATTCAAGTTTACGACATTATTCGCGATAAAAGTTGCAAGAATACCAAAACGGGAAATAAGATTGGAGTGCATGAAATCTACCACAGCTTTCTTGGTGATGAATTTTAGAGCTATTGTTTCAACCCATTTCATGAAATAGTCAATGGCGACCAATATGAATCTATGCCCATTTGAGGATTTAGACTCGATTGGCCTAATGACGTCCATGCCCTAGGCAAAAAATGACCAAGGCACTGACATGGGTTGCACTTCTATGGGTGGTACATGAATCAAATCAACGTGCACCTGACACTGATGACACTTCCGAACAAAGCTAATAGCAATTTCCATGGTCATCCAGTAATAGCTTGCTTGAAGGATTTTCTTTGCCAATATATGCCCATTCATGTGGGCTCTCCACACTCCCGCGTGCACTTAGTACATGATTCTTCAAGCCTCTTCCACATGAATACATCTTAGCAAGTTGAGATCTAGAGTTATTTTGTACAAGACATTACCGCTCAAAAAGAAACCACTTGTGTGCCGTCTAATAGTTCTCTTTTGGTCTCCGCTGGCTTGCTCAGGGTATTTTTTAGTTTTTATAATTTTTTTGATGTCTTGATACCATTGCTTACTATTTGGTTCTGTCTTAGCCATATTTTTTTAACCGTGCCTTTCCCAGATTTGAATTTCTAAGGGATCAATGTGGGAATTGCCGGGGTATGGCATCGTCGAGGCCAAACTAGCAAGTGCATCAGCCGGTTCATTATGGCAACGAGGGATGTACCTGAACTCTATTGTATTGAATCGCTTTCCTAGATCTTCCAAATACTACCTGTAAGGAATAATTTTGACATCTCGTGTCTCCCATTCTCCTTGAGGTTGCCGAATAATCAGATTCGAGTCTTCCATGATTAATTGCTCTTTGACATCTTTGTCAATTGCCATATTCATACCTATGATGCAGGCTTCATACTCAGCAGTGTTGTTCATGCAGAAAAACTAAACCCTGGCTGTGGCTGGATAATAGTGACCGATGGACGAGATCAAGATTGCCCCAATTTCAACACCTTTTGCATTTGCCGCCCCATCGACGAACTTTTTCCAGGCATTGGTGTCTTCAGGTATTTCCTCAACTAAATTTACCTCTTTATCCGAGAAGTATGTGCTCAAAGCCTGGTATTCATCATCAACCGGGTGCTCAGCCAAGTAATTCACTAACTTTTGGGCTTTTATTACCGTGTGAGTGACACAGACTATGTTAAGTTCCATGAGAAGGATCTGTCATTTTCCAGCTTCTCTGTAGGAATCAACTTATGAAATATGTACTTTCAGGGATCCAACCCGGATATGAGGGAAGTGGAGTAGGCATGCAAGTAATGGCTCAACTTTTGAGCAACCCAAGTTAAAGCATAACAAGTCCTTTCCAACATGGTGTATTTGGTTTCATAGCTTGTGAATTTTTTTCTCAAATAATTGAGGTCTCTCTGGCTCAGGTGGGACCAAGACTGGTGGGTTCGACAGATATTCTTTTACGTTATCAAAAGCTTCTTGACATTCATCTATCCATTTGACTGCCACGTCTTTCTTCAGCAACTTGAAGATAGGTTCACACGTGGATGTCAACTGGGCAATAAACCGGTTGATATAGTTCAATCTGTCTAATAAGCTCATTATATCCTTCTTGGTTCTTGCTGGAGGCAAGACTTTATCTTTATTGGATCTAACTTAATGCCCCTCTAGTTGACTATGAACCCCAAGAGTTTTCTAGATGAGACCCCAAATAGACATTTGGCTGGGTTTAGCTTCATATCATATTTATGCAACTACTTAAAGAATTTCCTCTTGTACCGAATATAGTCTTCCTGGGTCCTGGATTTGATGATCACATCGTCCACATACACCTCTATCTCTTGGTGCATTATATCGTGAAAAATGGCAGTCATGGCCCTCATGTAGGTTGCCCCGTCATTTTTCAGACCAAACGACATGACCCTATAATAGTATGTGCTCTAGGGTGTGGTAAAAGCTATTTTTCTCCTTCTTCTTCATCCATTAACACCTGGTGATATCTTGTGTAACAATCCACGAAGGACTGTATCTCTTGTTTGGTGCATTTATCAACAAGGATGTGGAAGTTCGACAAAGGAAAGTTATCTTTGGGACTTGCTTCGTTAAGATCTCTGTAATCTACACACGCTCAAATTTTCTCGTCTTTCTTTTCCACTGGCACTACATTAGCTAGCCATGTGGTTTAACGAACCATTCCGATCACCCCTACTTTTAAATATTTCCTGACTTTTTCCTTGATCTCGTCACCGATATTCTTTTTAAACTTTCTTTGTTTTTTGCTTGATAGGGGAGAATCAAAGTATGTTAACAATTTATGAACCACCAAATCAACACTTACTTGCATCATGTCATCATATAACCAAGAAAACACATGTTTAAACTCAAACAAAGTTGGATTAATGCATCCTAGATTTTTGTATCTCTATGAATGCTTATCTTGTTTTCCTTGACTTCTTGAGAACTACCCAATTTAGCCGGCTTAGTATCATATAAGTTCGGCTTAGGTTTATTCTCAAATCGTTCTAATTCTCAATTTATTTCCCTAAAAACCTCTTCTTCATCATATTTCGGTTCTTGGTTCATTATTTCACAGTTAGACAACGTGTTTGGATCAGGGAATGAAGTCCGCAAACATGTCATGTTATTTCAAGCCGCATTATTAGAACTAAAAAGAAGAAAATAAGAAAAAGTAACCAAATCAGAAAGAATAAAGAGATCAACGATGAAATAATGAGTTCATTTCATTGAATTTGAAGATAACAGGGTTTAAAGTGGAAATTAAAAGTCAAGAAACTAATGAAAATATCTGAGTTACATCGTGGAATAACTCGTGATGTAGAAAAAGTGGTAGGATAGGTCTACCGGGACTCCCACTTGATTTGGAATGGCGTAACATTCAAATTTTACAGCTTGGAATTAGGTCCCATGTATAGAACCTCAGTGGTGCTTGATCCTTTCCCTGGATGGATCATGTGGGTAACATACAATATCTTCCTCATAGCCCAACAGACTTCTTCAATTTTTTTGGCTGTAAAGGCCTCATCTTCCTATTCCTTATTGTATTTAGGCTTGACAAATGTTCTATACAGGTGCGGAACCGGCTGAGGCAAGACCCAACCATCATTCTTTCTTTCATTTGCCCATTTAACATCAGCTGGCGTGAATCGAAAGCCTACCCCAAAGAACTTCTCAATAGTAGTTTGGGTGATAGGTTCAACTATTATTTGTAATGATTTCCCAATCCCTTTCCCAGGTTTCTAACCATGCCTCAGCATTTCTATGGGAATCATAATTAATGAATTTTAAATGAAGGGTTGAGGGCAAGGTTTTCCTGCTTCATACTGGTCTGCGACCACAATCTAAAAAACCTAATAGACTACGTGTTCACTCCTTTCTATTGCTTTAAGATGCGGGACTGACAATTCCCGATAAATTAATTGCTTATATTCCCCATAAACTACAATCTCCTGATCCTCATGTTTGAACATCATCATCTGCTGGAGAGTAGAAGGCATAGTCACTGCTGTGTGAATCTACGACCTTCCCAAGAGAAAATTATAGGAAGTATCCATGTCCAAAACCTGGAAGGTCACTTTGAAGTCTACCGGGCTGATAGTTAGGATCAAATCAATCTCACCTATTGTATCCCTCTTTATTCTGTCAAAGGCATGCATACAGATGTTGTTAGGTCTGATTCTCTTAGTACCGATTTCCATATGCTGCAGAGTTTAGAGTGGGAAAATATCTACCCCAGAACCACCATCTAACATGACCTTTCTCACATAATACCCTTCGCATTTCACTTTCAGGTGAAGGGCTTTATTATGTGCAGCCCCCTCCGGGGGTAGATCATTCTTGCTGAAAGAGATTTGATTAATTGCAAAAAACCTTTCTGCCATCCTATCCAATTGTTATAGAGTTGTCTCTATGGGTACATATGCTTCATTGAGTGTTTTGATCAAATACCTTTTGATGTTCAGTCAAGTTCATTAGCAATGACACTAAAGAGACTTGAGCAGGAGACTTTTGGAGCTGTTCAATTATATCATAATTTGCCATTTTAATTTTTTGGAAGAAAGCTTCTACTTCCTCAGTACTCGCTGGCTTCTTAGGTGGGAAACGCTTCTTTGTGGCATTATTCACTTCCTCCAGATTGAAGTACTTCTCAGCTGGATTATTTTCTTGATCTTCTCTTGAGATTTCATTTCCCTTAATAGTTACTAAAGCTTTATTATAGTTCCATGGCACGTCAGTAGAATTTGTCATGGGCCGATGGGTGTGAAGTTTGGTCTCTTAGGTGGTTCACAGGTATCGAAGTTGTTATAGGGAGGCCGGGGATGTTAGTGAGCTTGGCAAGGAGGTTGATTTCCAGAAAATCGATCTTTGTTTTTATTAAATTGTTTTGTGGCCTGACATATGGTTGGGCATTCTTCACGCGTATAGTTGAGGAGCCATATCGTATCCTAGTGGGGGTAGTAATATTGTGAGGTTCTTTCAGAGAAAAGAGCTCTGAGTGGATGAGGTCTTCTTGCACTTCAAGTGGCCATTGCTGCTTCTTCTTTCTTTTTTTGGTTGGCCATACATCCAGACCCTCCTTAGATTGCTTGGGAGGTATCCCTTATAGAAGACTAACCTAAGTTTCGCTCTGTTTTCAACCCATTTTCAACCATTTCACCATCGCATACATCATGTTTTGAAAAGAATCAGCCATTTGTGCTTGAAGGAAGACCGTGACCATTTCAACATCGTCCATTGGAGGCTTTAACCTGGAGGCTTGCTCATGCCATTTGACAGCGTACTCTCGGAAGCATTCAGAGGACTTCTTCTTTAGATTTTTCAATGAATTTCTATTATGGGCAATGTTGATGTTGTACTTAAACTGTCTCACAAAGTCGAGCAAGATCATCCCAGATATGCCAACGGGATATATCTTGGTCCATATATCATTCAGACGCGATGCTGACAAAACTCTCTCCAAATAATGCCATGAAGAGCTCTTCTTTTTCGCCTGCTCCCCGCAACTAGTTTCAATATCTTTTGAGATGGGAAATGGGATATCCATGCGCGTCATATTTCTCAAACATCGGCGTTTTGAATCTTAATAGTAGATGCACGTTAGGGAACATACACAAGTTGACATAGGATACCCTTTTCATTCCACTCAAACCCTGTATGTTTTCGTGGTTTTCTTTTGCTCTGTGGTGAACTCATGCCAGGGCGACTGTGGGCAATCAATGGTAGCAAAGTGGGTTGGATCTATCGGTATAGATGGTCATTGAAAGGTGAAAGAAGATGGATTAAAGCTAGGCCTAGGTAGAGTAGGTTCTGCCATAGCTGAGTAAGGCGGCGCAAGGAATATGTTCGACGCTGCACTTGAAATTAACACCTGGGGGCGAGCATCAGAAGGTGTTCCCACAGAGTTGGAGGAAATACTAGGAATATGCCAGTGGGGTGTTTGGATAACTTATGGGAATGTTGGAGGTCCCACTTTCCATAGGACAAAGCTCGGAAAATCCAGGAATTGCACTTGGTGGTTCTTTTCCTTTTGCCCAGGCGTCCCACATTTCCATCATGCAAAGATGCAGAAATCTATTTTCCTCGGCAGCTAGGAGCTACCGATTCTGAAGTCGATTGCCCGAGATCGGACTCTCATCTGCAATAAGAACTATTGGCAAATTTATTTCAGAAGACATTTCAACGCTTCCGTTAGCCCTCATATAGTATGGATGCGAAGCCAGACTATCACAAAACCAACCACCTTACTATAAATCCGGGGCTTAACAGTAGACAACAAACTGGTCAGTTTAAAGCAAATAACACATAGGTAATCGCACGTTGGGTGTGTCATACACCTGCACAGTTAAATGTGTTTCTGTATGTTTCGCAGCGGTTGTATGTTTCATCCTGGATTTACTTATTTTTCCCGGGTTTTCTCTTCTTTCCACTTTCCCATTCTCCACTCTTTTCTTTCCATCTCTTTTGTTGCTCTCTTTTTCTCATTTTCCTTTGATTTCTCTTCGGCTCTCTTTTCATTCTTTTTGGGTTTTCTTTTGGGTCTTTCTTTTCACATCATTCTCTTATTTAGGTAATTTACATAATCATAACCGTATCTGCTAAGGAATGCCTACATATCACGACGCCATGTGAATCAGATCATTACGTAATTCAAGGAAATAAATACGGAAAACTACTCATTTTCTGAGAATATAAAACTACGAAAAGACTCAAAAATAAACCGAAATATAGACTCAATAAATGAAAAATCAGGAATACATCAAGGCTTCAACACCTGATGCCCGTGGGACATCACTCAGTCTGGCCACAGGCCTACGTGGGAGATCCCCTTGAAGCCACTCCAAATGTCATCACTGCAGCAAAACATGTTGTTATAGTCATGTCCTCACATGCTTGGAATTTCAGGACGATGTAGTCTGCAATGGCTCTAACCCTCTCTTGGACAATTCCTTTTTCCTGAAGCAGGCGCTCAATTTGCTGATTTCGGGCTTCTAGTACTAGAGTGACATGCTGGCTTTGACTTTGCAATTGTTGCATATCTTCCTCCATCTGGGCCATCAAAGAATAACAATATTCCCTATCGGCTTTAAAGTTCATACCCTGTTTTTTCGCCTCGTTTTCAAGGGTTGTTAGCTTTTTCTTCAGATTGGTGATTGTCCCTTTATATTTTCTTTCATTCGTTGCACGAATTGTGCCCGCCCTTCTGCATTCTTTGCCAATTGGGCCCCAATTTTTTCTAGACTAATTTAGACTTTTCTAGGTCATCTTGACACTCAAGTACTTTCTTTCTCAGATTACTTATAAGCCTTTCATCTACTAGGCTTCTTTTTTGGTTTCTAGCAGTTATTCTCATTTTTTGGATTTGAGCTTTGAGAGCTTCATTTTCCTGTGTTAGCCTTTTCTTTTCTCCTTCATATGTGGCGGCCTAGATACCATTGCCAAACTTGAGGTCCCTGATTTTTCCCTTTAATTTACTTATTTCGGCTCTATAGATTTCTACTTTTGCCAACCAGCCTCACTGCTCTTGCGAGTCGTTAGTGAATTGTTGAATATGAGCTCTCGTAGCAGGTCTCTCCAGTATCCGAAACATATTACCAAACAAAATAACATACTTGGGGGTCTACCTCGCCTCTAGATAGATCCCGCACCATCGTCTTAGGTTCAAGAAATATGCATTCATTCCACACCTGGCGAACTCTTTCGTTCCGAAAATACGGCTTTTGGGTCCAATTCGACGACATGTCCACTCAAATCTTCGTCAAGGGAAATGGTTTTAAATCTGCGCAGTTGGCGCAAAACCATGTGAGGAGCATACAGCTTGATGCTGTTGATGCCCATTAGGAGAAGAGAACGCACTTCGACTGACATGTATATTTCTTTGGTGACAGGAAGCCATCCGAATTTTCACTCAATTTTATCGTCAGCCAAAGAGCTCAAGTGTGCAAACCAAGACTCAATACCCTTGGGAAATTCAACACCCACCATTCGGCTTTCAAATTCTTCAATGCAATTCAAATCGCTCATACCATAGTTCATATACCCGACACGGTGGCAGAGATATTCATGTATCCACAATTATATTAGTAAGTTGCAGCCTTGGAACATCACCCAGTACCACGAGGCCTAATTCTATGTTGTCGCCTCCTTGTGGGCAGATTACAATACCAATGAATGCTAATATAAAAACCAAACCTCGCCTTGCCTCCCACTTATCTTTATCTCTGGCATGAGTCAAACTAGTATTCGGTGCTTCAAAACCTTGGGGTTTACCATAGCATTGATACAAGAACAGGAAAATACAATACCCTTCAGACAAATTCCCATCCTGAATGTCCCCGCTAATACTCAACATATCGAGAAATTTGTGAGGAGATACCGGTCTTGGTGACACAAGGTAATGACTTCTAAGGTTTTTACTGAGGTCGGCGTAACCTGTAATTTCCTCTAGCGTGGGTGTGAGCTCAAAATCAAAAAAAAACGTAACACATTGCGAGTTGGATCCCAAAAAGGTATCAAGGCTTCAATCACGTCCAATCTTGGCTTGATGTTCTCAAAAGTTTGATAAGTCCACGCAAAACCTTTACCACGGTTCTTCTATTGCCTTTCTCTAAAACATTCCACCATATATAGAGGTGTAAGGGGTCTCTTTAAGAGTTGTGAAGGGTTCATTTTCATTTGAACTCATTCTTAACATTTATTAGGATGATTTAATAACTCATTTTGACTCAAAAAAAAATTTAACACTATTTTTATTTTTCAAAATTTTCATTTCAAAAATAAAAGCCCGGCTTTGCAAATAAGGCCTTTCAACATTTTGGGGAAGAAGATTTTAAGGCTAACCGGTCAAAAATTTAAAATCGAGTCAAAAGGTGGATATTCTTGCAAAACACAACCTTCCGACGTCCTGTTGGGGACGTTCGGCTATTTTTGACAAGAATGACATCACCTTACTTATTTACAATAAAAAATAATATATGTTCTTTTTGGGATATATTTGCAACAATGAAGTTGGACTCGATGGGGGTTGCCTACGTATCCCACACCCGGTGAGAATCAAACTGGCGTAGTTCGGGCAGATTTGACAAAATGAAAACAAAACTAACTCTTTTTGGAAACAAAATTTTCTCTTTTTCTATTTTTTTAAAAAACATATTCGGCAGATTTTCAGTACCTTTTGGACATTGGGTTTTCAAAACAGGTAATTATGTCTCTTAGCCCTCACACTGCTATTTTCTTTTCCCAACATTCTCCTATCATTGATAAGCCGGTCAACATGCAAATCCGAAGAAAGTAAATGCACAAGTAGCAATTAGGATGCATGAGGATGGTCTTTTCATTTCAGGTGCACCCGTCCTAGACAAACCCAACCCCTATGTTCAGTGTCCAAAGTCAAATGCACGTGATGCAAATAAACTTTCCTACTAGAGATCCGACATGAGGTTTAAAACCTAGGTTTATGGTTCTTGACATTGCTTACCCGAGCGGACAGCTCGAGCCACGTGGGAGGGGGAGGGGGAGGGAATGTACCGGGAATACAGAAGCTTCACCAGATTTGCAAATTGCCCGAACCTCTTTCTAAAATTGGATAAGACTGTAGACATAAGAGAAGTCACATGAAGTGCACACTCCCCATATAATTTGGAAGACTTAGAGAGAATAAGGGTTTCATAGCAGTTTATATACAGTTCACGCAATACTAACGCAGTAAAAAGCACCATTTAGCACATTACGCTCAAATATGTACAAAATCAAATAAAACAAGCCAACAATAACAGTTATTCTAAGCTCAAATTCTTAGACCCTGAACCAAAGTTCAGGGTTTGAATCCTTAGCAGAGTCGCGAGAGCGGTGACACTTCCTTTTTTGCACACCCGAAGGTGATATAAGGAGTTTTTCACATTTAAGTGATATTATTCAATACGGGATTAATTATTTATCATAGTCTCCATTTAGGATAGTTTATTTGGTGTCCCAAGTCACCGGTTTGTTTTGAATCCCAAATCGAGAAAATTTCAATTTTTCTTTAGAAGTGTGCAAACAAGAAATTCTGAACAAGGAATTCTATTAACCCAAGGGAAGGTGTTAGGCACCCTCGGATTCCGTGGTTCTAGCATGATCGCTTAAACTATTATAATTGGCCTATTATTAAATTTTAATGCATGTTTTAGCATAGATAAAAATTTTTTATCTCTCTAAAATCTGACTTGAACCTCAAGTAAGGATGCCTTTACAGGAAAACTTCAAGGGCTGCAGAAATGAGCTAAGTTTGCACCTAAAACCTTTTTAAATGTAAATTTTTTCTTAGATACCCTTAGTGTAAAAACTTGGTTTTCAAATCAATCCTAAGGCCATCTTATGAGAAGCTTCCTATTAAGTTATTAAAGATTCTCCTACCTAGAATTCTTAAGCTACCCCTTAAGATCTCTATTTTTACTTCAAGGACCTCATGGGTCAAGTTAAACTAGTGGTTCAACCAGACAAGGACTCAAATCAGACCCACTAATCTAAACTAACTCTGAAGTGAGGTCTAAAATGGCCTCAAAGCCCAAACAACAAACATAGCCCAAACCAAAATCAGTGTTTTATGATAAAGAAGAAAACAAAGCTTAAATGATTTCCAAAAACTAAAACCTAAACTAAGTGACTAATTAATAACACTAATTGTACGGAATTAATTACTTTATTAAATCAAAATGACATAACTAAATTAAACAAAAGGACGAAATCAGAGGATTAATAGATGACATTAATAAAACTAAACAAATCACTGAAAATCAGGGAACAAACTAAAAAGAAAACTAAATGGAACAGACGAATACTACTTAATCTAAGGCTCAGTAAATCTGATGAGTTTCAAACAAAGAAAGGGAGAATAAAAGAGAAGGAATAAAATGTGAGATAAAAACAAAATGGCTAGCAAGATGAAGAGGAACTCACCGGAAACATTCACATTAATCTTTTAAAATAATGTCCATCGCATGTTCTTTGTCAAGAACAAATAAATATAATTAGTCTACTTTAAAACCAAGCCTTGAACACTCAGTAAATCTAAGAAATAACTTTTGCATGCACTGAGTTCCCGTTTGGGTTTTTATTCGATCTAAGATTCGAAGAGCTCTGTGATGATTCAAATGAAAAGGTGAACAGACTTTGAATAAGGGAGTCATGGGGGTGTTGTGGTGTTTATTTGGGATTGATTGGGAGTGGCACCGCCAGCTTGAGTTGGTAGAGAATCAAAGCGGCGCTAGGGTTTGGGGTTAAGGTCTTTGAAGGTGAATGTGAGAAGTGAGAGAGACAAGTTAGGGGGGGTACATATTAACCAAAAAAATGGAGTCTATTCATTTGGGTTTTCACGTATCTACTCTTCGAAAGTGCATTGGAGATCCTATAGAGTGATGACCATAGATAATGTACAAATTAAAAAGGACTTGTCATACGAGGACGTTCCAGTTGCAATCCTAGACCAACAAATCTGCAAGCTACGAAATAAGGAGGTAGCTTCCGTGAATGCTTTATGTAGAAGTAAGAATGTGGAAGAGATGACATGATAAGTGGAGGAAGAAATAAAGTTTACATACATTTACCCCTAACTGATATATGGCTCGAGATGGGATTCTACAGCACAACTCTATTCAGGCTAGTAGGCCATTTGGTAAGCTTTTATTTTTTGACTTTCAGTATTTAGTATTTATGGCTATGTGAGGCAAATGGTTGCAATTCATAGACACTGTCCATGTATGGCATGAATAGTATGTTTCTAGGCTGCAGGCAGGTTGGTTTTAGTCTATTGTACAAAGGAGAATCTAACATAAAATTTCCAAAGTCTGTAATAGAAAACAATCGATGATGAATGTTCCCAAGAGGGGAATGATGTTACACCTTATATTTTTATACGTAAAAGTGTGTCGTAAGCAAACTATTGTAGGAAAAAATTGGTATAACATCTGAAAGTATATAAAGTACGTTATTCATATTAGCTCAGAGGTTTAAAATATTGAAGATCAGGAACAACAAGTACAAAGAGGGTTCGAAGGTTCAGAAGCTAAAGGAATTAAAGAAAACAATGTTTCATCGAAAGTCGACAAGTTGGGAATGTTATAACATGTACTTTTGTGATGAAAATATTGTGCATAACATGATAGCAGTGTGTTATGTTATTAAGTCAAGCGATTTACAGAACAAAAGTTGATGAAAGTCATCACAAGTTATGTTCATAAGTTTTACTGAAAATTGGGGTCAAATGCAATAGTGATATTCTACAAATATAATTAGATTTATGGGGTGTTCCAACCATATAATTGAAGATCTATTATTCTATTTTCTAACAAATTTAACCGTTTATTAATACAATATTGGAGTACATAGATATGGTCATTTTTGCGATAAGCAATTATGCATGTCACCTACATGCTTAAATGAGAGCCCAAAAATGGGCCATTTAGGGTCAACAAAAGAGGCCTTTTAAAAGACTACTTTCTTCATATGTTACACCGTTAATAGGGAAAAATAACCAAACACAAGCCCTGCAATAGTCCTTCAAAAAATTTCTTACAAACCCTAATTAATTTTCTCTCCCTTTCTAGTTCTAATTAGTGGTCAAACCTAGAATTTGAAGAAGCAAAATAGGAGCTGAGTTATCCAATAAATAAGATTAAGGTGCCAAGAGGTGAGTTCAACTTGGTGATTGGAAATGATGATATAAGTTATGTTAAGGCTAAGTCCTTCATTCATTTTGACATGATCTCGTTACTACATGTGTTTGATAACGAGGCATAAAGAGAAGTTCATACTTTCAAATTTGTATACACTATCTTAGTCTCATAAGTATAGTATTCTTCTTTATCGGGACTTTATATTTAATTGACTATTGTGTTCTTCTAGTTAAGAGAGCAGAGGCTCTATATATATACAATATTACCGTCATTTTATAACCATCGAGATATAATTGGTGTCCCCTATAAGGCAACCCCTGATTAGATGGTAATTTATATATTAAGCCTACAGTGGCTGAGCACTTGTGAGCGACCCTAGGATGTCTGAGTTATAGAGCCTAGTATGGTCGAGCACCTATGAGCGAGCCTACCATATTAGAGTAGTTACACATACAGAGCCATATACGGCTGGAAATTTATTTTACTTATTATATTGAGAGTGTTGAATTAGTATCAGTAGGTACGTATATGTCATGATCATCTTTGACTCCCAAATATTTTAAGTTTTTATATTATTAATTCAATTTCCGCTTTAAGTTATTTTATTGCCTTTCATATATGAGAAATTATTTTGTATTGATGTCCCTTTTTTGGGGATGCTGCATTTCATGCGTGCATGTTCAAATAGACATACTGGTAGACCTCCATAGTAGGTGGTGCCCGAGTTTTGCTTGATCGGTAAGCTCTATGTCCTTCGGAGTTGCCAGTTTTAAGGTTTTGTGTACATATTCATCACATTTATATACGTAATGGGTAGGTCGGGGACCTGTTCCAATCACAGTATATCCATCAGTAGAGGCTTGAAGACATATCATGTTAGTTAGTGCAATATTTTGGGCTTGTAGGTCTTGTATGTATATTTTGTTGGTTTGATGTCCTTGTCGCAGGCTTTATATTGATGTTTAATAAGATTTAGTTTCCATTCATTTTTATATTTTGCTTTGCAAATTATTTTTTGATGTGGACCCATGACCAAAGTATGACATTACATGTTTTGAGTCTCTCAGTCGCAAGTTGGTACGCTAGGTAAGGTGAGGCACCTGGTGCCAGAAAATCCCTGCATATGATGATGAATTCATTAATTCGGAACCGATCAAACATCTAGTGGTCCTAGTCCTCGGTCAAATTGCTGAAAAACTATGCCCATTATGTAGTATTCTCCGGCTGTGCAAACCTATCTGGGAAAAAACTCATTCTTTTAGGATGGTGGAAAGCTATGTGATCATTCCATGGTCTCTGTGGAAACTCTTGGCAGTATTGGACCCTTTTAATATGCTCTAACAACCATATCAATAGTATCAAGTAGCAACTCTCAAAATATTTGAACCCTTTCTTACAACGATCTAATGCCCAGTATATGTTTGCTAGAATCATCAGAACAATAGTATTGGTTTGTCCCTCAATTACCTTCATTAAAGCTTTGGTTACCTTGGCCAGCATAGTGTGAATTCTATCCCCTTAACTTGGGAACACTATCATACCTAGAAAGCAGATGATGAATGCAAAACCCTACGATGAGTCCAACCCAAGGAGGTGATGGAGAATTCATCATGAAAGATACTGTAAGATTTGGTATGTCCATATCGTTCATAGAGGAAGTCGAAGGGTACGTAGGAATTCTCCAGGCACTATTAGTCATCATTCTTTCTCAGACCCATTATCTTTAGAAACCCCCTAGTTGTGTGGTTTTATGGTACTAGTAAACCAAGACAATCCCATAGCAATCCAGCAAATCCCCCTATTTCCTCTAAAAGAGGAGTCATTTCTATATTGCCAAATGGAATACGACCCTTTCTATGACTTAGAACATAGTAGTAGCCTCGATCAACATGTTGTTTAGTTGGAGGTCTAATAAGGAAGGTAAGTTTCCAAGAATCCTTTTCATGTGGTTTTTGTTGCTTGGCGAAATGTTTTCCCACCAATCCAACAATAGTAGTGGTATACTTCGAACCATGCCAAACCTGGTGACTTTATGCCTCATATTCTGAAAAATAAACATAGTTAGACCCTTCAACCCCTTTCGGACTCAAATACTTACACATTAAAAATTAGCAGGTTGGCTATTATCTCTGTGAATAATGCATATATTGTGTTGCGCCCGTTGGGATTATGGATATCCCGATGGACTTTTGACAAGGTTTTACATAGAGGGTAATTATATGGACAACATATTAACCTAGACAACGTTTGATCATGATGTATGTACAATCATAATCAGAGTAAGGTTTCTATAGAAGTCTATACTGGTACCCTCAAGTGGAAAACTTGGGAGGAAATGGCACTGAATCGTCGACCACACCATTGATGACTAGTTTTACCGCAAATAAGTCTTTCCAAATATAAAAGGTGATTTCAGAAAGAACCCTAACACTCATCAAGCGCTGCTATGGTATTTGTACGCATGAGTGAAATATGATGTTGAGAATTCATTATGCAAGAAATAACACATTGTCAAGTATTTTCAGATATTTGAAAGTAAATGCGGTATTGAGTGAACGTAAAGACATAAAGAAAAGGAAAATAGCGAAGAAATTAGTTTGTGAAAGAAAGGAATTAATACAACAAATAAAAGGATAAGGATGGGAAGAGACATGATATAGCAAAATTGGTAGTCAGGAACATATGTTGTAATTGAATTAAACGAAGAATTGCATGTGAGTTTATATAAAGGAGAAATAGGGGAAAGGAAGTGCATGCGGCAAATAAGAGAAAAATAACAAATATACGCTTATTGGTGTCACACCTACTTTTTTACATAGCTACCCCGAAGGATAACACGTATAAGGGAGTTTTTCCAATTAAAGTGACATTATTCGAAATGGGATTATGTATTTATTTAGAGTCGCCACTTGGGATAGGTTTGGCAATTTGTGTCCCAAGTCACCGGTTTGTTTTGAATCACAAATTCGAGGAAAATTTTGACTGCCCAAATCTAGAATTACTCGGCCTGACCCTTCAACCGGCTAAGACCAAAAGGAATGAACACATAATCAGAGTAAAAGAACTAGTTTTTTCTTGAGAGTACGAGAGTTCAAGTCTTATTTTAAAGGGAAGAGGGGAAAGTGTTTAAGTAGTGTACAATTAGGCAGGCGATTAAGGGAATATATCAAACATATACAAATAAGAAAAGAAAATAAATCTAGAATCGATTACAGTCACTGCTCAGTCAATTAACGAGTAATCAGGCAAGTACTACTTAGAATAAAGAAAATATCAATTAACAATCTATCTCACGATTAAAGGGCCAAACAATAATACAAGCATGATAGATTGACTGGAAATAAGGAAAGTATATGTACTATATGAGAAGGGAAAAAGAAAAAGTCTCAAACCCTTGTTTTAGGTAAATACACAAAATCAACAGTAATAACAAGCAAAGAGATGCATATAGGCACATAGACAGAGATTTTAACAAAATAATTAAAGAGTCAAACAAATTTGGTTTGATTTTGTAGAATCAAAAAATCCCTAATTTAGGTTAAGTGAAAATTTGTCAGAAATTAATGAAGAGATTCAGAATAGGATGCACAGAGACACATAGACGGAACTGTTAAGGGTAAAATAATTAAAATAATCAAGAGCAATATTAGATCTAGAAAGATCTGAGCCCTTATTTTAGGTAAACCATAAAATCGATAAAAAATATAGGTAAGAGTCATATATTTTAATAGAATGAACACATACATGAGGTATTCAAAATAAACATAAAATCGAACCAAATTTAGTTAAACTAAAGAAAGTCTTAAACCCTAAACCTAGGGTTAAGTCGAATCAGTGAGAGATATGGAAATATTCGTACTTTCAAAGATAAAAAATGGTGAACAAAGACGAAATAGGCAATGGGTTAAAGATTTTGAACAAGATTTGGTTTGAATTTTGCCAAATTTACTTGCCATTCTAGGCAAGACATTATGTAATATGAATAACAGCTAGCCTGTAAGGACACAAAATGAATAAGGTAATAATATCATCAATGGATTCTATATCTTGTTGGAATCGAATGGGGATTGGGGGTGACGACGTTTAGGGTTTCAGAAAAGGAGGATAGGAGTGAGTTTGTAGGCTACGGCTTAGAGAAAATGAGGGGTTAGGGTTAGGGGTGCTAAATTAAAAGGATGTGATGAATGTGGTCCATTGATCTTGAAAGATCAACGATTAAGATTGAAGGAATGATCCGGGTCGGGTAAAACGGGTATTGGGCAATGGCTATTTGGTTTGGGCTGGGGCGGATTTGTGCTTGGATTTTAAGTAGTTGGGCTAGGGTAAATTGTTGTAGGTTTAGGTAACTCTAGGTCCGAATTTAAACAAAAATGAGGCCAAATTTTAAATACCAAATTTTAACGAATAAATAATTTATAAAAATAATAAGTGAATACAAAAAATATCCTTTATGCATTAAAATTACTTAATATTTTAAAAATATAATTGATCATTCTCTGTATAAATAATATAATTAATATTGGCTAGTATTGTAAAGATGTATAATTTAGCCGATAAATGTAAATGTAATTATAAAAATGCTATATTGTTAAACACTATGTTATCATAAGTGATGAATTTAGGAAGTTAAATCATCATAAAAATAATATGAAGGATAATTATTGGATATTTATACAATAAAAAATGCAGAAATAAATTGATTTGATGTCTTTGAAATTATAAAAATATTAGGAAAAGTACTTGTGCGTGCTTGTAATGTTAGAAAATACGCTTAACGCTAGAGGGGGGGGTGAATAGCGTTATAATAAAATTTAGCGTAAACTTGCGGAAATTAAAATTTGCAGGAAATAAATAAGTGCGTTAAATAAACAAAAAGGAAAGAACGCACCGATATATTCTGGTTCACCACAACACGTGGCTAGTCCAGTCCTCGAGAGACTCTCTCGAGATTTTTCACTAACTTGTTAAGCTTACGGGTGCTCAACAAACCTTTACAACTTAAGGACACAAGCCTTAACACCTTTGCTCGGAGATACAACACTCCAAGACTTCAACCAAGGAAACACAAGTTCCTTACAACAAGAGAATCACAATTCTCTTACAAGTGTGTAAAACAGTAAACACTCAAACAAAATACTCCTTAATGAGTAGATATGAGTAAAAGAAGTAAGCTCTAGATCACAACAACTTTGGACAAGAATATGGCTCTCAAAAGCTTCATGAAATTGAATATAAAAATGATAAACAAAAGTATGCAAGCTTATAGCAATGTAATGATCAGTTGTAGTATGTTGTTGTGTTTAAAACACTGAAATGAAGCTGTATTTATAGTTGAAAAACTTGGCATTACCGTTGCCTAATTGCCAATTAAGAGTTGCTAATTTTACTCACTGACAATCGATTGTCAAACCCCATCAATCGATTATCTGCCAGTCAGATCAAAATTCAATCCCAGATTTTACGCTTGATAATCGATTACTTACAATCCATAATCGATTACTGGCAACGTTCAAAAAATCCTTTCCAGATTTTAGCACAAACAATCGATTGTCCAGAATCAACAATCGATTACTCAGCAACGTTCAAAAAATCTTTTCCGGATTTTAATCAAAACACTCGATTATACAAAATCAATAATCGATTACCCAATAACGTTCAAAAAATCTTTTCCGGATTTTAATCAAAACAATCGATTACCTGACGGTATTTGAAAACTTTACGACAACGGTCAGCTTCACAATCGATTGCACAAAGTCAACAATTGATTACTTATCAGTTTTTGAAAAACATTTTAGACACTGTCTCTTTGACAATCGATTGTCCAATGTAACAATCGATTTTTTAATAAATTTAAAAATCACTGGAAGACACTGTCTCAACATAATCGATTACCATTAGTTCATAATTGATTATTCTGAGTTTTGAAAAACTTTGATGGACACTGCCTCAGTCACAATCGATTGTCATTAGTTCACAATCGATTGTCATGCAGGTTTGAAAAACCTGATGCTCACTGTCTTACTCACAATCGATTGTCATTAGTTCACAATCGATTGTCATGCAGTCTTGGGTTAAAACAATCGATTATCATAAGTACATAATCGATTATCTTAGTCCAGATTTTTAAGGCATGTCTAAAAATTATTTTGACTACTGTAAATATGCATGATTTAAAATCATTTGTCATTAAATTAAATATGCATGATTTTGGAAAATAGTTTTATGAGAGAAGCCATGTTACGAGTCAAGTTGTAGGATCAATATCACAATTAAGAATGACTCAATTAAACTATAAAACTTTGTCTTGAGCTTGAATCTCGTTGTATATCAATTGTGCGCTTGTTTCTTGAACTTCGTCATATATCAATTTTCGCTTCGTTTGTCATTCATCAAAACCTATACAAAAGAACACACGTTTTAATATATTGCATTGAGAACGTGTTTCCAACATGTACATCCAATGATAATGCATGTGCATTAATTTGAAGGTATATATGCATATCTAAAATATATGAGGGAAAAATTAGGTATTAACAGGTGCCAACAAACTTGCGTGACGATCTGCTTCAACTTATTTATTTTGTGGAATTTTGTCGAGTTGTCACTCGTCAAAACTAGGTAACAACCTCTGGTCTTTGATTTGGAAATTCTCAGTAACCTGGTTGACCATAAGCTAAGAATCACAATGATGCTTTAATCGCTTTTCTCCGTACATGAGTGCAGTCGTAATCATGCAATTATGGCCTCGTAGTCGGCCTCATTTCCATTGATGTATGTGCATCTTATGGATAGGCGAATTATCTAACCTAATGGGAACCTCGAGTACACGACCCAGCCCAGAACCACATGCATTGGATGCTCTATCAGTGTGCAAAACCCATAGGTCCCATGACTGAAGAGAAGTATTAACGACTTCCTTTTTAGCATCAAATATTACTTTTGTTCCAAACACTATGATGAAGTCAATGAGTAATTGCGACTTTATCGTTATGCCAGATTGATAAGTGATGTTGTGCTCAACTTAACTGGATGGTCCATTTGGCCAGCCTCCCCGATAGCTTGAGTTTGTGTAATATGCTTCTTAAAGGAAAAGTGGTGATGACCGAGAAAGGGTGGCACTAAAAATAGGGTCTAAGCTTTGGTCAAGCTATGACCAGGGCAAATGCTAGTTTCACTAGGTAAGAGTACCACATCTCAGCATGGACAAGTATTTTATTGATATAATAAATTAGAGATTGTGTACCTTTATTTTATCGAACCAAGATCGCACTTACTATACTTCTGATATGGTGAGGTAAATGAAGAGGCGCTCGCCGGGCAGGTTTTGAGAGCAAGGGTAGTGATGACTAGTATGCCTTAAGTTCATGTAGTTCTTATACACACTCGGGCGTCAATAAGAGGCTATTATGCTTTTGGAGTATGCTGAAAAACATTTGGCATATATAAGATGACAATAAGGTGAATCTAGATAAGGCAGAAATTTGACTGGTCAACTTCTAGACTTGCTTTTTAGTGGTCAACTATTCGGTTGTCCCTTTGATAGCGTTGATTTTATTTTTGTGACACCAAGAAAACTAAAAACATTCTTGAGGCTATGCCAAACGTGTATTTCTCTGGGTTTAATTTCATTTCGTACTTTTTTAGTATATCTAAAGATTCCTTTGTGTGGTTGATTTGATTCTCTGCCTTTGTGGACTTGACCAACATTTCGTCGATAAACACCTCTATGGTATTTTCAAGTTGATCTTTGAACATTTTTCTAACCAAACTTTGATAGGTAGCAACTACGTTCTACAACCCAAATGGCATGACTCTATGATAGTATGATCATTCATGAGTTATGAATGCGATTTTCTATTTGTCATGTTCCTCCATGATTATTTTGTTGTATCCTGAGTAGGCATGCAGGAAAGTTAATAGCTCGTTTCTGGACATTGCATTGATGATTTGGCTGATATGTGGTAGAGAGAACAAATCTTTTGGGCATGCCTTTTTTGGGTATGTGAAGTCCACACACATTAAACATTTCTTATTATCTTATTGACCATCACCACACTGGCTATCCATTTTTGGTACTTCGCCTCAATGATGGATCCGTTTTTCAATAAGTTCTCTACTTCTTCATGTAGGGCCTCATTGATGGCAGGATTGAACTTTCGAAGGACCTGCCTTATCGGGAGTAGAAGGGGCCGACATTTAGCTCGTGTATGGTTATTCCTTTAGGAGTACTTGGCACTTCTGCATGACGAAAGGCAAAAAAAATGCGTTAGTTATTAGAATTGAGTAAATTTTCTTGGTTATTGGAGTTTTTATATGATGCTGGCCTTTTTGTTGGGGTCGCTATGATCTAGTCTAACAGAATTGATGTCTTCAATTGTTAATTTAGTTGCTTCTACTGTCTCGGGATCCATAGTGACTTTCTCCTCTTCGTCTTGTGGCAATCTCGACCTTGCTAATTGTTATGCTTCTTTTTTAGGTTTCGTTCATTTGTTGAGCTCCTATGCTTTCTAAGGAGATTTGATAGCTTTCCGGGGATGTACGACGCTCGCCTCATAAGCTGATATTTCTTTAGGTGTTGTGAATTTGATTACTTGGTATAAATTAGAGGGGACGACAATAGTCAGGTGTATCCATTATTTTCCTATGATGGCATTATATTCATGGTCGTTGTCCATGATATGGAATACCATATGTAGAGTTACTCCGTCGGTGGGAACATGGAGTGTGATTTCTCTCGATGTTCGTTCAACTGTATTATTAAAACTGATTAGTGTAATGCAATATAACATTATCTTAGCCTCAAGTCTTAGCTATGCGAGGACTTAGGGATAGATGATGCATGCTCCACTTTTGTCATCTACCATGATTATCTTAACATCAGTATCTAAAATTCATAAAGTAATGACAAGTGCATCATTATGAGTGAAATCAAACCATCAACATCTGCTCCTCGAAGATGATACTTTCTTCAAGTCCATCATACCATTCATGGGTAATAGATCTACTAAGCTTGTTGGTGGCAGTGAATTTAATGCAATTGATGAAGGCATCATTGATGTTGCCAATAATTATATTAATGGTACGATATTGTGAAGGAGGCTTTGGCGGGCATGGACATTCTCGACCCATCGCTAAGGCATTCCTGCCTTTGTCCCTTAGAAGTTTTTTGAGGTGCTTTTGCTGTAAATAGTTTGCCACCTCTAGCCTCAAGGTGATGCAATATTCTATTTTGTGTCCACGTTCTTCGTGGAACCTTTAGAAGGCGTCATATTTCCTTGTGTTTGGATCTGACCAGATTTTTGGTCAGCGTTTGAATTTTATTCCTAGAATCTCAAGAGAGTAGACCACTACTATAGGCGATACACAAAAATTGTGAGCACACAATTAGGGGGAATACCTTGATCATTCTTATGAGTGCCAGATTCTCAACTTAGATAGGCCATCTTCTTAACAGAAGAAGGGAACAGGTGCTAGACAGAGGGTTGGTGTCATGGAGAATGTCCTTGCCCATCTCCAACCCTTGGTAATCTCTCTGTGTACTATTTTTGCATTCTTCCTAAAGGTCAAATTGTATTGAGGTGATCCATCGAGTTGGTCCATGGAGGTTGTCGTCATCTACTCTGACCTAGGCACTGTAGGCATTATGTATTTCATCCTAAGTGGACAGTGGATACTTCATCAACAGACATAGAAACTTTCTAGTTGGCCTCAAGCCTTCTCTGCTTATCCCATTTTGAAAGGCTGTTATGCCTTCCCCTCAGAAATATTTAATAAGGTCATCCTCATCCTGTTTAATCGGGAGAAGATGTCCCTCAACCCCCCTCCTATGGATTGCTTAGTGGAAAATATTTCATTTACTCTTGTTTCAACTTTCTTGGCCCTGAATGGTGACGTTACGGGCTTGTCCAACACTTCATATAATTTTTTTCATGGAATGGGCTGGTAACTATGAATACCATGTCAATGACCCTCTTGTGAGGGTTTCACCAAAAAGTTTCAGCAACATGGAGGACACTTACACTTTGGTCTGGTCGTTGTCTTTCATAGCGTTAATGATACGAGTCACATGATCTTCGGGGTTAGTTGTCCTGTAGTAAATTCCAAGATATGGGAGCATCTTGAAGGTCTTTGGCATGGCATGTGGGGCCGCTTTCTCTCTATACGAATGTTCTAAAAAATTTCCTTTATCCGTTTTTGGTAATAATTTCGGGGCACCAGGTATTTTGTCTACTCGTTCTTGGTGCTATTTAGTTTGGTCTTAGATCACCTTGTTCTCGTTTGTCATTTACTCCATTCTTATCAGCATAAGAGCGAGGATGTTTTCACCTATATGTTTAGTAATAGTGTAAGTTTTACCTAGAGTAGGAGGGTCTGGTTAGTCTCATTGTTCACTCCCACATTGTGCTACATAGTTTCTCGTAGTTTTTGTGGTCGTGAATGAAGCTTATTTACTGAGTTAGCTGACTGGAGTATCAATTAACCATGCTTTGAGAATCTTTTCTATAGCAGGTAGAGCCACTTCTTCCGTTGACTTGAAGTGTCAAGAACCCAGTTCACCCTCCATGAACATGTCATGATAGCACCTAGTTCCTACAACTAGGTAAGCCTAAAAATGCGGAAATTAATATAACTTGCGGAAACATTTAATTAAATAAAGCAAAAGTAGAAGAAAACGGTATATAAGTGTCACTTGGCATATACAGCTCAAAAACAAAAAGCGCGGAAGTCTACAATCTCATTCCAAAACCTGGAATCTCACATGAACCACATGCTAATAGAAAGGTAATACGTTGATCTAACTCCAGGATGTCTAAGCAACTGAAAGAAAAAGATAGATTAAATACTAAAGCTGGAAAAGAATAGAGACTCCTAGTCTATGAACTTGGCAAATATACCTTGAAGTCTCTACTAGATCTCTCCGCCTGGAGGATAGTACGCCTGAGTGGAGGTACCTGGATCTGCACATGAAAAACATGCCCAAAAAGGGCATGAGTACAGCACATCGCTACTCAGTAAGTGCCAAGCCTAACCTCGGTTGGGTAGTGACGAGGAAGGTCAGGGCCCTAGTGAGCTCAAACAACATAATATGAATTGACAATATGAATCTGATTGTAATAATGAGTACAACAGTGAGAATAGATAGGTTAAAAAAGGCAATAACAACTACACAAAGACAGAATAAAAACGGAATATGTACAACTCAATACCAATGATAATAATGAGGATCTCGCACGACACTGTCCCGTAGTCCATCATATGTGTAAATCTAAATGATCTCCCGGGATACCGTCCCGTAGTCCAATTATCAATGTGTAGGGGGATCTATCACAAATCTAACCCGATGTCCCAAAGTAAAAGTACAGGGGGGTCTATTGGGAATCTAACCTGTAGTCACAAAGTAAACAAAAAAAAGGGGGAGATACCGGAATCCCACATCCGTAGTCCCAAAGTAAACAAAAAGGGGGGAAGCTACCAGAATCCCACATCCGTAGTCCCAACGTAAATGCGCAACAGGTAGTACTAGCCTAGCATGCTTCACGTAGCACAGTCAAGGAAACTTAAACAATTAGGAAAATTGAATCAACTAAACATGCTTTTCTAATCTAACAAACGTTATAATTGTAAGTAAAATAAGGCAAAATGAAGAAAAACTCAGTCTCGATATCTTAATTAAGAAAGAAAAACTCGGATTTTCAACAATTGGCCCTAGTACGCGCTCGTCAATTCGGGTACAAGGCACTCAAATACCAAATAACAAATCCTAAGGGGAAAGGCCCCCTACAAAATGTTAGACAAGCTACTTACCTTAAACCGGCTCCAATTCAACTAGAAACCACACGTTTGCCACGAGTATCCGACTCCAAATGACCCAAACCGATTCATTTCAATTACATCTCGTAAATAACATCTCAGACAACTGATTCTACTATTCAATTTAAAGCAAAGACGCAAATTTAGGTAAAATAACCAAAATACCCCTCAGGCCAATGTAATACCCTATATTTTTTAAATAAGAGTCTATTGGTAATAATAATAATAATAATAATAATAATAGTAATAATAATAACAAATTATAAGAAAATAACTAAAAAAAGAGAAATTTAGGCAAAAAGGGCCGAATCTGGCAACAAAAACAAAAGAGCAAAAAGTGGCTGCCCAATTAAAATAAGCAAAAGCTTCTGCAGAACGAAAGAAAAACGAAAGAAAAGAGCTGAGAAAGAAAGAAGGAAAAGAGAAAAGAAGGAGGAAGAAGGAGCCATAGCTATAAGTGTTGCGGAATCTTAAGCAGTAATTGTCCTTTATGGGTATTTCTTGAACTTTTTGTTCTGGTAGATTTGAATTTCGATTTTCTTGATTAGAAGATTCTACAAAGTAATGGAAATTACACTAGGTCGTTCACACAATTGAGAATTTTCATCTTAAAGAACCAATAGAACTTTATGAAATTTGGAGTAATAAATTATATGAATAGGTTGGAGTTGATAAATTAGTAATTACTCATATGGGGGTAAATATAAATCCAACACTTAAGATCCAAATATGAACCCAGATGATTGGGTATTCTTAAATAACTATGAATTAGGCTAAATAAGGAAATTAACATGAGATCGATATTATGTAGTTATAGATTTATTGGAGGAAATTGTACGAGTTGCTTGACGAAGCAGTTGGTGTTTCGGCTCGAGTACTGTGTGTAGTAATCTTACTACAATTTGTGTTTTCATAACTTGCACGAATTATGCATGATTTCTAATATGAATATGTTACCGTTTATATTAAGTTGCAAATGGGACAAGACTTTTACTTGATAAGATACCGAAATAGTTATTTGATATGAATACCATGATCGGAAAGAAATTATATGATTTGATAAGTACCAAAATGCCCTATATTGTTTTAATGTATTTTCACGAGTATATACGAATTACAATGAAAAGTATCAATGAGGGTAGACATTAAAGGATCCTGTAGCTAACGGCGGGTTTGTTAGACCTGGTGCACCTCGTAGTTACCAATTACCGTAATAGCCCTCACTAGTGGGAAGGTAGAACTAGCATACTGTTACCGATTTCCCTCGAGTGGGGACAACCGTTATATTTGACTTCTTGCGAAGAAGTCCACAATTATACCGATTACAAAATCTGTATTGAAACCTATCAAAATATGAATACTGATATTATACGGTGGTTACCGAACCGAGCTTATAACTGAATTGTTAATTATAGTTTACTACAAGAAAAGCGTGATGGGACTGGAAATTATTTGCTGTTTCTGAAAGGGTAGTTTTATATTATTTTCTCTTTGAGATACTAGCATGTTTCTGACTTGTCCCCAAATAAAATCGGTTGTGGTTAAGTGTTAATACTCACTGAGGTAGCGACTCATTCCCCGCTATTTTTTCAGAGACAGCAGTTGACACATGCGAGCATTTCGTTAATTATAGCGCATTGGTTGACAATTCTTTGTGAGCCTCGCACTTGTTCGCGTGGGCAGAGATATTTATCAATTGTTATGGTCTTTCTTTGAATTCTTATATTTGCTCCTTAGTCATTTGTTTAGTGTCGTGAGTATTATTTTGCTATTCATCTTATGTTTAGTATTGTTTTGTAATATTAAAGTTGGAGATAATTAGTATTTCTGATAGCTATTGGGTCTATTAGTAATGATGGAGACTTCCGTTATGTTAAAATTGATAAGTTGTCATTGTTTGATATAATATAAGGATGTTTCGTTGCTGATTGAGACAGGAAAATTTTTGGGATAGTCCAAAAATAGGGGAAACTCTGTCCGATTTTCTGTAAAATTACCGATGAGGCTTACTTGGGAGCACTTGCTCCTATGCGGCGGTCACAATCCTAAATTTAGGTCGTGACAAAGTTGGTATCAGAGCTTAGACTTTAAGTCCTGAGACATTGAGAAATGTTTAGTAGAGTCTTGTTCATGGGTATGTAGGGGCCCATGCTTATGATCTTGAGGCTACTAAACATCTAGGAATGTTTTCCCTTCTTTCATTCTTTGATCGTGCATTGAGATAACTTGAGATTGACTTTGTAATATTTCTTTTTCAGATTGCTAGGACACGCACACACTCATCTACGAGCGATGGTGCGAGACGTGGTACTACCCAGGGTGGAGGTCAAGTTGGGGTTCATCAAACTAGGAGACAGACTACTCCTCAAACTCAAGTTGGGAACATGGGTCAAATCCAAGCTGTTATGCCAGATCAAGTGTAAGAGCAGGGAGTTCAGAAGGCTCCACCACCAGTGCCAGCTGTTGTACCTACTATTGACTTACCTGCAGATGTAATGGCAAGGTTATTGAATGTGTTAGATGCATTGGTGCCTACTCAAGGAGGAAGTTTAGCTCCTCAGGCTACTTTACAGACACAAGCACCTACACACACTCAGCCTTTCGGGAATAAGGAAGTATCCTAACACGAGTTCCTGAAATTGAAATCACCAAAATTCATAGGTTCCGATAATTCAGAAGATCCTCAAAGTTTCTTGGATGGGACACTTAAGGCATCACGTGCTCTTGGGTGTTCTAGTGAGAAAGCTGTCTCGCAACATACAAACTAGAGAATATGGCTAACATATGGTATGAAATTGTATTGTTAGGAAGGTCTACAGTAGCACCACCACTGACATAGGACGAGTTCACTAAGTTGTTCAAGAATCATTTTATTCCAGACAGTCTGATGCAACAACGTGCTACAGACTTAGAGAGATTAGTTCAGACTTCAGATATGTATGTGTCAACATATAACACTAAGTTTTGTAAGCTGGCTATATATTCTCATCACTTAGTACCTATCGAAGAAGCTCGAATTCAGATGTTTGTTGATCGATTGGTTGGTCGTCTATCCACTACAGTAGCTCCATAGATGAAGACTTAATCCTACTCTGATGTGGTCGACCTTGCTAGAAAGATTGAAACCAAGGGGCGTGAAGAGCATGCAACCAGTGAATTATCTAAGAAGGCCAAGACAGGAGGGGCTTTCAATCACGACTTTAGCGAAAATAGAAGAGCACAAAACCAGGGACAACAATAACAACAAAAACAGGGTTCTCAGACAGGGACACACATGTCTTCACAGTCCACATACAGACCACCTTACAGACAGGGTAATACGGGGCCATAATCTTTTGCACATCGTAATTCTAGGTAGATATATGCAACTACTCGAGTCTTCCAGACTTGTGGTAGATCACATTTGGGCCAATGTCGTATATTAACTAGTGACTGCTTTTGTTGTAGCCACTTGGGACATCACTTGAGGGATTGCCCTCAACCTCCGAGAAATTTCAACCAGGCTTCAATTCAGTCAGCTGCACTGACTCAGACTACTCGTAATACTTAAGGTGCTACAGGTACAGGAAATAGAGGTCAAGGTGCTGTAGACCGTTTCACTGTTAATCAAGGACAAGGGAATGCTGGTAGAGGTCATGCGAGAGTTTTTGCATTTACTAGTAAGGATGCTCAGGCCTAGAATGCAGTGGTTACAAGTATCCTTTCTGTCTGTTCATTTGATGCACTTTTGTTGATTGATCCGTGATCTTCTCATTCCTATATGTCGTCATTCTTTGCTTTGAGATTTAGTAGATAGCCCGAGCTATTGAATGATCCTTTTCTAGTTGCTACTCCTGTTTGAGAGTCTCAATTATCTGAATACGTGTATTGTGCTTGTCAGATTCGGGTTGCGGGTAGAGATACTCTAGCCGACCTAATTGTACTTGATATGATTGACTTTGTCATGCTGATGGGAATGGATTGGTTATCTTCTTGCTATGCTATTGTCGGTTGTCATGCAAAGATTGTAAGGTTTGAGATTCCAAATGAACTCAGTTTTATTCTAAGAGGGAGTCAGGCTACAAAGACTTGCAAAATTGTATATTTTATGAAAGCTTAACAACTTCTGAAGAATGGTTTCTTGGGTCTCTTAGCTATTGTAAATGACACAAGATAGGAAACACTAAATATAGAAAATGTACCAGTAATGAGAGGAGTTTGTGATGTATTTCCTGAGGATATACAAGGATTGCCTCCAGTACGAGAAATAAACTTTGGTATTGACTTACCACCTGACATACAACCCATATCGATACCCTCATATCGAATGGAACCATCAGAGTTGAGGGAGCTAAAGCAACAGTACAAGATTTGTTAGATAAGAGTTTTATTAGACCTAGTGTATGACCATGGGGTGCACCAGTACTGCTCATATAGAAGAAAGACGCATCCTTGAGAATGTGCATTGACTACAGGCACTTGAACAAGATAACAATACGTAATAAATATCCTTTGCCTCGTATAAATGACATGTTTGATCAATTACAACGAGCTCCCATCTTTTCAAAGGTTGACCTCCGTTCGGGTTATCATCAAATTTTAATTAATAATGAAGATATTTCAACGACTGCTTTCAGGACTCAATACGCGCACTATGAGTTTCTTGTTATGCCTTTCGGAGTGACTAATGCTCCACCGGCATTCATGGACTTAATGAATAGGGTGGTAAAGTCGTTTCTAGATAGATTTGTAATAGTATTTATTGATGATATTCCGATATATTCTCGTAGCCAAGGAGAACACGAGAATCATCTTAGCACTGTGTTTCAGAAATTGCGAGAACATCGACTTTATGCTAAGTTCTCGAAGTGTGAATTCTTGCTAGACTCGGTAGAATTTTCGGGGCATGCTGTATCCAAAGATGAAATTATGGTAGATCCTAAGAAGACTGAAGCTATGCAGAAATGGTCCAGACCTACCACTCCTACAGAGATTCACAACTCTTTAGGCTTAGTAGGCTATTACAGGCATTTTGTACAGTAATTCTCAAGAATAGCAGCGCCTCTGACCAAGCTAACAAAGAAAAATGCGAAGTTTCAGTGGACGGAGGAATGTGAGAAGAGCTTTCAAAATCTCGAAAAATGTTTGACAATTGCACCTATATTAGCCTTACCATCAGGTTCTGAAGGATTTACAGTATTTTGTGATGCCTCGAGGATGGGATCAGGATGTGTTCTCATGCAAAATGGTTGTGTTATTGCTTATGCTTCGAGACAATTGAAAAAGCACAAGTAAAACTATCCTACACATGATTTGGAGATGGCTGAAGTGGTATTTGCTCTAAAAATTCTGAGATATTATCTATACGGCGAAACTTTTGAGATTTATACTGACCCTAAACGTCTGAAGTATATCTTTCAGCACAGAGACTAAATCTTCGGCTGCATCGTTGGATGGAATTACTTGAGGGCTATGATTGTTCTATTTTGTATCATCATGGAAAAGCCAATGTGGTGGCTGATGCATTGAGTAGAAAATCAGTGGGGAGTTTGGCACAAATAGCCCCTGCAAATAGACTATTGGCTAGAGATATTCAGAGACTAGAAGATACATGTATCAAATTTAGTGTCGGAAATTCAGAGCCATTGTTGGCTTTTGCTTAGGCTAAGTCTTAATTAGTTGAGGGCATTAAGGCCACCCAATACAAGGATGGACGAATATACAGATATAGAGATGAGGCCTTAGCTGATTAAAGCAAGGATATGATTGTTGAAAGTGATGGTGTTCTTCGAGTGTGGTGACAGGCTATGTGTAACAGACGTAGATGGGTTGAGACATGCTGTTAATAAAGAAGATCACAACAATAAATACAATATACATCTTGGATCCACAAAAATGTACGATGACCTGATGCAATTTTGTTAGTGGGAAGGTATGAAGAAAGATGTTGCTAACTTAGTTTCTAGTTGTTTAACTTGTTAGCAGGTCAAGGCTGAGCATCAGCAACCCGTAGGGCTACAACAACAAATTGAGATTCCAGAGTGGAAATGGGAAAAAATTACTATGGATTTCGTCACTAGGCTACCACGACCCTTAGAGGTTATGAATCAATATGGGTGATTGTAGACCGATTGACGAAATCAACACACTTTTTTACCGATGAAGACTATATATGGTGGAGTCAGGTATGCAAATATATTTTTGAATGAAATTTTCTTATTTCACGGAGTTCTAATATCCATAATCTCTGCTAGAGGATCACAGTTCACTTCACGCTTTTGGAAATCTTTTCAAGAAGCATTGGGTACACGAGTAGATCTTAGTATTGCATTTCATCCACACACAGATGGCCAGCCTGAACGTACTATTAAGATCTTGGAGGATATGTTGAGAGCTTTCATTCTTTAGTTTGGAGGTAGTTGGGACACTTATCTACCATTAGCTGAATTTGGCTACAACAATAGCTTCCAATCAAGTATTCAAATGGCACCGTACAAAGCATTGTATGGTAGAAGGTGTCGTTCTCCTATCGAATGGTTTGAAGCTGGCGAGACTAACTTATAGGGACCCGACCTAGTAAAAAAACTATGCACAAGGTCAAGTTCATCAGACAAAGATTGCTTGGAGCTCACAGTAGACAGAAGTCTTATGCTGATAAGAGAAGAAGAGATTTAGTATTCACAATTTGAGATAAAGTATTCAACGAGTCTCCCTTATGAAAGGTGTAATGCGGTTAGGGAAAAGAGGCAAGTTGAGCCCCAGGTTTATAGGACTGTCTGAGATACTAGACCGAGTCGGAGCAGTGTCTTATCGTTTGGCACTTCCTCCCAAGTTGTCCTTTATTCATCCAGTGTTTCACGTCTCAATGCTAAGAAAATGTATATCAGGCTCATCTCAGGTGATTGAAGCACCGACTATACCACTCGATAAGCAGTTATCTTACGAGGAGGAGCCAATGTCTATTGTTGATATGCAAATAAGAAAACTACGGTCAATAGAAATAGTGTTCATGAATGTCTATGGAGAAATAATACAGTTGAAGTAGCTACTTGGGAAATAGAAGATACTATGCAAGTTAAGTACCCCCATTTGTTTCAGTCTACAGGTACGTACTTGAGTGAAATTCGGGGACTGAATTTCATAAGGTAGGGAGGAGGTAATACCCTATATTTTTTTAATAAGAGTGTATTGGTAATAATAATAATAATAACAAATAATAAGAAAATAACAAAAAAAATTAAAAAAATGAGTAATTTAGACAAAAAGAGTCGAAGCCCATTAGCCAACAAAAATAAAAGGGAAAAAAATGGATGCCCAATTAAAATAGGCAAAAGCATCTGTAGAACAGAAAAAATAAAAGAAAGAGCTAAGAAATAAAGAACGAAAAGAGAAAAGAAGAAGGACGAAGGAGCCAGAGCTATAAGTGTTGAGGAATCTTATGCACTAATTGTCTTTTATGGGTATTTCTTCAACTTTTTCTTCTAGTAGATTTGAATTTCGATTTTCTTGATTAGAAGATTCTACAAAGTAATTGAAATTACAGTAGTTCGTTCACACAATTGAGAATTTTCTTCCTAAAGAACCAATAGAACTTTATGAAATTTGGAGTAAGAAATTATATGAATAGGTTGGAGTTGATAAATTAGTAATTACTCATATGGGGATAAATAGAAATCCAAAAACAAAGATCCAAATGTGAACCCCGATGATTGGGTATTCTTAAATAACTATGAATTAGCCTAAATAAGGAAATTAACATGAGATCTATATTATGTAATTATAGATTGATTGGAGGAAATTGTACGAATTGCTTGACGAAGAAGTTGGTGTTTCAGCATGAGTATTGTGAGTAGTAATCTTACCATAGTTTTGTATTTTCATAACTTGCATGATTTACACGTAATTTCTATTATGAATATGTTACTGTTTATTTTAAGTTTCATGTGGGACAAGTCTTTTATTTGATATGATACTGAAATAGTTATTTGAGATGAATACCATGATTTTAAACATTTTTGCTATCGCTAGATCTGTTTTACCGTTACTTGAATTTACCGTTATTGAAAAGAAATTATATGATTTGATAAGAACCAAAATTACCTATATTGTTTTAAAATATTTTCACGAGTATATAGGGATTATAGAGACAAGTATAAATAGGAGTAGACATTGAAAAATCTCTAGCTAACGACAGTTTCGTTAGATATGGTGTACCTTGTAACTACCGATTAGTGTAATAGCCCTCGCTAGTGAGAAAGTAGAAATAGCATACTGTCACTGATTTTCCTCGTGTGGGGACTACCGTTATATTTGACTTATTGCAAAGAAGTCCACAATTATACCGATTTCATAATCCGTATTGAAACCACCCAAAATGTGAACACTGATATTATACAGTGGTTACCGAGCTTATAACTGAATTGTTAATTATATTTTACTACTAGAAAAGCATGACGAGACTAAAAATTATTTATTGTTTCTGAAAGTGTATTTTTGTTTTATTTTCTCTTTGAGATACTATCATGTTTCTAACTTGTCCCCAAATAAAAACGGTTGTGGATAAGTATTATTACTCACTGAGCTAGCGACTCATTTCTTGCTTTTTTTTTCAGAGACAGCAGTTGACACAGGTGAACCTTTCGTTAATTAGAGCACACTGGTTGACAATTCTTGGTAAGCCTTGGACTTGTTCGCGTGGTTAGAGATTTTTATCAATTTTAGTGGTCTTTCTTTGAATTCTTAGAGTCGCTCCATAGTCATTATTTTAGTGTTGTGAGTATTATTTTGCTATTCGTCTTATGTTGAGTATCGTTCTGTAGTATTAAAGTTGAAGATAATTAGTATTTCTGTTGCTAGTGGGTTGATTAGTAATGGCGGAGACTTCTGTTTTGTTAAAAATGATAAGTTGTCCATTGTTTGATATAATATTGGGTTGTTTAGTTGCTAATTGAGACAGGAAAATTTTTAGGATAGTCCAAAAAAAGGGGACACTCTGTTCGATTTTCTGTAAAATTACCGATGAGGCTACTTGGGAGAACTTGCTCCTAAGCGCCGGTCACAATCCTAAATTTGGGTTGTGACAGCCAATGTGGTCAAAACCCAAAGTTCGAACTAAAATTTGCTTACCCAGTCCCCCACGAATCCAATTATGTCATTAGTTTTGAAATCGTACCTCGACTTTAGGTTGAACCACCAATTTTAGCGAAACCCTAGGTCCTACCCAATATACCCAAATTTTCCCATTAAAATCTTCGATTTGACGTTTAAATTATGTTAAAAGGTGTTAATGAGAGAATAAAATGAGTTAGAAATCACTTACCAATCGTTTTGAAGAAGAAGAATTGCTTAGAAAAATACCTCTCATGTTTTGGGGTCTTGAAAAGTGAGAAATGACTGAAAATCCCATGTATTTATAGTCTCTGATGCCCCAACGTGGACCTCACAAAAAGGACCGCGGTCGTGCTGGGCTACTGGAAAACCCGCTATTCTTTGAAACCCCTTGCGTGAATGCGCAAAAAGCACCAGGGCCGCTCTGGTGGAACTGAAAACTGTGGACTCTCTCAAGTTTGCCATGCATACCGCACAAGGACGACTGGGGCCGCGCAGCACACACCTTGGACCGCGCTAAGGTGACCGCGGGCATGCTGGAGCCTGCAACTTTTCTTGACCAGCAATATCTGGTGTTTTTAAGTCTAAGACCTCCCGGAACCTACTCGAAACTCATCCAAGCCCTCGAGGCTCCAAATCAAATATACGCACAACCTCCAGTACACCTTACAAACTCAACCGCGTGATCAAATCGCCAAATAATATCATATACATCAAATCAAGCCTCAATGCTCATGATTCCTTCTCAATTTTTTCATAAGACCTAAAATTTCCATTTCGGGTCCAAAACATGTCAAACGACGTTTGTTCTCAACCAACTTTTATAGAAAGTACCTAAATCATATATAAGACTTGTACTGGGCGCCGGAACCAAAATACGGGACCGATACCTTAGCCTTCTCATCAAATTTCGTTTCCCTTTTCCTTAATTATTTCCAGAAAATAATTTTACATAAAAATGTATTTCTCGGACTTGAGACCTCGGAATTTGATTCTGGGCATCCGCTCAAGTCCCATATTTTCCCACGGTCCCTCCAAACCATCGAATTATGTTTCCGGGTCAGTTTACCAAAACACATTGACCGAAGTAAAATTTATTTAATTTTGTATTAAAATTTAGCATTTTTCTCACATAACTCATATTTAAGTTTTTCGGTTACACACTGGGACTGCGCATGTAAATAGAAGAAACTCGAGAGGAGGTTTTAAGGCCTCGGAAGTACATAATAGAAAATAAATAAGTGATGACCCCATTGGGTCGTCACATCGTCCACCATTAAACCAATCATTTGTCCTCGAACGGAAAAAAGAAAGAAGTACCTGAGTCCGAAAAAAAGTTAGGATAATGGCTCCGCATATAAGACTCGGACTCCCAGGTCTATGCCTCAGGAGGCTGACCTCTCCATTGGACACGAACAGAAGGATATCTGTTGGACCTCAACTGACAAACTTGCCGGTCTAGAATGGCTACCAGCCCCTCCTTATAAGAAAAGTCCTTATCCAACTGGACACTGCTGAAATCTAACACGTGGGCTAGATCGCCATGATACCTCTGAAGCTTGGATGCACGACTGATAAGCTAGGTGGCAGTAGGAGTCTACCAGCCATCCCTCCCACTCGATCAAGAATCCCAAATGGACCAATGTACTTAGGGGTAAGCTTTGCCTTATTCCCAAATCTCATCACGCCCTTCAAAGGCGATACTTGGAGCAATATCCGCTCACCCACCATAAAGCTACATCTCAATCCTTTCGGTCTCCATAACATTTCTGCCTAGAGTGAGCGGATATTCTATCCATATCGATACTAAATGTTTTGCATTTATTTCCTTGACTGTTGAAAAAGTTATTTTTAAAAGAGGTTTAATCTAGCAAAGATATTTCTAAAGATTTCACAGCTTCATCGCTTTTCTCAAAGGGTTTCTGCATTGCTTCTATACATCATGTTGGTTTTCTTTATGTGATTTGTTGCTACACAGTATTATTTACCTTTATTACTCATAGACTTGGAGTACTCACTTTACTCCCTGCACCATGCATGCAGATGCAGGTATTCATACACCCGGTAGCGGGTTTGGTTGATCGGAGGCAGATTTATCGCAGTTTATCATGGTGACTGTCAGCGTTCGCAGCACCGAGTTTCTCCCTTTGATTCATCATTCCTGTTTTATATATTTCTGACGTTGTAGTTGTATTTACACTCCAATAGATGCTCGTGACTTGTGACACTCCGGTTTGTGCTGTGTTTGGGTTGTACTTCCACATTGGTATGTTAATATCTGTTGTTTAGAAATTATCAAATCATGTGTTAGCCTGCTTTAGTGTTGTTTAGTCATTTGACTTCGAATTGTGGATGTGTCAGCTGGCCTAGTCTTCACGAGAGGTGCCATCACAATCGGGTATAAGTTTAGGACCGTGACATTAGCAGATACTAATGGGGCGAAAATAATTAAACCATTCCTATCCATTACATTGCCCCTTCCCTATTTTTTTAACACCTAGTAAAATTATATATTATAGTTGGTGGGATAACTGGTAATCAGGATTTGGTTCCAACCTCGGGTATTGACAACGTGGGTTCGGAGGTGATTTTGATTTTTTGGGTAAAACGTTTGGAAAAATCATTATCATGCATTCAAATTGCTTCATTTAGCATTTATTGATGTAATTAAGTAACTTGTGGCTAGATAAGAGCGAATTGGCGGTGCAATCAAGGGGTAAACTTATAATTGAAACTTGGGTTGTGTTCGAAGCATCGAGGTAAGTTTCTGATCTAACAGTAGCTTGTGGGATTACAAGTTGAGTCCTATTTGCAATTTTCTACTTATTGAGTACGACGTATAGGCATGGTGACGAGTATCAATATGTTGGAGTCGAGCATGACTGTTACTCTTAAATTGATACTTGTTGTATTCTTAAATGATACTACGAATGCTTTAGTGGGTGAGTTCTTGACAATGCGTAAAGACTTAGTTTATTTTCATGGATGTTACTTATGATTGAAGAATGGTGATAACCGAGATGAGTAGGAGTTGAGTTAAGATTGGTTATAGCTGATTCTCCTTTGTCTGGACGTATATACTTGTGCTGATGAGTTCACTTGTCGGGATAGCATGGTTTATGGTTGATCCCTTGTTGGGATGGTTATTTTTATTATTATTGACAATACATTTGGAACGGGTTGCACTCAGCAACATTACTATTATATATGTGGATAGATATGCACGCCGAAACAGATACACATGTTGATGGGGTTGCATGCCACAATTGTTATATATATGTGGATCGAGTTGCACGGCGTAACAGTTATATATATGGATCGGGTTGCACGCTGAAATAGTTATATATGTGGATTGGGTTACACTCCGCAAGAGTTTTACATATGTATCGGGTTGCGCACCGCAATAGTTTTTCTTATTGTATTTTTGTAGATATTGAATTTTCCTTTCATATTTTATTAAGTTTCCACTGGATTGATATGTTTCCCGAAGCATGTACCTCATCCTTTTAATACTATTTATTTCCCATTTATTGATCCGCCACATATTATATTACTGCACTGGTTTATATGGAGTCTAGCCTTAGCCTCGTCACTACCTCGCTGAGGTTAGTCCAGACACTTACCAGCACATGAGGTCGGTTGTGTTGATACCACACTCTATACTCTATGAGATGCTAGAGCGGTAGTTGGTCAGCAGCAGTAGCTCGGGAGCTAGCATTCAGTCCATCAAGACTCGAGGTAGTCCTGCAGGCGTCCGAAGGTTCGACATCTTCTATCTATTTAGCTATTCTGTGTTATTCGAGACATACTATATTTCTTTTGTTTCAAACCTTTGTATTTAGCATTCCTAGATAGTCCGTGAATGTCCTGACACCAATTTGTGGGGTAGAGGTAAATGTTGATTTCATATTAATTTGGTTTATTTTGTCGAAGTCTTCCCCCTAATTGCATATTCCATTGTTGTTAAATGTTTATCACTTGTTAATTTAAGTTGTAAAGAGGATTAAAACAAGAGAATTAAAGATTTCTAATTTCGTGGCTTGCCTAGCTTCTTGGAGTAGGTGTTATCACGACTCTCAATAGTGGAAAATTTGGGTCATGACAAGTTGGTATTAGAGCTCTAGGTTACATAGGTCTCACAGTTCACAGACAATTTTAGTAGAGTCTGAGGTATCGGTGCGGAGACGTTTATATTTATTGCCCCAAAGGCTACGAACTTATGAAAACTTCACTTTTTTTATTTCTGTCATGCGGTTTGGTTTCTCAATGCTAATTGAATTTTTATTATGTTCTTTCGCATATGCCGAGCACACATGCATCCTCATCTGCCGATAAGCAGCCCGAGCCCCCAACAGCAGCTCCCATAAGGGGCAGAGTGCCAGGCCAAGGTCATGCTAGTGGACGAGGCAAGGGCAGAGCTCAGCCCAGGATAGCAACACCCGTAGCAGAGCCTTAGAATGATTTCGATGACGAGTTTCCAGCCCCTACCATTCTAATGGGTCCAGCTTAGGTCCTAGAGGGGTTTATTGCTACCTCATTTCTTCAGGATGCTCTGGTTCGTCAAGTGGGCCTTATAGAGAGTGTCACTAGAGCAAGTTTACTTCCCATAGCAGCTTCCATTTCTCAGGCTGGGGGAGGAGCCTAAAATTCTGTTACTCACACTCCAGAGTAGGTAGCTCCCTGGTTTCAGACTCCAGCGCCTCAGTCAATTGGGGCAGTTAAGCCAGTTGTGGTAGCTTAGACCGGCGATGGTGTAGCCCTGTCCTCCGATGCCTTATAGAGATTGGACAGGTTCACCATTCTCTTCACAACTACCTTTAGCGGTGCATCTACTGATGATCTCCATGATTATCTTGAAGTTATCATGAGGTTCTTCAGAACATGGATATCGGTGTGAACAATGAGGTTGACTATGCTACATTTCTCTTCTCTGGATCTACCAAGACTTGGTAGAGGGATAATTGCTTAGCTAGACAGCAGGATCACCAGCCTTGACATGGGAGCAGTTTACATAACTATTTCTGGTGAAGTTTCTTCCTATTCTACAACGAGAGGCCTATCGGAGGCAGTTCAAGTGCCTTCCGCGGGGATCTATGTATGTCACCCACTACAAGACCGAATTCATAGATTTGTCTCACCATGCATTTATTATACTTCCCATTGAGAGGGAGAGAGTGAGGCGATATATTGATGGACCCATTTAGCTGATTCGTCTCCAAATGGCTAGAGAGGCGTGACTGAGAAATCCTTCTAGGAGGCGGCCAATATGGCCCCGCGAGTTGAGATGGTACTATCAAGATGGTGTTGATGGAGCAGACAAGAGAACCCGTCTTTCAGGGAGATTCAGTGACACCTCATTTGGAGGTAGAGATTCATATAGTAGAGTCCAACCTCCTTGGCCTTTTCAGTCAACTCTTCATGTTTCTCGCGCTGCTATAGGTAGCCATGGTCCTCAGATACAGTCTTCTAATAAGCAACCTTACAGTGCAGCACAAGCTCATATCAGTGCATCATTGATCTAGAAAATTTAGGGTGGTCATTTAGGTCGCTTGGGTCAGTCTCAGTTTCCTCAGCTGCAAAATATTGGTGGATGTTACGAGTGTGGTGAGTATGGTCATATACGAAGAGCTTGCTCGGGTTGGTAGGTACCTAGTCACAGCAGCAGGGTTCCCGTGCTTTGGTTCTCGCACCAGCTGTTCCACAGACCTTCTAACCTACTAGAGGTGTGGGTAGGTGTGCTAGAGGTTGGGGTAGAGGATTTAGAGGTGGAGCTCAAACAGCTAAAGGTGGAGGCCAGCCAACATTAGGTCATCCTAGGGACGTAAGTTAGGGTAAGGCCCAACCCCAATGATATGCTCTTCCAACCAGGCCCGAGGTTGAGGCTTCAAATATGATTATCACGGGTATAATTATGGATTGTGATAGAGTTGCTTCAGTGTTATTTGTTCCAGGGTTTATCAACTCGTTTGTGTCATATTGTTTTTCATAGTATCTGATTATGCTTAATGATTCATTGAGTTTCCCTGTTTATGTGTCTACAACAATGAGTGTTTCTATTGAGGTAGATTGAGTCAATCATTCTTGTGTAGTTGTGATTGAGGATCTTGTGACTCGTGTATATTTATTTTTTCTAGACATGGTTGACTTTGATGTAATATTGGGGATGGACTTGTTATCACCTTACCATGCTATCTTCAACTATCATGCCAATACTGTGACCCTAGCTTTACTAAGTATGCCTCGTTTAGAGCGGAGAGGGGCTCTTGGTAAATCTACCAATAGTGTTATCTCATATGTGATGGCTCGGCGTATGGTCAAGAATGGGTGTTTGGCCTATGTGGCATATGTTCATGATTCTAGTGTTGAGGTTCCCTATATTGATTTTGTGCCTGTTGTTCGTGAGTTTCCTGAGGTTTTTCGTTCAGACCTCCCGGATATGCCACCCGACAGGGATATTGACTTTTGCATTGATTTGGCTCTAGGCGCCAAACCCATTTCTATACCGCCGTATTGTATGGCCCCCCCTGAGATGAAAGTGTTGAAGAATAGTTGCAAGAATTGCTTGAGAAGGGTTTCATTAGGCCCAGTGCTTCGCCTTTGGGTGCACCAGAGTTGTTTGTTAATAAGAAGGATGGGTCGATGAGAATGTGTATTGATTACCGGTCGTTGAGCAAGGTTACGATCAAGAATAAGTATTCATTGACAGGGATCAGTTATCTGTTTGATCAACTTCATGGTGCTAATGTATTTTCAAAGATTGATTTGAGATCTGGCTACCATCAGTTGAGGATTAGGGTATCCTATGTCGCTAAGACAGCTTTCTCGCACTCACTATGGGTATTATGAGGTCTTAGTTATATCATTCGGGTTGACAAATTCCTGAGAAGCTTTTATGGATATGATAAACCGTGTGTTCAGGCCTTATTTGGATTCATTCGTGATAGACTTCATTGATGATATATTGATATATTCCCGTTGTCAAGAAGAGCACGAGCAACATCTTAGAGTGGTTTTTCAGACTCTGATGGATAGTTAGTTATATGCTATGTTCTCAAAGTAGGAATTCGGGTTGAGTTCAGTTGTATTTCTTGGAGATGTTGTATCAGCAGAGGGTATTCAAGTTTATTCAAAGAAGATTGAGGCGGTCAAGAACTAAACTAGACCAACATTAGCTACAAAGATTCAGAGTTTCTTGGGATTGGAATGCTACTATCGTCGGTTCGTGGAGGGATTTTCATCTAGTGTAGCCCCAATAACCAGGTCAACCTAGAAGGGTGCCCAGTTCAAGTGGTCAGATGAGTGTGAGGAGAGCTTTCAGAAGCTCAAGATAGCTCCGACTGTGGCGCCGGTGTTGGTTTTTCCCACAGGTTCAGGGCCTTATATAGTTTATTGTAGTGCTTCTTATATTAGACTTGGTGCAATAATGATGGAGGATGGTAAGGTCGTTGTCTATGTCTCACGGTAGTTGAAGATTCATGAGAATAACTATCTGGTTCATGAATTGGAGTTGGCAGCCATAGTTCACACACTGAAGATTTGGAGGCATTTTCTTTATGGCGTAGTATGTTAGGCGTTCATGGATCACAAGAGTCTTTAGTACTTGTTCAAGCGAATGGAGTTGAATTTGAGGCACAGGGGTGGTTGGAGTTGTTGAAGGACTATGATATCACTATTCTATATCATCTAGGAAAGGCCATATAGTGGCTTATGGTTTGAGTAAGAAGTCAGCCGATATGGGAAGTCTTCCTTATATTCCGGACGGTGAAAGACTGCTTGCTTTGGATGTTCAGGTGTTAGCTTATAAATTTGTGAGACTGATGTTTCTGAGGCCAGTCGTGTTTTACCTTGCAAGATCACTCATTGTGCATTATTGGAGAGTATCTGTAATCAACTGTATGATGATCCCCATTTGTGTGCCCTTAAAGACACGGTACAGCACGGATGTGCCAAGCAGGTTACCCTAGACGATGATGGAGTTTTGAGATTGCATAGTCGAGTTTGTGTACCTATCATGGATAGGTCCCAAGAGTTTTTTTGGAGAAGTCCCATATCTCCCGGTACTTTATTCATCAAGGCACCACGAAGATGTATCAGGATTTGCGGAAGCATTATTGGTGTCGTATAATGAAGAATGATATAATTGCATATGTGAATTGGTGGTTGAATTGTCAGTAGGTTAAGTATGAGCATTAGAGGCCTGGTGGATTGCCTTAGAGGATTGAGCTTCTAGAGTTGAAGTGGGAGCGGATAACTATGGACCTCGTTACTGGACTCCCGAAGACTCAGAAGAAGTTCGACGCAGTATGGGTTGTTGTTGATAGGCTGACCAAGTTAGCACATTTCATTCCCGTGGCAGTCTCTTATTCTACTAAGAAATTTGCTGAGATCTATATTCGAGATTGTTCGCCTTCATGGTGTGCCCGTATGTATCATTCGGATCGAGATACACAGTTTACTTCCTGTTTCCATAGAGCAGTTTAGCGAGAGTTGAGCGCACGGGTCGAGTTGAGCACAACTTTCTTCCCTAGACATACGAACAATCTGAGAGGACTATTTAGATATTGGAGGATATGATCGAGCTTGTGTCATTGTCTTTGAAGGCTCGTGGGATCAGTTTTTACCTTTGGCAATGTTTGCCTAAAACAACAGTTACTAATCGAGTATCCAGATGGCTCCTTATGAGCCTTTATATGGCAGGCATTGTTGGTCTCCGGTTAGATGGTTTGAGACGGGAGAGGTTGGTTGTTGGTTACGAATTTGGTTCAGGAGGCCTTGGACAAGGTCAGGATCAATCAGGATAGGCTTCGTACAGCTCAGTCCAGGCAAACGAGTTATACAGACCGCAAGGTTTGAGATGTGGATTTCATAGTCGGTGGGGGGGGTATTGCTTCGAGTGTCGCCTATGAAGGGTGTGATGAGATTCACGAAGAATGGCAAGCTTATACCTAGGTCATCGGTCCATTTGAGATTCTTGATCAAGTGGGAGAGATGGCTTATAGAATTGCATTGCCGCCGAGCTTATCCCCCATGCATCAAATGTTTTATGTGTCGATGCTTTGGAAATATCTCAGCGATCCATCCCATGTGTTAGATTTCAACATTATCAAGTTCGAGAAGGACTTGTCTTATGAGGAGGAGCTAGTAGCTATTCTAGACCGGCAGATTCATCAGTTGATATCAAAGAGTTTTCCTTCTGTTCACATTCAATGGATAGGTTAGCCTCTAGAGGCATCGACCTCGGAGGGAGTTCGATATGTACAGCCGTTGTCTTCATCTTTTGCCCGACTCATGTGTTTCCTTCCTATATCCATTCGAGAACGAATGGTAATTCTATAGGTGGAGGATGTGATGACCCAAAAGGTTATCACTTGTTTTTTAATTAAATTCTGTGTTTCGAGGCCTTGAAAACCTCTATTAGCCTTGCCTTAATTTGTGTGTGCAGTTCGGGTGCGTAGCCGAAAAATCATATGTATGAAAATCAGTGAAAATGGTCTATAAAATGAATAAATCTTACTTTAGTCAATATTTAGGGTAAATGGACCCAGACCCGTAATTCGACGGTCCGGGAAGGTTCGTAAGAAAACATAGGGCTTGAGCATAAGCTCGGAATCAAATTCCGAGGTCCAAAGCCCGAGAAATGTATTTTTAAAGGAAATTATTTTATGAATTTGTTTTAAGAAATTTGAAATGAAATTCGCTTGGAACATGATGGTATCGAACCCTAATTTTGGTTTCGGTGCCTGGTACAGGTCTTATATATAATTTAAGACGTTTCTTGGGAATCTGGTAAAAAATGGATGTCATTGAACGTGATTCAGACTTAAACTGCAAAATTGATGCTTAAAGAAGTTTTGAGAAAAATTCATTGATCATGAGATTTAATTTGACTGTTCATGATATTATTTTGATGATTTGATTACACGAATAAGTCTGTAGGATGTTTTTGAAGTTTTGTGTACACTTTGTATGGAGTTGCGAGGGCTAGGGTGAGTTTTGGATAGGTTCCGGGGTGTCTTACGCTTAAAAATAGAGTTGTTGTAGGCCCAGAGAAGTACAAGACATCTGAACAAGGCAGTGCGGTCCCACACGATATGGACTGCTGCCACATAGGGGCTTGTGCAGCCGCACTAGTTTTGGTACGGTCTATGGTGAAGAACAGTTCACTAGTCCGACTATGAAAGTCTATATCTTTTGATATACAAGGAATTTCGGGATGATTCAAAAACAAATGTTGCAGCCCTTCGTGTCTAGTGTCTAAAACGGTAAATAATCACAATTTGGACATCTGTAAAGAAGATTATGGCAAAAATACTAAGACCTTCCACTGTACAACATAGGGAGGTATGTGCGGCCACGGTTAATTTTGTACGGTCCACACAGGGTATCTGAGGGCAGTATATTTAGACGGAATTTTCAGTTATTTTTCAATTTTAAAACTCCATAAACATAAGAAGCAAGTTTTCAAATAATCTTTCTTCCAATCAATTGTATGTCGTTTTAACTAGTATTCTTCAATCGCTAACATCTTTCAACATGATTTCAACTTCAAACCAATGATTTTTATGGGGAAACATTTGGTGTTTTGGGTAAAACATAGGTTTACAAAAATTGGAGATTTGGACCTTGATTTAAGGTCTAATTTCAAAACAAATTATATACTTGAGATTGTGGGGGAATGGGTAATCGAGTATTGGTCTGAACCTCGGGTTTTAGCCACGCTGGTCCAGAGTTGATTTTGACCTTTTGGGTAAAACTTTGGAAAACTCATTTTCATTCATTCAAATTGTTTCATTTAGTGTTTATTAATTTAATTAAGTAACTTGTGGCTAGATACGACTGAATTGGCGGTGCAGTGAAGGGCTAAAGCTATAATTGAAACTTGAGTTGTGCTCCAGGCATCGAGGTAAGTGTCCGGTCTAACCTTAGCTTGAAAGATTAGGAGTTGAGTCCTATTTGCTATTTACTACTCGTTCAGTATGACATATAGGTATGGTGACGAGTATCTATACGTTGGAGTCAAGTATGACAGTGATTCTTAAATTGATACTTGTTGTATTCTTAAATGATACTACCAATACTTTAGTGGGTGAATTCTTTACAATGAGTAAAGACTTAATTTATTTTTGTGGAAGTTATTTATGATTGAGTAATGGTGATAACTGAGATAAGTAGGAGTTGAGTTAAGATTCGTTATATCTGATTCTCCCTTGTTGGGACGTATATACTTGTACTATCGAGTTCCCTTGGTGGGATAGCATAGTTTATTGTTGATCCCTTGATGGGATGGTTATTTTGATTATTGTTGACTGTATATTCGGAACAGGTAGTACGCCACAACATCATTATTATATATGTGGATCGAGATGCACGTCGTAATAGTTATACATGTGGATGGGGTTGCATGCCACAACAGTTATATATAAGTGGATCGGGTTACACGCCGCAACAATTATATATGTGAATCGGGTTGCATGCCAAAAAATTTATATATGTGGATTGGGTTGCGCGGCTGCAACAGCAATATATATGTGGATCTGGTAGGAAGTCGCCACAATTATATATGTGGATTGGGTTGCGCGCCACAACAGTATTTGTTATTGTGTTGTTGTAGATTTTAAATTGTCCTTTCATATTTTATTAAGTTTCTGCTAGATATATATGTTTCCCCCAAGCATGTACCCCCTCCATTGAAAACTATTTTTTTCCTGTTTATTTTTCCGCCATATATTATATAACTGCACAGGTTTATTTTGAGTATGTTCCTTGCCTCGTCAATACCTCGCCGGGGTTAGGCTAGTACTACAGTGTACACTCTGTGCTGATACCGGAGAAGTACTTGGTCATCAGTAGTAGCTCAAGAGCCAGTCTCCAGTCTACTGAGACCCCGAGGTTGTCCTGCAGGTGTCCGCACGCTCTGCATATCATCTAACTATTTAGTTGTTCAGTTTTCTTTTGTTTCATTCACTTGTATTTAGCATTCCTAGACAGTCCGTGAATATTATGACACCAGTTTTCGGGTAGAGGTAAATGTAGATTTCTGTATTAATTTGGTTTATTTTTTCTAAGTCTTATGCCCAATTGCATATTACATTGTTGTAAAAATCTTTATCACTTGTTAATTTAAGTTGTAAAAAGGATTAAAACAAGAGAGTTAAAGATTTCTAATTTCGTGGCTTACCTAGCTTTCTTCGAGTAGGTGTCATCACGACTCCCGAGAGTGGAAAATTTGGGTCCTGATAATAACAATATATATATATATATATTATACTATATATATATATATATGTATGTATGCATGTATGTATAAAATCACAGATGTCCGAATTTGGGGTTATTGTAGCACTCCATGACCAACCTCGAGGAGCTCGAAGTAGAAGTTGAAGTATAGCCCCGAGGTGGTTCACTCGAGGGAGGTCATCGATGATAAATATTAGAGCAGTACAAATCGATGATCGTCGTTGAAAGATAGGAAAGCTCCCAAGAACATGTGGTTGGAGCTTACCAGATCTGCAAGAGTAGTACCAATCTGAACTAAGCCATTATACATCTGTACTAATATCCTTTTCAATCATTTCTAGACATGAACTATGTTGGTATCTCCCCCCCCCCCCCATATAAAGAGGACCCTTGTAATCTTGTAAGGACTCAAATTATTACGCATTATATTCAATATAATACAACTTTCTCTGCTCTTTGCTTAAATGATATTGCTTATTCTTTTAATGTTCATTATTCATTTATTGTTCTTCATTTATTGCTCATTATTAACTGCAAAGGCTATCTTTGAGGCCTTCATTATCATTGATTCTTCAACATTAGTTCATCGCTTTTTAGCCCTATCTAGACCTCGAGGCCTTGTGACCTTACTGTTTTGCATATCTTATTATCTTTACTTAAACTTCGCACCTACTACAAAAATAAATTACATATTTTTGGGGTCACAAAATCATATAATTATAATTACCATTTTCGAGGTAAACAGTTTGGTGCCCACCGTGGGGCAAAGAATAGTAGTGATTGTTTTGGTGCTACTTTTTTGATAACACAAAGTTATTCTTTACACTATTTCTTGTCCAAGAATATTTGATTTTCGGTTAAAAAATTTCTAACTCAGCAAATGCACACGAAATCAATGGTATTGAGCTCAATGGAGAGAACGATGTAGATGCCTGTGTACCACCACAAAACCCAGGGGTAGCACGAGCACAAATCCCCATCGATATATACTCCCGCAAGACTGTGGATGTCGATGTGAGCTCTCATACCAATGAGACTGTGCACAGGGAGGAAAGAGAAGTCAGCCTTCAAATCATTTGTGAGATGTTGCAAGCACAATAAGTGGCTATTGCTCAGCTGCAAAATCAACAAATAAACTCCAAGTACAGCAGCACCGGAGACGGCTCCTCGAGACGAGCAAGCACTTGATAGGTCGAGTAATATTCGGTTAACAACAGACCCAACTATTATGAAGGTGCTCGAGGACCTCACCAAACAAATTGAATCAGGAGAAAAAAAGGTAGAGGATAATTATAAAAGAGTGGAGACAAATAATTCAAGGGTCGATTAGATCTCGGGCGCGCCCCCGATTCCGAAGGGTATAAATTTAAAAAGGTTCATATAGAAACCATTCCCACAAAGTGCGTCTCCAAAGCCCATCCCGAAGAAATTCAAAATGGCCGATGCCTCGAAGTATAAGGGGACCACGAACCCCAATGAGCACATCACCGCTTATACTTCTGATGTAAAAGGGAATGAATTAAAGGATGACAAAATCGAGTATGTCCTGTTGAAGTAATTTGGAAAAATGCTATCAAAGGGGGAAATGATGTGATATCATAACCTTTGTCTTTAAAATTAAATAGAGAGATAACGAGATGCTAAGGGAATTTGTATCTTGCTTTCAGATGGAGCAATGGAATTTCCACAACTCTCCGATGACTGGGCGGTACAAGCCAAAATTCAAGGCTTGAACGAACAAGTCTCCGTAGCTTCAAGGAAACTAAACCAAAATTTGATAAAATATCCCGCCGTAATCTGGGTGGGTATGACAATCATGTCTCACTCAAAAATCAGGGTCGAAGACAAAAAATTAGAAGTACCCTCTGGGTCAGTATATCCTAGCATATTATTAACAAAGGAACCAAGTTTTGCAGAAAGGGAGTCAAGATAAAACAAGGAAAGATATCAGTTATTTGTAGAAGATCGAAGAAATACACAAACGCATAATACCTCGAGGTGATTGAAGGATAAATAAAGGTCTTAGTTCCCAGAGACTCATGAGTAAAACCAATTTTGATAGGCACATTGTTCTAATAGAGGCACCCCGACTAACTGAGTACAACTTCCATGCTGATGTCTCTGATATCCTATTAGCCATAGGTAAAATCGAAAATAGCAGGTGGCTGAAACCTATACTATCAGACCCTTCATAGAGGATCCCTAACAAAATGTGCATATATCACGGCACACGATCATAGGACCGAGGATTGTAGATAGCATTTGGAAGCAGTAGCCCGAATTATCAATGAAGGGAACCTTCGAGAATTCATCAGCGACAGAGCCAAAAACAAGTTTCAGGAAAGAGAGGCGAGCAGGAAGAGTGAACTAGAAGAACCATAGCACGTCATCGGCATAATCGTTGGAGGGGTCTACGCCCCATAAGTACTTGCGTTTTCAGACGGTCAAAAATATCCATCATTAGGCAAACGCAAACTCGGAGTTGCATACTAGAGGATTCTCTCAAGTTCACCGAAGAGGACATCGAGACCTTGTCTCAGCCTCATATCGAGACCTTGTCTCAGCCTCATAATGACGCACTCGTAATTTTCTTTTTTTTACAAAAAAAAAATTAAATTAAAATTAAACATGTGCTTGCTGATCCAAGTAGATCAGGGAACATAATCAGGTCAAGGGTGTTGGAGCAGCTCGGACAGCTCGACCAGATTGTGCCCGCCTCTCGATCATTAATGGATTTAAAATGGCGAGCGATACAACGAAAAGGGAGGTCATCCTCCTGGTGAACGTGGCCGGTACAATCCAAGATACCAAGTTTCATGTCATTGAATGTGACACATGATATAATGCCTTACATAGAAGGCCGTGGACACGTAGTATGAAGGTGTTCCATCAACCCTTCATTAAATGACAAAATTTCCATCAAAGTATGGAATACTAGCATTGTATAAGGAGAAGCATGCAGAAAAAGAGACGTTCACGGTGCACGACATGGCACCAAAATCGATGATCTCTTCATCTAAGGAGCCAAAAGACAAGCAAACGGGCAAGCAGTAACCATAACTGACGTTCAGTTACATTCGAACGAGGGAAAGAAGGAGTGTGCCGCATCCTCGGAATAAGCAACTGAAATTTATCAAGGCCTGAATGCCGTCATTGCTAAGGTACAATTCTTTCCATTTTCATTTTTATTCTATATTAAATTATTGTAGGTGATCGATTGGAAGGAATCGAAGTGCCCTTCAACTCATAGAACTTAGGTTTTAAGGAATGTGTTGCGTTATTTTTCCCTTAGACCGGATTTTATCTTGAACGGGTTTTACTGGCGAGGTTTTTAATGAGGCAACATCCATATGCAATCCAAGAAGAACTCATCAAGTATTCAAGCCTTCTCTTCAATCAACCCAAATATTGGGGGGAATCACCCCGATAGATCACCTCTGGGAAGAAAATAAACTATGCTTAGGAGGACTTTGATATGAGAATGTAGTATTGGGTCAAACGGTAACATGAATCATGTCCATGTAGAATAGTTGAGCCTTCGAAGGCAAAAAATATGTACCCATATGTCAAGTAATTAAGGAATCCCCTTTGCTTAAGAAAACACTTTATGCCTCAAAGAAGTTCACTACTTTCCCATAAGATGACTTAAAGGCCAGAAACTCTCAAACACTCAGGGACTGTCATCAAACGGTCACTTCATCAGACCATCAAAAACACGAATTCGTAACACCTCAATCAGAAAATTTCGATAACATATGCCCTCAATAAGGCAACATCAAATCCGTAAGACACCAATGAGGCAACACTGAGCTCATAAGACCTTAACGAGGCAATTTTGAGCCTTATATGACCTCAACAAGGTATACTCTGATTGATAAGACATTAAAAAGTCATCACCCCAATATTAAGGCCAAGAAAAGGAGGTTTGGTAGTATCAGCTCCGAACAATAAAAAGGCTTTGAAAAAATTATCCTTCGATGAAAATGTTTCAAAAACTCACCCTTCAAGCGAGCCTCCGGAGGTACTTAGCTATCATCTCATGTCGAATCATAATCGAGGTTCTCGTTCGAGCCGTCAAATAGTCGGAAGAACATAAAACATGCCAAAGCATAATCAAAACGTCTCATTCTTTGGCCAAAATAAGGGAAAACTATACCCATTTTATAGGTCGCGTGGACACCAATCTAAGAATAGCCTAAGGGCCATAGCAAGAGCCTAAGAGCCAGCCTAAAGAGCCTAAGGGGCAATGCATAAGAGCCTAAGGGCCATCCCAAAGAGCCTAAAGGCCAATATGTTCAAAACTTAAGGGTCAACATTCTTGATTTAGAACTTGATTCGAGAACCAAGCCCTAAATGGTCATTTATTGTCAATTGTTTATCGAACACAACCTAAGGATTATATCTAAAAATGGAACGTATTAGACTGATTGTCAACAGGCATTAGAACTTGAAACATAAACAAAGACAAAAGTAAGTTTAAGTTTATATAAAGGAAAAACCAAAGGGTTCCTACATGGAGCCCGATTCAAAGCACAAGAAAGAAAAACCTAGTCTACCCTCGGGAATTTATCCTTTCACATTGCTGACTATGTCTCAATCGACTTCTTTGGAACCAGCTCCCTCACCGGCCTCCTTCTTATTGTCTTTGGTATCAGAAATGACGATCTTGGTATCGAACTCATCCACCTTTGCTTGCTTTATCCCCTTCGAGAGATCGAAGCCCTTGCCATGAATCTATTCGAGAGTTTTCCTTCGGGATCTGCACCGAAATTATTTATTGCTCCTCCTCTCTTGATAAAAAGCCCACCTTCTTATCAGATATTGGTCGGAACCCTTCGACTTCGGGCCGAGCTTCCACAATATCGGCCTTAATCACCAAAAGATCTATTTCAACTTTCGTAATCTTGTTAGTCTGGACCAAGTTGTTTTCTCGAGCATTAGGAAGATGTATCTCGAGCGCAGAGGACTTATACAAAGCATTCTTTTTGGCCACAACATGAGCATCTATCTGTGCCTTCATTTTGTTGCATTAAAAAGTAACCTAGTTAGCTTCGTCCCAAAGGCATTCCAATGCCTCTATCTTCCTCTGAAACTGAGATACCAAAATGTTGGTTCCCAAAGATGGGAGAAGAAACATGTTGTCCCTAAAAATTGAGGTTACATAATTCTCAAGGTTGCCTTCATAATAATTACTTCGATTCAACTTCGATCGAAGATATATCAGCTTTCTTGTCTTTTTATCATAATGAAGCTTGAGGAATTTCTCCCCGTTAAAGCCTTTACGCAGCTTAGACTCACAGTGAAACAGCTCAGACTTGAGCATTTTGAAGGCCTACGAGAAGAAGGTTCAGCTGAAAAGAAGAAAGTACGAAGTTAGAAAAAGTAGTAATGACTCCAAAACTCACAATAGAGCAGAGTCGCTGAGCTTCTTCGAAGGACAATTTTGCATTTACCGGCTTGGTCTCATCCACCTTATTGAGTAACCCGCTAGGTGGAGATACGTCAAAACCCACTGCTCTTGGAGTACCCCCGACATCCAAGAACTGGTCGCCAAATCAGGTAAAGAAGGATCTTTGCCCTTCCTCTCTCGGAAAATCTCTTCCTCTAGAATATGGGCCTCGAGCCCACCAGGATCAACAGTCTCGGAAGGCCTCCCGGTCTAAACCATCAATGTAGAATTATCCTTCCCGAGTGCATTGATGTCCATGAAACAACCGATAAATATGATATCATCATAGGTGGCAACGCCCACCTCGCACCCCCTAGCGGGCTTTGTCCTGATACTTGAGTCCTCGTCATTCGAGGGTCTCTTTCGCTTAGTGTCCTTCCTTGTCTCAAAAGTTGAAGGTTCTTCCTCCTCCTCAAAGGGGATGGTCTAACCTCAGAAACCGATACTCGTAATAAAGATATTTGTATACGTAATAGAAAGAACTCCTCAAGAGAAGGGCTATATAGCATATACAATGGTGCTTAGCTTCCCATTTCCGTTCGATAGATCTCTCCATATGCACTCATCATTAGTCGAAGCAGCAGCCAGTTTGCAGGTCCAGTCTGCAAGATCGGGACCTCATTTTGTATCCACAGCTGTGTAAAAGGAAATACAACATCCTTACGGTGTCTGGCTCTACCAAGAATACCAATAAAATATGTCACTTACACTTGAAATTCCATTTCTCAAATCTCAAGAAAGGGAAGGAATTCCGTAGGAATAATATCGACGGTCCTCACTCGAACAAACCGACCCAACCACCCTCGATCACTGTCCTCATAATCACTAGCAATAAAAGACTTGGTGAATAATCGCCTTAGAGTACTTAGACCTCGATAATTCAAGGGCCAATACAATCTGATGGGGTGGCTAAGAGTGAACTCGAGCCTAGCCTTTTCCACAAACAAGTGTCATCATCATCACGATCCGCTAGAAAGACAATTCTGAGCCAATATAACTCTATATCTTCTCTAGAACTCAAGTACGATTCGGTCGATAGGGCCCAACCTAAAAAGGTACGTTTACACATTCAGAAACGCTTCTATGTGGGCCATAATATCCTTTTCTCAGGAGGGTGTCTGCGGCCTCAACTTTTCTCCCCATCCGCAGTCTTTCCTCACATCATCCAGGTGTCTCTTTTCTATTGAGAAAATGAACCTTGATGCATGTTCTCAATATCCCGAAATGTCGAGAGGTTTCTCTATTATCGATGAAACAGTTTGAAGTTGGCTCGCGAAACACCGACAGTGTACCACCGGCCGGGTGGGGAGCATAGGTAGGCTTCCCTCTTTGTGGTAAGAAGATTTTGGGGTGGTGGCCTAGGCTACCTCAAAACAAGAAATGGAAGATGAAAAGTCAGGCAAAAGCTTTGATCTAACGCGACAGTAGAACTCGTAGGAAAGGAACTCCATTGAGAAAGGTAGATGCAAAAAGAGACAAAGCCCTTAATAGAAATAAAGCAACTATATATAAGAAGAGTGGTGACTATTCATTAACTTTGATAGTTAATCGGCTCTGACAAAGAAATTATGACTTTTTGGGAAAATGTACCGACAGGGCCAATTTGGTCATTTCACGATCATATCACAAGAATAATGATACCACATAGTGTTCGAAGAATCAAGGAGTCAAATAGATCCCTTACCAATCATGCCCCAAGGTCCTCTGTTACTCCAAGATCGAGCTTGAAAGAGTTAAATTCAGGTCTGAGGCTTGACAATGGGATGAATACTTAAAGGCGAAGCTTAGAAGGCATTAAAAAAAATCCTTTTCATTCCAAAAAATATTTACAAAACTCACGCAAGGAGTACACATACAGAAGAAGAACTGAAAAGAGATAGGGTTGCCAAGCCTTCATCTTCACTACTCCCGAGCCGCTCGAAGAGCCCTCGTGTGAAGTTGTTGGATCTATCGATTCCTCTTCCAAGGAATTCGCTTCTTCGATCTAGGAAGAGAGGTCGAAACCCTTGGTGTTCACTTCTTGAGAGGCCTACCTTCGAGTTGCTAATCAAGCTTTTGCAAGGGCATAAGCCAGTTTGAGTTCGGCTTCAATGCATATCTCCCTCGCCCGAGCATTCACTACAGCAGCATTATCCCGATAAAAGGATATGAGTTCATCTGCTTCATACAATGACGTGGATAACGCATCAGCCGAGTCATCATAAAGGCCCTTGAATTTATGAGCCTCATCTCTAGAACATTGAAGAAGACTTTGGGTCGAGGCCAGCTCCTCTCGAAGAGTATCCCTTTCCAAGGCCAAGCTATCCTCATACTGCTTCAGCTCAAGGATCTCGACAACTTAAGCCACAATCTCTTTCTGAAGCTGCCGCACTTGAGCATCCTTTAGCTAAACATGCAAATGCCGAGTCAAAGTAATAAACACCAAGTTATGAAAATGCAAGGAAAACTCATGAGTACCGAACTACCTGCTCAATGAAATTGGCCCGCTCTTTGAGCGCTTTCTCCGTACTTGCGTGAAGGTTATTTAGTTCCTCCCCCCTTCGAGCGTGTAGAGTTTCTAGCTTGTTTGACTCCAAAGCGAGCTTCTCGAACTCCCCCTTACAATAGGTCAGTTCAGGTCGTAACTTAAAGAAGGCATGGTCGTACATCATGGTGACCTACAACACAAAGGAAAGAAGTTAGAAAAATAAAGATCAAAAGTCAAGGCACAAAGGGTTATATCATAAATAACCTATTTCTATAGCTTTGCAGCCTTTTTGACAATGACTGGAGTATCCAGATCAACATCATTTTCAACACCACCAAAAACATCTCCAAATTCTCCAAATGTATCATCCTCCCCCAGGATGCCCTCGCATTAGCAGTCTCCCAATTCTAGGCATCCCGTATTTGCCCAGGGGAAATGACGGGCCCAATTGAAGAACGCCTATGACATCAACCTCTATCGAGTTTTCTTCTAGCCCTCAAAGGGCCTTGGAGTAGGATCATCTGAATGCACCAACAAAGTGTTCAATAGCACAGGTTGTATCTTGTTTAGTGATCGCCTTGGGGACTGCATCCAAACCTTCATTGAGAGCTCCTTAATACGATGTGGGACCGCATCGGCCACCTCTGACTCCGTAGTCTTCTGCCCGGTAGTCGTCGAAGCATAGTTCTTTGTCTTGCCTTATAAACTAGTGGTCAACCGTCATCGTCTTCATCATGAAAAATCTCAGCTGCCGTCGAAGCAAGGAGCTTTGTATAGGTCCTGGGATTTTAAACCATAACTCTCTTTGATTCGGGGGCTCCGCCGCCGTCTCTTTATTTTTCTTTCTATCCTTTACGGGTTTTTGGGTCTCCTCTTCGCGAGAAGGAGGTGGTATCATTAAAATAACTTTCCCAAGGCATGCACAAGCATAAAATGTTGAACATGCCGCAAAGTAATCCATTCATAAGGAATTTACTAGTGACGACATTGAAGGCATAACATGATTGTTTGCCTCCCGTCGAGTTTTGGACAAATCATGCCAAACGCGCTTGTCATATGATGAGGTGGAGCATAAAAACTTAACCCAGCCCAGGATTTCCTTGACCGCATCGGGGAACCACATGGTGGCTATGTAACCAGAGGAGAACCAATTCAAAATAGGGAAAAGAAAGGAGTTAGTTTGAAAGAAAAAAGAGGACATTCATATAATAAAGCATTCTAGGTTTAACGACACTTATGTCTCATGTTCCATACCTCAGGGAATGGCAACTTCCTGGCAGGGATGAGGTCTGAAGTCCTGACTCAAACGAAGCGACTCATCCACCCTGGGTCTTTATCTTCGTCAGTATTGGCAAAAAATGCTTTGACGGATCGATTTCGTAGCTTGCTGAATCCCCCTCGATAGAGGCAAGGGCTAAACAATCTAATCAGATGATCGAGGGGTGAAAGACATCCCATCGATCATGTTCCATAAATGTCTAATCAGTTAAATGATTCTACAAAATGAGGGGTAAACTTGGCCAAGTTTCACTCGATATTCTCGGAAAAAATCATGGATCACCGGGTCAATCAGTATAGAAGAAGAATCTACAATGGCTAAAGTAAAAGGATATGTATACACACTGACGAAAGCAGGCTTATGTGTAGATATATCCTCTTCTGATGAAGAGATCTCCACATGTACCGCCTATCCCCTGTGGCAATCCATTTTCACCTTCTCTATGTCAGTTATTGAACAGACATACCGAGACATGGCCTCACATCGGCCAGGTGTCAAAGAAGGTTTTTCAACTTTGACATTATAGGATATATCAAAAGACCGCGGAACATACTCCTCAACGTTGGGAGGCACTACCCTTTTGCTCCTAGACGAATGTGACGAAGAAGGATCTTCCCTTCTTTGGGCTACCGCCTTATAAGTTTTGTCTACGATAATAACGAGGTTTCAAAGCAAGATGGCAAAGAATTAAACGTAGAAGAAAGGTGAACACAGGTTACTGGTTTGCATATCTTATTCTCTTTACTTAAACGTAGCACCTTACTGCATATCCAATAACATAAAAATAAATGACATATTTTTAGAGCCACAAAATTAAATATAATTGTAATTACCATTGTCAATGTAAATATATATATATATATATATATATATATATATATATATATATGGATATGAAAATTTTAATAGTTTTATAATCCTAACTTCTAATAACAACGTCACAGTTCATTGGAAAGAAGTTCAGTTTTATATTTTGACTTCTTCAAGTTAATAGGCAACAATCCTTCTCGATCTGTAAATCACTTATTTGAATTTTGACATTCACCAATAAACATAATGAGTTATCTTTAGCCGAAAAGGCAAGGATTTCTCACAATCACAATTAGACTAGTCACAAAACACATATGAAAAGATAGGTCAATTTCAGAAGGACCTATTGCATGCATAAAGAAGGAACAGGAATTAAAATGCCTTACTTTCCCGTGAGCTTTGAATGTCAAAAGGCTTACATAAAGACTTTTCAACACACAGCTCAAACTCCAAAATGAGTAGAAAAGTTGATACATAGGACCACCATTAAAATGAATTGGCGTATTGTATTTAAGCTATCTATTTTGCATTTGCTACTTGAGTTCTTTCAAGAGAACAAGAATACTACTACTTTTATTTTCTTGTTCATTATTTGTTCGACAAACCCACGCCTTAACCGAAGCTCCTCTTTCGCTTTTTGTTTGAAATTTATCCAATAAAGCTGATAAGAGATTCTGTTATCTACTTTGATTGTCTTTACTTTTTTCTCTTTGTTGAATTGTCAAAAGTTCTGGAACAAAAGCACTGACATGTTGCAGATCATTCCAACTTTTATTATCTTTACTTCTGAGGCTTTATATCAATTTTCCCAGAAGGAATTAAAGTAATGTTTCCATATATGGAATCAACACAAAATTTCGCAAATCTCCAATAAATGTTGTAACCCACAAACTTTTGTAAGCTCCAACAAATGTTATAAAGTCTTCAAAAATTTTATAAGAAAGGCTTTCGGATGATATAACTTCACAAATTGTGTCACGACCAAAATCTGGATTGCTCATGTTTATCCAAAATACCCGTATGAGTTCATTCTTCGTCTAATTAGATAGATTAAATAAATAATGTATCATGACACTAACACTTTGTATAAGGTAAAATATGTTATGTCAGGTGATCGCATAAGGGAGCAATACGTGGAGTGGAAAGTAGGAGATAGCTAAAACCGAAGGCAACTACTCTGTCTGTTATCGAAAAGGATGGTCCTCATAAAATAAAATAAATATCTGTCATCCTGTAGCATTTAATGAAAAATATTCTACAATATTTAGTACGATGCCCGTTATAATGAATTTTTCATTCATGCCCGTCGTAACACATTTTTCAACGATGCTCATAATTGGTGCCGACTGTGGTGCATAGAAAGTCATGTAATTAAGTTGGTCCTGGCCTCTTTTATTAACGTATTCTGATTATTTTTTTAGAATTTTTTTTATAAAAAAATGGCAGATAATGGTGTTAACAACTCATGCAATCTTGAGACCCAAGGAAATCGGCCTCAGCATGTAGATTCAATTAGCGACACCCGCAATGAGGGGAGCGCTGCCATGTCTGTCCAGTGCTAACGCTACCAACAACATGTTCATGAGGAGTGATATTTAGCTTAAAGTGTGTATATATATATGTGTCTATATATATATATATATATATATATATATATATATATATATATATATATATATATATATATATATATATATATGTGTGTGTGTCTATATATATATATATATGTGTGTGTGTGTGTGTGTGTGTGTGTGTGTCTATATATATAGATATTTGTCTATATATCGTATCATATTTTACTCGTGTTTCGAGGATTTCAGATGTAAAATGTGTTGATTTATATTAACTTGGGGTTTTTTTTATGTATCGGAATCATATGGAAGAAATTGAGAGCAAAAGCTGAGAGAAAAGAGCCAAAACTGACGAAAAAAGAAAAAGTTGAATTTCAGCGGTCAAGTAGCACTCTACGCCGCCTGAGGCACTAAAGACAATGTGCACAATTAGCAAACGCCAGGGCCATCTTGGGGCACTGGGCTGGATGTTGGTGACGAGAAAAGTGTCCAACTTCTCTTGAGACAAGGTTGTTTTGGCCCTAAAAATACCCAACGCGTATAAAAATAATACTAAGCTTATTTTTAGAAGGTAGACGCCACTTTGAAGAGAAAATACACTCATAAAACATTCAGAAGCAAGGATATCATATATTTCGACATCTTTTCTTTGTATTGTCAATTTTCGAACACTTAATAATTTGTTTAATACTATCGTGAGTGTCTAAAACCCATAGTTTTAGGGTTGTGATTTATCCATGAAAATTGTTGTTTAACGTTGACTTAACCTTGATTATAATTCACCAATATATGATTGTTTCTTTAATTATAGTTAATTGCTTAATTGTATAACGAATAGTTAGGTTCTATTTACTATTTATGTTATTCGTGGAAAAACCATGTTTGTATTAGGGAAGAATTATAGAGATCATGATCTTAACTATGAGGGGTGCATATATGGTTAGCATAGAAATATACCTAGTCACCATGCTTAATGAAATATCGTATTTTTAATGTGTTCTTAATAGATTGATTTCAAAGGAATATCAGTATTAATCTATTTTGAATAGGCAAATAGTACTTTGAGGGAAGGTTATGTGAGCAATTATCGATTAATTAGCAATCATGGCTAAATTGTTTTGAAATGGAGAGTTTTCTAGAACTCAATAGGGCCGGTGAATCGATCACAACTATAGAATATTGTCTTTTTTGAATACACAACAACCATTTTACATCTTGATAATTTAGTTACTACTTAGAATTATTATTTAGTATAGTTACACTGTTGAACCTGAATTGGTTCAACTAAATAGCAATCTTGGTGAAGTTAGTGGGTAGTTGATACAATTCCCTATGGGTTCGACACTTAACTTATTATTTTATTGCTTGTACGATCGCTTATACTTGCATGTGCATTTAAGAGCAACAAGTTTCTGGCGTCGTTGCCGGTGACTTAAATATTGACTATTTTATAGTTTTGCTTTCATTTTTAATTTCATAAAGTGTCACGTTACTTGATTGTTGCTATGATCTCAGGAACCTTGATTGAATGTGAAAGGTTAGAAGACAAGATAGACTTCAAGGCTTTGATACAAACTTGATAGAACATTTCATAGGAAGTAGAGGGAAGTAAATGATACAAATAATCTTCAAACACTTGTTCAATTTTCCGTGAACAAGGTGGAGGAGCAACAAATGGTTGTCTAGGAAGCTGAGATACCTATATTGCTAATTTTACCTCTAGCATTGTGAAGTCCAAAATCACTAGGAATGTGAAGATGAAACAAAGCATGATCCAACTATTTCATGCGACTGGCAGTATATGGGTCTTCCGCACGAGGATCCGCATATATGGAACTTCTTGAAGATTAGTGATACTTAAGTCAGTAACGTAGTCACTCTAGACTATGTGAGGCTCTTACTTTACCATTCTCTCTATTGGGCAAAGCAACGCGTTGGCTTAAGGTAGAACTAACTAATTCCTTTAGATCATGGAATGATCTGGCAAAGAAAGTTTTTGCATAGTTCTTTCCTTCAGGCAAAACTGCAAAGATCAGAAATGAGATAGTTACTTTAAACTAGAAAGTCAGGTAGTCTTTATATACAGCTTGGGAGAGGTTTAATAGGCTGCTCTGACATTCATAGAAAGGATACATCCAAAGATAAAGATCATGGTAGATGACGTAGTTGGTGGCCAAGTGTTGGAGAAAAGATTTGATAGGATATATGCATTATTGAATAAAATTCTCCAATCACAATCATTATTGAATCAGATTGTTGTTATTTGACTTACTCAGCGGGATGAGTTAGATGCCATCAATATTAGTTGGATTTTTGGGTCGTAGTTGCCATATAAGAGGGTCATACTTTTTCGATGCAAGTACGACTAAGTTTGTTGAGTGATTGAGCTTGATGAGTGGGAGTGTGAGACAACGATATTGAGTACTCTTAGAGTGTGGGTACATGATTTCATCACTATGGCGCATTGTATTAGCATTTATACTTGACACACAGACATAAAGATGCATTCCCTCATGTTACACGATTTTATGATATTTATGACTTCACATGCACAGTGACATATATGCATAAAGATGTAATTTCCTCGTGCTATCCGATAATGAAACATATTATTTATTTTTGAAAGTTTTTGAGAAAATCACAATTTTTCGGATATACTCATATTTTGGTGATTTCGATGAAGGAACTAGGTATTACTTTTATACTTCAAAAGCATGACTATTTTTCGTAACCGTGAACGAGATGAGAATCATATTTTTGAGTCATTACTTGTATTGTTTTTCTTATATTGTTACAAATTGTTCTTGTATAATGGTGTTGGACTCTAACCTTTGTCCATGTTCATCACTTCTTTCAACCTAAAGTCAGGTTTGTTACTTATTGTGTACACGGGGTCAGTTGTAGTCATACTATACTTTTGCACCTTGCGTGCAGATTTTTAGATGATAATGTTACTGTGTATGACGGGACCTGGAGTTTATGACGTGCTGGTGTCTTGGCCATAACTGCCTCTTATTCTTGGTAGCTTTAGAATTTTTAATTTGTTCATGTATGTTTCAAATAGATGATGTATTTATTTCATACCAGCTTTATAAGCTCTAAATCTTAAAATCTCATGATTTGTACTACTAGTCTTTAGGACGTGTATTAAGGTTCAGTTTTTTTTCATTGCTTATTTTCTCACTAAATCTCTTTTGAATCAATTTCTTGCTATTTGGCTTACCTAGTAGGTTGGGTTAGGTTCCATCAACGTTAGTTGGATTTTTGGGTCCTGACAACCATAAATGAGGGTCATACTTTTTCGATGCAAGTATGACTGAGTGTGTTGAGTGATTGAGCGTGATGAATGGGAGTGTGAGACAATGAGATTGAATACTCTTAGAGTGGGGGTAGTGCATCGCTATGGTGCATTGCATTGACATGTATACTTGACACACTGACATAGAAAATGCATTCCCTCATTTTACACGATTTTGTAAAATTTATGACTTCACATGCACATTGACATATAGGCACAGGGATGCACTTTTCTCATGCTATATGATATTAAAACATCTTATTTATTGTTGAAAGGTTTTGGAAAAATCACAATTTTGGACTTATTCATATTTTGGTGATTTCGGTGAAGGAACTAGGTTTTACTATTATACATGTAAAGCATGACTATTTTTCGTAATAGGGAACGAGCTGAGCATCATAATTTGAGTCATTACTTGTACTATTTTTCTTATATTATTACAAATTGTTCTTGGATATTGGTGTTGGACTCTAACTTTTGTTCAAGTTCGCCACTTCTTTCAACCTAAAGTTAGGTTTGTTACTTATTGTGTACACGGGATCGATTGTACAAGTACTATAATTTTGCACCTTGCGGGCAGATTTATTGATGTTAATATAGTTGTATATGGTGAGACCTAGAGTTGAAGATGTACATGTGTTTCGGCCATAATCGCTTTTTTGTTCTTTGTAGCTTTAGAACTTTTAATCTGTTCATGTATCTTTCAAACAGATGATGTATTTATTTTATAACAGCTTTATTAACTCCAAATCTTAGAATCTCATGATTTGTACTACTAGTCCTTGGGAAGTGTATTAAGGTTCAATTTTTTTTCATTGCTTATTTTCCCAGTAAATCTCCTTTGAATCTAATTTTTTCTATTTCACTTACCTAGTGAGCTGAGTTAGGTATCATCAATGCTAGTTGGATTTTAGGGTAGGGACAACCATATAAGAGAGTCATATTTTTTAGATGCAAGTATGGCTGAGTGTGTTGAGTGATTGTTATGACCCACGATATTACGTCTCGCAGTATTATATTACGATGAAGCTACGCCTTGTAGTATTATATTACGATGATGTTACGCTTCGCATTATTAAATTACGACGATGTACCTTGTAGTTGTACGTTGAATTTATTGTAAGGTAATTGACATCAATCCAAGGAAAAGATTATTTGAAAATTATAAGGATTATGCTATTTTGAATAAGTGATGAGTACATTCGTGAAGGTGAGAGGGTATCCAAATTGGAAAAAATGTGTTTTGCCGAAGTTTGGCCTTTCTGAGATAAAATACAGCCCAAGCTAAAATACATGGTATTTATATACTAATAGCATACAAGGTACCACATAGCCATGATAGTAAGATGTGGAATTATGTGAATTACTAGTTAATATAAAAATTAACAAGTTAATTCAAATTAGTGGATAATTAATTAATAAACTTGGGATAAGCTTAACCCCTCGCCATGTGGCAGCCCATTATTCTAACCTTGTGACTCCTATATAACACTTTAAAGGCGGCAAACATTTAGTAAAGTATGTGTCATTAGTCATCAAAGTGAGGACCGCCTAAAAAATAATAAATATAATAAGGGTAACCTTATAGTCTCTTAATAATTTCAGCCAAGTTTCTGTTTCATAAATAGTACCGTGATAAACCTTGTGAGAAAGATAGTTTCAACAAAAAATGCACATTTTATAGTCTTTTGAGAAATATTTCAGCAAACATACCCTTTCATATACCTAGAAACTTTATAAATCTCTTGAGAAAGAGTTTTGACAAAGATGATTTTGCAATAGCAACGTTATTGCTTTGAGCATTTCATACGGATTATTCTCTATTTCGATCTCATCGTTACGTGTCTTTATAATTAACGTGTGTAAGAGGGTTTGTCAAGAGAACTGACTCAGGCATACTAAGGTTAACCCTTCTTTCTTTTGGCATATTCCATATGGTATAAATGAAACGAGTAAAATACGCAATTTTCATAAATAATTATATTCATAAAAATACTAGGGGTGTCTATATTCTTGATTTCCCGTGTGAATTATTATTATATCTTCTTTTTATGGGTCTCGAAAAAATATGTATTTGATAAAATTTATCTGAAAGGCATATTGGTTTTTACGGTATTTTGAGAAAATCTAATTTGACATATTTCATATGCATTTCGTACATTTATACATGTACATTAACCCAAGACTAGATTACGTTACATATGCGTATTTATAGGTATATATGTATATGGGATATGGGAAAAGGGTTATGGCGTTATATATGCACCATCACCTAATCAGCTAGTATACGTTGATGATTTGCCCATAGTGGCCAAGGTGATGTGATGGGATGCCCTCAGAAGCTTGATGATATTATGAATACATGTACCCATGCACGACATGACATTCATACCCAAATGCATGACACTATAAGTATTTCATGATTTACAGAGTTACCCAGACTTACAGGTTGAGTCATTTACTCCACGTTTCTTCCATGCCTTTCATATACTCATTTATGTTCCTTTCATTCTAGATACATTATTCGTACTGACGTCCTTTGTTGAGGATGTTGTGTTTCATACTTCCGATAAACATGTCGAGAGTCCTCCAAGTAGGCTATCAGCTCAGTGAAAGATGTTGGTGCACTCTATTTGCCCAGGAGTTGCTTGTTTGGTTAGTATAATTTAGGTTTGTATTGTTTAGTATGGCGGGACTCTGTCCCGACCTTTGTGATACCTCAATACTCTTCGGGGCTTGTAGACAAATGTCATGTATACGAATTGTATGGCTTGCCAGCCTATGTTTTGAGTTTAAAAATGATCAAATTGGCCTTATAGTCCCGTATGTAACATGTATAAGGTTTTATATCATATTGGGTACTTCTATATTGAGTACTCTTTATTTTTGTTCTGGTTAGCCCATGAGGGGCCATTTGGCCCATTTTACAATGAGAGTACGATAAGAAAGATATGGATGTTGGTACTCGGTTGAGTAAGACACCGGTATCCTTTATAGCCCATAGGTTTGGGTCGTGGCAAAGTAGTATAAAAGCAGTTCTGTCCTAGGGAGTCTATAAGCCGTGTCTAGTAGAGTCTTGTTTATGGGTGTGTTGTGCACCACACTTATGAGCATAAGGCTGAAGGGCATTTAGGACTGTCACTCTTTCTTCTTACTCTAGATCGCGTTATAGAGTTCAATTGTAAGAACTCAATTTTCTAACTTTATCTTATTCGTAATACGAAGAAGCCTACATATAGAAACACGATTAGTAAGAGATATAGTTGTGGAGAGTTGAGTTAGGGGAACTCGATTTTTGCATCATGCTTATGATAGATAAATTTGAGGTATTCAGCAGATCATTTGTGTACTAAGACGTGTAAGTTTTTTTATAAGAATCCCTCAGACAAGAATGTCTATCCACTCTTACAATAAAAAAGAATAAGAAAATCAAAATTTAGACACACGCTTGAGCAAGTAAAAGAAGTAAGGTAAAGAAGGGTACGAGGTACCCATTTAATGGAGATTAACAGTATTTACAATTGAAGCAGGGAAATAAAAGCATTTCAAGATACCTTGAATTGTAACAGAGGTATATACAAGTTGACACACCAACCTCAATTATGCTTCATGGGAGCTAACAGAAATAGTGAAGAGAAGAACGAATGTCAGGAAGTGGCTGGGGTTAAAGTAAACAAAAGTGATGGTTGGGTTTCTTGCGTTAGTTGATATTTTCGAAGGATATTGCAAAAATGCTAATAGCTCTACTTGTGAGATACCCAAATGGTGATATCTACAATAAGTACAATCAGGTATGAATATTACAAAAATAGGTACTGGAAGCCTTTAAGGGATAAATATCATCTTAGTATGGCTCTCGTCCCTAGTAGAGAAAAAATGGTTAGGCAATTCAAAAAGCAAATGAATGGAGCAAGGGAGGTAAAAGCAAGAGTTGTTCGAATACAGTGAAAGACATAGATGTTAACGGTAAATAAGAACAGAGTTCATGAGAAGCATTATAACTAATATGTGATACATATATATGACAATGGTAAAATAATAAAAATGATAATAGTAGATATGCCGGCCATTAGAAGGAAGAATCTCCTTTCGGTCGGTCATGGGGCTTCCCTCTGCCAATAATTGAGAGAAGATATTTCACTTTTACTTAGTACACTGATTCAAATTATTCAAAATAGAACTAGAAAGATCAAGGTGCGGAAGGCAAGCAACAAATCTAATCCTTTTAATAGAGAACCTAAATCCCCTCTTTCTAACCTACTTCATGTTGATCACTCTCCTTCATTCCCCAAGAGCCAACCATGGAATGGCAAAGATCAAAACCTAAATGTGCCAGGGGTTGATCGTCGAAGCCAGGGCAATAAAGATTAAGAAATTTGAGCACTGATGTAGCTAAGAGCAACCTTCATATTCAATTCATTAGGGTTGTCACCTTTTGGCAACGCAATTCTCATGCTCATAGCCAGTTAGAGCAAAAAAATCCACCTCCTCTTTCTCTTAAAACTCACCTTAGTCTCATAAATGTCCTTCCCAAATCCTAGCGTAAGGTGTATGATCCGCTGAATCCATTGCTGACTTTACCACCTCACTTCCTTTCCTTACTACGATACGCCAAAAAAGAAAAAGAAAAAGAAATTGCAACATATTAAAGAGCAATGATACAAATTATCAGTGACCTCCTACATAACATATGCGAGCCTTACATGGACAATTCGGTAGTCTTTTCAAAAGAAAGAACCGGCCACATAGAAAATCATTATAGAGTTTATAGATAAGTGAAGGAAAAGACGAATGGTGACAGGCCTTGAGAAAACAAAACAGGTATACGCCATAAAGTGATGTCCTTATTATAACAAATAAGTTCGTGACTCTAAAATGGTTATCAGAAGGAACAGTTAGTACCCCGGATTAATAGAAATTAGTATGGACTGATGAACAAGATAAACTAAATATGAATTAGGAATTAAGTGATTTGATAATAGTGAGCATCATGAGAATTTTATATTGCATTCCGGTAATAATAGAATGGACAACGGAAGAAGATCCATGATGAATTTAGAGAAAGGTCATTCAGGGAGACGTTTCCCTAAAGAGAGCAATATGAGCAAAGTTATTCTTAAGAGACTGGATGTGTTAGTTACACTAAGTGTAACGATTACAAGTGAGAAATTTTTCTATCCTTGGTACAGAAGGATTACCGCAATGTGATTAAGGGTCATTAATGATGTGAAAGGAAGCCAAAGATGAAGAGGAAAAACATCTATAGGCAGATCACCATTACAAGTCTTAGTACTCCTCTAAAAGGGGCATATGGAATGATAAAGGAAGAATGCGATAAAAACGAAAAGGGATGAAATTACACTTATTCAAATATTACCGATATGCTATGATTCTAGAACATTATGTAAGCATGATCTCAAGAGAAAAAACTAAGGGTTCCTTCCCGGAATGTTATTGATAGATAAGGAGCCAGTTTGTGAGGTAAATTAAGACAAGGAAACAACGCAAGAAAGATTACACAAAATATGGATATGAGAATGGAATGACGAGTAGTTAGTGTTGATTCAAGAAGAGCCTAATCATGACTAGACAAAAAGTTACAAACAAATCAGCAGATCATGCAAGATAAATGTAGTAAACCTCAACATGAAGAATTCAGCCTTGCAGTAATGTCATTATAGTACTTGAGATATATTCAAATAGGATTTAGGGTAGCTAAAGGCACCATATGAGTGTTACGCTGATAAAAGAAAGTGTCATTGGGAAAACAGTCAAAATATTAGTTCAGAAGCAGCCCTGTAAGGACAAGGGCATAGAGATAAGCAACTATGGATGATTATAGCCAAGGAAGGACATCAAAATGTCTGTAATAAGCATATAGTTACGAGAGTCAAGGTTTCTCCCTGAGTACTACAAAGAAAGACTAGCTGAGGAAATAAGTAAGAAGGCTTCAACCTAAGCACAATGACCTAAAGAGGAAATGGTCATGTAACCACAGCCTCACAACGATATTGTAAGCACTCTAAAGGAAAGTGGCACCTACCGTTGCTAATGACGGGAAGTAAAATTAAAATTAATATTCGAGATCATATGAGTTGCACGAAAACTCTTGAATGTGTGGGCACAAATATAAGCTAAGTATGGATACAACAAGGGGGCAGAAAGACCAGGAAAAGTAATAGCTGACACTGAAAGAAAGCTAAGGTAGAAGGAAAGAAATTATTCGATCAATGATCCAGAGTTGACTACATTATGAATGCATTTAAAGGTTCAACATTTTATACATGCAGCATATACAGTCGTAGAAGATTTTGGCATATGTTAAAGGAAGGAATTTAGACCAGATCATAAATGAAGGATTAAATTGTTAAAGGATTGTATCATGCATATTCCTCAGCACCCATGAAAGGCTGAACATAATAACTAATACCATGAACTACTAACCCGATATAAAGGTCGATCAGAAGAAAGAGGAAACTAAAATGTTACATCAACGAAGCAAATCAGGAATCAAATTATTGGACCTAAAAGTTATAGTAATCATGATTGAGAATATAGCATATTCACTCTTAATATCATAGGCGTAAGAGAGATAGAATAACAGCTATATTCTATAATAGATCTACGATATAGCTTGTTAGAAGAGGTACCAGCCTCATATGAGTCAGTATGGAGCTCCCACCTGATTGTATGGGCACAAGAGGTGCAAGTATTATAATAGAAATTCAAATGGTGGATGTGATTTATATCTGTGCGGCAGGGAGGTTGTGCAAAAGAGATAGAAGAATGTGAGGTGCTATTTAAAATTAAGGTAAAGGTGAAAAACATACGAAATACTCAAGTATAGAAGGATGAGGATGGTCCATACTTCAGGTAAAAGACTAGAAACACTGGGATTCAGTATCCAGGAATAATAGCAGCATCGTCAGTGGCATATCTTCCAGCCTGTGGTTGCTAAGTATCGAAATGTCTAATTAGAGAATAAAAGAAGAGTTAGAGATGATGTGACGTCTCGATCAATGTTCCAGGAAAGCATAATAGAATCAATCGCAAGCTAAAGTATGATAGAACGATAAGGTTTTAGAAAGACAAGAGTAAGGATAATTAGAAAATAAGTGAGAAGGTGACGAAAATAGATAAGTCTTCAAGACTAAGCCCGTAAAAATAAAGGAATTGATGGTTCCTCTATGTTATATAAAGCTCTATATAGCATGAATAAACTCAAAGGAGTCCAAGACTAGCAGCATTTAGAAGAGAAGGGATGATGTCATGGTAGCAGAATAAGGGAGTAATTGTGATAAATAAAGGATGACGTTTGTACCTTCGCTTAAGTAATGATTCGAAAAAGGAAAAAAAGGGGGAGAAAAGGATTACATGAATTGTGAAGGACTACAATACCCATATTAGGTGAGTCATATTTGGATGCTATAAAATATGGTTATGAAAGTATAGTATCACCCTAGCATCAATCTAATTACTCCTAATATCCCCGATGACACGCGAGCCCTAACGGAGGTGTTACATAAAAGATCAGGTTATCAGTGGTAGATGATGATTCAAAATTAAGGTAAATCAACAATAGATTGATAAAAGTTCAACAGGAGATAAGATTACACCATCAGTCTTAAGGATAAGCAACGAGAGTAACATGGAGTTGGTTAAAAACCTCAGTAACTATAAATCGAAGTAAGAATTATAGTATAGTATGACCTATATAGATGTAATAACTTCATACGGATGAATAAACAGACTTATGAGATGAGACATGGCACTATTGGTAAGTTCAACAATTTACCAAGAGAAAAATTTTAGTATACTCATAGATTTCCAGAGGGACAACTTTTCAAGCTCTGTATATGTTTACAAAGTAAGTCCTAGAGATTGGCTAAAAAACTAGAGAGGAAAAAAAAGGAAAGAAGAGTCGCATAAGCGCATTTACAAGGTCAAAATCGTAAAGGTTGCATGATCGATGGTAGCAACAGTTACGAGATTTGAAGGATTCCAACTATGAATCATGGTGTGAGAAAGAGGCCTAAAGGGGGAAATTCCCTAGCCTTTGAATTTATTCATAGAACAGTTGTCTAAATGGCAAAGAGCGCATTAAGGTATTCATAAGAGCTATGAGTTATGAAAATAATAAGAATATCAGTCAATATTCGAGGACGGATATTCTAAAGGGAGAATGATATTACAACCCACGATATTACATCTCGCATTATTATATTACGATGATGTTACGCCTTGCAGTATTACATTACGAGGATGTTACGCTTTGCAGTATTAAATTACGATGATGTATCCTAGTATTGTATGTTGAATTTTTCGTGTGCTAATTGACATCAGATCAAGAAAAAGATTATTTGGAGATTATAAGGATTATGCTATTTCAAATAAGTGGTGAGTAAATTCGTGAAAGTGAGAGGGTAAGCATATCAAAAAATGAGTTTCGTCAGAGTTTGGCACTTTTGGATAAAATACAACCCGAGCTAAAATACACAATATTTATAGACTAGTATCATACAAGGTATCAAATGTCCATGATAGTAAGATGTGCAAAATATGTTAAAAGTGAGTAATATTTTAAGTAAATGGACATGTCTTTTAATTATGTGAATTACTGGTTAATGAAGAATTAACAAGTTAATTAAAATTAATGGATAATTAATTAATAAACTTGAGATAAGCTTAACCACGCCACGTGGCAGCCCATTAATCTAACCTTGCAACTCCTATATAATACTTGAAAGGTGACAAACATTTAGTAAAGTATGCCATTTGTCATCAAAGTGGGGACCGCCTAAAAAATAATAAATATAATAAGATAACCTTATAGACTTAGAATAATTTCAGCAAAGTTTCTATTTCATAAATAGTACCGTGATAAACCTCGTGAGAAAGATAGTTTCAACAAAAAAAAAATGCACATTTTATAGTCTCTTGAGAAAAATTTTAGCAAAGCATTCCCCTTCATATACCTCGAAACTTTATAAATCTCTTGAGAAAGAGTTTCAACAAAGATGATTTTGCAATATCAACGTTATTACTTTGAGTATTTCATACGGGTGGTTCCCTATTTTGATCTTGTTGTTATGTGTTTTGTCACAATTAACGTGTGTTAGAAGGATTGTCAAGAGAATCGACTCAAATTGTTAAGGCTATTCCTGCTTTATTTTTGCATGATCCATATGGTACAAATGAAACTAGCAAAATACGCAACTTTCATAAATGACTATATTTATACAAATACTAGGGGTGTCTATATTCTTGATTCTCCATGTGAATTATTATTATATCTTCTTTTCATGGGTCTCGGAAAAATATGTATTTGATAAAGTTTATCCGAAAGGCATATTGATTTTTATACCATTTCAAGAACTTTTATTAACATATTTCCTATGCATTGGTACATGTACATTTATCATGATCATATGGCGTTATATAAGTGTATTTATATGTATATATATACATATGGGATATAGAAAAATGTTACGGACATTATGTAAGCACCACCACCTAATAAGCTAGTATACGTTGATGATTTTCCCACAGTGACCGAGATGATGTGATGGGATGCCCTCAGAGTATTGATGATGTTATGAACATATGTACCTATGCACGATATGACATTCATACCCATATGCATGACACTATAAGTATTTCATGATATATAGAGTTATCCAGACTTACAGGTTGTGTCATTTACTCAATGTTTCTTCCATGTCTTTTATATACTTATTTATGTGCATTTCATACTCGGTACATTATTTGTACTGACATCCTTTGTTGGAGATGCTGTGTTTTATGCTCGCAGGTTCCGATTGACAGGTTGAGCATCCTCCAACTAGGCTATCAGCGGAGCAAAAGCTATTGGTGCGCTCCATTTTCCCATAGTGACTTGTTTGGTTAGTATGATTTAGACGTGCATCATTTAGTATGGCGAGACCGTGTCCCGACCTTTGTGATACATATGTACTCTTAGAGGCTTGTAGACAGATATCATGTATACGGATTCAATGGCATTGCCAGCCTATGTTTTGAGTTTAGAAATGATCATATTGGCCTTATAGTCCCGTATGTCACATGTATAAGTTTTTATATCTGATTGGGTCCTCTATATTGAGTATTCCTTCTGTTTGTTCTGGTTATCCCATGAGAGGCCGTTTGGTCCATTTTTCAATGAGAGTAGAAAGATATGTATATTGGCACTCGGTTTAGTAAGGTACTGGGTGCCATTTGCGTCCCAAAGTTTGGGTCGTGATAATGATTGAGCGTGATGAGTGAGAATGTGGAATAGTGAGATTGAGTACTCCTAGAGTGTGGATATATGAGTTCATCACTGTGGTATATTACATTGACATGTAAACTTGACACACAGACATAGAGATGCATTCCCACATGTTACACGACTTTGTGACATTTATGACTTCACATGCACATTGACATGTAGGCACAGAGATATAATTTCCTTATGCTATCTGGTACTAAAACATCTTATTTATTGTTGAAAGGTTTTTCGAAAATCATAGTTTCAAACATACTCATATTTTGGTTATTTCAGTGAAGGAACTAGGTTTTATTGTTATACTTGTAAAGCATGACTACTTTTCGTAACTATGAACGACCTGAGTATATATTTTTGAGTAATTACTTGTATTGTTTTTTTTTATATTGTTATAAAAAGTTCTTGGATATTGGTGTTGGACTCTAACCGTTATCCAAGTTTGTCACTTCTTTCAACCTAAATTTAGATTTTTTACTTATTGAGTATATGGGGTCGGTTGTACACATACTATAATTTTGCATCTTGTATGCAGATTTTTGGATGTTGATTGTTGTTGTGTTTGGCGGGACCTGGTATTGAAGATGTACATGCATTCTTTCCATAGCTTCTTCATGTTCTTGGTAGCTTTAGAATTTTTAATCTGTTCATGTATATACAAATAGATGATGTATTTATTTCATACCATCTTTGTAAACTCTAAATCTTTGAAACTTATGATTTGTACTACCAATTTTTGGGAAGGCTATTAAAGTTCAATTTTTTTATCACTTATTTTCTCTATAAATTGTATCAGATTATTATTATTTGTCTTTCCTAGCTAGTTGAGTTAGTTGCATCACGATTATTTTGATTTTGGATCAGGAAAAGCATATAAGACGGTCATACTTTTTAGATTTATGACTGATTGTATTGAGTGTAAACGTGATGAGTGGGAGTGTAAAACAGTGAGATTATATACTCTTAGAGTTTGGTTACATGAGTTCATCGTCGTGTTGAATTGCATTGACATTTATGCTAGACACATATATATATATAGAGAGATGCATTCATTCCTTCATGTTACACGGTTGTGTGACATTTATAACTTCGGATGTACATTGACATGTAGGCACAGATATGTACTTTCTTCAAGCTATATGATAATGAAATATCTTCTTTATTGTTGAAAGGTTTTGGAGATAACCATAGTTTTTTGGACTTACTCATATTTTGGTGATTTCAGTGAAGAAACTAGGTTTATTATTATACTTGAAAAGCATGACTATTTTTCGTAACTGTGAACGAGCTGAGTATTATATTTTTGAGTCATTACGTTCATTTTTTTCTTATATTGTTACGAATTGTTCTTGAATATTGGTGTTGGATTCTGAAAATCTTTTAAGCTCATCACTCCTTTCAACTTAAAGTTGGGTTTGTTACGTATTGATTATACGGGGTCGGTTGTACTCGTACAATACTTCTGCACCTTGTGTGCATATTTTTGTATGTTGATGTTGCTGCATTTGGCGGGAGCTGAAATTGAAGATGTACCTGTGTTCCGGCCATAGCTGCTTCTTGTTCTTGATAGCTTTATAATTTTTTAATCTGTTCACGTATATTTTAAATAGATGATGTATTTATATCATAACAGCTTTGTAAACTCTAATCTTAGAAGCTCATGGTTTGATATCGAGGAAATAACATATCCTCAACACATATCAGAAGATGTTGATATTGAGGAAATAACAACCACAAAAACTGAAGACCACAATCAGCTGATAAAATTGAAACAAGCGAAGAAGAAGGATGGACAGATGAGGAAGAATATGCTGATGAGGATTAACATATTAGTTTTTCGAGCACTATTGTCTTACTGATTTATACACTAACATTTTGTTTATTGTAGATGGCAGGCAAGGTCCCAGGTATTAGTGATCATGGTAAATCTCGTGATTGAGGTAGTTGCTGAAATTCTAAGAAGGATTACAGGCCAGTAGATTCTGAGGATAGTACTACTTCGTTTGCTCCCTCCACTCCTCAGATACATCCTTCTGCTTCACAAATCAATTCTTCGATGTAGTAATTTTATCATCCTCCACCACATGGCAATAGACCGATGCCTCCGCCTAGCCCTTCATATCCATTCGCTCATACACTATGTATTCTATAACATGGCCATAGGATGATATGTCCATCGTCTAGTCCACTTGTATCATAGCTATATGGGCAACATCTGTCTTTAGTGCAAGCCAACTGCCATGCAGCCATCAGTAGTGCCACCATATGGATCATAGCCATCTAGCTTTACACTGATATGGATCACAGCTATTTTTATTTGCCACTCCATCACCACATCATACATCTCCTAGCATTTCAATACTCTGCCTTCGAGATAGTAGCTCTGAGCATACTTATACCCTACCTACCCATGCTTCTAATGCAGGCGTTGAGCCTCGTTTAGAGGAAATGCAGTATGATCAATATAATACGATCATAATCAATTTTGTAATGGGTAAGATTTATACGTTACTTGTTAATTTTTTAATTGTATAAATCTTAAACTAACTGATTTGTATATTTTTATTACTATAATACAGGTTCCACTCTAGTCACGAGACTACAAAGATAATCACCAATGCCTTTAGCAGGTTGTATAATGGCACCTATGTGATTTGGAGTGATTTTACTTTCGACCTCAAGCAGTAAATTTTCAATTAGTTTAAGATACAAATGCATTTTTAATAAATTTTAAGAGTTATAAAAATTATTTCTCCATCTAAAGTTATACATTTGATTTACAGATGAAGTGTTCATGAGAAGACCGATACAAAGAGGCAATTGCTAAAAATTTGAGCGCAAGGCCTGTAAGAGATTGTCAGACTCTTCCTCAGCTACACTAAGAAGGGTGATTGGTGTCTCCTGCATTTATGGAAGATTTTATAGAGACAGTGGGTAACTTAAAATTTTCAAAAGAAAAGTGACCAAGGAAAGAAACATCTGAGTATCTGAGAATGGTAGCTTCTTACACTATGGGATGGGGTGTTGTCAGCATGGGGATGATTAGAAGAAACATGGTAATTTCATAGAGGCTGACAATAATATTTTATAATTATATTCAATTTATTTAAAATATTTTATTTCATTTATAGGAAAAAATATGGGAAGAAAATGAATCACGATGAGTTGCTTCTACAGACCCACATTCGAAGAAGAAGAAGAACGCTTTAGATCCAGATAAATGGGTGGAGGACCGAGTTGAGATTACATATGTGAGCTTCCAAATTTCTGGTAAGTTATTATTATGTTTATAATATTATTTATATACTAATTTCATATTTTAAATGTAGAGTTGCAATAAATGTAGCTTGAATGAGTTCCGTCAAAGTCAGCAAGCAACTGATTTGAGTGAGGCAGCAGGACCTTCAAACAAGGATGCTGAATGGACTTGGTTACAATATGTCGACGGTCCAAGAAAGGGATGTCATATATCCTTCCAGAGAAATTATTTCACCGTTATATGTGTAGATTGCAAGGTATATGGACTTCACGAGTCTCTGGATAGCTCTCGGCAATGGAGTAGAAAGTCACAAAGCTAACAGCCGAGCTCAGGCATGGAAGGCTAGAGAGAAGTTAAATGATCAACAATTTGAAGGCCTTCAAGTCAATTGACAACTATCCTTCCAATTGCAGTTTTTCCATTGCTCAAATGTTGCTCCTACTTCACCTGCTGACTATGACGGTTCTTCAAGTAGTGGAGGAGAAGAAATACAAAATAGTTTTTGAGGAATTGTATTGGAAATAATTTATTGACTTGTTCTAGTTCTTATAAAATATTTTAGTTTGTTGAATGATTTACTATGATTATTGTTGTGTTCTATGTTTTGACGGGAGTTTGAACATATTTTGGTTGATTTAAGTAGTTTTGGTTGATTGAAAGTAGTATTAGCTAATTAAAAGCATTCGATGCTAAATTAGGTGTTTGATACTTGTTGATGCCCCCTTTTCTAAGGCGAAATCGGGTTTATGATATTTTTGGAGGACAACTCCTTCTCTTTTGAGAATTGGGTTTTGAATTTTGAAGAGTCACCACCTAATGATTAAAGTGCATTAGGACACTAAAGAAGGGTTTGAGTTGAAAAAACAGAGTTTAGGTAAGGGCTAGAAATTATTTCGTGGGGAAGGTGTTAGGCACCCCCCAAGATCCACTAGTGTGGTTCGCGGCCATGTTATAATTGTGACTTCACGTAACAAGTAAGCAAATAAGAGATCAAGTAGAAGGTGTTTTCACATAATGTTGCAAGTAAATTGAAATTTGAGAAAAAGTAAAGAGGACAGAAATTTTAAGGAAATATTTAAACAATTATGAAACACGTAAAGGGAAAGGGGGTCCTTGATCACATCAATGCAATACCCAGTAATCACTCCTCAAAAGAGAGGGGCTACATAAGGTATTAGCGCACAGGTCATCATATCCATATCTACCCTTCTACCATGTTAAGGTATTAAAGCGCGGAATAGTATCGTTACATATTGTATGTAGTTACCCGTCCCAATCCTGTCAGTCCCGGAGGCGTTAGGACTACTAATGCTAAATGGGAGGGAATTGGGGCTTTTCAGAGTTTAAAAGGACAAGAGTCTAAGGTGACAAACAATAACACATAAGCAATTAGGGGGAAACAAATAGTAGTTAAGGCTCACAGGCCTCCTTACTTAAGGAGAAAATTATATAGCATGACTTCAAATACTAGTTATGGTCTTAATTAATTTTAGAGCATTAGGACAAGCTGATTTATCACATATTTCCCAGATGAAAAGTCTAAATTAGGCTTGGTTTGGTTGTAATTTATTAAGAAATGACACAGTTGATTAATCACCTAATGGCTTGCCTAAGTGAGACCTATAGGCATAATATCTAAAAGTGCAGAAGGTGTACTGGTTTAAAAGAAAGGAGTACTAGTTTTATAAGCAAAAGTTCTGCAGATTTTAAACGATCTTATTTACTGATTTTAGACTCATCGAGGAAATAGACGCAGTTGATTCAACTGATTACTCCTGTAGCCATGATTTCTAAGTGTTGTTAATTTTAAATGATTACAAGACTCCTATAGATATAGTATCTAGAATAATTTTGATCATTATTATTAAATCTATGATCGTTTACCTAATGACAGGTATATGCAGATCATTACTAGACCTATGATTGTTTGCCTAAGGACATGTATATGCAAAAGTGTAAAAAAACCTAGGATCGTGGTTTCTATACGCAGAAATGCAGAAACTTAGAGATAGGATATCTATAAGCAGAAATGCAGAACTTATAGGTAGGAATTCTATATGCAAAAATGCAGAACTTATAGGCAGGATTTCTATATGCAAAAATGCAAAACTTATAGGCAGGATTTCTATATGCAAAATGCAGAACTTATAGGCAGGATTTCTAAGATGAGAATGCAGAAATTCAAGAATTCCTATGAACAAGTTTTCTACATGAATGCAGTAACCTATAGGCATGTTTTCTATGTGAATGCAAGAATCCGAAATCCTATATGCAAGTTATCTACTCTTTGCATACATTCATCCCCATCCCTTTTCACTAGCCACCCCAATAGTTATTACAAGTTATTACAGATCAAAATGAACAAGAAAAGTAGAAAAAAAATTACATCAGAAATTCAAGCTACACCCAAATAGCCTAATTCAGAGTTAAAGTCTAACAATATGAGATAAAACAACTTCCAGGATTAGATTTCCAAAAGCCTTTCTCTTATTTGGGATGTGTCAAAGTTCCCAAGAGTCTCAAAGGCCCCGGGCAGTATTTTCACCCCAAATACATTGCAGAATTAGATCATACTGCAGTGTGGAAGGACCAACACTCAAATGTCCAAGTTCAGAGGGAACTCAAGGTCCCAAAGAAAGTCTCATATGAGGGGGAAGAACTTAGGGTCCAAGAGTAAGTGCAAGTGCATAAAGAGAGAATTAGAGAAAGCCATAGCAAGCTGGTGGTCATGCCCAGAAATTGGGGGTGCTGACACACCCCTAACCAGGCCTGTTAGCCCAATCTTAGGAGTTAGGATCCTCTGTGGATCAGGTTATAACGTGTGTAGTAATTTGGATACTCCCATGCCAAAAACCTTAACTAAAACACATATAAGGGAATAAGAGGTAAGGATTCATGATGGAAACAGATAGAAGGAAAGGACATACATAGTCTAATCACTGAACAGCAATAATAAAGTAAACAAGAATGTTGGAACTATGAAGTAAATACATAGGGGTGAAGTAGAAAATTAAATCGGAACATACCAGTTTTAGGGAAAAGCAAATAAAAACATGTCTTAAAGAAGCCAAGTTACAAACAAAACAACTCCAAAAGATCTCAAGACAAAAAAAAAAAGCAGAATGTTGAAAGAGTATTGAACTCAAAGTAGTAAGTGTGTGAGAGTATTGAATTGGGGGTTAGGGATGATTGTCCTTGAGGTGTCTTAAAAGTGTAGAAGGACAGTCCCTTTTATAGTGCAGAAAACAAGTAAGAAAGGTAAGGAAATATTCATTGAAATCAATTTCTCTTTAGTTAAGAGATTCTAATTTCAATGGGTAAAAACCAATTAAGGGAACTGGTTTTGATTAAAACCTTTCCAAAGTAGCACAAAAAGGGGTAAATACATAAAACTCATTTAAGAAAAGCATCAAATGGTACATGGTTTGTGGCAAATATGGAAAGGGAATCAATCAAACGACCAGTAAAACCAAAACTACAGGTTCAATTTAAATGAACCAAGTCAAGAAAAGGTAAAGAAGGTTCAATCAAAGAAAATCAGTGACAAATTGTCAGCCTTATTAAAAGATTTCAGAATCAATCAATTAGATGGTAAAAATCTTTTGAAAGAGGAGTTTCTTCTATATAAAGCACACAAATAAGTGAATCAAGAAGGGATTGTCAAGTCATTTAGAAGAGAGTTGAATCAAAGAAAGATTCAGAATCATAAGCAAATGTGGTACAAGTACAGTTTGCATACTCAAGCGAGTATGAAAGTTCAGGGTCCCAAAGTAGAACCCTAACTCGTACACAAGAAATCAAAATTGCTAACAATCTCCAAATCCTAGAGTTTTGAATTGAGCCAGATAATAGAGATGAGAAGGCAAGCCACTTGAGAGAGGATCAAAAGTCTTTTCCAAAGACTTATAAAAAATAAATATACATGATAGAAAGAAGACTGATTAAATAGCCATTTTCCCCTTTTATTTTTAAAAATAATAAAAATTATTTTAAAGGAAAATTAAAAGTACTGAGGCAGTTAATAGTATATAAATATTATCTAAAAATATTGGATCCAATTTTACAATTATATAATGCTGTCAATCTTAAAATAGGCTAAAATTACAATTATATGCAGTTTAGCTTTAAAATGCCAAATAAATTTGTAAAAATATATAAAATTACCTGAATTATATTTTGGCGTAATTATGAGAATAAAATAAATCACTCACCAAATAATAATCTTTCGGAATAATTATTAGATTTTATACTGTTAAAATAGACAATAAATTAGTTTTGAAAATCTTTAAAAATTATGAAAAAATATCAAAACACGTGGGCATGCTTATATATGCATGTACATGCTATTTTGAAAGTATTTTATATATAAAAATTAGATAGAAAAAATTGGGTATCAACAATACTGTTTTATTATTTTAGCAGGTGGTGCAACTATATAATAGGTTGTTCTGTCTAGATATTTCCCAAAAAACGACCGATATTGGTCAATAAATATGAAAAAAATTAAATTGTTAAATTCCTGACTAGACCTACTTCAATTGCAAATGTTGAGAAAAAAATCCCAAATATTGTAAATTTCCGACCGAAGTCGGTCGATATGCCTATAATTTTCCAAAATTATCTAATTTTTCGACTGACTTCAGATGAGCATAATTGGTAAATTAAATGTGAAACATACCTTTACAGCTCTTATTCCATTCGCAGAAGTCACGTCCTATAGGATATTAGATATTAATAGTACATGAACTTGTACAGGTTCAACTCCTAAATACTACTGTGGTATACGTCCCGGAAAAAGAGAAAAGAAACAAAGGACAAAGGAAAAACAAGCATACGTCAATTACAACAAAATTTGATTATTTATTTGTTTACCTCGAAAACATAAATAACAATTAAATTAGATTTATTGTTTTAAAATACGTGATTAGATTCAATAACGATTAATAATCAAGAACAATGAAATAGAATGAAAGAAATAACTGAATCAAAATTAGCAGCAGCGATCTCGAGGTGGGTTAGGAGCAATAAGGACAATGAAGCAAGAAAAGTAAAGTAAGAGCAGTAGAGCTAAAAGACTATTCTAATGAACATTAGTCAAAAAGTAGAGAATATATTCTTTTCTTAATGATTAGATAATGTTACAAATGATTGGGGTCCTCTTTATATAATAGGAGAATCTTAAATATGAAATATTTCTATTTACAGTAGGGAATATTCTTGATACAGTTGTCTAACCGCCTAATACGAAATCATACAAGTATGTTCCGAGATTTGTTCCATGATCTTGTAGACGTAGCAGGAATCTAGCCCATTCTGTTATAAAGAGTTGTGCTTTGTTTTTGAACTAGGATCTGGTCCCTCGAGCTCGAACTCGATCTTGCTTGAGCTCAAACTTTGGACGACTCCTCGAGCATATAGATCGAAGGCATACGATCTCGACTGTACATAGATAGCCCATGCATTTCTTATAGTAAAACGATAAGCAATGATATGATCCTCGTTTTCCCGGAATCTTGTATGATGACGTCATGCCCGTAATGTAGGCGCTCGAAGTGATCGCAAATGTCATGTCGACACGCTTCCCTAAAACATCAAATACGTGCTAGTACTGGTCGGCCACTAGCGCCACCGAACTGTTTTCGCCTTTCTATAAATATGAGGCTACTCCATTGAACAAAGAATTTTATTCATTCATCGCATTTCTTGTGATTCTTTCCCTTCTTTATTTCTTTTTTTAACCATTTGTTCCCATGTTTCGAATTCGCAACCTTCGGGTCACATGACAATAACTTTACTAGTTACGTCAAGGCTCTCCTTTTCAACACTTCGATTCGAAGCAATGGGAGAAGGGCGCAGAATCCTTCCCGTATCAAAAAAGTATGCAAACTTCACCCTGCCACTCATCTCTTTTAACTTCAACCTGGTGTGGCACTTCATTCCTTTTGCTTTCCAAGGGGTGAGGTGGCACTAACATCTACTAACTTTTGCATCCCAGTTCGGTATATTGTCTCAAGGAGTGGCTTCAAAATAGTTATGCTGACAAGATCCACACTCGCCAAGTTTTTCACTATGACACAATTTTCTCCACCCGTTAAAAGTTGTCCTTTGATAGGCTATAGTCCTCTCTTTGTCTATTACTATCTCGTTTTGATGATAAATATTCTTGGATCGTTTCCCGTGCATATTGTAACCTTTCTTGTTTTTTCCTGTGGTAGAACGTGAAGCTACATCCTCTTGTTTTTCCTTCCGGTCTTTTATCTTTTGCCGCTCTACCTTAACGGATAACGGTCCAAAATTCCAACGGAATGCTCAATCTCAGCTGCTGGGAATATAGTTACATTTATCGAGGGTTCACGCCCTAAATTTCTTCAAGCACACGAACATCTCCAAAGATCAAGATGGGGTCCAGGGGAGGAGGTTCCCGAAGATGCCACTCTCGATGATGTGGCCCTAAAAGTAGATTACGTTCTTGGCTTTTATTTTTTCTTCTTTGTTCCTATGGAAGGGCCCCCTTGTAGGCGTTGTAAATGTACTTTTTTTATAACATCCTCTGTGAATATAAAGAACCTTTGAGTTTCATTTTGTTCTCATTTGTGTAATATTTTGATGGTATAGTTCGAATGATTATTTCAAGTACTGGTTTGGTCCCAGAACATAATAAACCCTTAGATTTTTATCGATGAATATAGTAATTCTTGAGCTAAGTTAATATCGATACGATGCGAGCTCGGGATATCGGGACTCTTGGGTCCAAGTTGAGTGAGAATGGGGTCTCAAACTATGTGTTTTGGCCCTTAAGACTTTCAGGATTTGCCCTTGGGCTCTTATACATCGGCCCTTAGGCTCTTTAAGTTGGCCCTTAGGCTATTTAAGTTGGGCCGATTCGGCCTCTATAGTGGCGATATAATTTTCCTCTCTTTTCGGCTAATACACTTAGTGAAAATTTAAATCATGCCTTAGCATTTGTGTCTTTTTGTACCCATTGGATTTTTTGGAGATTCGATGGATCGGAACCTTATTAATAGCTTGTTTGTGTAAATATAATCCAATACTTCTTGAGGTTTTTTTGGAGGCTAATGTTGTTGAAGCCTTTAATTTATTTTGGGGCTAGATTTATCTAAGCTCTTTTGCTTTTGCCGAGGGTAGCTGGATTTTGCCGGTTTTTTCAAAGTGTTTGAAAGCCTTTAATTTGTGGCGGAAGTTGGATGTATCCAAGACGCGTAGTTCAACGGTACCCTTTCATACGATAATAGTCTTTAATATGGAAGTAACCATTAACTTGGCTGTAACCTTCGGTTGTGTCCCTTGAACTTTTTTCCCGATGATTTTTCAAAATTGTTCAAAAAGTTAGTCCCTAAGTATATCGACCTTGGCCTTTATTTCGGGGAAATGCTTCTTTGAGGTCATATGAGTCCAAGTTTTCGATGAATCGGGCGAGTTGACTGTTGATGATAGTCCTCGAGTATTTCGGGGTTACATTTGCACTTTGGCCCTTGAGCCATTTCCCATATGATTGTAAGTGTAGAGATCGTGTAATAGTATACTTTCTTTGACACAGAAATTGTTTTTGATATAAATAGGAAGCTCATTCAAATAACTGATACATGAGTACATGTTGTCATCGAGGCTAAACTATTCTATATGGACATGTTCATCTGGCCATTTGGTCCATTACGAAGTTTCCCTATCGAGATCCTATTAGGTGTGAAGTATTTTCCTCGAAAATATGACTTCTGAGGGTAATTCCCGCCAGTATTCGAGGTTGATTGAAAAGAACCCGTGAATGCTGTTGAATTTCCTTAGGTAGCATGTAGTTTTTTCCTTCTTAAAACCTTGCTGGTAAAACCTATTTGGGAAAAAATCCGATCTAAGGTAAAATGAATGCAACGCATGCTTTAAAACAGAAGGCCTTCGCGCATAAAGGTTTCTTCGTCAGCTTCGATCGATGATCTGCAATGAGTTAGTTTTAAAATCAAATGGACAAAAGGATAAAGTTTTACCTTAGCAGTAGTATCGTTTCAGTAATGATATGTTCCAATTATTTGGAAGTTGTTCTCCTTCCATCGTGCTAAGTCTGTAACATTTTTTGCTGACAACCCCAAGGACTCAGTACGATCCTTCCCATTCGGGCCTAGTTTCCCTTTATTTGGGTCTTGAGTATTGGGTGTAACTTTTCATAGAACTAAGTCCTCGATTACGAAGTGCCGGAGATTGGTCCTTCTATTGTAGTACCTTTCGATCATTTGCTTTTGTGCAATTATACGAACAAGTACTTCTTCTCTCCATTTTCCTTTCCCATCGTCCAACCTCTTCTTTAGGTTTTGAATTATCGTTTTGTTCGTGGACTCGGCATGTCCATTTCCAGTTGGATGGAATGGTGTTAATAAAATCTTCTTTATTTTGTGGGCCTCGAGTAACTCCGTCAATTTGCTACCAATAAATTATTTTTCATTGTCACATGCAAATCTCGGCAGGTATCCTGAATCGGCATATGATGTGGTCCCATATAAAGTCAATAACTTCTTTTTCTCGAACCTTCTCAAAGTCATGTGCTCCCACCCACTTAGAAAATAATCAGTCATAAATAAAATAAATTTAGCTTTACTTGGGCCCATTGTAGAGGGTCGACTATATCCATTCCCCATTTCATAAAAGGCCACGGGGATTAGACCGAATGGAGTTGTTCTCCGGGCTGATGGATCATTGGTGAAAAATCTTTGGTACTTATCACATTTTATCATAAATTCTTTTGTATCTTTTTCTATGTTATCCTAGTAGTAACCTTCTTTGATGAATTTGCGAACAAAAGATTGGGCGCCGGAGTGATTTCCACAAGTGCCTTCGTAGATCTCTCGAAGAACATAATCAGCATCCCCCGGCCCTAACCATACCGCCAATGGTCCATTGAACGTTCTTTGATATAATGTTCCATCTTTATCTAATGCAAACCTAGAAGTTTTGGTTCGTAGCGCCCTCGATTCTTTATGGTCCGATGGGAGTTTTCCATTCTTTAGATAGTCGATATATTTATTCCTCCAGTAACACATTAAACTTGTTGAGTTTATCTCGGTGTGACCCTCTTCAACCAAAGACCTTGATAATTGGATGACAGTCCCGAGACGATGTCATCTTCTTCGATCGAGGATCCTAGATTAGCAAGTGCATTGGCCTCGCTATTTTGTTCTCGAGGCATATAATCTAGAGTCCAATCCTATAAGCGGTGCAAATTTACCTGTAGCTTATGCAAGTACCGTTGCATTCTATCCTCTCGAACCTCGAAACTTTTATTTATTTGGTTTACCACCAATAGAGAATCGCACTTCGCCTCGATGACCTCTGCTCCCAAGATTTTAGCTAGCTCGAGACCTGCAATTATGGCCTCATACTTGGCCTCATTATTAATCAATCTAGAGGTTTTAATAGATTGTCTAATGGTATCACCCGTGGGTGGCTTCCAGACAACGCCAAGCCCATACAGCATCACATTCGAGCCACCCTCTGTGAAAAGGGTCCATACCCCCAATGATGTACCCGAAATTAGCAGGAGTTCTTTCTCCACTTTGAATATGAGGCTGGCGTAAAATCGTCCACGAAGTAAGCTAGGCTTGAGACTTAATGACCATTCGGGATTTATAGTCGATTTTGTACCCACTAAGTTCAACGGGCCATTTAGCCAATCATCCCGATAACTCGGGCTTATACAAAACATTTCGAAGAGGGTAAGTGGTTAATACATATTTAGCTTTCGAGATGCACTTATTAACGCAAGTGCTTATTTTGCTAAGTGAGGGTACCTTGTTTCGGCATCGTCTAGAGTTCGGCTTATGTAATAAATAGAAAATTGTGTACCTTGTGTTTCTTGAACTAGTACCCCACTTACCTCTATCTCTGAGATAGCCAAATACAGGTAAAGTTTTCGTCTACCTTCGAGGTATGAAGAAAAGGCGGGCTCGACAAGTATTGCTTTAGTTCCTCCAGGGCTCGTTGGAATTCTAGGGTCCATGCAAAGTCCTTTTTTCTTTTTGAACAAGGAAAATAAATGGTTATTCGATCTAACGACCTTGAAATGAATCAACCGAAAGCGGTTATTCACCCTGTTAGCCTTTGCACGGCCTTCACACTATCCATGATCGTGATATCTTCGATATCCTTGATCTTAACGGGGTTAATTTCAATACCCGATCGGACACCATGAAGCCGAGGAATTAACCGAGTCGACTCCAAAGGCTTACTTCTCCGGGTTAAGATTCATGTTGTATTTCCTCAAGATTTCAAATGTTTCCTTCAAATGAGCTAAATGGTCCTCTGCGCGTAGTGACTTAACCAATATATCATCAATATATAATTCCATTATTTTACGTATTTGTTCTTCAAATATTTTGTTACCTAGGCGTTGATATATAGCTCCTACATTTTTAGCTAGAAAGGCATTATGTTATAACAATAAGTTCCAAATTTTGTAATAAATGAAATCTTTTCCTGGTCCTTCGGGTTCATCTAAATTTGATCGTACCCCGACTAGGCATTGAGAAAAGTTAGGATCCCGTGGCCAACTGTGGCATTAATCATTCAATCGATGTTTGGCAATGGGAAAGAATCTTTCAGACACGCTTTGTTAATTTCCTAATAGTCTACACACATTCTAAGCTTGTTTCCTTTCTTAGGAACTACAACTACGTTAGCTAATCACTCGGGGTACTTTACCTCCCGAATGGATCCTATTTTAAGAAGTTTGGTTACCTCGTCTTTTATGAAGACATATTTTACATCGGACTGAGGCCTTATCTTTTACTTCACCGGTTTGAACCTGGGATCGGTGTTCAGCTGATGCATGGTGATCCGGTTGAATCCCTATCATATCTAAATGGGACTAAGCAAAGCAATCCATATTATCAATAAGAAATTGAATGAAATTTTTCCTGAGTTAGGGTGTCAATCCTGTTCCCAGGTATCTTTCTCTCAGGCAAGTATTCCATAAGTATGACCTGCTTCAGTTCCTCGAGAGTTGACTTGGTTGCATCGGACTTTTTGGGGACGACGAAGGTTAGAGGAGTAACGAGATCCTCTTCTTCATCTTTGATTACCTGTTGTTCTGTCTCCATCAAGGATAGGGCTGTGATTGCTATTTAGCAGCGTGCTTACATTTGGTGCTTGATTTCTCTAAGGTCAAGGGCTCTAGTATCGGCACCACCTCCTCGACTGCAAATATCTCCTTTGTAGCATGCCGCTCTTTGTAGACTGTTGTCACCCCTTCCTATGTTGGTAATTTCATCATCAGGTGAAGAGTTGAAGGCACTGCCCTCATGTTGTGTATCCATAGTCTCCCGAGGAGTGCGTTATACCTCATGTCACCTTTGATGACATGGTATCTTGTATGGTCTCGGCTACATTTACTAGCAAGATAATCTCACCCTTTATGTTTCATTTGCCATGTTAAAGCCAATCAAGACCCGAGATGCAGGTACAATTTGATCTTGTGGGCCGAGTTATTCCACAACCCTCGGTCTGATTATGTTTGTTGAGCTGCCTAGATCCACTAAAAAGGTTTAACTTGAATTTTATTTAAAACAATAGAGATTAATAGGGCATCATTGTAGGGCTGAGATATGCCTTCTGCTTCCTCGTCACAGAATGATATGACATCCTCGGTCACATAGCTATGAATCTGATTTTCTCTTGTGATTGATACTTTGGTGCGTTTGATATCGACTCTGCCAATAATTATGTAGATTACACGTTGTGCATCTTCTTGCTCATTTTTCCTTGCATCTCTCTCCCTGAAGTGGTTTGGCTAGACTATTGAGGAATTCTCGAAGGTGACCCTCGTTGAATAAACGATCCACTTCTTCCCTAAGCTTCCTGCAATATTCCATTCTGTGACCATGCGTTCAATAATAATTGTACATAATATAGGGGTATCTTTGGGAAGGGTCGATTTGTATAGGCCTGGCCGACTTGGTGTCTTTGATTCTTCTAATGGTTGACACAATCCCTGATGCATCGACGTCGAAGTTGTACTCTGATAATTGAGGTGCCTCTGCAGTGTCGGTATGCTTATCAAATTCGCTTTTATTTATGAGTCTCCGAGAACTTTGACCTCGATCGTTTCTCAGATTGTTTCAAGGAGAACTCTGACCTTAACCGTTGTTTCTTCGATCGACATACGGTATATATCGTTCCCTGTTTAATCTCGATTCACTATTTGTATTTCTCAGGGGCTTGACCGCGAACATGTTAGGATGAACCGAACCCGAGGGGGCTCCCAACTGATCTCCCTCGACTCTAATTTTTGATTGGTAATGGTTGTGCACATCTGACCACTTCACAGGTGGATACTCAATCAAGTTTTATGTTATTTGTCGAGAAGTAATCGAGCTCCGCTCTTTCAAACCCTGCATAAATGCATGTACATCCCACGTTATCGGAGACCGGGGGTAATTCCATTCTTTCCATCTAAAACCTGGATCCGAACTCCCTCAACATCTCGTCTTTCCTTTGTTTTATCTTGAAGATGTCTGATTTCCTTGTAGCCACGTTTATGGCCCCGACATATGCTTTCACGATGGCATCTGATAACGTAGAAAATGAATCAATAGAGTTATGAGGTAAGTTGTGAACCAAATTACAGCTCTTTTCGACAATGTTTCTCTGAACTTTATCAAACAAGACTGATTCAATCCCAGTGTCAATTATATCATTTCTTTTGATCCCGTAAGTGTATGAAATAATATGCTTGTTAGGGTAGGTTGTTCAATTATATTTGGGTATGTCGGGCATGTAAAACCTTTTAGGAATAGGCATTGAAGCTGCACCTTGGGGGAATCAGTTTTTTATGAACTTGTTGGCATCTAATCCTTTCAATACTAGATATGCCCCTGGTATCTGGTCCTCACGGCAGTTATAAGTCTCCATCTTCTTATCATTGACTTTGATTTTCTTTTTCCCAAATCGGATCCTCTTATTGAGCTCTTTGAGCATAATTAAATTGTGGGGTCAGTCTTTTATTGGGCCTTTATACCGCTGGCTCAGCACGTCGATTTTTTTCATGTTCAGCTACACTTGGAGTCTTATTTTGACTTTGAAGTTGAGACATGGCGATCTGTTGAGCTTGCATCATTTCGAATTTCACTTTGAGGCTAATTCCTCCATCACCAACTCCTTAAATTCTTTGGCCACCAGGTCGGGCTTCCCGGCGTACACTCCATCAGGGGTCTGTGACTAAAACCCCGTTTAGAGCAATATAAGAACTAACATTAACCGGTTCCATGTTTGTCACTTCCCCGGGGTTTACCGGTGGTACACTTACCCCTAAATTATTGTTTTCACCAAGACCTTTGTTGTCATGAGAAGGTGCATTTTATGAGCTAGGCATGCTTCTATCAAAGAATCAAAAATACTTGATAAGAAAAAGTGTAAAAATAACATGTGTAATGAGAAACACTAAAGAAACAATCACTATTATCTTTAGCCCCACGATGGGCGCCAAACTGTTTACCTCGAAAATATGAGTAACAATTAAATTTGATTTGTGATTTTAAAGATACATGATTAGATTCAATACCAGTTAATAATCAAGAAATATGAAATATAAATGAAAGAAATAAGTGACAAACCAATGCAATTCAACAGCAGTGACCTCGAGCTTAGTGACCTCGAGGTGAGTTAAGAGCAATAAAGACAATGAGGCAAGAAAAGTAAAGTAGGAGCGGTAGAGCTAAAGGGGTGTAGGCAAAAAGTAGAGAGTATATTCTTTTCTTAACGAATAGATGACGTTACAAATGATTGAGGTCTCCTTTATATAATAGCGGAATCCTAAATATGGAATATTTTTATTTATAGCTGGGAATATTCTTAATGCAGCTGTCTAACCGCCTAGTACGAAATCATACAATCATATTCCGAGATTTGCACGATGATCTTGAGGACGTGGCAGGAATCTAGCCCATTCTGTTACAAGTTCATAGCGGTACTTTTCCGGCATACTCGACCCAGGCAGATGTTGTACTCTGTCTTTGAGCTCGGATCTGGTCCCTCAAGCTCAAACACGATCTTTCTTGAGCTCGGACTTTGGACGACTCCTCGAGCATATAGATCGGAGGCATACCATCTCGACCGTATACACTATTGACAAGCAAAAAGACGAAAAAGAAGCAATTGTCTGCGGATTAAGCTATAAAATTTGAAATATAAAATGTATTTTTGTTTTGCCGCAGCATGTCTTTATCTTAGTTTCCAGGTTATTATATGATGTTAGCTCTGAGAAGCTACCTATAATTGTAAATTAATTTGAAGGGCCATACAAAGTTGGCTTGGAAGTTGCAGAGTATTGTTTGGAAAATGAATCAGATACTTTTTTATATATAAATATTTCCTGGTAGCACAAGAATCTTCTTGATTCGATAAGCTTCCATTTAAAACTGAAAGAAACAAATAAAATTCTTATAGAGAACCAATTGTTTTCGTTTCTGCAAACACTGTGTCCCACTGTAAAAGGTTTCCTGTATTTGCTATCTTGTGTTGATAATCACTAGCTACTGTATTTTAATTTCTGCGTAATTTAAAAGAAACATTTTTAATTTTTATATAAAGAGTTTGTGGGGGTAAATGGCCACATTCCATGATAAAGTGATTACCTAAAATGTGTTAGCTTTTCTTCCATTTCCTATGAGAATCTATCTATAAAGGTAATTCTCACAATCTTAATTAATGCTAAATTCCATTCATAAAATCTTTTGCTTTAGAATATTGATCGAATAAATTTACCTGAAATTCCGATATGATTAGCTTGAATATGCTTATTAGAGTACTTATTCTCCACAATCTTTGTCTGCAAGTAATATTAGTTGCTTGCACTTTATTTGCGAATGTTTCTATAGGATTCTTTTAAATATATTGTTTTTGTGCTTTGCTCATGAGAATAATCATAAAGAGAAAAAGTTCTTGGACTGAAAGAAAGATTGCTTGTAGAATATTAATGAGAATTATAGGGTAATGCATTAAGACCTACCTTTTCATAGTAATAAAGTAATGATGGAAATAATTTGCTCCTACGCTCTACCTTTTCTTTAATACCTCTGATTCACACTGCGACATGTATGTATCTACTCAGCTATAAGGTAAAGAATTATTAGTAATGCTTTGTCTTTATTCATACACTAGTCATGTCCGAAAACGCTCACTGCTACGAACTAAAACGTTTCTGGGAAAAGGAAAAACATGTTATGACACTAATAGGTTTTCCCGAATGTAACCAACCCAACCCCCTAATTTTGATATATATATATATTTATATATATTTCGAGCATGTTTATGGTACTATTTGTGACTTGCTAAAATCGTTTGGATTGAGGCATGAAGAGTTCGGACGTGCCTTGGAATAATTTTACATTAAAATCTAGTGTTGCAAAATTGCCGCGTGCAAGTCATGATCGCTAAGTAGGAGCCGCGATCATGGACAAGAGCTGACCAATGGCCAGGTTGACCTGCCTAGCAATCGGGAAGTTGATCGTTATATGAAGCCGACTCCAGTGATCGCAACCAGGGGCGACGCTATGTAGGTCCTGGGGAGGTCAAGAGATAAATCTCTGCTGAAAAATTATACTACGTATAAGGTAAAATATTATTTATTATTGATTAAAAATAGACTTTGAACACCCTTGGATAGCTCACTGACAAATGATATTCAAAAATTTAAATACCTTTATTGAATTTTCTGACTTCGCTACTGATCGCAACGATGAAATTTAACTACCATCATGATGGAGGCCCAGTCCATTAACCTCCACAATAGCGGTAGGGCCCCAAATATAGGTATAAATAGCACGATCTAATAGTTTTTCGATTGGTAATTGAAAACATAGTCAGAGTTTATAAAGTCATTAAAAACAGACATTGTTTTGCTGAAACACGAAAAGTTCCAGCATAATATGTTGGATTATGGAGATCCTGCGTATAAACTTTCTGAACGTTATGTTGGAACTCCAGCACAGAATATTCCCAGCATTCATGTTGGATTATGGAGCTCCTCCATTTAGATTTCCTGCATACTATATTGCAACTCCAGTACCTTATGAAATTCTATCATATTACACTGGAATCTCATGTGTAAAAAATTGGACCTCAGTATATATTAAATTGAAATTTTCCCAAATTTTTAAAGGTGTTTTTGTTGAGATTATATCTTTACACAAAAAAATGACTAATTTTCTATTACTTTTGAAACTGTGAATATTTTTCAATTACCAATTGAAAATCGACTATTCTGATTTTTTTTTCCCAATATAAAGGGAACCATGTTCATAATTTTAGATTTTTAATTCCATTATTAATAGCTCTACCTCACGGTAAAGGGTTTTCAGTGATGTTCTAAAAGGCATTTTCGGCGTGAAGCCTGGGGTGAGGCGCACTGAAAATGCCTCGAGGGGTATGCTTGGGCATTAAGGCAAGTTTTTGCGGTGAGGCGTAAGCCCGAGAGACTGTTTCAAATTAAAATAAAATTTATGTCTGTAGTATAATACCTAAATTCTCAAAAGTCAACTTGTAATTAATCGATGATTTTAAAAAGAACTGAAATATCAAATTTAAAAGTCAAGACTTTTTTTTATTTCTAGAAGCCCTAATTTATGTTCTTCCTAATTCTTTATCTTGTCTGCTAGTTCATTATTATCTCCCAAAAGCAACGAACAATTAGTTTTTATTTTTTTTCTACAAATCCAAAGAAAACTCCATCTTCCTTCATATCAGCAAGTTCAAAGTTCAAATTGCAGGTTAATTTGTCATCCTTTGTATTTCCTCATGTAGAAAACTTTATTCTTTTCGACTCAAGTTACTTGTGCTAGTAAGTAGCGTATAAGGATTATTTTGACTAGTTATTAGTGGGATTGAGTGTGTTTGTGTATTTTGACTACTTACTTATAGTTTTCTTTAATTGTTATGCAATTTTACCTATTTAAAAATATTTATTGTAATTATATTATTTTATTAAATTAAATACCCATAAGGCTTAAGCTCCACATCTCGCGACCTACGCCTCGCTAAGGTATACATAAAACGCATCGCCTTATGCCCGCGCCTTTTAAAACACTAGTTTTCGACTACAGGACTTGATATTGGTCTATGGAAAGGATTCTAAAATAGACTAATTTTTGCATCCAAAGTATGAGATATGAAGTGCAAATTTATGAAATTGAACCAGTCCTAAACTCCAAAATAAGAACATTGGGAAATTGAATTACTATTAGGACTCTGATTTGAAAACTAATCATAATTATGGACTCAATGGATTGTGGATAGTACAAGGCATATTGGTTTCGGGAATTTGGTCCTGTTAACTGTGAGTAGATTTTGGCTGATACATAAATTTAGGAGATAAGTCCAATAGGCCGTTTAATTGATCTTCGTATGTCTATTCCATGCCTTAAGGCTGACTGTTATATATCCATGTCATTTGAAGGAGATTTAAATCGCTAAAGCAATTCTGGAGCAACGAAATTAATCTTGGACCGAGGTAACTTGACCTCTTTAAGGGGGTTTTCAATAAAATAAGCATGCTAATTAGCTTTAGATATATGTTATGTATATGGGGGTGACTATGCATATATGAAGAGACGATGAGAGTATACATAGGAGCTAGGATGTTATACTGGGATGAAAAGAACAGTACTGTGATTTTGATGTGACTCATGCTTTTGGTTTTCTATGCATATTGTGTATGCTAGTAAGAAATTTATATATGTTGTGATACGTGCCCAGTTCAGATATTCATGCATATCGCATATATATATATATATATATATATATATATATATATATATATATATATATATATATATATATATATATATATATATATATATATATATATATATATATATATATATATATATATTGTTCAATTATTGAGAACATGGCTCCAGATAAGTTATTGAGCACGTTTGAAAACACCATTCCAAATTAGTTATTCAGCATGTTCTAGTTTAGTTATTAATCGTGTTATTGGTCTGTACATGGCTCTATTGCGTGAGAACAGGATCCTCCCTCTTGACTCACTAACCACAAAGGATCTCGTGAGAAGTGCACACGCCTGAGCGGCACATAACATGCTAAGTGTACACAGAACAGATATTACTGCATTTACAGCCATTAGTTAAGCTTGTCTGCATGTTTTGACTACTGCACATCTACAGACCTTGGCAAATTTCTCCAATTATTTTACAAGGAATAATACGAGCAAAGCCTATAAAGAGAAACTAGTTTTGATAGTATGTAGCAGCAGTTACATGGCTGAGATTGAAAAACACCTATAATTGGTACACCTGCCCATAGAGAGTGGCGATGATGCTGAACGCTACCCGCAAGCTAGTAGCCTTGTCACTATGTTAACATCCCTAGTTAACAGTGGGGGTATTAGACATTTGTGATGTACACACAATCCGGCCACTGCCCCACATAATCGGATCGGAATCACAACACTTCCATAGTGAGAGCAGAATACCTGAGTCATGAGATAAGAGGTTGAACTGATACATAGACTAGTAAGAAATCACTATTATGATGTTCATATTACTAATGTAACTAGAATGATCAATATCTCAAAAGTTAGACGCGCATATACACATCATGGAATTAACAGCTACTACAACCACTACTATCTGTAAGATTTTTCTAAACAACTATTGAACTGTCTGTCTGCATCAAGCTTGCTTGCATTTCTGTTGAAGAAAACGTAAACGCCATTTAAACTTTGAAACATTGTGATAATTCTATGCAAGTGCTTATGTAAGCTTCAGGAACAGGCAGCAAATGAATTTATTAATGCTGTAGAAGCTCCCAACTCTTTACTCTTACTATTGGAATAATCAAGCTCCTTATTGAAGAGAACCAAAACAAAAATTCATCATTTAGACGAGTCAAAAATGGCTGTTCTTTGTTCCAAAACCATCTGCCAGTCTTTTTTCCCTAAAAGGGATCATTTGCCAGTTGTTAAATTTTTTCTGAATCCCAGTATATGTTTTTGTAAATGACATTTGACATTCAAATGCCCGATGCTAATCCCAGCAAAAGAGATGATATAATCAACCAACTCCAATAAAGCTGAACACGAGTGGATTTTGTAAGAAAAATCTAGGAGGAGTTCCTTCTTTGTGAAGAACCAACACTCAAGGATGACAATCCAACAGTATCAGGGCTTTTAAGCTGATCAAGTTGTTTCTTACCACGACGAAGTAAGTACTCAATATAGATAAAGTTCTTACGGTCAACTTGCTTAGAATTTTTGTGGAACTCAGCTGATACAATTGACTCAATTTGCCTTCTCTCATCAACAGGCTTGGAGCGTGCTGCTCTTAGGAATCCCCTATAAAGAGCAAGCACTTGCTTCTGCATCCCGGATAGCCTTGGTCCACTGGAGGCTCCCATTGCATCTTCAGGGCGAGTGATCTTATACTAGTTTCAATTATACGTAAAAAAGCAAGTTGCCACTGTTTCGGAATTCTTCTATGGACTGAAAGAAAAGAGATTGTACAATCAATTACAAGGCAGACTTGATTCAAAAACACACACAAAAGAGCAAAAAAACACTGCCGTGATTTGAACTCATATACAAGGATACAAAACAACTTCCACATACTCTTTTTCAACTTCAACTTCAAATACTCATCTTTTTTTTTCAACTTCAACCAACTATTGTCCAGACTTACTTGGAATCTACCAAGTAAACTTTTTTTCCACTCGTTTTTTCTTTATCACTGGAAAACATCAAATTCTTCATGCGGTTATGTTTCCCCGACAGATAAAAGGATGCTAAATTCACATCTATGCCTAAATGAACTGTAACCTGCCCAAGGAAACAGAAGAATAAACAAAGTACTCAAATACAGAATAGAATGTTAATCTTTTTCCTTTATAACTAACTTCGCTACAATAAATTGTCTTCCCCCACTCTTATCCCCTTCGAGATATAAAAACCGACAATTGATTGGACTGATCTTTTCCATATTCATACTATAGAATAGAGTTTAAAGACATTTCCGAACAACTACTGAAAATAGGTTTCAGTTGGATATATCATTAGTCAGACCTTGAAGAGTAGAAAGTAAAGCTCAGTTGTATGTGACTATTTAGCAGGAGTATAGTTAAAATGTTGGTGAGAACTGTTCTCACTATATTTGGCCATTTACATCTGGAAAGAGCTTAAATCTACCACTTTTTTCTTCTTCCCATTTCTTCCATTAGACTCACTCTTCTATTTTTCATTAGTAAGACCTTGATAAGTGAAAAAGTAAAACCTAGGAAGATAGAACCAATTTATCTGCAGAGTAATTATTCTGAGTATATGGCAGTTCTACTTTTCCAGTTTAATGTGACTACTTAGCAAGAGTATAGTTAAGGAATTGGTGAGGACTTTCTCTCCCTATATGTTCCCAATTACATCAGGAAAGAGCTTAATAGCCTCTTTGGCCAAGCCGTAAAAATCAGCTTATTTTGAGAAGTGTTTTTTTTTCAAAACTGCTTTTATTAAAAGTACTTTTGGTGAAAAGCAGTTTGTGTTTGGCTAATTAGATTGAAAAGCACTTTTGAGTAGCAATTAGTGTTTTGCCAAGCTGTAAAAAATTCTAAGTGTATTTTTCTCAAAAGTGCTTCTCAAAAAAGTGCTTTTGGAGAGAAGCTACTTTTTTCTACTTCTCCGAAACTGCTTCTGTTCCGCCTCAAAAGCACTTTTTTTCCTTCGAAAAGCTTGGCCAAACACCTCAATTTTTGTCCAAAAGTGCTTTTGGCCCAAAAAAACACTTTTGGCAAAAAAGAAGCTTGGCCAAACAGGCTATAAATCTTCCTTTTTCTTCTACCCATCTCTGCCACTAGATTTGCTCTTTATGCATCTTTTAGGCAGTTTAAAACAATGTTACCAACAATCTCATGTTAAAACCATAACCACCCAGTTTTTAGCCGCATATATCTATGAAAAAGGAGACCATGCATTTTAAAGTAGAAGTGAAGCTAGAAGCGGTGAGCAGCTTTTCACCCTTGCAGATCTCAGTTTTCCCAAGAATTTGTATCCTATGTCTGGGCAATGACATCTAGAAAGAACTCAACACCTCTTCTTTCTTCTTCCTATTTCCGCCGTATACTTGCTTTCTACAGCATGTTAGACCATGTAAACGACATTTAATATTTAAACCTCAGTTTTTAGAACCAGAGTACCTAGCCCCTAACTTGCTCTTGGGTACTATAATAAAAGGGCCTCTATCATCCACATATAGCTGATTCAAAGGTATTCAAGGTCTACAATGGTTCAAGTTTAGCGTGTATATTCAGCTCGCCTGGGTGATAGGAAACAGGCTCTCTGCCCTTTCGGGTAGGGGTAAGGTTCGTCTACATATTACCCTCCCCAGACCCCACTTTGTGGGACTATACTGGGTAGTTGTTGTTGTTGTTGTTGGGTGATAGCTTGCCTCAGCCTTCAGAGAATACTAACAACTAGATTACACAAGTCCTTGGAGTCTCGAGGAATATATCATCTTCTGACTAGTCACAAGGTGGTTTTGTCTCATCTTTGACCTCGAAGACTGCTGCTCTTCTCTGTAGCTTCCCTGCAAGCATATTCTCTTTCATCTAGAGAGAAGCATTATATGCTTGTAGAGTTAATTTTGACAATCTAAACTAGTTCAATGTAGTTAAGATCCTAGGACATGAAGCTAGACGTTATTAAAAATGAATCCAAGCATTCATAGCTGATGATTCAAAAGATGAAACTGAGACTTGCCTCAGGATAATTCCTATGTGATACAAGATCTGAATACCCTGATGCCCCACTGCGCAAACACCTAAAAAGTATGCTATAGGTCTTATACTATTTGCCTCAGAACATTTTCTTATATTATGAAAGAAAAAGTGGACTTCTCGATTTATCAAAAGATAAAGTTGATTTTTCAAGATTTATTGGTTTCTTGGGCTGGAAACTGCCAATAGATACGCTTCTGGCTCATCATATTAAAATTAGGAGTCAAAGAGTGACAATTCGGGCATTTTAACAATGTCCACATTGCTTTTCTACTATAAGGTACCGAGGTCTGGAACAGGGAGGTTAATCAGCCACTAAATCAATCAGACCTGGAACAGGGAGGTTAAGTACACAGATTCAAATTTCATATGCAAAATTCCAAGAAAACCTAATACCAATGTTCAATTAGGTAGACAAAACCAATTTCATGAAATCGAAAACTATGACATTGCCGTCTCGAACCTCGACATACACAGAACTCAACTTCTTGAATATTTTTTCACAAAAGTATAGCTCGATCTGTACATCGCCAAACATACAATAAACAGGGACTCAAGAGCATTTCTCAAGTCAAGCTAACAGAAATAATCAACAGGGACTCAAGAGCATTTCTCAAATCAAGCTAACAGAAACAATCTCCAAATATTCCAAGAAGATCACAAACAATGACATCAATATTTCGTACCTAAGATGACTACAAAGATCAACCGAACTGATTTAAGCACAACGAGACATGCTTCAAACTGTTGGAGCGACTAAATTGGTTCAACAAACACACAAAGAACATCTAGCGAGAGTCTAACAACTTAAATCTGACACGAACATGCCGAAACACTTATGAAAACTGCAAGCAAGTCGTCACTGACTTCATGATCCCTTTATGTGACCATGCCGAACTCGGATCGATCATATCAAACATAAGCGTTCAGATCTGAAGCGGTATATTAAAACACAGAAACAAAGTCATGTAAGGCACAGAAACGCAGTCATATCCAACCATAGTTAATCCATGCACTCAAAATTCAAAAATTCCTCCAATAAAATTTCAATTAGCTCGAATGCTCCCCAAATCGATTTAATCCTAAAACTTATCATACTTCAAAAAACAGAGGAAAGAATATAATATGGACCTGAAAGTGAGATTTCAATCTATTTCTGCTCGGAATCACCTCAAGTGAGTACAACAGGGAAAAGCCAAAAGAAATCAACAATAAAGCAACAGAACGAAGCTGAGACCGCGAACCAGTTGGCGAAACTCAAGTAGGCAACGGAAATCTCCAATCGGCGAGCGAACTCAGAACCAAACCTTAATCGAAGTCCGTCTAGAAATTTTCTCCTCTCCCTCTGTCCCGATTTTCTGTCTCTCTCGTGAGTATATGTGTGACTGTTTTTGTAAAGAAGGTGTGGGCTTGGAGGAGTGTTCTACTGAGTTTTTTCCGGCAGGTTTCAGAAGGGTGGTGTAGCTGAAGATGGTGAAGGGGTGGTGGCTGGTTTCCAGCCACTCGCCGGTGAGGTAGTAGCAGAACGAGAGGGGTGAGGCGTGAGCTGGGATCTGGTTCTCCTGTCGATGAAGAGGTGCCGGTGAGGCAGTAGCAGAACGAGAGGGGTGAGGCGTACGCTGGGATCTGGTTCTCCTGTGGATGAAGAGGTGAGGGGGTCTGGTGGGTGGTTGTTCCGGCTGAAGGGTGTCTTTGGTTGGAGATCAGGGGTCTTTGTGCTGCGGTTAGGTTGGGTGTTGTAGAGATGAAGGTCCCGTCTTTTTATGGGTTAGGTTTAGGTTATTATAAAGGTATTGGATTGATGCAATAGACTAGAAACTTGCGTTTTAGAATTAGATTTATTTAAAATTAATTTAATTAATTAAAAATTTATTGATATAAAAATATTATCAAAAATATTAATTAGTCTTATTTAAGTAAAAATAATTATTAAAATAACTATTAAAATAACTATTAAAATAAAATTATTTTTGATATTTTCAAATATCATAGTAAAATAAAAATAAGGTACTATTTTTATATATTGTGTTTAGTTTTACGAAAGGTATATAAACTAAAAGCAACTAAAAAAGAAAAGATATTTTTATAATTTTTATTTTTGTGATAAAATAAAGTGAAAGAGTCAAAAATTAATCTAAATACCGATATTAGACTTAAACTAAATATTTAAACTCAAAATGTGTAAAATCTTGGGGATGGTAAAAAATCACATGTCTAAAGCTGCCCCTCTTTTATTAGAAACACATATTTTCAAACAAAGAACGACGAGGCGGGTTTTTTTACCCGACCCTTATTTAGAGAGACCAAAAACTAAAAGAATAGAAAATGCGACCGAGCCCTGGTATCTGAGGTACCTACATATCCTTGGCTATAAAAGATCATACCATGTATAGTTCAGAAGTAGGAACAGTGGTGGAGTATACCAAGGTGGAGAGCCGATTGAGGTGTCGTTCCGTCGAGGTTCCGGTCCGTGGTCCTATTATTACATCAAAATAAAAAAAAAATGAAAAAGACTACCTAAGCGTGCCAACTATGAGTTACAAGATTCCTATCTATAAGTCCTTTGAAACTTGATCATGAGTCTTGAATGATTCTTTATGCAAACTTTAGATTTGAACCATGACACTTGCTAGCTGTAATATGCTAGTTTATTCTTCTACGGCTTCTTCGGATCAAAACGGGACATGTAGTGCTCGTGACTTCAGCCATATCTTGAGCAACTCACATCTTTCGTTGATTCTGTATATTGGATTTACTTTTTTTCTTTTCTTTCATTTTGGATTCAGACTACTTCCATTGGTCACCTCAGCCTGTCGACGCGCATTCTTGCCACGAGCTTCTGCTACTTCTAAATTGAATTGAATTCCTAGAGGACTTCCCTTTTTCACCAGGCGGGCACCTACTAGTGACTTGAAACTTAAAATAATTTCGGAAGAAATTTCCTTGTTCTCCAGGTGGGGTGCCTGCAATCAAAACTACAAAACAAACAATTTTTTCTGCCCCAATTTGCATTAGGAAGATTTGTGAGTTGTTAACAAAACTGTAAACCACTTATGCTATCGATGCAATGATGAGAGTAAACTAAAGACTCGATTAGGATGTGCCTCTCCTGTGAGTAAAACCAAGAAACTTTGACTAGTAAATGCGTCTACTAAAAATAAAACTTGAATGACCCAGATTAGGAAGTGCGTCTCTTATAGGTGAAACTTGAATGAACCAAACCTAGGAAGTGCGTCTCCTAGGGGTGAAATCTCAATTTAGGAAGTGTGTCTCCTAAATAGTATAACCTGAAAGTCCTAGGCGAGGAAGTGTGTCTCATAAGAGTGAAACTTTAAAGACTCAAACTAGGAAGTACGTCTCCTAAATTAAAAATATAACCTGAAAGACCCAAACTAGGAAGTGCGTCTCCTAGGGGGGAAACTTGAATGAACCAAACTAGGAAGTGTGACTCCTAGGGATAAAACTCAAATGACTCAAAATTAAATGACCCAAACTAGGAAGTGTGTCTCCTAAAATAAAAATATAACTTGAAATACCCTGATTAGGAAGTGTGTTTCGTAGGGATGAAACTTCAATGACTCAAACTAGGAAGTGCATCTCCTAGGACTGAACTTAAATGAACCAACCTAGGAAGCGCGTCTCCTAAGGCTGAACTTAAATGAACCAAACTAGGAAGTGTGTCTCCTAAAAGTATATCCTGAAAAAACCCAGACTAGGAACTGTGTCTCCTAGGGGTGAAATCTCAATTTAGGAAGTGCGTCTCCTAAAAGTATATCCTAAAAAACCCAGACTAGGAAGTGCGTCTCCTAAGGGTAATGACATAAGCTAGGAAATGCGTCTTCTAGGAATGAAATTAAATTTGCCCAACTAGGAAGTGCGTCTCCTATGGGTGAAATCTCAATTTAGTAAGTGAGTTTCCTAAAACAAATATATAACCTGAAAGACCCATACTAGGACGTGCATCTCCTAGGGGTGAAACTTTAATTACTCAAACTAGAAAGGGTGTCTCTTAGGGATGAATTTAAATGATCAAAACTAGGAAGTACGTCTCCTAGGGGTGAATTCTCAATTTAGCAAGTGTGTCTCCTAAAAAACATATAACCTGAAAGGCCCAAACTAGGAAGTGCGTCTCTTAGGGGTGAAATTTCAATGATTCAAACAAGGAAATGTGTCTCCTAAGAATGAACTTAAATTACCCAACTAGGAAGTGCATCTCTTGGGGGGGGGGGGGGAATCTCAATTTAGGAAGTGCATCTCCTAAAACAAAATATAACTTGAAAGACCCAATTAGGATGTGCGTCTCCTAACAAGTAAAACTTAAATGACTCAAACTACGAAGTGTATTTTCTAGGGATGAATTGAAATGACCAAAATTAGGAAGTGCGTATCCTAGGGATGAATCTCAATTTAGGAAGTGTGTCTCGTAAAACAACATATTACCTGAAAGACCCAATCTAGGAAGTGTGTCTCCTAGGGGTGAAACTTCAATGACTCAAACTAGGAAGTGTGTCTCCTAAGAATGAACTTAAATGATCCAAGGAAGTGCGTCTGGGTAAAAATCTCAATTTAGGAAGTTCATCTCCTAAAATAAAATTTAAGTTGAAAGACCCCGACTAGGACGTGCTTCTCTTAACGATTAAAACTTAAATGACTCCAACTAGAAAGTGCGTCTCCTAGGGATGGATTTAAATGACCAAATCTGGGAAGTGCGTCTCCTAAAGATGAGTTTAAATGACCAAAGCTAGAAAGTGCATCTCCTAAGGGTAGAATCTCGATTTTGGATGCGTCTTCTAGAGCAAAATATAACTTGAAAGACTTAGACTAGGAAGTGAGTCTCCTAGGGGTAAAACCTCAGTGACTCACTCATATGATCCAAACAAGGAAATACGTCTCCTTGGGGTAAAACTCAATTTAGGAACTGTTTCTCCTACAACAAAATATAACTTGGAAACCCGGACTAGGAAGTGTTTCTCCTAGAGGTGATGTGTGATTTTCTCAATAGCCTTGGCGTAAGTAGAATTGGGGAATTACACTTGAAAGATTCAAGCTTCCAAGCTTTGATTTGGATATAGTCTTCGTCCATGTTTCAAACAAAGAAAACTTGTGAGTTTAAACATGGTGGTTGGTTTATGGCCTTGACTTTGAGGGTGATTGCTCCTTCACTTCCCATGATAACTTTGATTTCAACTTGAAAGCCTTTGCTTGTTTATTAACTAACCACTTTCTCAGTCACCCTTATCACAAAAGTACCTCTGCTCCGTTCAAACTCAATTCCCTCTATCTGTTGCATTGCTCATGAACTGGCATTTACCGAACCTTTGCATTTCACATGAATCCAAAGCGCATTGACCGTTACCAACTCAGTGCACATATTGTTCTTTCCCGACTTATGCCACTTTGATGTGCTAGCCATATTCTTTTTTGTGCAATTGGAAAGCTAGTAGCAAATTTCGAAGTCATTTCTCACTTGTTCTAACCAAACAGACTCAAGAAGAGGAAGTAAACAAAACAAAAGGAATAAAGTAAGGGACAATGGAAAGATATGATATCTAACTAGAAAATTACAAAGTAGAATTTTATCAGATGTAGATACCAACTCTAATGACCATGACATGCACCTTTGGATTAAGTGACCTAATCTGTCGAGCAAGTCTAATTTTCAACCCTTGTTGTACCTTTTCGCCGTGAAACTGGCTTTCAATGCTCCGATTATTCTATCTGACTCACTATCCTTATTCTACTTGTAGTGCCCAAAGGGTTTTCACCATCAAGCCTCTCTTATTTAGTTCTTGCTCTCAGCTTACCGTCGGCTTATGGTGCCTGTGAAGGTTTTCACCAATAAGACTCTCTCATTTTGTTCTTTTTCTTTTTATTTCCTATAGTAATGTAGATAACAAGGCATTGACCATAGTAAAAACATCATATGCTCTTGGCATGTCTAGCACGAGACTCTCAAAGATTATCTGGGAGGTCTTTTCTTGGACTATAATGTGGCTTTTGGACATGGTTAGAAAGAAACGATATCATAAAGGCTCAAACTAACTAAGAAAATAGGGTTAATTTATTTACAACTTTTGAAATCTATTCTAAAAATTTTCCCAATTTCTAAACAAGGGAATTTGATTCATTTTATTCCTTTTTCTTTTTGAGATGGAATTTCTAAGAAGGACTACCCCACTCTCGACTTCGTGGGATTATGAAATATTTTATTTGGTGCGACCGAACCTTAAGGCTGCCTACGTATCTTGTGGTGAAAAGAATCAGGTCGAACGTAGTTCAAATGACTACTTTTTGTTATTAATGTTCTAAACGTCAATACCACACAATAGGGGATAGTGATTTGTATTTGTACCCAATTTTTGCTCTAGAAGAACCTGGTTCTTCTAGATATTACTGAACAGTTCGAACTCTCGAATAAACTTATACTAAATCATAACAACTTTATATATGACTTATGCTACGGCATAATAATTTTCTATATGATTAAAACTATTTAAGCCGAAAAAGGGAAAAAGCCACTCTTTTGAGGCCATATCAGCCCGATTTAAGAGCCTAAGGGACACTACATTGTTGAGTTTGAGGACCCTCCCTCGCTTAATCAAAACCTAAGGGTTTTTCTACTCTGAGTTTGAGCAATTATTCACTCGATTATAAAGACAATAGCAATCCAATTTTCACAAAATTTTGGCAAGGCAATGAAGTGAGTCAAAATTCTCACAATACCTAAACTATATAAGAATTTTCATAATTCGAAAGCAAAATAGAGTTTCATGAAGTAGAAATCAGTGACAAATCAGAAAGTAAAGGGATCTTTCATATATACAAAAGTATTTACAAAGACCTCTCAGGGTCGTACACAAAAAATCTAAATAATAAAAAAATTTCTAAGTGCGTAATCATCCTTGGGAGCTTCATCTTCATCTTCTTCGCTCTTGGATGCGCTCGCCCTCCTGGATTCAACACCATCAGAGAGCAAAGCTTTGGCTTCGACCTCTAGCACTTTCACGTTCTCGATATCAATAGTAAGGTCATAACCACGAGCATGAATCTCTTCCAGAGCCTCTCTCCTATACTAGCATTTGGTATGCTCGGATACGGTCGAACCTAAGCAGCATCAAAAATTTCCTTTGCCCGAATGTGAGCGGCTTTAGCATTGGCTCAGTAGACGACCACGACCGCCTCTGCATCAACCATTACTCTTTCTGCCTCAGATGTGGCCTTGCAAGCTGAACGGCCAACCGAACCTCGAGCTCCTCAATTTTCTTGGCTCAGGCCAAACTCTCCTCCTTCATGCTTTCGACTTCACCTTCGGCTGAAGATAGCTGGGTCCAAGCAGCGTCTTTCTCCGAGGCAAGGAGCTCCATGTTTTTCTTCCACCCCAAGGTCTCTTCCTCCTTCATATAGGCCTCCTCGTGAAGTTGCTCGATCTTTTCGGCCTTTTGGTGAACCTACAATATTGAAGTGTTAGTCGTCGTCTTCGGGTTACTAAAACGAGCTTCCAAAAAATTGCATTACCTTGTCAATCATAGGTTTTCCCTTTATGAGTTGTTGCCAATACAGCTCTAAGGCCCTTAACCTCCTCTTCCTTTTGCTTATTAAGGAGTATTAGGGCATCTCTCTCCTTCGTAAGCTTTTTGAGGTCAGCCTCACACCGGTCCAACTCTGCCTGGGATTTGAAAATGCTTCCAGATGGAGCGTAAAAGCCCGTGAAGAAAGAAAGGAAATCAGACAAGAAGAAATAAAGAAAAAAGTAATATTAACAAATGGAACTAAGGCTTTCCTGACTTAGAAGTCGATGGGCTTCATTGAAGATACTCGATGTGTCACCCAGATCGGAAGCCTCTTCGACCCCTATGAAGAAACCATGGAAAAGGTCTTCCCCTTCATAGGTCGTTCCCACATCAGGGGTCCCGATGGCCTGGGCTTCTGGAATTTTCCCCTAGAAAGATGTTGGAAAGGGCGAATCGCTAATGTCTATTGCCCTAAGCGAGTCACTTATGGCGTTCTCTTCATTTTGGAGGGCCTTAGAACTGGCTCCTTCAGGTATATCCACTAGTTACCCATCACGGTGAGAGGCATCCTCAACCTTCGATGACTCGGGGACTTTCTTGGACCATCTTCTGAGATCCCTTCAGTTTGATGTTGAACCTCTTCCATCATCACCGGATCGGTTGCCTTTGAGACATCGGTGCTCCTCTTTCCAGCAATTAGCTCATAGATAACATCTTCATTCTCCTCTTCTTCATCTCGTAGATGTTGAACTACATTTTCAGGTAAGGTGGCGGTATCTTTCTTCAACTTACGAACCTTGCGCTTCTTGGGCTTTGGAGTATTGGAAGGCGAGACCCTTTTTCTATTTTTCTCTTTCGACGGCTTCGAAACCTCCTCTTCCGCAGGCGGAGGCAGCCTCATGATAGCATTGTCCCTGAGACCTGTGTGAAAGGAAATCAAGTAGAGATAAAATAGAGACATTTCGTAGAAGATCATCAAACACATGAAAGAAACATACCATAATTATTGGTCTTCCATCGGCCTTTTGCCAAATCATGCCACGAGCGCTCGGCATATGATGCCAGTTTTCATACCCAACCCTCGTGGTTCAGAATCGCACCAGGCACCCAAAAGACCGCTGTATCGTAGGAAGGAACATCAATGAGCAAAAAGAAAAAGGAACGAAACAGTAAATAGAGGTTAAGGGCGGGGTTTGTACTTACGCTACATGCTCCACTCTTCATGGAATGGCATTTTCTGGGCTAGAATTATGTCAGAAGACTTCACTCTTACAAACCGGCCCATCCACCCTCGGTCCTTTTCCTCGTCAATGCTCGAGAATAGCACCTTGGTGGCCCGATACTGAATTCATATTAATCCACCTCAATAAAGACTTGGGTTGTACAATCTAGTGAGATGGTCGAGGGTAAAAGGCATCCCTTCGACCTGGCAAGAAGAATCGAAAAAAAAAGACGATATGCGAGGAAGTATGATGGATCTGGCCTATGGTTTTTCGGTACTGGCGGCAGAAGTTGAGGATAACCGGATCGACGTGACCCAACGTAAAAGGGTAAGTGTAAACACTTAAGAACTTTTCTACGTAAGTAGGGATGTTCTCTTCAGGGGCCAGAATCACCACCTCCATATTTTCCCAATGGCAATCAAGCATAAGTATCTCGACATTGGCTCACATCGCCCAAGTACTGAAGAGGGTTTCTCAATTTTATAGTCGAAAGTAAGATCACATGACCTAGGAACACACTCTTCGATGTGTGGCTCCACTGGCGTTTTATCGCCGGTCAGCTGCGATGAAGAGGTTCTTTATTTTTGAGGAACGATTTTTAATATTTTTCTCCATTTGTATACGAGTTCAAATAAAGAAGTAGGTAAAATTTGTTATTTGATGAGAAGGCTAGCAAACGAGATTTGAAAAAATTTCAGAACTGAAAAACTTGAAGGGAAGAGAAGTGCTTTGAAGATTAGAAGAAATTTTGGAAATAAAGTTTGAGAAAATTATGAAGATGATCTATTTATAAAACTTGCTATGATAATTTGAAGACACCAATGGCCGATATCGACTGACGATCATTAATGATTTTGGGAACTGTGCATATGTGGCGCTTCAGTCACCTCCGTCGCTTACGTCACGAAGGTGACGTCATAATTGGTCAAAGTACAAAATCGAAGGTTGAGTTCATTTCTTCTCATTACACTCCAAGAAGCAAGGGAACTATATGTATACGATCAAAATTGGACCTATCTGATCGTGCTATTTGATCAAGACAAAGGAACTGCATCGGGGGTAGCCTTGTAATGAATCAAACGTGAGCTGGAAGACAAGTCATCGAATCCAAAGATCGAAGTGCTTACCGAACTCGATGCTGACAACAACAAAGGTCATATATGACAGACTTCGAACGAAAATGCCATAACGGAAAAACAATATATCCGTAATCGATTAAAGATCACGATGAAAATCTCGGAAAAGATCGAATCAAAAGCGATTATTTATGCCAATTATGGGATTTACTTATGTGGTTACAATTATACTATATTTAATTTCCTCTACATTATAAAGGAAAATCTCCATCATTTGTAGGGATTTGACGTGAACGAATATCAAATAAAATATTTCTTAGCGTATTTTGTTGTTCGTCAACTTATTGTATCTTTAACTATTTTCGCATAATTAACTCGAAGGTATCCGAGCTCGAGGGCTCAGTTCAAACACTGATTTGCTTTACATTACTATCAATTTCTAATGCTTATCTTTAAGTTTCTCAATTGATAAACTACGTTACACATTTAATTGTTACTCAAATTTTGAGATAAATAATTATTAATTATTAAATATCAATTATAAATTTTTTTAAATTATTTTATAAATAATCTAATTGAATAAATGCAATTATACCATGAAACCCATAAACAGTACTGTACGGTGCGCCATAATTTAAGTTAATTTTAATTAAAACAGAAATGGATTAAAGGATATATCCGGTCCCTTTTGTTGACCATCTTCACTAACGAATTTAACAAGCTCCACATCAGATTTATGATCTCTTGTTTTCTTGATTCATCGGCCTAAAATTAGTAACGAACAAGAACGAATATGCAGAATGCATGCGTTTCCTTTCTTTTTAATTTTCTTTTACCATCTTCAATAACGAAAAAATGATTAGGTTCCCAAGTAATGATAATCAGACTTGTAATATTTCGTAAATACATATTTATATACACCATTTTGTTACATCTCTTGGAATTTATTATAACTACAAAAAGTTCAATTCTCAAATGTAACATGAAATCTCTTGAATCTTCTACTCTCTTTCTTGCAAGAAGAAGATTTGATCTTTGTCAACTCTATACCTTATCCTATAGGCATAGTGACACACTCGATCCCTTTCTTGCCTTTCAAGATTTCACCAAAACAAACTTCTTTGGTACTTCCAAGAACATCATTATTTCTCGTTACAACCACACACCCTTTTGGATTAACTTCAAGATTATTCTTCCATAATTTCAAATGGTCTCCAAATTTACAAGCAATAACTAAAAGTCAACTTTCTTGAACTTTTTGATAACTTCATTAGGGTTCTTCCCAACTACAAACTCAATTACATTGTTGAGTTCTTCATGATGTGGTTTTACTCAAAGTTGTTGCTTGTTTTTATCACGTCTTCACAGTGGTGGGGGAGAACGCAGACTAGCCGGGCGCCGGTTAGCTTCGACGCCACGGCAAGGGCGATTGTGAATGGAGTTAGGCCTTCTGTGCTGATTTCTAAAATTACTTTTGATCGATTTCCGGCTGCTAAAGCTGATATGAACTCCACAGATTCTGGTTCTATCAGCTTTGTGGCTTTAATATTGGCGCAATCTTGATGATGAAGGGTTTTAGACTGAAAATTAAAAATGAGAAGTGCTAAGGCAACGAAGAAAATAAAAAAATAAAATAGAATTGTACTTATGTACATCAGTATAAAGAAATTGTTACATATCAATATATTTTTACGTATTGAGCATAACATACCTTATTTTCCCTTTAACGGATAATTATACATATGTAATAATTTTTTAGATAATCTACTAGATAAAAGTTCTTTAAGTATAGGTTCTTTAACAACGTTTTGTTAAATTTATCTGCAACAAGTAATTAACTAAGCCTGAAATGCAATTACTTAGAAAATAAAGTCTTAATGACTAGTTATGCGCGTACAATTATCTCTTCATAACAAGCTTGCCTGATATATGTCAATTACGAACAAAATAGAGCAATAACCTTATCTCTATAAGCAACCAATAAAATAACTTAAAAAAAAGGAAATCACAACGGGCAAGAGAATAGATAACATATATACCAATTGAAGAGTATTCCAGTAAGCTTCCATGGCTTGTTGAGGAGACCACTCCATTACGTAACGAAGTGAAGAAAAACCAGCTTAGGCTGCTCTCGAGGAGTGAGATTAATCAATGGCATAGGAAAGTTAATCTATTTATAGGTTAAGGGAAAAGATGGCGTTCGTGTGAAGTCACAACACTTGGCACCTTTTGAGATTCGTGGCATCATTGTGTCAATTATGTGCATGTAACTTTGCTTCCAAACAAGAAGAGAATTTAAGGATGAGAGGTTTCTTTTTTTTTTGGGTGAGAAGGGACACTTGTCAATCTGGAAATATGCATGGTAAGAAATGGGAAATAGTGGATTCCTAAGGCTGTATCCGGTTCCGGTTCTGGGTTTATTTGGGTTTGTGGTTTCGGTTTTGGCAGTTCTAGCGGTTCTAAAGGTGGAACCGGTCCGTGACGGTTCCAGGTGCCATGCGGTTCCGGTTCTGGCGGTTCCGAATTTTTTTTTTAATTTAATATCTTGTATAGTAATCATTAGTATATTGTAGAATATATTTTATATGGTGTACTATGTTACTAGTATAGTATATATTGTGTTTGGTAATTAGTATATATTGTGTATAAGTAGTGTATATTTTGTATATAAATAGTATGTATGTAAGTAGTATATATTGTATATAAGTAGTGTATATTGTGTTGTAGTTAGTAATTAGTATAAATTGTATATAAGTAGTATATATTGATAAAAGAATGTTGTCATTAGTATATTGTGTTGTATTTTATATATTGTATGTTTATAAATATTCAAGGATTGATATCGAAGTAAAGATAAAGAAATATTGAGACAAAAGATATTCAAGGATATGATAAAGAGCATATTTATTGACCAAAATGGTATATCTTTTTTAGTCTTCCTTCCCCGAATGGAATGAGCACAACATGGTACTAATACCACCATTAAAAGAAAAAAAAACTAAAAGAAGACGTGCCAATGTACAAGTTACATCATAATTTATGCATTATTTCTAACAAATCTCATAAAACCGTCAAGGTTGGGAGGTGGTTGTGTTGGCGGTGGTGGAAATGAAGCTTGTTCATACCACTTCCGGGAGAAGTTGCTTCCTCAGCAAGTTCTGCTATCATTTCTTCGTACGCCTTATCTATTTCTGGTTGTGATTCTGCTATGCCAAATTTCCTCCTTTCTGCCCGGATCCAATCTCGAAAAAGCACTGATTTTTTCAAGCTATCCCGCATCGATGCTTTGTGATCACCTATTTGTAGTCTTGCTTGACTAAAAGCGCTCTCTGATGCAACAGTTGACGGTTGAATCGACAGAACATCCTGAGCCATCCTTGCAAGAACGGGAAAATGCTTTTCCCTTGTCTTCCACCATTCCAAAAGGTCGAAAGAGCGGTGTGGATTCTCCTTTTCTAGTCCCTGTGACAAGTAAACTTGAAGCTCATTTAGATGGGAAATTTCATCTAAATTATCACCTTGAGTACCCCTGAACTCCATCCACGATTTAAGAGCTGTTAAGCCAGCAGCTCTTTTAGACGATTGTGATGTAGACGAAGTAGGGGTAGGAATATTTGGCCTGGCATGCTCTAACGCCTGTTTATAACCATTATAAACAGTTTGAGCATTAACTTTAATTGATGCTTTCGCATCAGTTAGTGTAGCAATTTCTACTTCTGAAAGATCTAAAGATCGATAAATAGTAGAATACCAAAAGTGAGGACCTCCTAATTTCATAGTTGGATTTAACATAGCAGATACACCAAAAATAGGAGGGATTGGAAAAAAATATTTTTAAACTTGTTTTTCATTACATTTATTGCAAGTTCATAAATGTCCCCTCCCTCGCTAAAATTAACAAACAAATTAGCAAGTGCGGCAATATAAACTAAACAGTTAGAAATAGTCGGATACTATTGTCCAGAAAAAGCATTTGTAGCCATATGAAATTGTTCTAAAAAATCTAAAAAATTTTTAACAATAGTCCAATCTTGGGTAGTTAGCATTCATCATCATCCTCACCACCTACCCGAGAATTAAACGTAGCATTAATTGGGTTTCTATATTCATACGCTACTACTAAACTTTCGTACATGTAATTCCACCTAGTCGGGCACGGTTTAGGAACCTTTCTTTCTCTAAGGTCATATTCGTCACATTTTTTAAAATATTCTCTAAGTGTACTTCTACGATTTGAATAAAATAGCCAATTAAGAGCCATTTTCACCTTTTCAATTTCTATGTTTAATATTCGCTTACCATCACCAACAATTAAATGATAAATATGACAAATACATCTAACATGAAAAATATTAGTAAATGCAGGATTAAGTGTTTTGTTAGCATGCCTATTGCACTAGTGTTGCTAGAAGCATTATCCATAGAAATTGACATTATTTTATCATTAAAGCAAAAATATCTGCATACATCTGAAACAGTGTTAGCTATAAACCTACCCGTGTGCCGTAAATTAATTATTCTATATGCAATTATTCGTTTTTGCATTGTCCAGTCTTCGTCTATCCATTGATTTGTTACAGTTAGATAATCACAGTCATTTCCACTTCTACCAATATCAGTTGTAATAGAAATACGATTAGTTATATGACTAAATAAATAGCGCAAATATTATTCATATTCATGCTTAAATTTATAAATATCGGCCTTAACTGTTGCGCGAGGACAACCTTTATAAGTAGGATTAAATACCCTTCTAATAAGCAAAAGTATAAGGCAAACACATAACAGTAATTATTTTGCTAATTCTTCACGATCCTTATTTGGATCGTAATATAAAATACCTCCGGTGACAATGTTTATTCCTGGTTGAACTAGATTTGAACCACTACTTGGGTTAACTGTAAAATCAACACTTCTCCTCCCCTCTTGTTGGGCTTTCAATTGCAAATATCTAGCCTTATCGCCAGGGTGTAATTTTATACGCTTAACTAAACTACCCGTGCCGCTACGATCTCCAGTATACCTATGAACAAGTAATTTCCCACAAGATTTACACTTAGCCTTATTTTGTTCTCTTAGTTGAATAAAAAATTGCCAAACTAATGATGTTTCTGTACGTTTAGGAGGTTGTCTACTAAAAATGAGAGTTTGTACGGGTGAGTGTGCCGGTTCATCACCTAAGTTATGAGCAGGACTAGTAGGTGTATCATCTAAATCTGGTGCTTGAGTTTCATCATCATCATCATCATCATCCTCATTTCCCTCTAAGATAGGTGCATTAGGATAAAGGGCATTCATAATATCATCGTCTATTCTATCACACTCCTGCTACATCATGTAGAAAATCAATATCGCTAAATTGAAAACAAGGTTGATCGCTATCAAGGATTCTGACGGGTTGATTAGGACATCTAGGTTGGCTACTACTTTCAACTTGCTTATCTTTTCTAGGTCGGGGAGCCGGGGGAGGGGAAGTTTTTTGGCCACTACTTTCACCGATTTTACCTTTTCCTTTACCAAGTATATTTTTCAACGAAAATGCCATAATAATTAGAATTAAGCAAACTAAAAACACAAAAAATACTATTAGCACGTAAGAGTTGAAACGAGTTTACCGGATTGACGAACAACTTCTTGAAAATTGAAAATCGTTGAACTTGAACACTTGAAAACTTCAATTTAACAACTTCACAATTTTTGACGAATTTGCAACAATAAAATAAACACTTGCACTAGAATGATTGAAAGAGAGCTTGAGAGAGATTGAGAAATATTGATGAATTGGTGAATAAAAATGAAAAAATGGGGCGGTATTTTAGTTGAGAAATGGGAAATAGTGTAATTATATAAAGTTTGGGGTTAAATTAAAGTTTGGGGGCCAAATGGCTATTTTTTACACTTCCAAATAGCTATTTTTTGCAAAGAGATGTTACTGAAATTATTTTATTTTTTTTTTTTGAAAAATGGCTGTTGGAACTGTCTGGAACCGCAGAACCGGTCCAGAACCGCCAGCCGGTTGCGGTTCTGGCGGGTCCGGTTCTAGCAGTTCCAACAGGTAGAACCGTCACACCACGGTTCCCTGGAACCGGTAGAATCGGAACCGCCGAAATCGAGCCATCGAAACCGGCAAAACCGACAGGACCACGGTTCCGATCCGGTTTCGATTCAGAACCGCGACAGAATACAGCCCTATGGATTCCATCCATTGTGGAGTTCGAGGTTGTCTATATTCACTTAAATAGTAAGATCCAAAGAAGCTTTGTCCTTTTGTGGAGGTTTTTGGTTTGGAATTTTTCGTTTTCAAGTTATTCGTTATGAGGGCATCACGTTGGGTTAATTTGCATACATTGCACCTACGTTGCATTGCACCTTGTCGATGAATGTTGTGTTTCCTTTTCATTTTTAATCAATACACTTCTCTTTTACCATTAGTTTAAGTTATGAGGTATAATCATATTGCAAATTATAGTAACAACAAAAGACGAGGTGCTCACTCATGTAGCTAGAATGAAATATCTCAGAAATGTCTCACCCAATTTATTTACTTTATTCACACTTCTGAAATCAAATTAAGCAATTTAACTTTAATTATTAAAAATTAAAATACATATCATTTAATTATAATTAAATAAGTTTTACGTTCATTTGTTTGATATAAATATCAATTGCATAAATATGAACATCCTTGTTCCTGAACGGAGGTAACCGCTTTAATAACTGATAATTGAGATCCTTCATGCATAATAAACTAAGATGTGTTAGAATTAAGCCTTGTGAATTATCGAACATTTTCGAGTGAATGTTTTTATAACGTAGTATTAGTTTTCTTTTTTGTGGTATGAAATTTTTTTATAGCTCTATTTGAAGATTGATGACTTGCGTGTGTGGTTTATGACTATTTAAATATTTAAATATGAATTTTTAAGGAAAATATAATTTTTGACATTAAAAATAATTAGAGTTGGCCACGAATAACGTTTTTGGTAAATGATCTTGTAATGGCGTTTTAACGATTTTAGTAGATTTGTATGGTGATTTTAGACTTGTACATATGTTTGATTGAGGTCCCAGTAACGTGAGGTCGTTTCAGTGCATTATGTGAAAAGTTAAAAAAAATGAGTTTTTAACTTGAAATTCTTGAGTTTTGATGAGTGTATTCTTGATATTTGATGTTATTATGATCATTTAAGAAAGCGAGCAAGTTTATATAATGTTATTACACTCGTGTGGATGTTCGGATTGGAGTCTGGGGTGCTCGGGAAGGTTTCGAATTGATTTCAGACCATTTTTAGCCTTGTAAAATTAGCCGATTTTCTAGTGTACCTAAGTGCTTCACGATCATGAAGGCTCAATCACGATCGTGAGGGGGAAAGTTGGGACATGGGCAGGTTAATCCATGCAAGCGTGAGGAGCAGCTTGCGAATACGAAGGCTTGGGAGGATTGGCTTTCACGAACATGACATCCCTTACACGAACACATAGGCAAGGGAGCTTTGGGGGCCAGAAGAGGTCTTCATCGCAATCGCGTCCTGTTGACAGCAAATGTGAAGGCCTAGTTAGTGCGATGCCTTCACGAACGTGGTGCCCACCTCACGAGTGCAAAGGCTTGTTGGCATGTACCCTACGCGAACGTGGCAGGTGCTGGGAATGCGAAAAACACCTGATGCCTGAAGTTGAAAATCGGGATTTGACCATCTTTCACCATTTTTGAGACTTAGATCATGGATTGAGGAGATTTTTGAAGAGATTTTCATCCCAACTTCATATTGGTTAGTGCTTTTCATCTACTTTTGATTTATTTCCATGAATACCCACAGATTTTTAACCTTAAATCTAGTAGTTTAAAAGTAAAATTTAGAGACTTTTGGATAGAAGTTAGGGATTTATAAAATTGAAATTTAGACCTCAAATTAAGGTCCAATATCGAAAAAATGATAAGTTTTGACTTGTGGGGCTATGGATCATCATGGTTTGATCTCAATTTTGGATATAAACCGTGTGGGTCAGGATTGACCTTTTGTTGACTTTTGGAATTTTGGAAAAATTTAAACATTTATTGATTGAGGATGTTTGCTTTATCGTTGTTAATTTCGTCACATGATATTTACTAGGTTTTTATCATTTTGAGGATTATTTCCAAGAAAATAGTATTTTATTGAACATTATTTCGGAATGAGAAAAGTGTCTTGCCTAGTTTTATGGAAGAAATTTTTCCTACTAAATGATATTGCTTGCTACATACATGCAAGATGACAAGAGTATATGCATGTGCTAGGATTTTCGATGCCCAGGAGGGAGAATTATATGCTTCGTTGTGCCTTATTGAATTTAGTGTTTCCCTTGACGTATGCATTATTTAATTATATGACTAATGAATTTAATTAACTGTGTTAGAATTATATTAGGACACATGACGTCTTAAAGGATTTAATATTTTTTTGAGACTGTTTACATACTCAGTTTGATCGTAACGTCATGAGCACCCATCTATATATACATGTTATCATCACGCTTCTTGAGTTTTTTTATCCATAATAAGAGATAAGGATTTGGTCCTTAGGAAACTATTTGACACGATGGGTATTTTTTTGCTGTTGATACGATGTTGGCACGGTGAGTATTACCGTGTAATTTGAAATAAGATTGGACGGTTGGTTGTTACCGAGTGAGAAGAATGGGAGTTGAATTTTTGATATGATTACTCATTCATTAAACACTTATATTCCCTCTACTTTAGTTTCTCTTAATGTTCGATGTTTTGTATGTTATTTTCACGTTTGTATTCCTTATGCAATTATCGTTGTATTTCCTATTTGGCATGTTATTACTATATCTAGGTTTCTACTTAGTCTGTCATTCTTACTCTTATGCTTTTACTTGATTTATTTTTGCCTACATGTCCTCTTTGAGTTGTTGCCTTTATTTATTATTAGCCCTTACATATTACGTGCCTCTATTTGTTACGTGACTTACTTATTAGATGTTTTGACATATTACATTCCTTCACTTACTATATATTTTGGCTTATTACATGCTTTCTCTTACAATAAGCCTTTACTTGCTACATGCCTTCACTTGTTATATGATTTCACTTATTATGCACCTCAACTTGATACTTGTTCATCTTTGCTTGTTTAATGTCCTACACTTCTCTGCTTAGCCAAATTGGGTGATTGCTAGATTAGTTGTGTGGTCATGCTTTGTGGGGGCTTTATCTTTCTATGTGGGAGACTAGATCTGAGGTGCTATATTGCTCATCTTACTTCTTTTGAGTTAGTATTCCTAGTTGATTTCGCGTATTAGCTTTTTTTGGGTTTACGTTGTGAATTTTCGATGCTTGGTTGTCGTAGAGTAGTTTCGCATGAACTTATTATATACTTTATATGGATCGGTTGCATGCTGCAGTAGTATTGATATGAGATATGTGATCGGGTCGCAAGCCGCAACGGTATTGGTATTATAGATGAAATCGGGTTGGACGTGCAATGATACTAACATTATATGTGGGATCGAATTATACGCCGCAATAGTATTGATATGAGATATGAGATCGAATCACATAACACAACGGTATTAATATTATATACGGGATCGGGTTGTACACCACAACAGAGAAGATGTATTATGGTTATTTTTCTCTGTTGATTTCTGTGTTGTAAGATGCACCCACGTTCTAGATTCTAGCTACCACTTGTTCATGATAGTTTAGGATTTCTGTTTATGTAAAATTTCAAATGGATATTGTACTTATTTTTCATAACGGTTTCGTAAATTTATATCATAGTGACTCATGACTTGTACTATTAATTCTTGAAATGTTGTTTAGAATTAAGTTATTTTCCCTCTAGTTGTTAATGATCTTTCACTTGATTTTTATTATTTTATATTTAACTTACCTAGCATTGGGGTTAGGAACTATCACAACTAGGTGAATTTTGGATCGTGACAGTTTATTCTCAATGATCGTAACCATATAAATAAACAAGTAGGTGATGATTAAATAGAAGAAAAAAAACTACGCTACAAAATTTTGAATTCTTATTGAATTTTGTGATGATTTACAATGGGGTAAGACTCATCTATTTATAGGAAAAAATGACTTAATCACAAAGTAAAACTCTCTACAAGATAGACATTCACTCTAAATAGAATTCTATTCATAACACTCCCCCTTGAATGTCTACTCAACAAGTAATGTGTCTCATTGAAACCTTAACCAAAATAAAACCCAATGAAAAAAAATCTAGAAAAGGAAAAAGAGTACACATATCTAATAATACGCTTTTTGGTTATCTCATTAAAAACCTCGCAAGAAAAACCCAGTGGGACAAAACCTTGTAAGGGAAAAAGAGTGCAACGCGTATTAACTCCCCCTGATGAGAGCATCAATTCACATCCTTGAGCATTTACATTCCAATCTCGTGTATCATTTTCAAAAGATCTCTTGAATGAATTTATTTCACCTTGAAATCGTCATTCCTAATAGATGTATTGTCTTCATATGATCTTGTTGGAATCATCATTTCAATATCATCACATAGATGTGAAAACTCTTGCTTTCATATTATCATGTCCACAGTTATAGCAAGATACACTTTTGCACAAATTCCACTGAGGAAGTAGTGCTTCAAGATCAAGAATTTTATGTGATTCAAGCAACTTAAATCCTTCATGGGTTATCATAAAGTTAAGTCATATAAGTCATATAATAGACTTTAGATGCATATCAAGTTTTTATGTCATGCTAGACATATAAGATATGGGAAATTGATTGCACATACCATTGACTTTATACTTTCAAGTATTTGAACTACATGTCCAAAACTACATATCCAAAACTACATGTCTTTTATACTAAACAAATTCTATTTGAATTGTGTAGTGTCAATTTAGCCAATATTTTTGTTTTTGTCTCGGCAACCTTAAGATCCCCATCTATACTTACTGCTATGATAGATGTCATCGACGAATATTTTATATCGGTTCCAATAATTTTTAATAAAGACATAACATAGAGATCTCTTCATTCATATATTCAGGCACCTGAATCTTTCATGGGATTTTATGAAGTGTTATGTCATGTGATCGTCTAGATCACTTGCCTCCTTATTATGATCAGTTTGATCATTTGCTCATCTTCTTTATCAAGAAGTTTATATGAAACCGATCTATCTATGCGCTTTAAGCGTACTATAGACTTTGTCCTTTTAGGACTTAATAGGAGCATTTACAGTAAGAATATAGTTACTTTCTCTGGGTCAGCAAGTGTGTCTAGTATGCATTGCAATATATTGCAAATGAATTATCCTTTTTTGAACTTCAAGTTTATATGATTTTATTCGAAGATCTAGATGTATAAATGATAATTCATTCTACGTAACGTTTTCTCAACTGTTTATCATGTCTCTCCCTCATGCTAGAAAAATTAACTTATTTCCTGAGCTTTGAGAACCTATCTTTTGTGCATTATGGTGTTAATCAAAATATACACCGCACATCAATAATAATAAGATGGATTTATTTGGTTCCTGGCCCAGAACCACTTATGAGGGGAGAAAATAATATACTTTGGTATATAACGTATATCAAATTAATATACAAAACTTTGTTCTCATAAATAATTTTTTAGTTATTAAGTGGAGGCACTCAATAAATCATTTTGTTAAACCAACTGTGATGTAAATCAACTTATCAAGATGAACTATCTTGAATAAAAAATCTGGAAATTATGCTCTAAATCAAATTATAGAGCAAGTTACCTTGCAAACACCATGTTGCGGGTTAATAATAATCGTAACATGTAACCATCTCATAGATGCATCTTATGTGGTATACATGGTAGGTGAATGGATTCATATTCACCTTTGATATTTCCAGCATTCATGGGATTCAATCCAAATTTCAGTTTATTTATTAATTAATGAGAACAAGTAATATACGAGAATTCATAAAGAACTTTCGAGTTCTTTTAGTATTTACCCATGTGAATTTTCTATTAATTTTTTTGCACATCATACTTAATTTGATATGGCTAAACCAATTATGCCAACTGAATAAATTATCAATATTGATAAACTTCAGATTTACACCATGATGCGTGCAATTATCAATAAACTCCAAGTTTATTATAATATGAATTTTTATATCAGTAAATATCCAATTTATTGTGGTATTCGTTTATTTGTGTAGTACAAACTAGAGAATAAAGCGGATATTTCACATGCATATTACCCCACTAGAAGTTGTAGTAATATAAGATATTAAATCTTTTCTTTATTTATAGTCTCAATATAATCAATCGCTTTCGCGTATAATTTAGAAACTGAATAAGTTTCTTTAAGACTTACTACAATACAATACCTTATTTGTAATTAATTGTGTTTCTCCAAAATATTGATAATTGGCTCTTCCAGAGCTCTTAATTAATTTTGTACTACCACATATTTATCAACATCCATATGGTCATATATCTCCTTCAAGAAGAAGTTATACCATTATGGTCATGGTAAAAATTATATGCAAGACATGTTTCTCGCATTATTGTTGTCCTTTAATAATCAGATTGCCAAAATATTTGGCGTACAATAGGTATGTGACCAATGACCATTCATGCCATAATAATGATATTATTTTCTTATATCATCTCAAACCTCCCTCTAGAGGTAAGTGTGGTATGTTCACTATCACTAGCTCTTTCAAGAATGAATATGTATTCATAAATTAGATGTTGTCACATTCACATCTTGAATGGACCATAATCATCTATATGTGCTTTATAAAATCTTATGTCAAATCGATAACAAATATTACTTTCACAGAGTGGAGGATTATTTTGAGAATCCTTATTATTTTCAATATCACAATAATGACGATTATAATTTCGTCTATTGTCACGTCCACATCCATTGATACATTCATAGTAGTAATTTTATGTTCTTTCACACTTATCACATGCTGCTATCACAGTCTCTAAAGGGAATGAGAATGGAGCAAATTCAATGGGATGGATTTTCAATTCTTTGTCCATAATCATACATGAATTTGATCATGGAAAGGCATAGAAATTTAACCACTTCAGGTGGTTGTAATTTGTTACAAACCCCATTAGAGTTATAATCAAACTTTGTTGTCTTTTCTTGCATATAAAATCAAAGTATAGAATAAAAGTGAAAAATATAGTAAAATACTTATCTTAAATCAAAAATTTAATCATGAAGGAAGTTCATAAAACTATTGATAATCATTATGGTCAATCCCAAAATTTTTACCAAATTGGCTAGAGTCTCGTGCTGATAACGTGTTATAAACAACAAAGGAAGAAGAACAATATTGCAGAGAAAGAGAGAGAGAATTCTTATTGAATTTTGGGATGATTTACAACGAGGTTTATAAAAAAAATAATGTAGTCACAAAGTAAAACTCTCTACAAAATATATGTTCACTCTAAATAAAATTCTATTCATAACAGTATAATAATTCCCTATAATACAATTTGAAGAACCTTACTTTCCTACTGGCATACTTCCGTGTGCTTGAAGTGGATCAAAATTCTCATTTTTGCCTCATTATTTATTCTGGGATCTTTTCTCTCCTAAATTGAGCTTTTGTCTTCCTATAATCAAGACAAGTAATATAGGTGTCTCTATATTGTTCTGACGGTAAGTAACTTTACTTTTAATTAAGAGGTTGTGAGTTTGAGTTTCTCCAAAAGCAAGGTGAAAAATTCTTGAAGGGAAGAATATCGAGGATCTATTTGAAAACAACCTCTTTTCCCACGAAGTGAGATTATACTAGGTTGTCGTTGTAGTAGTAGTATATTGGATGGGCTGAGGTTATAAACTCATGAAGTGCGAAATTAGATCAACCAAAACATAATTACTACGTAATATTTAGGAATACATTTAGTAAACTAGGTAAGTGAAGATTGCATAAATCAAATGAGGCATGAGGACAGAGTAATATTTTAAAAACAAAGTAAAATGGGAAATGAGTCTTACTCATTTTGTAAAGAAACACGAAACGGGAACTTATATTTTTAAAAATGATTATGGACATTCAATATTTACACTAAATTAAAATTTTCTATAGCTAAGTGCTAAATTATAATGAAGACACAATTGAAATAAAATTATGTTCGCTTTATATATTTAAGATTTTAGATGAGATAGTCACACATTTCAACATGACATCAGAGCAGTCATGTGTTTGGTTCATAAAAAAGAATCAAGCGCGTATGTGAGGAGGTGTGTTGAAGATATAATTAAGTAAATAAAAGTATGTACTCTCTAACAACATAAAGTTTTAGATGAGATGGACCAATTAAAATGCTAATATATACAGAAAATCATGTACGGCTCACCAAACATATCCCCATTTTCCTCCGAGACACCTTATCTAAGGTCTGTTATAGTTGAACAGTCTAATTTACTCAAATTTGTTCCAACTAAACAAATTTTTTTAGTGCGCTAGTGTCACGTCCCAAAAGCTGAGGAACGCGACTAGCGCTCAATCGAGTAAACCAGACTGAACAAGCTTGTTAGATTTCATTCTACCCAAACTAATTCATGAATAAAGTCGAGATGAACTCCATTAATAATACTTTGTACATATATCATTAACGACTTTCATTTCATTTTCATTAGTAACTTCATTCATAATTTTCAAAAATATTACATGTTTTATACATCTATGCCAAATATCAATATTTCTAGTTTAATTCCCCATTATAAAACTCCTGCCACAACCTATATAGGGAGCCTCTAAATACAACTGAAGAATAACACGAAAATGTCGGCACAAAGCTCCGACTATACCTCAAAATACAAAAGTATATAATAAACAGATGAAACAGTAACCTGAAGTAAAGTGGGGCTCACCGAGTCAGCTGAAAAGAAGATGCGTCACTAGATGAACACTTCCTGTTGTGGAAATACCTACATCCATTTAAAGATGTAATGCCCCCCAACAAAATGGACGTTAGTTCCATCGAATTTGGGAGGGGTTTAAAAAAAATGGACCTTAGTTCCATCGAATAGCACCAGTATGTATAATTAAACACCATCTCATTAGAACGAACTATCATACAAGAACAAAGAAATCATAAACAATATCTCAATTGAAAAAACTATCATACAAGAACAAGGAAATCACAAACATTCGACAAAAGCTTTAAATAATCACCACATTATCAAATAATAGGAATCATATAGCTTTTACATAATTTTCATAGCTTTAGGTTACGACATTTCATACTATTGCACCATCATTCACAATACTATCGCCTTCTTACACGGAGTCCGATCTCGGCCCGATCGGCTAAGCCGTCTAATTTGAAACGTATACCTCAATCACAATTTTATTCTTACTTTCTGGTTTCTACATCAGCACAATACTACCATATGTGTAGCATGTATCCGATCATGGCCCGATCGGCTATGTCGTCTTACCAAGACTTTACCCTTTTCAATTAATCATCTCATTTTAATTTTTGTTTCACATATATTAGTTCATCAGCACTTGGGACCATAATTACCACATCATACTTGACACTAGGCTACATTATATAATTTGAGCTCCTTTTTCCCCTATATTTCACATCAAAATCAATTTCAACAACAAGCCATTCAATCCAAGATGTCAAGTACACGTGAGAGGAATCATGAATCATGCGTATGTACAATATTTCAAAAATCATACACCTCAAGTTTATTATCAATGGAACTTTAAAGACAAAGGATTCTTCCCAAAAGAGGGGACACACCAACCTATAACATGTTTTCTCACATAATTTGGTATAACAATCTCAGTTTAAACTTGACTTGAAGTCTAGGCATTTCAACACATGGTTCACATTCTTATCACATCCTAAAATTACCAAGGATAGCGTATTGAACACATTGAGAAACACCTTTCGCGTATATATATTTTGCACCAATTCATATGAAATAACAATCAATACATCAAATTTCGGTCTTAACAATATTTTCACGGACACCAAAGGAACTCAATTTCTAAGAAGAGGGGTTTTTAGTCGTACATACCTCAAAGAGTTTTTACTTAAGTTTCTACAATCCACCAACACCTGTAGCAATAACAATCTATAAAGAGATAGCGAGAATCTATTAATAATTAGGAAGATTATCCATGGTGCATCTATCTTAGGAATTTCATTAAACAGCTAATATGTGAAATAGACTACAAGGTTCTACAATGAAGATTCCTTATTCCTTCATCAAATTTTATCTAGAAGTACCCAAAATAGTTCATTAATCCCACATACTATAACTTAGTGTCACATGCATGGCCTATTTCTAACCCCACAATATATTCTTGAAGTCATAATCTCATATACGAAATGTTAGAAGTAGGACTTACCCGAAAGATAGTGAGTTAGAGATTAACATGCTTGATACTTGAGGGTTTGTGCAAGATAGATGATTGGGAGGCTAAGTTCCCTCTTTCTCTCTCTAAAATGCTCTCACTTCTCTACAGATTTAGTGTAAAATAGTCCCAGATGAAGTCCCAAAACTTATTTATCAATTCACATAACATCTTTAGAGGGAAAATATTGAGAATTACCCATTCAAATTCCTAACTCTAAATCTCTTCGCGAACACCCACTCTAAACCTTTGATGACCTTCAACAATTACTCTATGATGTGCTATTATAAAATGACTGTAAAATTACCTATCAAATATATGTGATCATACAATGAAGCTTCCTCTTTGACTTGTTTGAACCTTCAATAGCCAATGAATTTAATATAATGAGGAACAATAGAGTTCAAGACCAGGCTGGAATTATTCTGGAATCCATTAATGTGCTGAGCAGAGTATTTCATGAAGTTATATGCTAATAGACACGAAGATTACTACTAACAATACTGACATGGTTAATCATTATGATGACATCAATTATTAGAAAAATGAGGTGTATCGGTAGCTAGTACATTGGCAATACGAATTATTAAGGAGGAATATTCAAGCACGTGAACCAGTCGGCTCCTGGAGTGTATGGAAAATCCTTCTATCAAGAATAAAAATACTCAGGCACCTTGAATGTGATATGGGTTTCCAAAACACATAAAGTTGATTTACACTCCTATCATTAACTGACACAAGGAATCTATGACACAAGCCCATAAGGATGAAAAAAAGTTAAACACTTAGGAGATTATGATATTCTAAATAGCTTAACCCTTCCTGATAATTGAACCTATATGAGAGGACTAAAGATACAAAATCTTGTCTTCCAAATCAACATGTTCATGATATGTGTAAAAATATGAAGGCATCTAATCTCAACCTTTCAAGAGTGAAACCACATAGCTAGGCATCTGAATATTGGGATGAAATCATGTATTGGTTAGAGGGGTTCTAATAGTTAACATGGTGCTCCAAGGAGAAAGATAAATAACACTCCTATCCACCTAGGGAGGTGGAATAATAAGGGTAGCAAAACTCCCCGCACATGATAATGACATAGACAATGATTTTAGAAGTCGAGTGTGTAAAGACAACAAAACCCAATGAGACAGTATAAAATATTCATAGAAGGTTTGCAGTTGTTCATGATGAGTTCCCCATGGATTTTAAATTGAGAAGTACCCGGACGCTAATGAAAGACAGGAAAACATGAAAAGTAGGCGTTGTGCCATGAAAACCCCCCAAAAGTGCATTAGGTCTTAACGAAGAGACTATTAAGGGTCCTTATGAGAAAGGAAGTGTTATAGTGACATATAGAAGGGAAAATGATGTTCTCTCATGGTTATCGAACAAGTGTTAGGGAAACTAGCAGAATGAATTCACTAACTAAGGAGCATAATTAGCACATGTTGTGGAGGTATAAGGTGAAAGTAAACATTTGACACGAGCTGGACATGCTTATGCTATATTAACTCCTAGAGTGAAATACACAACCACGTCACAGGCAACCACAATATTAGGAAGAAAGTGAGCTTCTTACTTAGGAATGATCTTAGTGGACATGAAAGTCATACTGAGATGGGCAAACAAAACATCTTCCTGTGACAGATTCGTAAAAGTCTCAAATTTCTCAGAAATTCTATATAGACAAGTGACCACTTCATTTGGAATGTACACATATGATAGGAGGTGGGATATGCTCTCATGTTACTAGAAAATGAAAAGGTTTCATAACGATGCTCGCAAGAGGATAAAGTTACTATTCAAATCATAGAAGCCATATACACCAGTGAGGAAAAGAGAGACTCTAGAAGGATCGCAATACTAGGATGCTTTACATGGAACTTGACACCACATAGGTAAACTTTATGATGGTGCATGTATAGGCACAAACGAGTACATGTTGTCCATTTAAATAATAAGTTTCTGTAAGGAACTCATCGGGAATAGTCCCTTGTTGAGAATTTAGGAAAACTCAAGTAGGAAGTATCAATCCTAGATTTATAACTCAATTTAAGGACATAATTAATTATTTAACTTAATTCCACAAAAGGGTGTAAATAAGAGAGTTTGTGATAAGGTGGATTTACGAATAATAAGTCTCGTTCAAAGAGTAGGTGCGTGCAATGTTTTGTAATTTAGATTCTTGTTAAGATCATATCTATACATGCTCCCAATACAGGGTTACGTATATAATAATGAAAAGTATGTGGCATTCAGAATGACATACTAATGTGCCGATTACTTGGTGACTCTAGATTGGCGGGGCGATGCCTTAACTTATGCACCCTAACTCAACATCCATAACATACATTGGTAACATACTGATATACTACATGATTTGGTAGTGCAATGACATAAATAGGAACATGGGTGCTCCCTTTAGAAACAAGTTCTACCAATCCCTCCATGGCTCATTGCATTCCCCGAACAAACTCTTGGGCAATCTCCCTTAGACTCAATGGTGGGGTCATTCCCTTTTTACTACTTCAAAATTGTGGATTATGGTAACAAGATTACTTATCTTGGGAATAAGACATAGCAAGGAAATTAGATCCCTATCTTGAGCTCTATTGCACGATATGGAGTATTAACGAAGGGTAAAATTCCTAAATGCCCGAATAGCCTCCATCTTATAGATGTGGTCGACAACACACCGATAAGAAGGACTCTACTAGACACATCACCGAGACATCCTAGGACACTTTAAAATCTTAGGCTCTGATACCAAGTTTGTCACGTCCCAAAAATCGAGGAGCACGACTAGCGCTCAACCGACTAAACCCGATCGAGTAAGCCTGTTAGGTTTAATTCTACCCAAACTAATTCATGAATAAAGAGGAGATGAACTCCATTAATCATACTTTGTACATATGTCATTAACGACTTCCATTTAATTTTCATTAGTAACTTTATTCATAATTTTCAAAAAATATTACAAATTTTATACATCTTTGCCAAGCATCAATATTTCTAATTCAATTCCCCATTATCAAACTCCACTCATAACCAATCTATGGAGCCTCTAAATACAACTGAAGAATAAGATGGAAACGCCAGAAACAAGGCTTTGACTATACCTCAAAATACAAAATTACATGGTAAATAGATGAAATAGGACCCCGAAATGAAGTGGGGCTCACCAAGCCAGCTGAAAGGAAGATGCGTCACTAGTTACGACCAACACTGCCTGCTATGGAAATATCTACATCTATTTAACGATGTAGCGCCCCTAGCAAAAAGGGACGTTAGTGCCGTCGAATAGCACTAGTATGTATAACTAAACACCATCTCATTTGAATGAACTATCAAGAACAAAGAAAACATAAATACTATCTATTTCAATATAAAGAGCTATCATGCAAGAACAAAGAGATCACAAAGATTCAACAAAAGCTTTAAACAATCACCACATCATCAAATAACATGAATCGTATAGCTTTCACATAATTTCCATAGCTTTAGGTCGGGAATCAACAATATAAACAATAACATCTCGGTAAAGGAATCAACTATAACCAATATTGTTCCAATAGTCACTTCGCAAAACAAATCTAAATTGAGACAATACTCAACAATGGTCAATTACCAAGATTTTATCATGAATCATGTTCAACATTGATAATCATCAACCTAAGCATGGACAATACACTAAAGAGTCGCAATAATCATGGTATAAGACTTACGGGAATGCTTGACAACAACGTATAGATACTCGTCACTATACCTATACGCCATACTCAATACTAAAACGTAGAAATTAAGACCACAACTCCTATTCCCTCAAGCTAAGGTTAGACCGAACACTTACCTCGATGTCACCGTCAAAAGTCAAACCTCAATTACTGCTTTACCTCTCGGTTCCACTTTCAATACACTTGTATCTAGTCAAAATTTACCTAATAACATCAATATATTCTAAATAAACCAATTCTAATGCATTAATATAGATTTCCCAATGTTTTCCTAAAAAAGTCAAAAATTAACCCCGGACCTGCTTGGTCCAAACTTGAAATTCAGGCCAAAACTCGATTACTCGTTCACCCCCAAGCCCGGATATACAATTTTGACCTTAATTTAATTCAATTCATTGTCTAAATACCTAAATTTCAATATTCCTAAGTGGTAGCTAAGGATTCTATTTCATTTTGCACTCTGTTTTACTTGATTTTTGATTAAAAATGTATACAAAATAGTCCCAAAGGCTTACATGTTGTATTTGTTTATAGAGTTTGGTAAAAAAGGTGATGATTAGTCAAAAACAACTCAAAAGGAGTGAAACATGCAAAAGTACCATGAACAGGTCATAGCACAACTTCAACAGACCCAATGCCATCGCAATCCATTTCGTGCGGTCCGCAGTGAGAAGATTCAGAGTGGTGCAGTTATGGAGTCTAAGGTAATGGAGTCCGCGAAGGATTTCTTGCGGCCGCAATGGCCTCTCCGTGGCTGAAATACATTTTGTGCAGTCCGTAGAGAGGGAGGTTCAAAGAGTTGGGAGTTGAACATAGAAGCCAATGCGGTCCTCGATCCTTTTTTTTGCGGACCGTAGTTGAAGCCACCTCGGCCACGGTGCATTTTGTGCGGCCCGCAGTGGCCAGATTCAGAGAAGGTATAATCAAGCCAAGAAGCCTCATCGCGGTCCACAGTGCATTTTTTGCAGTTAGTACCTCGTCAAAGGTAGTTTTGTCCAGAAAATTTGGCCTAGAATAAATTCTTTTCACATGTTAGGTCATCTTTTGTAATCTCACTTTCTGTTGAGCACGTCAACAGTTATTCTTATCTATTTTGAGTAATTGTATAGTAGGTTTATCATAGAATCTTAAATTATTAGCTTGTAATCAAATCATATTGATTATTCCTTATCTATTTAACAATTTTCTTCCATTGTTATAAGTAGCTAGATCCATTAGCTAGGGTTGTGGCTCAATCCTAGTGAGGGTATTTGATGGGTCTTTTGTTTTAGGACTTAAATTTTTATGGGTGTTTCTTATTTGGAATGATTTGTGTTTTCCATGTTGAAATAGTGGTTGCTAACACTAATTTGTGCCTTTTTTGACTTAGGATCTTCTTGAGAAAGAGAGTTTGTGTCTAGGAAAATGAGTCTAACAAGGAATTGGGGTGTAATAAAGAGATTGATAGCCCCAATTAACAGGTTAAACCTAGAGATTATAATACCCAACTTGAGCCTAAATTGCTTGTGCAATTTTGACACACAATTGGTCTTGAGAAAGTTAATAAGGGCAAAGTCACTCGAGTAATTGAGAGGTATAGAGTGAGTAGGTCAGTGCATCGGCTATATCATAATCCCCAACATAAAAACTTGGCCTTGGACTTTGGATCCCATCAAGTATTCACCTAGGAGAGAGTCACTTCACTAGTGCCTCTTTAACCCATTAGAAAACCACTCAAGCATTTTACTCTTAACTTAATTTAGCATCTTATTAGCATAAAAAGTTAGAAGTAGCAACTGAACAACTATGATTTGAAATGCAGTTACAAGCAATACGCATTGCTAATTTAGATACAAATCCAAATCCCAACCAATTCTAGTTCCCTGTGGATTTGATCCTGACCATCTTGGGTAAAAGCTGCTTCGACCACTCTTGCCACTTTGTAGTGGTGTAGGGTTGGCCTTGATCACTAAGTTCTACCCAAAAGTCTGAATTCCACCATGATAATCCTAGATTCTAGGATGAAATCTTGTAAAAGGAGGTTAAGAAGTGAAAAAAAAAGAGTTTAAAATAACATACATGTGATATAGAGAAGAAAAAGTATTTGAGAAATGGCCTCTTATGCCTTAGGGTTTTGAAAAAAATGAAACTGGATGAAAAGTCCAGTTTATATAGCCCTCATAGATCCTCTAAATACTGATCGCGGAAAAAGGGTCGATACCGCGAAGCTCACCGCTAGCAGCGAAATAATAGGCGCGGTCCCGGAAACTTTGGCCTTTCCCACCGTTGACGGTGAAGTCCCACTGCGGTAGCGGAATCCCCAGCGCGGACCATGAAACCCTTGGTTCAGAGCCCTACAATTTTCTAGAACTATGCAGCACAACTCTTTTCCTGAGTCTATACACCGCGAAGCCTATCCGTAACTCACCTGAGCCCTCGGGGCTCCAAACTTAACATGCACAAAAGTCTACAAACATCATACATACTTGCTCGTGTGACCAAATCATCAAAATATCATTAACAACTACGAATTTACCCTCAAATTCATGAAATTCATTAGATAGTTCAAATTTTCCATTTTCTCAACCTAGGGTCTGATTTATATGAAATAAACTCTGATTCTAACCAAATTTTACAGATAGAGCATAAATATTATCGAGGACCTATACCGGGCTCCGAATATAATCAGGGGCCAAATACCATAAAGTCCTAACACTATTCAATTTCTAAAAACCTTCATATTTTCCTGCATATAACTTTCTTCAAAAATTCATTCCTCGTGCTAGGGACTTCAGAATTCGATTCCAGGCGTATGCCTCAGTCCCATATTTTACTATGGATCCTATGGGACCGTCAAATTATAGGTCCGCATCTGTTTACCAGAAATATTGAATAAAGTCAACTTTAATCAATTTTTAAAGGCTAAATTCATTATTTCTCAAAAATTTCAAATAAAAGCTTTCTGGAAATGCGTCTGGACTGTGCATGCAATTTGAGGTGAAACAAACGGAGGTTTTTAAGGTCTTATAACACATATTTGTCTTCTTAAATAAGATATGGCCTTTTGAGTCATCAAATTCTCTACCCCTAAAAGAACCGTTCGTCCTCGAATAGACATAGAAAAGTACCCGAGTCATTGAAAAAAAAAGGGATATCAGCTCGTCATATCAAACTCGGATTCACAAGTCAGTGACTCGACCGGCTGACCTCTCCACTATACATGAATTGAAGAGAAATTCTTCAATCATAACTGATAAACCTACCGGTCAAGAATAGATCCGCCTCTTCCTCATAGGTTAAGTGCTTGTCCAACTAGACAGTGCTGAAGTCTAACACGTGGGACGGATCGCCATGATACTTCTGAAGCATGGACCATGAAACACTGGATGGGCAATTGATAAACTCGGCGGCAATGCAAATTTGTAAGACACCTCTCCTACTCGATCAAGAATCTCAAAATGACCGATTAACCTAAGGCTTAGCTTGCCTTTCTTCCAAAATCTCATCAAGCACTTCATGGGCGACACTCGAAGCAACACCCGCTCTCTAACAATGAGTGCCACATCACAAACCTTACGATCGGCATACCTCTTTTACCTGAACTGAGCTATACGAAGCCTATCCTGAATGATCTTAACCTTGTCTAAGGCATCCTGTACCAAATCCTAACCCAAGAACAAAACCTCCCCCGACTCAATCCACCTAACTGGCGATCGACACCATATACCTTGTCTAAGGATGCTCGACTGGTAGCTATTGTTGTAGGCAATCTTCGCTAATGGCAAGAACTGATCCCACAAACTATAAAAGTCAATTACATATGATCGGAGCATATCCTCCAAAATCTGAATAGTACGCTCGGACTGTTTGTCCATTTGAGAATGAAATGCTGTGCTGAACTCAACCCGAGTACCCAACTCACGCTGAGATACTCTCTAGAAATGTGATGTAACTTGTGTACCTCAATCAGATATAATAGGCACCGACTCACCAAGAAGACGAATAATCTCTCAGATATTGATCTCATCTAACCTCATCGATAAATAGGAGACTGCCATAGGAATGAAATGGGCCGAGTTGGTTAGACTATTAACAATAACCCACACCACATCGAACTTCCTCTAAGTTGTGGGAGTCTAACAATGAAGTCCATAGTTATATACTCCCACTTCCACTCTGGAATCTCAATCTTCTGAAGCAAACCACCAGGCCTGTAATGCTCGTACTTTACATGATAACAATTCAAACAAAGAGTTGTATAGGCAGCAATATCCTTCTTCATCCTCCTACGCCAATAATGTTTCCACAAGTTCTGATACATCTTAGGGTGCCCTGATGAATAAAATACCAGGAACAATGGGCCTCCTCTATAATCAATTCTAGAAATCCATCTACATTAGGCACACAAACGTGAAAATGCATCCTCTAAACTCCATCATCTCCAACTATAACTTGCTTGGCACAACCGTGCCGCACTGTGTCCCTAAGGACAAGCAAATGAGGGTCATCACAACTAATAAAGATCGAGCGACTGTACAAGCTAAAACACGCTGGGCTCAAAAATATCCAACCTTACAAACTTTTGGCTAAAGCCCGAACATCCAGAGCAAGCGATCTCTCACTGACCGAAATATACGAAGACTGCATATACTGGCAAATTTCCTACTCAAAGCATCGATCACTACATTGGCCTTCCCCGGATGATACAAGATGGTGATATCATAGTCTTTCAATAGCTCCAACCACCCTTCTCTGTCTGAAATTTATCTCCTTCTGCTTGAAAACATACTATGGACTCTTGTGATCTGTAAACCCCTCACATGACATGCCATATAAATAATACCTGTAAATCTTCAGCGCATGAGTAATGGCTACTAGCTCAAAATCATGAACTGGATAACTTTTTTTGTGAATCTTCAACTATGGCGAAGCATAAGCAATAACCTTGTAATCTTGCATCAACACTGCGCCAAGTACAATATGAGTTGCGCACAATACACTATTCAGGGCCATGAACCCATGGACAATACCAACACCGACAACATAGTCAAAGCTTTCTTGAGCTTCAAAAAGCTTTCCTTACACTTGTCCGACCACCTAAACTGGGCACCCTTCTAGGTCAACCTGTTCATCGGGGATGATATAGACGAAAACCCCTCCACAAACCGACGGTAATAACCTACCAAACCTAAAAAACTATGGATCTTTATAGTTGATATGGGTCTAGGCCAGTCCTTGACTGCCTCTTTCTTCTTCGGATCCACTTAAATAACCTCAGGTAATACAACATGACCCAATAAGGCAACTCAACTCAACCAAAACTCACACTTCAAAAACTTAGTATACAACTAATTGCCTCTCAAAGTCTGACGAACAACTCAAAGATGCTACTCATATTCCTCTCGGCTGCAGGAATATATTAAAATATCATCAATGAATGTAATCACATGGAATCCAAGTAACGCTTTGTCACGCCCCAACCTTGGGTGGCGCAACTGACGCTCAATTGAGTGAACCCAACTGAGCAAGCCTTATCAGACACTTCCTACCTAACTCAATATGAATAAGGAAAACCATACCTTCATTGTTTCCACAAGAAAAGATAGTGTGTTCAACATTTTCAGTTCATTTTATAGTACAACATTAAACCTTACATAAGTTAGTTTCCAAGGTTCCCATAGGGTTACATTCATAGATCATATAAGTTTTGAATTACAGCATAGTTTGCGGATCCATTCAACACCCACACATAACCCGTATATCTGTACGTAGCCTCTAGGGATAGAAAAGATAAGTATAATAATGTCGGCGACAAGGCCCCGACTATACCTCAAAAGTGAGAGTCCACAATAAAAGATCTGCAATAAGCCCCTTGAAGGAGAAAGGGGCTCACCAAGGTTTTGAGAAGAAGGGTGCTCTGCTATGCACGATCAACACTATTCGCTATGAAGCCACCTACATTCATTTAAAAATGTAGCGCCCCTGGGAAATGGGACGTTAGTACCATGGAATAGTACTAGTATGTATAATTAAACACCATTTTACTAGAAATAAATATCAAGCAAGAGCAAGGAAATCACATCATCAAATAGATGAGACATATAATCTTTCAGACAATTTTCCATAACTTAGTATGGGGCATTACATTCATATGTTCACCACTGTTCTCAATACCACCACCATCTTGAGCGGAGTCGGATAATGACCCGATCGGCTATGTTGCTTAATTTAATACATATAACTCAATCACCATTTTCTTTCCTTTTTCGGGATTCAATATTAGCACATCACCACCATGTGAGCGGCATGTAGTCCGATCATGGCCCCGATCGGCTAGGCCTCCTTACCTAGGCGTTGTTCCTTTCTCATCAATCATCTTACTTGCATATTTATTTCACTTATATCATATCCATTCATTAGCACTTAGGGCCTCAATGATAACATCTTTTCCATTTTCAACGTCCATCTTGCAAATTGATGATCTTGGGCACATACAAAAGTATATCAAGTTGCAAACATAAGTAATATTTCATATAGTTAGTATGTCAATCTCAGTTTTAATCTTGGCTTATAGCCAGTCATGTCAACATATGATTTGAATTCTTCACACATTTTTAAATATCAAGGCTAGTTCATTACACACGTTGAGGCAAATCCTTCATTTAGACATATATACATATAACTGCAGACCAATTCATGTGAAATAACAATCAGTAAATCAATAATTCTATTCTTACCACATATGTGTAAATGCCAGCAGAGCTCAATTTTTAATAAAAGGGGTTTTTAGCCATACATATCTCAATATAGCTTTCCTTAATCCTTACAAGATTTTCGGAACTCTTAGCACTTCGATATATTGTGTAAGATTTACAATTGAAAAAAGAATTAGAGACATTCTGGCTCATTTGGGCATATTATCGAACACTAAATGTGCATTGTGATCTTAGGTTCCTTTTAGAGAGAAATTTCTATTATTATATATCCTGTTTGCTTTATTTTTTGTTTACTATGTCCCAATACCCTAAGGTTTGATGTGCATGCAAGGAATCCATTCTTATACCCTTGAAGTGCCACACTAATGACCCTATATAGCTGAGTGTAGAAAATAAGAGTTGAAAGGATGAAGTCTTACCTCTTGAGATTGAGATTTAGGTGCCTCACTTGAAATGATTTAGCAGGGTTTCAAGGAAAAATTTGATTGAGAGAACTTTTCCTCTCTAAGACGCTCTCTCTCTCTCTCTCTCTCTAAAAGCATCAGGAAAGATACTCAAAATGAGTCAAAACACCGAATATATCGATAGGGGGTCGGGTTTAAAATTTAAAAAATTGGAACCCCGAATCGAATCTGTGATCATAAATTCAGCATGCAGTCCACATAATGGACCACAAAGCTTCCCCAAAACTGGACACACTGGCTGAGTTTGGAGCAGAAATGCGGTCCACATTCACGTTATGTAGTGGTAAAGTGCACCGCTTAACCGACCTTCACAAAATCTCAAGGAAGTTATGTGACGACTATGCTGTCCGCATTTTATTTATGTGATCGTATATTTGACCGCATAGTTGAGTTCAATTTTTCCAGCACACCGACTCATTCTGCGGCAGATATGCAGTCTGCGTACCTGATGTGCGACCGCATTCTGGATCGCGTAACTGCACTTTCTGGAAAACATTAATTCTTGATTTTTTAATGCAAAGACCAGTACAAAAGGGTCCAAACCACGACGAGCAAGCTCTCCGCGAAGAATTTTTACATATTCCTGACCTATATTCATAATTTAGCACTACGAGCTTTTAAGTTTGAGTGAAAATTTTCATGGGGCCTCACATCTTCCCCCACTTAAGATAATTCGGCCTCGAATGCAGATCAATGCTCACTTATTAGGAATTCTTATGGAGCCTCAGACTTTCACAATATGAAACTTGTCCACAGTCCTAAGTTTTGTTAACTCCCTAAATTCCTAAAAATATCGCCAGAGTTCCTTCGTATCTAGGCCTATCTACTTGTAATAGAGCCCCCGAATCTCATATCAGAACAACATAAACATGTTACATATGCATAAAATAACTTGTATGGCCTCAACCATGGCTGTATAGGCAATCATATCACCTAGAAAAAGGGGACAGATTCACATAGATCAAGCCAAAAGATAAGAGTTCATAGGCGCTAAATGTATAAAAGCTATTACAAGCGTATTCAAACAATTGTGGATACTTTTTTTTCTTATCATTGTCGGCTTCCCAAGTGGCTTCCTCAACTTGCTGGTTTTGTCATAATACTCTTATGGATGCAATTTCCTTATTTCTCAATTTTTATACCTGCCTATCAGGAATGGCAACTGGAACATCTTCATACGAGAACTCCTCATTAACCTCAATGAATATTGACTGGCACAATAGTGGATGGATCTCCCATTACCTTTCTTAACATAGACACATGAAAAAATGGGTGTACTAATAACAGTTCGGGTGGAAGCTCGAGCTTGTATGCCACCTGGCCAATCCTCCAAATGATTCTATACGGTCCAAAATACCTCAGACTCAATTTTCCCTTCTTTCCAAATCACATGATTCCCTTGATAGGGGAAACCTTAAAGAATACCCAATCATCTTCTTTGAACTGTAGATCTCCGTGACAAATATCTGAGTAAGACTTTTGGCAACTCTAAGCAGTTTTCAACCATTCCTTAATGATCTTTACTTTCTCCATGGGCTGATGCATGAGGTCTGGCCCTATTAATTTCATTTCTCCAACCTCGAACCACCTAATGGGAGACCTGCACCTCCTACCATACAATGCTCCGAATGGTGCCATCTGGATACTAACATGAAAGCAGTTGTTGTAAGAAAATTCTATGAGTGGCAAATGGTCATCCCAACTACCCTTGAAATCAAGAGTACAAGCACGCAACATGTCCTCAAGCTTCTAAATAGGTCACTCTGCTTACCATCGATTTGCGGATGAAAAGCTGTGCTAAGATTTACCTGCGTATCCAAACCTTGCTATCACTTCCTCCAAAAGTTGGTTGTGAACTGAGCCCCTTGATCTGAAATGATTGAGACTAGAGTGCCATGAAACTTGACTATTTCTTTGATATACAACTGAGCATACTGTTCTCCTGTGTTGGTAGATTCATTTGGCAAGAAGTGCGCTGATTTTGTGAGTCGATCCACGATTACCCAAATTGACTCAAACTTGCGCGAAGTGCGCGAAAACCCTACCATATAATCCATGTTAATCATTTCCTATTTCCATATTGGTATTTCAATGCTTCGACACAATCCACCAGGCCTTTGATGTTTTTGTTTGGCCTTCACTTGTTGACAATTAGGACCTTTTGCCACAAAATCTGCCACATCCCTCTTCATGTTGTTCAACCAATAAATCTCCTTGAGGTCATCATACATTTTTGTAGAACCTGGGTGCACGGAATACCTGGAAGTGTGAGCTTCTGCCATGATCCTTTCCTGAAGACTCTCAATATCAGAAACACATAGGTGGTTATGGTACCGTAGGGTACCATCGTCCATGCCAAGGGAAAAAGTTGTGGTCTTGTGTTTGTGAATACCTTCTTTTTGTTGTGCTAACAATGGATCAATGAATTGCTTTTCCTTCACCTCCGCCACAAGCGATGATTCAACCCTATTCTGTACAATTACCCCTCCTTCATTAGAGTCTCCAAGGAGAATGGCCAACTGGTGAACCTCCCTGGCTAACGGTCTCTAATGTGCCTCCAAATGAGCCAACTTCCCATAGATTTCCGACTAAACCACAACATTAGCCTTTCCCGGGTGATAGAGAATATCAATTTCATAGTCCTTATGTATCTCTAGACATCTTCTTTACCTCAGATTCAACTTTTTCTACTTAAAAATATATTGAAGGCTCTTATGATCTGTAAATACATCCACATGGACCCCATATAAATAATGTCGCTAAATCTTTAATGCAAACACCACTTCTGCTAGCTCTAAGTCATAGGTTGGATAGTTCTTCTCATGAATATTGAGTTTCCTAGAAGAATAGGCTATAACCTTGTCATGTTGCATCAACACACACTCGAGCTTGATACTCAAAGCATTGCAATGCACTACAAATCCTTCTGTACCCTCTGGCACGACTAAAACCGATGTTGTTATATCAACCTTGATTTCAATTCATGTAAACTCCTTTCACAAGCATCGGACCATTGGAATATAACTGCTCGATGTGTCACTTTAGTCAATGGAGAATCCTTCCACAAACCTCCTGTAGTACCCAACCAAACCCAAGAAATTGCGAATCTCCATTGGAGTGGTAGGTCTAGGACAATTCTTTATTTCCGCAACCTTTTGAGGATCAACCATAATCACTTCCCTAGAAAGGAAATGACCCAAGAATGCGACAAATTCAAGCCAAAATTAATATTTTGAAAAGTGTGCATACAATTGTATGTTGCTGAAGAGTCTGTAGAACTACCCTGAGATTGCCAGCATGGTCCTCCCGACTTCGGGAATATACAAGAATATCATCAATGAACACTATCACAAAGAAGTATAGAAAAAAAGGCTTGAAGACTTAATTCACAAGGTCCATGAAAGTTTCCGGAGCATTTGTTAGCCCAGAAGACATAAATTTAGAGTGCCCATACTGAGTTTTTGAAGATTGTTTTTGCAATATTTTGCTCCCTTATCTTCAATTGATGGTACCCGGAATGCAAGTCAATCTTTGAGAAACATGAAGCACCTTGCAATTGATCAAACAAGTCATCTATTCTTGGCAGATGATATTTGTTTTTGATTGTGAACTTGTTTAGTTGCCGGTAGTCGATACACATCTGCAGCGATCCATCTTTCTTCCTTACAAAAAAGACCGGTGCACCCCATAGTGGCACACTCGGTCGGATGAAACCATTCTCTAGAAAATCCTTCAATTGCTCCTTTAGCTCTTTCAATTTTGCCGGTGCCATTCTATAAGGTGGAATTTATATAGGCTGTGTGCCAGGCACCACATCAGTTACAAAATCAATCTCCCCTTCTGGTGGAATCCCAGGGAGCTCATCTGGAAAGACATCCAAAAATTCATTCAGAACTGGTATAGACTCAAGGCTAAGTTCCTCGGCATTAGTGTCCGTAACCCGAACAAGATGATATATACAACCCTTCTTGATCATCTTTGTAGCCTTAAGGTAGGAAATAAACCAACCTCTAGGGACTACATTATCTCCCTCCCATTCAATAATGGGCTCATTAGGAAATGCATGCCTAATAGTTCTAGTCCAACAATCAAGTTTGGCAAAGCATGAATAAAGCCCATCCATCCCCATTAATACATCTAAGTCGACCATCCTAACTCAATAAGATCGACCGTGGTATCCATACCCTGTACCGTAACAACACAATCCCTATAAACCCGAGCAGCTATAATAGACTCACAAACTCGGGTAGATACCGAGAATGGTTCATGAAGCTATTCTGGCTCTATCCTGAATCCCACAGCAACAAAAGGGGTAATATAGGATAAGGTGGAACTGGGGCCAACAAGTGCATACACATCATGAAATTGGACAATCAGAATACCTGTAACAACATCTGGAGAAGCCTCTGCAGTCTGGCGATCACTCATACCATAAAACCGGATGGGTCCTCCTAAAATCTGCGTACCACCCCTAGCTACACCACGCCTTGCGTGTGCTGGGTACCTCGAGCTGGAGAGGGTGTTGAAGGTGTAGCAACTATTGGACTGGATGGCTGAGCTGTGCCCCTACCCGCTCCCTAGTGGGGTACATAACAATGCCTTTGAATTTGACTCCTCATCCCACATCCATAGCATATAGGTAACTCCATATAGCAAATCCCTGAGTGCATCTTCCTGCAACGGGGGCAAGGGAACCTCTACTGCTTCAGGAACCTCTCTATTCACTGACCCTTCTAATAGGATCCTATGTTGCCCTAACCAGGCCTGGAACAACTCCACTGCTGATGGCTGAGCCTTGACAGCAGTGCATTGGCTGAAGACTGTGCAATAGACTGGGAATTCCCTGATGATCCTCCCCTGTAAGCTGATCTTCCCCCACCTAGTGACTCTCCCATGTTGCCCGAAGACCGGGCCTTGCTTTTACCTTCTCTCTCCATTTTGTTCTTTAATTTATGGTTTTCTATGGCTTGAATGCTACCATCTTCCCATAATTCATGTCAGGATTCAATGTAGTTGTAGAAGCCTTATTAATGGTCAAAGAATTAAGGCCCTAAAAAACCGATACTCCCTGGCCTCAGTTGTGGGAAACATAAGAATATCATACTTGGAAAAATGGGCAAACTCCATGTGGTACTCCCACACGCTTCTATTACCTTGCCTCAAATTTTATAACTCTGCTCTGCGGGCTTCCCTTGTCTCAGCAGGCACAAAGTGATCTATAAAGGCATCGACGAACTCACTCCACCTCGCCGGAGGGCTCCCCTCCTGGAGGGAATCCTCCTAAAACTCAAACCATGCATAGGCCACCCCTTTCAGGTGGTAGGCTGCCAACTATTCACTCTCTGTCTCAGTCGCACGCATAACCCTGAAGGTCTTGTGCATCTCATCAATACAATCCTGAGGGTCCTCTTACGCAACATTTGCCTTCTGGGCGTTTGAGGCCACTAACTGGGTCAACATCTGAATAGCTCCCATAAGATCCCCATTCAAAATACCAGAACTGGAAGCTGAGGCTAGAGGCAAGACATGAGTATCAACAGAAGGGATAATGGTACCCTCCATGGGTGTGGAAACTGGTGTAGTCTGCTCCGGAATAGAAGAATCAGGCAGAGTGATAGCAGGGTGACTACCCTCACCCACAACATCAAGCAGTTAATCATCAGCCACTCCTAAGGTGGCATTGGCTTCTTGGCCAATTCTCGCTTTCTTCATAGGTGCCAATTACTGAAAGATCAATTTCACCGCACGATCCAGAATATCAAAGAGGGGTGTTATTCCTAAAGGCCCAAGTAGCCTCCAACTTATGGATGTGGTCGACTACACACCGATAAGAAGCACTCTACTAGAAACCTTAGGCTCTGATACAAAGTTTATCACGCCCCAACCTCGAGATGTGCAGTCGGTGCTCAATCGAGTGAACCCAACTGAGCAAGCCTTATCAGACACTTCCTACCTAACTCAATACGAATTAAGAAAATCATACTTTCATTGTTTAGACAAGAAAATATAACATGTTCAACTTTTTTAGTTCATTTTATAATACAACATTAAACCGTAGATGAGTTAGTTTACAAGGTTCTTATAGGGTTACAATTCATAGACCACATAAGTTTAGAATTACAACATAGTTTGCGGATCCATTCAACACACGCACATAACCCATATATCTGTCTACGATGCCTCTATGGATACAAAAGATAAGTATAACAATGCTGGCGACAAGGCTCCGGCTATACCTCAAAAGTGAGAGTCTACAATAAAAGATGTTCAATATATCCCCTTGAAGGAGAAAGGGGATCACCAAGATCTTGAGAAGAAGGGTGCTCTACTACGCACGATTGGCACTATACGCTATGGAGCCACCTACATTCATTTAAAAATGTAGCGCCCCCGGTAAAAGGGAGGTTAGTACCATGGCACAGTACTAGTATGTATAACTAAACACCATTTTACTAGAAAGAACAATCAAGCAAGAAGAAGAAATCACATCATCAAATAGACGAAACATATAATCTTTCTCACAATTTTCCATAACTTAATTTGGGGCATTACTTTCATATGTTCACCACTGTTCTCAATACCACCGCCATCTTGAGCAGAGTCCGATCATGACCCGGTTGGCTATGTTGTGTCATTTGAGACATATAACTCAATAACCATTTCTGTTCCTTTTCCGAGAATCAATATTAGCACATCACCACTATGTGCACGACGTGGAGTCTGATCACAGCCCGATAGGCTAGGCTGCCTTACCTAGGCGTTGTTCTTTTCTTATCAATCAGCTCACTTGAATCTTTATTTCACAGATATCATATCCATTCATTGGCACTTAGGGCCTTAATTATCACATCTTTTCCATTTTCAATATCCATCTTGCTAATTTATGATCTTGGGCACATACAAAAGCAATTCAAGTTGCAAACTTAAGTGAGATTTCACATAGTTAGCATGTCAATCTCACTTTTAATATTGGCTTATAGCCAGGCATGTCAACACCTGATTTGACTTCTTCTCACATCATTAAATATCAAGGATAGTTCATTATCATACGTTGAGGCACATCCATCATGTAGACATATATACATATAATTGCAAACCAATTCATGTGAAATAACAATCAGTACATCAACAATTCTAGTCTTACCACATTTGCATAAATTCCAACGGAGCTCAATTTCAAATGAAAGGGTTTTTTAGCCATACATACCTCAATATAGATTTCCTTAATCCTTACAAGATTTTTAGAATGTTAGCACTTCGATCTATTGTGTAAGATTTACAATTGGATCAAGAATAAGAGATATTCTAGCTTATTTGGGCATATTATCAAACACTAAAGGTGCATTGTGATCTTAGGTCCCTTTTTGAGTGAAATTTCTATCATTAGATAGTTCGGGCACATTCAGAGGAGGAGCTGATGTACCAGTGAGAAGTTGTGAGCGACTGGCGGTGGTGGGCACGAAGAGAGGTAGAGGGAGACCAAAGAAGTATTTGGTGGGGGGGAGGTGATTAGGCAGGACATGACACGACTTAGGATTACCGAGGACATATCCCTTTAAAGGGGATTGTGGAGGTCGAGCATTAATGTTGTAGGTAAGGGGGAAGTTAGGAATGTTTCTACAACGCACTATATTGAGACTAGATAATTAGGAGTTAGGCTTAGGATGCTATTGATCAGCTACTGATGCAGGGCTTTATATTCTAGATATTAGTATACTTTCCTCTTTCTCGTATTTTCCTATATTCCTTATAATTGTTGTTATTTTGTTATTTTATGTTATGCTGTGTATTTTATGATATTTATTATGAGTTTATTGCTAGTACTAATATATCGTCACTTGTTTCTGTAACTTGTTTCCTTCCTGAGCCGAGGGTCTCCTCGAAACAACCTCTCTGCCCCTCGGGGTAGGGCTAAGGTATGCGTACATATTACCCTCCCCAGATGTGGGATATACTGGGTTGTTGTTGTTGTTGTATATACCCTATTTGCTCTTTTTTTTGTTTATACCTCCGAATACCCTAAGGTTTGATATGCATACAAGGAATCCATTCTTATACCCATGAATTACCACACTAATGACCCCTAATATCTGAGTATAGAAAATAAGAGTTGAGGGGATGAAGTCTTGCCTCTTGGGATGAAGATTTAGGCGCCTCACTTGATTATCTTCAATATTTTAGCATGGTTTCATGGAGAAATTTGATGGGGAGTACTTTCTCTCTCTAAGAACCTCTCTCTCTCTCTAAAAGCATCACGAAAAATTCTCAAAATTAGCCATAACACCAAATATATCAATAGGTGGTCGGGTTTAAAATTTAGAAAATTGGAGCCTTGAGTCAAATCTGCGATCGCATTTGCGACCACAAAGTCTACATGCGGTCAGCATAATGGACCGCAAAATGCTTCCCCAAAACAGGACACACTGGCTGAGTTTGCGGTAGAAATGCCGTCCGCATTCACGTTCTGCAGTCACAAAGTGCATTGCAGAACTAACCTTCACAAAATCCCAAGAAAGTTATGGGACGACTATGCGGTCTGCATTTTGATTATGCGATCGCATATTGACCGCATCTTTAATTTGGCCAAAAAACTGACTCAATCTACGGTAGATATGCGGTCCACATACCTGATATACGACCGCATTCTTGACCGTATAACTGCATTTTTCTAGAGTACTTTAATTCTTGATTTTTAAATGCATAGATCCATACAAAAGGGTCCAAACCGCGGCGAGCAAGGAACTTTTACATATTCCTGACCTATAGTCATAATTTAGCAATACGAGCTTCTCAGTTTGAGTGGAAATTTTCACAGGGCCTCACAGGCCTGAACACCCGGTTAATCAAATCCATAAAAGCTGTTAGGGATTTTGTCAACCAAAAGGACATCACTAAGAACTCATAATGCCCGTACCGAGTGCGAAAAGTTATCTTAGGGACACCGGGGGCCCTAATCCTCAACTGATGGTAGCCAGATCTCAAATCAATCATCAAAAACACATTAGTACCCTGAAGATGATAAAAAAAGTCATCAATCCTCGATAATGGATACTTATTCTTGATGTTGACCTTGTTCAGCTACCGATAATAAATATGCATCCTCATTAACCCATCCTTCTTCTTGACAAACAACATAGCCGCACCCCATGGTGAGAAACTAGCTCTAATAAAGCCCTTATCAAGTAAGTATTGCAGTTGCTCCTTTAATTCCTTCAACTCTAGCAGGGCCATATGATACACCAGGATAGAAATGGGTTGAGTGCCCAGAGCCAAATCAATGCAAAATTTGATTTTCCTATCGAGTGGCATCCCAGGCAGATCTAACGAAAAAACTTTAGAAACTCCCAAACAACTTGCAAAAAATCTATTGAAGGAACCTCAGTACTAGAATCGCAGACATGTGCCAAGTAAGCCACACACCCCTTCTCGATCATACGCCGAGCCTTCTTATAAGAAATGACCCTACTGGTAAAATGACCATGTGGCCTTTCCAACTCCAATCGAGGTAACCCCGGTTTAAAGCAAAGGACACGATCTTGGCGTGACAGTCCAATATCGTGATAAGGTGACAACCAATCTATCCCCAATATGACATCAAAATCAACCATATCCAGAAGTAGGTGATCTACACTGGTCTCATCACCCCCAATAATAACTACACATAAGTGATAGACACGATATACAATAATAGAATCACATACTAGTATAGATACATGTACAAGAGCACTCAAAGAATTACGAGACACAACAAAATAAATACAAAAATAAGATGACACATAGGAATATGTAGACCCTAGATCAAATAGAACAAATGTATCTCATATGCATTTACAAGTTAAACATTTCGACATGAAATCAAAGATATTGGACAAGAAAATTAATGAAAGATAACTTGCGTTATATAGTAAACTAGCAAGAAACAATCTCAATTATCTTTAGCCCCATGGTGGGCGCCAAATTGCTTACCTTGAAAATGGTAATAACAATTAAATTTGATTTTGTGATTCTAAAAATATGTGGTAAACTTAACTGTACTTGTGATAACGGCATCAGATGCCTCAACCTCAAGCCTAACTACCACTCTGAACTACACCCCTAGGACGGATCCCTATTGCCTGGTCTCCACTTCTACCGGCCTGACCTCTACCTCTAATACATCTACCTCCATCCTTATCAGTATGACACCTGCCTCTAGCTGGTCGAGCAGGCAGTGGAACACTTAGTTCCTGAACCATAGCATGAGAACCCTGATGCTGAGTACTACTTGAGGCTCGAAGGCAAAATCTAGCAATAAGCCTCGGATCGCAACAGGTATGACAAGTCCTCGGCTACTGAGACTACTGACACAGACAATCTGAATGACCACCCTGAAAACTCTAGAGCAGAGGTGTATTGATAGGAGCTAGTGGTACAGCGTAAGGTAACTGATATGAATACTACATATGAGAACCACGACCACCTGGAGCACCGCGAGAAGCTTGTAGTGCTGAATGAAACAGCCTGGGAGGTTGGCCTTTACCAAAAGAATTCCCGCCTCTAGAGAAGGAACAACTGAACCTTCCAAAATGATGAGGCCTGTTGTTAGACCCTTGACCGCTACGATGAGCTAGAACCATGTCAACTCTCCTGGCCACATTCGCCAAATCCTGAAAGAAATCTTGCTCCCTGTTCCTTAACCATCTGCAGTCGAATAGGCTGAGCGTGTCCCTCAATGAACCTCATCACTCTCTCTCTATTGGTAGGAAGTATAAGAATATAATGATGGGCCAAGTCAACAAATCTAGTCTTGTACTATGTGAATGTCATAGAACCTTGCTGGAGATGCTCCAACTGCCTCTAATAGTTCTCCCTCTAAGTGATAGGAAGAAACCTCTCCCGAAATAGCTGAGAGAACTGATCCTAAGTCAAAGTCGGTGACACAGATGGTCTAGCCAAAAAATAATCCGTCCACCAAGTCTTGGCGTATACTGACAGACGAAAACCAGCAAAGTCGACCCATTGCTCTCCACTATTCCCAATGTTCCGTAGAACCTCACCACAATTGTCCAAATAGTCCTGGGGATCCTCTAAGATTTACCTCCATATGTGGTAGTAAAAATCTTGGTGAACATATCTAATCTCGATAAGGCATCAACAGACATAGCCGGCTCATCACTGGTCTGTGCCACAATACCCGACTAAACTAACCTAACTAGCTAAGCTGCTGGAGTCTGAAACTAGGGACCCATCTGCTCCGAAGTGCAACTAGTGGGAGTCTGGGTTCCCTCTCTAGCATGAGAGATAACTAGTGTTACAGAGAATATGCCTTCCTGAGTGAGGCTCTCCATAAGACCCACTAGACGGACCTGAGCATCCTGGAGTAATGGGTGGCATTGAACCCCTTCGGGACCTGAGCTGTCCCTATTGGAATTGCTTAGGCCAGAACCTCATCCTTAAACTCTACATGAGGCTCCGTCGCTGGTTCTGCTGCTCAAGTTCTAGGCTGAGCCTGCCTCTACCTCAGCCTTTAGCACGGCCTCAGCCTCAGCCTTCTTAGGAGCTGCCACTTGGGGTTTGGGCTGCTGGTCAGCTAATGAAACAGTACGTGTCCTCACCATCTATGAAAGAATAGAGTGGAAGTTCAGTTAGCATTGAGAAATCATGTCGCACGACAGGAAATAATAGATATGATGTTTTCTCTAAGCTGCTTTGCATTTGGGGATAAGCACAGATGTCCCCATACCGATCCCTCAGACTCTACCCAGCTTGTTCGTGAATTGTGAGTCCTAGGAAACCTAGCGATATGATACCACTTTGTCACGACCCGAATTTCCCCTCCGTCGGGATCGTGATAGTACCTACTCATGAAAGCTAGGCAAGCCAACTACTATGACCTGAACACATTAGCAATCACCAAACATATATGAACAGTAACTAAAACTAAGTAGATATAAAGTGGGGAAATGTTATAACAATTTCAAATACTCCAATACTTGTCTACCCAAGAACTTGGTGTCACAATTTCACAAACATCTATGGCCTTTTGCAAACATTGGTTTAGAAGGAAAAAAGGTGCAACGGTTCTCAAAATGAAAATAGACAACGGAAGCTAAAGTGGGGAAATAGGGACTTCAGGCTCTGTTGATGCCAGCAGATCTACCTTGGTCTCCTTAGGCTGAAGGTAGCTATGTCAAGATACTCACTAGGCCCAACACCAAAATCTGCACAAAAGAGTGCAGAGTGGAGTATTAGTAACACCGAACCCATATACTAGTACGTGTCGAGCCTAACCTTGGCGAAGTAGTGGCGAGGCTAGGTTATGAAGACCATATAAATCTGTGTAGTTAAACCATATAAAAATAGATAATAATAAAAAATAAAGATGGGAAGGGGAACATACTACATGGACGTTAAATACTAACATTATTTCAGAAGAGAAGCATAAGGAACACCTTAATTATATCATCAGGAATACAGATAACAATAACATGTGCACGACATCATCCTGCGTACTTTTACTCTCGTCCTTACCATAAGAATCAATAGAATCGTCATGGCATCACCCTTCGTGCATTAACTCTCATAATCATGGCACGACATCACCCTTCTTGTATTAACTCTCACAATATCGGCATGATATCACCCTTCGTGCTTTAACTCTAAAATCATGGCATGGAATCACCTTTCGTGCAATAACAATCACAGTAACACCCTTTGTGCTATAACACTCACTCACGAAATCATGCAAGGCATCAACCTTCGTTCTTTACACTCTTCCTCACTCAAATAAAATAAACAATATGTCCTGGAATGGGAATCAACAATATAAACAATAACACCCTTGCAACAGAATCAGCTATAACCAATATCGTTTCAATAGTTACTTCGAAAAACAAATCTCAACTTGAACCAATACTCAAGAATGGTCAATTAAAAATTCTTTTTCATGAAATATGTTCAACATTGATCATAAAGCTAATCATGTATAATACACAAAAGAGTCAGAGCATCACGGTATAAGACTCACAGGCATGCTTGACACCAACATATAGATACTCGCCACCATACCCATACGTCGTACTCAACACCAACACGTAGTAATTAAAATCAAAACTCCTATTCCTTCAAGCTAAGGTAGGACCATACACGTACCTCGATTTCACGACCAAAAGTCAAGCTTCAATTACCGCTTTACCTATCGTTTCCACTTCCAATCCGCTTGTATCTAGTTATAATTTACTTAATAACATCAATATATGACAAATAAAAAAATTCTAATGCATGAATGTAGATTTTCCAATATTTTTCCCAAAAAGCCAAAAATCGACCCAGGCGTGCTTGGTGCAAACTCAAAATTCGAACCAAACCACGATTACGCATTCAACGCCAAGCCCAGATATACAATTGGTTTTGGAATCCGACCTCAATTTGACGTCTACATCACCAAATTTTAACATTCCTAAGTTCTACCCAAAATTCCACATTCCACTATGAAAATCCTAGATTCTAGGATGAAATCTTGTATAAAAAGGATAAGAAATGAGATAAATGAGTTTAAAATCACTCACATATGATTTACAGAAGAAAGAGTGTTTTAGAAATCGCCTATTATGTCTTAGGGTTCTGAAAAAATGAAAATGGATGAAAGTCCCGTTTATATACCCCTCACAGATCCTCCAAAGGCTAACCGCAAAAAAAATGCGGCAGCCGTGAAGCTCACCGCTGACAGCGAAATAACGGGCGTGACTGTGATAACTTTGGCCTTGCCCACCTCTGATCTCCATGTCCCACCACACAGTGTAATCCCCCGCGCAGACCACGAAACCCCATATTCAGAGACTTGCAATTTTCTTGAATTATTAAGCACAACTCATTTCTTATGTCTTTACACCCCGAAGCCGATAAGTAGCCCACCAAGCCCATGGGGCTCCAAACTCAACATGCACACAAATCTAAAAACATCATACAGACTTGCTCGTGAAATAAAATCATCAAAAACATCAATAAATACGAATTTAACCTCAACTTCATTAAATTTATAAGATAGTTCAAATTTTTCATTTTCAAAACCTATGCTACGATTTATACCAAATCAACTTGGATTCTTACCAAATTTTACAAATAAGCTTAAATATTATAGCGGACCTGTACCGGGCACTGGGTCTGATGTTCGGACCCGATACCATCAAGTGCAACCACTATTCAATTTCTAAAAACCTTTATATGTTTTAGCATATAATTTTCTTCAAAATTAATTCCTCGGGCTAGGGACTTCAGATTTCAATTCCGGACATATGCCCCATTCTCATATTTTACTACAAACCATACGTGAGCATCAAATCACAGATCCGAGTATATTTATAAAACATTTTGACTGAAGTCAACTTTAATCAATATTTTAAGGGTAAATTCATTATTTCTCCTAAATTTCGCATAAAAGCTTCCCGAAAATGCGCCCGGACTGTGCATGCAAATTGAAGTGACATAAGAGAAGGTTTCAAAGGCATCAGAACACATATTTGACTTCTAAAATAAGAGATAATATCTTGGGTCATCACACTTCGGTAGGCCGTAGACCCATTAGAAAACTTCACATTCTTGAATTGTTATCATGCTAATCTGTGCCCCAGTTAAGCATCAGGTCCTAGTTATGGATATGCTAGTGGGACCAGCTGAGACACCAGTTGTGTCCATTATTATACCGTGCCTTTAAGTGGCCTCAGCTTAGATTTTGACTATGTGCACCCATATTACTTAGGTGGTCTCTATTTCGAATGAAGCAGCCACTTCTCAGGCCGAGAGAGCTTTTCATACTTACGACGTCCGCACACCCGGGTAGATGATGCACGGATTCCACACCGGTGGTACTACCAGCCCAACCGGTTGTAGTTGCTCATTAATATGTGGTTCAAATATGCAGCAGCCACTTCTCAGGCCGTGGGAGCTTCTCGTACTTACGACGGTCCGGACACCCAAGTAGATGATGCAAGGACTCCACACTGGTGGTACTACCGGCCCAACCTGTTGTAGTTGCTGATTACTATGTGGTTCCTATCATGCGTGATAATGAGTAGTGTAGATTGGAGAGGTTTGGGAGGCTCCAGCCTTAGTCTCTCAATGGTGCAGAAGAAGTGGATTCCTAGGGTTTCTTTGACAGATGTTAGAGGATCCTCCGTACAACAGGTATTCTAGAGACCAGTGGGGTCTCATTCACTACTTTTTAATTCACTGGAGTTGCCTTCACTTAGTGGGAGGCTTATGAGAGGTATAGGCCGTTTGGTGTGTATATGGTCAAAGTTGAGGAGTATGATTTTGAAGTCTCAACTAAGGCAATAGGTCCGAGTCGGAGAGACTTGAAGTAGGTGTCGTATTCGGTAAGGGAAACATACCTCGAGGATTCTAATCGAATGCCTAGCACGGATTGCATCGAGGGAAGCATTATATCGAAGTCAATTAAGAAAAAGCGGGAATTTCTCAAGGACATGTGGGCCTAGGAATTAATTATAAGATAAGGGCTTTACGAAAAAGTACAGGTCCATACATGGCTATTATACAATGTACTAATAGAATTCTTTACCTGTATGAGCAATGTACTATTTTTGGGATTTTCTCCTCATATATAAAGGGAACCCAAATATTATTGTATATATTAGATCGTTCATTGAAATAGAACATTCTTATTCTTCTCTTGTTTCAAGTACTCAGTAGTTATTCTTCAGCTTTATTGCCTTTACTTTATTGTTCATACTGTATTGTTCTTAGCTAACCTTGAGGTCCTTGGGTAGACGAGCTCGAGGCCCTTGCTGCACCACCAACATTGATTTGGTCCATTATTTTTTCTTACCTAAGCTCAATATTACTTTTATAATCACTAGTGTTCAAATATATCGCATATCTATTAAACCACAAAATATCTTTAATTAAAATACTCATTTTTCGAGCTAAACAATTTGGTGCCCACTGTGGGGCTAAAAAAAGAGTAATTGTTTAAGTGCTAGGTTTCTGATTACACACATTATTATTCATACTTTTTCTTATCAAATATTATTTAATTTTAGTCTTAATCATGTCTAGCAAACAAAATGCACCTACTCACGACAATGAGGGACTTGGAGAAAACAATGGCATAGGGCTTGGTATAAATCCCGTAAACCCTGAAGGAGTTCTTGATATGGAGCCGGTTGATATCAGACCCCGCAAGGAACACACACAGGGAAGCCTAAGCCAGAGGCCTGGAAACACGAGGACTGGAAGAAGGAGGAGTCATCCTCTAGGTGATTTTCGAGATGCTGAAAGATCAACACGTTTCCATCGCTCAGCTTCAGAGTTAGAACAGGACTCCTAAAATAGCCGAACCAATAAATGCACGGCATTAACCAGTATTAAAAATACGGGATGATAGCGGTTCGGGGACTGACCCCACGATCATAAAAATGCCCGAGGATTTTACTAAAAGAATGGAGTCAGGAGAAGATACAAGACAATGATAAAAAGGTGGAAACTCACAAGAGCCGGGTAGTCCTGATACCCGGAACACCTCTAATAATGAAGGGTATAGATGTTTAAAAATTCATACTAAAACCTTCCCCCCTAAGTGCCGATCCGATGCCCATTCCCAAGAAGTTTTGCATGCTTGATATATCGAAATATAATGGGACAACTAACCTTAATGAACATATTTGTTTACCATGAAAATGGTAATAACAATTAAATTTGGTTATGGGATTCTCAAAATATGTGATCTATTCTTATACTAGTTTTAGGCAATTGATACTATGTGAAAGACTTAGAAATGAGATATGAGCTTGAGAGCAAGGCGATACCCAAATAGAAAAGTTAACAATCCGGGCCGCGAGCTTGTCGATTCGGGGGCCTCGGAGTCGATTGTGATGCTCGACTGGGAGCTATCAAGGGTAATCGATGGGCGAGTAACAGCTACAATAAATTTAATGATAGCTTTTCATGGCCAATAATAAGTAATGAATGATGAACAATAAATGTAAGCGTTAAATGAAATAATGAAATCAACAGAATGTGTTATAAAGTAGAGAAAATGTTCTTAAGTATTTAGTATGGAGCAACAAATGTATACAAAATGACAAGGATCCCCTTTATATATGAGGGGGCATCCTAAAATAGTACAAAATACAGTGCTTACAAAGATATGGAGATGGGGTAGCTAGTTGACGCCCTGATTCGCGTTGGACTAGCCTGACAAACTTGGTCGACACTCGTCATATGCCTTGGAAACTCCCCACTCTCTCCCCGTAATTGTAGGTCTATACTACTCTGAGGTCGAGCGTCGATGGCCCTTTGTAAGGCCCCATGAAAACTTGTACTCAAAACTCAAAAGCTCATAGTGCCAAATTAGGAATATGTGCTAGGAATGTGTAAAATTCTTCAGACAAGCTTGCTTGCCATGGTTCAGACCTTTTGTACTGATCTATGTATTAAAAAGGGCAAGGAATAATGTTTTCCAAAAAAAGTGCGATTATGGGGTCGAAAATGCAGTCGCGTAATAGATATGCAGACCGCATAGTCACCGTAGAATGAACTAGTGTGTTGGTCAAATTTGGGGTCAACTATGCGATTAGTTATGCGATCACATACTCGATATGCGGACTGCATAGTCGTCGTATAATCCCCTTGGGATTTTGTAAGGGGCAGTTCTGTAGTGCATCATGCGACCGCAGAACGGGTATGCGTACTGCATTTTTGTCGGATACCCAAACATTATCTTCAGGTTTTTGGGAGCATTTTGCAGTCTGAGGACCACATGTCAACTTTGCGAGTGCAAATGCAATCATAGATTTAAGTCGTTTCTCCAGACTTCTAAATCTTAAACAGACCCCCTTTCATTATTTCTTGTGCAATGGCTCATTTTGAGCCTATTTTCCTGGTAGTTTAGAGTGAGAAAGAGCGTTTAAGAGAGGGGAAGTGTTTTTCATCAAAACATTGCTCCACAAATCCTTGTTGAACATTAAAGATAATCAAGTGAGACACCTAAACCTTCTTCCCAAGAGGTAAGACTTCATCACCTCAGCTCTAAAATTTTAAACATAGCCATAAAGGGGCATTAAGGAGGTAATTTATGGGTATAGGAATGGATTTCTTGCATGCATATAAGATCATAGATTATTGGGAGGTTGTGAACTAAAAAGAAAGCAATTAGGGTATAAAATGATAGAAATCTCTCATAAATAGGACCTAAGATCACAATGCACCCCTAGTTCTTGATAATATACTGAAATGAGCTAAAATTCTAATTTTGACCCTAATTCTTGGTTCAATTTGTAATTCTTATATAGTAGATCAAATTGCTAAGAGTTCTGAAATTTGCTAAGGTCTAAGGAAAGCTTTATTGAGGTATGTATAGCTAAAACCCCATTTTTTTGAAATTGATCTTCATTAGTGCTTGGGTAAACACGCTAAGGCTAAAGTTTGGATTCTTGCGTTAATTTTTATTTTACATGAATTAATGTTGTAATTCTATATGCGCGAAAGATGTGTCACAATATGATCAATGCGCTATCTTGATAGCATGAAAGGGGTAAGAGGTATGAATCATGTATTGAAATGCTTAGACTTTAATATAGATTGAAGTTATGTTGTTGTGCTATCTATTGGAAACCTTATTTATGCTTATGATTTAAATAGCCCTTGTGTGAACCTACTGTCCTAATTGGCAAAGATAATATTGAAATTGGAAACGATGTGAAATGTGGCGTAGTGCCAAGAATGATATGATAAGTTGTGGCCCCAAGTTCCCATGAGATGATATATGTGAAATGAGATGACTAATGAGAAAGGAACAATACCGTGGTAAGACAGCCTAGCGATCAGACGCCTTGCCGCACACATGGTGGCATTATGCTGAAATTTAATACTAGAAAAAGGGAAAGTGAGATTTGTGATTAAAGTGTATGTCTCAACTGAGGCAACCTAGATGATCGGGCCGAGATCGGACTCCACTAAAGATAGCGGTGGTATTGTGATCAATGATGAATGATGTGAAATGCCTCAAACTAAAATCTACTAAAAATGATGTGGATGTTGTATAATACCTTATTTGATAATGTGGTGTTCGTTTGAAGTTTTGGGTTATACTTGTGATTTCTTATTCTTGTATGAACGTTCTTTCTAATTAGATGGTGTTTAGTTATACATACTAGTGCTATTCTATGGTACTAACATTCCTTTTGACGGGGGCACTACATTTTTAATTTAATGTAGGTGTCTCTATAGTGGCAATGCCAATCGTTCGTAGCGAAGTTTCCTCATCTCGAAGAATTGGTAAGCTCCTTTATCCTTCAAGGGGTTATGATGTACTTCTTTTGTCGTAGACTTCTATTTATGAGGTATAGCAGGGGCCTTATTGCCGTCGTGGTCATAATTCGTTTTTTGTATTCGTGGAGGCTCTGTAAACGTTGTGTGGGTTATGTATGGGTATTGGTTGATTTAATGATCTGTGTTATTACTCCGTTCTCTTGTTTCCCTAAGTATTGACTGTATAAGATCTTGTAAACTTTGCCATGATGTAAGGTGTGTGATATAAAAATGAATTATCCATGTTGAATGCTCGATTTTTGTTATTGTCTAATTAATCGAAAGCTGGATTCCTTAATCAGGTTGAGTTTTGTGGAAAGTATCAATAAGGCTTGCTTAGTTGGGTTCACTTAAATGAGCATCGGTCGCGCCTCCCGAGGTTTCAGCGTGACACCCTTGAGAGATGAAACTCCATCACAGCCTCGAGTCTTCATGACATGTTTGCGAGGCATCATAATGATGGTAAATTGGACTCTCCGATATCACCATATATAGATAGTCTCCGCATTTCTTAGATTATAACAATAAGAAACGACCTTGATAACCAACTTTCCGAATTTCTCACGATGACATCATACCGATGATGTAAACCTCTGTGATAATTGATATGACACTTCATTTGATCTTTCTAGAATCATTTAAAGCAATACCGATTCTTATTCCTCAAGAAATAATGTCTCCACCGGTTAATGATGCATTAAATGGGCCTGCCAATACGTCTTTCAAAGACAATAATGGCACCATCGGTTATTTGCTATCACCCTTCCTATAAATGGGAGCCTCCTGGAACCAACATTTTATTCAAGTGTCTTCCCATATCTATCCATCCTTCTCTTCTCACTATCTCCATCCATTATTATCCACCATGTTTGTGGCCCACGACCTCAAGATTGCATGACAGTGTTCCTGGCAGCCGTGCCATGGCCTTTTTCTTGGGCTTTTCCTTGAAGATCGAGATTACACAGTCTTGTAGTTATTGTTGTTGTTGTTAGTTGTTGTTGTTGTTGTTGTTGTTGTTGTTGTTGTTGTTGTTGTTGTTGTTGTTGTTGTTGTTGTTGTTGTTGTTGTTGTTGTTGTTGTTGTTGTTGTTGTTGTTGTTGTTGTTGTTGTTGTTGTTGTTGTTGTTGTTGTTGTTGTTGTTGTTGTTGTTGTTGTTGTTGTTGTTGTTGTTGTTGTTGTTGTTGTTGTTGTTGTTGTTGTTGTTGTTGTTGTTGTTGTTGTTGTTGTTGTTGTTGTTGTTGTTATTGTTACTACTTTCATTGTTAGCTCGAGATGACGAGGTAGGGGTTTGATTTCTCCATGCCCGGGAAAATGTTTTGACTTTATGACATTGCTCATGGGGGTGTTCGGATTTTACACTACTGCTCACCTCAATGCGATGCCTCACTCGTTTTGATTTCCATGGAGTGAGTTGGTACTATCTACTAACAGTTGCATCTTGCACCAGTGTAGTGTCATAAAAGGTGCCTTCACAATAGTAGTACTGGCAAAATCCATACTAGCGAGATTTTTTTATCCAACCACTTCTTCATTACTTTTTGCTTCTTCTACGTCACTTTCCTCTTCTCCACCACTTTACTCTTCTCCATCTTCTCCCTCAAAGATATTTCTTTGGAACACCGAGGTGAGACTCCCTAGGGTATGTCACTCGAAAATATTGTCATCAAGGATAATCCCTCGAGAATAGGCTAGGCTCTAGGCTTTTAGTATATGTGTATCTTTTTTCTTCTTTGTTTCTGTGTAAGGACCCATCGTGGGCTTTTGTGATCATATGTAAGGACCCCTCATAGGTTTTTAAATCAAGTGACTATGAATATAAAGATGTATATTAAATTTTGTCTTTGATTTGTGCTATGTTTCCTTCTATTTGAATTTGTCAAGCCCGGTTTAAAATATCTCTCGGGTTCTTGACCAGTTAACCTGATTCCTTATGGAGTCTTTTTCCATCCCTTAGACCGAGCTCGGGTTAGATCGATAAACTTGGATCGTCGGGGACCCCTGACTCTGAGTTGAATAAAAGTAAGGCTTCGAACTCTCAGAACTAAAGTTAGCTCTTTTAAATCCCGCGATACCCCTCGAGGGGGAGTTTGCTATAGTGTCCGAGAATAGATATAACTTGATCTGAAGACAAAAGATAGACCTAAGGCTTTATCAGTGGCTTTTGAGCGGGAGTTGACTCAAGCTTAGGTAGTTCGAGGTCTAGCGAATTTGGTAGATGATATATACTCGCAATAGCTAAAATTCTCGGAGTAGGAAGCCACCCTGAGGTTAAGCTCATATACGAGCGGCTCCTTTTAGAGCTCAATTTCTTATTCAGATTGGTCCTCAAGGTAGGGTACCATCTCAGGACTTTCTATGGTGGCAATGGCTTTTGGAGCCTATCTTCTTTTGGATGGAGGTCCTTGAGATCGGGTACCATCTCAGGACTTGTAGTGATATTAATGGCTTCTTGGAGCCTGTCTTCTTTTTGGTAGAGGTCCTCGAGATTGAGTACCAACTCAGGACTTATAGTGATATTAATGGTTTCTTGGAGCCTATATTTATTTTGGTGGAGGTCCTCAAGAACGGGTCCCATCTCAGGACTTGTATTAATATTAATAGCTTTTTGGAGCCTTTCTTCTTTTTGAATGGAGGTCTTTGAGATCGAGTACCATCTCAAGACTTGCAGTGATATTAATGGCTTCTTGGAGCCTGTCTTCTTTTTTTATAGAGGTCATCGAGATCAAGTACCATCTTGGGACTTGTGCTGATGCCAAAGGCTTTCGGGAGCCTAACTTTTTTTGATAGAGGTCCTCGAGATCACGTACAATCTCTGGACTTGTGATGATGCCAAAGGCTTCCTAGAGCCTAATTAATTTTTGATAGAGATGCTCTAGATCGGGTATCATCTCGAGGATTGGTTGGTACGAGGTCTCCAACCACAAAAACATCACATGGCACCATCAAATGTGCGACAAGACTATAAGTAACTAAGGCGATCTCGCCAGCACATCTTCCCAAAGATATATCGGCCAGTATTTTTAATCGACCTCTAAGGTAGGCGAATCTTCGTAATGAGCCAAACTAAGGCTGACCAGAAGATGACGGTCTATTTATAGAACACTGTTGCTGCTCAAGCTGAGGTAGGAGGGTTTCTTGACCATAAAGATAGGAGGAAAGAATACGCTCGATGTAAGTCTTAGAGGAAAACCCTCGAGTAGATCCATGCTAGGGAATTTGACCTCTCAGAAGACTTGAAGCGAACGAGGCCGGATGAGAATGTTTCCCAGTTACTTCTATCCAATATCGAGGATGGAGAAAATGTGGCCGACCGGCCACAGTCTCAAGGGGACGTAGATTTTACTTTCTAATTATGTGTGTAGTACTTTCAAAGTACGTTTGTAAATGGAGTTTGTGTTTTTTTTATACGTGTACAAAAGAATACCTTGCGGTTTTATTTCTTATATGTCTCTTTTTGCTATGAATTTAGCCATATTAACTGATCTTTGAGTAAGAAGAAATCCTTAGACTCATAATATGGCCCTAAGGCTCATTAGGCTAGCCTATTGGCTCTTACGCGCTTGGCTGATGCTACATTTTAGTACAAGTCGGCAATAATGGCTCCTATGATTTTTCTGTTAGGCATATTTAGTTAACTGTTTTGGGTTCAGTCTCCAAATCAGGTTTCAACTCTAGCTCATTCAACCCTTAAGTTTTTAGATTTAGGGCTAGCCCTTCGGCTCTTACGCGTAAGGTCGGTACGATCTTTTGTAGGTGCTAGAAAATATGGCTCTTGTACTTTGGGTGGATGCAAACTTTTATGTGAGCTGATGATAATGACTCTTATGCTCTGGGTCGAGGCGACCTTATATGCGATCTGGGAATAATGGCTCTTACACTTTGGGTCGATGCGACCATTTATACAGGCTTTGTTCTTCCCTCTTTAAGGATTTTTGAGATTGTGTTTGCTTGACTCTTTGATGTTTTGATTAAAACCTCGATTATATGTCATTAGGTGGAGATGATTGAGCACCTCGGGAGCTTTGGCTCGGAGGTTGAGTATCTCGGAGCCTGTAATTTGGAGCTGACATGATCGAAGCTTTTTTTACATAAGTTAAGGGTAGCCTGTTTAACCGGTTCTTTTTTAAGTAGATTCGAAGTAATTGAATGGATGTGATTTTGTAGCAATGAACGGGTATGCCTGGGTCGTGGTAGTTTGGTTGGTACTGCTTTGTAACCATAGTCATTTGTGCTTCGCCGGAGTCATTTTTATTCTCGAGTAAAGTAGTTTCAGCATCTATATTGAATGTATGCCTTTTAGGGGTCTACAAGTTTGATATATAGCCTTAACATTGAGATCAGATTTCTGCCTCTAGTAAGGTCTTACAAGTTTTACATGCCTTTGAGGTGTCATAAAGATATTGCCGCTTGGCACAAGTGTGGTTCCTGCCTTGCTAGAGGTATTAAAGATACAGTCACTTGGCACAAGTGTGGTTCATGCCTTGCTAGAGGTCTTACAAATATTGTTGTTGTCTTATGTAGGTCTTACAAGACCGAGTCTGCCCACTTGGGGTGTTATGGCCTTGGGTTTTTAATGAGTGGTGATTGGTGACAGTCCCCGAGTCATCGAGGGTACCTTGGATCAGGAGCCATTACTTGCAAACTTGGTATTTCCTTATTGATGGCTTATGATTTCTGAGATTCCGACATGAAAGTTGTGTGATTTTTGAGATTTTGACACTATTCCCTGAGTGTTCAGGATGCTTTCGGCTTTGGAGGCATTTTGTGATTTTGATGCTAGTCCCCGTGTGTTCGGAATGCTTTTGGATTTGGAGATGTTTTGTGATTTTGATGTTGACTCATTGAGGGCATATGAGTTTTGTGTTCCAACCCAGAGTTTGTTTTGGTGTTGAATTGTTGACGCCAGTCCCCGAGTGTTCGAGACATTTTTAATAGAGGAGTCATTTTTGTGAAAATGCTGAGTTTCTTTTGAATCGTGAAATGCTTTGAAGAAAAGAATTCTTTGTTTAATTGGTACAAGTATACATGTTTTCATTGTTAGGAGCCCGACTATTCTATAAAGATACGGTTCGTTCGATCGTTTGGCCCGGTACATCATTTTCCCATCAAGACTCCAATCAGTGCATCGTGGCTTCTCCGGATAGGTGACATTCCTAGGGGATGCCTCCTAGTATTCGAGGTTGATTGCAAAGGAAGCCTTGAATGGTTGTAGAGTATTTTTAGGTTGTGTATAAAGGTTAGTATGAAGTATAAAATGAAAAAGGGAGAAAGTCATACCTTAGTGTAGAATGTGTCGGCGATGTTTCGAACTCCGATGTGTCTCAGTAGCTTGCGATGAGTACGTTGTGTGGCCCTATGATTTGTTTAGTCGGGCTCAACTGAAGATGTGGTTTTTTATCACTAGTTTCTATTTGATTAACCTTTGGGTGGATGTACTGGTGCCGACATTACATCATACATCGCAAACATTTGTATTGCTGCATGTTGTTCCTCATAGATGGCTTTAATTTCATAGTTTGTCGGGAATTTCATCATTTGATTGAAGGTGGATTGTACTACTTTCATGCAGTGTATCCATGGCCTTTCGAGCAAGACATTGTACCCAATGTCCACTTTGATGATGTGGAATTTGGCATTTTGGGCTGTGCTTGCAACGTTGACCGGGAGGGTGATTTCCCCTTTCATCGTATCGCTTGCCATGTTGAATTCGTTGAGGACTCGAGAGGCGAGCACAATTTGGTCAAGAAGTCCGAGCTTCTCTATAGTTCTCAACATGATAGTGTTGGCCGAGCTACCTGGATCCACAAGTATGCGTTTAATTTTAAATGTATCTACAAGGAAAGAGATTACAAGTGGGTCATTTTGAGGTTAAGACAAGGTCTCAGTTTCCTCGTTGCTGAATGTGAGAGCATCCTCAGGTATGTAGCCCTAACTTCAGGTTTCTCTAGTGATGGATATTTTTGTTTTTTCTCGCCATGGGCTCCTATAAGGGCATAGACTCCTTCCAGGATCATGTAGATTACATGATATGGCTTGTTTGTTTCGTTATTTTTGGCTACCTCTCTCTCCAAAAACTAATTTGTGGCCTGGTCGCTTAGGAATTCTCGAAGGTGACCTTTATTGAGCATTGTAGCTGCTTCTTCTCGAAGCTGGTGGCAATCCTTGGTCCCGTGGCATGTGTGTTATGAAATTCACACAATAAGTTATAATTCCTTTTGCAATAGATGTGATTGTGTAAGACCTCGTTTAACCTCGTTTGGAAATCATTGATATATTTGATATGTGTGCTTTGGTTGTATTAGCATGATTTCCAAGAATATGTTTCGATGAATGACAAACAATGAAGTCAATTGTCAAACAACGATATTGTATGACTAACGATGAAGATGCATTAGCAAACAATCGAGATGGTTGACGAATCAATGATGATGAATCAAACAATCAAGATTGGATTCCAAGAAGCATATTGATGAAGGGATTGCTTAGACAAGCCAAGACGAGCTCAAAAGTTCAAGACCGAAGAACCAAGGCGTAGGTCGTTAGGTAGAACCAATGTAAGAGCACCATTTAAGTTATCTCGTCTTTTGGCTCAACATAGGTCATCATTAATATGCATAAAATCATTTTATTAAATCATATATATCATAAACATTTTTAATATACTTCAAACAAAATGATTTTAACGTTTTCCTTTTAACCAAAATGGTTTTTGAAGTAAGTTTTCGATTCTGGTATATTCCAGCTTTGCTGGAAATTCCAGAGAAGTAGGATAATCGATTATCTAGTTTCAATAGTCGATTATTCTCATGTCCGTTGCCTTCCAACGACTAGTTTTTTGACCGTTTTAATAAGATAATCGATTATGTAAATGTAATAATCGATTATTCTGTCAGAATTGAGTATTATTGTGTAAATATTGAGCAACGGACATATCACCTCTAAACTCTATAAATAGAGGTCATTTGAACTCATTTGGGAGTAACAACATCTCTCAATTATCTATAAACATCTTGATATTATTTGTGCATCATTTTAGAGCTTTTGTTGAGCCATTTGAGAGACAACTTTGTGTTGTTCATAGAGCTTATATTGTATCTCTTTATCTACTCTTCTTAGAGAGTTCTTGTTGTAAAAGAGAAAGGTTCTTGAGAAGACCATACCTTCTCATTGAGCGTTGGGTTTGCTAAGTACCTTCAATCTTAGTGTGTGAAGTCTTGAGGTGCGGTATCCACGAGCAAGGTGAAGTCTTGGGGTGAGGTATCCTCGAGCAAGTTGAAGTCTTGTAGAGCGTATATCTACGAGCAAGTGTAACGGTTTGTTAGGCACCCGTAAGCTTAACGGAGTTAGTGTAAACTCGAGAGAGTCTCTCGGGAGACTGGACTAACCACACGTTGTGGTGAACCAGTATAAATTCTGTGTGTCCTCTCCTTACTCTTTTTATTACTGCACTTACTTTACTCCTGCAATTTTAATTCCGCAAAATTTATTGACATTCTCGTGCCTCACTATTCACCCCCCCCTAGTGACGGGCATAAATCCTAACAGATTGTACATACTTGGGCCACCTGGCGTCTCTGATTTTACTGATAGCGAACACGATGTCTAATACGTTGAAGTTATATTCTAACAAGTGAGGTGCCTCCATTTGTCATGTGTGCCTATCAAATCTGGCTTTGTTGATGATTCTCCGAGGATTCTATCCTTAATCCATCCTTCCAATCGTTTCAGGGTATGTTGCACCTCGGGGCATTTTTCTTGTCTTAGATTTATGGCTGGTACATATTTTTTTTGGCTTTTGCTCCTTTATCAAAAGCCTGTTTGGGTATACCGAGCCGAGGAGGCTCCTAGTTAGTCGTCCTTGACCCTAAATTTTGAATTGTATCGGTTGTGAACGTCCGACCACGTCATAGTGGGATATTCAACCAAATTCTATTTTAGCTGCTTCGAAATCACCGATCTTCGTTCATTCAGACATTGAGTGAAGGATTACACTGCCAAGTCATTAGAGACTGGCGGTAGTTCCAATCGTTCCATTTGAATGTCGCAATATCTCATTCTCCCTCTACATAATCTTGAGGACGCCGGATTTCCTTGTTGCTATATTTATGGTATCAGCACGTGCCTTAATGAAAGAATCTGCAATAATGGAAAATGAATCTATCGAGTTCGGGTCTAGGTTATCATACCACATCTTTGCCACTTTAGAGAGTGTTCCCCCGAACTTCTTCAGTAAGACGGATTCGATCTCGTCGTCAGTTAGGTCGTTTCCCTTTACTGCACAAGTGTAAGCACTAATGTACTTATTGGGGTCGGAGGTTCCATAGTATTTCAGAATATCTTGCATCCTAAACTTCTTTGGAATGGGTTTGGGGCCGCTTCCTGTGGGAAAGACGTCTGTACGAACTTCTTTGAATCCACACATTTCAAGATCGGGGTGAGCCAGGAATTTGGTCAACCCTAGACTTGTAGGTCTGGACCTTCTTAGCGTTGACTTATATTATTTTCTCGCTCGATTCGATCCTCCTTGAGAGATCCTCGAGCATCTTTACAATGGTGGAATTGGCTGTCAACCCATTATTGTTTGACCTCTCTGGTACCTGCTCAGCCGGGGGAGCTGTCCCCGGTGCTACCGTGCTAGGAGTTTTTTGGTGACTTTGAAACTGAGTAATAGCCAGCTGTTGTGCTTGCAACATTTCAAAAACAAGATGAAGGCTAACCTCCCGTTCATTGGTTTTCTAAGCTTTTTGTTGCTCTCTTTGGTGCACAATCCTGTTAGTATGGGAGTTTATATCGACATGTTGTGCGTCGCATGAGACTGTGTCCATTGGAACTGGTCTTGGTGCTTTCTCAAGGCTTCGTGGTGGCACACCAACACCAAGAATATCCACACCATTCTCTTTGTGGTTCTCAAGATTGTTGTTTACTGAATCAGACATTTTGACCTGAAAAGATCTTGGGCAAGAAAAAGTATGAAAGATAACTTGCATCGTGCAGTAAAACCAGCAAGAAAATAATCACCATTACTTTTAGCCCCACGGTAGGCGCCAAATTGTTTACCGTGACAATGCTAATAATAGTTAAATTTGATTATGAGATTCTAAAACTACGTGATCTATTTTTATGTTAGATTTTAGGAAATTGATGCTACCTGAAGGACCTAGAAACGAGTTAAGAGCTTGAGAGCAAGGCGATAACAAATCCACAAAGTTAACAATTGGGGCGTCGAGCTTGTCGAGTCGGTGTACTCGGGGTCAATTTTGATGCTCGACTGGGAGCTATCTGGGGTAGTTGATGGGTGACTAACAGTTAGAATAAATTCAATAATGGCTCTTTAAGGTCAATAATAAGCAATAAATGTTGAACAATGAATGTAAGCAATGAATGTCAACAATAAATGAAATAATGAAATTAAGAGATGTGTTTGTGAGAAAAGAGAATATTTTTGTGTATTTTATATGGAGGAACAAATGTTTACAAAATGACAAGTATCCCATTTATATTTGAGGGGGCATCCCAGCATAGTCAAAATGCATTAAATACAAAGATATGGAGATGGGACAGTTAGTTGACGCCCTGATTCGAGTTTGGACTAGCCTGATAGACTTTGTCGGTACTAGCTGCACGCCTTGGGAACTCCCCACTCTCTCCATGTAACCGTAGGTCTATGATGCTCCTAGGTCGAGCGTTCATGGTCCTTGAGAGATGAAACTCGATCATGGCCTCGAGTCTTCGAGACATGATTGCGAGGCATCGTAACGATGGTAAATTTGACTCTATGATTTAACCATATACAATATTACTTCTTATACTTGTAAAGTTAAAGGAAATGACTTGAATAATGACGAAATTGAGTCAGTATTGCTAAAAAAGTTAGGAGAAACACTATCAAAATGAGCTACAATCTGGAATCACAACTTAGTACCTAACTCCATCTATTCTTTGCTACGTTGGAGGACGCCTTCGTGAAAGCACACGCCGGGGCCATAAAGGTGACCACAAGAAAATCGGACGTATTCCTATCCCAGTTTCAGATAGAAAGGATGTAACTAGCCCAGTGTACGACAACTATGTAGTTCTGGCCATTATGAAATGTTTGAATGAAAAAAGGTCAATAGTATCTTGACAGCTAAAGTACAACTTGATCAAGTATCCAGTTGTGACATGGTATGATTTTCACAATCAGTATAAGTAAAAAAACTAGGGTTGAGTACGACTAGTTTTGAGCCCCCATGCGTAGTTCACCCAAACAAATTCGCAGCCAAGCCCTTGAGGGACACATATCTGGGATCAAGATTCAATAGCGAACGATATCAACCATATGATCGAAGAAACAATGGCCCAACCACATACTTTCTTAGTGTAATTTCAGTGTAAATACATTGGGGATCACCTTGACTATTAGGATAACCAAAAATACTAAGTGGCCCAAGCCAATACAGACCGATCACTCCCAAAGGAACCCAAACTTTATGTGCAAGTACAAAGGCACACATGGTCACAGAATGGAGGACTGCAGACTGCTAATGGAGAAAATGGCTAGGTTATTCAATGAGGGCCACCTTCAAGAATTCCAAAGTAATAGGGCTGAGAATCACTTTAGGGAGAGGGATACATACAGGAAGAGTGAATCACAAGAACCCATAATGTCATTCACACGATCATTGGAGGAGTCGATGTCTCGTAGGGACCAATATTCAAATGAACCAAAGTATCCATCACCAGCGAATATCGGACTAAGGATTACTTGCCCGAGAACACCATCACATTCAGCAAGGAAGACATCTTTATCTCAACCTTACTACGATGTGGTGGTAATTTTTATCCTTTTAAATAAATTTCAAGTTAAATTTTTTCTAGTTAATTTAGGTAGTTCGACATAATCAGGTCCAGTGTCGTGGAGTATCTCGAGTTGCTCGATCATATCATACTGGAATCTCAGGTCTTGAATGGCTTTAACATGGCAAGTGAAACGACAAAGGGAAAAAATCCTCCCAGTCAACACGGCCGGAACAATACAAGACACCTAATCGCATCATTAAAGGTTATATGAGATATAATGCTTTGCACAAAAGGCCGTGGATCCATAGCATGAGGGAGGTACCATCGACTCTCCACCAAATGATACAGCTCCCAGTGAAGGATGACATAAAAACAATATATAGAGAGCAACATGCAGACAAAAATATGTTTGCAGTGCACGATTCAGCGCTAGTGTCAACTCCATCAATATCAGAGAAGTCAATGGACAAACATGTAACCAAATAGAAATCACAGCTCATGCCCTTGGTTGAGCCCGGGGGATAGATGTCCGATGAGCAGGTGGCCAAGAATGAAGAAGAAGTCTTCCTCACCCCTTGAACTTTCGTTGCCCCCGGAGAATCAGATGAAACGAAATCCATAATCGAAGAACTCAAACATGTCACATTTATGGAGCATCTTCTGGAACAAAAGGTATACTTGGGGACTGGCTTAACCCCCGAACATAGGAAAAAACTCATTTAATTTCTCATTGATAATATTGATTGTTTCACTTGGTCCCATTTAAATATGACATGCATTCCACCGGAGATAATTACCCATCAACTAATTATCGACCCCAGATTTAAACTGGTAAAGCAAAAAATGAGTCCTCAGTCTGAGGTAAAGCATGCATTCATCAAGGAAGAGGTAACCAAACTTCTCAAAATAGTATCTAAGGAAGAAAAATATCCTGATAGGCTAGCTAACGTAGTGGTAGTCCCTTAAATAAGTAATAAACTTATAATGTGTGTAGATTACAAAAATTTGAACAAAGCGTGCCATAAAGGTTCTTTCACATTGCCCAATATCAATTGTTTGATCGATGCTACAACTGGCCACGAGATCCTTACCTTTCTTGATGCTTACTTCAAGTAACAAATCCAAAAGGACTCAGGGGACTAGGAGAAAACTTCATTCATCACCAAGTATGGAACGTATTGTTATAGTGTAATTCCTTTCGGGCTAAAAAATGCAGGAGCCACATATTAACGTTTAGTTAATAATTTGTTCTAATTTCAAATAAGTGAATCCATAGATGTTTATACTGATGATATGCCAATTAAGTCCCTGCGGACAGAGGACAATTTGACCCATTTACAGGTAACATTCGACATCCTTAGAAATTATAACATGAATCTCACGAGAAATGTGCTTTTGGAGTCGGATCAGGCAAGTTCTTGGGCTTCATGGTATCGAACAAAGGCATCAAGATCAATCCTAATTAAATCAAAGCCATTGAGGAAATCTCTATGATGAGCAATGTGAAAGACGTGCAACGGCTGACTGGACGGATATCTGCCCTTGGTCAATTCATCTCGAGATCATCGGATCGGAACCATAATTTCTTCTCTATCCATATAAAGAATAACAACTTTGCATGGATCTCGAAATGCCAGCGAGCCCTAGAAGAATTAAAATGGTATCTCTCAAGCCCTCCATTGCTCTATACGCCGAAGGAGGATGAAACACTCTAGTTCTATCTATACGTGTCAGAGGAAGCAATAAGTAGCGTGTTGGTTTGAGAAGATCAAGGTTCGCAATTCCCTATTTATTATGTGAGTCGGACCCTAGGGGATGCCGAAACCAGGTATCCATCCACATTTGAAAAAATTAGCTCTTGCATTAATAAGCGCATCTAGGAAATTAAAACCATATATTCAATGCCATTCTATATGTGTACTAACTACATATCTGATCCAAAATGTCTTGCATAAGACCAAATTATTGGGCAAATTTGCTAAGTGTGCCATAGAACTTGGAGGATAAGGTGTCGAATAGCAGCCACAGACGACCATCAAGTCCCAAACTTTGGTAGACTTATGGCCAAATTCGTACATGCCCTCGTACCCGAAGTAGAAAAGGAACTCCTGCGAAAAAGGGGTACATTTGTGGGGGTTTTGACCCTCTTCACAGACGGTGCCTCGAATGTGAAAGTGTCACAACCCAAATTGGAGTGTTGCGACAAGTACCCGACACTTTACTCAACCAAATACCAACATAATGTATCTTTATTATCATACCATCATGGGTAAATGGGCCGAAACGGCCAAAATGATATAACTTGGATAAAACATATGGGAATACTCGACATAGGAATACCCAACATATAATACAAACTTATACATGTGACATACGGCCCTATATGATCAAAATGAACACTCGTACACTGAACATAGACCGTTAAAGCAATATAATATTCCATATACATGACATTTATCTACAAGACTCTAAGAGTACATACACATTAGAAAGTTCGAGACACGACCCCACTATGCCAATCAATACAAGTCCGAATGACCAAATAGGCAACTCCGAAGCAAGAGGAGTACACCAACACCTTTTGCTGAGATGATAGCCTACTAGGAAGAATGTCAACCTGTCTAGCAGGACTTACGGGCATGAAACACATCATCCCAGGCAAATGGGACATCATTACGAATAAGGTACCGAGTATGTAAGGTAGGAAAGCATAAACGAGAATAGTAATATAAAGAGAGATAGATGAGTTACAACATGTAACATCTGTGGGCATCTAGGGGCTACTGATAAGAAATGCATAATACATATATATACATCAAATTTTTTGAAAACATTCGCCTATGTTGGCGTCATCATCATCACGTCGTACCCGGCCTCAAGGAGGACTCAGTAAAAATGTACCCGGCCATTATAAGGCTTAGTAGAATCGTACTCGCCATGTGGAGCTTGATAAACCCAACTGATCAAGGGTTGCATAGTAGGTGCCGTACAAGGCCAACTATAGAGCGGCTTGGTAGGGTAAAATAGATATTATATATAATGCATTCTAGACTCATGGAATCACGTTCTATGCCTTTCGGAGTGACTTAAGTTCGTTGCTCCTTCGATTAACATATTGTACATCCATACCCTCAATATGAACCTCAGTAGGATTCAAGGATCATATACACCTACTTAGAGTAATTTTATAAGGAAATAACAACATGGACAACATTAGTTTCTAGGAGTAGATCCATTATGAAATAGTGTATTAATATCACTTCAGATTATGCCAAAAGAAAGAAGGATGTGCCTTTACATACCTTATCACAATCTTTCCAATCACCAAGTTGAACTCACCTCTTTTCACCTTAATATGAAACAATGACAATAATATTATCATCAAGTGATGAGAGGTACAACTATCGCACAACGGACGACAAGCTTATTTTGTATAAAAACAAACAGTATATCCTCTATAATCCTTACTTCCTCCAAATTCAAGATAACTCCAACAACACAATAACACAACAATAAAACATATATACATTATCTTCCAGCCTTATATTACACCACCAAATACTACAAAACAACCCAACATACTCCACTCTTTTCATACACAAAACGACCACCGTACTAGTGTCAAATGATCCGAAAATGTTACGACGAATGACCTACCCACGAACCAAATTCTATATGGTATTTCTACACAAACTTTCTCCTTCAAAACTCAACAAAACAGTAGTAAAACATACACCCAAACAACAACACAAAATAGTCTGAAAAATAGTCTGCTACAAGTGAGTGACTTGAACTTATGGCTTCCGATCGTCCTGTGAGTTCTTACAAGTATAGAAAGACTTACCTTGAATATACAGCAGAAAAAAGTGATGAAAGAGAGAAGTAAACTTAACTTATTTTTTGGATAACTCATCCCATATCTTGGTTCTTCAAACTCTAGATTTTACTCCCAATTATAACTTGAAAGTAAGAGAAAACCAATTAGAGTTTGTGGGTAAATTTTGGGAGGAAGTTTGCAGGGGTCTATGTATGGTTATTTGTGATATATAATGAGATTTATAATGAATGAGGTAATCTCTTAAATGGGATCTTTGTCTGACTTGAAATTGCCTCTTTTGGGGCTCTCATTCAACCAAGTAGGTGACACACCTACTTGTCACCTAGCAGCCTGTGCAGTCTTACAAAACTGCATATATCTCTCTACTCCGATGTTGTATAGATAAACGATTTAATATATTATAAAACTGATGCATAGATATTCAATTTGAGGGGTGGAACACTCAATAACTCAAAATATTGGAGAAAATCGCGGTTACATTTGAGCTAAGTTTCAACACATTTATGAATGTAACTTGTGATGACCTATTTCAACTATTGTGAGCTTTTTATAACTTTATGGAAACCATCAGTTTTGCTTGTTGCGATAGGTTTAATCCCGAGGACCTACCTATTCTCGTCACCTTCTCACTCAACTTTTCTTATCCTTACTCCTGTCTAGCTAAAACCTTGTCGCTCTATCATACTTTAGCTTGCGACCTACACATTTATATTTATACTACTCGCAACTTTCCCTTAACTTAAAAGCACCATATATTTCCCTATGTTATTCTAGAATCTCAAGCGAGACATCATATAGTCTCTAACTCTTAGTTACTCTCTTAACCAAACCTCTCTATGTCTGGAAACCGAATGCTGAAAAATATGCCATCACCGGCACCACTATCACTTCTTGATAAGAATTGTGACTCTTATAGCCCTCCATCTGATATATGGATTATTCGTAACCTTCTGTACTTGGGCATCTTGTGCCTTCTTCACATGTACCTTATTTACCTTTAAATCTTGCATTGTATCTTCTATTTATTTCATAACCTCCCTTCCACATAGGTGGAATTCACATCCAAACTTTAAAGCTCTACTATAATATTTGCACATCATTTGCGTACAAAACCCGCCGAAAGTTTTATACTGACATCTTATGAGATTGGTAATACTCTAACGAGATTTATCGGAAGCTATTATAACATATGTCCGTATTATAACATATGTCCGTTCTATTATCTCTTTTGTACCTCTGATATTTTGGATGATTCTACAATGCTCTAAATCACGATTTCTATACTCATCGGGGCCTAATTACAAGACTCCTAATTTACTTTGTTGATGTAACTCTTTAGTTTCCTTTTCTATCTCAGCCTTTAAGTATACTTACTTTATCTTCTGATCTGCAGCTCATGGTAATTGTTATTACTGTAGCCATTCGTCGACGCTATGGAACATCCATGCTATAACCTTCTAGCAATTCAAGCTTTTCTCTGTGACGTGGAGTCCGTTCTTTCTTTTAACATACATTGGAGTCTCTTATAGCTGTATCATTGTCAACTTATATGTTACATGGATAATACTCTGAAATTTTTAGTGTGTTCATAATGTAACTAACTCAAGGTCATAAATCGAATAATGTTTTTCCTGCCTTCATAGCTTTCGTTAAAAGTAAGAAATTACCTTTATTGGTCGTTGTGCCAGTTGTTGCATGAATACTTAGCTTATCTTTGTGCACACATATATTGGAATTTCGTGAAACTCATATGATCTCGAATATTACTTTGGATTTTACTTCCCGTTCCTCAGTTACGACAGGTGCCACTTTGTTATAGAGAGCATACAATGTCGTAGTGAGACTATTATTACAAGACCAGTATTTATTTAGGTCAGTGTGCTTTGTTTGAATGATTCTTTCTTATTTCCTCAGGTAGTCTTTCGTTGCAGCATTTATACAAGACCCTCTGACTTTTGTAAAGCTATGAGCTTATTACATCATATACTTGATGCAATTTTGATGTTCTTACTCACTTACAAGTGTCCTCAGTTATTTACCTTCCCGTCTTTGTTCTCGCATAGTTACTTCTGAACCAATTTTTTTTTTGTTTCCCTAGTGGCACTCTTTTTTTTTTTCGTAACACTGTTTACGGCAACTATTACTACCCCAACTCCTATCTGAATATTTCTCAAGGATTACAATGTCGTATCTGTGAGACTGAATTCCCTAGTTGGGGTTCACTAGGATTATCTTACATGATCTGCTGATTTATCTATATCCTCTTGTCTAGCCATAACTAGGATCTTCCTAAATCAACTACTAAATACTCGTTGATCCATTATCATATCTATATTCCACATAATCTCTCTTGGATTGTATCTTTTATGTTAACTTATGTCTCACACTGTTTCCTATGTTCATTCACACTTAGTATCAATAACATCATGTTCGGGAACCCTTACTACCTCTCACCGGCATCATGCTTGAATAATGTTCTGGAGTCGTATCATGTCTGTATGATCTAATTAAAATTAATCTCATTCCTTTGCCTTTTTACTGTATTCTTTCTTTACTATTCCATAGTTACTTGAACTATATAACCATGACTTACCACCATATCACACCATCTCCCCACCGGGGGAGTACTAGCATTTAGTTATATGAAGATTTTCTTGTTTACATCTTCATCTTTGGCTTCTTTTCACATCTTCCCTTACTCTTACTCAAATTGAGGTAACCCTTCTCTACGAGGGATAACTTAATTCCTTACACGAAAGGGTGACACCTAATGTAACTGGCACACTTAGTCCCTTAAGCATAACTTTGCTCACATTGCTTACTTTAGGGAAGCGTCTTCCTAAATGACTTTTAAAGGTTATTCTTCCATTCTCCATTCTATTTTTGTTGGAACATGGTCTCTTACGATATCGCAATATCGACTATTATCAAATCCTCTGGTCCCTATCATGTTTGATTTTTTTGTTTACTAGCCTATGTTAATCCCTATTACTCCGGGGGTCTAACTTAGCTTTCTAGTAATCATGTTGGAATCACCAGCTCATTTCTCGAAATAAGGATATAACTTACTCATTTATAGTCTCAAAGGATGTCATCTCCTGTGTTTTCCTTCACTTGACCATTGACTCTATTATCCAACAATTATTTGATTTACTGCTATCACCCATTTATCATACCTTACTCATAATGCTTCATTTACTCTCTTCTTATTCTCTTGCTAATAGTTCTATCACATCATTCTGAAAACTTGAAAATAAAACATTGTTTCACCTTTGGCTCCCACGGATCAATTCACCATTTTGGGTTACTCTAACCCAAGCTGGATCCTGATATCCCATATTTCTCTTAAACTATATATGTTAGCTCCCATAGGGTATAAATGAGATGGGTATGGTCAATTGTATATATTTTTGTTACTGTTGAAAGTAACTCAAAATGTTTATACTTTTCTACCTGAATTGTAAATACTGATAATCTTCACTAACTGGGACGTTGTATCCTTCTTCATCTTGCTTCTTTTACTTGTTGAAACTCATATCTACCTTCTGATTCTCTTATTTATTTTTACCATATGGATAGATAGATATTCATTCCTTAGGGCTCCTTATCAAGAAGCTTACACGTCTTAGTACATAAATGATCTGCTCAAGACCTCACATTTACTCATCATAAGCATGATGCTAAATCGAGTTCCTTTGATGAACTCATCCACAATCACATTCAATCTCTAACTAACTGTCTTTATGGATGTAGGTATCATTGTGTTATAAACAAAATAGAATTTAGGAGTTTCAATTCTTAAAATTAAGCTCTACCACATGATCTAGAGTAAGAAGAAAGAGTAACAGATATAAATTCCCCGTAGCCCCTTCTTATAACTTAGGTGCACAACACACCCATAAACAAGACACTAATAGCCACAGCTTGTAGAATCCCTAGGATAGAACTGCTCTAATACCACTTTTATCACGACCCAAATCAGAGGGCCACGATAGAAACCGGTACTTTACTCAATTGAGTACCAATGTAACGTATATTTCTTATCATACATCATTCTTAAATGGGCAGAAAGGGCTTTCATGATATAACAAGAATAAAACATAAGGGAATACCTGACATAGGACAACCCAACATGTAATACAAACTTATACATGTGACATACAGTCCTATAAGACCAAAATAACCACTCATACACTGAACATAGACCGACAAGGCCATACAATACTTTATATACATGGCCTCTGTCTACAAGCCTCTAAAAATACATACACAATTGAAAGGTTGGGATAGGGCCCCACCATACCAATCAATACATGTCCAAATCATACAAACCAAATATGCAACTCCGGAGCAAGTGGAATGCACCAACACCTTTTGTTGAGCTGATAGCCTACTAGGAGGAATGTAAAATTATCTATCGGGACCTACCAGTATGAAACACAGTATCCCCAGGCAAAAGGGACATTGATATGAATAAAGTACTGAGTTTGTAAGGAAAGAAAGCATAAACAAAAACAATAATGTGAAGAGATATAGAGGAGATACAACCTCTAACATCTGAATGCCTCTAGGGGCTACTGATATGAAATGCATAATATATATAAATATAAATATATATATATATATATATATATATATATATATATATATATATATATATATATATATATATATATATATATATTATTTTAAAAATATTCACCTCTGTGGGCGTCATCAACATCATATCGTATCCCACCTTAAAGAGAATTTAATAAAAACGTACTCGGCCATTATAAGGCTCGGTAGAACTGTACCCACCCATATGGCACTCGGTAAACCCAACTGATCACTGGTTGCACAATAGGTGTAGTACCTGACTGACTATGGCGCGGCTCGGTAGGGTAATATATATATTATATATAACGCATGCTAGACTCATGGAATCACGTTCTAAACCTTTAGGCGTGACCTAAGGTCGTTGCACGTTAGATTTACTTTATGGACATTCGTACCCTCAATATGAACTCAGTAAGATTCAAGGATCATACACACTTTCTTAAAATTATGTTATAATAAAATAAAAACACGGAAAATATTAGTTTCTAGGAGTAGATCCATTATGAAATAGCGTATTCATTTCACTTTAGATCATGCCAAAAGAAAGAAGGATGTGCCTTAACATACCTTATAACAATCATTCTAAACACCAAGTTGAATTCACCTCTTTGCACCTTAATCTACAATAATGATAATAATACCATCATTAAGTTATGAAAGGTACAACTATCACACAATGGCCGACAAGCTTATTTTGTATAAAAATGTGCAGCATCTCCTCGATATTCCTTACTGCTTCAAAATTCAAGATAAATCCAACAACACAATAACACAATAATAACAACATATAGAAATTATTGTATGGCCTTACATTACACCATAAAATACTACAAAACAGCCCAACACACTCCAATCTTTTCATACAAAAAATTACAACCGTATTACTGTCAAAAGATCCAGAAATGTTATGACGAAAGACCAGCCCACCACCATAATTCTATATGGTGTTGATACAAACCCCTCCTCCTCAAAAAATACATAAAATATTAGTAGAACATGTTGCCCAAAAGCAACACAAAATAGTCCACAAAACAGTCCGCTACAAGTGAGTAAATTGAATACATGGTTTCCGATCACTATCCCGTGACTTCTTACAAGTATAGAACGACTTACCAGGAATTTAATAAAGAAGAATGGATAAAAGAGAGAATTAAACTTACCTTATTTGTTGGTAACTCAGCCCTTATCTGGGTTCTTCAAACTCTAGGTTTTACTTTCAATTAGAAGTTGAAAAAAAGAGAAAATCAATTAGGGTTTGTGATTAAATTTTTGGAGGACGTTTGCAGAGGTATATGTCTGGTGATTTGTGATATATAATGAGATCTATATTTCAGGATATAATACCTTAAATAAGCTCTTTGTCTGACCCAAAATTGCCTCTTTTTGGTCTCTCATTTAACCAAGTAGGTTACATACATACTTGTCACCTAGCAGCCTGCGCAGTATCTCAAAACTGCATATCTTTCTACTATGATGTCATATTGATAAATGGTTAAATTCGTTCGAAAATAGACTCATAGAAATTCAATTTGATGGGCATAAAACCCCATGACGCATAGTATATTGTAATGCAATCGCATTTATATTTTACTTAAAATTCAACACATTTATGAATATAATTTGTGATGACATTTTTTAACTTTTGTTCCACAACTCGCTTGACTTCAAATCATAACACACATCTATCGTACAACTATAATAACTCATAAAATAAGGTCTTTATAATTTTGAATGCCCTATTCTCTCCCCAAAGTACACGTTACAACATTCCCAACTTGTCGACATTCGACGAAACTTATTTTTTTCAATTTATTTTGCTTCCAAGCCTTCAAACCCTCTTGGTACTTTGTATTCATGATCTTAAATATTTGTAACCTCCATTATAACATGATTAACTTTCTTTATGTAATTTAAAAGTTGATCGCATTTAAGAGATTACATCAATTGACTTATGAATACTTTCATGAACGACAACATGGGGCTGAACAGAAAGGGTCCGCGCTCGACATCATTTTGAAACATCCTACGGGTAGTTTTATTAGAAAATCTATCAAAAGTTCTAAATTTTCTAACAATGAGGACGAGTATGAAGCCATGATCGTAGGTCTTGAACTAGCCAAGGGCCTTGGAGCAAAGGTCACCAATGGAAAGTGTGATTCCCATTTGGTAGTAAAAATCGTAAATGGAAGCTTCGAGGTTCGAGACTATCGAATGCAGAGGTACTTGGATAAACATCAAATAACACTACACCGCTTCAAGTAAGGACACTAGCCCATGTACCTGAATAACAAAAATAGGGAGGCTGACACACTAACAAACCTAGGATCCTCAGTCGAAGAAGATGATATCGTCCCTAAGGCTATCATCAAGTTATCAGAGTCAGTGATCAGGAAAGTCCATGCAGAGATTAACTCGACAAGATTAACATGGAATTAGAGGAATAAGATCAATTATTTAAAGCATTGGAAAATCCATGCAGACCCAAAGGAGTAAAGAACATTTTGAGCCAAAGCGGATCAATTATCGCTCGATAAAAATGGAACGTTATACAGAAGAACCATCGATGGAAAACTGGCTATATGCTTGGGACCTGGGGATACAGACTATATACTACGAGAAATCCACGAGGGCTCCTATGGGAACCAATCTGGTACAGACTCCAGTTTGTAAGGTGATCAGAGTAGGATATTATTAGGATAGGATGGAAAAAGATACCAAGGAGCTCATTCGGAAGTGTGGTAAATTCCAGAGATTTGTACCACTAATTCATCTACCTGGTGAACAATTCCACTCAGTCCTATCACCGTGGCTATTTATGAAATGGGGGATGAACATCGCCGGCCAACTACAAACGATGCCAAGTAAAGCTATATTCATTTTATATATGACAGACTACTTCTCAAAATGAAAAAAAAACATAGCCCTTCAAGAAAGTAAGAGAAAAAGAATTTATGAATTTCATTTGGGACCACATCATATGCCGGTTCAGGATACCTTCCGAAATAACTTGTGGTAGTAGATAACAGTTCACCGGGAGTAAAGTGACAAAATTTCTCGAAATCCATAAAATCAAAAAGATCATATCAGAACCTTTCCACCCAAGTTCAAATGGGCAAGCCGAGTCCACCAAACAAAATTCTTATTCGAAACTTGAAGGAAAGGGAAGATGATGCCAAGAGGAAATGGAGAGAGGTGTTGCCCTAGGTCTTTTGGGCATATTTGACAACGTTGAAGTCAAGCTCGGGGGACCTCATTTTCTTTGGTATATGGATTTGAAGCTCTAATCCTAGTCAAAGACGATTAGCCTAGCGTAAGGTTTCAGCATGCCACCGAAGGCTCAAATCACGAAGCGATGAACAATTCTCTCGAGCTACTAGATTAAAAATAAGACGCTGCATTAATATGAATGGCCACGCAAAAACAAAGAATCGAAAGGTATTACAAAAGAAGGACGAACCTCCAATATTTCAATGTCGGGGACTTAGTACTGAGAAAGTCACTCTTAACACTTGAGACTCAAACGAAAGGATGATAGGTCAAAATTGGGAAGAACCGTCCATGTCCTTGAAGTCATAGGAAAAAGGATCCTACAAACTCAGCACAATTGAAGGTGAGAAACTACCAAATAATTGAAGTATATCAATGCCCAAGTGATTTTACTACTGAGCTTGAAGACCTTGTGTTTGAAAGCATGCGTTGCACTCTTTTTCTCATAGATCGGGTTTTATCCCAAATAGGTTTTGTCGGCAAGGTTTTAATGAGACAACACCTATATGCTACATAAGGGTCACTCAATAAGTATTCAAGACTTTTTTTTCAATAAACCTCAAATATTGGGGGGGGGGGGGCATCACCCTCAGAGATTATAACTTTGAGAAAGATGTTATCACCCTCGGAGATTATAATTTTGAGAAAGATATTTCACACCTAAGAGGACCTCGGTAGGAGAACTTTGTAATGGGACAAATGGTCAAATGAATTCTGTCCATATAGAATGATCGAGCCACGATGACAAAAACATATACGCATATATTAACTATTTGAAGAAGAAATATGTTTACATCAAAAACACTTTGTATCTCATACGAGCTCTACACTTACAGTTCTACAGGAAGTGGCTCAAGGAACAGAACACGCCGAACTACTCGGGGACTGTCAATGACTGTTGAATATCCGAGTCATCAAAAAATTTGGACTCATAAGACCTTAAAAAGGAATCATAAGACCATTAAGAGGAACCCCCTCGAAACAAAATCCAGGGCCAACTCACTCAGGGACTAACTTTTCGAACGAGTTCAGGAAGTTATTGGAAAACTACTCTACGTGACCAAGCCAAAGCCTACGTCCATATTAAAAACTACGGTCGCACAAAGGCTACAACCAAAACAATGGAATTCGGAGATGTCCAATTTACGCCTATAAAACTAAAGTCCTTCAAACATTGAAAAACATGTTAAATCAGGCTACCCCCTCAAAAGAAAAATATAAGGGGCCTCGATAAATTCGGCCCCAAAAATCTAAGGGCTTCGATAAATCAACCATTGAATAATCCAAAGCCTTCTATAACACCAGTCTTTGCAATCCTTCAAGAGACATTCGATTATGTCCATGTAAACATAACGGCTAATAAGGTTATAATATGTAGAGCCTTCAAAAAACCAAAGAGGTACAAAAATACATGCTAAGGAATAACTAAAATTTCATTAAGTTTATTAACCGAAGTAAGGGAAAACTATATTTTTTAGAGGCCGAAATGACCCAATTTAAAAGAGCCGAAGGGACAACCTAATAAAGCCTAAGGTTCGCCTAAAAGAGCCTAAGGGCCAATTCGAAAAAGAGACCAAGGGATGATATACAAGAGCCCAAGGGCCAGCTAAAAAAATAAATATAGGGTCAAAGGAATGTGGGAGTCTCAAAAACCGTACTCGTTTAAATTGGACGCAAAGGCCCCGATGTCGCTCTAATTTGACTATACGTTTGGCCCGCGGATCATCTAAAACCATAAGAGGTACGATTTTCAGCAATAAAAGCCAAAGGGATTATTACGAGTCTAAACCAATACTCTAACATAACATGTGAATCATCGGAAATTTTCATGAATGGACACAAAATAAAAGGTTAACACAAATTAGGAAGAGAGTAATATGCTACTTTATATCCATCCGAGAAATTTACAAAGCATATTACAATAAGGTTCTCTTAAATAAAAATAGAAGCCTAATCTATTTTCAGAGCCACGTCTGTAGGAGTGTTGTCTTCATCTCTGGTGGCTTTATGTTCTAGAGCCTCTTCCCTTTCAGAAGCATCTTCTTCACTTTCCTTATTCCCAGAGCCACTCACCATATCCTCGTTATCATAGGACACAAGAAACCAAACATCAATTTCTCGTGCATGAGCTTTGGCTATCTCTTTCGCAAGGTCAAATCCTCGAGCATGAACTTCCTCGAGAGTCTCCCCTCGGGCTTGACAGTTAGCTGATTTATTACTTCATCTAGCCCAGTTGGAGGCCACCCTCAACTCAGCTTGGACGAACGAGGATTCTCCCTTGTATATAGCAATGGATTTGTTGTCCACAATTTCTGCCTTCTTAGCTTTGGCCTTGGCTTGTGTAGCTTCAGCCTTAGCTTATGCAGCTTAAGTCCGGGATTTAGCTAGTTTGGCTGCCAGCCCCTCAGTTCACTTGGCCTGAACCAAGCGTTTCACTTCTGCACCACAGATCCGAGCTTCAGGCGAGGTCAGTTGAGCCTTAAAGACTTCTTTGTTGGCAGCAAGTCGATCTATGTTCTCTTGCCACTAGTGGAAATTAGCCCGAACTAGATTCACCTCACTCAGATGCTGCCCAATCATGTTAAGCTTTTGCTGCAGCTGAGACATCAAAGTATTAGCCTTTGAAGTAGGGCCAAGAATGCCAAACTTTGTTAAAATAAAAGTTACCTGCCCATCCAGCTCGGACTCATTTTTTTGAGCTTTGGCCGTAGCAGTTCATAGATCCTTAAGATCCTATTTCTTTTTGCTAAAAAGGGGCCTTATGGCCTTCTATTTGCTGGAGACTTTCTTAAGCTCGATCTCACATTTTTTCAGCTTATCCTTGAACTTTGCAACAGCCTATACGCGAAATGAAGACACATCATTAGAAGAGGAAAACAAAGAGATAAAATCTTTCAATAGAAATGACAGATCCTTACCCGGATAAGGAGAAGCTGGGCCGCTTCAAAAAGGGAGAATGCATCATTAATGTCATTGGAATCCTCAATTCCAGCATAGCACCCTTGAAAAGGATCATCTCCAATAACCTTATTTGGATTGGGCTTGGGCATAACGTTGTATTCTTCGATTGCCCCCTCAAAATAAGTTGGCAACGAAAGCAAGCGACCTATTTTCGCAGCGAGTTCTTCGCTTGGGGTGTTCTCACTAACATTGGGGGACTCAACACTTACCACCTCTGAGATAGCAGCTGATATAGGGTCCTTGCTCGTTTTTCCAATCGGGCGTCCTTACTACGCGGTAGATTTTGTAGTTCGGAATGCTCGGTATCCTCGACCATCTTTATGGTCCGGGTATCCAATGCTGATTCTTCATTATCATTCTTCTCACCATACAGGGAGTCGTGTGCTGAGTTTTAGTCCGTTTGAGCAAACCTTTTTCACAACCTTCGAGTGGAGATTTTCTTATCTTGAAGGTCTTCAAGTTTCGAGACCCTCCTTTTTTATTGTCCTTCTCGAGCTTTGGATTTAAAGACATGGTGTTTTCCCCAGGCAGGGCTGGCCTCATCTGAGAAACCTCTCCAAGGTTGTGGTTTTTGGCCTCCTATTAGCCCTTCGCCACTTCATACCCCTTAGGCTTGTCATAAGAGGATGTGGTAGCTAGTTTCCTGAACAAATTATCGAGATCAGGAAATGGTAGGCTCGCTTAAGCGTTGGCTTCCAAAATAAAGATGACTAAGCTATGAAAAATGAGATAGCATGAATAGATACAAAGAAATATGAAGACTCTACTTACGGTTAAAGTTCTACCTCTTGGGAAACTATATTTTTTCCTCGGGGATGGTGTCCAAAGTCCTAGCTCTAATAAACTATCTTATCGAACCTCGATCATTAGTTTCATCGATACTAGTAAGGAAAGGCTTCGTGGTTAGATGCTGCAACTTGATGAGCCCTCGGAACAACTAGGGCCGATACTGCCAAACTAGGTGGTTGAGGGTGAATTCTAAAACCTCGGCCTTCTAAGAGAAATTCCGCAACATGATCACGATATACCAAAACGAAGGATGAATTTGGCTGATGGGGATTTCGTATGTCTTACAAAAGTCGATCACCACAGCATCGAGGGGCCTATTGTGAAGGGATAAGTGTAAACACTAAAAAAACCCTCCTTGTGGGTAGTTATGGTTTAATACGACTTCGGGATCTGAATCTTGACCTTTCTCATCATCGTCAATCATCCCTTACGTCCTTGATTAGTTGCTTGGTTATCAGTCTAATATGTTGTGATACATGCTCGCATCTACCCTCGACATTTGGAGGATTCTCGACATCTAGAGGATTACCGACACCAGTTTGGCTAGACGAGTAGAGAAGGAAGATGATGCATTATATTTTTTAGGAATCGTCTTGGAAGTTTTGGCCATGGTTGTAAGGTAAGTAATGCAGCTGAACATGGGTATCGATTTTCTGGCTAGAGCTTTGTAATTTACGGAGCTTAAAAGGGCAGATGAACTAGGTGATTGAAGGAAGAGTGAGGATTGGAAGAGATTTCAGAAGGGTAAAGTTATTTAGTAAAGAAAGGTACCGCATATTTATAGATAGGTACCGATGGTTAGAGGGTGGTAATGGACGACCAACGCTGGCGGTCATTTAAATTTTTGGGAAATAGGCCAATGGGTCGTTTCAGTCACTTCAAATCACTAGAGGTTAAAGAAAATCGAGGTTCGAATCATTTCATAACATTTCATTATAAGTATTACGAGGACTATATGTATACGATAAAAATCAAGGAGTATGATTTTTTGAAGTTTTAAATCAGGCTATAGGCTCGAGTCTGAGAGACTTGAAGTGGTGTTGTATCCGGATAAAGGAAACCTACCTCGATAAAGCTTATCAAATGCTTGGCATGGATTGTGTCGATGGCAGCATTATATCAAAGTCATTCAAAAAAGAGCAGGAATTTCTCTAGGACATGTGGGCGTAGGCATTAACTATAGGATATGGGTTGTACAAAATGGTACAGGTCCGTACTAGGCTGTTATACACATGTAATTATAGAATTCCTTACCTTTATGAGCAACGTACTATTTTGGGGGTTTATTCTTCTATATAAAGGGGAACCCAATCATATTGTGAAGATTAGATCATTCGTTGCTATATAATATTTCTATGCTTCTCTTGATTAACGTACTCAACAATTATTCTTCAGCTTTATTACCTTTAATTTATTGTTCATACTTTATTTTTCTTAGCTGACCTCGAGGTCCTTGGGTAGACGAGCTTGAGGCCCCTACTATTTGGTCCATTATTTCTTCTTAAGCTCACTATTACTTGTATAATCACTAGTATTAGAATATATCATGTATCTTTAAAACCAAAAAATATCTTTAATTGCTAAAATCATTTACGGCGTAAACATGGTGCAGTTGTGCTAACATGCCATGGGGTCTCTTTTCATTTCTTGTAGAAGTATGTACTGCAACCTCGTAGAGTGGAGCTGCACAGACAGTTGAAGCAGTTGTGTTATAATGATATGGCTATGACGCAGTACGAATTGAGGTTTTCTAAGTTAACTCGTCATGCTATTTGTTGGTCCACACAGGCAGAGACTGGATTAGGAAGTTCATTGATGGCTTCACGTTTCAGTCGCCGATGCTTATGACTAGAGATAGGGCTACTGGTGCTACTTTTGAGGAGGTGGTTGACATTTCGTAAGGTATAGTCTGTCCATTACTAGGAGCGGGTTTAGAGGAAGGTGAAAAGGACTTGTGGAATATGTAATTTTGGCAGAGTTTCTTCTAAAGTTCAATTCCAGCACGTTAGTGGTCGTCCCAGTAGACATGCTCAGATGACCTGACAAGTTTATCGTGGTTTGTCAGTCAGCCACAGTTCACACATTGCTCGCTCTGGCCAGCCTTTATTCAATGCACTAGCAGCGTAGAGTTCTCACCATTCCTTTTCCTCTCAGGTTTCTACGGGTAGTTCTTTTGGGTATTAGAAGCATTAATTCCATCAGAGAATGGTAGTTCTTGGTCATATCAAGAGAGAATATTCTAGGTTGTTGAGCAGGACTTCACAGTAGAGTTCTCGGCAAACGGCACTAGGGCCAATAGCTATAACACCAACTCATCTAGCTCGAGGTGGGGCCTAGTTATCTAGAGGTCGCCCCAGAGGGGGAGCATGATCAAGTGGCAATCATGCCCCTTTCTATGCACTCTCTTCCAGAAGAGATGCCATTGCTTCAGACATAGTGATCATAGGTATTATCTCAGTATGTAATGGAGATGCTTCTGTATTATTTGACCCCAGTTCCACCTATTCGTATGAGTTCTCATATTTTGCTCATTATTTAGGCATACCCCATGAGTCCTTAGTTTAATCTGTTCATATATCTCTGGTAGTGGGCAATACTATTATTGTGGACCGCATATATCGGTCGTGTGTAGTGACTATCAGGGGATTAGTGACAAGAGTTCTTCTATTGATGCTTAGTTAGTTGATTTTGATGTGATATGGGGTATTGATTGAATGTCTGTATGTCATGCTATTCTGGACTGCCACGCTAAGATTGGGATGTTGGTGATGCTAGGTTTGTCACGGATCGAGTGGCGAGGTTCTTTAAACTATGTTCCCAATAGAGTGATTTCAAACTTGAAGGTCCAGTGGATGGCTAGGAAGGGTTGTCTTTTCTATTTGTCCTTTGTGAGGGATGTCAGTAGAAAGACCCCTACTATTCATTTTATTCGGGTGGTGCGAGATTTTAGAAATGTGCTTCACTCTAACCTACCTTTGAGCATATAATTTTTACCCGGTTGAAATGGCTCCTACAGGACTCTCAAAAGTTTGGGATTTTTCTTTGAATATTTGTTTTTTTAGAATTTAATTGCATACGCGTGTTCATTAATGCATGATTAAATTGTTTAGGATTTAATTGTTAAATAAGTTTATTTTACAAATTGAAAACAACTAATATATTTCCAGTATTTTTTAAATTATTTTTTTGGTATAATTTCACCTTGTTGCATTTTATTTATGTTAATTAAGAGTTTTTAAGAGTTAATTAAAATAAAAAGCAAAGAGAAATATATATATATATATATATATATATATATATATATATATATATATATATATATATATATATATATATGCACAGCCACTCAGGCTGGCCACAACTGGGCCAGACCTGAGTGGCCCAAACTATTTATTACTTTGTCTTGCCCCGCCCAGCAATGGGTCCCTGACCCAATCCACATGTAATGCCCCAAAAAGACACCGTTTTGGGGAAAGCTATCCCAAACGTCACATATAACCCATCCAATGGCCCTAACAGCTTCCCTAATAAACAAACAGAAGTGTCCAAACACCTGTAATAACCCCAAAAATCACAACTCCCCTCCTCGTACAGTTCAGAGACTAATCGTCACCACCGCCTATAAACCGTCACAGAACCACCATCCGCTGCCGGCCGGAACGCGGCCGCTGGCAGCGTACCCCAATACCCTGCAAATTTACATCATATGAGCGTCCCACCTTCCTATTTCCATCCCCGTAGAAATCACACCTCAAATCTTCGTCGGTCTGCTCGAATATTCCATCGAAGTAGGGCCGGCGAAACACCCTCAACCCAACACCAGTCACTCCTCTTGACACCCCCATCCCCATCTTATCAATATCCACCCTCAAACATGGTCCCAACGCTACAAATATTTGTTTGAAGCCGGCAGCACCGCCATGCACAGCTTGACTGCCGCTCTTTACCATCCAACACCTTCCCTTGCCACCCAATACCATGAAAACACCATCAATCATCATAAAACCACCTAAACACCACTTTGACTCAACACACACCCCCAAGCTCTCTCGAGAAGTACCAGGCCCTTCCAATATTGACGATCACCATTAGCTGCATTCACACAACTATTACAGGTCTTTCGACACGAGTTCATTCAGCAGAACTAATAAAAAAATTTGTAAGTCCAATTTTTTTTAAGGTTTATTATGTTGTTCCTTTTAAAATCTGGTTTCATGCTCTTTTTAGTTAAAAAATGTTACTAGGTTGCGAGCGTGTTTTGTCTTGATGAAATCAATTTTTGAGCCTATTTTTACTTGTCCCTAATTCCAATTTGAGATTTGGCATGTGTTTAGTGTTCATATGATTAACTGAGGACCAGTATGAGCCCATTTCGAGATGGTTTGAATTGTTGGAAATCATCTATTGAGAATTATTTAGCATGTGTTTAGTTTGACATCAAATTGGGATTAATGAGGAAGTTTTAGTACTAAGTAAGTAGTTCAGAGGCGGTACATGATTGCCCTTCTTATCTTTTGATAATTTTAGACAAGTAAGGGTAATATAGCACATTTAGTCAAGCTTTGCTAATATTAGGGACAAATAAGGGTAATGTGGGTAATCCATGAAAGATAGAATATGGTAGAAATGTTCAGGCCTTTCTAGAAGGGGATTTCAACAAAAAATCAGAAAATTTACTGCAATTACTTATGCAAGGCAAAAAATGAAGGGTTATATAGATAAAAACCTAAAATTAAAGGAGGGGCTTTTAGAAAAAAAACTATAGTAATGTTGCCCTAGATATTTGGCTATAAAAAGGGGTGGAAATCACTATAAAAGGGATTGAAAAAAAAGAGAGCTGATATATTCAGAAGGTTTAGGATTCTAATTACTGTTTCATCAAACTTTCAATATTTCTGAAGTTTTAATTCATAAAAAGCATTTATTGAATCATTTTAGTGTGAAAAATGGACCGAGTTCACTGTTATTTTAAGCATTAGTTGAACATTTTGGTTTGCTCCCCACTCGAGTTGCTTTTGGGCTGCCTAATTCTACTCCAAGGGTTCATAATTGATTGTATTCTGTTCTGCTGTTGCTACTGCTGCTCCCTCACCTTCCCTTCTTTTGTTTTCTAAATCTCAAGTACATATCTTCGAATTCATGCAATGTGATGTTCAAATTGGGAATTGAGACATGGAAATTGCAAATTTCTGTGTTTAACTTGTTTTGTGATTGATTTCCTTCGTAATTTTTCCCTTTACATTTTTGCAAAAAGAGATGTATACATATATTAGAGTATGAACATGCCTTATTTTGTTAGTAGCTTATGTAGATAGTTCAGCTTGCTTGTTAAGTTTTGGATTTCATATAAATGACTTCAATCATTTGTTTCTCTGTCTCTTAGAATATAGGACTGGTACTCTCAGTCCTTAGTATAGTATGCTGTTGATAATTTGGTTTATCAATTTCGTTTAAGCTAGGCTTGTAAATATGTTCATTTGGCACTATACTGTCTCATTTCAAGATTTGTATTCAAAATCTATATGAATAATAGTAGGCGGATCCAGTACATTAGTTGGATTATAATTTGCATTATGAATCTAAAGTGGATGCATGCCTGTGCTCTCAGGGAAGTTTTTATTTAATTTAGTGTTCAGTTATAAATGGTTGAAACTATGAGTCAGGATTTTTAAAAAAATGTTTAACGTAGGTGTGAAACTTTGTGAGTTGTTCATATTCGTTGGTAAAATCCAAGTAGGAAATATATCTCACACAATAGGTTGTGCAGTAGCCTTAATTAAAATTGAGATATGCAGTCAAATTCGTCTTAACAAAGACTATTTTAGTGTGCCATTGCATGTTTTGTTTGGACCCCCGCTAAGTCTCCATGAAGGCTCAATATGAGGGCTAACCTGCCATGCATTGGTTTAACAGGAATACAAGCTCTAACTGGGCCAAGGTTTACAGTCCAAAAACGATGGAGCCACACGAGTCTAAGGCCCAAATGCGCCAAACTTAGCAAACCCCACCCCGTATCATGTAAGACAAATAATTTATGAGCCCCCGAAATTCAATTTCAATTCTTTTCCCATATAATCGAGGTGAGTCATTTAGTAAATTCCATGTCCCTCGCAAAGTTGCAAATGCATTATTGATTCAGGTGCGTTAGTCAATAAAAACACCTTCCTAAACTCGGGTGCGCATTTATGTGACCCAAATTCCATTCTCAATGGAATTAAAATATGTCTAGAATTGTGGGTGCATTTATGTGATGCAATTCACGACATATTTTAATAACATTGCAAATTTTCTTAAAAATGAGGTTAAAAGCAGTTAATAATCTAAAATTGTAGGATTAACAGGTATAGCAAATCATATTTTAGCCACTTATAATGCGTTTAAGCGACCGTGCTAGAAGCACGGGATCCGAGGGTGCCTATCACCTTCCCTCGGGTCAACAAAATTCCTTACTCAAGAATTTCTGGTTCGCAGACTCCAATTGGGCAATCAAAATTTCCTCGATTTGGGATTTTAAATAAACTAGTGACTTGGGACACAAAAATCCAAACCTATCCCAAGTGGCGACTCTTGGAATAAATAATTAATCCCATATCGAATAATGTCACTTAAATTGGAAAAACTCCTGTACACGTGACACCTTTCGGGATAGCCACGTGTAAGCGAAAAAAGGAGGTGTGACAGCTTTGGCGACTCTGCTGGGGATAGTAACCCAAAATATCTGGTTCAGGGTTCAAGAATTCGAGCTTACATAACTGTTATATTTGGCTTTCGTCTGATTTGTTTACCTGTTCTGTGCTAAATTCCGCATGTTTTACCGCTTTGATATTATCTATAAACTGTTACGCAGCCCTTCACTTCTCACCCCAGGGATGTGCTTAATGGTTGAGACTCCCTATTCTGTTAGTGTCTTCCCCTAAAATAAGAAAGAGGCCGGACAAGTTACAAAGCCGGACGATCTCGCGGGTCCCCGGTACGTAGCCCCCTCCTAGACTAGAGTTGTCCGCTCGGGTGCACAATGTAGACCCTATGCCAAGTTTCTCAACTTAGCATAACAAAACTTCATGTCGGATCACTAGTAGGAACGTTTATTTGCATCATGCAATTTGACTTAGGGGACTCAACACATGGGTTGGGTCTGTCTAGGACAGTTGCTCTGAAATAAAAGACCACCCTGATGCTTTTATACGTGCTACTTGCGCATTTATTTTCCTTGGATTCGCATGTTGACTGGCTTATAAACAAAGGGAATTATTGGAGAAAATAGCTGTGCTAGGGTAATATATTTTTAAAACCAACGATCAAATAGCCGAAATGCTGTCGGTTTTTTTTTAAAAAAAAAAAACAAAAACCAACACAACAAAGGCACCAGGCCAGGTCCATCCCCTTTTTAAAAAAATGTCAAGAAGTGCCCGAGTTTATTTTCTTACTTTTAAATGAGTCGGATGGTGCCATCATTGCGATAATAGCTGAATGTCACTACAAGGGACGCCAGAAGGCCGATCTTGCGCTTATGGCTACCTCTGAATTTTATTCGGACTTGTAAGCATGCACAGCCTGAAAAGCATTCTCGCCGAAGTGTCAAAAAGCCATATTCGCAACCGGACCTAGTTTTAAAATAAATCTCATAAAATATAAGTTTTAAATGTTTTGGGAATACTAATTCCCCCTAATAAATGTGCAGAATAAGCACGATAATGAACAAAATTCCTTTGGAGCTGCAGCTGTGGTGGAATGACCTAGGAGAAGCAGAACAGAAAAAGGTCAACGCACATCTGGGAGGCCTCACTAGTTTGTTGAAAATCAACCTTAGGGGAGACATCATAAAGGCCTTAATCACTTTCTAGGACCCACTCCACAATGTCTCACTTCTTGGACTTTGAGCGAACCCCGACTTTGGAGGAAATGACAGGATATATCGGTACCCATACAATCCCTTTGAGACATCAATATTTGATCGCACCCAGAGCCCTCGTTGTGCATATATTTCAGGATGTTTTGAAAATTAGTAGAAAGATTCATAATCCCAACTTATCGGCTAGCTTTTGCACCCTCCAATTTATATACCAGAGGTATGGCCACGTCGGAGGATTCAACAATCCTGAAAACCTTATCTGTAGCAAGGGTAATCGGCTTATGTGGGAGGAGCATCGATATTTCGCGTTCATGGTTTCTTTCTTGAGTCTTTTAGTATTACCGCGAAAGGATGGGAACATCGACATACGGATAGCAGGGGTCGTTAGTACTTTGATGACTCAAGCAAAGAGTACTCTTGCTCGAATGATCCTGTCTGATATCTTCCGAGCCCTTACCATTTGTAAAGCAGGAGGGGATTTCTTTGAAGGCTGTAACTTGCTATTGCAAATTTGGATGACTAAGCATTTCTGTCACAGGCCGCGGTTCATGAATTGTGGGATGTCAACAAAAGGTTACATAGAAGAAGCTGACAACAGGGTGAATGGGTTTAAACTACCAGAGGGCGTCGCAGAGTGGGTGTCGTATCTCCGGGTTATTTCTGCAAATCAAGTACAATGGACACTCAGTTGGCTCTACGTGGAGGAAGTTGTGTATATGCGCACAACAAAACCGAATTTTATCTTGATGGGGCTTAGAAGTATCCAGCCTTACGCCCCGCATCGGGTCTTGAGACAACTTGGAAGATGCTAGATAGTGCAAAACGACGAAGATCTCAGCATCCAGCTAGTCGAAATTGGACCTGGTAGTCAGTTCCCCGAAGCAAGGGTTCGCAAAATCTGGAATGAATGCAAATATCTAGCCGCTGACACTAGTGTACAGGATCTGGACAGACGTGAAGTGTCCCTAGGGTACCTCGCTTGGTACAAGAGAGAAATTAAGCACGAAAGACCATCCAAAAGGCCTCACCTCCAAGAGTTCGTTTGAACATCACAAGAGCAGCGGGATTGGTTAGCAAAAGAAAATGAATACCATACTACTGTAGGAAGGCTAGAAAAGAAAATTCAAGAATTGCAATTCAAAAACAGCCTACAAACTTCTACTAGCGAAGGAGAAAAGAAGGTATTGGTTAAATAAAATGAAACCCAGCGAGTCCGATTCAGAAATTGAAAACAACCGCAGAAAATCCTATGAGAAGTACTAAAGATGAAAAGCTCATAGAGAACCTGCGACGAAAAGTAACCGGATACGGTATTGACCTGAATAAGGCAGAGGGTGAAATTTCTAGAGCTCGGAAGCAATTAATAAAAAGTGCTAAAGAGAGGGCCCGCTAACTGGAGCACATAAAAGAGGGAAGCGGCAATGAAAGCACTGGTCTAACACAGAGGGTTATCGTAGCTGAAAGAAAAATGGCCAAGCAGGTCAAGGATATCAAAGCCGAGAGAGAGCATTCTATGCGGTAATAGCGGGGTTGGAAAGAGATTTGCGGCAGTTTCATTAGCTAAATCTGGCGGCTGAACGGACATTAGAAGCACGGCTGAACAAATAGGGCGTCTGCTACAAGAAAAAAGGGGTTATCAGAGAAAAGGTGCCTGCAATTCAAGACTATATTACCACTAAATGCAATCGCTGTGAGGACATGACAAAATATATGTTTTTCGCCGCTGCTATGACATTTTTCCGACAAGTAATGGAAGATCTCCACTATCTCCAAGGAAGCCTAGCGCGCAAACCTGCGGCAAGGTAGATGATGCCCCGCTAGATCCAAAAGCATTTGAAGTGTTAATGTACTCATATATTTGTATTTTTCTGAAAAGAGTCTGTCTGTTGTCCTTTCGAGTCTGTACGGGTATTAAGTCCCGGTTTGGTAGTTGCTTTTTGTAATCAAAGTTTAGATCTTTATCAAAATCGAAAATCCCAAAGAATATTTTGCTGCGTACTTGACCTTTTATTTTCATGAACTACGCTTGATCTGATTCACGAAAAGTCAAAATACGTAGCCAATCTCTATAGGATTTGACTGTATTCTTAAAAAATCTAAAGAAAAGGAAGAAACAAAAGGAGATCGAAATAAATGCCGGGATGACGCATGCGACTATGGGAGCACATAGAAACCCATTATCTGCATAGGTGCATCATGCTCAACGTGTGATTTCCTGTTTGTCATCTACCCGAACTAACTACGTTTTCGAGTATTACAGTTCAGGTGTTTGAACAGTGGTTGGTTTTACAGTAAACTGGCTTCACACGGATACTTCACTCGGTCAAAGGGAAATACGGATATATCGACTAAAATGGCTCTACTCACCGTCCCTATTCCAGAAGACAGTCCAATCACATGAGTACCGGCCTCTAAATCTCTAGCGGCCGAAGAGAACCGGATCCTGCGCCTCCGAGACATGCAAATGTGGGAGGCCTGGACCAACGGGAAGGAACCTCCCAACGCCATCCCTGGATTTCCCGAGATATTTCCAAGGTCAGGGGGTACTTCTACTGTTCCTATCAGTCACCCGATCATTATCCAGGGGCAGCCCACCATTTCAACCAATTTTGTTGGGGAGCCTTCTAAAACCCACCCTCCAATGTTTGCATCCGGGCCAGTGCCCAAGATTTTTACAGCCCCTCCGTGCGCATCTACTACAAAGCCTGCGGTACCGAGGCCCGTGTTTGACCCTTCAGCCTCCCTTGGAATTATCAGGAAGCCATGGTTACCTACAAGGGCAAAGAAGTCCTCGGAGAAGCCCAGAAGGGATGTCCCACAAATAAATACTTAGACATGGAAGAGGTGAACGCCACTATCAAATGGCGATTTCCGCCAAAGAAGCCAGTAAATGCTGAGGAACCAGAAGCTTTTTTCCATAAAATGAAAATGCCGGAGTACGAAGTGGTAGATCAAATCCGAAAATCCCCTGAGCAGATTTCATTATTGTCACTCTTGATGAAATCTCCCGAACATTAGCAGGTGTTGGCCAAAACACTGAACGAAGCTTATGTACCAGCTGATACCTCTGTAGAACAACTAGAGAAAATGGCGGAGAGATTCTTCGCTATCAACCAGATATCGTTTAGTAAGAATGACTTACCCCCGGAGGGAGCTGCTCACAACAAGGCTTTGCACCTCACTGTCAAGTGTGAGGGATATTATGTCAAGATAGTGATGGTCGACGTAGGTTATGGAGTAGACATATGCCCATTATCTACTTTGCAGAGAATGGAGATTGGGACATGGAGGATCCGTCATAACAACGTATGTGTCCGAGCCTTCGGTGGAACAAAAAGGGATACCATAGGTGAAATCGATTTGGTGCTCACTATTAGCCTGGTATACTTCGAATAAACATTCCAGGTGTTGGACATGCACACCTCCCATAACTACCTCCTAGGTAGGCCGTGGATTCATGCAGCAGGGGCAGTGTCTTCTGCCCTGTACCAAATGCTAAAATTTGAGTATGAACACCAGAAGATCTTAGTTCATGGAGAGGACGAACAATCGATTTACCGGGACCCCTCTGTTCCCTGTCTAGAAGCCAAGGAAGGAAGTGAACACATAGTCTATCAAGCTTTCGAAGTCATAGTAGCTGATCAGCATGAAGAGGAAAGCCGCTCCCTTAATCTTTCATGTCAAATGCTTCAATTATGGTAGCAAACGAAATGACGCGCCAAGGTTTCAAGCCAGACAAGGGACTCGAAAGCTCACTACAAGGCATAGCCGAGCCGGTTGCCTTGCCTTCCACAGAAAAGTTCTTTGGACTGGGCATTCATCCAACACAGAAGATATCACCTGGACTAATCGGAGAGAGCGCCAAGGGTGGGCCATACCACGAGATCTACCTCACCTGTACAAAACCTTTATAAAACCAAAGTACATTGAAGAGGAGGAAGAAGAAACCTTCACGGTAGAAGAAATTGATGAGATCTGCGGGGCTATGAGGGAGTTGCTGTATGAAGTAAACGTGGTCCAACCAGGAGAAGGTTCAAGCGCCACCGAAATGCTGTATATGGGGCTAGATGCCAAACTCAAAATTGGAAGGCCACACCTTTTCCGGTAAGGCGGGAGACCGGGTAGTCTCGCCTTGCTACCTCTTCCCACATCACGAGCTATTTCAGGGTGTAGCTCGATTGTTTGTTTTGTCTTTTTAAGCACTTTAAAATCTCAATTGTAAACCTTGTTATCTTTCAAGTTCGAAGAAATAAAATCAATATTTTGTCATTCACACTTCTATGCCTTTCTCTGATTTTTGCCTTTCTTTATTTTTCATCTTTTCTTTCAGTCTCAATAATGCAGCTTTAAATATAATGACATGCTCGTGGACTTCTTGCCATGGCCCAAACTCGCTGCCTGTCTATGAAATAACGAACCAGGAACCGGAATACAATGAAGAAGAGGCTTTTAGGGAAATCACTCGAGAATTGGAACACATTGAGAACAAACCTATTCCTAACTTAAATGATGCTGAACCAGTTAACCTGGGCAATCTCGATGAAATCAAAGAAACTAAAATGAGCATCCACGCAAATAAACAAATACGAGATTCATTGGTTCAACTACCGTTGGAATTCATAGACGAATTTGCGTGGTCCTACGACGACATGCCTGGTTTGAGTATGTATTTGGTGGTTCATAAGTTGCCTACATACCCCGAATGCCGTCCGGCACAACAAATGCAAAGAATGTTCAAGTCTAACATCAGTGATAAAATCAAAGAGGAGATTACGAAACAGCTGGAAGCGGGGGTAATCAGGGTAGTGCGATATACCACATGGCTGGCTAATGTGGTCCCGATGTAGAAGAAGGACGGGAAAACTCGAGTGTGTGTGGATTATAGAGATTTGAACAAGGCGAGTCCCAAATATAATTTTCCTCTGCCTAACATCCACATCCTTGTCGATAATTGTGCCAAACATGAGATTCAATCCTTTGTAGATTGCTACACAGGGTATCACCAAGTGCTGATGGATGAAAAAGATGCTGAGAAAATCGTCTTCAGCACACTTGAAGAACGTATTGTTATAGAGTTATGCCTTTTGGATTGAAAAACGCCGGGGCAACATACATGAGGGCTATGACCACCATCTTACACGAAATGATGCATCTAGAAATAGAGGTGTACGTGGATGACGTGATTATCAAATCTAAGACACAGGGCGATCATGTAAAGGATTTGAGGAAATTCTTCGAAAGGCTCCGCAAATATAATTTGAAATTGAATCCGGCAACATGTGAATTTGGAGTTCCGTCGGGAAAACTTATGGGGTTCATCTCTAGTTTGAGAGGCATTGAATTAGATCCAACCAAGACCAAATCCATTTGGGAGTTGCCCCCACCAAAGACCAAAAAGGATGTAATGAGTCTATTGGGAAGATTGAATTACATCAACCGATTCATCACGCAGTTAACTTCAACGTGTGAGCCCATATTTAAGCTACTGAAGAACGATGCAACGGTTAAGTGGACGGTCGAGTTTCAGGAAGCTTTTGATAAAATCAAACATTACTTGTCCAATCCACCAGTTTTAGTTCTGCCAGAACCAGGAAGGCCAGTGTTTCTCTATCTGACGGTCTTGGAAGGATCTTTCGATTGTATTCTCAGGAAGCATGATACCACGGGAGAGAACGAGCAGGCCACTTATTATCTGAGCAAAAACTTTACCGGCTATGAGGCCAAGTACACATTGTAAGAGAGAACGTGTTGCGCCTTGACATGGGTAGCTCAGAAATTAAGGCACTATCTGCAAGCTCATACCACGTACCTCATTGCCAGGCTGGATCCACTAAGGTACATATTCCATAAACCTATGCCCATAGGGCGACTGTCTATATGGCAGATCCTGCTTACCGAGTTCGACATTGTTTATGTCACTCGTACTGTGATGAAGTCTCTGGCATTGGCAGATCGTCTAGGAGAAAATCCCGTTGACGACGAATATCAGCCATTGAACACTTACTTCCCTGACAAAGAAGTGAACTCATTGGAAATATCAACTGAGGACACCCCCGTCTGGGAAAATGTTTTTCGGCGGAGCAACAAACGCAAAGGGCATGGGGATCGGGGCAATCTTAATCTCACCTATAGGCCAGTGTTATCAAGATACAGCCAGACTTTGGTTCTTTTGCACCAATAATACAACTGAATATGAGGACTGCATTATTGGCATGAACATGGCTATTAACCAAGATGTCGAAGAGTTGCTAATCATGGGTGATTTCGATCTAATCATCCGACAAGCTCAAGGAGAACGGGAGATAAGGGACATTAAGCTCCTCCCGTATAGATAGCATTTCAAAGACCTCAGCAAAAATTTCAGGTCGGTATAGTTCAGGTACATTCCCCGGTGCCACAATGAGTTAGCAGATGCACTTGCAACTTTGGCGTCCATGCTGCTTTACCCTGGGAATGCCTATGTTGATCCTTTAAAAATCCAAATCAAAGAAAGACATGGGACTTGCAATGCAACCGAAGCAGAGCCTAGCCCACAGCCTTGGATCATGACATCTTGAGATTCTTGAAAACACAGGAGTACCCTGAGCAAGCCATCGGAGAACAGAATAAAATTATCCGATGGCATGCGAGCAATTTCTTCTTAAGCGGTGACACTTTTTATAAAAGGACTATAGATCTTAATTTATTGAGATGTGTGGATGCCGAAGAAGACAGGAGAATTATTGACGAAGTACATGCGAGCGTATGTGGGTCCCATATGAATGGCTATGTACTGGCAAAGAAGATACTCCGAGATGGCTATTACTGCATGACCATGGAAAAAGACTGCTTCAGCTTTGTGCGGAAATGTCATCAAGGCCAAGTGCACGGTGATCTGATTCATGCACCACCAAATGAACTGCATCCTATGTAAGAACCTTGGCCATTTGCCCGCCTGGGGTATGGACGTCATTGGGCCGATCGAGCCAAAAGCCTCAAATGGGCACATATTTATATTGGTCGCTATTGATTATTTCACAAAATGGGTTGAGGCCATCACCCTCAAGTCTGTCACCAAGAAAACGGTAGTGGATTTTGTGCATTCGAGCATTATTTGCCGCTTTGGAATTCTCGCTGTCATCATTACTGACAATGCAACTAATCTAAACAGTCGGCTAATGGGAGAGATATGTGAACCATTCAAGATAACACATAGAAACTCCACTCCCTACCGACCTAATGCAAATGTTGCGGTCGAAGCATCCAATAAGAACATCAAGAAAATCTTGAGGAAAATGATTCAACGCTCGACGCAATGGCATGAAAAGCTGCCTTTCGCATTGATGGGATATTGTACCACAGTACACACATATGTAGGAGAGACTCCCTATTTGCTGGTCTATGGAACTGAGGTTGTTATACCTGTCGAGGTGGAAATCCCTTCGCTCCGAGTGATTGTCGAAGTAGAAATCAAAGATAGCGAATGGGTCAAAACCCGTTTGGAGAAAATGGCATTAATTGATGAAAAACGAATGGCCGATGTATGCCACGGACAATTGTACCAACAAAGAGTGGCCCGTTCCTACAACAATAAAGTGCGCCCTAGGAATTTCAAAGTCGGGCAGTTGGTGTTGAGACAGATACTTCCTCATCACCAGGAAGCTAAAGGAAAATTTGCCCCAAATTTGAAAGGCCCATATATCATTAGGAAGATATTGCCTAGAGGAGCATTGTACTTGGGCAACGTAAAAGGAAATGAGCCCGAGACACCGGTAAATGCCGAGCCGTAAAGAGGTACTATGTTTAAATCCCCTTTATAAATGACCTTGGTGGATTGAGATGACGAAGGTTTCGCTCTTCCGCTATCCCCTCCCTCTTTGTAACCCGGAAATGCTGTTCAAAAGAAGAAAAAGAAAAGAAAATGCAAAAAAAACAAGAAAAGAAAAAAAGAAAGAAAGAGAAAGTTAAAAAAAATAAATAAAAGAAAAAAAACAAAACAAAGAAGAAGAAAAGAAAAACAATAAAAAAATGAAAAAGGGAAAAAAGGAAAACAAACAAAATTATTTTAGGACCAAGTTTCCTGAACTACGTCTGAATTGATTCCGAAAGGAAACGTAGGCGGCGTCTCCCTGAGGTTCAGTGAAATCTAAATAAAAACCCCATTTACCCAAGAAATCAGAACTAGGGCAGAAATGTGTTGGTTCAGTTACAAATTTGTCCGAATGGTTACAAAGTTATAGATCCCCGGGGAGCAAAATACCGTTTGTTTGGGTTCAACACCAATCAAATTTTTGATAGAAATAAAATGAGAGATTCTTATCGGTGAAAACCACCGGGCACCATAAGGCGACAGTGTGCAGAGAAAAATAAAATGAGAGAGTCCACTTAGCGAAAACTCGCAAAGAGCGCTATCGGGCGATGGGAGAAGAGAAATGAGAGAGGGCGATTAGCAAAAACCCGCAAAGGGCGCCTTCAGCCGAAAAGAGGAAATATTGCTGCCCAGGTCTGAATAAGTTTCTTTGGCTTTCGGAAAAGTTGAAGTCAGAAAGCAGAAAGGGGTATGGGCTGGGTATCCAGTCCAAGAAGCATGTCGTCGCCATTTAAAGCCGGCTCGTATTTCCAGATAAGTTCCCTCTTTTCCTTCAAAGTGCATACCTCTCTAAATTCATACTTCACTCCTTTCCACTTTAATTTCCTCACCATTCCTTAAAGAAAGGTAGCATGGCCGGCTTCGCGGTTTTCTCCTGGCAAGAATTAGGGGAATGACCGACATCGTCAAGTATGTTTGGCCAATCCCGGTTGATCATGATAGTAAATGTACCAAAATTAAGGAAATAACAGAAAGGAAATTCAAAGTCAAAAGGGCGTGAAGTTGAAGCAAAATCGGGGGTTTTAAGCCGAGCAGGATGTTGATTCTTATCAATAGTCCCAAAAGCAAGCCCAAAATTGAAGGCGGGACAAAACTCACAACCCAAGGCCCGAGAAACAAAGACCAATCCGAAATGAGGACCCCTGGCCAATTAAGCAAGGATGGAAAGCCGAGGGTTCGCTTTTATATACAAAGGAAGTCGAAATCAGACGTGGCACGGCCGCAAAAGAAATCACTGTTCAAACTAACAGTTTGTTTTGTTTCTGAACTAAAATAGATGTATGCAACAAAGAAAAGCAAATAGGAACATAGGGCAAAAACAACCAAAGGATAGGCACAAGGACCAAAGATGGTGGTGCGTCAATGACAAAAGGGAAGTTTCTTTTCATGTTTTTGCAAACCCGTAAATGAGCATGATAGCACAAGATCCCAGTCCTTAGTTCCCCTTTGTGAAGCTTGTGGGTGTCCTAGGCATTACCAAAGGATTTCTTTCCACCCCCTCCAGCATAAACCGAGGAAGTTTCCCTCCACATACCTAGCATAACCTGAGGATTCCCTCCCTACACTTTCCACTCCCCAGCATAGTCTCGGAGCTAACAATTTTCTACCCTTAGCATAACCTAAGGGTAGTTCCTTTCCTCCTCTATCCCTAGCACAGTCAAAATGATCTATGAGGTCCTCCATTGCCTGGAATTATCCCTAGCATAACCTAGGATTTTCCTTCCAATCCCGGCATAACCCATGGATTTCCCTAGCATAACCTAGTATTTTTCATTCATCCTGGCATAACCCGCGGATCCCTCTGGCATAACCCTGGATCTCCTTCAAATCCCGGCATAACCTGTGGATTTCCCTAGCATAACCTGGGATTTTTTCATTCATCCCGGCATTAACCCGCGGATTCCCCTGGCATAACCCAGGATCTCCTTCCAATCCCAGCATAACCCGCGGATCTTCCTAGCATAACCTAGAATTTTTTCATTCATCCCGGCATAACCCGTGGATTCGCCTGGCATAACCCAGGATTTACCTAGCATAACCTAGGATTTCTCATTCATCCCAGCATAACCCGCCGGATCCCCCGAAATAATCTAGGATCTCCCTCCAATCCCGACATAACCCATGGATTTACCTAGCATAACCTAGGATTTTTCATTCATCCCAGCATAACCCGCCGGATCCCCCGACATAACCTAGGATCTCCCTCAAATCCCAGCATAATCCATGAATTTCCCTAGCATAACCTAGGATTTTTTCATTCATTCCGACATAACCAGCGGATTCCCCAAGGATAACCCAAGATCTCCTTCCAATCCCGGCATAACCCGTGGATTTCCCTAGCATAACCTAGGATTTTTCATTTATCCAGGCATAACCCGCGAATTCCCCTGGCTTAACCTAGGATCTCCTTCCAATCCCGGCATAACCTGTGGATTTTCCTTGAATAATCTAGGATTTTTCGTTCATCCCGGCATAACCCGCGGATCCTCCAGGCATAACCCAGAATCTCCTTTCAATCCCGACATAACCCGTGAATTTCCCTAGTATAACCCAGGATTTTTTCATTCATCCCGGAATTTCCCACGGATTCCCCTTGCATAACCCAGGATCTCCTTCCAAACTCGGCATAACCCGTGGATTTCCCTAGCATAGCCTAGGATTTTTCGTTCATCTCGGCATAACCCGCGGATTCCCCTGGCATATCCCAAGATCTCCTTCCAATCCCGGCATAACCCATGGATTTCCCTAGCATAACCTAGGATTTTTCGTTCATCCTGGCATAACCCGCGGATTCCCCTTGCATAACCCAGAATCTCCTTGCATCCCGGCATAACCCGTGGATTCCCTTGGCATAATCCAGGATCTCCTTCCAATCCCGGCATAACACGCGAATCTTCCTAGCATAACCTAGGATTTTCTCATTCATCCCGGCATAACCCACGGATCCCCCTAGCATAAAATAGGAATGTTTCATGCATCCCGGCATAATCTGAGGACCCTCTGGCATAACCCATGAATTTCTTCATAACACAGCCTTAGTAGGAAGTTTCCCATCCCGGCATAACCGCAGATCTTTTCTTCCCATCCCTACAGAGACCCCTTTTTCATTGTTATCCCGACATAACCCATGGATTTTCATCTTATCCCCAGCAGGAACCCTTTTCCCTTCCGCAGCATAATCTGGTGATTTTTCCAAGGGATACACGGTTCTGATTTTGATTGTTTTCAATAAAGAGTAGCATAGATGTGTGCCACAAATAACTCACAAAATTTTTCAGTAAAAACCGGGGTAGAAAACTTCGTTCGTTTGCTTGTGTTGCTGTCTGAGCAGGTGTCACCTTAACACACAAGATTCGGCATGATTGAAAGCATGATTGTCAATTCAGGACAGAAGAAAAGAAAAGAGACAAAAGGTGAATTCAAAGTGATGAGGCAGACAAAGACGTGGACTATTCAAAATATAATCGAAGTCATAAGCTCAGCATATCCCGCTTTATTTCAAAATTGAAGACTGGGCCATCAGTTGCAATTAACGAGCATCAAGATTCAGATCAGAGTCTGCCGCAAAAGATAGCCAAGACTCAAGATCAAGCTTCAAGAGACTCATAGATAGGAATCTTGTAACTTGTAGTTGATAGGCTTATCTAGCTTAGCTTTTGATTTTCTTTTGGTGTAATAAGGAGCTTAGTAAGCAGAAGCAACAACAACAACAGCCAATCATAATTCCCCGGTAGTCCCAGCTACCAAAACTTCCAGAACTACACTGACCTGATTCCTTTATTGCCAAGGATATGTAGGCAACCCTTTTAAGCAAGGTTCGGTCAGAAAATTTTTAAAATGATTCACATGGAGTACTCAATCGGACGAAAATCGCTCATATTTGCTCCCTTGTCTTTGCACAAAAACTCTTCGTGTTCCCGCGCAAAGAGGGGCAGCTGCGGGCATATGATTTTTACCCGGTTGAAATGGCTCCTACAGGACTCTCAAAAGTTTGGGATTTTTCTTTGAATATTTGTGTTTTTAAGAATTTAATTGCATGTAGTGTTGATTAACGCATGTTTAAATTTTTTAGGATTCAATTGTTAAATAAGTTTATTTTAAAAATTGAAAACAAAAAATATATTTCCAGCATTTTTAATTATTTATTTTTGGTATAATTTCAATTTGTTGCATTTTATTTCTGTTAAATAGGAGTTTTTGGTATTTAAATAAAATTAAGAGTTAATTAAAATAAAAAGAAAAAGACAAAAATATACATATATGCACAATCACTCAAGCTGACCACAATTGGGCCAGACCTGAGTGGCCCAAACGATTTTATTACTTTGTCTTGCCCAGCCCAGCAGTGGGCCCCTGACCCAATCCACACGTTATGCCCCAAAACGACACCGTTTTGGGGCAAGCTTTCCCAATCGTCCGATACAACCCATCCAATGGCACTAATAACTTCCCTAAAAAACAAATAAAAGTGTCCAAGCACCTGTAATAACCCCAGAGACCACAACTCCCCTCCTCGTACAGTTCAGAGACAAAATGTCACCACCGCCTATGAACCGTCACAGAACCACCATCCACCGTCGGCCAGAAATCGCCTCCGGCGGCGACATGGCCCCAATACCCTCCAAATTAACACCATAAGAGAGTCCCACCCTCCTCTTTCGATCCCCTTAGAAATAACACCTCAAATCTTCGTCGGTCTGCTCGAATATTCCATCGAAGTAGGGCAGCCCCGCCGTCCACGGCGGCAGCCGGTGGCGAAACACCCTCAACCTAACACCAGTCACTCCTCTTACCATCCCCACCCTCACCATATCAATATCCACCCTCAGACATGGTCCCAACGCTCCAAATATTCATTTGAAGCCGGCAGCACCGCCATGCACAGCGGTGACTGTCGCTCTTTACCACCTAACACCTTCCCCTACCACCCAATACACTGAAAACACCATCAATCATCATATATCCACACCTAAAAACCACTTTGGCTCAACACACGTCCGCCAAGCCTTCTCGAACAGTCCCATGCCCTTCCAATATTGATAATCACCATTGAATGCATTAACACCACTATTAGAGGTCTTTCGACTCAAGTTCATTCAACAGAACAAATAAAAAATTCGTAAGTCCAATTTTTTTTAAGGTTTATTCTGTTATTCCTTTTAAAATATGGGTTCATGCTCTTTTTAATTAAAAAAGTGTTATTACGTTGCGAGCATGTTTTGTCTTGATTAAATCAATTTAGCTGAGCCTATTATTACTTGTCCTTAATTCCAATTTGAGATTTGGTATGTGTTTAGTGTTCATATGATTAACTGAGGACCAGTATGAGTCCATTTACAGATGGTTTGAATTGTTGGAAATCATCTATTGAGAATTATTTAGCATGTGTTTTGTTTGATATCGAATTGGGATTAATTAGGAAGTTTTAGTACTGAGTAAGTAGTTCAGAGGTGGTACAGGATTGCCCTGCTTATCTTTTGATAATTTAAGACAAGTAAGGGTAATATAGAACTTTTAATCAAGCTTTGATAATATTAGGGACAAATAAGGGTAATGTGGGTAATCCATGAAAGATAGAAGATGGTAGAAATCTTCAGGCCTTTCTAGAAGGGGTTTTCAACATAAAATCAGAAAATTTACTGCAATTACTTAGTCAACAAGGCAAAAAATGAAAGGTTATATAGATAAAAACCTGAAATTGAAGGAGGGACTTTCAGCAAAAAACAATAGTAATGTTTCCCTAGACATTTGGCTATAAAAGGGGTAGAAATCACTGAAAAAGGGATCGAAAAAAAGAGAGCCGATATATTCATAAGGTTTAGGATTATAATTACTCTTTCATCAAACTTTCAGTATTTATGAAGTTTTAATTCATAATAAGCATTTCCTGAATCATTTTAGTGTGAAAAATGGACTGAGTTCACTCTTCTTTTAAGCATTAGTTGAACATTTTGTTTTGTTCCCCACTCGAGTTGCTTTTGGGCTGCCTAATTCCACTGCTAGGGTTCATAATTGATTATATTCTGTTCTGCTGTTTCTACTGCTGCTCCCTCACCTTCTCTTCTTTTGTTGTCTAAATCTCAGGTACATATCTTCGAATTCATGCAATGTGATGTTCAAATTGGGAATTGAGACATGGAAATGGCATATTTCTGTGTTTTTGTGATTGATTTCCTTCATAATTATTCACTTTACATTTTTCCTGAAAGAGATGTATACATAATTAGAGTATGAACATGCCTTATTTGCTTAGTAGCTTATGTAGATAGTTCAACTTGCTTGTTCAGTTTTGGATTTCATATAAATGACTTCACTCATTTGTTTCTCTATCTCTTTAAATACAGGACTGGTACTCTCAGTCCTGAGTATAGTATGTTGTTGATAATTTGGTTTAACATTTTCGTTTAAGCTAGTCTTGCAAATATGTTCATTTGGAACTATACTGTCTCATTTCAAGATTTGTATTCAAAACCTGTATGAATAATAGTAGGTGGATCCAGTACATTAGTTGGAGTATTATTTGCATTATGAATCTAAAGTGGATGCATGCATGTGCTCTCAGGGAAGTTTTGATTTAATTTAGTGTTCAGTTCCAAATGGTTCAAACAATGAGTCAGGATTATTAAAAAAAATGTTCAATGTATGTATTAAACTATGTGAGTTGTTCATATTCGTTGGTAAAATCCACGCAGGAAATATGTCTCACAAAATAAGTTATTCAGTAGCCTTAATTAAAATTGAGATCTGCAGTCAAATTCGTTTTAACAAAGACTATTTTAGTGTGCCATTACATGTTTTGTTTGGACCGCCGCTAAGCCTCCATGAAGGCTCAATATGAGGGCTAACCTTCCATGCATTGGGTTAACAGGAATAGGGGCTCTAACTGGGCCAAGGTTTACAGTCCAGAAACGATGGAGCCACACGAGTCTAAGGCAGACTCAGACCCAAATGCGCCAAACTTAGCAAACCCCACCACGTATCATGTAAAACAAATAATTTATGACCCCCAAAATTCAATTTCAAAATTCTTTACCCTTAAAATCAAGGTGATCATTTAGTAAATTCCACGGCCCTCGCAAGGTTACAAACGCATAATTGTTTTAGGCACGTTAGTTAATGAAAATACCTTCCTAATCTCGTGTGCGCATTTATGTGACCCAAATTCCATTCTCAATGGAATTAAAATATGTCTAGAATTGCGGGTGCATTTATGTGGTGCAACCCGTGACGTGTTTTAATAACATTGCAAATTTTCCTTAAAAAGAGGTTAAAGTGATTAATAATCTAAAATTGCAAGATTAACAGGTATAGCAAATCATATTTTAGCCACTTATAGTGATTTTAAGCGACCGTGCTAGAACCACGGGATCCGAGGGTGCCAAACACCTTCCCTCGGGTCAACAGAATTCCTTACTCAAGAATTTCTGGTTCGCAACTCCGATTGTGCAGTCAAATTTCCTCGATTTGGGATTTTAAATAAATCGATGACATGAGACACCAAAAGAAACACCTATCCCAAGTGGCGACTTTTGAAATAAATAATTAATCCCATCTCGAATAACGTCACATCAATTGGAAAAACTCCTGTACACGTGTCACCTTTCGGGGTAGCCATGTGTAAGCGAAAAAAGGAGGTGTGACACTACCGAGTATGCTGCCAAATAGGGATATTGACTTCAATATTGATATGGTGCTGGGAACTCAACCCATTTCTGTTCCACTGTATCGTTTGGCATCAACAGAGTTGAAGGAGTTAAAGAAGCAGCTTTAGGAACTCCTAGATAAGGGGTTTATTCGGTCTAGCATATCATCTTGGAGTGCACCAGTTCTATTTATGACGTAGAAGGATGGTATCACGAGAATGCACATTTATTAAAGATAGTTGAACAAACTCACAATCAAGGACATATAACTTTTGCCTCATATTGATGATCTATTTGACTAGCTTCAGGGAGAGAGGGTGTTCTCCAAGATTGATTTGAGGTTAGGGTTTCACCAATCGAAGATTAGGGGATCAAACATTCTAAAGACAACTTTCAGGACCCGTTATGGTCATTATGAGTTCCTTGTGATATTTTTTTGGCTGAACAATGCTCCAGAACGTTCATGCATTTGATGAATAGTGTGTTTTGGCCTTATCTCGACTCGCTCATTAATGTGCTCATTGATGATAGTATACTCTCATACTTAGGAGGAGCACGCCCATCATTTTAGGGTAGATACATCCGGAGCTTCCAGTGAGGTATTCTGGTAGATCCAAAGAAGATAGAGGTGGTTCAAAGTTGCCCCTGATTTTCTCAACTACAAAGATTGGGAGCTTAATTGGTTTGGTGGGTTATTACCGTCGATTCGTTTAGGGTCTCTCATCTATTGCATCTTCCTTGACCAAAGTGACACAAGAGGGTTCTCCTTTCAAGCGGTCGAATGAGTGTGAGGTGACCCTTCAGAAGATTAAAATTGCTTTTACCATAGCTCCAATTCTAGTTCTACCACCAACTTCTAGTTCCTAATTAGTATATTGTGGTGGTTCTTGGATTAGTATTGGGTATTTTTGATGTAGGTAGGTAGAGTGATTGGTTATGCTTCGCGTAAGCTAAAGCCTTATTAGAAGACTACCCCGCTCATGATTTGGAGTTGACAGCCATTGCTTGCACATTGAATATTTGAAGGCACTATCTCTATGGTCTGTCTTGTGAGGTATTTACTGATAATCGTAGCCTCTAGCACTTGTTCAAACAGAAGGATCTCAATTTAAGGTAGTAGAGATGTTTGGAGCTGCTACACGACTATGATATTACTATTTTGTATCACCCTAGAAAGGCCTATATGGTGGACAATACCTTTAGTAGGAAGGCGATGAGTATGGGCAGTCTTGCATTTACTTATGTTGGGGAGAGACCTCTTGTAGTTGATGTTCAAGCTTTGGCCAACAATTAGATTGGATATTTTGGAGCCCAATCGGGTTCTAGCTTGTGTGGTTACTCGGTGTTACTTATTTGATCACATCTGAGAGCACCAATATGATGATCCTCATTTGCTTGACCTCAAGGATAGAGTTCAGCACAGTGATGCCAGCGATGTGACTATTAGTGATGATGGGGTCTTAAGGATGCATTGCAAAATATGTGTGCCGAATTTAGATCGACTACAACAGTTGAATCTTAAGGAGGCCCACCGCGTGCGATATTCTACCATCCAGGTTCCGCAAAGATGTACCAGGATTTAAGACAACACAATTGGTAGATGAGACTGAAGAAGGATATAGTTGAGTTTGTAGCTTGGTGTCTCAACTATCACCAGGTAAAATATGAGCATCTGAGACCTGGTGGCTTGCTTCAGAAGATTGAGATTCTTGAGTAGAAATGGGAGCGAATCCCCATGGCTTTCTTATTTGTGCTCCCACGGACTTCAAGAAAGTTCGATGCTATTTGGGCGATTGTGGATCAGCTTACCAAGTCTACGCACTTTATTCTAGTAAGTACAACTTATTCTTCGGATCAGTTGGCTAAGATTTACATCCGAGAGATTGTACGCTTTCATGGGGTGCGAGCTTTTTTATTTCAGATGGAGAAACACAATTTACATTACAGTTTTGGAGAGCCATGCAGTGAGAGTTGCACACTCAGGTTGAGTTGAGTACATCATTTCGCTCTCCAACAGACGCACAGTCCAAGTGCACTATCCAGATATTGGAGGACATGTTACATGCTTCTGTAATTGATTTTGTGGGTTCAAGGGACCAGCTTCTTCCACTCGCAGAGTTTGCTTACAATAAGTGTTATCAATCAAGTATTCAGATAGCTCCTTATAAGGATTTATATGGAAGAAGATGCATATCTCTGGTGGGTTATTTTGAGTCGAGCAAGGCTAAGCTATGGGCAGTGCTTTGTTTCAAGATGCTTTGGACAAGGCTAAATTTATTTAGGAGACACTTTGCCCGATGCAGTCAAGATAAAAGAATTGTGACGACAAGAAGGTTCATTATGTGTCTTACATGGTTTCGGAGAAGGTTCTACTGAAAGTTTCACCCATGAAGGGTGCTATGAGGGTTCGGGAGGAACAGCAAGCTGAGCCCTCGGTTCAATGGGCCTTTTGTGCTACTTCATAGGATTGGGAAGGTATCTTACAAGCCTTACCAAGTGTGCATACATTATTTATTGTTTCTAGACACGTTTGCGATCTGTGTCATGTTTTGGATATTAGCATAGTGTAGTTGGATGGTGAGTTGACTTATGATGTGGAGCTGATGGCAATTATGGGGCAGCAGGTTTGAAAATTGAGGTCAAAGGACAAAGCTTCAGTGAAAGTGCAGTGGAGAGGTGAGCTTGTGAAGGAGGCTACTTGGAAGATTGAGCAGAAGATGCAGAGCAGATATACACACCTTTCTATGACTCCAGGTATATTTGTAAACTTGTTCGAGGAAGAATGTTTGTTCAAGAGGGTGCTGATATAATAGCTCGGCCTGGTTGTTTCGAGACTTGTAGCCCTATTCCTCCATTTTCTTCTTTTTAAATCTACGAATGTAGCATGACTTACCGGGTTAGTTGGTTTGGGTCTAGAGTGATGTCGGAGTCCTTGAGACACTTCCTCTCTTATTTTGAAGCTAAATCTAGAAAAGTTGACCGAATGTTGACTTATGTATAAACGACCTCGAGTGTGAATTTTGATGATTCAGTTAGTTTCATTGGGAGATTTAGGATTGAGGAGCGCATCTAGATTATGATTTGAAGGTCCATAGTAGAATTAGGCTTGAAATGCCAAAAGTTGGAATTTTGGGAAGCTTAACGGGGAGTGGACTTTTGAAATAGAGGTCGAATTAGATTTTCGAAAGTTGGAATAGGTTTATAGTGTCATTTATTACTTGTGTGCAAAATGTAAGGTCAATCGAACATTGTTTGATAGGTTTTGACATCGTTTGTAGACTTTGGAAATTTCAATGTTCATTAGGCTTGAGTTCATGTGTAATTCATGCTTTTGATATTGTTTGAGATGATTTTGAGGATTTTACTAAGTTCGTATCGGGTTATAAGACTCGTTGGTATGTTTGGATGAGGTTTCAGGGGCGTCAAGTTTATCTTTGATGGTTAAACATATATGATTTGAAATTGAAGAGAATCTGAAGTTTCGCTTCTGCTTGTATAATCGTGCCTGCTGTATGGGCATGGCAAGTGCAAGCTCGTAAAAGCAGATAGGAAGGTTGCAGGTGCGGAGGCTGTTTGGAGGTAGTGATTCCATAGAAGCGAGGCAAGGGTCACAGATCCGCATTTGCAGATACAAAACCTAGAGCGCAAGTGGGAGCCATGGGGGTTTAAGTGGCTTATGTAGACGTGACATTTTTTACCTCTAACATGAGAATGCATCAGCAGAGTATTATCCCAGGTGCAAAAAGGCCTGGCAGAACCTATAAATAGAAGACTTCGAGATTTTTCACCATTTTCATCATTACTTAGCTCAGATTTTGGGGATTTTGAGAGGGATTCGAAGTAATTACTAGTTCCTTGTGCCTATTTATATTTAATAATAGTGTTTCCCCATTGATTTTACACCTAACTAGTGAGATTTTAAATTTGGGAGTTTATGGCTTGAGAATTTGATAGTGAATTTTTGCGATTTGGATGACTAAATGGTGTCCGATTTTAATAAATTCAGTATGGTTTGACTCGTGAGTGTATGGACTTTCGGATTTTGTAACTTTTGTCATATTTCGAAACGTGGGTATGGGGGCCATGTTGAGCCGATATCAGATTGTTTAGTCTAATTAGAATTTTTCTTGTGGAATCCCTTTAGCCTATTTTAATTATACTCCTGGCTAGATTCAAGATATTCGGAGGCTGATTCACTAGGAATGGGCATTTTGGAATATTGTTCTGCTCGCATTCAAGTATGTAAATTATTTGGAGGCGACGCACCTGCTAGGTGATGGGCATGTGGGCGTGACCGAAGGTATTGTGACTTGGTCCGTCTTGTGAGACCGTAATGTTGAATAACTTAATGTTAACTACATGTTTCCTCCATATTATGGATATTTGACAAAAATTCCTTTTAGAAATCATGCTTAATACATATAATATTACTGTTGGGACCCTTTGGAGTCGTGTACTTGTTGAAATAAGTGCTATTTGTTGTCTTGTACTCAATTATAGTTTTACTTGCGTACCATACCTCCATCTTTTCTTATTCCTGGTCGATACATGCTATCATCTCTATTTGGGATGATTTATATGATTTCTAAGAGCCAGAGAGACTAGGAAGGTTGATGATTAAGTTAGGCCTTGGGCTTGATAATGATATATTGATACCGTAACACGTGATTTATCCGTGCAACATACGAGTTATTCGTGTGGATCTTGCTTTGATCTTATAGCACATGAGTTGTATGTGCAGCACGTGATTTGTTCGTGCAGATTATAGCGCATAAGATGGAGGAGCCTGTCTGTAGTCTACACACCCCCAGTGAACGTAGGTACTTATTGAATATGAGAAATGAGGACTGAGAGTCGAGTGATTGAGCTGTTTAGATAAGGTGAGTGGATGTTGCCCTAAGAGGTTGTACTTTCTTTCATTTGTTGTTGTACTTAGTTGATGTCAGTCATTGTTATGAAATTCCTGAAAATTATTATATCCAATATATTTGAAATTAAAACTGTATAAAATTGAATTGACTTAAACTGTCGGGTTTGAAAGAATGCCAATTATTACTGAAATTACTAATATAAACTGTACTTCTATCGCTCGCCACTTCTTCTTAGTTCCTTAGTTATGTTTATTACTTGCTGAGTTGGTGGTACTCATGTTATATCATGCACTTAATGTGCATATCTAGGTATGTCTGGTTACGAAGGACATTGAGCTCATGCGTGGTCGATTACCAGAGAGTTATGAGGTAGCTACCAGCATTCGCAGCCCTTGTTCTTCTTCTCTACTATTTTTTTTTGTATGGACACTTAGACACGATCTATTGTAAACATTGTTTCTTAGATTGGAGGTGTAGTTGCTCATGACTTGGTGACACCTGGATGTTTGTGGCTATCTTTCCACATTGTATTTTGAGTTTATCTCCTATTTCTGTGAAAAATATGTTATGAAAAAGCTTTTGGTTTGTCTTTTATGATATATCCCAGTATCTTGAAAATAGGCTTGCCTAGTACCAGTGATAGGCGTCATCATAACAGGTTGGATTTTCGATCATGACATAGCGCCTCACGCTACCCTGGGTGCTAGGTGTAAACGGCCCTACACACCTCGAAATAATATAAAAAGAAATATAAACCTATTTTTGAATAGGGACACACTACTTTGAAAAGAAAACACAAGAATGGAACACTCAGGAGCAGAGATTCTCAGTTTTTCTTCATCTTTCTTAGTATTTTTAACAGTTCAAGACTAGAGAAATTATTTTACTTTGTTATGACTGGCTAAAACCAATATCTTCTGGGGTCGTGATTTATCCTTGAATATTGTTGCTTGAAATTGACTTGACCTTGATTATAACCCGCTAATATATGGTTGTTTCTTCTATTTTATGATTATTTCCTTTATTTTCTGGCCAACGGTTAGGTTTTATTTACTATTTGGGAAAGCTACATTTAGATTAGAGAACAATTAAAGAGGGAATGATCTTAACTCTAAGTGGGGGGGGGGGGTGAGCGAATTTGTGGTTAGGATAGGAATATACCTAGTCACCATGATCTATTTGAATATCGTAATCTTAATGTGTTATTAATAGATTAAATCAATAGGAGTATATGCATTAATGTATTTTGAATAGGCGAGTAGTTGTCAAGACCCAAAAACCACTAGTCGTGATGGCATCTAAACCAACCCGCTAGGTCAGCCAATGAATAATTATCAATTTCCAATTAAATTAACAAAACAATTAAATGAAAGAAATTATCTGAAACATATACATTTCTCGAAGAAGGGTAGTACAAATCATGACTTTCTAAGAATAGAGTTTACAAAGCTTATATAAAGCAAATTCATCTTCTGTTTGAAAAGTACATAAATAGAGTTTTATAAATCTAAGGCTACCATGAGCAAGAAGCAGCTACAAGAGGGATGCAGGTGCACCTTCAAATCCAGGAAACAGGAAAATGAGATAAGAACTTGAGGTCAGTGTGTTATACAAATCGAATAGTCGTATGTCGGGATCTCGAGCTGGCCAACGCTGGGCCTAGAGGTCGAGCTAAAGTATCAGATTGGGGATGGTCGATAAAGAACTAATAGTTCTAAGGACCTTGATTATAGCTCTTTATGACCAACGATGAGTAATAACTAAAGAAAAGCAATAAAATAAAAGGAGCAACAGTACAATATGTTTAAGTTGAAAAGCACAGAATGTTCATGTTCTTGTATAAAATATCATGCCTAGGGTTGTTCATGGTTCGATTTTTCCCTAAAAGAAACCAAACAAACTTAATCGTTTTTTTAAATTTTTGAACCAAACCAAACCAATAATATCAATTTTTTCCCGATTCGGTTTATGTCGTTTTTTCGGTTTTTATCGATTTTTTCTTAAATGTAAGACACATACTAATAAACACAAATTTAAACATACATTACTAAACACACATTTTGGCGACCGTATTTTTTCTATCATTGCCACTGATCTGTACTGCCCCGAGGTCGAACATAGGGAACCCCCGAGGTCGAACGTTGAGTTGTGCCTCGAGCCATCTGGAGACGGGCTATTGAGTCTCATAATGATCATAGAATGGGACTCTCCGATTTTAGCCGTATACACATGTCAAATGCAATGCCTCTCAGTGATGAACTCATATACTCACACTCTTAGAGTACTTAACACGACCCAAACTAATTGGTCGTGACGGGTGTCTGAGTCCTACCTGTCAAACACCCCCAAGCTTGAGATATGGACCTGAATAACATCTGTTGCATTACGAAATTAACGTATGTGAAGGAAACCTGCCTTCAAGGCATATATATGTATACATGCAGAATACAGCGGGCGAGTCGGCAAGGCTGCCATAGGCAACCATACATCCAAAACATTGAAAGCTAACTAAGCAACATATAACCCAACTAGATATACTATCTACATGCCTACAACAGAAGCATAACTGTACTAAGACAGGACTGTGCCACGTCCTACCCATACAAACACACACACACACACATACACACACACACACACACACACACACACACATATATATATATATATATATATATATATATATATATATACGTACAACCGTATCGTGAATAACTCAAAAGCAGCTCCGGATCAAATGTAGCACGCCAACTCTCGCTGATCAGGGATACTAAGAAGGGGGACTATTACCTTGCCTGCCTACACTTACGGGCATGAAACGCATGCCCCGCGGAATAGGGCATCAGTACGCAAAATGTACTAAGTATGTAAAGCATGAAAATTAGTACGTAACAGACATAGATGAAATATGGAATATAAAAATACGTCTTTAAATCTGAATAAATTTGCAAATTATAAAACGTTTATAACGTCATGCACATGCGTATAAATGTCATGGCATGCCTAGGTATGAGTGTACATAATTTCATCAAGTCACTAAGGGCATCCCATCATAACATCTCGGCTACTGTGGGCATATCATCAACATATGCTGGCTGATCAGGTGGTGGTGCGTATATAACGTCGTAACTTTTTCCCGTATCCCACATACGTATACTTACATTTATATGCATAAATAACATCATTTGGTTATGGGTCAATGCACATGAACGAGATGCATGAAAATACGTAATAATCTCAATACTCCTTACGGATAAATTTTTCCAACTGTCAATTATTCTAAGACACATAAACAGAAAATAATAATACTTTTCATGGGGAATCAAGAATATAGAAACCCCTAATAATTCTATGAATAGAGTAATTTATGAAAACTCTGTATTTCCTTATTTCTTCAGTATAATTTGGACCATGCAAAAACAAATAAGGAAAGGCCTTAATATATTTATAGTAAGAAAAATTTCGTATAATATTTCGTTGGTATATTCTGGTTGATTGAATGAAATTTACTTCTGCTCCTTAAAGATTCATGGACGAAATTTGTTTTCTGGTTCCTAAAATTTTGGAACGAAATAGCACATTTTTGTTTCCTTGAAATTTGGGAGGAAAACGTTCCGCTTCTTTTAAGTTTTGAAAGAAACATTTTAAAATTAAAGAAGGGATTAGACATAAAACTTGTCCCAATGTTTCTTGGTTTGAAACTTCTGTTTTCAATCGCTTCATTTGAAATCAAAGAAATTAATTGAGACTCAAGGCATTAACTGAAGCTAAAGGCAGATTGGGACTTAGTCTTGCTATGTAGCCACCTAATATTATGACTACTTAGTCATTTTTCTAAGTTTGTGGCTCCTTGCCACGTGAGAGGGGTTAATTATTAATAATTTATTCACTTATTTGTTAACTGAGTAATGTTTTAGTACCTGATAATTAACTAATTATTTATATAATTTAAAAGTTATCACAAATTACATAAAATGTTATTTATTTATAAAATAGTTCATATATACTTTATATATTATATCACTGTGGCCATATGATATATTGCATGATATTGGTTCATAATAATTTAGGATTATTATTCGACCCGTATTTTATTTCAAATTGTCCATTTTCAGTAAAACTTGTTTTCTTTAATCCATGTAATCTTTATCATTCGTAATACTTATTGATCGCTTGTTATAAGTAGCCAGTACGTTAACGTCAAGATATTTTTATTTCAGAGTTTACGTCCGTTAACTGAAAACAAAATTTTAATGTACGAAAACACGAGATGTAACACAATCTCATAGTTTCGCTTTATCTATTACCATGCTCAATACTCAACACACAAATCACTTAACACTGTATAATACCCGTATATTGCCATAAGGTTAGTTGCGGTATGTAAACCGATCCACATACATAAATTTAAGGCTCATTGAGTCGTGCAACTCAATCCCTCCCCCCATACACACACACAGATATATATATATATATTACACACACATAATCGACTGCTCTCATTCGGGATGTTCAAACTCCGGAGGGGCTCCTTTAGCCCAAAAACTATGACGTTACGACATACAGGCCGATCTCAAAAGATATAATCAATATTACATGTTGCGGCGTGCAACCCAATCCCATAATATCACTCTCACTCAGGTTTTCGGCCTCACTCAGTCATCAAACTTTTTCGTCTGAGATTTAAATCAGAAATCTCAAGTTTAGACATAAATAAATATAATTGAGATTAAGATATGATATAAATGCAAGACTGAGTACGAAATATCTTCAACCATAACAAGATATCTCAAGTAAGGACCCTGAAAATGGAAAACCATTAAGTAGTCGGCAAATTACAACCCTAAGAACCAATTGCACGGCTCCGTAACAAAACCACAGTAACAAACGCAAAACATAAAAATGGAGTTCAATTTCTCCTTCTCTGTATACAGAGCTAGAAATGGTATAGCTAAATTACTACTTAAAGAAAGAGCTACTCTTCAAGGTCTTAGTCTCAGGCTCCGCAGCTTGATTGCTAAAGTGCCAAGAATCACCATAACTATACTTGCAGAAATTTGCATCTTGAACCAATGAAAAGCTAACATGCCAAAGCTCTAATGAGAATTGCTAAGGTAATACGTAGAACTTACGATGATGCAATATGGCACATTTTGTGAAACAAGAACTTAGTCAAAGAAAGCAGTTACAAGCAGGACTATTGAAGGTTTCAAACGCGGCACATGGAAGGGACTCGAAACCTAAACCATGAGCACAAACAAAACATATCAAAGTATATTTCCATAAGTGCGGTCAATGGAGGTAGTATGTACGTAGACCTTATGTCTACCTTGTTAAGGTAGAGAGGCTACTTCGAATATACCTTCAGCTCAAGAAAAGCGTAAACATAACAATTAAGATAAGGAAATATAGCAAAGAATAATCCATATAAAGAGAGGATTAACCACAGTCAGAAAAAGATAATAGGTAATATTACGAATCTAAGATTGGTAACAAAACCATGAGCACAAACAAGATGAAGAAAAGAAAACTGGAAATGCAGTAAATTTTATTCGCATAATATACTCAATTAGTCAAAATGCTGTAATTGCTAATTGACAATCCAGCCTCCTGTCAACTACTCCGATATCAATATGCAAAAGACATGCGACTAAGAACAGGTCCCATCAGCCCGATCCCAAAAAGATGTAATCAATATAACATGTTACGGCGTGCAGTCCTATTCCATAATATCACTCTCACTCAGCCCCTCTGCCTCACTCCGTCATCAAATTCTCCGGTCTGAGATCTTAACCGGAGATCTCAAGTTTGGACATTAATAGATACAACTGAGATTGAGATATGACATGAATGCATGAATAGGATTGAGTACAAAATATCAATAAAATCAGTGAGATGACAATACAAAATAATTACTATGGGTCCTAACAATATAAACATAAAGCCTAAACTTTATATGTAGCATGATTGACAACATAGTTACCCTATCACACAATGAAAACACATATATTGAAAAAATTGGGCCACTATATAGTTTCATGGAAACAAAAGAGTCACAAATCACTGGATGCACACCCACATGCCCGTCACCTAGCATGTACATTATCTAATCATCAATCATATATCGCGTAATTAAGAATTTCATACCCTCAACACTACATTTAGAAGAGTAACTTACCTCTAATAAGAAAATTCCAATATTGAGCAATCCAGCTATGCTCCAAGAATGCCATCTCACGCGTAGTGACCTTCGAACGGCTCAAAATTAGCCAAAGGTACTCAATACACCAAATAAAGCTCAAGAAAACAATTCCAAATGGTAAAGATCAAATCCTTCATCAAAACCCAAAACTGGCAAGAAATCACACTCAGGCCCACGCCTCGGAACCCGACAAAAGTCACAAAATATGACAACTCCTTCAATTACGATTCCAACCATACTAGTTTCAGTCAATTCCTACTCCAAATCGATTTTTAAAACTCAAGAATTCATATTATAATTCTTTAGGCCAAAACCCCAATTCCCTCATTAAAATTCATCAACCAACGCTGAAACCTATGATAGATTCATGAATTATAACCAAAACTTAGTATATAACACTTACCCCCCTCATATGGTGAAAATTGCTTCAAGAATCACCTTAATCCGAGCTTCATAGCTCATAAAATGTACAAGTAGAGTACTTTATAACTTCTAGGCAACTTACGGTATCAAAATCGTGGAAGTACCATTGAGAAGAAGAAAAACAATGCTCCTGAATAATGTCCTACGATATCGAAAAAAGTCATTTCACGATCGCGGTATACACAGTAGACTGAACTACATGTTCGCGGAACGATCCTCATGAATGCGAAGAGATAACCAACACTGCCTCGGCTCAGTCTCTATAACAATCCGAACGCGTTCTCAACATAGCGAACACAATGCTTAACTGCCACAACATATGCAAACGTGGACCATCACTTGCGAACATGAAGAAGAAGAATTAGCCTACTTCATTTTTTATTTACGCGATCGAACCACTACGTCCACTATATCGATGAAGAAATGTGACAAAAAATGTCAACATAATACAACAGGGAATAATGAAGGAAAAATCATCCGAAAATCAATCAGAAATATGCCCGAGCTCCTCGGGACCCCATCCAAACGTACAACCTCGTTGCATAACATAGCACAGACCTACACGAGGCCTAAAAATACATAACAATATCGAAATGATAAATCACACCTCAATTTGAAATCAATAAACATTAAAACTTCAAACTTTCATAACTGATGCTGAAACCTATCAAATCATATCCGATTGACCTCAAATTTTGCACACAACTCACATTTGACATGACAAACCTGCTATGACTTCCTAAAGTAGAATCCGGCCTAGTTATAAAAAAGTCCACTCCCAAACTTTTCAATATTTCAACTTTCGCCATTTCAAACCAAATTCTACTATAAACCTCCAAATCACAATCCGAACGTGCCCCTAAGTGCAAAATCACCTAACAGAGCTAGCATAACCATAATAAATCCAATACGAGGTCAAATACTAAAAAGTCATATTTGGTCAACCCTTTCAAATCTAGCTAGAATCATTCTTCCAAATCAATTTCGAATAATGTGAAAACAAAACCGATGATTCGCATAAGTAATAATACATTATTCGGAGATACTCCTGTCCTCAAACAAACAAGAGAAATATAAATGTTAAAAATGACTGGTCGGGTCATTACATCCTCCCCCAATTAAACATATGTCCATCCTCAAACGGGCCCAGAGGTGTTCTCAAAGCCATCAATCCGCATTGTTGACTTACCATGCACATAACCGGGGGTAATCCCACGTCACACTATCCATATAGGTCTCATAAAAAACACAACTACAATTTCTTGATTCAACTTAACCCATAAGCCTTAGAATCAAATTTCCACATCCAGAATTTTGATAATATTAGAATCTTGCATCTACGCACTATATAAGTCTGAACAAGTTGTATCAAGCCGTAATAATAATAAAATATGTAATTACATGATATACCGCATAACTTAAATACTCATAACGATAATTTCTAATCATACTAGCTACTGAAAATAACGCAATACCAGTAATAACCCTCATATAAAACAGAGACTTATTCTAAGACAGTCACACACTGGCACTGATGCAAGAAACACACAGAGCTCATATCCATTCATTATAAAACCGAGCTGTGGAACTTCACCTCCATCGATAGGAACAATTGCAAATTTCTAACGAGATCAGCAACAACATCCTTCTGAATACACTACAATCAGATGGGATAGCACCTATTCTAGGTCCGATGACTCATTTCATCTAACATAATCTCTCTAGTGACATGCCACATCAACACAATCTAAATCCACAACCCGTGCAATCCATGCAACATTAGGGAACAAGCCAATTATGCTCAAATCATAGAAAATGACTCGAACGAGTGAGTTGTCCCGCAACCTTAACAAGTACTACCATAACAAAATCCTAAAAATCCATCACACACCGTAGGACCATCACACGAATATGACACAAAGATTCATACCTCAACAGAACTGTGCTGCAATGTGTGGCCCCATCAAAACACTGGCCCATAGCATTTACCTCATGCCACCTTATTCAAAATCAATAACCACGTGCAATTAGACATCAAGTTCCCAAAGTGCATTACCATAACCACGGAGAGGAAAATTTTGTGATTGCACAAGAACGAAAGAACATAACCAATGAGCAATCTATCATGCAACACCCAAATACCCATCTCGCTCAAAATTCCGCTATAAAGCCCAAATAAAACTGCGCCATGTGTGCATATATCCAACGAATCACAATTCCTCGTAGCATAGAAGGGTAACAGATCATTATAGAACACAAATAAACTTAATAACAACCGAATGGCACATCCCTCAACAATATCAGCATGGAGACAACCAATGTAACGCGGTGTACGATGTATATCCTAATTGGGCCTACCAATGGACCCCCAGTTCAACATTTGTCATCTGCAATAGATAAATAACCTTATAAAGAGCCAAAATGACCCAACTATAACACATATCATCCTCTAGCTAGCTTTTGCCTCATTTTCATGGTCTGCAACCACCAAACAATCCACTTATGAGAACTCCTAGTCTCCAAATCCATAGCACACAGGAATCATCGTATCCGATCCCCACTCCACCGCTCGAATATTTAGCACATCTCAAATACATATAAGCCCATGTGGAATACTTCTATAATTCTTTTATGCGACAAAGCAAAATTTGAACGTCAGCACTCGATCTACCATGAGAGTAATGTAGTAATGTAGTATCCATAACTCAAGCCACACCAAGTAGTAATATCAAATTACCTAATCATTTGAAACTGTTCATGTTGCCTAAGAATTTTATGACCTTCCCTTCAAAAATGAATCGTGACCTTATGCATGCAAATCCTAGTCCTACATAACACACCGCATATACCATACCATCATATGAAAAGTACAAAAACTTCATTACCCACTCCAAGTCAAAAGCAATTACATACTCAATTAGCTAAGAACTTTCGATTTGATTTCATCAAGGAGAAGATCACTATACACCACACGCTCTTCACGGCAGTAGGAAATATACTTCTTCAAACTTGGTAGAAACTATTCGGAAATTTTTGTAATCTATTTGCAAATAACCAAGCAATCATCACAAAATCTCTCTCACCCCACAAGCCATTCAGGTTGCCAAAACCCAAGAGTATTGGTGCGAAGTAACTGTGGAGACTCACCACATTATAAGTACGAAAAGAACTGATCACACCCATTACCGTGCTAATCTAACCTACTATCAAAATGTCCTACTTATCCGTGTTCCTCCTGAATTACCTTTACATTGATACTTCTCCTCGCCATAATTGCATATTCTTCAACTAAAACACACCACACAAGACCGTAGCATATAACCACATCACCCTAAGGCTCATAAGCCATTGAATGCGCTATTAAGCACCCCAAAAGTAACACAAGCGGAATACCCACTCTTATGATACCTTCTATGAATTTAAAGTTGTTTCTTTTTACCTTCCTAATACTAAAATGTAGAATCCTTAATAATGTAGAAATAGTGGAATTCTTGAATCCATCCAATGTAACTCTCAAATTCTAACAATATACAAATCCATAAAATTCTCAATTTCCACATTTAAATCATGAATTAATTAGAACCATTCTCAAAAGTCTTCCACTCTACTCATATCTCAATTAAATCGACAAAGCAGACCAAACGACCTCAGCCCTATTAGCACAATAACACCCAAAGAAGTAACCCTACCTTATTTCAACCAAATAAATTCCAGCTCTATGCACAATACATCCTTTATGAATAACAACTCAAGTATTCAATGTTTCTCAAATACCAATAAAACATAATACAACTCGTATCCAGAAATTCCCTTACTCGAGTCATCCTCGAACTCAACCTCTGCAAGTCATAACTTATTCACTAGTATACGTTAAACTAAAACCAATACAACACATAACTATGGAATAAAATTATCCATAGCAGACTCCCCCTCTTAGCTCAAAGACATAGATCAAGAGACAGAGTAACTCAGAATGCCGATACTCTACTACTGCCATAATATCGTAGTGAGATTCAACTAAATGCTTCATAAGCTCATATAACACAAACCATCTAATACCTCAAATCGCAAAAATATAACCCACTGGTAGAAAAGAAATTCTCCACACAACAATATAAAACTACACATTTCTAGATTACCTCGCAGGTTATAAACCACCTGTTTCGACTCAAATAGACATCTCTCTATACCCTTCCACAGTTAAAACTGCTACACAATTACTTAATGTTCCTAATTCTGAACTCATCAACAAAAGATAAGAGCCTAATTCTTTCCAAAGTTAAACAACATGAAAGATCCTCCAATATACTCATAACTCAATACCATATGTCAAATCTAGATGGAAATCAAACACCTAATATTCCTTTCTTCACCTTTACAGAACCCTTCTCTTCACATTCAAACCATATGAACACATCTCGCAATCACATCAAACTCATCACATAGCCATCCAGCCACAAATTCCAATAATAGGGACAGTACTAGCCATATAAATCCAATAGCATGTACTTAGTCAACCAACACTTCTATGCTCAAGCTACAGTCAAAACCCGACATCAAGTCCTGTAGACTAGCCCATCATCAACATACTAAAGTCACATCTTGCACCTCATCCATGGAATCATAAGCCGTCGATGCACAGTTGAATACCGAGCTGCTCACGTCCGCACACAAATGCATGGAAGGAATTCAAAAGATTACTCTTCATACTGAATCGATGTCGCATGATAAGGAAACAAAGATGGGGAAGTATATTCTAAATGTCTTGTAGCCTCTCGAAGATAGATATGGACATCATCATACTGATTCGCAAGAACCTACTACACATTTACTCATAACTTTTAGAACCTATAAACCTAGAGCTCTGATACCAATGTCTCACGTACAAAAATTCACTAGTCATGATGACACCTAATTCAACCCACTAGGTAAGTCAATTAAAAATTAAGAATTGCAAATTAAATTAACAAAATAATTAAATGAAAGAATTTATCTGAAACTTATCTATTTCCTAAGAACTAGTAGTGCAAATCATGATCTTTTAAGAATAAAGATTACAAAGCTAATATGGAGTAAATGCATCTTATGTTTGAAAAGTACATAAATAGAGTTTTATAAATCTAAGGCTACCATGAACAAGTAGCAGCTACAACAAGGACGCGTGTACACCTTCAAATTTATCAACCATCAAACACAACAACAACAACAGCCAACATCTGCATACAATGTGCAGAAGTGTAGTACTAGTACAACAGACCCCATGTACTGATAAATAACAAACCTAACCTTAGGTTGAAAGTAGTGATGAGCTAGAACACAGGTCGGGTCAACACCAATAACCAACAAAGGTTCATGACAATATATGGAACTTAAATAAAGAGGTGCCTCGAAGATAAAATGCTCAGCCCTTTCATAGTTTTCCAAAAAAAATTGCTTTTAAAGTATATCAGTGAAAGCTCAAACCCTTTACAGAAATCGTCAATAATATATGTGTATGTTTGAAAACTACAATATTCCCAAAAACCTTTCATCAGGTAAATGATTTATTTTTCAGATGGCATGAGGAAACTACATATCTACGCCCACATGTCAAGATACATGTAAAATAAAGAATGTCGGAAAATTCGGGCAATAAAAGGAAATACATTTATATGCATGTATCTCAAGTACGCATAGTGAAAGGCCAGTTATTGATGAACTCATATACTCATACTCTCAGAGTACTTGTTTATCGTAAAAATGGTAACAACAATTAAATTTATTAATGAGACCCTAAAAATACATGATTTATTTTTATGCTTGTTCTAATAGAAGTTGGTGCTAGATATATGAAGATCAAAGGTGAAATACAAGCTAAAATAGTGTTATAATAGAATCGGGGGGTTAGCTATCTGGGTCTCAGGCTAACCGATGAGGGGCCTCGAGGTCAATGACTGGGCTCGGGCATGATCTATCGAGAATAATCGGGAAGGGTTTAAAAATTTAAATATAATATAAGGTGGATATTTATGGCTAATGATAAGCAGTAAATGAGGAACAAGTATGAAGATAATAAAATAGAGCAACAATCTCGAGAAAATAAGTCTGAGAGAAAAGAGAGAGAGAGAGAGTTATTATTTCATGTAGAATAGTTGGAGCGATAGAATACCTTTACAAAGTGATGAGGATCCCCTTTATATAGGAGGGGAAATCCAACATAGTATAAAATGTATTAATTGCAAAGGTATGGAGTGGAGATAACTAGATGCGACTCCTTGATACAGGCTCTGAACAAACCGGCTTTATCAGACATAGCCGTGTGCCTAGGGAATCACCTATTTTATTCTTAGCCTCGATCAATATTATCTTCAAGTCGGACCTCAACGAGCTTTGGGAGAGGGAAATTGGTCACAACTTTGCATCTTCGAGGCCTCGAGGTGTTCTTTTGAAATGACATACTAGCAAGAAATTGGACCTTCTAATTTTTTCGCATACAAATAGTCTCCATGTTTCCTAGAACGAAGCGATAGGAAATGATTCTGATACCTAGCTCCCCGGGCTTCTCGTGATGATGTCATGCCGATGATGTAACATATGGCATGAGTTTTCACGATAACGAGGCATCACATGGACTTTTCTTGTCGATGCCATTCAATGCGCTATCAATTCCTATTCTTCAATATGACAGTGTCGCAGTTGATTTGGTTCTTCAAGAATGCATTAATTATACATTCCGGTTAGTCTTTCAAAGGCATTGATGGTCATGTCACTATTTCATATAAATATAGGTATTGTTGCATTGTTTTTCTATCCAAGTGCCTTCCTCTATTTATTCGCCATTTTCTTCTTACCATCTTTCTTTATTGTTAATCACCTTGTTCGGAGTCCACGGTCTTGTGGTTGTTTGGCAGCATTCCCATCGGTCATGGTGACACCTTTTGCTTGAGCTTCCCATTATTGAGCATCGATGTTATTGAATCTATGCTTGCTACTACTGTCACTATTGGCTCAGGAAGATGCTGAACAGGGGATTGACTTTCCCCATTTTAGAAAATTATTCGAACTATACTCCGCCGCTCATGCGTGGTCTTATATTATACATCGCTACTCACCTTCATACCCGGCTCAGCTTGGTGCTTTACCCCGGGCTGGTAGTTTGCACGACTCGATTGCCCAAGAAGTGTACTCAAACAGTCATGTAAGCGAGGCCGACATTCACCAGGTCTGTTGTCCCTCCAAGGTTCTCTTGGTCAGTGAAGGTCCTTGACCTTTGGTGAGCTATAGCATTTTTTCTTTCCTTCCTGCTTCCCGGCTTATCCTTTAGTGATATTAGTGTGGAAGGCCAGGATAAGGCTTCTAAGGAGAAATCACTTCGGAAGACATTGTCTTGAGGGTACACACTCGAAGAGAGGATTTTCTGAGGCGTTGTTGCAGGAGGCAAACCTTCGAGAGTAGACTAGGCTTTAGGCTTTTTAATACATATGTGTTTCTTTATTTCTGTGTAGAGACCCTTTGTAGGATTTTTAAATCAAATGTAAGGGTCCCTCGAGGGTAGTAGGAAAAGGTTTATGAATATAAGGTCATTTTCTTGAATTCTGCCATTGATACTTTCCATATTTTGGTATATTCTTGTGCACTTGCTGGGATTCTGAATGTTTACTTCTGTTGATGATCGCCTATATCTGACTCGAGTGTGAACATTCTTTCCAGTCTTTGCCTTATAAAAATGGATCATTTCCTAGCCTACCTATGTTTCTCGGGCCAAACCTGAAATGGTCTGATAGACTCGAGTCTGGGACCCTTGAGCCATATAAAGATAGCGCCTCAAACCTTGAGATTTTTAGGAGTGGTCTCCAAGTGAAGGTCAGCTTTGTGCACCAGGAGATTTGCTTTGAACTAGATGTAGCTCATATTCAAGGCGTTGTAGGTAGACCTCCATTGAGGGTTTGTCAACATTTAGGCGATATCATGAGGTCGAGCCTTCATAGATAGAGCTCGAAGTGTTTATTGTCCTTGAGAGAAATTTTTCATGGTTGGGTACAATCTCGAACTCTGTAATGGTGTTGAAAGCTTTCTGAAGCCTTACATCTTGTCGATGAAGGTCCTCGTAGTCGGGTACTACCTAGGGACTAGGTATAATGTTGTTGGGTCCTTAAAGCCTAACTTTGTGTTAATGGAGATCCTCAAGGTCTGGAACTACCTCGGGAATAGAGACGAAGCTGTCGAGTCGATGGAAAGTTGTTGTTTCCCAATATATATGGGGTTACTCCTGCTTCTTGGAGGATACCATTATTTTAGACAGTTGTCCTTCCATTTTGGCATTAGGTCCTTTGTCACCTTAGCGCAAAAGCGTTGGTGTATGTTCCCACTTCGGTTTGCTAGTTCAACCATAGCTACGAATGCTACTTCGGGGTCTGTCCGATAAATAGGAGAGAGTTCCACTCCTAGTGCTCAGGATCTATGGGAGTTTACTTTGAAGACCATGTCTTTTATAAGAGACATGAACTTGGAGCTAGTAAAGAGAGACTACGGATGGGGCGAAGGGGTAGTGTTGCAGGCTTATTCCCGGATGAGGGTATCACGGACCTTGCCGATGGATTCCTGAATGTGTACTTGTACCCTTTCGTATTAGAGCCCCTTGATAGGATCGTGCTCGATTTTTTTTCAAAGTATCGGGTTACTTTGGTGCAGATACATCTGTCGTTTTAGCGAGTAATGCGAATGATGAGGCTCTTTGTGGAGAAAGCACGGCATGAATTCACGCTCGACGAAGCTGTACCAGCCCTTTCATCATCGAGGTCTGCTAAGCTTTCAGTGTCATTTGTCCACACCCGTTGTTGTTAATGATGAGAAATATGGAGATCGAGAGTGGGTTAGTTTGTTCGTCCAGGTCCAGACGGCTCAAGTTATCCCTATGGAATATATGCCATTCCCCGAGGAATGGAATTATACGCGTGAGTGGAGCGCGTCGTGCTTTCTCAGTCTTGATCATGGCAGAAGTTAGTTTGATAATCACGTTTCCATCTTTTCTACAGCAATTACATGGCGAAGTTCCTGATCATCTAGGTTGCGTCCAGAGGCTGGCGACCCATTCGACATGTGAAGAGCATAGTATTGATACCCAATTTTTTTTTTATATTTTTAAATATGCAAATTACCTTCAAAATATCCTATTTCGGAATATATAAGTATATCCGAAGGTTGAATTATCTTTTCCCTAATTTTTTCAAGGATTTTTAATTAATTTACTACCCTATTTTATCAAGAAAAATCCAATAATTATCCTCAAAATTATCATTTTTGTAATTCATTTATTGTAGCCTCGTCTTTATACTAATATAGAGTTAAGATATGTTTTATATATTTTTACAAATTTATTTGGTATTTTCAAGGATAAAATTTCATAATTACAATATTAGCCATTTTAGTTTTAAATTCGTCTCATGTTAATAAAAATAGCATCTTATATTTTTAAATTGTTACTTATATATTATAAATCATGTTTGCACTTTAAATTTATTTTCATAAATTCATTTAATATTTTTACAAATTAAATTCGAAAAAAGGGGCAATTTAACTTTTAGCCAGATTTTGGCTTCCTAATTTAGCCTAATTAAAACCCAATACCCCAGTCAAAATAAACCAACCCAAGGCCCAGGCCCAATCCTAAGACTACCGTACCCAACCCGAATTAAATCTTGAACGTTGATCAATTTTGATCAATGGTCTAGATCTGCCTTAACCTTTTTTAAACAAACGACCCCCTAAGCCCCTCTCATTCCTCACTTAACCGATCCTCTCCTCTATCTCTCTATCTCTAGTTCTCTCTAGAATCTTCTCCATCCCCTTTAGCTCCGATGAGTCTCACTCTCCTTCGCCGACCACCTCCTAGCTTGAATCTATTGTCGTTTCACCACCGATCAGCCCTCTAAGGTTCCTACACACTTATTCATTGAGGTTTCATAGTCTTAATACAAAGAAGCTTCATCTAGACGTAGTTCGATTCAAGTTTTATGGCCATCTTCGGCCTTGCTCCAGCAAGCCATGTTTGTTTCGAGCTTAGCCTCGGCTCCTCCTAGTTAGATAAACAACGATCCAAGTCATTCACACGTTTGGGTTCCTCTTCCAATTTTGTTTCTTCATAGTATTCTGACTTTTGCTAAACTCTATCACACCTTTACTTGACCCATTTTTCGCGTGCTGTCGCTAAATTACCATATTCCTATAGTCTACTACTTACTTATTTTGCAACTGCATGACACTTTTGCATAGTACTAAATTGAGCCTTGTATGCCTGATACTTGTGTACTATTTATATATGTTGAACTTCCCTTCTAAGTGTCTTTCAGTTGTGATTAGTTTCATACTTTCTTTGTATAAGTTTGATTGATTTTCTTTCCATGTTTGCTGACTGCTTTGTACTCGATTTGAGTCAAATGTTTTCCTTAGCTTTTATAACTTGGTTCATTCATGGACCAATGCTCACAAAATCTTTGAAACTCATGATTTACTGCATAGTGATGGATCCTTGCCTTATTTGTATTAACCATGTATTTTAAAATGTTTCCCTTAGTTAAAACCCCTATGTATTTATCCCTAATTGCCTACTTTGCACAAGATGTTTATTTGATTTCTTTCCTTAAATAGTTTTTACCGTTTGAGTTTGAATTCCTTAATTAAAGGAAGTCTTGTATTGGTTGGTTTTAATGGATACCCCAGTTCCTTAATTATTTTCTTACGTTATTTCTGCCTGTTGTTCACATTATAAATACACGATTCTTTTATTTGCACAAGGACATCCCTCACTCATCTTCTTTCTAAAACTACACTCCCCCGCAATACTATTCTCTTTTATTTGCTTGCATTGTGGCCTGTTTACAAGACCGACTGCCTTTCATTATTGTATTTCTTTGAAACTGGTATGTCCTGATTCAATTTTCAGCACCACAACAATGTGTTTATTACTTTTGTATAGATGATTACTGCTTATGCATAGTTTAATACTCATTCTAGCATGCTGATTTCATTCTACTTATTTCCTATGAATCACAATCCCTACCCCCCTATGTGTTAAGCAATGGATTAGGACATGGCAATACTACAAGTTATAGTCCATGGATCAAACCAGATCATTTGGGATCCTAGCTTATAATAGTATGAGTTTCTGGCAGGCTTATAGGTGTGCTAGTACTCCCCATTACTGGGCACACCTAAAGTCTGCCTTTGATTAAGCAACATGCTCTTTGTAATTTCCCTATTCCCCTGAACCCCCTTATGTGTGCTTATCTGAAACTAGTTCCCTCTCATTTTCCCTTATTAGTGTCCCGTTCTGCGCTTGCACACTTTTTTTTTCTTAGGTCCTACCCGCCTCTTATGATCCTAGCCTTTGGACCCTTTGAGCCCCCTCTGAACTTGGACATTATAGAGCTGGCTTTTCCACACTGCACTTGTCCCAATTAATAATACATTTGGGTCGGAGCATTTACCTAGGTTCATTTGAGACTCTTAGGGAAATTTGACAAACTCAAATGGGAGAAAGGCTTTGGATCATGATCTCATGGAGTTGGTTTACCTCATATATTAGACATGAAGTCTGAATCAGGCTCTCATTTTTTATACTTTTATTTTTTTGATATATTTTTACTTTATTCTGTGGTGTAGTAATTCGTAATAAGCTGTTGGGGATAGTTAGTGAAAAGAGTGGGTGATTATGTATGCAAAATGGGTAGATACCATGCCAAAAGCTATTTCAAATCTACATATGCATATTGATACCATGCCTATTGGTCTTTCTGAATTCTGCAACTCTCATATAGAAATCATGCCTATAAGTCTTTCTGAATCTGCAAGTCTCATGTAGAAATCATGCCTACAAGTCGTTCTGAAATCTGCACGCATATAGAAATCATGCCTATACGTGTTTGCAAATCTGCTTATGCTGATGCACATAGAAATCATGCTTATAATCCCTTCTGCATTCTGTACATCCATCATTCATATCGAAATCATGATCATAGGACTATGATATTCATATAGAAATCATGCCTATAGGATTGTTTAAGTCTACACATTCAATTGCACCTTGACATCATGTTCATAAGTCTTAAACAACGTTCAACACTTAGATATCATGTTCATAGATCTTAAACATTCAATCACACCTAGATATCATGTCCATATGTCTTAAACAATGTTCAACACATATATATCATGTTCATAGGTCTTAAAGAAAGTTCAACATTTAGATATCATGTTCATTGGTTTAAAACGAGTCTTCCGCATTTTTATGCCATGTCTACGAGGTTCAAAAATCAACTACTCGTAAAAAGCATGTCTATAGGAACTCTAATTGAATATGAGCTGCTTCATTCATGTATAGAGATGAAATCAGTAACAACGGGTACTGTTAGTTGTAGAACTTACAACCTTCGTTAAAAACTTACTCCCTTCTAATAATATGACTATCCTTTTTCACTAGTACGTATTCAATTTATTTAGACTTTGTTATTCCTTGATTTATGAACTCAGTAGATACCATGCCTATAGGATCCTTGTCCAACACTTACACAAGCCTTAGGATAAAAGTTATAAACTGAATATGTTCCATTAACTACAACCAGCATGCAAGCATGATTAGGGCTTCTTATAAGAATTATTTAATAAATTAGTCTGCCTCAATCTTTATGTTCTTTTATCTTTAGTATTATATCAGGCTCTAAACAGTATATGCAAATCATGTTTAGTTACATGCTTCTTCGTTTAAATGAGGTATGTCTAAGCCTTTTTTCTTGTTATGTGCTTTCCCCCAATTTTCTATACATGTTCTTGCGTGTCGCCTTAGAATTTTGCCTTTGAAACTACAAATAAGCAGATACCCCTTCTCTTTAGGATTAGTTGTCCTAAATGCCTTTGGAACTAATAGGATTGGGTCGGGTAATAGCATGCTAAACATAAATGAGACCATTCCACGCTTTTATACCCTAACAAGGTGGGAAGGGTAGATATGGATATGATGACCATGCAATAATGCCACACGTAGCCCCTCATTGAGGAGTGATTACCGGGCATTGTGTGGGGTGATCCATAATATTAATAAACCTAGGACCCCCTTTTCATTGTTTCTTATCTCTTTTAACGAATTTCAAACTCTTCTTGTAAGAAAAGTCAGCTTTCTTTTAGTTTCTTCAAAATTATTTGTTTGTAAACCCTTATGTGAAAACCCCCTCTTATTTGTAGCTTTATTGTTTTATGTATTATTTGCAAATAAGTTTACAATAATAGCCTGGCCGGAAACCACACTAGTTGATTCCGAGTGGTGCCTAACACCTTCCCCTTGGAATAAGTTTAAGCCCTTACCCAATCTCTAGTTGTTAAAATAATACCCTCTTGGTGTCCTAATGCACCCAAATCATTAAATGACGACTCTTTAAATCAAACCCAAGTTACCAAAAGGGAATGAGTTGTCCTCCCAAATATGATAAACCCGATTTCGTTTTAGATAAAGGGGGCGCGATAGCATGGCGACTATGTTGGGCATTTCTATTAGGCTTTTACCATTTGAGACTATTAGTGTGACTTTACATTCTTTATATGCCTTTATTTGTTTAAATACCTTTAAGAATTTAATTACTTCTTCAACTGCAAAACTGACTTGTCTCTTAGTTTCTTTACTTTATTTCTTTCCTTAACCGCTTTCTTTCATTATTTTTTTAAATTATGAAGAATTGTTGTATTTACTACTTTCATAACATGCAAGTACATGACAACCTACTTTAATAATTGCATAAGCATGATTTCAACATCATATTCCACTCGTGCCAAACATATCCCATAGCAATGCTTAAAATGAGTGGTTGCGCTATTCCGATATTATCAACCCCTAAATCAGGAAAAGACATATTTGTGGTAAAACTAGTTGATCAATGGTGTAGTTGACAGTTTCGTGCCTTCTCCCCTGGAGTTGTCCGCTCAAGGGTACCAGTATATAAACCCATAGAAACCTTACTCTGTTTAATTATGCATGCATCATGTTCAAACTTAGTCGAGTCAGTTATGTTGTATGCATAATGATTCTCTAAGATAGCCTTGTCCAAAGTCCACTGGGTTTTCCCTAAACCCAAGCGGACACTACCACATTTGTGCATTTATTTGGAGAACTAAGTGTTTTATGCCAATTGTTGATATTTAATAGTGAAGTCCGGTAGGGGTAAGGGCCTAACCCTTTTTGTCTTGCAGAAATATGAGGCACGAAGTCTCCAGATTCGGCATGGTCACCAACATCCACCCAAAATTGTTAAGCTGGCGGGAGGATCTCCATTCCAGTGATTAGACTCTTGTCAGGAAATACTTAGAAAATCAACATTCCTTTCTAGAAATCCAATCTAACAACAAAATCATAAAAGCTAATACTCTGTTCCGGGATTGTGATAGGTCTGTGTTCCGCTTCGGGGAAATTGAGATGGCACCCCTGCTAAGGAAATATGAGGATTTTATAGTATACCATTGGAGACTCCGGGTTTGTTAATGCCGGAAAGTTGCAAGGGTAGAGGTTTCCTCAAAATTATAGGTCTAAAGAAGAATCAAGATTTCACATGCTTGAAAGAGTCATATGATCCCTTTGACTATTTGTACAAGAGGTACGATCACGGAAAATCCTACCGTACTTATCCTGACGAGTTCGTCGTCACATCATTAGGGCATATTCACCGAAGGGTCTTCGTCTTGGGATAATAGTGTTTCCAATAAAGAAAGCAAGGATCCAGACCAAGCTAGCTATGGTAACCAAGACTTTAATGGAGGGAATTGGGGGGAAACCGTTCAACATAGTTTTCATGATCAATGCAGAGATATACCGAGCCTTGGAGAAGTGTCAACAACGTGCCAAAAACTTCGAGGGCAATTTGCAACTCCAGCTTTGGCTCATGGAGCATCTTCAAAAGATTGAATATCGATTGGGGTTTCAGCGAAGGGATTGGGATGATCATATCGCCTTCCATCATCCAAGGCGAATGAACTACCTGCCCAACATGTTTGCCCAGCCAGAGATGCAGGGGGGGGGGGGTTTGAGCTGTTTGAAAATCTAACTAAGGATCAAGTATAATGGATGTTCGAGTGGTTCCTACTGAGGAATTCATCACCCGATCCAGGGATGCACCATTTCTGATATTGATCGGTTTCAGAGGAAGCTACCTTATGTCCCTCTCCGAGTTGTGAGATAGGCTGGTAGGAAACAGGTTATACCAAGGGTCGACAAGATATGCCACTTCCAGGCAGAGTTCCACGATGATGATGGCCGTTACAAGTGCCAAGCTCAGCATATTTGGCACTACAAAATCGTCATGTGAAAGGGATACTATCGAGCCAGACATATATCATATGGGTTGTACTCCATACTATTTAGGCAAGCTGGAGGATTATCATAATGGTCTGGGTTAACCTGGGTTTCTTCGAGGTCACAAGATCATAGATGAATGGGCCTAGGCGCATGTAAAATACAACCAACCGCGCAAGAGGATTCGGGAAAGTGAAAGCGAGACCGTAAGATTCAATAAGCCAACAAAAATCTAATTGAAGAGTGGAAAGACATTGCTGTAAGTGCCAACAAGAAACTAGGACACTTGGAGGAGGGTTTAGTGAAGCTGAAAAGAAAATTTCTCAAAAGGATCGAGGATTGCCAGAATGCTGAAGGAAATGAGTGCGAATGCCTAGCCAGAGCCTCCATGTTGGTGGGACTTCATGAGTTGGTGAAGCTACTCGATGGAGCTAAAGATGCTGAGCCTGGGGAAGGTCCATCTAGGACCAAATAGATAGAAGTTTTTGTTTTGGTTTAAGAAATGTAATAAGGCCAAGAACCACTAATGACTTTTATTTCCTGTTATTTAGTGTCGTTTTGGGACTCGTTTATATTTCATCAATAAAATAAGGCATTTAGCATTCTATGTTCTAAAAATATATTTGTCTCTAGTCCAACCTCGTGCACAATGAGGTCCCCAAGACTAGGACACGATTTACCTTCTTGCACTATGCGTATAAATATCACAACATTTTCTTATAATCCGCACTAACTTGTTACCTTTTGTTTTTTTTACTTTTTGTTTTATTCCCCTCCCCGAAGGTTAGTTCGTGCTCTCTGACTTCATCATCTTATCTCACGAGATGCAGGGGCCCTCCACCCACTCCTCCTTTTAGTCCAGTCAGAAACAAGAACAAGGGAAAGATGGAAGATCTGAACAATGCCAGAAAGGAGAATTCAACTGGTTGGGTATAGGGCACTCACGCTCAAGGTACTCAGGTTTCCAAAGAAAATGCATCCCAATTGGAACAAAAGCTGCTAAAACTCCAAGAGGAACTTGACCAAGTTCAGAATCTGGCGAATTTGTCATGTTCCCTCACCACTCCAAACATAAACGTCCCAAATGCTCAGAACCCCGCACCTCCACAAAATATCCCAAAGATGCAAAACTATCTCGCTGCTCACCACCACTGCAATACTTGCCACACTTCCAACAATAGTGTAGTGCTCATCCCCGAACCCCAAAAATGACCACTTCCATAACACCCTATCTTTGTTGAGACCATACCACACTCCACACTCGAGTCTGATGATAAAGAGTTGCTTATTAAGATCCAGCAAGAAGAATCAAGAAATTGTCTAGTCGAATTCAGGGCGTCGAAGGAAATTGTCTAGCTTTAAACTATGAAAACCTCTGCATATAACTGGATGTCGAACTACCTAAGGGGTAAAAACCTCCCAAGTTCGAGGTGTTTGATTGTACAGGGGATCCAACAGTTCATTTGAGAACATAATGCAGCAAGCTGGTCAAAGTAGGGAAGGATGAGAGGATCTGCATGAAGCTTTTCATTATGAGTCTGAAAGAAGATGCTCTGCCTTGGTACATTAGCCAAAAACCGAAGAAATGGTCAAACTGGGTGAGTATGGGATCTGACTTTATCAACAAATTTAGGTTCAATACAGAAAATGCACCAGACATGTTCTACATTCAGAACGTAAAGAAGAACTATACGAAAATATTTCACGAGTATGCTACTCGCTAGAGATCAGAAGCTACTAAGGTCAGACTTGCTTTAGAGGAGGAAAAGATGAAGAAGTTTTTCATCCGGGCTTAGGACCCGCAATACTATTAATGGTTGATGCTGATTGAAAGCCATAAGTTCTTTGACATCATCAAGCTAGGTGAAGGATTAAATAAGGCATCAAAAGTTGTATGGTTACAAAAATTTAAGCTTGAGCTACCAATAAGGCCTTACACTCTGGTGGTATGTCCAAGAAAAGGGACGTGAGCGCCGTAATTATTGCATAGAGAACCAAGTCCCTTATTAAATACCAAACCTTTCCAATGCCTACATTCATACATCAGCCTACCCCAAACTACCAAGCACCCTCACCTTCCTACAAAACTCCACCACCCACTTATCAATCACCACCACCTCCCACATATCAACCCACTTCACCCAAATACTCCTAACTTGCACATGTCTACCAAGCTTATAGTGCCCAACCATCCCACTATCAATCACCTCCCGCACACCAAAATATTCTTAGACCTCGACCAAATTTTGACCACAGACCTTCTATACAGTATATCGCCATTGCTAGACCCATTGACCAACTGTACGAAAGGCTCAAAACTGCTAGTTATGTCACCCTATCCCTACAATAACCCCAGAAAAACCTTCAGAACGGGTCAATCCTAATAAATCCTGTGCCCAGCATTCCGGCATGAAAGGAAATACAATTGATGAATGCCGTTCTCTAAAGGAAAAGATCAAGACTTTGATCGATAACAAGATTATTGTGGCTAAGGAACCTTCTCCAAATATCCATAATAACCCTTTACATGACCGCAAGGGTGGAGGCATTCACATGATTGAAATAGAAGATGAATGGGACCCCAAGGGATCGAATTGTTTGATCACAAAAAGTGACAATCCAAAGAAGCCGTTTGTCACCCTTAATCTGATTGTAGTCTTGATTCAGCCCTCTAGGGATGCCGAAGTAAATATATCTATGCCATTTGATTTTGAAGCACCATCCTCTGCAAAGAAGCCAGCTCGATAGAGGTTGAATTTTTCATCAGCAAGTGCACCTACACCTTTCGAAGTTGCAATATTACCGCCTAAGGCACATGCTCCATTCAGAGTAAAGGTAGCCATGCCAATTCCAGTAGCAATGTCAGACGTAACACCATTCAATATAAAGACCATACCATGAGACTATACCACCAAAGCAAGGAGGAAAGACAAGGGTAGGTTCGAGGAAGCAGGCCTCTGTATAACTAACCATCACGGAAAGCTAGCCCGAAGATATTTGGAGAAAGATACAAGCCAAGGAGTACTATCAGCTAAACAAAACAGTAGCACAAATTTCTATACTAGATCTGCTGCAAAATTCAGATGCATACAAGAATGCCTTGTTAAAGGTGTTGAATGAGGCATATGTACCAAGCAATATCGCGACAACAAAAATGGAAAACATGGTAGGGCAGGTATTGGAATGTCATAAGATCACTTTTCATGAAGTAGAGTTTCCACCTTAAGGGTTTAGTCATAACAAGGTGTTGCACATCACCATGCAGTGCGAAGTTTATTTTATTACCAAAATTGTGATCGATGGAGGGTCTAGCCTCAACATTTATTTTTGGTAACACTGAGGGTATTGGGAAAAGGGCTGCATGATATCAAGTACGAGGCCATCAACGTCAAAACTTTTGACAGATCCCAAAGATCCACCATTAGTGAAATTAGTCTGTGTTTGCAAATGGGGCCTACTTAGTTCGATATTGATTTTCAAGTGATAGACTTGATAGCATCTTACAATTAGTTTTTGGGAGGACCATTGATTCACACCGTTGGGGTCGTAGCATCAACATTGCATCAGGCAGCGAAGTTCGAGTAGAACCACCAAGAGGTGATTATTCACGGTGATGGTAGCAATCTCGTATACAGTCGCCAGACCATCCCAGCTATCAGAGGCAGTAGTTCTTCTACTGGTTTCGCATGTTGTTAATTTACTATGCTTATCATGAATTCCTACTACTAAAAGAGCATTCAAAAGGTCTAATATCCTTTTTGAGACCCTCTAAACCTGTTTCAGTTAGTATCTTTTTTATTAATCACTTTCCCTTTCGTCTCTGCACAGGTTAATGGCAAGAACCCTAAATTTGGGGGTTCATCTTAGTTTTGAGACCATTGGTTGTGTGACTTGCTTGTGCTTCATCTCTAAACTTGATTTATTTCAAAAATCCCTAATCTTTTGGATCTATTTGAGTTCCTAGATTTGTTTCGTCTACTGCTTCATTAAATTCAAAATCATTGCTTTAGTTTTGTTTCAATATTGGATTCTCACTTTTGCTAAACTATATAAGACCTTTTCTTGACCCCATTTTTGCATGCTATCGCGGAATTACCATGTTCCTATAGTGTGCTACTTACTTATTTTGCAATTGCATTACAGTTTTTGATGTTTGATGACTGTTCTGCTACTCGATTTGAGTCAAAATTTTTCCTCATTTTCTCTGACTTGGTTCATTCGTGGACCAATCCTCAAAAAATTTCGGATCCTCTAGATTTACTGTATACTGATGGATCCTTACCTTATTTCTTTTAACCGTTTATTTCAAAATACTTCCCTTAATAAAAACCCCTATGTATTTACCCCTAATTTCCTACTTTGCACAACATATATTTTTTATTTCTTTCCATATATAGTTTTTACCGTTTGAGTCTGAATTCCATAACTAAAGGAAGTCTTGTATTGATTGATTTTAATTGATACCCTAGTTCCTTAGTTGTTTTCTTACCTTATTTCTACATGTTTTTCACACTATAAATACACGACTCTTTCATTAGCATAAGGACATCCCTCACACGTAGTCTTTTGGAAACTACACTCACCCGCAATAGTATTCTCTCTTATTTGCTCTCATTGTGGCTTGTTTACAAGACATACTATCTTTATTCATATAGAAATCATGCTTATATGATTGTTTAAGTCTGGACATTTAGTTGCACCTAGACATCATCTTCAGAGGTCTTAAACATTCAATCGCACCTAGATATCATGTTCATACATCTTAAACAAAGTTCAACATTTAAATATCGTGTTCATTGGTCTTATACAAGGATGAGCAATTAGATATCATGTTCATAGTTTTAAAGCGAGTCTTCTACTTTTTTATACCATGTCTACGAGGTTTAATAATCAACTATGCGCAGAAAGCATGTCTATGAAAACTCTAATCAAATCTGAGCAACTTCATTCACGTATAGAGCTGAAATCAGTAACAACAAATACTGTTAGTTATAGTACTTACAACCATCGTTAAAAATGGCTTTCCTTTTAATAATCTGACTATTCTTTTTTACCAGTGTTTATTTAGTTTATTTAGATCATGTTATTCTTTGCTTTCTGAACTCAGTATATACCATGCCTATAGGATTCTGTCCAACACTCAGGGAAGCCTTAGGATAAAAGTTGTAAACTGAATCAGTTCCATTAACTACTACCAGCAGGCATGCGTGATTGAGGCTTCTTATATCAATTATATAATAAATTAGTCTGCCTTAATCTTTTAGTTGTTCCATGTCTAGTATTTAATTAGGCCCTAAACAATATGTGCATGTCATGCTAAATTACGTGCTTATTCAATTAAAGGAGCTATATCTGAGCCCTTTTTGCTTGTTATGTGCTTTCCCCCCAATTTTCTATACATGTTCTTGCGTGTCACCTTAGAATTTTGCTTTTGAAACTACAAATAAGCTGCTACCACTTTCTTTTAGGATTATTAGTCAAATGCCTCCGGGACTGGTAGGATTGGGGCGGGTAATAACATGCAATAAATAAACGAGACCATTCCATGCTTTTATATCTTAATAGGCTTGGAAGGGTAGATATGAGTATGATGACCACACGATTATGCCATGTGTATCCCCTCATTGAGGAATGATTTCCGGGCATTGTGTAGGGTGATGCATATTATTAATAAACCTAGGACCCCTTTTTCTTTGTTTCTTATCACTTTTAAAGAATTTCAAACTTTTATTTTAATAACAATCAACTTTCTTTTAAATTTTTTTCAACTTTATTTGTTTGTAAATCCTTATGTAAAAACCCCCTATTATTTGAAGCTTTATTTGTTTACGTGTTATTTGTACCTAAGTTCACAGTAATAGTCTGGTCGGGAACCATACTAATGGATTCTAAGGGGTGCCTAACACCTTCCCTTTGGAATAATTTCAAGCCCTTACCCAATCTCTGGTTGTTCAAATCAAGCCCTCTTGGTATCCTAATGCACCTTACTCATTAGGTGACGACTCTTCAATTCAAACCCGAGTTCCTAAGAGGGAATGAGTTGTCCTCCTAAATTTCATAAACCCGATTTCGCTTTAGAAAAAGGTGGCGCGACATGTAGGTGGCGATCCATATCCTTAAGTAGATGGGGAGAAAAATATCATGGAATGTATGTACGTTGCTTTTATCTTGTCCCTTGTACATTTGAAAGGGCTTTTTCGTCTTTTAATGTATTAATATTGCATCATAGGTATCAAAGGGTTTATGAGGGAAATGTCGTGCTCTTCCAAAGAAGGAGAACGACTGCCGACTCTTGAGCTAAAGGATGACGATAGTGTAAAGGATATGCATTTGAAGTACGATGATGCTCACTGTAGGGCAAAATAGGGTCGTGTCTTTGAGGAGAAAACATTGTCCGAGCCTACTGCACCCGAAGTCTCCGGTCCTAGAGGGGAGGTTCCTCTGGGTGATCATGCATCGACTAGGATTGATACTCCAAGGCAGAGCGGACTAGATTAACAGAGGTGAGATCAGCCTTCGAGGAAGTCCGCCAACTTCATTTTTCGGTGAGCTTTTGCACAGGACTAATAGGGACACTACTAGGCATATGTATTAAAAAGCATGAACAAGTGGCTGCTACAACGGGGACGCATGTACACCATCAAATCCAGCAACCATCGAACATAGCAACAATAGCCAACATTTGCTCGCAATGTGTAGAAGTGTAGTATCAGTATAACCGACCCTATGTACTGGAAAGTAACAATCCTAACCTTAGGTTGAAAGTAGTGACGAGCTAGAACACAGGTCGGGCCAACACCCATAACAACCAGCAGTTCATGACAATGTAAAGAAATTAAATAAAGAAGTACCTCAGAGATAAAATGCTCATTCCTTCCATAATTTTCCAAAAAAATATTTGCTTTTATAGTACATCTGTGAAAACTCAAAGCCTTAACCAAAATCGTCAATAATATATGTGTGAGTTTGAAAACTATAAAATTATTACTAAAAACCTTTTATCAAGTAAATGTTTCATTATAGAGATAGCATGAGGAAAGTACATATATACGCCCACATGTCAAGATACAGGTAAGATAATGAATGTCAGAATAATCGGGCAATAAAAGGAAATGCATCTCTATGCATGTATCTCAAGTTCACACGTCAAATGAAATGCCTCTTAGTGATGAACTCATATATTCACACTCTCAGAATACTTGTTTATAGTAAAAATAGTAATAGCAATTAAATTTGTTAATGGGACTCTAAAAATACATGATTTATTTTTATGCTAGTTATTAAAGCAATTGGTGCTATATATGTGAAAATCAAAGGTGAAATACGAGCTAAAACAGTGTTACAATTAAACGGGGGTTAGTTGTTTGGGCCTAGGGATGAGGGGCCTCGAGGTCGATGCCTAAGATCGGGATCAAGCTATCGGGGATAATCGAGAATGGACTATTAGTTAAAACATTATTAAATGAGGCTCTTTATTGCCATTGATAAGCAATAAATGAGGAACAATTATGTAGATAAATAAAATAGAGCAACAATCTCGAGCAAGTAAGTTAGAGAGAAAAGAGGGTGGGAGAGAGCGAGAGAGAGTTATTGTTTCATATAGAGTAGTATGAGAAATAGAAACCCTTTTTAAAGTGATAAGGATCATCTTTATAGGAGGAATTTAATTGTAAAGGTATAGAGATGGGACGGCTAAATGCGACATCCTGTAAAGGCTTCGGAGATACCGACTTTCTCAAACTTAGTTGCGTGCCAAGGGAATCGCCTCTTTTACTCGTATACTCAATCAATATGCTCTTCAGGCCGGATCTCGACGAGCTTCGAGGGAGGGAACTCGATCAAAGTTTCACGTCCTCGAGGCCTTTAGGTGTATTTCTTAAATGACTTAATAGTAAGAAATTGGACCTTTAACTTCGCTGCATACAGTAGTCAACCTCACTGTCTCGCTTTATCTCTTACCGTGCTCAATACTCAGCATAGTCAATAATTAAGTACTGTATAATACAATTTATAGTGTGCAACCCGATCCACATATGTATAGCCATAAGGCTCATTGCTGCATGTAATCCGATCCATAAACATATATCTAGAAGGCTTGTTATTGAGTGCAACCCGGTCTGTATATATACACACAGTCAATTGCACTCACTCAGGCTGTGTATACTCCATATGGGCTCTATCAGCCCAAGTGCTATAACGTTGTGGCGTGCATCTCGATCGTAAAAGATATAATCAATATAACATGCTCTAGTGTGCAGCCTGGTCCTATAATATCAATCTTAGTTAGGCCCTTGGCCTCACTCAGTCATAAAAATCTCCAGCCTCACTCACGGGCTCACAATGTCATTAATTAGCTCGACGACAATGATATGATGTATCAATAAACGTAATTGAGACTGATATATGACATGATTGCATGAAATTGACAGAGTACGAAATATTCATGAATTTAGTGAGATGACAGCATGAAACGACCAATATAGGTCCTAAACATATCAGCATAAAGCCTAAACTCTATATCTTGCGACATCATAGTTACTTTATTACGTGGTGAAAGCACGGATAATAACAAAATGGGGCAACTTTACAATGTCATCGAAACAACAAAGTAACAACTCACACGGTGCACGCCCACACGCCTGTCACCTAGCATGTGCGTCACCTCATCACAAGTCACATAGCACGTAATTCGGGGTTTCATACCCTCGGCATTAAGATTAGAAGAGTCACTTACCTTTAACAAGCAAATTCCAATACCGAGCAAGACAAGAAATGCTCCAAGAATGCCATCTCACGTATAGAGACCTCTGAACAGCTAAACACTAGAAAAAAGAAACTCAAATACATCAAATAAAGCTCAAGAAAATAATTCCAAATGATAAAGATTGAATCCGTAATCAAACCAAAAATCGACCAGATATCACACCCAGGCCCACACCTCAGAAGCAGAAAAAACTTACAAAATATGAAAAATCATTCAATTTCGAGTCCAACCATAGTAGTTTCATTCAATTCCGTCTCCAAATCGATGTTCATAATTGAATAATTCTTATTATGAAACTTTAGGCAAAAACCCTCAATTTCCTCTTTAAATTTCATCAACCAATGCTAAAATCAAAGATGGATTCATGAAATATAATCAAAATTGAGTAGAGAACACTTACCCCCATTCACATGGCGAAAATTGCTTCAAGAATTGCCTCAATCTGAGCTCCATAGTTCCTAAAATGTAAAATGTCTTAAACCCTTGAAATAGAGTACTTTATAACAACTGAGAATTTTAATGAATCGCAATCGTGAAGAAGAAAAAAATATTCCTGAATAATTCCCTATTCGATACTATAAGTCCCCTCATGATCGCGGTATACAAATCTGACTGGACTACAAGTTTGCATATCAAACCTCGTAAATGCAAAGAGTTAACCAACACTGCCTCTTCTCAAATCCAAAGACAATGCAAACGTGTTCTCACCATCGCGAACGGAATGCTTAACTGCCGCCACATATTTAAACACAGGCCATATCTTGAGAAAGCGAAGAAGAAAATTAGCCTGCTCCACCTTTCCCTTAAATGATCGCACCACTAAGTCCGCAATTGTGATGAAGAAATGTGACAGCATATATCAAAGAACATAGTAGTGAAAAATGAAGGAGAAATGATCCAAAATCAATATGAAACACACCCGAGCCCCTTGGTATTTCATCCATGCAAGGAAAAAAAAATAAAATGGCGATATTTTAGCCGTGTAGAATGTAAGTAAAACAGTGATCTTCCAACTGATGCAAGAGTTAAATAAGGTGGTGCTATTTCAGCCATGCAAAATGTAAATAAAAATGGCGATCTTTCAGCCGATGCGATATTTTAAATGAAATAGCGATATTTCATCCATGCAAATAGAGAGTGCTTAGTCTCGGAAGGCAGAATAGTAGCCTTATGCAACGCAGAAAATGCAGATGGAGACAGTGCTTAGTCTCGGAAAGTAGAATGGTAGCCTTAGGCAATGCAGAAAATGTAGATTGAGACATTGCTTAGTCTCAGAAGGCAGAACAGTAGCCATATGCAATACAATAAATACAGATGGAGACAGTGCTTAGTCTTATAAGGAAAAATGGTAGCCTTATGCAATGCAAAAATCCAGATGGAGACAGTGCTTAGTCTCGAAAAGTAGAATAGTAGCCTTATGCTATGCATAAAATGCCGATGGAGATAGTCCGTAGTCTCGAAAGGCATAATGGTAGCCTTATGCAATGCAGGGAATGCAGTTGGAAGTAGGGCTTAACCTCGGAAGGCAGAATAGTAAAAGGTGAACAGTAGTAAAATTCTTAGCTGATAGCTTGATAGCTGATAGATGATTGCGATATTGTGGTTTTTGGGGATGTAGTGTACCGATAGCAAATCTGAATATATTATGGTTCTAAGGTTCGTATTATTTAAATGCATTCAGTGATTTGCAACGTAGGTTCTTGCATCTAAAGAAAAATCATGAGTTTTATATAGGGGAAAGGTTAGTTCGTATCCCCGTGAACTTGATTTTTCCTACTTGGATTCATTTTCAGTGATGTTGTGTACGATTGGGGTAGCGCTTCTAAACAAAGCAATTTGGTAATAGACCTGCGTGATTTAGTAAAAAAAGTAACATAAATACATAAAAAATAGTTTTCCTTAGATTAACCAACGACCATGACGCGGTTCCAGACACCGCAAACTCTCTCACTACAGAATTTTGAGGGCCCTCCTCAAAATTCTGCCACAGTTTAACGGGTTGCTGCTTCTGTTGGCTGCTTGCGAAGATCGGCTGAAGTTGCTTCGAAATTTTAAGGGTCAACCTCAAAATTCTACCCCAGTTTCCACTTACAAGGGAAAGGAAATTTTTATTGAATTATGACCGAACCTATAAGGATGCCTACGTATCCCTCTTAAACGGGAATCAGGTTAGACGTAGTTCAAAATTCATTATGTGTGAAGGCGTATAGATTACACACACTTTGTGTCTAACTTAATTGGTCTTGGCCAAACTTCTCCATGCATTTTTGTAAGTACGAGGGCTCCTCCTGTTAGAACCAAGTGAACCATGTACGAACACTACTAGTTGGGAGAGAATTTCCCTTTCGCTTCATCTTGTTGTGGAAAGATTTTCTTCAATACCAGCTGTCTCTGTGTGAATATTTTTGGCTTGACTCTTTTGTTAAAGGCTCTGGATATTCTGTTCTGATAAAGTTGACCATGACAGACTGCATTCATTCTTTTTCTATCTATGAGATCTAACTGCTCGTAGCGACTCTTTAACCATTCTGCGTCGTCGAGTTCTAGCTTCTTGTATGTTTCTCAACGAGGGAATTTCTACCTCAGTGCGAATGACTGCCTCTGTACAATAAACTAGCATGTAGGGAGTCACACCAGTTTATGTGTAGACTGTGGTGCGGTATCCCAATAAAGCAAATGATAGCTTCTCATGCCACTGCTTATGCTTCTCTACCATTTTCCTTAGTATCTTCTTGATGTTCTTGTTGGCGGCTTCTACGGCTCCATTCATCTGAGGTATGTAAGCTGTATAATTCTTGTGTTTGATCGTGAAGGTTTCACACATGGCTTTCATCAAGTCACTGTTGAGATTGGAACCACTATTAGTGATGATTGACTCCAGAATTCTTAACCGACAAACAACACGGTCGCGAACAAAGTCTGCCACAACTTTCTTAGTCACTGCTCTGTATGATGCTGCTTTACCCCATTTTGTGAAATAATCAATTGCAACTAGAATGAACATGTACCCGTTTGATGCGGTATGCTCAATAGGTTCGACGACTTCCATTCCTCAAGCGGCAAACGACCATGGAAAGCTTGTTGCAATAAGCTTGTTTGGAGGTACCTTTATTATGTCTGCATGTATCTGACAGCAATTGCACTTTCGGACATACTAGATGCAGTCCGCCTCCATAGTCATCCAAAAATAACCAGCCCTGAGTATCTTTTTGGCTAAGACAAAACCATTCATGTGCGGACCGCAGGTCCCAGCATGGGTTTCTTCTAACAGTTTAGATGCTTCCTTTGTGTTGACACACCTTAGTGACCCCAATTCAGGCGTCCTCCTATGCAGGATTCCTTTGCTGCGAAAGAAATTGTGAGATAATTTCTGGAGTGTGCGCTTTTGAGTAGGATTTGCAAGTTTTGGGTATTCTCCCTTTGCTAAATATTCTTTGATATCATGAAACCAAGGCTTTTCGTCCGCTTCTTCCTTGCCATGAGCACAATAAGCTGGTTGATGATGAATCTTTACTGGAATTAGGTCTATGAAGTTCTTATCTTGATGTTGAATCATAGATGATAGGGTTTCCAATGCATCAACAAACTCAGTCTAGACCCTAGGAATATGTCGGAACTCTATCTTCGTGAATCTGTTCCTCAATTCTTGTATATGATGAAAATATGGGAGTATCTTGGAGTTCTTAGTTGCCCATTCCTCCTGGACCTGATGTATAATAAAATCCAAATCACCAATCACCAACAACTCCCGGACGTTCATGTTAATAGACATTTTGAGGCCTAAGATGCAAGCTTCGTATTCAGCCATATTGTTGGTGCATGGGAACTTGAGCTTGGCAGAAACCAGATACTACTAGCCGGTTTCTGAAAATGGGACTGCTCCTATGACAACTCCTTTGTAGTTTGCTGCTCCATCAAAAAACATTCTCCAACCATCATAGGATTCTGCAATGTCTTCTCCTATGAAGGATAGCTCTTCATCATGAAACTATGTTTTTAGGGGATTGTATTCTCCATCCACATGGTTTTCCACAAGGTGATCATCTAATGTTTATCCTTTGATTGCTTTTTGAGTCACATAGACAATATCGAATTCACTCAGCAAGATTTGCCACTTGGATAGGATACCAGTGGGCATGGGCTTCTGAAAGATATACATTAATGGGTCCATTCTCTATATGAGATATGTGGTGTAAACATAGAAATGGTGTCTCAGCTTCTGGGCTACCCAAGTCAGAGCAGAACAGGTGGGTTTCAATAGAAAATACAGGGCCTCATACGGGGTGAACTTCTTGCTGAGATTGTAGATGGCCTGCTATTTTCTCCATGTTTTATCATGTTGCCCCAGAACACAACCAAACGCTCCATATGGAATCGCAAGTATAGTAACAGGGGTCTACGTGGCTTGGGTGGAACCAAACATGGCGGTGTTGACAAGTACTCCTTGATTCTGTCGAAGGCCCTTTGGCAGCCATCAGTCTACTTGGTTGCGGCGTCCTTCTTTAGTATCATAAAAATTGGCTCACAGATGACAGTGGATTGCTTTATGAACTCCTTGATGTAGTTAAGTCTCCCCAAGAAACTCACTGCTTTTTGTTTATTCTTTAGCAGCGGCAATTCCTGAATATCTTTGACCTTTTATGGATCCAATTTTATTCCTCGGCGACTCGTTATAAACCCAACCAATTTCCCAACTAGAACCCTGAATGCACATTTCGTGGGATTCAATTTCAAGTTATATCTTTTCAGTCTATTGAAGAATTTCCTTAGATCGTATATGTGATCAGTGGCTTTTTTGGACTTAATGATTACATTGTCTACATACATTTCAATCTCCTTGTGTATCATGTCATGGAAGATGATAGTCATGGCCCTCGTATAGGTGGCCTCAGCAATCGTTAACACAAATGGCATCATCTTGTAGAAGTACATCCCCCTCGGTGAAGTACATATAGCGAAACAATCAACGAACGACCGCAGCTCGTGCTTGGCGCAATTATCAATCAAGATGTGTATGTTTGTCAAAGGGAAGTCATCTTTTAGACTCTCCCGGTTGAGGTCCCAAATGTCGACACACGATCTAACCTTCCCGTCCTTCTTCGGTAATGGCACAATATTGGCCAACCACGTCGAATACTCTACCTCCCTGAGAACTTTAGCTTTAACCTGCTTAGTGACTTCTTCCTTGATTTTAAAACTCATGTCTAGTTTGAACTTTTTGAGCTTCTGCTTCACTGGAGGACAGGCCGGATCTGTCGACAATTTTTGAGCCACGATTGATGTTCTTAGACTAGTCATGTCGTCGTATGACCAGGAGAATATATCATTATACTCTCTTGGGAACTCTGTATATTCTTTCTTTTCTGACGGTGACAAATGGATGTTGATTCATGTTTTTTTGATGTTTTCTGCATCTCCCAGGTTGATTATCTCAGCCTCGTCCAAGTTGGACTTAGGCCTATTCTCGAAATCCTCAACTTCCTTAAGAATCTCCTTTAGTATATCATCTTCCTCTATATCCATTAGTTGCGTTATCTCGTTGCATATTACAGTCATCCAGTAATGGTAATGGTGTTTGAATAAAGTAATGAAAATAATAAGTGTAAGATATATAAGAAAATGAAATACTTTAATTAATTCCATGAACATTTTGAATGTTGGAGCCCTTTTTTGTAAAAGAGAAGAAAACAAAATGCGGAAGGGAAATAATCTAGTGAAATCAAATAGTACATGGTGCTTTGTTTGGCCTTGCTACCCCGAGAGACGCCCGGCTCTGGTAGTTCTGATGGACCAATTGTTGGGGTGTGCTCCTCGGCTTACGGCCTGTATGCAAGGGCCTTCCTCCATCTCCTCCTTGAAGATGACGCAATAGTCTTCCAAAAACAAATTCTTCATTGCTACTAGTGCTTTCTCTTCTTCCGTCCCATGGATGACCTTACTAGTTGGAAAGTCTGCTCTAGATGGGGTATTGGCTGCTCTAATGGATACTAGGGGTCACGCCAGCATGGTGAGCAGTCTTTGAATTCTTCCCAAGTATACTCAAACCCCAAGACAAAGGTAGTACCGTGTTTCTTTAGTTTTATAGGCTTGGCGATTCCTTGGAGATTCTTGCCAAGTCCTTTTCGAGGTTCATACCCACACCAGTTCAGTATGCTTTCGATTTTATTGTCCCACAACTTATCCTTGTCTACGGTGTTGACTCGCTCGATATGATAGTAGGTTTCTCCACCTATTTTCCTTCTTCTTTCGGTTGCTGGGATGGTTTGGCACCTATATATAGGGTTGATACCGGCACCAAGAATGATCACGTCCTGGTGACTCCACTCGAATTTCATTGCCTAATGTAATGTAAACGCCACGACCCTAGCAGTATGAATACATGGTAGATTTTGCAAGGTAATACGTCGACATTAAAGGGCTCGTGTGCCTTTGGGGATCCAAACTCGACCTCAATCGGTGCTGGTGTATTTACAGAGGTTGGTACTTCAAACTCAAGCGGTATGGACATGTTTACCTCAGCATCTTTAGAAGGCTGTATCTAGACTAAAATCATATTGAGAGTGACTGCGGGTTTCTTCAGATCGTCTTCTTTTGCTATTAACCCGATTGATCCCTTGGGATCCAATCGTCTTTTATCTCAATCATATGTATAGCTCCAACCTTGTGGTCTGGTAGAGGATTGTTATGGAAATTCGAGGAGGGCTCGTTTTCCACGATGATCTTGTTGTCTATTAAAGCCTGGATCTTGTCTTTCAGGGAGTAGCATTCGTCAATGGTATATCCCTTCATGCCAGAATGGTGACATAACCAGCAACTTTAGCTTTTCATATAGCTGGTCGATAGGTTCAGAAATGGAGGTGTATTGTTTGGGAGGTCTATGGTCGAAGTTTGGTCGGGTCCTAGAGAAATTTTGGCGAGGGGGAGGTGATTGATAGTAAGACGGTTGAGTGTTGTAGGCTTGGTAGACGTGTGCGGGTTTGGAGTATTTGGGTGAAGTGCGCTGATATGCGGGTGGTAGAGGCTATTGGTAAGTGGAGGGTGAGGCTTGGTAGAAAGGCAAAGGTGCTTAGTCATTTGGAGTGGGTTGATAAGTGAGTGAAGATATTGGATAGGCTTGGTATTTGACTGGTGATTTGGTTATCTGTGCAACCATTATGGCACCTACGTCCCTCTTTTTGGATGTACCACCGGACTGCAAAGCCTTGTCAGTGGCTAGCAAAGCTTCAAAGTTAGTGGCCATACCACTTTTGATACCTTCTTCGATCCTTTCCTCTAGTTTGATTATGTCAGAAAATTTTTGGCCTTCAATCAACATCAATCTTTCATAGTATTGTGGGTCATGAACTCGGACAAAAAACCTATTCATTCTTTCTTCCTCTAAGGCTGGCCTGGCCTTATCAGCTTCTAATCTCCACCAAGTAGCATACTCGCGAATTGTCTCTGTAGGTTTCTTCTTTAAGTTTTGTATGTAGAATACACCTGGCGCATTTTTCATGTTGAACCTGGACCTGTCCATTAAATCGGATGCCATACTTACCCAATTTGACCACTTCTTTAGGCCTTGGCTAATGTACCAAGATAGAGCATCCCCTTTCAAACTTCTCATAAAGAGCTTCATGTGAATCTTTCCATCTTTTCCTATTTCGACCAGCTTGTCGCAGTATGTTCTCAGGTCATATTGCAGTGGTGGTGAGGAGTGGGATGGTTTGGGACATTTTGTGGAGGTGTGAGATATCGAGTGACTTTTGGAGCAATAAGGGAAAATGGCAGATTCGCCAAATTCCATACTTGGTTAAGCTCTTCTTGAAACTTTAGTAACTTTTGTTCCATCTCAGAGGAATTCTCCTTAGAAGCCTGAACACCCTGAGTAACCTCTACCCGTTCCACTGAGTTTCCTTTCTGATGTTGGTTAAATCTTACATCTTTCCCTTGTTCCTGCTTCTAATAGGACTAGGAGGAGGAGTAGGTTTAGGGCCCTTGGATCTTGTGGAATATGATGATGCAAGAGATCATGAACTAACCTTTGGGGAGGGGAATAATCAAAAAGGTAGCAAGTTAGTAAGGATTATAAGAAAAGATGTTGCAATATTTAAATACGTAGTGCAAGAAATGTAAAGCGTGTCCTAATTTATGGGGGACCTCGTTGTGCCTGAGATAGGCCTAGCGACAAATAAATTTGGACAACTTAAAATATTAAATGCCTCATTTTATTGATAAGAAAATAAGATGAATCCCAAAAAAGATACTAAATAACATGGAATAAAATGTCATTAATGGCCATAGGCCTTATTACATTTGCAAAGGAAAAGAAACTCTTGCCTATTTGGTCCTAGAAGGACCATCCCAAGATTCGGCAATGTTGGCTCCTTCGTGCAGCTCTCCCAGCTTGCACAATCCTAGCAGCAAGTAGGCTCTGGCCAGACGTTCACCTTCATCTTCTTAAGCAACTTGGAAATCTTCGTCCCTACTCACAAACTTCTTTTCCAGCTTTATTATGCCCCGCTCCAAATAGATCAGTCACTTGTTGGCGCTAACACCCATATCCTTACATTCTCCAATTAACTTTTGATTAGCTCCTTGTATGTCATGGTGCTCATTTTTGCATTCCTGCATCCTCTTGCACATTTGGTTGTACTTTACCTATGCTTCAGCCATTTCATCAATGATCATGTGACCTCGAACAAACCCGGGTTGTCCTAACCCATTATGATCGTCTTCCAACTAGCTTGGATAGTATAGAGTATATCCAGCATGGTACCTGTCTAGCTCAATAGTATCTTTTCCCATGACAATTTTGCAGTGCTACATGTTTTGGGCTTGGCACTTGTAAGGGTTATCATCATCCTGAAAGTCGGCCCTGAAGTGACTCGTTTTGTCCAGCCTTGGTAAAACCTGCTTTCCTTCGGCCTGCCTCATGACTCGGAGAGGGAAATAAGGATAAGTTCCTCAATGAGTATAAGAAATGGTGCATCCCGAGATCGGACAATGAACTCCTCAGTAGGAACCATTCGAACATCCATTGCACTTGGTCCTCTTTCAGTTTTTCGAACAACTCTACCTATCCTTTAGCATCTTGCGGTTGAGCAAACATGTTAGGCATATAGTTCATTCTCCTTAGCTAACAGAAGGTGGTATGATCATCCCAGTCCCTATACAAGATCTCTTGTCGATATTCACCTTTTTTGAGATGTTTCCTGAGCCAGAGTTGGAGTAGTAAAATACAACACTCAAAGTGTTTGGCCCCTCGTTGACAGTTCCCCAGGGCTTGGTATATCTCCACAACGATCGTAGGTACTATGCTAAAAGGCTGCCCGCCAATTCCTCCCATTATGGCTTAGGTGACCGTGGCTAGTCTGGTATGAATCCTAGCATTCTTCATAGGAAATACAATCATCCACAAAAAGCAGAACATAAAGACGAAAGCTCTTCTCTGGATATACGTCAATGATGTTACGACGAATTTATCCAGGTAAGTGCGGTAGGAATTTCTATGGTCGTACCTCTCGTACAAATGGTCAAAGGGAATATAGGAATCCTTCAAGCAGGTCAAATTTGGGTTCTTCTTTAGTCCCATCATATTGAGTAAACCCCTACCCTTGCGATTTTCCGGCATAAGCAAACCCGGAGTCTCCCATGGGATACTAGCTAGCCCTCCTATTTCTTCCAACAAAAGGTGTCATTTCAAGGTCCCCAAAACTAAACACAGACCTGTCGCCATCCCAGAATATAGTTGCAACTATGATTTTGTTATCGGGTTGGATTTCTCGAAGAAAAGGAAAATTTCCCAAATACATATAGATAAGGGTTTGATCACTGGAGTGATGGTCTTCCTACCATCTTAGCAACCTTGGGTGGATGTTGGTTATCATGCCGAATCTGGGGACTTCGTGCCTCATTCTCTACAAAACAAAGTGTTAGGCCCTTATCCCAACCAGACTCTACTATTTAAATATCAATAATTGGCATAAGTTAGTTCTCCAAATAAATGCAGAGACGTTGTAATGTCCGTTTGGGTTCCAGCAAAACCCAATGGACTATGGACAAGACTATCTTAAAGAGTCATTATGTGGACGACATAATCGACTCAGACCATGATGAATGTACAATTTAATGGAGTAAGGTTTCTATGGGGCGCTAGACCGGTACCCTATAGCGGATAATTCAAGAGAGAAAGGCACGAGACAATCTACTACACCATTGATCAATTGATTTTACCGCAAATATTGATTTGCCAAATTTAGGGGGTGATAGTATCGCAAGGGCGCAACCACTCATTATAACCATTGCTATGGTATTTTGTTTGGCACGAGTGGGTATGATATTGAATATGCAATTACATGAATGAAACAAGTTGTCACGTATTTGCATGTTCATAAACTAATAATTAGAATAATTGCTTATAATTACAACAGTATTAAAGGAAAGCGGTAAAAGAAACCATTGAAGAAAAGAAACAAAGAGCCAAGTTAGTTTCGCACTAGAAGAGATATAAAGATATTAAATAAAGGTAAATAAAAAGCACTAATGTCACAAATATCATGAAATGGTAAAAGCCTAAACATATCCCAAGCAGAGTCGTCATGATGTCACGCCCCCGTTTTCTTAGGCGAAATCGGGTTTATGACATTTTTGGAAGACAACTCGTTCCCTTTTGGGAATTGGGTTTGTGAATTTGAAGAGTGGCCACCTAATGATTAAGTTCATTAGGACACTAAAAAGGGTTTGAATTTGAAGCCAGAGTTTGGGTAAGGGCTAGAAATTATCTCAAGGGAAAGGTGTTATGCATCCCTCAAGATCCACTAGTGTGGTTCCTGGCCATGTTATAATTGTGACTTCACATAATCAAGTAAGAAATTAAGGGGCTCAAATAGAAAGAGTGTTCATGCAACATTTCAAATAAGTTGAAACTTAAGGAAAGGTAAGCAGGGCAGAAATTTTATGAAAGATTAAGACAATGCGAAAAAATATATGAACGCAAGTAAAAGGGAGGAAGGGTCACATGTTTAAAATTAATATGGATCACATCAATACAATACCCAGTAATTACTCCTCAGAAGAGGGGCTACATGAGGTATTAGTGCACCGGTCATCATATCCATATCTACCCTTCCCACCCTGTTAGCGTATTAAAGCATGGAATGGTATCGTTACCTACTACGTGCTATTACCCGTCCCGATCCTATCAGTCTCGGAGACGTTAGGACTACTAATCCTAAAAGGGTAGGGAGTTGTTGCCTTTTTTAGAGTTTAAAAGGATAAAAGTCTAAGGCGACAAGTAAGAACATGTAACAGTTAGGGAAAAAGCAAATAGTAGTTAAGGCTCAAATAGGCCTCCTCACTTAAGGAGCAAATTATATAGCATGACTTCAAGTACTAGTTATGGTCTAAATTAACTTTAAAGGCATAGGATAGGCTAATTCATCATATATTCCTCATATGAGGATTCTGAATTAGCCTTTTCTGGATGTAGTTATCAAAAATTTACACATTTAACTAATTACCTGATAGTTTGCCTAAATGAGACCAATAGGCATAACATCTAATCGAGCGTACTGATTTTAAGGGAAAAAAGGGTTGCTGGTTATATCAACAAAAAATCTGTAGATTTTAACGACCTTATGACTAATTTTAGACTCATAGATGAAATAGACGAAGTTTGTTCAATTGATTACTCATATAGGCATGATTTCTAAGCGTTATTGATTTTAAACAATTACATAAATGCAAGAGTCCTATAGCCATGGTGTCTAGAACGAGGTTGATTATTATTAAACCTATGATTATTTGCCTAATGACATGTATATGCAGAAGCATAGAGAACCTACGATCATGATTTCTATATGTAGAACTTATAGGAATAATTTCTAAAATGCAGAAGTACAGAAGTGCAGAAAACTTATAGGTATAATTTCTAAAATGCAAAAGTTCATAACTTATAAGCATAATTTCTACGATGCAGAAATGCAAAAGTGCAGAAAACTTATAGGCATGAGTCTAAAATACAGAAATGCAGAAATTATAAATAACCTATAGGCAAGTTTTCTACCATTTGCATGCATTCATCCTCATCCCTTTCCATTAGCCATCCCCAATAGTTATTACAAATTATTACAGACCCAAATGGATCAGAAAAGTAAAATTACATCAGAAGTTCCAGCTACATCCAAACAGACTAACTCAAGCTTAAAGTCCAACAATATGAGATAAACCAACTTACAGTATCAGATTTCCAAAATCCTTTCTTATATTTGGGATGTGTCAATATTCCCAAGAGTCTCAAAGGGAATCCGTGTAGTGCTTGCACCCAAACACATTGCAGAACTAAGATCATAGTGTAGTGTGGAAATGCCAGACCTCAGATGTCCATGTTTAGAGGGAACTAAAGGTCCCAAAGGAAGGCTCATTAGACAGGGGGCAGAACATATGAGTCTAAGAAAAAGTGTAAGTGCACAGAGAGGAATCAGTGAGAGCCTTGGCAGTCTAGTGGTCATGCCCACCAATTGGGTTGCTGGCACACCCCTGACCATCCTATTAGCCAAACTTAGAAGTAAGGATCCATTCTGGATCAAGTTATAGTTTGTGCAGTAATTAGGATACTGCTAGGCGAAAAACCATAACTCAAGCACATAGAAATGAATAAGGGTAGGGATTCACAATGGAAAAGATGCAAGGAAAGAACATAATTAGCATAAATCACTGAACAAGAGCAGAAAAGTAAACAAGAATGCTGAAACTACAAAGTAAACACATAGAGGTGAGACAGAAAATTAAATAAAAAACATACCAGTTTCAGGGAAAACAAGTAAGAAAACAATATTCTTGAGAAAGCCAAGTTGCAAACAAAGCTATTCCAAAAGATCTCAAGCAAAGCAGAGTGTTGAATTCAAAACAGTATTGCAAGTACTAAATTGGAAGACTAGTAGTGAAGGTGGTGTGAAGATGAAAATTGTAACGTATAAGTTTGCAATTCTAAGGCGTCTAGATCTCGAAGTGTGGATGTGAAAGTATTAAATTGGAAGTGTGTTAAAAATGCATAAGCACAGTCCCTTTTATATTACAAAGAAAACCAGTAAGAAAGGTAAGGAAATATCGTTGAAATCAATCTCCCTTTGGTTAAGGTATTCTGATTCCAACGGGTAAAAACCAGTTAAGGAAAGAAAATTTGATTAAAACCTTTCAGAGCACCACAGAAGGGGTAAATACACAGAACTTATTTAAGGAAAGCAATCAATAGTACACGATTTGTGCCTAATATAGCAAGGGAACTAATCAAACATCCATAACCAAATATACAAGTTCAATTTGAATGAACCAATTCAAGAAAGGTAAATGATGTTCAATCGAAGAAAAAAATCAGTGACAAATCATTAACCTTATTAAAGGGATTTCAAAATCAATCACTTAGTTGGTGAAAACCTTTTTGAAAGCTGAATTTTCTCATATATATAAATAGCACAGATCAAATAAAAAGAGTCGTTAGGTTACTTAGAAAAAGATTTTAACATTGAAAGCCTCAGAATCACAAGTAAAAGGGATTGCAAGTTCAACTACATACTCATAATGGTCTGAAAGCCTAAGTTCCCAAAGTGGAACCCTAATACCATTTACCCAAAGAAAAACCCCCAAATCCTTGGGTTTCAAATTGAGCCAGACAATAGAGGTGAGAAAACAGTTCATTGAAAGAGGCTTAGAAGTCTCTTTCAGAGACAAACATACACAAGCAAGTTCAGAAGAAAGATATGATACGAGTTTTTAAAGAACACTTGAGAAAAAGATGCTTAGTAGAAACACGAACAAAGTTTAGTAAAGTGAAAAAAAATCACAGGAGTCAACAATAAACACATATAGAAAAGAGTAAGGAAAACAACACCAATTAATATGCGAGCATAGGAATAACAACAAAAGATAGAAAAGTCTTGCATAATAGAAAAGAAACAAGAGAGCAAACTTATGCGTAATAAAAGGGAAACCTACAAGAACAAAACAAACGTAAACGTAGAACAGGAAGAATCAAAAAAATATTTGAAGAAAACTTTTTAGAAACCCTAAATCGAAAGTGAACGGTTTTTTTAAAAATGAAATTTTGGGAACACCTTTAAAAAGTCAAGTAAAGCCAAGCATGGCATATATCTAAGAAAGATAAGCAAGTACAGAACCTCAGATGGCTTAGAGTTGCAGAGAAAACCCTAGAATGAGAAAGGTCTTGAGGAAAGTCGGAACCTGAGTCGAAAAGATTCATATTGCTTGAACATGCGGGAATAACGGCCGGAGAGGCCATAGAACTGCATATCTGAGAAAGATCTAAAGAGAACCATTGAATTCTGGCTTCAGAACCTCGAGTAGCTTAGGTTTAATGCTGAGAGAAAGTAAGTACAAGCCATCCATGGCCTGGAATGCCATAGATTCCGGTTGAATCATGGTGGAATGAGGTGGGAATCGATTAGGGTTTCGAAGAGGCTAGAGAGAGTTTGAGAGATGGAGTAGGTTCAAAGGCAGCGTTTCTAATAGAATGAATTAGGTTTAGGTGGGCTTGAAAATTAAAAAGAAAAGAAAGAATCACGGCCATTGATCAAAATGATCAACGGCCAGGATCAAAAGAGAACTGGCTGGGTTTTAAAATTGGGTCTTGGGCTAGTATAAAATTGGAATTGGGTTAGTTTTAATTTGGGCAGAATTGGGGGTCAAATTGAGGCTAAAATTGAAAGGAAATTAGGAAGTAATTGAGAATGAAATGGGCTAAATGTTAAATAGCCAATTTTCCCCTTTTTATTTTATAAAAATAATAATTTTAAAAGTGAATTAAAAATATTGATCAAAAAAATATTATATAAATATTGATCTAAAAATTCTTGAAATAATTATATAATTGTAAAATTATGTTAATAGTAAAATAAGTTAATTGCAATTATATACAATTGTGGCTTTAAGAATACCAAATAAATTTATAAAAATATACTAAATTACCTTAATTACATTTTAGTGTAAATATAAGAAAATAAATAAATTATTCACCAAAATGATAATTTTGAGAATAATTAATGGATTTGTACCGCTAAGAATAAATAATAAATTGATTTTAAAATCCTTAAAAATAAAAAATAAAAAACCAAAATTCTTGGGCATGCTTATATAGGTATGCACATACTATTTTAAAAGTATTTTGCATAAAAAATACATAGATAAAAATTGGGTATTAATAATGATAAGTGATACTCTTATAACACTAATTAAGGCATAGTACAAATAATTAATTCTAATCTCGTCTAACCCATATAGAGCTACCTCAGGTAGATTTTAAGAGTTCCTAACACCTTCTTTTTAGAAGAATAAGAACCGTTATCTATGATCTCACTGGTTAGTAAGCCAACAAAGAATGCAACATTAGGCAATTAATTTCAAATCTAGTCTAAGTCATATGGAGCTACCTCAACTACATTTTAAGAGTGCCTAATACATTTTCCTTAGAAGAACAACAACCATAACCTATGATCTCATCGGTTAGTTGACTAATAAAAAATACAATATTTAACAATTAAATAGATACTCTGGTATACCTTCAAATATTAAACGGTGACTCTTTTTTTATCAATAGGAGTAAAATTATAAATTGAATCTATTTTTTACTAGTGCAAAATCGAGTACAATACCAACTAATCTCAGGAAAAAATATGAAATCTAAAAATTTCTTGCCAAATTTTGGCGTATATCAAGGCAAAACATATAAAAGAACACAAAATTTAACCAAGTTTGGAACATGAAGAAAACAAAGCAACATAAAGGGACATGACTTAACTTTGGTCCACATAGCTCACCATAATCTTTTTTGTGTTCCCATCTAACTCGGTTTTCTAACAAATAAAACACACTCATTTACACCTGAAAACTTCTAAAAAGCAAATTTAAAAAATTTAGAATTCGTTTGATTGTCTATTTCTTTTTCCCCTTCCATTCTTTCTTAATTTTTATCTCTAATTCATTTTGTCTTATTTTCTTGATCTCTAATTCATTTGGTCTTATTTTCTTGATCTCTAATTCATTTTGTCTTATTTTTCTTGATCTCTAGCAAATAGAATGTATGTTATATATGCATAAACATGTTAAACTTACTTTGAGAAATGTTAAAAAAACAAATGGAAGATGATGAAATTTGAAGTGTAGATAAGTGATCTTTCTAAAATTAATACTATAACATAACAACAACAACAACAACTAACCAGTATACTCCCACCAGGTGGGGTCTGGGGAGGGTAATATGTAGACGAGCCTTACCCCTGCCCGAAAGGGCAGAGAGGCTGCTTCCAATCGACCCTCGGCGAGTAGAGTAAAAATGGGAAAGCTGCATTAAGAAACAGAGATAAAATTAGAAACACAAGCAAGACAAAATCAAATAATAAAGCATAGGTACTCCCACAAAAGTAACGTAAATAGTTATGAAAACATAAGCAACATAAATACAGTCGCATGCAGTAATATCAAGCAGGAACTACCATACTAAAACACTAATCACCTATGAGCCCCTAACCTACAATCTTGATTCTAGACCTCCAGACTCCATTATGACATAATGAAAATAATGAAAATAAAATTGTAAAAGTATCTTTATCATTTGGTTGCTATTTTAAAACAAAAATAAATAATACAAGAATGGCAGAGATGCTCAGAGGCACAAAGAAAAAAGCAAAATCGTACAATAGAGATGTATACAAACCTAGTTGCAACTCTATCAATCCATCAATGTAGTCCTTGATCAGTCTCTTCAGTTGCTCACAATTTCAAATTACTTTTTTTTTTTTTTTTTTGGTTTTGAAGATTACTTCATAATAACTAGTCAAAACATTATAGGGAGCTTTGCCTGAGGCATTGATACAAGGAGCGTAGGAGTGAAGTGAAGTTAAATGATGCGTAAGTGCCATTTGCAAGCTACGTAGCAATGCCACGTTCATTATTGATAAAACTGGTAGATGAATAACCCACATAATTTTTCAAATTAGTTGAGCAATTCCACAGATTATATTTATTTTGCAGAGTTATTGTAGGAAATTGAAGAGAACATGCATCATTATCATAATAAATATTATTTATTAAATTGAATTATTCATTTGCTTGATTATATTGCTAGCTTCACGTTATGAGAGAAAAGAAAGAAAGTTTGGTTAATGCACAGGATTTTGACGGAATAATGGGGTGATACATCAATTAATTTTGTATAAATTAAATGCCTTAGATACATGTATCAAGAAAATTTGAAATTCCATGAATAACCTTGTAACTTCCGTATATTGTATACTAAATTGAAGGTATTATTTAATTTTATAAGTATATAAGTTCTATTAGTTTTTAATGGACATTTAGGTAATTCAATTTTCTACTTAGGATCTTCCCACCTCTAGTATAATATGATGCTTTGAAACCTTCGAGAAAGGATGTGTCACGATCTCAATTTTCCTATGTAGAATATCGTAATGGCACCTAGTTTTGAAGACTAGATAAGCCTAACAAGTACAGGAATGACTGAAATGTTAAGCTAAATGTCAATAATTGTATTAAATAAAATTTACAACTCAAAGTATAAACAACTCTCAAAATCCGGTAGATATAAGTAACAAACTCTAAAGAGAAGTACAAAATATCTCTATACATCGTAGTCTAATGAGGATAAACAAACAACATAGTAAGGACAGAGGGGGATTCTGAGGTCTGCTGATGATGGCAGATATACCTTGAAGTCTCTGAGTACGGACTAGCTCAATGATATTTGGCGTGGTAGGAAGTACCTGGATATGCACAAAAATATGTGATGAAGTGTAATATGAGTATACACAATAATACCAAATAACTATACTAACCGCGGTAAACTAATGACGAAGTCAGTTCACGACCCTACTAGAGACAATAAGAATCAAGGCAGAAGATATCATAATATAATGAAATGATAGAGAAGTAAAACAATGACAATTTAAGAAAGGTAACAGCACGGAGTCAAATAAAGACAAATACAATATGAAAGAAAAGCAAAAATCTTATAAGTTAAGGAAAGGCAACAACAACCAATACAACAAATAGTGGAAATCAACAGGTGCACTCCTGAGAAATAGCCTCGTAGTTTCAAAAGTAAATATCTCACAATCTTTCCTTATATTACAGTGGGAGCCTTTATATTTTATTTTGAAAAATTATTTTTCCGAAATTACATCCTGCGTTTTTCCCCACCTTATCACACCGTATAACTTCTAGTAATTGTAATACTATCCACGCATTTCAATCCCGCATTATCTCACCGCATGCATTTCAATGTCTAAACATTATACCACCGCATGTGGATCAATAATAATAATGGCACGACAAAAACCTCGTACAAACAATAACAACCGTACGGCAGAGACCTCATGCAGTGATAACAGGTGCATAGCAGAAACCTCGTGCAACAACCAAACAATCACCTCAACAGTAAACACCAAACCAAAGCATAACAACTGAACAATGATATTTCAAGAATAGCTCAAATAAAGAATCTCATAGCTAAATAAGGAATATGGAACCAAGAAAGCAGGTAATTCAGCTAAGCATGTAGTACAAGTTGCAAATAAGAGATAAGACAAGTACACAACTGAAATTAGGCTAAACATGATGATTATATATGCTAAAGTAACTCATGTAAGACATAAAAAGGAAACTACCTAGATAAAACTAGAATTTCAACATTTATCATGTGTACGCACTCGTCACCTCGCGTGCATTGCCCTCACACATCACAAATTATAACAACAATACCAAATCCTAAAAGAGATTCCCCCCTCCCTCCCCCCTCCCCCATGGTTAGAAAAGTCACTTACCTCAAACCTCGCTCAATCAATTAGTAAGTAGGCCTTCCCTCGATATCCGACTTCGAACGGCTCAAATCCAGCTAAAAATAATTACATACTATGAATATAACTATGGAAAACTAATCTAAATAGTGAAATTATGATTTTAGAAAGAATTAGAATAATCGCCCCAAAATGTCAACCTGGAACCATGTCTTGGAACCCGACCAAAATTACAAAAACCAAACACCCCTTTGATATCGAGTCCAACTATACAAGAATAATCGAAATCCGGCCTCATTTGGCCTTTTAAAGTCCACAAATTCGGTCTATGAACTTTACAGTTTTGCCCCAAATTTTAAACCCAAATGCTTAATTAGGCAAAGAAATCACAGATACATTAGCGAAAATTAATCAAAAACTAGTTAGGAATTGATACCCCCATCAATCCCTCTAAAAATCTCTCAAATTATCACTGAAATCTAAGCTCTCAAGTCCAATTGTTGAAAAATGACATAAACTCTTGATTTTGGGATTTTAATTAGCTGCCCAGGTAGTCCTTCTTCATGAATGCGGAAGTTGCCTCGCGTTCGCGAATCATAAATGTATGACTACCAAAAAATCCTCTTACAGGAACGCAAGGGCCCACTCACGAACATGATGACTATTTCCCTCCGCGAGCACAGAGCCTCACTCGCAAACATGTTGGATAACACGTGAGGTCCACCCAGCCTTCCTCCTTCTTCGAGAACGCATAGCCCTCAATTCAAACGTCAAGCGCAAATCTCTCCAGCCTCCCAGGTGCCTTTCGCGAACGCAAAGAAGGAAACCAGGCACCAGTTAATTCAGCAGCTACAACAATTCTTCGATGTTTCGAAAAATGTGCCGAATATGGTCTGAATCACCCCAGAGGCCCCTAGGACCTCACCCAATAATGCCAACAAATTCTAAAACATCAAATGAACTTAGTCGAGCCTTCAAATCACATCAAACAGTTCTAACGCTATGAATCGCACCCCAATTAAAGCTCAATGAACTTATAGACTTCTAACTTCCACATCAGATGCCGAAACCTATCAAATTATGTTGGTTAAATTTTGCAATCAAGTCACATTTTATATTACGGACCTATTCCAGGTTCTATAATCGGAAAAGGACCCCGATATCATAAAGTCCACACCCGATCAAAGTTACCAAAAATCTTCCGAATTTCCAATTTTTGCCAATTAACGTCGAAATGACATGTGAGCCTCCAAATCAATATCGTGACATGCTCCTAAGACAAAAATCACCATATAGAGCTAATGTAACCGATGAAACTCCATTCCGTATTTTTCTCCACCCAAGTCAACCTACGATAAACTCTTACAACTTAAACTTCAAACTTAGGGACTATGTGTCCCATTCGACTTCGAAACTCACCCTAACCCAACACTAAGCACCCCGGAAAGTCAAGTAATGACAAAATAAAATAGAGGAAGCAATAAATAGGGGATTGGGGTCCTACTCTCAAAACGAACGGTCGGGTAATTAAATCCTCCCCCCCCCCTCCCCCGTAAAACAAATATTCGTCCTCGAATGAGTATAGAGATATACCATATGTGGTGAAAAGATGAGGATAATAGCTACACATATCATGTTCGGTCGCCCAAGTTTCCTCCTCGACTGGATGACCCATCCACTAAACCTTCACTGCTACGATGTTTTAGGACCTCAACTTTCTAACCTGCCTGTCCAATATTGCCACCGGCTCCTTAACATATGATAAATCCTTGTCCAACTGAACTGAACTGAAGTCTAGCACATGAGACGGATTGACGTGATACTTCCAGAGCATAGGAATATGGAATAATAGATGAACTACAGCTAGACTAGGTTGTAGTGTATGTCTGTAAGCCACCTCTGCAATCATCTCAAGAATCGCAAAAGGCCCTATATACCTGGGGCTCAACTTGCCCTTCTTTTCGAACCACATAACACATTTCATGGGAGAAAATTAGAGCAAGACCCTCTCCCCAACCATGAACGCAACATCGTGAATCTTTTGATAAGCATAACTATTCTGTCTCAATTGGGCTATACGAAGTCGATCCTAAATCAATTTAACCTTTTCCAAAACATCCTTAATAAAGTGTGTACCCAATTGTCTAGCCTCACCTGGCTCGAACCAACCTATTGGATACTGACACGGTCTACTATACAAAGACTAATATGGGGGCATCTGAATGATCAACAAGTAGTTGTTATTTTAGTCAAACTCCGCAAGTGGCAAGAACTAGTCCAAATAACCCCAAAAACTCCATCACATATGCATGAAGCAAATCCTCCTATCTAAATAGAGCGCTCGTACCTAACTCCACCTTAGTACCTAACTCATATTGTACTACCCTTCATATCTATGATGTAAACTACGTATTCCGATCAGAGATGATGGATATCAGCACGCCATGAATCATGAAAATCTTGTGGACATAAAATTGAGCTAGTTGTTTAGAAGAATAAGTAGTCACCACTCGAATGAAATGAGATGACTTGGCCAACCTATCCGCAATCACCCAAACTTCACCAAACTTCCTTTGAGTTCGTGGGAGCCCAACAATAAATTCCATAGAGAGATCCATTCCCATTTCAACTTTGAAATATCTAGCTTCTAAAGCAATCCACCTGGCCGCTGATGCTCATAATTCATATGTTGATAGTTTAGGTACTACGCTAAATACTCCACTATGTCCTTTTTCATTCTCTACCACCAAAAATGTTGCCTCAAGTCTTGATACATCTTCATAGCACCCTGGATGAATGTAGTACCAAAAACTGTGAGACTCTTGGATAATCAACTCACCCCCACTATCTACATTACGCACACATAGTATTCCATGCATCCTCAATGCACCGTCATCTCCAATACTGACCTCCTTAGTATCACCACGTTAAACTGTATCCTTAAAGACAAGCAGATATGGGTCATTGTACTAGTGTTCCCTGATACGATCATAAAGATAAGACTAAGAAATCATACAAGGCAAAACTCGGCTCAGCTCAAAAATATCCAGTCTAACAAAATGGTTGTACAAGGCTTGAACATCCAATGTCAATGGCCTCTCTTCTGTTGGTAGATATGCTAGAGTAGCCAAAATCTCCTCCCTATGAGTCAGAGCATTGACCACAACATTGGCCTTCCCGGGATTGTATAGAATAGTGATATCATAGTCCTTAAGAGACTCTAACTACCTCCGCTCATGCAAGTTAAGATCATTCTATTTGAACAAATACTGCAGATTTCGGCGATCGGTGTAGATCTCATAAGGGACACTGTACAAATTGTGCTGCCGAATCTTCAAGACATGAACAATAGCTGATAACTCAAGGTCATGGATAGGATAGTTCTTCTAATGCACCTTAAGCTGACTAGCCGCATAGGCAATCACCCTATTGTACTGCATCAAGATCGCACAAAAAAAATACACTATGTATCATAGTATAAGACCTCGAATCTGTAGGCAATACTAATACTACGTCTGTATTCAAAGTAGTCTTGAGATTTTGAAAGCTCCACTCACACTCATCTATCCACTTGAACGGAAAACCCTTCTAGGTTAATCTAGTCATAGGTGCTGCAATAGATGAGAAACCCTCTACGAGTTGATGGTAATACCCCTGCCAACAAAAGGTAACAACTAGATCTCCATAGTTGAGGACGGCTTGGGCTAACTCTGTACTGCTTCTATCTTCTTCAGATCTATCTTGATCCCCTCACTTAATAATACATGACCGCAAAATGCAATTGAATCTAGCCAGAATTCACATTTTGAAATTTTTGCATATAACTTCTTTTCTCAATGTCTCAAGCATGGTCTTCAAGGGTTGCTCAGGATCCTCCCAACTCTGGAGTACAACAGAATGTCGTCAATAAACACAATGGCGAATGAGTTAAGATAGGAATAGAATACACTGTGCATCAAGTGCATGAATGTTGCGTGGGTATTGGTCAGCCTAAATGATATCACAAGGAACTCGTAGTAACCATACCGATTCATGAAGGAAGTCTTCGGGATATCTGGATCTCGAATCTTCAATTGTTGATAGCCTGAATGCAAGTCAATCTTGGAAAACACTCTAGAACCCTGTAATTGATCAAATATATCATCAATACATGGCAATGGATATCTATTATTCATTGTAACCTTGTTCAACTGGTGATAATCAATACACATAAGCATTGAATCATCCTTCTTCTCTACAAACAAGGTTGGGGAACCCAAAGGCGACACACTAGCTGAATTAAGCCCTTATCCAACAACTCCTCCTTTAACTCTTTCAACTCTGTGGGCCATATGATATAGAGGAATAGAGATAGGCTGAGTTCCCAGTGATAAATCAATACCAAAGTCGATATCTCTGTTAGGCACCATGCTCGGAAGATCCGCCCAGAATACATCTGGATAATCCCTTACTATTGAAACTGACTCGATGGTAGGAGTATCACCATTAACATCCCTCACATATGCGAGATACGCATCACACCCCTTCTTAACCATCCTCTGAGCCTTTTGAAATGAACCAACCCTTCTAAGAATATAATCTAAGGTACCTCTCTAATCTAGGCGTGCTAATCCTGACATGGCCATCATAACGGTCTTAGCGTGACAATCAAAAATAACATGATGATGCGACAATGTCCATGCCAAAAAATAACATCAAAACCTACCATACTGAGTAACATAAATCAACTCTAGTCTCAAAACCACTAAGAACAACCAAACATGACTGACGCACATGGTCAATAACAATAGAATCTCCTATGAGTGTATAAAGATAGACAGAAGAAATCAAAGAATCACAAGATACACCCAAATACGGAGCAAAAAAAAGATTACACATAGGAATAAGTGGAGCCTAGATCAAATAAGACTGATGCATCTCTATGACATACCGGAAATATACCTATGATGATAGAGTCGGATGCAGCTGCCTCTGTCCTAGCTGAAAGATCGTAGTATCTAGCTTGGCCTCTCCCTCTAGTGTTACCTCTAGTTGCTTGACCTCCATGTCTAGATGGTTGTGTAGGTGGAGGGGCAACTGGTGTTGCGAAGCCTGAGGACCCGATGGAATGCACGAAGCCTGAGAAGCCTATGGAGGTGCACCTCTCTTGTGTTTGGGGAAATCCCTTACCACGTGATGAGTTTCACCATGCTCAAAACAAGCTCTCGCATGACATGGCTTCTATGGCTGGCTCGAGAATGATTGGGTGGACCGACCATACAAAGAACCACGTGCACGACGTGTACTTGATAATGGCGATGCATAATAGTGAACCAGAGGAATAGGAGTGTCTGGAATACAATTGAAAGTTGGAAGTGTTAACTTAACAGGGAGACTCACATAGCCTCTACCATGACGAGCTAAAACTAGGGCACGGGTACCATTGTATATGCTAGAATTTTGAGACCTCTTTACCTTCATCTCCTCTCTCTCCCGAGTAAACATACAGTCCAATCTAATAGCAATCCCACTACCTATTGGTATGCGATGTACATCTCACACTCTTAGGCCATACTTATCGGATACTAGGGTAGCCCCTTGATAAATCGACAAACCTTGTCTTGAGTAGTAGTAACAAAGGCTGGCACATGCCTAGCCAAATCACTAAACTTGACAGCAAACTACGACACCGTCATAGAACACTAACGGAACTGCACTCTATGTGCTATGAACCTCTAAGATTGTGGGGAACATACTCCCTCAAGAACATATCTGAGAACTCAGTCCATGTGAGTGAAGCTACCTCGCCACCACTAATGAGCTGGTCATCTAAGCTGGAACATAGTGAAAGAAACCCCACTAGACTTCTAAACACCCATAGTGTGGAGGATATGGTGGCACTCCTCAAGATAAACCTAGGCATCCTCTGATGCCAAGCTGCTGAAATAGAAGGGTCGTACTTCTTATACCTCTCGAAACTGAGTTGCTCCTCCATAGAAACGAATGCCCTAGCCTTGGGCCAAACTAGGGCTACCGATTGCACTAGTATGACCTCTAGAACATGGTTGACCTGAACCCTCTACTCTAGGGTACGTGCGGCAGGAGTTCTTACTCCTTCTCTAGTCTAATATGTGGCAGGATAAAGTAGTATCAACCATTCTTGATCCAAAGTACTCAACATGCTTAGAAATTGGGCGAGGGGCTCCTAGATAGTTGGAGCATTGATTGGTATCTCAGGTGCCTACGCTCCGTCTAGAGCTATTGGTGGCTCCTCCATAGCAGCTCAAGCAGGTGCTCTGGCGGCACCCTGTGGACGTCCTCAGGCTCTACTCTGGCCCCGGCCCCAGCCTCTCGCGGCTCTAGCAGTAGGGTTGGGTGTGTATATATCTGATCCAGTTGTACGTGTCCTCACCATCTATGAAAGAATAGAAAGAAAGAAGTTTAGAGTCCTGAAGTGAACAACTGCACACGACAAAGGGTTAAAGAAGTGACACTTTTTCTAATAGTATCGTAGCCTCCCGAAGATAAGTACAGAGGTCTCTGTACCGATCTGTGAGACTCCACTAAATCAACAAATGACTCATAACACCTATGAACCTAGAGCTCTAATACTAACTTGCCATGATCTAAATTTTCCTCTGTGATGTTATAGCGGTACCTAGTCACTAAAACTAGGGATAATTAGAAACAAGGAAGAATAAAAGATAATATCATGAAATGACAGAGAAGTAAAACAATGAGAATTTACGAAAGGTAATAACATAGAGTCAAAGAAAGACAAATACAACATGAAAGGAAAGGATAATATAATGAAATGACAGAGAAGTGAAACTACGAGAATTTACAGAAGATAATAATACGGAGTCAAAGAAAGAAAAATACAACATGAAAGAAAAGAAAAAATCTTACAAGTTATGGAAAGGCAACAACAACCAATACAACAAATAGAAAAAGTCAACAAGGGCACTCCTGAGGTACCACCTCGTAGTCCCAAAAGTAAATATCTCGCAATATTTCCATATATTATCGCGGGAGCCTTTATATTAATTTTGAAAAATTATTTTCCATAATAGAATCTTGTGTTTTAGCCCAGCTTATCACACCGCATGCCTTATGGTAGTTCCCTTACTAGTCATGTATTTTAATCCCTCTTTATCTCTTTGCATGCATTTCAACACCCAGATCATGTACTACTATATGCGTATCAATAATCACAACAGCACAGCATATACCTCGTGCAAACAACAATAGATACACGGTAAAAACCTTGTGCAACAATAACAATCAAACAATAGAAACCTCCTGCAACAAACCAAACAATCATCTCAACAATAATCACGGAACTAAAGCATAAAAACTGAACAATGATATTTCAAGGATAGCAATTTCATGTCAAGAATCCCTTAGTTATGTAAGAAATATGGAATCAAGAAAGCAAGTAATTCAACTAAGAATGTAGTAGAAGTTGCAAATAAGAGATAAGACAATTAGACAATCAAATTAGGCTAAACATAATGACTATACATGCTAAAGTAAATTAGTCAAGGCATAAAAACGAAACCACTTAGATAAAAAAAATTCAACATTTCTGTTGTGTACGAACTCATCACCTCACGTATACGGCCCTCACCTATCACAAATTGTCACAACAATCAAATTCTAAGGGGAAGTTTCTCCACACAAGGTTAGGCAAGTGACTTACCTCATACCTCGCTCGATCAATCAATAAGAAGGCCTTCCCTCCATTTCTGACAACGAACTTCTCAAATCTAGCCAAAAATAATTACATACTATGAATATAACTATTGGAAACTAATCTAATTAGTAAAATTATTATTTTAGAAAGAATTAGAAAATCGCCGCAAAAAGTTGACCTGCACTCACGTCTCGGAACAGGACAAAAATTACAAAAACTAAACTCCCATTCGATATCGAGGTCATGAATTATCCAAATCGAACATGATTTGGCATTTCAAAACCCAAAAATTTAGTCTAAGAACTTTACGGTTCTTCCCCAAATATTCAACCCAAATCCTTAATTAGGTAAGGAAATCAAAAATAGATTAGCAGAAATTAATCAAAAACGATTTAGGAATTCATACCCCTAACATTCCCTCTAAACAATCTCTCAAAGTATTGCCTAAGTTCGAGCTCTCAAGTCCAAATGGTGAAAAATGACATAAACCTTTGATTTTGGAATTTCAATCTGCTGCCAAGATAACCCTTCCTCACGAACACGAAAGTTACGTCGCATTCGTGAAGCACAAAATAATAGTGCCTAAAATCCTCTTACGGTAAAATGAGGGCCTACTCGTGAACGCGATGACTACTACATCCAGGCCTCCACAAACATGAAGCCTCACTCGCGAATGCATAGGCTAACTCAAGAGGTCCACCTAGCCTTCCTCATTCTTCGTGAACGTGTGGCCCTCAATGCCAATGCAAAGAGCAGATATCTTTAACCTCCTAGGTACCCTTCGTGCGCGAGACCTCTCTCTCAAAATGTTAACAAGGAAACCAGACAACAGTTTGTTTAGCAGCTACACCAATTCTTTTAAGTATCAAAATGTGCCGAACAAGGTCTGAATCACCCCCAGCCCTCCAAACCTCAACCAATTATACCAACAAGTCCTAAATATCACACAAACTTATTCAAGCCTTCAAATCACATCAAATAACACTAAAACCACAAATCGCACCCAATTCAATCTTAATTAACTTATATACTTCTAACTTCTACATCTGATGTCGAAACTTATCAAATCAATTCTGATTGACCTTAAAATTTTCAAACAAGTAATATTTAACATTTTGGACCTACTCCAGCTTCATGAATCAGGGTCCGACCCCAATATTAAAAAGTCCATTCGTGGTAAAACTTTCCAAAAATCTTCTAACTTTCCAACTTTTGCCAATTAATGCCAAAATAACCTACAGACCTCAAAATCATCATCCGGATACGCCCAGAAAACCAAAAATCGCCATACAGAGCTATTAAAATCGACAAAACTCCATTCCAGAGTTGTATTCACATAAGTCAACCTACGGTCAAATCTTACAACTTAAACATCAAACTTAGGGACTATGTGCCCCATTCCACTTCGAAACTCACTCGAACACGGCACCAAGTACCCTCACAAGTCAACTAACCCCAAAATGAGATAGATGAAGCAGTAATACGAGATCGAGGCTCATACTCTCAAAACGAGCAGTCTAGTTGTTATAGGATGGCTAGATGGGTGTAAGAAAATCATAGAATTTGATGGTTGTTTTCTAAAAGCAGGTTGTGGAGGTCAATTTTTTGCTTGGGAAGTTATTGATGAAGAAACAAAACATAGTTTGAGCTTGTTCTTAGGATATTTTATTGATGACTTAAATTGGGCATTGGTGAAGCTTACTGCAATGTCAGATTTGCAAAAGGTAATCTTTCAACTTTTCACACTTCTAAATTTTATATTCTTCATTGATTATATTCTTCTAAATTTTTTGTTCTTCTAAACACTTTATTTTGTAGGGACTTGTTCCTGCCATATTGCCATTATTTCTAAATATATAGAAAGAATGTGTCCTAGGAACATTTAAAGTAACTAGCATGTCAAATGGAGAGGAGGGGCCAGAAAAATGCAGTTCTAGAGATGTTCAAAAACTAGCTTTGAACTCAAACTTAAAAAAGGAGCTGGAGACATGGGATAAGTTTGTTACATTATGAAAAGAAAACATGGTGTAGAGGGTATATTTTAAAACTCATGCCAAATGTGATATTACTGAGAATAACATGAGTGAGAACTCCAAATTTTTGATTTTAGCTGCTATGCATAACTCTATTATCACTTTGTTAGAGGAAAATAGGCGTAAACTAAATTAGTTTTGGAGAACTTAGGAAATATTTCTTCAACTATCAGTTCCTTAAAATTCTATTAAAGGGTTAATAAAAATTGCATAATAAAGAAGTGAGAAAAATTCTTCCTTCTCACTAAAAAAAGTACTAATCCCTACAAAGCTTCAAATAATTTAAGAAATTATCACTATGCAACTTCCATGCTCCTCTCATCTAATCTATTCAAAACCACCGGATATTGTTAGAACACAATACAATATGGTATCTTCCCCATTTATCCCAAGTTACAATCAAAAATTAATAGATGGAATGCATGGAGATCAAATCAACATGATCATTCATTCTAATCCTGAAGGAAAATCGGTATCACATAATGAAGGGAATGCAGATCAATCCACTCACTCAGATCCGGAACAAAAATAAAAAGTCCAATTATCTCCAGAAGACCTCCAAAAAATATATTATCCATGAAGATTTTTAATCATAATCAAGCTTCAAGGAAGAAGAATCCAACACCATATACATAAAAGAAAAATTCAAGATTTGTGAAATATTAAAGAGAATTCCCCTTTGATTGATCTGGGATCAGACTTCTAAAATTACAAAGTTCAATAATAAGGATAGAACGCTTAAAGCACTTCATAATGGCCCTTGATTTATTTTTGGTCATTTTTTATCAATCCAAAAATTGGTTCCTAACTTTATTGCTTCGGAGGGTAAAATAACCCTAGCAGCTATTTGGACTCGACTACCACAATTACCAATTGAATTCCGTGATGGTGTCATTTTAATGAAAGTTGGTAACAAAATTGGTAGATTATTAAAGATTTATGCATGTACTTCCTCTACCTTTAGAGGAAGATATGCTAGGCTTTGCATTGAAATTCCTCTTGAAGTGCCAGTAAGCCCCAATGTTTTCATTGGCCAACACAAGAAAGAAATTCACTATGAGAGAGTTAACTTTTTATGCAAAAAATGTGGCAGGCTAGGGAATTCAATGGCCAATAGCTGATACACAATGTGAAGGACCACCCCTATCAGTCACATGGTGTTCAAGCCAGCAACCAATCCAAAGACTTGGTTGGATTTCAAAACAGGACGGAAGATGTCTCTCTCTTGCATAAGAAAGAAACTGGCAAACAGTTGTATTTCAAATGAAGAAAAAAATCAATCACAAAATAAAGGTGATATACTCTACATCAGGTAAGTTTCATGACCCAATCCCCCTCCCCACCCCAGGTAACACGCGATCTCTTTCATTAATAAGAATTCAAAAGGAAGATCTCTTGTTAACAGTTATTCCATTTCTGTTGCACCTCCTAAAGTCCATGGAAAAAATCAGTTAGCTAGGATGTACATTGCTACTGAAAATAAGTTTAATGCATTGATTCCTTCTGCCAAAGCTAGATAATTAAGATAAAACTAATACTGATAATAACGAGTTAAGCTGCATGGCAAATGATGTGGCACAAAACTAATCTATGGATGTACAATTGCTAATATAAAATACACCCAATTAAAAGACATGCAAGCCAATAATTCCCTACCTAAGGGAAATGGAACCCTAAGTTACCCAATCAACAAGCATAATAACCTCTCCAAGATACCCCATCTTTCAAATGACCCTCTAATCACCCCTAATGATAAAAATTAAACTTTCATGAGTGATAACCCTCATTTTCTAAATGAAATACATGTGTCCATGCAATTCCTGTGTAAGGTCCCGTGAAAACTTATACTCTAAACTTACTAGCTCGTAGTGCCATATCACGAATATGGGTTAGGAATGTGTAAAAGTTCATTGCGGTTCATATCATTTGTACTGATCAAAGCACTTAAAAATTAATAATCAATTTTTTTAAGAAAAGTGCTACTATGCGGTCTAGAATACGGTCGCAAATCAATTATGTGGACCTCATTTCTATCACAAAGAGAGTCATTGTGTTATAAAAATTTGAGGTAAAAAATGTGATCCATTATGCGATCACGTAACTGATATGCGGACCGCATAGTCGTCGCATAATTATCTTGAAATTTTGTAAAAGGCAGTTTTGCGGTGCATTATTCGACCATATCAGAGGGATCAGATTTTGGAAGGATTTCTGCGGTCCATTCAGCAGGCCGCATTTCCACTTTGCGATCACAAATGCAATTGCAAACATTACTCGCGGCTGTAATTTTCTAATTTTTAAACCCGACTGCCATATTGCTCATTTTGAGCAAATAATTCGATGCTTTTATAGAGAGAGAGAGAGAGGGTCTTAGAGAGAGAAAGTGTCTCCCATCAATAATTCTCCATGAAATCTTGCTAAAACATTAAAAATAACCAAGTGAAGGCACATGAATCTTCACTCCAAGAGGTAAGACTTCATCTCCTCAGCTCTTATTCCTACAACTAAGCTATAAGGGGTAATTAGAGTGGCAATTCATGGGTATAAGAATGAATTTTTTGCATGCATGTCAAACCTTAGGATATTGGGAGAAAGTAAGCTAATAAGAAAGAAAATGGGATATAATGATAGAAAATTTCTCTCAAAAAGGGCCTAAAATTATAATTCACCTTTAATGTTTGACAATATGCTTGAAACGAGCTAGAATCTCAATTTTGTCTCTAATTCTAGATCCAATTTGTAACTCTTACACCATAGATTGAAGTGCTAAGTGTTTCAGAATTTTGTAAAGAGTAAGGAAAGCTATATTGAGGTATTTATGGCTAAAACCCCCTTTTATCAGAAATTAAGCTTTATTGGCGCTTACGTAATATGGTAAGGCTAGAACTTGTTGATGTACCGATTGTTGTTTTACATGAACTGGTTTCTAATTATGTCTATATGAGGGAAGTGCTTCAACGTGTTTTAATAAATCATCCTTATCATGCAAAGTTGTGTGAAAGATTCAAATTATGTGGTGACATCCCTGGGCCATAAGCCAAGAATAAGATTGATATGCTAGCTATGTCAAATCTTACTATGCTTGCAAGTTTAATTGCTTTTGTATGTACCCAAGAGTCAAAAATTGCAATATGCATATTGAGAATATAAAAGATGTGATGATTGAGGCCCTGAGTGCCAATGAATGAATATGACATATATGAAATAAAGATTCAAGTAAGATGATTGATGAGAAAGGAAAAATGCCTAAGTAGGGTGGCCTAGCCGATCAGGCCATGATCGGACACCATGCTACACACATAATGGTAGTGTGCTAACGTTGAATTCCTGAAAGAGATATGAAATGGTAATTGAGATACATACCTCAAGGGAGGCGACCTAGCTGATCGGGTCATGATTGGACTCCACTCAAGATAGCGGTGGTATTGAGGATAGTGATGATTATATGAAAGAAATTCCCCAAACTAAGTTGTGGAGATTATGTGAAAAATTACCTAGTTCGTTTCTTTGATGATATGGTGTTCGGTTAAAAATCATGATTTATTCTTCTAATTTCCTTGTTATTGCTTGATAGTTCTTTCTGGTAAAATGGTGTTTAGTTATACATGCTAGTACTATTCCATGGTAGGCACTACCTTTTTAGATGAATGTAGGTGGATCCGTAGCGGATAGTTCCAATCGCACGTAGCAGGTTATCTTCTTATCACGGTCTGTTGTATTGTATATTTTCTATTGTTGCGGATTTCTATTTTGAGATATAGCAGGGGTCCTTATTACCGGCATTGTTGTACGCATCTTTTGTATCCTTAGAGGCTTCATAGACATGTGTGTGGGTCTTGCATGGGTGTTATGGGGGCTCATAATTTATGTTGTAATAATAAACTCCTGCTATCTATAAATTGTAACTATATGAGAATTCAATAAACTAACTTTATCTATAGTTTAAGCGCGTAATATGGAACGAACTATCACTGTTGACTATACTGCCTTTCCTTTCCTAAATAAAAGGGGAACATGGCTATCTTAATATTAAAGAGTGGGGTAGGAAGTGTGTGATAAGGCTTGCTCGGTTGGGTTCACTCGATCAAGCGCTGGTCACGCCTCTAGAGGTTGGGGCGTGACAAACATGGTATCAGAGCCTAAGGTTTTAAAGTGTCCTAGGATGTCTCAGAGCCTTGTCTAGTAGTGTCTGTCTTATCGGTGTGTGGTCGACCACATCTATAAGTTGGAGGCTACTTGGGCATTTAGGAATAACACCCTTCTTTGATATTTTGGATCGTGCGGTGAATCAATTCCCTCTCTAATCAAGTTCATTGTTCTATCTTTCAGTATATGTCACCTAAAAATAAAGAGATAATTGGCCAAGAGGACAATGCCACCCCAGGAGTGGCTAATGATTCACTACTTGAAGCTGCGGGTGAGGATAGTCAACCTTCTATCACTCTGCCTGATCCTTCTATATTAGAGCAGACTATACCAGTTCCTACACTCGTGGAGGGTACCACTATCCCTCCTGTTGATACTCCTGTCACGCCTCAAGCCCCAGCTTCCGGTTCTGGTTTTTCTGATGGGGATCTTAGGGAAGATATTCATATGTTGACCTAACTAGTGGCCTCTCAGGCCCAGAGGTCAGGTATTGCACCCAATTCTTAATCTAGCAGGCAAGGGGATTCCACAAGTTCAAAGGTGAACAGATTTCTTCAGTTAGACCCTCCAGTGTTTTCAGGTGCCAACTCGGAAGAGGACCCTCAAGATTTTATTAATGAGATACACAAGACCCTCAGGGTCATGCATGCAACTAAGATAGAGGGAGTTAAGTTGGCTGCCTACTGTCTAAAAGAGGTGGCCTATGCGTGGTTTGAGTTATGGAAGGATTCCCGCGGGGAGGGGAGCCCTCCGGCGAGGTGGAGTCAGTTCGCTTATGCCTTTATAGATCACTTTCTTCCTGTTGAGACAAGGGCAGCCCGTGCAGTAGACTTTTAATATTTGAGGCAAGGTAACATAAGTGTGTGGGATTACCATATGAAGTTTTCCCGTTTGTTAAAGTATGCTATTCATATGTTACCTACGATGGAGGCCAAGGTGCGCCAGTTTGTTCAGGGCCTTAATTATCTAACCATTAATGTGGCTTCTGTAGGTGCATTGAATTCTGACATGAATTATGGGAAGATGGTAACATTTGCTCAGGCCACAGAGAACTGTAAGATGAAGAACAAAATGAAGAGAGGGGGTAACAGCAAGGCCCGGTCTACGGCCAACAAGGGAGAGTCACTAAGTGGGGGAAGATCAACTTTTATGGGAGGATCATCAGGGCCTTCCCAGTCTATTGTACAATCTTCAGCCAATGCTCTACCATCAGGGCCCATCCAGAAGCAATAAAGTTGTTTTAGGCCCTGTCAGGGCAACAGGGGAACCCCTCAGCGGGGTCGGCCAGGGGAGAGGTTCCAGTAGCGGCAGAGTTCCCCGTGCCCCAGGTACGGGAAGATGCACTCGGGGATTTTCTATATGGAGTTACCTATCTGCTATGGATGTGGGATGAAGGGTCATATTCGGAGACATTGTCGTGTATACCGCTATGGAGAGGGTAGGGGAACAGCTAAGCCATCCTGTCCAGTAGCTACTATATCTTCAGCCCCTTCGCCAGCTCAAGGTAACCCATCACACGCAGGGCGTGGCACAGCTAGGGGTGGTGCGCAGAGTTTAGGAGGACCCAGTCGATTTTATGCTATGAGTGGTCACCAGATTGTAGAGGCTTTTGGAGATGTTGTTACAGGTATATTTACTGCCCAATCTCATGATTTGTATGCACTTATTGACCCCGGTTCCACCTTTTCCTATGTTACCCCTTTTGTTGCCATGAAATTTGGGATAAACTAGATCAGCTTCATGAGCCATTTTTGGTGTCTACCACGAATTGTGAGTCAATTTTGGCCGCTCGAGTCTATAAAGGATGTATTATCATGGTACGAGATAGGGACACCATGACCGATCTTGTTGAATTAGGATAGGTCGACTTTGATATAATAATGGGAATGGATTGGCTCTATTCATGTTTTGCCAAGCTTGATTGTTGAACTAGAACTATGAGGTTTGAATTTCCCAATGAGCCCGTTTTTGAGTGGGAAGTAGATAATGTAGAGCCTAGAGGTCGATTTACTTCCTACCTTAAGGCCACGAAGATGATCAAGAAGGGGTGTATCGATCATCTAGTTCAGATTGCAGATACCAATGTCGAGGCACCTAGCCTTGAGTCTGTATTAGTTATGAGCAAATTTCTAGATTTTACAGATGAGTTCCCTAGGATCCTACCGAATAGGGAGATTGATTTCGAGATTGATGTGGTACCGGGCATGCAGCCTATATCAATCCCACCTTACAGAACAGCACATGCAGAATTGAAAGAGCTGAAGGAGCAATTAAAGGATTTGTCGTAGAAGGGTTTCATCTGGCCGAGTGCGTCTCCATGGGATGCACCGATTTTGTTTGTAAGAAATAAAGACAGATCGTTGCGGATGTGTATTGACTACCAGCAACTCAACAAGGTCACAATCAAAAACAAATATCCTCTATCGAGAATAGATGACTTGCTTGATCAATTGCAGGGTGTTACATGCTTATCAAAGATTGACTATTGGTTCGTATCATCAATTGAAGATAAAAGGGGGAAGGACATTCCAAAAACATCTTTCAAAGCTCGGTATGGGCACTTTGAATTTATGGTGATATTTTTCAGGCTAACAAACGCCCCGACAGCTTTAATGGACCTTATGAATCAGGTCTTCAAGCACTTTCTAGACTCTTTTATGATAGTGTTTATTGATGACATTCTGGCACATTCCCGAAGTCGGGAGGATCATGCTGACCATCTCAGGGCAGTTTTGCACACTCTTCAGCAACATCAATTGTATGCACAATTTCAAAATGTGAGTTTTGGCTAGAATCTGTCACATTCTTGGGTCATGTCGTTTCCAGGAAAGGAATTACGGTTGATCCTCAAAAGATGGCAGCGGTGAAGAATTGGCCTAGACCTACCACTCCAACAGAGATTCGCAGTTTCTTGGGTTTGGCTGGGTACTGCAGATGATTTGTGGAGGGATTTTCTATTCTTGCCTCTCCATTGACTAAATTGATGCGGAAAGCAGTTAAATTTCAATGATTTGATGCTTGTGAGAGGAGTTTCCAAGAATTGAAATCAAGGTTGACAACAACACCGGTATTAGCCCTGCCAGAGGGTACAGAGGTATTTGTAGTGTATTGTGATGCTTCGGGAATCGGGCTTGGGTGCATGTAAATGCAACACGGAAAGGTTATAGCTTACGCTTCCAGGAAGCTCAAAAATCATGAAAAGAATGGAGGCAGTGGTGTTTGTGCTAAAGATTTGGCGACACTATTTGTATGGGGTCCATGTGGATATATTTACTTATCATAAGAGCCTACAATATATTTTCAAGCAGAAAGAGTTGAATCTGAGGCAAAGAAGAAGGTTAGAAATACTCAAGGACTATGATATTGACATTCTCTATCATTCGAGAAAGGCTAATGTCATGGCAGATGCACTCAGTCAAAAATTTATGGGAAGCTTGACTCATTTAAGAGCCTATCAAAGACCGTTAGCCAGGGAGGTTTACCAGTTGGCCAGTTTGGGAGTTCTCCATGCAGACTCTAATGAAGGAGGGGTAATCGTAGAGAATAGGGTTGGATCATCGCTTGTGGCAGAGGTAAAGGAAAAACAATTCAGTGATCCATTGGTAGCACAACTAAGAGAAGGGATTCATAGACACAAGACCACAACTTTTTCCTTAGGCATGAATGATTGTACCCTACGGTACCAAGACAGCTTATGTGTTCCAAATATCGACAGTCTTCAGGAAAGGATCATGGTAGAAGCTCACACAACCAGGAATTCCGTGCACCCAGTTCTATAAAAATTTATCACGATCTCAAGGAATTTTATTGATGGAACAGCATGAAGAGGGATGTAACAGAATTTGTGGGAAAGTGTCTAAATTGTCAATAGGTAAAGGCCAAACATCAAAGGCCCGGTGGGTTGGCTCAAAGCATAAAAATTCCGATGTGAAAATGGGAGATGATTAACATGGATTTGTGGTGGGATTTTCTCACACTCCATGAAAGTTCGACTCAATTTGGGTGATTGTTGATCGATTCAGGAAATCAGCGCACTTCTTGCCAATTAAATCTACCGACACATCGGAACAGTATGCTCAGTTGTATATCAAAGAAATAGCTAGGTTGCATGTCACTTTAGTCTCCATTATCTCAGATCGAGGGGCTCAATTCACAGCCAACTTTTGGAGGAAGTTTCAACAAGGATTGGGTGCGCAGGTAAATCTTAGCACCGCTTTTCATCCGCAAATTGATGGGCAAGCAGCGCAAACTATTCAGACGCTTGAGAAAATGTTGCGTGCTTGTAATCTTGATTTCAATGGTAGTTGGGAAGACCACTTGCCTCTCATAGAATATGCTAACAACAACAGCTTCCATTCTAGTATCCAGATGGCATCATTTGAGGCATTGTATGGTAGGAGATGTAGATCTCCCATTAGGTGTTTCGAGGTTGGAGAAGCAGAATTGATAGGGCCGGACCTCGTGCATCAGGCCATGGAAAAGGTCAATATTATTAAGGAATGGTTGAAAACTGCTTAGAGTCAGCAAATGTTGTACTCGCATGTTCGTTGCAAAAATCTAGAGTTCAAAGAAGATGATCGGGTATTTTTGAAGGTTTTCCCTAAGAAGGGTATCATGAGATTTAGAAAAAAAGGGAAATTTGAGTCCGAGGTATATCATACCATATAGAATTATTCAGAGGATTCGTCAGGTGGCATACAATCTCGATCTGCCACCCGAAATGTCATTGGTACACTTGGTCTTTCATGTGTCTATGTTGAGGACGGTAGTGGAAGACCCATCCACTATTACGCCAGTTGAGACTATTGAAGTCAATGAAGCACTATCATATGATGAAGTTCCAGTTGCCATTCTTTATTGGCAAGTTAAGAAATTGTGAAATAAGGAAATTACATCCGTGAAAGTGTTATGCCATAGTCACAAAGATTAGGAAACTACTTAGGAAGAGAGGATGAAATGAAAAAGAAGTGCCCGCATTTATTTGAATAGTCATGTAATAGCTTTTTATGCATTTTGATTCCTACGAACCCTTATCTTGTTATTTAGTCAATGAAAGAAAACTGTCCACTTTTGGTTATACATGTTGCCTATGTGGTCATGGATGATGTTGTACAATACAAGTCATGTTATGTTAAGAAACATATATAGGCTATTAGGATATGATTTTGGGGATCTCTGATAGGTGGATAGGCTTAGATACAAAGGAAACTCTGGCGAAATTTTTAGAAATTTAAGGAGTTAGCCAAATTTAGAAACTATTAAGAGGTTTTAGGTTGTAAAACGAAGAAGATTGCATAAAGAACTCCCAATAAATGCCCATTGATCCTCATTCGAGGACGAATGATTTAAACTGGGGGAGGATGTAAGGCCCCGTGAAAATTTGTACTCGAAACCTAGTAGTTCGTAGTGCCATGTTATGAAGATGTGTTGTTCAGACCCTTTGTACTAATCTAAGTATTTAAAAATAGAGAATCAAATTTTTCCACAAAAGTTCTATTATGCGGCCCAGAATACGGTCGCAAATCAAGTATGTTGACTGTATTTCAATTGCAAAGTGAGTCAGTGTGTTAGTCAAATTTGAGGTTAAAAATGCAGTCGATTATACGATCGCATATCTGATATGCAGACCGCATAGTCGTCACATAATTATCTTAGAATTTTGTAAAGAGCAGTTTTACGATGCATTATGCGACCGCAGAACGAGTATGCAGACCGCATTTCTGATGCAAACCCAGTCAGAAGGATCAGATTTTGGAGCATTTTTGCGGTCCATTCTACGGGTTGCATTTCCACTTTGCGATCGCAAATGCAATCGCAAACCTGACTCAGGGCTCCAATTTTCTAATTTTTAAGCCCGACCCCCTCATTGATATATTTGGTGTTTTAGCTCATTTAAGCATATTATCTGATGCTTGAAGAGAGAGAGAGAGAGAGGGTCTTAGAGAAGGAAAGTGTCTCCCATCAACAATTCTCCATAAAATCTTGCTAGTCATTGAAGATAACAAAGTTAAGGCACCTGAATCTTCACCCCAAGAGCTAAGACTTCATTCCCTCGGCTCTTCTTCCAACAACTCAATAATAGAGGTAATTAATGTGGTAATTTATGGCTATAAGAATGGATTCTTTGCATGCATGTCAAACCTTAGGGTATTGGGAGGACGTAAGCTAAAATGAAAGCAAATGCAGTATATACTGATAGAAATTTTCTCTCAAAAATTGCCTAAAATCATAATGCACCTTTAGTGTTTGACAATATGCTCGAAAATAAGCTAGAATCTCAATTTCGTCTCTAATTCTTTATCCAGTTTGTAATTCTTACACCATAGATCGAAGCGCTAAGAGTTCCAGAATTTTGTAAGAGTAAGGAAAGATATATTAAGGTATGTATGGCTAAAACCCCCTTTTATTAGAAATTGAGCTCCATTGGCATTTATACAATGTGGTAAGGCTAGAACTTGTTGATGCACCGATTGTTGATTCACATGAAGTGGTTTGTAATTATGTATATAAGAGGGACGTGCTTCAATGTGTTTTAATAAACATCCTTGTCATTCAAAGCTATGTGAAAAATTCAAATTATGTGTTGACATGCTTGGGCTATAAGCCAAGAATAAAAATAAGATTGATATGTTAGCTATGTGAAATCTTACTTATATTTGCAACTTCAATTACTTTTGTATGTGCCCAAGAGTCACCTATTGCAAGATGGATAGTGAGAATAGAAAAGATGTGATGATTGAGGCCCTAAGTGCCTATCAATGAATATGACATGTGAAATAAAGATGCAAGTGAGATGACTGATGAGAAAGGAACAATACCTAAGTAGGGTGGCCTAGCCGACGGGTCGTGATCAGACACCATGTCGCTCACATAGTGGTAGTGTTCTAACATTTAATTTTGGAAAGATATATGAATTGGTAATTGAGATACATGCCTCAAGTGAGGCCACCTAGTCGATCGGGTCGTGATCGGACTCCGCTCAAGATAGCGGTGGTATTGAGGTTAGTGATGAATATATGAAAGAAATGCCCAAAACTAAGTTGTGGAAATTATGTGAAACATTACCTGGTTTGTTTATTTGATTATGTGGTGTTTGGTTAAAAACCATGATTTATTCCTGTGATTTTCTTGTTATTGCTTGAATGTTCTTTCTAGTAAAATGGTGTTTAGTAATACATACTAGTACTATTCCATGGTACTAACGTCCCTTTTGCCGGGGACGCTACATTTTTAAATGAATGTTGGTGGCTCCGTAGTGAATAATGCGAATCAGCAGGTTATCTTCTTCTCAAGGTCTTGGTGGGCCCCTTCCTCCTTCAAGGGGTTGTATTGTATATCTTCTGTTGTTGTGGATTTCTATTTTGAGGTATAGCTAGGGGCCTTGTTGCCGACATTGTCTTACGTATCTTTTGTATCCTTAGTGGCTCCGTAGACATGTGTGTGGGTCTTGTACGGGTGTTGTGGGGGCTCATAAGCTATGTTGTAATTATGAACTCCTACTACCTATGAATTGTAACTTTATAGGAGTTCCACAAGCTAACTTTATCTATGGTTTAAGCTTGTAATATGGAACGAACAACCAATGTTGAATATAATGCCTTTCCTTACCTAAAAAAAAAAGGAATATGGTTATCTTAATATTAAAGAGTGGGGTAGGAAGTATGTGATAAGGCTTGATCAGTTGAGTTCACTCGATCGAGCATCGGTCGTGCCTCCTGAGGTTGGGGCGTGATATCTTGAATAACTCACAAATGGCTAATGCAGCCAACCACGTCTCAACTACAAAATCTAACCAAAATATTATAAATTCCACTCCTCCAAGTAACTACAAAGATATGCAAGTAGATCCTACAATAATTAGCTACCCTACTCCTACGTTGAGCTTAATTCAAGTCCAAAAAAACTCAATACTCTACCTAAATAGAATTCACAAACACTCCTTCAAAAATTCCAAGGAACCTAATCTCTCAGAAAAGGAGGTATCGCCTAGCCCAAATATTTAGATACCAACGTGCTCTAAACATGAAAAATCCACATCTTCCTCCAAACACTCCATTGAACAACCAAATATTTTTCATTCAACCCGTACTACCCCAAGATCATCAACCCTCCTAATGGGTGTAACAAGCACTAACGAGGCATGCAATAACATTCAATATGGTATTGGATGGCCAGGAGACAGTTGTTGTCCTTTAGAACTCTAACTTCCTACACCCCTTAGTTTTACAAGAAATGCACATGGCAATGGACAATTATCTCAACAATGTGTGGATGAACAAAATCTTTCACCCTCTTGCTCCATCGATGAACTTAAGTCAAGATCAATCCATAAGAAATCACAGGAGCTTACCACCCCACTTCAATCTCATCAAAAATCAAAATTTCCCATTGGAACTTCCCTTCTTTCCCCTGGGGGAAATCACCAACATGAACCCCATCTTTATGCCTTGGTCCCTCCTAGTGGACACTCCACAAGCTCAACAAAACCCCCACATCCAAATCCCTCCTAATGCAAATCTAGCTCAATAACAAAAACCACCAAATGTTTCACCATAAATGCCACAACCTGTTCCACCACCAGTACAATATACAGTTCCTCAGGCTCAACCCCCACCCAATGCACCAGAACCTGAAAATGTTCAAATGGAGGAAGAAGAGGAGATAAACCTACTGGGTCTGGACCAGTCCAAGAATTTTCAAGTCTCAATGAGGTAAAAGTATTTCTCTTTAGGGATCTACTAGAGAAGAGATATGTGCTCAGTTTCTCTCTAGCACTTTGCAAGTGCTGAATGGATGTGAGGCCCTCTCAAAACCCTACGTTAGGAAACTATGCAATGATTCTAGAACCCTCACTACGGAGGAACCCAATGCTGCAAGCTCAGATGGACAATGGTCCAACAAACAACCATGTAATGATGTTTACGCCTACTAACATTATTATATGGAACATCCGTGGAGGAAATGAGAACTTCAGGGCTAATTTAGAGAAATGATAGATACTCTTAGGCCATGCATGGTTACAGTGTTGGAAAAGAGAATAGAAAATCGCATCTCCCTTGTTAGTTACTTTGCGTTCTCCAAAATGATTGAAGTTCCAAGTCATGGTCGATCTGGAAGCATGGTGATCCTCAAGGATTCTAAAGGTGTTAAGGTTCATAACTTTGTGAGGAGAAATTAAATGATCCATGCCACTATTGAGGTACTCCTTTCGCATTCTTCTTGGCTTTTTCATCTATTCATGCAAGCACTAAGACTGATGAAAGTCGTGAATTATGGAATAATATAGAAAATATTAGTACTAGTTATAAGGGTCCTTGGTTATTAGGGGGACTTTTACAATATCCTTAGTACAAATGATAAGTCGGGAGGTAACCCCATTAACCATAGGCGTAACAACTCTATTTAGAACAGCATAAACAATTTTCACTTATTAGACCTTTGTTATAAAGGACCAAAATACACTAAGCCTAATCATAGGAAGAAATCTAAGGGTTCAATTATGGAGAGACTATATAGAGTTTTTGTTAACAAGGATTAGTAATCCCTATATCCTAAAGCAGTTGTAATCCACCTTCCTAAGATCCATTCCAGTCATAACCCCTTGTTACTTAATCTCTCCCCTAAAAATATGAACCATTTTAGTTAGCCATTCCATTTAAAACTCATTTGGTGTAGACATTCGTATTTTATTAATTTAGTTAAACACTGTTGGCCAAATAATAACCTTATTGGTGCCTAAAAAAACTTTAGAAATGAGGTTATCATTTGGGAAAATCAAACTTTTATAACAGTTTCAAAAAGAAAAAAGTAATCTTGCTTGACTAAGTGGAATTCAATCTTCTCCTAATTACAAAATTAGTTATTTCTTACAAGATATGAAGTCAAAATTACAGCAGAATATAACTCTATTTTAAAAAATGAGCATGAATTATGGAAAGTACGATATAGAATAAATTGGCTTAATGAGAGTGCGACTAATACCAAGTACTATCAAATTATGGCCACCAATCGCAAACGATGTAATTATGTATGTTAAACCACATATTTTCATACGTGAAAGTGCATCATAAGTAAATTGACGAAAGCTCGAAAATGAGATGTTACATCTCGCATTTTCATACATTAAAGGTTTGTCGTAAGTTAATCGACGTAAGTTCGGGAAAATTATATTATTTTTGATATTATAAGTATTATGGTATTTTAAACAAGTTCTTGAATGTGAGTGGGTAAGCGAATCGAAGAAAATGAGTTTCATCGAAGTTTGATAATTTGGGATAAATATAGTCCAAGCTATAATATCAAGTATTTATGGACTAATGCCATACAAAGTACCACATGACCATGATAGTAAGGTGTACAAAGTGTATTACAAGTAGGTAGTATTTTAAGTAATTTAAGATAATTCTTAATTATATAGGGAAGTGATTAATTATTGGTTAGTAGGAGATTAACATCTTAATCAAAGAGATTAATGGATAAATAATGATAATCTTGGATAATTTAGTGGATAACTAACGTGACAGCAAACCTAGATCAAAGTAGTTACTCTTACTCATGTATGAAAGGTGGAATATGTATTGAAAAGTTTAGATAAGTCATCAAAAGTGTGGGCCTACTCTAATGACTTAGAAATCATTCTACTTCATTTTTTGTCTCTACAAAATAATGAAAATCTTAGCAAGGAGATATGAATCCTACAATATGAAATAAGTTAGATTGGTGGAATTCTCAAATATAACTTCACATGAATACTTTACAAAGTGAGCTAGAATGGTAATGTGATTAGTACAGCAAAAGGCTTCTCTAAGATATCAAGTTGAAGATGGTCATATTCACTAAGTGACGGGTGAACTTAGCAAAGTTCATATAAGATCCGATTATGCGTGAGATGCAGTTCTAAGAAAGTACGGTACAATCTTTCTTAAGGATATTATGCAAATTTTTCCCTACATCGATCAGTCATTATGTGTCTTGTCGCAATTGACGTGTGTTAAAGGGTTTATCAAGAGAATCGGCTCAGTTATATTAAGACAATCCATTCTTGCTTTTGGCATGATCCATACGGCACAAATGAAACGAGTAAATGCACGATTTTTAGAAACAAATTTTTTTCATAGAAATATTAGAGGTATTTATATTATTGATTCCCCATGTGTCATATTATTTATTATTTGTTCATGTGTCTCAAAAAATATGTAACTTGACCAAGCTTACTTCATGATATTACTCAAAGCAATAATGGTCTTATGGTATTCCAACAGATTTTATCGTCGTACTTCTCATGCACTGCATTCAGGTACTAATCTCATGACCAAATGGCATTATATACACGTATATTTATTTATGTATATGCATATCAAATATAGGAAAATATTATGGTATTATATATGTATCACCATCTCATTAGCTGGTATACGTTGATAATTTTTGCCACAATGGCCGAGATGATATGATGGGATGCCCTCAGACGATTAATGATGTTATGAATGCATGTACCCATGCACTATATGACATTCATACACATATGCATGACACTATAAGCATTTCATGATTGACAGAGTTATCCAGACTTATATGTCCAGTCTCTTACTCATTGTTTCACTCATGTCTATTATTTACTGATTATCATTCCTTACATACTCGGTATTTTATTTTTACTGACGTCCCTTTTGCATGGGGATACTACGTTTCATACCCCTAGGTCCTGATAGACAGGTCAAGAGTCCTCCAAGTAGTCTATCAGCTCAGTGGAAGATATTAGTGCACTCCGTTTGCTCTGGAGTTTCTTATTTGGTCAGTACAATTTGGACATGTACTGATTAGTATGTCGAGCATTGTCCCCACTTTATGATTTGACCTACTCTTAGAGGCGTGTAGACAGATGGCACGCATATGAATATTTGTATGGCCTTGTCGGCCCATATTTAGTGTACGAGTGATCATTTCAGTCTTCTAGGCCAGTATGTCATATGTATAAGTTTATATTCTCTCGTGTTGTACTCCAGATTATTTGCCAATGATAGAATGATATGAAATATACGTTACACTGGTACTCAATTGAGTATGATAGCGGGTGCCAATCACGGCTCATCGCTTTGGGTTGTTACAAAAGTGGTATTAGAGCAGATATGTCCTAAGGAATCTACAAGTCGTGTCTAGTAGAGTCTTATTTATGGGTGTGCCATGCACCACACTTATAAGAAGGAGGCTACAAGACAGTTAAGATTGTCACTCTTTCTTCTTACTCTAGATCGTGTTGTAGAGCTTGGTTGTAAGAACTCAATTTTCTAACTTCATCTTATTCATAATACGATGATGCCTACATCTAGAAAGACGGTTTGTAAGAGATATAGCAATAGAAGGGTTGAGTTAGAGGAAATCGATTTTTAGTGATTCTTAAGATGAGTGAATGTAAGGTCTCCACCAAATCATGTGTGTATTAAGAAATGTAAGCCTCTTGATAAGGAGCCTTAAGGCAAGAATATCTATCCATCCCTATAGTAAAAGGAAATGAGAGATTCAAAAGATAGGTACAATTTCAACAAGTAAAAGAAGCAAGATGAATAAGGGTACGAGCTACCCAGCTAGTGAAGATTATCATTGTTTACCATTCATATAGAGAAATATAAGAATTTTGAGTTATCTTCAACTGTAAGGGAGGTATCTACAATCATCCACACCCATCACAGCTATGTCATATGGAAGCTAACATGTGTAGTTTAAGAGGAGGATGGGATATCAAGACCCGGATAGGGTTAGAGTACCATAAAATGGTGAATGGATTGTTTGCAGTAGTAGAAATTTCCAATGGATATTGCAAATACGCCAATAGATCTCCTTGTTAGACACCTAGATGTGCACTCCAAAATAGTATAGCTAGATGTAAGTACTACGAAGATAGGAATTGGAAGCCACTAAGTGATAAATATTACTTTAGTGTAGCTACATTCTCTAGTAGCAAAAGAAAGTTAGGCAACCTGAAGAGCTAGTGGATGGATCAGTGGGAGCTAAAATCAAGAGAACGTCTTGTTAAAGTTTTTTGAATAAAATAATAGATAGAAATGTTAGCGGGGAATTAAGAAGAGAGTTAATGGAGCATTATGAGCAAAATGCGATACATAGATAACAACGGTAGATCCAAAAGATGACTGTATACAAAGTCTATAGTCAAGTGAAGGAAAAGATGAGACGTGATAGTCCTTGAGAGAACAAAGGACTATAGTCCCTAAAGTCATAGCCTCATTTAGATAAATAAGTTCACGATGCTAACGTGATTACCAGAAGAAAAATTTAGACCCTAGAGTAATAGAAATCACTACGTACTGGTGAAAAAGATAAACTAAACATGAATTAGGGACTGAGTGATTTGATGATGGTCAGCATCATAAAACTTTATATTTCATTCCGCTGAAAATAGAATGGACTATAGAAGAAGATTCATGAGAAATTTAGAGAAAGGTTATTCCGAAAGACGCTTCTCTAAAGTAAGCAACGTGAGCAAAGTTAAGCTTAAGGGACTATATGTACCAGTTACACTAAGTATCACCCTTGTGAGTTAGGAATTTTGTTATCCTTGGCATAGAAGGATTTCTGCAAGGCGAGTAAGGGTCATCGATGGTGTGAAAATACGCCAAAGTTGAAGAGGTAAAACATCTATCGGTAGATCGTCTTAGCTCTAAATCTTAGTTCTCACCTAAAGATGGGAATATGAAGTGTTGTGGTATTAAGTAAGAATTAAGTAGTTATAGTAACTATCAAATGGTAATGAAAGAATGTGATAAAATGAGAAAGGGATGAGATTGCACTTATTAAAATCCTACGGATATGCTGCGATTCTAGAACATTATGCAAGCACAATGTCAAGAAAAGGAAGTAAGGGTTCCAGCCCGAGATATTTCTAATAACTTAGGAGTCAGTGCGAGAGGTAAGTTAATAAAAAAGGAATAACCCAAGAAAGATTATTCAGAATATTGATTTGAGAATAGGACAACGAGTCGTTAGTAATCGATTTAGGAAGGGCCTAGTTATGGCTAGACAAGTGGATAAAGACAAATCAACAGATCAATGCAAGATATATATAGCGAACCCCAACATGGGGAATTCAGCCTTGCAATTATGACGTTGTGATACATGAGATATATTCATATAAGAGTTGGGAAAGTGAAAAGGTATTGTATAAGTATTAGGGAATAAAACAGAATGCCACTGGGAAGACAGTCAAACCTTCAGTTCTGAAGCAACTACACGAGCACAAGTGCACATAGATATGTGACTACAGATATTTATAGGCGAGTAAGAGTATTTAAAACTTCTTCAGGTATACAATGTAACAAGCTCGCAACATTTCAAGAGTCAGAGGGTCCTCCGTAAGTACTAAAATAAAAGACTAGCTGAAGAAGCAAGGAGGAAGGCTTCAACCTAAGCTCACTGACCTAGACTATAAGTGATTGTATAACAATAGTCTCATAACAACCTTTTATGCACTCCATAAGAAAGTGGCACCTACCATGGCTAATGGATGGGAAGTAAAATTACAAGTGATATTCAAGATTATATGAGTTTTATGGTATTCCAATATGTATATGCACTAAAATAAGTTAAGTATGCATGCAACTAGTGGCAAGATGACCAGGAGAAGAATTTTATTGCATTTAAAGAAAGTTAAGAAGGAACGGAAAAAAATTGTTCGATTAATGATCCAGAGTTAGTTACATTAGGAACACACTTAAGAGTTCAGAGTATTATCCATGCAGCATATATGTTGACAGTCATATGGTTGTAGAAGACTCCAATATATGTTAAATGAAATAATTGATCCCAGGGAAAATAAAAGGATTAAATAGTTAAAAGATTGTATCATGAATATTCCATAGTGCACGTGAAAGGAAAAAGTAATAACTAGTACCAGGATCCACAGATCGAAAGATAGCTTAAGTCTACATGAAAGCTGATAGAAGGAAGAGAAAACTAAAGAGATTAATCAACTAAGTAAATCAGGAGCCTAATTACTAGACCCAGAAAATTATAGAAATCAAGATTGAGAACATTGCAGGATCACTCTTAATATTAGAGATACAAAAGAGATAGTATCACAGCCATATTTTATTACAACTCTACGATACCAGCCTTATAAGAAGTTAGTATGAAGCTCCCACGGGGTTGTGTATGGACCAGAGGTGCAAGTATTATAATAGAACTAAATATTATTGATGTGAATTATAACTATGTGGAAGGAAGGTCATGAAAGACATAGAAGATGTGATGCGATATATTAAAATAAGCAAGGTAAGGGTGAACAACGTACGAGATACTAATGTGCAGAAAGCTGTGAATAGTACATACTTTATTTAGGAGGCTATAAGCGTTGGTATTCAATATCTAGGAAATGGTAGCAGTGTCACTGGTGGATATCTTCCAACCTATAGTGTCTACCAGTGCCGGCTTTTGGGTAGAGCATCTAAAGCCCAAGCTTTAGGCCCCCAATTTTAGGGGCCCCATTTTTTACCCAATATCTTTTTTAATTTAGTATTTTTACTCTTATTACATATTTTGGTAAAAACCAAAAATGAAAAGATATTTTTGTTTCATTAAAATGGGCTCCTAACGTATAAATGCAAAATTTATGAAAGGAATGAAGTGATTATTATTTTTCCATTAGTTTTTTTTCTCATTAAATATTATCTAAACCTTTTCCACCTTCTTTCTTGGTTTGCACAATATTCAATTTTCTTTTTTAATCTTTATTATTTCTCACCAAACATTACTACTATTATATTTTTTCTTTGTGCCTCTAAGAGATCATATTGTTCTGTATTTTTCATCAATCAAGATAAAGCTTACCAGAAGTATATTGAAAGCAACAAATATTTATTTTCTCATCAAATTAATGAATCAAGTTCTTCTATTCTAATTTTACGGTACTAGTTTTCATCTACGCTTGTTTTCTTGATATTTTTAATACGTACGCATATATTATCCTTTTGGTATTTATTCAAATTTAAATATGCAAAATATAAATTATGAATTTGGTTATTCAAAACATAAGGGGAAGAAATTGAATCTTTGATACAATCCCAAAAAGAAAAAATGATAGTTTTCTAATTAATTTACTCAATCCAATAAAAAGACTTAATTTGTTTTTCAAATGCATGTATTGCATAAAGAGTAATGGTAATAGTTCATGTAACACTTATCTCGAGTCATATTCGATCACAAACTAGAAATTTGAAAGAAACTTTTTAAATTAAAATTGATAAAATCTTACTTAAGATTAACCATGGCGCAAGAGATTAAATGGATGAACTATATTAACAATTGAAAAATAACTATTAGAAGAAATTTATTATAAAATAAATATTCATAATTTTGCATCTGAACAAGCTAGAAAATTATATTTCAAACAAATAATGTATATGAAAATTTTTTATTATGACAAAAATAATTAGAGGCCTCTTATAGAAGTTTGACTTTAGGCCCCCAATAGTATTAAGCCGCCTCTGGTTTCTAGGTACCGAGAGATCTAGCCAAGAGAGTAAAGGAAATTTAGAGATAATGTGATGTCTCACTTGATGTTTCAGAATAACATAAGAAAATATATGGTGCAAGCAAGTTGACGGGATATGTAGGTTGCAAGTTAAAGTATAGTAAAGCTACAAGATTTTATGACAAGAGTAAGGATAAGAAAGGACGAGCGGGAAGGCGACGAGAAATGGATAAGCCCTCAGGATTAAGCCCATGAAAAACAAGAGAGCTAATAATTTCTCTAAGTTATAGAAAGTTCAGTATAGCCTGAATAAACTCAAAGAAGTCTAAAACTAATAGCATTTAGAAGAGATGAAATGCTGCCCTGATGATATTTGGGCTTCCGGTTGGGTTTTGGAGAGAAAAAAAGGGGGATGTCATGAGTTGTACAGGATTAGAATAACCCTCATAGGATGAATCACGTTGGGATGCCATGAAATACGGTTATGGAGGCATGGTATCACCCCTAAGTGGGTCAGTCTAATCATATCATACGTTCCCTGATGAGATGTGCACCCTAGTGGTAGTGTTATATAAAAGGTCAAGTTATCGGTATTAAGGTAAATCAACAATGAATAGATAAAAGTTACAAAGTATGAGATGAGATTAGGCCATCAGTCTTAAGATGAACAGTAATGAAGAAGCATTAGAAGACTAAGATTTATGCATATAGGATAAGCAACAAGAGTAACCTGGAGTATGGTAGCAGATCTCACTAACGATAAATCAAAGTAAAAGTCATGGTATAGTATGACCCACCTAGATACAGTAAAGTCATACAGATGGATAAATAGATATATGAAATAAGGTATAGTAATATCCGTATGTTCAACAAAGTACCGATCATAGGAATTCAGTATTCCTATAGATGCCTAGAGAGACATTTTATCAAGCTCTGTATATATTTACAAAGTGAGGCCTAGAGATTGGCTAAAAGCTGGAGGAAAAAGTAAAGAGGTGTCGCATAGGCACACTTAGAAGGTTAGTATCATACAAGATGCATAATAGAAGGTAACAATAGTTATGAGATTGAGTGGATTTTGTTCACAAGCCAAGGTGTAGGATAGAGGCCTAAAGAGGAGAATGCCCTGACCTTTGGATGTATTCACATAACAGTTGCGTAAATGACAAGAAGAGTATTAAAGTATTCGCAAGAGTTATGGGTTATGAGAATGATAAGTGCATCAGCCAACATTCGAGGAGGAATGTATCAAAGGGGAGAATGATGTTACATCTCATATTTTCATATGTGAAAGTACTCCATATATAAATTGATGAAAGCTCGAAAATGAGATGTTACATCTTGCATTTTTGTACATTAAACTTTCATCGTAAGTTAATCGACGTAAGTTCTGAAATGATATTGTTTTTGAGATTATAAGTATTATGGTATTTTAAACAAGTTTTTGAAGTTGAATGGGAAAGCGAATCGAAGAAAATGAGTTTTGTCGAAGTTTGATAATTTGGCATAAAATACGGTCTGAGCTATAATAGCTAGTATTGATGGACTAGTGTCATACAAAGTACCACATGACTATGATAGTAAGATATATAAATTGTGTTCAAAATAAGTAATATTTTAAGTAATTTGAGATAATTCTTAATTATATGTGAAAGTACTTAATTATTGGTTAGTGGGAAATTAATATCTTAATCAAAGATATTAATGGATAACTAATGATAATCTTGGATAAATTAGTGAATAACTAACGTGGCAGCAAACCTTGATCAAATTAGTCACTCTTACTCATGTATGAAAGGTGGCACATTTATAGAAAAGTTTAGCTAAGTCATCAAAAGTGTGGGGCCCATTCTAAAGACATAAAAATCATCCTACTTCATTTTTTGTCTCTACAGAATAATGAAAAGCTTTGCAATGAGATATGAATCCTACAATATGATCCTATAATATGAAATGAGTTAGATCGGTGGGATTCTCAAATATAATTTCATATGAATCCTTAACAAAGTGAGCCAGAATGGTAATGTGATTATCACAACAAAAGGCTTCTCTAAAATGTCAACTTGATATGGCCATATTCACTAAGTGACAGGTGAGCTTTGCAAAGTGAGTTGCACTTGACGTTTGTTAAAGGGTTTGTCAAGAAAATTGGTTCAGGTATGTTAAAGTTATTATTTTATTCTTATGGCATGATCCATACGATACAAACGAAACGAGCAAATACACAATTTTCATAAACGACACTATTCATAGAAGTATTTGAAATATTTATATTATTAATTCCCCATGTGTTATATTATTTCATCATCTGTTCATGGGTCTTAGAAATACGTAAGTTGACCAACTTTACTTCATGATATTACTCTAAGTCATAATGGTCTTATGGTATTCCAAGAGATTTATCGACGGACTTCTCATGCATTGCATCCATGTACAAATTTCATGACTAGATAGTGTTTTATACGCATATATTTACGTACGTATATTTATATAGGATATGGAAAAGGTTTATGGCGTTATATACGCAATATCACCTGATCAGCTAGTATACATTAATGATTTTGCCCACAGTGGCCAAGATGATATGATGGGATGCCCTCAGAGGCTTGATGATACTAAGAATGCATGTACTCATGCACTATATGACATTCATACGCATATGCATGACACTATAAGTATTTCATGATTGACAGAGTTATCCAGACTTATATGTCCAGTCTCTTACTCCTTGTTTCTCCCATGTCTATTATTTACTAATTATCATTCCTTACATACCCGGTACATTATTTGTACTGACGTTCCTTTTGCATGGGGATGCTATATTCCAAGCCTGCAGGTCACGATAGACAGGTCGAGAGTCCTCTAAGTAGTCTATCAGCTTAGTGGAAATTGTTAGTGCGCTCCGTTTGCTCTGTAGTTTCTTATATGGTCAGTATGATTTGGACATGTGTTAATTAGTATGGCGGGACATGTCCCGACCTTTATGGTATTGATGTACTCTTAGAGTCTTTTAGACAGATGTCATGCATATGAATGTTTGCATAGCCTTTTCGGCCTATATTTAGTGTACGAATGATCATTTTCGATCTTACTGTCCAGTAGGTCATATGTATAAGCTTGTAGTCCCTCATACTGTACTCCGATTTATTTACCTATGATAAAATAATATGAATGTTACGTTATATTGGTACTCAGTTGAGTAAGGTACCGAGTTTTCATCGTGGCCCATCAGTTTAGGTCGTGACAATGTACTTCACTAATGATAATAGGGACTTGATCTCTGAACCTAATCAAATTCTATTTCATATTGTATCCTTATTTTGGGATGCCTTTATGACTTTCAAAACTTCCTCCTCTAACAATATTAACATAGGTGATGCCTCTTTTTATATTGACCTAAGTAGCCTTGATAACTCACAAAACAATTTGAAAATAACTAAGGCTATATTTTCTTGTAAACTTCTTACGGCTATAGGTCCGGATGGCATTCATCCTTTTTTTTATCAGAAATATTGGTATATCATTGGTACCTTTGTAATAAAATTCTACCACAAGGTCTTCAAAACACAATCTTTACCTAGTGGTATCAATGATACATTCGTTTGTCTCATTCCTAAGTTTTCCAATATACATAACCTTAAAAGAATTTGACCTATTGGTCTTTGTAATACCACCTATAAGATAATCACTAAAACTATTTCTAATAAGATAAACCCTTTTTTCCATACCTTATTAGTCCTATGCAATCTAGCTTTATTAAGAATAGAAAGGCATGTGATAATTCCATTATCATCCCGAAAATTATGAATAATCTCCGTACAACAAAAAAATCCAACTTTGGTATGATAATCAAATTAGATTTGGAAAAGGATTTTGATAGAGTGGAATGATTTATTGTGCATAAGACTCTGAAGTATTTCCAATTTCCTTCCAATTTATCTTGTCTAATTATGCATTATATAAGTACTATCTCTATGGGAATCCTAGTAAATATTGAAACACGTTCTCAAGTCCCTAAACTAAACGTGTGTTCATATTTGTAGGTTTTGATAATTTACAAAGCGACGTGAAGGGAACATTGACATATGTCGAAGTCCAAGCACAAGAGAAACAAAGATCAAGATTTAGTAAAGCAACAAAGTTATACATGAGTCGTTCTGTAATTGTGATCTTGATCCGACAATTGAATCAAGACTTGGCTTCTCTCGTAAAATCATTTTTATCAAACCATGCATCTTTATTTTAAAGCAAAATGATTTTCAAACATTTCATTTTAACCAAAATGAATTTTAAACATGTCTTTCAAATCTGGACAAAGATAATCGATTATGTACTTTATGATAATCGATTATGTTATGACAGTGTACACCAGATTTTACAAAGCTGAAAGATAATCGATTATATACCTTACGATAATCGATTATGTTAAGGCAGTGTACACCAGATTTTTCAAAGCTACAAGATAATCGATTATGTACCTTATGATAATCGATTATGTTGAGGCAGTGCTCACCAGATTTTTCAAAGCTACAAGATAATCGATTATGTGCCTTAGACTAATCGATTATGTTGAGACAGTGAGCATCAGATTTTTCAAAGTAGCAAAATAATCGATTATGACTTTTCTGGTAATCGATTATATTAAAGACCGTTGCCAAAATATTTTCAAACGCTGAAAGATAATCGATTATGTATAATCAGACAATCGATTATGTTAAGCATAAAATCGGGAATTGATTTTTGAACGTTGTCAGGTAATCGATTATACAATTTGGATAATCGATTATTCTGCTTAAAATCTGGGATTGATTTGAATGTTGGCAGATAATCGATTATGCAGGATCAGATAATCGATTATCCTAGCACAATATCAGCAATTTGTGATTGGTAATTAAGCAACGGTCTTGGGTGTTTTGAGCACTATAAATACAACTCAAATTCACTTTTCTAAGCACAACAACTGATTACATTCTTTCTAAAGCTTACATACTCTCTTTGCAATCATCTTATATTCATTTCATAAGTTTTTGAGAGCCAAACTCTTGACGAAATTGTTATGTTCTTGAGCGTATTGTTTTACTCATATCTACTCTATTAAGAGAGTCTTGTCTTGAGTGCTAAGTGTTTGTACACACTTGAAGGGATAGTCTAATCCCTTGTTGTAAGAAGGAAAAGTAGTTCCATCGAGCAGGTTGAAGTCTTGTAGAGTGTATATCTACGAGCAAGTGTAACGGTTTGTTAAGCACCCGTAAGCTTAACGAAGTTAGTGTAAAACTCGAGAGAGTCTCTCGAGGACTGGACTAACCACGTGTTGTGGTGAACCAGGATAAAATTCAGTGTGTTCTCTCCTTATCTTTTTAATTACTGCACTTACAGTATTCCTGCAATTTTTAATTCCGCAAATTTACATTTTTTTTTATTATAACGCTATTCACCCCCTCCCCCCCTCTAGCGTTAAGCGTATATTCTAACAATTGGTATCAGAGCCTAACTCTCTGAAAGACTTAACAGTTTGAGAGAAACTTTCCATGGCTTTTACTCGTAGTGTTTATGCAGGACTAGGTGAAGGACAATGCTTCACAAGGCCACCACTTTTCGATGGCACCAACTACACTTACCGGAAGGAGAGAATGAGGATCTGTATACAGTCAAACAACTTCCAACTGTGGAAAATTATCAAAAATGGAGAACTACAACCTACCAAAAAGGTTGGAGAAGAACTCGTTCCAAAAACGGAAGACGAATACGACGCCGAAGATATCAGAAAAATAGAGAACAACGCAAAGGTAATCAACATGATGTATTGTGCAGTGAACCCCGATGACTATCGAAAAATATCATGTTGCACCACTGCCAAGCAAATGTGGGACAAATTAGAAATCACCTACGAAGGTACGGACCAGGTAAGGGAAGCTAAAATTTATTTCCTAACCCACGAATATGAACTGTTTCGCATGAAGGAAAACGAGAAGATAGATGACATGTTCGAACGATTCTTAAAAATCGTTAATGACCTACACGCCCTCAAAAAGACATTCACGGATAAGGAGCTTGTCCGGAAAATTCTACAAAGCTTCACTCGGGAATGGCGTTCCAAAGCCGACGCTATCCAAGAATCAATCGGCATCACAAACGTCACCATCAACGGACTACGAGGTAATCTTAAAACTTATGAATCAACTATTCTTAACTCTCCTTTGGATGATCAAAGGAAAAGAAAGATTGCGCTCAAAGCATCAACTACTCAACCTCAAAACGATGAGGAGTCAAGTGATGAAGATGTCGAGCTTGGAGTCGTTATTAAGAAATTTCACAAGTTCATGCAAAAGAAGCATGAACGAAAAGGTAAGCAACAAGGCGACCAATTGAAGTGCTATGGATGCGGAGAAATCGGGCATATCAAATCAAATTGTCTAAACATCAAAAAGGAGAAGAAACCATTCAAGAAACAAAGAGCATACATCTCTTGGGGAGGTGACTTCGGAGACGAATCAAGTGATGGAGAAGAAAACGAGACCGCAAACTTGTGTCTTATGGCACACGAAGAAAATCAAAATGAGGTATGTACTTTTTCTAAGAATTATTTCACTTTAGAAGAATTGCAAGATGCATTTGATGAGCTGTATAAAGAGTTCGTTAGCGCTTCTAAATCTATAAAAGATTTAAGAAAACAATTTTCTTCAAAAGAAAAGAATTTTGAAAAACTCACTCTTGAGAATGAGAAATTAAAAGAGGAAAACAAGTTTTATGGCAAAAGAAGCGCCGATAAACCCGAAAGCTCAAATAAGGATTGTACTTCTTGCAAATCTCTCAAGGAAGAAGTAGAAAGTCTTAGAAGCACTTTGCACAAATTCAATTCTTCACACAAAAATCTCAATGAAGTGCTTGTAAATTTGAAATCCACTAAGCACGGTATAGTCTTCAAACACGAGCCAAAAGAAAAGGTTGAGTCCATTCCTAAACCACCTAAGACTCAACTTAGGCCAAACAAAATAATGTCATCACTCAACCTAGAAATTTCATTCCTAGAAATGCATCTCATTCTAGAACAAATGCTAGGAGAAATATTGGAATGTATAGACCACCTAGACAAGATTTTCGAAAACCACATCAAAACTATATTTTTAAAAATGTAGTGAACACTAGAAGAAACATTGGCATGTATAGACCACCTAGACAAGATTTTTGAAAACTACATCAAAACTATGTTCCTAAAAATAGAGTGAATAATTTTAGACCCCCAAATTTCTATCATCCTAGAAGAATGCACAATCCGAATGTCATTTGTCATTATTTCAATAAAATTGGACATATTGCTCCCGCATGCTTCACTAGACATAGACGTTTCACTGCAGGGCAATCACACCAATATGCTGCACCTAACCCACAAGGACCCAAAATGGCTTGGGTACCAAAATCTCATTAATTTGTTTTGTAGGTGTGTTTGAAGAGATCAAGTGTACTTTGGTACCTTGATAGTGGATGCTCCAAACATATGACTGGGGATGCATCAAAATTCCTTCAACTAAAACCCAAGGAAGGAGGAAATGTTATTTTTGGAGACAATAACAAAGGAAAGATTATCGGCATTGGATCGGTCGGTAAGGACGAATCCTCCTCCATTAAGCATACTTTGCTTGTTAAAGGTCTTAAACATAATCTCTTGAGCATAAGTCAATTATGTGACAAGGGAAATCTTGTATTGTTTGACTCTGAAGAATGCTTAGTTATCCGTCGTAGTGATTTTAAAATTATTCTTCGTGGTATTAGAATGGATAATATCTATATGGTTGATCTTGAAAATTCTTCATCAAGTTATGTGAATTGTCTTTTGAGTAAAGAAGACGACATGTGGTTATGGCATCGTAGAGTAGCTCATGTAAATATGAATCTTTTAAACAAACTAGTTTCACAAGATTTAGTACTTGGTCTTCCAAACATGAAATTTGAAAAAGATTCTACTTGTGATTCATGTCAAAAAGGGAAACAAACAAAAGCCTCTTTTAAATCCAACAATGTTGTTTCAACCACTAGACCCTTACAACTTCTTCACATGGATACTTTTGGACCATCTCGTGTTGAAAGTCTTGGTGGTAATCTTTATGCTTTTGTTATTGTCGATGACTATTCTAGATTTACATGGACGTTATTTCTTGCTCAGAAAAGTAATGCCTTTCATGCTTTCAAAAGTTTTCTTAAACGTGTTCAAAATGAAAAGAACACAACCATCACTTCCATAAGAAGTGATCATGGGGGAGAGTTTGATCACAATCTCTTCGCGGATTTTTGTGACGAACTCGGTATTGAACATACCTTTTCGACTCCACGTACACCACAACAAAATGGAGTGGTAGAACGTAAAAATCGATGTCTCGAAGAGATGGCTAGAACCATGCTCGAAGAGGCCGATATTCCCAAATACTTTTGGGCGGATGCCGTGAGTACCGCAAGCTATGTTTTAAACAGAGCTATCATTAGACCGATGCTCATGAAAACTCCCTATGAACTCTATAAGGGAAGTAAACCAAATCTTTCCCATCTTAGAGTCTTCGGTTGTAAATGTTTTATTCACAACAACGGAAAAGATAACTTGGGAAAATTTGATGCGAAATCTGATGAAGGAATTTTTCTTGGTTACTCATCGCGTAGCAAAGCATATAGAGTGTTTAATAATCGAACCAAAACTGTTGAGGAATCTCCTCATGTAGTATTTTGTGAAAATGATGCTCGCTTGGCGAGAACGGATTCTTGTGTTGATCTTGCAGATGCTTTAAAGAAAATCAATCTTCAAGACGAGGTACAAAAGAAGGATCCAAAGGAAGTTCAAGATGAAGTCATGGAACAACCTTCGGAAGAAGTACCACCACAAGAAGAAGAATCGATGATGCCTAAGGCTTGGAGGACGTCTAAATACCATCCACTTGACCAGGTAATTGGCAACATCGAGAAAGGGGTAAGTACACGAAACCTTCTTAAAGATACTGTAGGACATATGGCTTTTGTTTCACAAATAGAACCTAAAACCATCTCTGAAGCAATTGGGGATGAGCATTGGACCTTGGCAATGCAAGAGGAGCTTAACCAATTCAAACGTAATGATGTTTGGGAATTGGTGCCAAGACCCGATGATCACACCATAATTGGTACGAAATGGGCTTTTCGGAATAAATTAGATGAAAATGGTATAATCACTAGAAACAAAGCTAGGCTAGTTGCTAAGGGATATAATCAAGAAGAAGGCATTGACTATGAAGAAACCTATGCACCCGTTGCACGCCTAGAAGCCATTCATTTATTACTTGCTTTTTCATCATCTATGAATTTCAAATTATTTCAAATGGATGTCAAAAGTTCCTTCCTCAATGGGTTTATTCAAGAGGAAGTGTATGTTGAACAACCCCTGGGTTTTGAAAATTTTACATCTCCCGACCATGTCTTCAAGCTTAAGAAAGCTTTATATGGTCTTAAACAAGCTCCTCGAGCTTGGTATGAACGTCTAAGTAAATTTCTCCTAGACAATGAGTTTGAAAGGGGAAAAGTTGACACCACACTTTTTATCAAAAATAAAAACAATGACATTCTATTAGTTCAAATTTATGTCGATGATATTATTTTTGGTGCTACTAATGATTTTTTATGCGAGGAATTCTCTAAGTTAATGACTAGAGAATTTGAAATGTCAATGATGGGTGAGCTAAACTTCTTCTTGGGGCTACAAGTGAAACAAATGAAAGAGGAAACTTTCATTTGCCAATCCAAATATTGCAAGGAGTTGCTAAATCGTTTTGAAATGAGCAACGCCAAAGCAATGGCCACCCCAATGAGTACATCCGACCATCTTGACAAAGATGAGAAAAGTAAGGAAGTAGACATCAAAAAGTATCGAGGTATGATCGGATCTCTTCTCTATCTTACTGCTAGTAGACCGGACATCATGTTTAGCGTGTGTTTATGCGCTCGATATCAATCATGTCTGAAGGAGTCACACTTAACTGCGGTAAAACGGATAATGAGGTATCTTGTTGGAACAATAAATGTGGGACTATGGTATCCCAAAGATTCTTCATGCCAACTTGTTGGCTATTCCGATTTCGATTTTGCAGGTTGCAAATTGGACCGCAAGAGCACTAGTGGCACTTGCCATTTGCTCGGTAGCTCATTAGTTTCTTGGTTTAGCAAGAAGCAAGTTAGTGTTGCGTTGTCCATAACCGAGGCTGAATATGTATCCGGGGGGAGTTGTTGCGCTCAAATCCTTTGGATGAAACAACAACTCTCGGACTATGGTCTTAGTATCGATCATGTCCCTCTTCGATGTGACAATACTAGCGCCATAAGCTTGACGAAGATTCCTATTCTTCACTCAAGAACGAAACACATAGAAATTAGACATCACTTTATAAGAGATCACGTTCTCAAGGGCGGTGTCGAAATTGAATTTGTTGAAACCAAAAATCAATTAGCCGACATCTTTACAAAGCCATTAGAGAAAGAGTCCTTCTTCCGAATTCGTAGTGAACTCGGGATTCTTGACTCCATGTTGATTTAATTCATGCATTGCATTTTTATGTTTTAACGATTACTAACTTGAGCGTCGGAGGCGCTTAATTCTTTTTTGCAGGTATCGCCCCAAAGACAGGGGGAATTATCAGACACTGGTGCAGAATAATCGATTTCTCTAAAGTCAATAATCGATTATTCCCCATTTAAGTTTTATGTTTATTATGCTGGAAAATTGACATAATCGATTATACAACACTAAATCGATTATCTAACAGTTTTGGCTTTGCAGGATTTTAGCTGTTAAACATAAAAATTGATTATCACATATCCCTAATCGATTATGTTGACATTTATGTTCAGGTGTTAAGTTACTGTGTGAAAATAATCGATTATTTAAAACAGTGTAATCGATTTTTCTATTACCATCTCGGATGTCCGTTACTACATTTCCTGAAATAATCGATTATCTCAAACGCACAATCGATTATTCCCCGAGTCAATGAATAATGTCTTGTCTCTTTGTTTTTCTGTCTTTTCTTTTCATGTATTTGCAATATTGTTTAATCAATAAAGAGTTAGTCATTTTTTTTGCTAATGTCAAAAGGGGGAAGATATGGGCTATGCACATTGGCATTAATTGAGGGGGAATTCATAACTTGAGCGGAAATTCGTTGCATATCTATACACTTGTCTTGGATCGTCATTATGAATTAATTAATATGTGTATCCCGATATTGGTTTGCCATTATCAAAAAAGGGGAAATTGTTGAAACACATTCTCAAGTCGCTAAACTAAACGTGTGTTCATATTAGTAGGTTTTGATAAATGACAAACCGACGTGAAGGGAACATTGACATATGCCGAAGTCCAAGCACAAGAGAAACAAAGATCAAGATTTAGTAAAGCAACAAAGTTATACATGAGTCGTTCTATAGTTGTGATCTTGATCCGACAATTGATTAAAGACTTGGCTTCTCTCGTAAAATCATTTTTATCAAACCATGCATCTTTATTTTAAAGCAAAATGATTTTCAAACATTTCATTTTAACCAAAATAAATTTTAAACATGTCATTCAAATCTGGACAAAGATAATCGATTATGTACTTTATGATAATCGATTTAAGACAGTGTACACCAGATTTTACAAAGCTGAAAGATAATCGATTATGTACCTTATGATAATCGATTATGTTAAGGCAGTGTACACCAGATTTTTCAAAGCTACAAGATAATCGATTATGTACCTTATGATAATCGATTATGTTGAGGCAGTGTTCACAAGATTTTTCAAAGCTACAAGATAATCGATTATGTGCCTTAGACTAATCGAATATGTTGAGACAGTGAGCATCAGATTTTTCAAAGTAGCAAAATAATCGATTATGGCTTTTCTGGTAGTCAATTATATTAAAGACCGTTGCCAAAATATTTTCAAACGCTGAAAGATAATCGATTATGTATAATCAGACAATCGATTATGTTAAGCATAAAATCGGGAATTGATTTTTGAAAGTTGTCAGGTAATCGATTATACGATTTGGATAATCGATTATTCTGCTTAAAATCTGGGATTGATTTTTGAACGTTGGCAGATAATCGATTATGCAGGATCAGATAATCGATTATCCTAGCACAAAATCAGCAATTTGTGATTGGCAAATAAGCAACGGTCTTGGGTGTTTTGAGCACTATAAATACAACTCAAATTCACTCTTCTAAGCACAACAACTGATTACATTCTTGCTAAAGCTTATATACTCTTTTTGCAATCATTTTATATTCATTTCATAAGTTTTTGAGAGCCAAACTCTTGACGAAATTGTTGTGTTCTTGAGCGTATTGTTTTTACTCATATCTACTCTATTAAGAGAGTCTTTTCTTGAGTGCTAAGTGTTTGTACACACTTGAAGGGATAGTCTAATCCCTTGTTGTAAGAAGGAAAAGTAGTTCCTTGGTTTGAAGTCTTGAGGTGCGGTATCCTCGAGCAGGTTGAAGTCTTGTAGAGTGTATATCTACGAGCAAGTGTAACGGTTTGTTAAGCACTCGTAAGCTTAACGAAGTTAGTGTAAAACTCGAGAGAGTCTCTCGAGGACTGGACTAACCACGTGTTGTGGTGAACCAAGATAAAATTTGGTGTGTTCTCTCCTTATCTTTTTAATTATTGCACTTACGTTATTCCTGCAATTTTTAATTCCGCAAATTTACATTGTTTTTTTATTATAACGCTATTCACCCCCCCCCCCTCTAGCGTTAAGTGTATATTCTAACAGTAAATGGTGCTAGAATAAATGTTTTCCATCGTAGTCGGGGTATTCGTCAAGGTGATCTCATATCTCCCTATATATTCATACTATGCCATGAACTACTTTTTAGGTTAATAAATTACCAAGTAGACACATTACGATCGGATCCAATCTATATTAGGCATAAAGACCCCTCATTTTTTCATATTCTTTTCGTTGATCATATAACCCTAATAGGGAAAGCAAATAGAAAGACAAGTCATTGCATAAATGTATGAATTTTTTATGATGAATTTGGGCTAGCCATTAACACCTCTAAATCAAGATTGTCCTACCTACATATTGCCCAAGATTTTAAATTATTTCTAACATGCCTCTTTGGTATAAAATCCACCAATAAAATTGCTAAGGACCTTAGCTTTACAATCCTCAATCTCTCCCCCACCACCAAGGACTTCAGATTTATCGAAGATAAAATGCAAACTAAGTTGTCCTACTAGAAATGTTCTTTCCGAAATATGGAGGAAGGACTACTCTAGCTTCTAGTACTTTAAGTGCAATTCTACTCACTCTATGCAATACATCAATCTCCCCCCTAAAATCTTAATGAAGATAGATAAAATCTGAAGGAACTTTATTTCAGGATACACCAGCACAGCTAAAAAACTTCACCTTATTAGATGGAAAAATGTTACAAAGGATAAAAATGAGTTGGATATTCGTCATGCCATAGCTAAAACCTTAGTTCTACTCTCAAATCTTCCATGGAGACTATTAAAAAATACTACCACCCCCAGGGGTCACATGATTATGGCCAAATATGACATACACCAAAAAAAAATCATCACTAGCACCTTCTTCATCTAAAAAGCTATCCTAAAAGGATGAAAAGTGTGCAACAAGGGCATTCTTTGGCATCCATCCATTAACTCAAGAATTAATGTTTGGTATACCAATTGAATTTACAACTCAAATTCCTTTAGAAGCTCAATAGCCTCTAAATAAAAACGACAAAATTCTTACTATAGGAAGCCTCATCCATAACATGGTATGGAATATAAATATTATCTCCTTTGCCCATGATATCTTTAATAATATTAAAACTAAACAAGCTAGTGTCACAACTCAACCAGTATATTTTTTACCAAATCTTGCTATAAGCTCCTTTCTGAAGAAAACACTACTTCCAAGTCTTTTGAGTGAATTTGGAACCTCTATTGTTCAAATAAATTAAAGTTTTTCCTTTAGCAATACATGCACAATCGTATTCTTTGTGGAGCCTACCTACCCAAATAGAAATTAATATTGATGCTACATGTACCATTTGTAATATGGGGTAGAAGACATCCAACACATTTTTGTTAATTGTCCAGTCTCTAATCGTCTCTGGCAAAAAATGATTCTTCCCTCTATTAGCATTATTACTGACACAAATTGGCTAATAAAATTGAGGGATATCTTTATTCAAAATTGTAACTTTCAGATAAAGTGAACTACCCTATTTCTCTTTTCCATATGGGAATTATGGAAGAACAAAAATCGTAATAACATCAACTATCTTAATAACTATCTGGAAATAGGAAAAATTATCCATCCTTCATGAGAATTCATTTTCTTCATAGAAAAGAATCTGTTCTTGGAAAAACAGTCAAAATTGAGATCAGTTGGAACAAACCTACTAAAGGTACGTTCAAATTAAATTGTGATGGTGCTTTTTATAGTAACAATAATATAGTTTGACTTGGTGGAGCATTCCAAAATAGTAAAGGAGATTGGATTGTGGCTACTACAAAACAAGCCAAACAAACTCTCCTACTCATGTAGAGTTGTTGGCATTGCTAGAAGGTCTAAAAATTACAAATGAAATAAATTCCTAAATCTGAAAATTGAAACTGATTGTATGGATGTCATCAAACTTATTTATGATGATAGCTCTAACTTCTCTAATATTGTTTCTGAATGCAGATGGTTAATATATCTATTGAAATTTCCACACCTGAAGCATAATTTTAGGGAAGAAAATGAGGTGGCACATTTGTTGGCCAAGCAAGCTATCAAGAACCCACCATCATCAAAGTGTTTTTACCATGTGTATCTACCCTTTTTCTCGAACAAGAAGTGATCAAGAACAAGTATCGAGTTTGTAATAATGTTAGGAGTATTTCTACAAATGTTTGTAACTATTTGGCCATTATGGGCAATCGTAATGGCCTAAAAATATCCACTATGCCTATGTGGTTTTTATTTTGTTCTAAGTAATATAATATATCCATGTGTTGCATCAAAAAAGACATTCTATTAAAGGATTTAACTATAAAACAATGTGACATACTATTTCTAAATAATTTTTAAACATGTGAACTTTTTCAAAAGTTTAGAAATCAAAAATTCGTTTAGAACATAACTTTTGGATCTGATCATATTTGTACTCTAAATTTCGTCAACCTATTTAGACAAAGAAAATATAATAGTCTCTAAATCTCAATAATAACAATTATGGTAGGTAATATTTCTTATTTGTTTAAATTTTAATGGGTAGATTTGTGCTGGAGAAAAATATCAAGATAAAGGGTAATATCACGAAAAATATTTGCGTAGGTAATGTTTTTTATTTGTTTAAATTTTGATGGGCAGATTTGAGCTGAAGAAAAATATCAGGATAAAGGGTGTGTTTAGTATAACGAAAAATATTTTCTTGAAAAATAAGTAATAATCTTATTCATTTTTCTATGTTTGGTACGCAAATTAAGAAAAATAACTTCTTAAAAGTACTCATAAATAATTTAGATACAATAAATATGAATTAATCTTTTGAATCAACAACCCTCCGAACCATAAATTTCACAAAATTTCGGACCGCTAAACTTCCAAAACCGCGAACTTTCGAACTCGTAAACTTTATAATCTTAACCCATAAATTTTCAAACACATAAACCTTAAAACACATAATTTTGGAACTTGAAAAACTAAAAAATAAAAATTTAAAATTACAAAAAAAATATTTAAAAAAATATTTTTTTAGGAGAGGGGGGGGCATTGCAGGGTGGATGGTAACGGAAAAAAGATAAAATTGAAAAGGAAAAAAGACCTTTTTGGAGAGGGGGCTAGGGTGAGTAGACGTGGGGTGGGGTCGGGTGTGGGGTGGGTTGGTGAGGGTGGGGAATAGAATGGGAAGGTTGAGGAGGAGTTTTAGAAAATATTTTTCCTTCTCCTAATGAGAAAAATGAGTTCATAAGAAAAATATTTTCTAAAATATTTAAATCAACCAATTATGAGAAAATTGGAAAATATTTTCCTTTAATCGGAGGAAAATGAGTTCATCAGAAAAATATTTTTATAAATATCTCCAACCAACCATAAGAAAATAGGAAAATATCTGTGACGACCCAAAGAGTCATAACCTGTTTTTAATTAAATTCTGTGACTCCGAGGCCTTAAAAACCTCCTTTAGAGTCGCTACATTTTGCGTGTGCAGTTCGGACGCGTAGCCGGAAAACATAAATATGAAATTCTGTGAAAAATGTTAAGTTTTAATCTTAAAATAAATAAATTTGACTTCGATCAATATTTTTGATAAACGGATCTGGACCCGTAAACTAATGGTCCTGGAGGATCCATATAAACATATAAGACTTGGACGTATGCCTGGAATTGAATTTCGAGGTCCCAAGCCCGAGAAATGAATTTTTAAGAAAAAATATTTTCTAAAAATATTCAAGGAAATTTGAAATGAAATATGATTAGAAAGGGATGGTATCGGGCCCGTTCTTTTGTTCCGCCGCCCGGTACAAGTCCTATGTATGATTCAAGTCATTCCTGTAAAATTTAATTAAAAATGGACGTCCTTTGTCGTGATTCAGACTTGAATTTCAAAATTTGAAACTTGATGAAGTTTGAGAAAAAGTTCTTGATTTTGAGGTTTGATTCTTTCTTTTTTAGGTTATTTTGGCGATTTGATCGCACGGATAATTTCATATGACGTTGTTGAGTTAGTTCATGTGTTTGGTTAGGAGCCTCAAGGGCTCGGGTGTGTTTCGGATGTGTTTTGTAATTATTTTAGAGTTAGAAAACTTTCAAAACTGATGTTTGTTGGTGACCAGTCTTTTGTGCTATGCGATCGCATAGCTATGTTCGCGATCGCATAGTGTAAATTTTCAGGGTTTAATTTGTTCTATTCGATCGCATAGTTCCTCTCGCGATCGCATAGTGTTAGCCTGAGAGGCCCTATATTTTGCTCTACGTGATCGCATTAGTTTCTCTGTGATCGCAGTATGTTAGCCCAGCCTTCACTATTTCCTCTGTACGATCGCATAGTGTCATTCGTGATCGCAAAGCCGTATCCCATTTGCTCTTGATCACACTCCTTTCTCCGCAATCACATAGGCCAAATTCGCCCAGTAAAATTTTTAAATCCAGAACAGTAGCCTTACAGAATTTTTGCAAAATTTCACAAACTCTTTCTTCACCAAAGTTCTAGGGCGATCTCTGAAGCATTCTTTCACCATAAACTCATTGGTCAGTAAACTTTAACTTATTTTCTTCCATTTTCATCAACATCTATTAAATTTCCAGGACTAAAACATCGAATTAAAGGTAAAAATTAGGGGTTTCGATAGAACTAAGACTTTTTAAGTAATTATAATTTAGACCTCGTTATGGGGTTGAATTCTGAGAATAATTATATATTTGAGCTCGTGGGTGAATGAGTGATTTGATTTTTGTCCAAACCTCGTATTTTGACCAAGCGAGCCGGGGTCGATTTTTGTGTTTTGGGGAAAATGATTGGAAAGCTATAGTTAGACATTGAATTCAAATTTTTTAGCATTTATTGATGTTATGAAGTCATTTATGTATTGATACAATTGATTTGGAGCCGAATTTGAAAAGGAAGGCGGTAATTAAGGATTGAGTTGGCCGTGAAAGTTTTAGGTAAGTGTTCGGTCAAAACTTAGCTTAAGGGATTAGGAGTTAAATCATATTTGCTACTTATTTCTTGTTGAGTATGACGTATAGGCATGGTGACGAGTATCTATATTTTGGTGTCTAGCATGACCGTGGGTCTTAAATTGATACTTGTTGCTTTTCTTGAATGATGCTATGGTTACAATAGTGAGTAAATCTGTGATATTGGGCAAATGCTTAGTTTATTTTCGTGGAAGTTACTTATGAGTTAGAAATTGTGATAATAGAGATAATTGGAAGTTGAGTTGAGATTGCTTATAGCTGATTCTCCCTTGTCGGGACGTATATTCTTTTATTGTTGAGTTTCCTTGCTGGAATAGTATAACATATGGTTAATCCCTTGTCGGGACTGTTGTAATGATTACTGTGAGTTGTATATTTGGAACGGTTTGCAGGTCGTAACAGATATTATATAAGATCAGGTTGCACGCCGCAACAATTATTATATTAAATCGAATTGCACGCCGCAACAGACATTATTTTAAATCCGGTTGCATGCCGCTAAAATTATTATATTGGGTCAGGTTGCATGCCGCAATAACTATTATATCAGATCGGGTTGCACGCTGCAATAATTATTATATTGGATCGGGTTGCATGCCACAACAACTATATACATATATATGGATCGGGTTGCGCGCTGCAACAGTAGTATTATTACATTGATGTAGATAATGTATGATTTTTCATATTCATTTGGTTTTTGCTAGGTTGAGTTGTTTCCTTGAAGCATGTACGCCCTCCCTCTTTATCCGCTTATTACATGTTTATTTTTCCACCATATATTATATAAATGTACAGGTGTATCTGGAGTCTGATTTTAGCCTCGCCACTACCTCGCTGGGGTTAGGCCAGACACTTACTAGCATAAAAGGGGTTGGTTGTGCAGATACTACACTTTGCACTATGTGTAGATACCGGAGCACCATTTGGCGCGCAGCAGTAGTTTGGGAGCCAGCCTTCTGTCCATTGAGACACCGAGGTAGCCTTGCAGACGTTCGTAGGCTCGACACCTCCTCTATCTTATTCTATAACCTGTTATCACATGTATTCAAGACAAATAGCTTTACTTTTCCTTCAAACTGATGTATGTAGTATTTGTAGTAGTCCGTAGATATTGTGACTCCTGGTTCTAGATAGAGACATGTATTGGTTTTCTAGATATTTTGTTTTTTTTTCTATTTATCTGATACTTTTGCTAAATTTTAAATTTCACTATTATTTAACTGTTCATTCTCTTGTTAACATAATTGCAATAGAGTTTTAAAACGAAAGGGTTAATAGTTTTAAAGATTCATAGCTTGCTTAGCTTCCACGAGCAGGACCCATCACGACTACCGAAGGTAGGAATTCCAGATCGTGGCAACTTGGTATCAGAGCTCTAGGTTACATAGGTCTCACAACTTCTGGATAAGCTCAGTAGAGTCTTAAGGGATTGATACAGAGACATCTGTATTTATCCCCAAAGGATACAGAGTTAGAAAAATTTCCCATTTTTTCTTTCTTATCGTAGGTTTTTTTTTTCAAATGCTAGTTGAATTTCTACTTTGTTCTTTCGTAGATGGCGAGAATACGCACTTCATCATCTATCGCTCAGCAGCCCGAGCCCCAAGCAGCAGCTCCCACGAGAGGCAGAGGCCAAGGTCGTACTAGAGGCCGAGGTAGGGGTAGAGCTCAGCCCCCGAGCAGCAACACCAGTGGCGAAGTATCAGGTTGATTTTGACAAGGAGGTTCCGGCCACAAAAGTTTCAGTGGGCCCAGCTTAGGTCTCCGAGGGGTTTATTGCTACCCCAGTTCTTCAGGATGCTTTGGTTCGATTAGTGGGCCTCATGAAGAGTGTCACCCGAGCATATTTTCTTCCCGCAGCACCAGCTGCCTCTCAGGCTAGAGGAGGGACTCAAAACTCTTGCTACTCGCACTCCGGAGCAGGTAGCTCCCCAGATTCAGACTCCAGCGGTTCAGCCAATTGGAGTAGTTCAACCGGGGGTAGTAGCTCAGACCGGCGATAAAGCAGCCATGTCTACCAATTCTTTGTGATGGCTGGATAGGTTCACCAAGCTCTTCATTTCTACTTTCAGTGGTGCATCTACTGAGGATCCCCAGGATTGTCTAGACAGTTTCCACGAGGTTCTCAGGAACATGGGTATTGTTGAGACTAATGGGTTCAATATTGCTACATTTTACCTGTCTGGATCCGCCAAGACTTGGTGGAGGGATTATTTCTTAGCTAGGCCAGCGGGGTTGCCATCTTTAACTTGGAAGCAGTTTATGCTGTTTTTCTAGAGAAGTTTCTCCCCATTACTCAGAGAGAGGCTTATCAGAGGCAGTTTGAGCACCTCCAATAGGGTGCCATGAAGGTCACTCAATATGAGACCAGGTTCATCAGCTTAATTCGTCATGCTCTTGTCATAATTCTTACCGAGAGAGAGAAAGAGAGGGTGGGAAGGCTTATTGATGGACTCATCCAATTAATTCATCTTCAGATGGCCAGGGAGGCTGGGAATGAGATATCCTTCCAAGAGGCGGCCAATGTGGCCCTTAGGGTTAAGATGGTAATTATCATAGGGGGTGGTCACAGGGCAGATAAGAGACCCCATCAACCAGGAAAATTTAGTGGAGCCTCGTCTGGAGGCAGAGATTCATATGATATGGTTCATCCTCCTAGGCCTTTTCAGTCAGATCTCCAGGTTTCTCAAGGTGCTTCCGGTGGACATGGTTCTCACATCCAGTATTCTGATCAGCAGCCCTAGAGTGCGCTACCAGCTCCTATCAGTGCACCACCGCTCCAGAGTTTTCGAGGTGATCATTCAAGTCGCCAGCGTCAATCTCAGTTTCCTCAGCCACAGCATTCAGGTGGATGTTATGAGTGTGAGCAGGGTTCTCGAGCTATGATTCAGGCACCAGATGTTCCACAGATCGCCCAACCAGCTAGAGGTAGGGGTAGAGGTTCTAGAGGTGTAGGTAGAGGATTTGGAGGTGGAGCTTAGGCCACTACAGGTGGAGGCCAGCTAGCTGCAGGCCATCCCAAAGATGTAGCCCAGAATAGTGGGTCCCAGCCGCAATGTTATGCTCTTCCACCCAGGCCCGAGGCTCAGGCTTCAGATGCGGTGATCACAGGTACTATTCTGGTTTCTCATAGAGGTGCTTTAGTGTTATTTGATCTAGGGTCTATATACTCACATGTGCCATCTTATTTGCCCCGCATTTGGTCATGACTAGTGATTCATTGGGTGTTCTTATTTATGTGTCTACACTGGTGGGTGATTCTATCATGGTAGATCGAGTCCATCATTCTTCTGTAGTTGTGATTGAGGGTCTGGAGACTCGTGTGGATTTGTTGCTTCTAGACATGGTCGATTTCGGTGTTATATTGGGGATGGACTGGTTATCACCTTACTACGCTATCTTTGACTGTCATGCCATGACTTAACCTTAGGTTTACCGGGTATGCCTCGTTTAGAGTGCAGCCGGACTCCTGGTCTTTCTACTTGTAGTGTTATCTCTTATGTGAAGGCTCATCATATGGCCGAGAAGGGGTCTTTGTCCTATTTTTCATATGTTCGTGGTTCTAGTGCTGAGGTCCCCTCTATTGATTTTGTGCCTGTTGTTCGTGAGTTTCCTGTTGTTTTCCCTTTAGACCTGCCGAGTATGCCGCCCAACAGGGATATTGACTTCTGCATCAATTTGGCTCCGGGCACTCAACCCATTTCTATCCCATCGTATCGCATGGCCCCGCCAGAGTTGAAGGAGCAGTTGCAAGACTTACTTGAGAAAGGTTTCATTAGACCCAGTGTATCGCCTTAGGGTGCTCCGGTATTGTTTGTTAGGAAGAAGGATGGGTCAATGAGAATATGCATTGATTACCGGTAATTGAATAAGGTAGCAATCAAGAATAGGTATCCATTGCCGAGGATTGATGATTTGTTCGATCAGCTTCAGGGTGCCAATGTATTTTCAAAGATTGACTTGAGATCTGGCTACCATCAGTTGAGGATTAGGGCATCCAATGACCCTAAGGCAGCTTTCTACACTCGGTACGGGCATTATGAGTTCTTGATTATGTCATTCGGGTTGACAAATGCCCCAGCAGCTTTTATGGGTTTGATGAACCGAGTGTTCAGGCCTTATTTGGGCTCGTTCGTGATAGTCTTCATTGATAGTATTTTGATATATTACCGCAGCCAGGAAGAGCACGAGCCACATCTCAGAGCAGTTCTTCAGACTCTGAAGGATAGTCAGTTATATGTTAAGTTCTCGAAGTGTGAGTTCTAGTTGAGTTTAGTTTCATTACTAGGTCATGTTGTATCGGTAGAGGGTATTCAGGTCAATCTCAAGAAGATTGAGGCAGTCAAGAATTGGCCTAGACTAGCATCAGCTATAGAGATTCGGAGTTTCTTGGGATTGGCAGGCTACAATCGCTGGTTCCTGGATGGGTTTTCATCTATTGCAGCTCCGATGACCAGGTTGACCTAGTAGGGTGCCCAATTCAGATTGTCAGACAAGTGTGAGGCAAGATTTTAAAAGCTCAAAGACAGCTCTGACTACAGCACCGGTATTAGTTTTGCCCACAGGCTCAAGGCCTTATACAATTTATTGTGATGCTTCCCGTATTGGGCTTGGTGCACTGTTGATGTAGGAAGGCCAAGTCATTGCCTATGCTTCGAGGCAGTTAATGATTCATGGGAAGAACTATCTAGTGCATGATTTAGAATTGGTGGCCATTGTTCATGCATTGAAGATTTGGAGGCATTATCTGTATGGCGTGGCATGTGAGGTGTTCACTGACCGCAAGAGTCTTCAGTATTTATTCAAGCAAAAGCAATTGAGTTTGAGGAAGAGGAGGTGGTTGGAGTTGCTGAAAGATTATGATGTCACTATCTTATATGACCCGGAAAAGGCCAATGTGGTGGTCGATGCTTTGAGTAGAAAGTCCTCAAGTATGTGCAGTCTTGCTTATATTCCGGTTGGTGAAAGACCGCTTGCGTTGGATTTTTAGGCTTTGGCCAATCGATTTGTAAGGTTGGATATTTCTAAGCCTAGTCGAGTATTTGCTTGCACGGTTGCTCATTCTTCATTATTGGAGCGTATCCGTGATCGGTAGTTTGATGATCCCCATTTGTGTGTCCTTAGAGACACAGTGCAGCTGAGAGGTTCTAGGCAGGTTACTTTAGATGATGATGGAGTTTTGAGATTGCAGGGTCGAGTTTGTGTGCCTAATGTGGATGGCTTCGAGAGTTGATTTTAGAAGAGGCCCATAGCTTCAAGTACTCTATTCATCCTCTATGTGATTACATAGTGTCATTCGCGATCGAAGAGCCCTATCCCATTTACTCCATGTGATCGCAATCCTTTGTCTGCGATCGCATAGGCCAAATTTGCCCAGTTAAATTTTTAAATCCAGAACAGCAGCCTTACGGAATTTTTGCAAATTTTCACATATTCTTTCTTCTCCAAAGTTCTAGGGCGATCTTTGAAGCATTCTTTCACCATCAACTGTTGGTTTAGTAATATTTAACTTATTTTCTTTCATTTTCATCAACATCTATTGAATTTCAAGGCCAACAACATGAAATTAAAGGGAGAAAATTAGGGGTTTGGAAAGAACTAGGCTTTTTAATTAATTGTAAATTAGACCTCGTTTTGGGGTCGAATTCTAAAAATAATTATATATTTGGGCTCGTGGGTGAATGGATAATTTGTTTTTGATCCGAACCTCATGTTTTGACCAAGCGGGTCAGGGATCAGTTTTTGTGTTTTTGGGAAGAATGATTGGAAAGCTATAATTAGGTATTAAATTCGCATTGTTTAGCATTTATTGATGTTATGAAGTCATTTATGTATAGATACAATTGGTTTGGAGCCGAGTTCGAAAGGGAAGGCGGTAATTGATTGAGTTGGCCATAAAAGTTTCAGGTAAGTGTTCGGTCTAACCTTTGTTTGAGGGATTAATAGTTGAGTCATATTTGCTACTTATTTCTTGTTGAGTACGACGTATAGGCATGGTAACAAGTATCTATACATTGGTGTCCAGCTTGACCGTGAGTGTTATAATGATACTTGTTGTTTTTCATGAATGATACTATGATTAAAATAGTGAGCAAATCCGTGATATTGGGCAAAGGCTTAGTTTATTTTCGTGAAAGTTACTTATGAGTTAGAAATTATGATAATAGAGATGATTGGAAGTTGAGTTGAGATTGGTTATAGCCGATTCTCCCTTGTTGGGACGTATATTCTTGTACTGTTGAGTTTCCTTGCTGGAATAGTATAACTTATGGTTAATCCCTTGCCAGAACTGTTGTTATGATTACTGTGAGCTGTATATTTGGAAAGGGTTGCACGTCGCAACAAATATTATATTGGATCGAGTTGCACGCCACAACAAATATTATATTGGATCGGATTGCGCGCCGCAAAAATTATTATATTGGATCGGGTTGTCCGTCGCAACAACTATATATTGGATCGGGTTACACGCCGCAACAATTATTATATTGGATCGGGTTGCACGCCGCAACAACTATATACATTTATACAGATCCGTTGTGCGCCATAACAGTAGTATTATTACATTGATTTAGATACTGTACTGATCTTTCATATTCATTTGGTTTCTGCTAGGTTGAGTTGTTTCCCCGAAGCATGTACCCCCTCTTTCTTTAACTGTTTATTACCTGTTTATTTTTCCGTCATATATTATATAACTGCACGGGATTATTTGGAGTCTGGTTCTAACCTCGTGAGTACCTCGCCGGGGTTAAGCCAGACACTTACCAGCACATGGGGTCGGTTGTGTTGATATTATACTCTGCACTATGTGCAGATACCGGAGCAGTATTTGGCATGCACCAGTAGTTCGGGAACCAACCTTCAGTCCACCGAGACACAAGGTAGCCTTGCAAACGTTTGTAGATCCGACGTCTCCTATATCTTATTTATAGCCTGTTATCTCATGTATTCGAGACAAACAATTTTACTTTTCCTTCAAACTGATGTATGTAGTATTTGTAGTAGTCTGTGGATGTTGTGACTCCAGGTTTTGGGTAGAGATATGTATTAATTTTATCGACATTTTGGTTTTTTTTATTTATCTGAAACTTCCGCTAAATTTTACATTCCGCTATTATTTAACTGTTTATTCTCTTGTTAACATTATGTATAAAGTTTAAAACGAAAAAGGTTAATAGTTTCAAAGATTCATAGCTTGCCTAACTTTCACGAGTAAGCACCATCACAACTCCCTAAGACAAAAATTCCAAATCGTAATAATATTTTCCAAAAGATATTTTTTTCGTACTAAAACACACCCAAAATGTCAAAAACCGTGTAAGCTGTTCCAAAACTAACTACATAATAAAAATTTGATATGGTACAATCATTAAAAGTAGGCTTCAGAAGGAAGAGCAAAATTGTTGTCCGTGTGCAACGACGTGGAAAACATTTGTTGAGCTCCAAAACAAGACAAATATGGTAATGCTGGCTACTTTTGCATCCATTCATTTTATTTTACTTATAATTCTTATTTTTGCCGTCATTATTTTCCTTTTCTGGATCTAATCTTAAATTTAGCAACATTTTGTTCCCTTAAACAAAATTGTTTAATTTAAGGAAAATTACAATCAAAATTAAGGGTCCAATCATAATTTTCACTTTTCAGAGTGATTTATAAAGTTACACTATAATAAAGGAAAAATATTTACAATTAAAGGAACAAGTAGCAGAAACTTTAAAATCTTTTCTACTCTACTCGCTTACGCTTTGTCTTTAAAACATTCATAGGTATACATTATATTTATCCATTGAAATAATACTAATAAGATTTAACTTCTATAATAATAGTCATACGTATTTATAAAACTAATCATACGGTACGCACTCTACATCTGTATCTATGTCAATAAGTATATAATTTTAAAAAAATTATATTAATACTATTAGATAATATATTTCGATTAGAAATATATAAGTTCCAAAAAATGATAAATATTAATCATATTTAGCTCGCTTAATAAATAAGAACTATTGATCTAATGTGACTTTCGGTGTTTCGCCAATACGTAAAGTTATCTGATTATCCTCTCTCTCTACTATAATTTTATTTTTTTTGTTATTTGTTTGATAGTTGAGTATTGTCTTAAAATATTATGCAAAACAATCAATGAAGAGAAAAATATTATTTGAGTTGATAACTAAAAGAGTTCAAAGATAATATCGAATCAATTATAATCATGTTATGCCCAAAAAAAATTATGGATCATGTTATATTATTTAAATAAGAAAACAATATATATGTTATGAAATAATATAAGAACAAGAACAATAATACAAAAACAGGAACAATAGAGAGAAAAGTAGAGAGAGGAGTATTCTTATTGATACTTTGGGATGGTTTACAATGGAATAGAACCCCTTTATTTATAGGGAGGTGGTGACTTAGCCACCAAGAAGTAAATCCTAGAATCTCTCTAAATATGGGCATTCACCTAAAATAGAATATTTTATAACACTCCCCCTTGAATGTCTATTCAATAATGTGCCTCGTTAAAACCTTAACTAAAACAAAACCTAATGGGAAAAAATTAAAGAAAAGGAAAAAGAGTACACATGTTTGAATATGCGCCTATTAGTTGCCTCGTTAAAAACCTTGCAAGGAAAACACATTGGGACAAAACCTTGTAAGGGAAAAAGAGTGCAACGCGCATTAACTCCCCCTGAAAAGAGCATCAATTCATATCCTTGAGTCTTCGCATTCCGATCTTGTGAACCAGCTTCTTGAAGGTTGACGTTAGTAGAGATTTTGTGAACAAATCAGCCATATTATCGCTTGAACGAATCTGTTGCACATTGATATCACCATTCTTTTGAAGATCATGTGTGAAAAATAACTTTGGTGAAATATGCTTTGTTCTATCTCCTTTTATGAATCCTCCCTTCAACTGAGCTATACATGCTGCATTGTCTTCAAACAAAGTCGTGGGTAGTTTGTTACACTTCAAACCACATTTGTCTTGAATATGATGTATTATAGACCTCAACCATATACACTCCCGACTTGCTTCATGAATAGCGATTATCTCGGCATGATTAGATGAAGTAGCCACAATTGATTGCTTAGTCGATCGCCAAGATATGGCGGTGCCTCCACAGGTAAACACATAATCCGTTTGAGATCGAGCCTTGTGTGGGTCGGATAAATATCCAGCATCAGCATAACCAACAAGATCAGGACTGCAATTATTGCTATAAAATAAGCCCATATCGGTAGTCCCTTTTAGGTACCGCAATATATGTTTGATCCCATTCCAATGTCTCCTTGTGGGAGCCGAGCTATACCTTGCTAAGACATTAACTGAAAAGGTTATGTCAGGCCTTGTAGTATTTGCAAGATACATTAGTGCGCCAATTGCACTAAGATATGGTACTTCAGGACCAAGTAGCTCTTCATTCCTTTCTTGCGGTCGGAATGGATCTTTATTCACATCAAGTGATCGAACAACCATCAGAGTACTTAAAGGATATGCTCCATCCATGTAAAACCGTTTCAGTACCTTTTCTATATAGGTAGATTGATGAACAAAAATTCCGTTTGCCAAATATTCAATTTGCAAACCAAGACATAATTTTATCTTTCCGAGATCTTTCATCTCGAATTCATTCTTTAGATAATCAATTGCCTTTTGGAGTTCTATGGGGTTCCAATAAGGTTTATGTCATCGACATATACGGCAAGTACAACAAATTCCGATGTTGTTTTCTTTATAAAAACACACGGGCAAATGGCATCATTTATATAGCCTTCTTTTAATAAATACTCACTAAGACGATCATACCACATTCGTCCTGATTGCTTTAGACCATACAAGGATCTTTGCAATTTGATTGAAAATATTTCCCGGAACTTTGAATTATGAGCGTTTGGCATTTTGAGTCCATCGAGAATTTTCATGTATATCTCATTATCCAGTGAGCCATAAAGATAGGCAGTAACCACATCCATTAAATGCATGTCAAGCTTTTCAAGGACAACAAAACTAATGAGATAACAAAAAGTTATGGCATCTATTACAGGCGAATATGTCTCTTCAAAATCGACACCAGGCCTTTGAGAAAATCCTTGTGCAACAAGGCGTGCCTTATATCTTTGTACCTCGTTTTTCTCATTTCTCTTGCGTACAAAGACCCATTTATAGCCAACAGGCTTAACACCATTAGGTGTTTCAACAATAGGGCCAAAAACTTCACGTTTTGCCAGTGAATTCAATTCTGATTGGATTGCTTCTTGCCATTTTGGCCAATCATGTCTTTTCCGACATTCTCCAACAGATTGAGGTTCAAGATCCTCACTTTCTTGCATAATGCTAGATGCGACATTAAAAGCAAAGACATAATCCACCACTATATCCACTCGATTAAAATTTGCCTCAATATCGATTGGATTTATTCATAGTTCCTTATTTTCTTGAGTCTCGGGCTCAATGGATTCGTCATGAATCTCAGAATTTATTAAATCATGAATTTCCTCATGAGATTCTTTCGTAGTGTCATTTTGATCGTTTGCTTTCCTCTTTCTAGGATTTCGATCTTTGGAACCTAATGGCCTGCCACACTTCAGGCGTGCATTCGACTCATTGGATATGACACTAGATGATTGTCCAACAGGGACATCAATACGGATTGGAACATTCTCTGCGGGGATGTGGGATTTTGTTATCCTTTTCAAGCCCGTAAATGCGTCAGGCATTTGATTTGCTATTCTTTGCAAATGGATAATCTTTTGCACCTCTTTTTCACAAATAGAGGTATGTGGATCAAGATGAGATAATGATGCATTTTTCCACAAAATTTTCCGTTTGGTTTCACCAACTTCTCCCCCTAATTTTGGGAAAAGTGTCTCATCAAATTGATAGTCTGCAAATCGTGCAGTAAACAAATCCCCTGTCAATGTTTCGAGGTAGCGAATAATGGAGGGCGATTCAAACCCAACATATATTCCTAACCTTCTTTGCGGACCCATTTTGGTGCGGTATGGCGGTGCTATAGTCACATATACTGCGTATCCAAAGATTCTTAAATGGGATATATTGGGTTCATGACCCAAAACCAATTGCAACAGGGAATATTTGTAATAATTCGTCGGTCTAAGACGAATTAGCATTGCTGCATGCAAAATGGCGTGACCCCATGCCGAAGTGGGCAGCCTCGTTTTCATGAGTAATGGTCTTGCAATCAACTGCAGGCGTTTAATTAAAGATTCTGCAAGACCGTTTTGAGTGTGAACATGAGCTACAGAATGTTCCACTTTTATCCCAATTGATAAGCAATAATCATTAAATGCTTGGGATGAAAACTCAGCAGCATTATCCAGTCTAATAGACTTGATTGGATTATCAGGAAATTGTGCTCGTAGTCGAATTATTTGTGCCATTAGTTTTGCAAACGCAAGGTTGCGTGATGACAACAGGCACACATGAGACCATCTACAGGATACGTCTATTAAGACCATAAAATATCTAAAGGACCCACTAGGTGGGTGAATAGGTCCACAAATGTCCCCTTGTATACGTTCCAAAAACGTAGGTGACTCAGTCCCAACCTTTGTTCGTGATGGTCTAATAATTAACTTGCCTTGATAACAAGAAGTGCAAGAAAATTTATTATTTAAAAGAATCTTGAAATTCTTTAACGGATGTCCATATGAGCTTTCTATAATCCGTCTCATCATGATTGATCCAGGGTGTCCCAATCGATCATGCCAAAGTACAAAAGTATTGGAATCAGTAACCTTTTGGTTTACTGTTGAATGTGCCTCAATTGCACTAATTTTTGTCCAATACAGGCCACAAGATAAAGACGGGAATTTCTCAATAACCCACTTTTGGCCAGAGACATTCTTTGTAATGATGAGATATTCAAGATTATTCTCATCTATTATCTCAATATGATAGCCATTCCGGCGTATATCTTTAAAACTCAACAAGTTTCTCTTAGACTTGGAGGAGAACATTGCATTCTCTATGATAAACATTGTTCCTCTAGGCAGAGTTATAGTTGCTCTTCCGGAGCCTTCAATCAATTTACTACTACCAGAGATTGTAGTAACATCTGCCTTACACATACTTAGTTGAGAGAAATATTTCTTTTCTTTGAGTATCGTATGTGTAGTACATGAATCAACTAAACAAATATTTGATCCAAGCTTACTTTGTGAGATATCCATATTTGCTTTCCCGTGGTTTGACATACAAAAGAAATACACGAACATGAGAATAAACAAATTCAATCTGTTTGTTTCACATTTAAACAATATTTTCAAAATCTGCTGAGGTTAGTCGATTAACTTAGTTGATAGTCGACTATCTTGGGAAGCAGTCATTAGGTTAGTCGACTAACTAAATCAGATAGTCGACTATCTTGCCTTGCGGAAAAGTCCAGTTTTAATGCGAAATATTAGTTAGTCGACTAACTAAGTTGATAGTCGACTAACTTAGTAAACAGTCATCAGGTTAGTCGACTAACTAAATCAGATAGTCGACTAACTTAGCTTGCGGAAAAGTTCAATTTTAATGCAAAATATTAGATAATCGACTAACTGTTAGGTTAATCGATTAACTCTACTGGAAAATAAAAATATCTTTGAAATTTAAGCATATTGAAACATTCTAAAGAACTAATACTAACATTATATCATAAACTAACTAATACGAGCTGATACTAATGACTATTAGTTTATTCACTAACTAATACAAATAAGTAAAATAAAATCAAACAATTCCATCTTCCTTCATCACATATCCATCACCGATTAAGTGGTCTATTTTTCCCTCGGGTTGCTCAAAGAAGTCTGCCACATCCAGGTGAGTGATGTCAAAATTATCGTCAGAGACAAAATTTGTTTCAGGGCCTTTATTCTTTAGAGATGCTTGATAAAGATCAACCAAATGTCTTGGTACACGGCAAGCTTTTGACCAGTGCCATTTTCCACCGCAACGATAACATATAGTTTCTGAACTATTTGCCTTTGGATCTCATAATCCCGTTTCTGCTTTTGGTGGTTATATCTCTTTGGGGGGTAACGGACATCAGGGAAATTTCTTCCTTGTCTACGTCCACGGCCATGACCCGATTACGACCACGACCATGATTAAAGCCATAGCCTTTTCCATGCTTGGCATAATGAGAATACACCTTATCTGCTTCAGGCAATGGTGTAGACCCAGTGGGTCGATTTTCGTGATTTCTCATGAGCAGGTCATTGTTTCGCTCAGCCACAAGGAGAAGAGAAATCAGTTCAGAGTACTTTTTGAAATCTTTCTCTCTGTACTGTTGTTGCAGTACCATATTGGAGGCATGAAACGTTGTAAACGTTTTTTTCAAGCATATCATAATCAGAGATATTATCTCCACAGAGTTTCAATTTAGAAGTAATTCTGAACATTGCAGAATTATATTCAGAAACAGACTTAAAGTCTTGGAGCCTCAGATGAGCCCAATCATATCGTGCTTGTGGCAGAGTGACCAACTTCAGGTTGTCATATCTCTCCTTTAAGCCTTTCCACAAGATGAGTGGATCTTTGACTGTGAGATATTCAATTTTCAAACCTTCATCAAGGTGATGGCGCAAGAAAATCAAGGCCTTAGCACAGTCTTGGGTGGATGCTTTATCTCTGTCTTTAATGGCGTCTCCAAGACCCATAGCATCTAAGTGGATTTCAGCATCCAACACCCATGTCATATAGTTCTTGCCCAAAATTTCAAGGGCAACGAACTTTCTTTTCATAATATCAGACATAATTAAAACCAAATTCGGAAAAAGGGAAATACCTTAATTTTCTCAAGAGGATTCTTGAGACGGTAGAGTCTCGTGCTGATAACGTGTTATGAAATAATATAAGAACAAGAACAATAATACAAGAACAAGAACAATAGAGAGAAAAGTAGAGAGAGGAGTATTCTTATTGATACTTTGGGATGATTTACAATGGAATAGAACCCCTTTATTTATAGGGAAGTGGTGACTTAGCCACCAAGAAATAAACCCTAAAATCTCTCTAAATATGGACATTCACCTAAAATAGAATATTTTATAACAATATATACAAATTTTCTTGGTTGCTCTTAAAATCCTAAATGTCAAGATCTTCCAACATAAATCAAATAAGAAAGAATTCAAAAGGCAAACAATTAATAAATATTCAGTATAAATCTTAATCATTTTTGTTTCATTTGGATTGCGTGTCTTATCCTGTGAATCTTCCACTTCAAACGCTCCGGAACATATGTTCGATATACACCCAAAGCCTCACGTACGAGCTCCTTCAAAAGTTATTGAACATTTATTTGTAGTTAGCCTTGTATTTAGATTATCAAAAAAAATTTAACAATCATTTGACTCGTCAAAAGCTCTATTCATTAACAGTAATTCAAAACTTGAGATCGAACACTAATTTGTGAAAGTGAATTTGATAAAACCTTTTATCCGAAAATTCTTCTTGTTTTAACTTTTGTTAGATTTTATTATCCGAATCTTTATATTTATCTCCCCAAACTCTTTGTTTTCTTTTTACTTTATTTCGTTTGATAACAATATTTTTGTATTTGTGAGTTATGAAACTTATTATTCAATAATTAGAGTTTGTAATAACAATTTTAAAATAGTATATTGATTAAAATGTTTTAGTAATGAATTAGAACATTGAATTGTTTGTTAATTTATTTCGTATAATACCTTAGTGGAAGCACATAATAATTAGCCACGTTATGTAACCTGTAAGACCAAAAGTCGTTTCTAATTATTGAATTTGTAGCTTGGTTGTTTTTCAGAAAATGTCAATAAAGAAAACAGTAGTCTTTAGAGAAAAGTTCAATTTGTTTTATTAAAAATTTATTTTTGTATTTATTTACTTCTTGTGCAAACCTACATAAAAATAATATTTATGTTTTAATTTTTTTTTGCGTTTCGGTTAGGCTCCGTCCTTGTAGTAGTAAAAAGCCTTTCAATTTCTCTATGTGCATGAGATCCTAAATACACGTGAGGTAAGCCTTACTTTTCTAAGCCTTTATTAAAATTTTATGTTATATTACTCAAAAGAAAAATAACTTATATAAGGTAAAATCTTTGAACTCCTAAATATAGGATTTTACACGAGTTCAATAAGGTATAATTACCATAGTAAAACTTTAGCTGATTTAAAAGTCCTAAAATATTAGAAAAGTAACTTAAATTACAATGTCCAATATAAAATCTATTTTTAAAGAATAAAAAAGATGAACGATATTTCGCTAAGGACCTCCGTACCTTTAATATAGTATTAGATATCCTTGTATAACAACCATTCACTATAAAATTAACTTTTTTTTGACAACTAATTTTTATGTTATATTATATATATGTCTTCTATAACAGCAATTCACTATAGCATCAAAAAAAACATCGAAACAACTTATAGTGTAAAATCCATAAAAGTATCAGGGCATATAACTTAGATCATATTAAGTAAAACCGAACTAAGACAATTATCATGGAGCAATGAAATCAGGTTTAAGCAAGGTCAATAATTTTTTTGCCTTCATGTTCATAATGATTCTAATAAAATGGGCTCAATTTAGCTTTGCATCAGAGCAAGTTGCAAATAACTGAACTTTTCCTATCTAGTTTAGCAATCTATCGTATTCGAATTTACATGTTACAATTTGGCTTTCAAAATTATACCTTAGGAGGTCAAGGCACAAGAAATTTCCAATATCTACTCCATATCCTTCATAGCATCCTGTGCATTTGGTTAAAGAACAAGCAAGTTAACTACAACCAACCATAAGTAGAGTCTTTTCATTAACGAAATACAGAAGCATTGCTTATGAATGGCGTCGAAATACATGCCTCATTATAGTAAAGGGTAAAAGAAAATGATCAGTAAGTTACCTTGGCGAGCCGTGTTACATAAGCTGCAGCTACTGCGGTAAACAATAAACCTATTCCGAGGGTCAATAGCTGGCCACCATTTCCTCCTCCTAGACCGATTCCAGCTTCTTCTTGCTGAAAAACAAGAAAATAAGGACATTTCGAAGGTTAGCAAGTTGCCAAAGAACTACCATATTGTAACAAACAAGCAACAAACGAGTGATGTTTTCAGTTATTATATATTAACAGTGGAAGAGGGTTTGTTTGGTAATAACATCGCTTAAGTCTTTTTATTCAATTTGCAGAAACTCAGCTTTTTCAGCATAAGATCGGAGGACTTCACTATCAACTCACATGAAGAAACTTAAGTACACAGTCACTGAACTACAACCTTGCACTACAACACTCATCATAAAGTAAGCTGAAATTTCTAAAGTTGGTTTTAAGAAGGTAATACATTTTGAATTTCTGCAATGCATCAAGAGTCGAATAGAGTCCCAATAAAGGCAAATTATTAGGAGAGGATTGGCATCAGTTTCGTTAACCAACAAACTTAGCATGCTCCATTAGTCAATCAAAACAGAATGGCAGTTTGTTTATAATAGCTATGGACTGAAAGGTACCTATAGACATCTACTTTCTCCACGTAAGATAGATCTCGAAAAATTATGTGACAGCTAAAATAGGAGGATATCATGACTTTTTCCTTAGTTTACTTTCTGAATAATATTTCCAATCGAGAGAAACAATATATATTAGGTTTGAACTGAAATAATGGAACTAAAGTGAGTCGTCGACATTGAAAAGACAAAATGTTCACAGAGCAACCGGTAGAAAACTCACAATAATTGCCCGACCAAATGCACCCGCACTCACATAAGCCCATGATCCAGGAAGCATTCCTAGCCAACTGCATACCAAAGATAAGATGAATCAATATGAAGAGGGCAATAGACAAGTTAAGACAAGTCCTCGTAGAACATAGGGCGCTCTTGAAGAGTTGATAGTATTCCATTATAGAAAGAAACTGAGTATAAAAAATCATTTCCGACTTTGTATTGATGTTTTGTAGGAAGCACGTCAACTAATATGCCAAGTGTTCGGTATGATAATATCCTTAAGCAATTTTACTGGTGACAAAACTAAGCTTAAATAGGAACTTTATACTTTCAAATATTATAGATGGAAACTTCAACTACTTTGGAATTGGAGCACAGTTGATTGATTTATTGATTTTGATAGTGGGCAAATTGTTTTCTCAAAATGATGCCATAATGTTTAGGGCTTTAGGCCCAAAAGATAATGCAGATAATCCCAAATAAACATCAGCCAAAAGTGTTCTTCTAGCACAATTCTTTCCACATGCACTGACCTAACAGGTGGGGAATTAAAGAATCATAAACATTTCTCTACAATCAATTCTTCTAATTCTGAACTCGTTCAGGCAATCAAAAATGAATATAATCATCAATTTACAAATGAAAGTAACAAACAGCAAGCATCAACAATAGATCATTTTAATCGTATCGTATTGTATCACTGCAATAGCACATAGAACAACAACAAACCCAGTGTAATCCCACAAGTGAGGTCTTGGGAGGGTAGTGTGTACGTAGGCCTATCACTACAACAGCACATATTGTATAGAATTTTGAGACTTGACTTGCTTTCCTTTCACCAAGCAGCAAATAAAACCCAAGTGATTGACAGGCCAACAGCATCGCAAGCAATTGATGTAGCAGTCATGGATTTAGCATGAGATATTCTCTTCTCTATGCAAATGCCATTTGAGTTGCATTTTCAGATGAATCCAAAAATATATAGGCATGTTTGTGGGGGAACAAAAACAAACAAAATTACACTTCCAGTAAATTCTAGAAATTGGACTTCATCTTCAAACTCAATCGAAAGCATAACAGTTTCAGGAATCCAGACAATAGCAAATGGTGAATAAAGAAGTAAAACATAGAAAATGAAACTGACCTTCCTAACACATATGGCACAAACTTCACCGAAGTAAGTCCATATAGATAATTCCCCAGAGAAAATGGAAGCAAAGGGCTCAAACGGAGAAGAGTAACAACTTTGAAACCATTTTCTCCAATTGCTTTGTCTATAGCAAGAAATGTTTTGTTCCCTTCTACCAGCTTAAGAATGCGTTCACGAGCAAAATATCTGGCAATTAAGAATGCAATGCTTGCAGCGACCTGAAGAAAACTCACACTTCTTGAGTACTTATTGTACGCCATAACCACTCTATAGAAAGTAATTCAACAGCTTACCGTTCCACTAATGGACACAATGATTGTTCCAGTGACAGAGCCAAATAGAAGACCAGCAGACATGGTCAATGGAATTGCCGGTATCGCAAGGATCTACAATCATAAGTTAAAAGTTCAAAACAGTTTAGTTTCAGAAACTCAGAGAAAATGATACTTGAAACCTAAAAGAACGCTAGGTACTGCAAATCTATCTGGAATAAGAATAAAAACACTGGCTAAAAACGCTAACTGTAAAATAGATTAATGCCGATTCCATAACATAAAAATATGTATTCTTAGTCGTTTACCCAAGATCGTTGTATTCCCTTTATAAAGTAGTAAAGAAAGAAAAGTTCATAGAATGAGCTCCATATGAGTGTCTTCTAAAGCAGAATAACTAAGAGCAAGCATATGCCAACATGAAGCGAAAGGACCATACACCATTTTACCCATCCAAAACATACATCGTTAACAATTACTTTGTACCAGTTTCTTGCAACATTACAAAAAAGGAGGAAAAAGAATTGAATTCTTACTTCTAATCCTGCATAAACTGCTACGAAAATAGCATATCCAGCTGGACCGTAACCTGCCACATAAGGAGCTTCGGTCAAACCCAATGTACAAATAAATTCCGTGTGATAATACTGTTAAACATTCATAGCATTAGTTGTAGGGTCCTGAAGTCCTTGGATTTGTTCAACAAAGACCGTCAAAGAAACTAATTTTCAGTGCTGGAAATGCAACAAAACCTGATAAGTTATATCAAACAGGAATATCGAACCTTGAAGTCAGCGAGCAGTAAAACTAGCTGAATGGCTCTTTCACAAAATTTACACACTTGGGGAGAAGGGTAGGGGAAAAATAGGAGTTACCAATTTGACCCACTCTATCCAAGGGATGAAGACAGTGGTATACATTAAAAGCATAGATGAATTGAATCGTTATTCATATACATCATTCATAATGCTTATACAACTATTCCTCATCGTTAGAAATATCTACATTAAAGACTGTCTACATCACACCCTCTTGCAGTGCGGCCCTTCCTCGAATCCAACGTAAATGCCGGATGCTTCGTGCACTGGGCGACCTTTTTTATAATGAGAGCAAAACATTATCTTCATTTGACCCAATCAGCAATTTAGTTCTAGCAAGAATTTGCATAGGGCGTCCATTTAGAGCCAGAACCAATCAGCAATGAGTTCAAACAACAGCTTGATAAAAGCTATCACATGTAAATGATGTACCTTCACTCAGATGAGTTAAAACCCTGGACCACTTCCTCCTAAATAAGGTCAGTTTAATTTTTCCAGAATTTATTAATGACCAACATCTTGAATGTATTTAACATACCGAGTATGCAATACAGTCAACCGCAAGAAAAATTTGAAACAGATTTTCAAGCACCCATTTTAGAAAGTTATCAACTCCAATTACCATTCCCAGCAGCAGTTATAATCTATAACCAAGTATAATTCAGGAAATCATTTCAAAAGGCAAGAAACCGAAACAAAAAATGATATCCATCAGTTTTTTACCTTCAATAAAGCCTGAAAATTGGTTCAAGAAAGCATTGATCTGGTCCCTGTAGACATACCCAATACCGGCAAATCCACCAACTACACCAACAAGCAAAAGACCAGCCAAAATGGTACCTTTAACGGCATTATCACCATCACTCTGAGTAGTCTCATTTTCATCATCTTTTTTAAGGTTCAAGTTGAGCAGTCTCTTGGTGGGGGACTTGGAAATGGTCTGCTGTTTTTTCTTGGTTTCTTTGAGGGAGGAACATGGTTTCAAGAAATGGAACTTCTTGGGTCTAAAACTATACCGAAATGAATTGGTTGAAAGGGAAAATTGAATCTTGGGTCTTTGAGAAGTAAGGCTTAGACATAGTGATGTTCTGTATAAATCAAGGGTGGGCATTTCAGGAGGATAATAAAGGGATAAAATTCAATCTTTTTGTTCCTCCTTTCTTTGTTTGTTGTGTCTAAGGTTGTCTAGAGTTCATTCAAGTGTTTTGAGGATTGGAGTATGTTTGTTGTTGTACTTGTGCTGCAAAAGCCATGTACAACTAGCACAGCATATCACTTGTAGAGTAAAATGTTCTCTGCGGTTTGGATGGCAAAACAAATTTTGTGATTGTGTAAGGAACATAATTATAAGGAAATAAAACCGACTAAGGTGATGGAAATTAATTTGTGTTTCTTGTTGGTGCACGTGTACTTCTTATATTTCATATACTTCTTTTTCCTTTTTCTTCTGTTGTATACTTACTCTAATAATATGCTCCAAATATTCCCCTTCCTCCCAAAAAGGTGAAATTTTCAAGTAAAGAGATTTAGGATAAAAAGAAAAAGAAATAAAATCAGTTGCGAGACTGTGGTTATAAATATGGGAGTCAGAGGAGAGGAAGCGATTCATTTAAAACGTTAGAAAATTGCTTGACTGTTTATATAGTGGGGTGGGAGAATATTCTATTGCTGGTTTCAATTATGAACATTTTAAATAGAGGAAGAAAAACAATAAATTGCCGAGGCGCTGAAACTGGAAATTAAACAGATACTAGTATTTCTCTTGTAATTTTTGTTTTCTTCCTAATTCAAGTGAAAATTTTCTCCATAACAAGAATAATCTCACGTAGCTATTATACAATTGGATTTCAAACAGGTTATCCCTCTATAGAATAATCGAAACTCGAAACTGTTATTTGAATATGTAGTTGAAGATGAAGTCAAGAACAATTGCTAGTTAAGTTGTGATTATTGATATGTCCACAACGCCCCCCCCCCCCCCCCCATGGAGTGGGGTCCCATGATTACTTCCTCTGAAATCAATATATAAAATGAGTAACTAAGTTCGAGGCACGCTGGAGGGAAGTGTGTAAACACCATCAATTCTCCTAAATTGGGAGGAATTTAAAAAAAAAATCATTTCATTCATTGTTTTTCATACAGAGATTGAACTCTCGATCTATTGAGCAAGAAACTAGAAATCCTTATTATCCTACTTATGATAAGCAAATTGGCCTCTCAAGAACTTCAGTTGCCTACTTGGAGGCAGCAGAGAACAATGGCACCTCCGAATGCCTGCCCAACACTCAGCCTGTAAACAACCAGAACATGCTACATAAGCCAGAAAAAGAAAATAATCCTCATCTTGAGATTGAAGCAAGAGGTCATAATTCACTTCCAGATTTTCGGATTTGAGATTGAATTCCCACGATGAGAACCAGAAACGTCAGCGCCTTCATTAGGTGTTGATAGGTGATACTTATTTGTGACTATCTTCAGGGAGATTTGAAGGACAAGGCAACTCCGGCCTGACATTTGTTATAAGTTTGCTCAGATTCAACTCCAGTTTCTTCATAGAAGAATTCATTCTATGGAGTTGGTCCTTGAGATTAGCTTGTACCGCTGCAGGTGAAAGCAAGTCTGGCTTTTCAACGACTTTAACAGCAGAGTTGGCAACAACGTCAATCTAACAACAGACACATAAACAAAAATGAGCAAAGATATTTTGCAGCAGAAAAGTGTCAAAATTGTTTTGAAATGAAATTTGGAACATTATCAAAATTACTAACTTCCACAAAGGCTGAATAAGAACTATGACATGACTTTGGGTGCCATTGTTAGAACAAGCTTACAACGGTGGAGAAAATATATGATAGCAGCTCAAAGAATTAACCGGAGCAATTAATCTTCCGCAATCTGTGCCTTGTAGGACCGTGATCCAGATTTGGCAGAATCACATGGGGCTTAAACAGAAAGTGCTATAGGAGAGGGCCAGACAAAATATCATCATTTTGGCATTTGGTTAACTATTCAGGCAGCACCAGATATCACTATCATTCTTTTGTTGAGAAAAGTAAGCAACAGAATTGAACAGCTGAGGAGAAAAGCTATGGAGTACTAGATTTGTGCTGGATTTTCTTACCCTTATTAATTAATAAACTGAAACAAACATGTCTTTATACCCAAGGGAAAATTGAGACGTCTGAATACCAAAATTATTCACATGCCCTAGCCGCTGGAACCGATCTAAAACTGGTCATTAGTCTACTAGCAAACAGATGACCTCACACTCGGAAGAGGCATAAAGGTGACTAGTCACTCCAAAGAGATCCCTTTGAAACCTTTCTCTATGCACCAACCTCCTTCCCCAATTCCCAATTGAAGTTCACCGTTCATTTCTTTCTTTTATATCAGGTAAACCCCAAATCCCCCAACCTACAAGCCCAATCGTGGCCATTTCCTAGTTCCATTGGTGACTCGTATCCCACCCCTAATGGTTGGAAGCGGAGGGTTCTTACCTGTTACAGGGTTAATTTTCGCAAAATCAACACTGCACGGCAGTAGCTCGCAGCCACTTCAGCCCGTCACGTTTTCCACACAACACAGCCTTACTTAGCCAATTTCAGGCTTGAACCAAACTTAAGAACACACACACAGTTTACGGGTAAAAACCCAACCTTTATTATCTCTCTCAGAATAATACAAGGAATCACGTTTTTAGGCTTGGCTCCCAAGTGTTTTCTGAATGCCTTAGCCATATACGAAATGCATATAAATAAAGGGGCTGCCAATGGCAGTTACAAAGGGGGACAGTTACAAAGGGGATCATGTCAGCCACTTGCCCATGATCTTTGATCATGTCTTCAACCACTCGCCCATGATCTCGGACATGCATTCAACCACTCGCCCATGATCTCGGATGTGGCTGCTTTGCCCACAGCTTCATCATGTGCCACGCCCCAGCTTCGTCATGTGCCGCGCACACAGCTTCGTCACATGCCGCGCATGCTTGTATCCGGCCTGCCCGCACCTTGCCCCGCTTTAGCCTTGGACCTTGCCTCGCCCTTAATTTCATAGCCACGCCTTGCCATGAGTTAAGCCGTCCCACCGATCCGCGCGCATGCCTTTGTCAAGTGCCATGCGTCTATTGCCTTAGCCGATGCCCACAAACTCAAGGCTGCCTTGCCGACACTCCAGCCGCCTTGTCTTTGCTGTCTTGCCTAAGCCCATCACCACTTAGACACTCGCCCAGCGCCATACATTGCTTCACGAGGACATGTCAAGGGGCAATGTACAAGCCCTTGACACGCATTCTGTCCGACATGCCTCATGTCTCATTTTGGGGGTCTAACAAACCACCCCCACTAGTTGAACTCGACGCCCTCGTCGAGGCTGATTTCAAATACTCTTCAATTAGATCGTTGAATTGCCACAATGAACTCCCTTTCTCCCAAGTCGCATCTGCCTCGGGCTTGTTCTTCCAGTGAATTAAAAATTCTGTCCGCCTATTTTTCTTGTGCATCCCAAGTACCCGGTGATCAAGAATTTTTTCAATTTCGTCCTCAATCTGATTGCGCACTTCAGGAGGAGCTCTCTTGATCTTGTGCCTTTCCGGATCTTCGGGATCTTCCACATAGGGTCGCAAGTAACTCACATGGAAGGTAGGGTGAATCTTCATTCTGTCCGGCAACTTCAACCGGTAAGCCACCTCGCCCACCTTTTCAATGACTTCAAACGGACCATCAAATCTCGCAACCAAGGCTCTATGCCTTACCCTGCTATCAATTTTCTTCCATATTTGCGGAGTAAGCTTCAACAAGACCTTGTCGCCCACTTTGAACTCCAATGGCCGCCTATGCTGATCAGCATATTTTTTCATTCGTTTCTGTGCCACTTTCAGACTATCAGCAGCTTCGTCCATCATCATCTGTCTATCCAGCCCATACCGATATGCTGCAGGACATTTCCCTCCGGTCTGCTGTTGTGCCATCTTCGTAGGCAGTCTTGGCTGCCTGCCCAACACAATCTCCATTGGACTCTTCTCTGTAGCTGACGATTTGTGCAAGTTGTAGGACAATTGTGCACAATCTAGCAAGTCTGCCCAATTCCGTTGGCTTGCAGTCACGAAATGCCTCAAATATTCTTCCAGCAGATGATTGATCCTTTCAGTCTGCCCATCAGTCTGCCCATCTGTTTGGGGATGATTTGCTGTTGAAAATTTCAGATTAGTGCCCAGCAAGTTGAATAAATAAGTCCAAAACTTGCCAGTGAATCTTGCATCCCGATCGCTCACAACATCTTCCGGCATCCCGAAGTGTTTCACTACATGCTTAAAAAACAATTCCGCCGCAACTTTTGAGGGACATTCCGTTGGAGCAGCCATAAAGACAGCATATTTGGAAAATCTGTCCACCACTACCATAACCGAAGATAGCCCATTTACCTTAGGAAAGCCGCTGATAAAATCCATAGAAACAGATTGCCATGTCTCTTCAGGGATTGGCAAAGGTTGCAACAATCCTGCTGCTTTCTTCCGTTCCGTTTTATCGAGCTGACAAACAAGACAGCTTTTCACATAAGCTTCGATGTCTTGTTCCATTCGTGGCCAGAAATAATACCTTGACAGCAATGCCATCATCCTCTCGATACCCGGATGACCAGCCCAAAGTGTATCGTGAGATTCCTTCAGCAACTCACGACGTAGTCCGTTACCCAATGGTACGACGATTCTCCCCCCTTTGAAATGGAGTAGATCGTCCTCGATCCAGTACCGCCGCACGGTACCTTCCTTCACTAGATTCATTGTGTTCATATACACTGGATCATTTTTAGCAGCTGACTTGATTCGATCCACAAAATCCGATTCAAGTCTTGAAATTGAATAAACAGCAACAATGACTTCTTTCCGACTCAAAGCATCTGCTACCTGGTTGTGTTTTCCTGGCTTGTGCTCCCACACAAAGTCGTATTCAGCTAGAAATTCCTGCCAACGTGCTTGCTTTGGACTTAACTTCTTCTGAGTTTTGAAGAAGGTATTAGCCACATTGTCCGTCCTTACGACGAACTTTGTCCCCAACAAATAAACACGCCAAATTTGCAAGCAGTGAACAACAGCAACCATTTCTTTCTCGTGCGTTGAGTATCTTTGTTCTGCCTCATTCAGTTTCCTGCTCTCAAAGGCCACTGGATGACCTTCCTGAATCAAAACGCCTCCAACAGCCTTGTCGGATGCGTCTGTGTGGACTTCAAATGGTAACTCAAAATCAGCAAGCCGCAATATTGGTCCTGTGGCCATGGCTTCTTTTAACCGACAAAATGCAGCCTCGCACTTCTCTGACCAATCCCATTTAACATTCTCTTTCAACAAATCTGTTAAAGGAGCAGCCCTTTTTGAGTAACCCGCAATGAACTTCCGATAATAGTTGGACAACCCAAGGAAAGACCTTAACTCTTTCACAGACTTAGGTACCTGCCAATCTACAATAGCCTGCACCTTAGTCGGGTCCATCCGCACTTGATTTTCACTTACCAAGTGTCCCAAGAATTTAATCTCCTGTCTGGCAAACTCACACTTTTCTTTCTTCACATATAGTTCGTACTCCCGCAACCGAGACAGTACTTTTTCTAAGTGTGCAGTGTGTTCATCCAAATTATGACTATAAATAACAATGTCGTCCAAATAAACAACGACAAAATTATCTAAGTACTCATATAACACATCGTTCATAAGGTTGCAAAACGTAGCAGGGGCGTTCGTCAACCCAAACGGCATAACTAGGAACTCATATGAGCCATACCTTGTAACACAAGTAGTTTTTGACTCATCGCCTTCAGCTATCCGCACCTGCCAGTAACCAGATCTTAAATCCAGCTTCGTGAACCATCTTGCCCTGCTTAATCTATCCATCAAATCCTGCACCAATGGAACGGGGTATTTGTTCTTTACCGTGACTTTGTTCAGCGCCCGATAGTCGACACACATCCTTAGCGTCCCATCCTGTTTCTTTTGGAATAAAACAGGTGCACCAAAGGGAGCTTTAGATGGCTGAATTAGCCCTGCATCCAGCAGCTCGTTCAAACTTTTCCGCAACTCAGCTAATTCCTTCGGCGCCATGCGATAAGGAGGTTGTGCAGGGGGCGTTGAACCCGGCATCAACTCTATTTTATGATCAATAGCCCTCCGTGGTGGCAGCTTCTTCGGCAACTGTGGTGGCATTACGTCAGCAAAATCGTTCAACAGTTTAGCAACACAGTCTGGTACCTCAACCTTCACGTCAGGCTTCATTTCCACCAAGGCAGCAAGGATTGTCTCATCTCCTCGCTTCAACCCTTTCTCGACCATCATGGCAGAAATCATTTCAGCCTTCTGTTTACTTTCTTCTTTCCCATAAGGATAAACAGCCTTCACAAAACCAGGAGACGTCTCATTCATGATCATTACTCCGTCCAAGTGAGGCATTGGAACGAAGCAATGTTTCTTCATAAAGTCGATTCCGAGGATCACCTCAAAATCTTCCATAGGCATCACCATCAAGTTTACTTTCCCCTTCCAGTTTCCCACAGACATAGGAACGTTGTAAGCCATGCCGTCAATGGGTTTGGCTTTGGTATTCACTGTCTTTACACAGGAAGAACTTTTTGACAATCTCAACCCATATTTCTTTACCAAACTGGCACACATAAGGGTGTGAGTAGCCCCTGTGTCGACCATGGCTATCACACTTTTCTCCGCAATTTTCATCTCGATGTGCATCAACACAGATTGAGAGCTTGTCTCGTTGACATTCAACAGTTGCAAGGGGTTTACATAGGCAACAACCCCATCTTCGCCTTCTCCCTCTCGTTCATTTTCTTTTGCAAGCAACGCATTCACCCGCCCTCTGTTCGGACAGTGTTTTGCAAGATGAGAACCACCACACGTCCAGCAACCATCAGACTTTTTGTTTGCGACGCCCTTATTGTGACAGACTCCATCAGCAACTTTTCCCTTTTCTACAAATTCTTTCCGAACTTCTTTCCTCCATTCCCCTTTCTTCTCTGCCCGTTTCTTAGGCTTTGAAGTTGAGGGAACATCAGAAAGGTTACGAGTGCTGCGATAATCAACTAGTGAGTCGGCCGCAGCAATGGCACTTGGGAGATCTTTCACGTTCTGTCTCCGAAGTTCATTCTGCGCCCAGGCCTGCATTCCCGAAATGAAATTGTGCAATTTATCCTCCTCAGACATGTTCTGAATATCCAAAAGCGAGGAAGAGAATTCCTTGATGTAATCTCGAATAGATCCCGTCTGTCTCAAACGTTTCAGGCGGTCCCTAGCAATCCAAGAAGCATTGCTAGGCAGAAACTGGCTCTTCATTTCCTCCCTAAGCTTTTCCCACGTATCAATTTTAGGTCTGCCTGAACTCGCATCATCCGTCATACGCGTTCTCCACCACAATTTAGCATCTCCCGTGAGGTACATGCTTGTAATTGTGACTTTTTCCGTATTCGGAACTTTGGCAGCAACAAAGTATTGCTCCATGTCCCACAGAAAATTTTCAAGTTCCTTCGCACTACGCGTTCCACCAAATGCCTTAGGGTCCGGGATCTTTAGTTTCGAGCGTTCTTCACTGGCTTGGCTTGGAGCAGCCATCGCCCTTCGAAGAATAGCAATCTCAGCCTTCAAGTCGTCGATCTCTTTCTTTAGATCTTCAACTATACTGTTTGTTGCCTCACACGTTTGTTGGATCCCATCGCGGAACTGATCTGCCCCGTCCTTCAGTCGGTAGATCTCTGTAATTAGATCTGCCAAGTCTAACGTATCATCAGTTACGCCAATTAGCGCTTCCAACCGTGCAACTCTGTCGCGCAGGTCCGAAGTAGACCCACCCGCCATGTTCAAGAGTTACAACCTGCTCCGCTCTGATACCAGTTGTTACAGGGTTAATTTTCGCAAAATCAACACTGCACGGCAGTAGCTCGCAGCCACTTCAGCCCATCACGTTTTCCACACAACACAGCCTTACTTAGCCAATTTCAGGCTTGAACCAAACTTAAGAACACACACACAGTTTACGGGTAAAAACCCAACCTTTATTATCTCTCTCAGAATAATACAAGGAATCACGTTTTTAGGCTTGGCTCCCAAGTGTTTTCTGAATGCCTTAGCCATATACGAAATGCATATAAATAAAGGGGCTGCCAATGGCAGTTACAAAGGGGGACAGTTACAAAGGGGATCATGTCAGCCACTTGCCCATGATCTTTGATCATGTCTTCAACCACTCGCCCATGATCTCGGACATGCATTCAACCACTCGCCCATGATCTCGGATGTGGCTGCTTTGCCCACAGCTTCATCATGTGCCGCGCCCCAGCTTCGTCATGTGCCGCGCACACAGCTTCGTCACATGCCGCGCATGCTTGTATCCGGCCTGCCCGCACCTTGCCCCGCTTTAGCCTTGGACCTTGCCTCGCCCTTAATTTCATAGCCACGCCCTGCCATGAGTTAAGCCGTCCCACCGATCCGCGCGCATGCCTTTGTCAAGTGCCATGCGTCTATTGCCTTAGCCGATGCCCACAAACTCAAGGCTGCCTTGCCGACACTCCAGCCGCCTTGTCTTTGCTGTCTTGCCTAAGCCCATCACCACTTAGACACTCGCCCAGCGCCATACATTGCTTCACGAGGACATGTCAAGGGGCAATGTACAAGCCCTTGACACGCATTCTGTCCGACATGCCTCATGTCTCATTTTGGGGGTCTAACATTACCTATCCCTCACTTTTCAAGTTCCTCATTCATTTCTAGTCCACCTACTTCCCTACAACCGAGATCTTTTATACCTAAAGCATCATAAGTTGCACATTACATTTTCTCATAAGCTAAGCTTCTAAAAATAATTATTTACAATATACCTACTTTTGAGTCCAATTACATTTTGTGATAGAGTAATAATTCTGTCAGTGTGGTGGAAAAATTCCTGGTAAAGAGTGCACTTACATTAAAATGCTACAAAGTTTTAGACCTTCCATGAGACTACAATACGGAATAAACACCATGATTACATCATCAGTTTTCACTTTTTTTTGTTTCTTTTGGATAATTCCAAATCATTTCATTATGCACTCCACCAGAACGCTGTCAACTTTAAAACATTACAATAAGTATGCCATTTAAATATCAAAAAAAAAAAAAATCCAATACAAATATCTGAACAACTCCACATTAGTAAAACAGGAAACAAGACCATGCTTAGGGGCTAAACTTTCAAATTATTAAGAAGATATCCTATCCCACTTTTGAGTCCATTCACCTTCACATACCATAATTCTTTTGTTCTTTATTAACTCCATACCTATCCAGATTTGATAGTCGAATTAGATGAAGCCATGAAGGGATCGACAAACTTTCTAGTATTCCCAACTAGAAGAGCAATAAGCAAGAAATTTGAAATTGTACTCGCTTTCTATTAACACACACAAAAAGCAAACCTTTAGAATGAAATGATAATACAAGTATTTCGTTTTCCAATAATTACATAAGCTAACATATGAACAATGTCCTTGTAATGAAAGGGTAAGGATGTGGTAATTAATACACCTGACCTCCGAACACTTCTTTATGGGGAGCCAAATGCTTTCACATTTTCATATAACATTTACAGTACTTTAGAAATAGAATTCAGTCCAATTATAGTTTCATGCAAAAGAATTTGGAGAAAAAAGTAAAGAGAAGAAAACAATAAGAAAAAACAAAAAGAATTATGAGATAGCAGCAAGCCTATTACTACAAAAGCTAGGTTCTTCTGGAAAATAACAGGCATAACCTTTCCTTATCTAGATATCTTTCATGGAAATGCACCAATTTCCTCTCTCTATCTCGACCAATTGGGTGTTTCTCAAATATAGAAAAGGAAATATCACGAATAAAATAAGAAAAAACGCAAGAAGAAAAGGCAAAAAGGGAGTAAATTGATGAATCTGGAAGGCAAAAAATGTGAGTAAAAAATACAAATTCCAGAGGCAAATTTCATTTAGCTCAAATTACATATTATGAAGACGGCAAAGAAACGGCAGCAAATGTGTGCCTTTTCTTTGAGTGTCCTATTTAAAGATTCATCTATTTGGTTGTTGGCAGTAATGTGTTTTCTATTTAGGAATTTGCTCTTAACAGTTGAAAAGATCTGTTTAAAGCTGCAACACTTGGGGGCTTTGTTATTTCTTTTGGATATTTATGCACACCCAATTTTTTTTAATCAGTTATACCCCCACCCACCCCTACTATCGGATTGAGCTTGACATCTCTAAAATTCATAAATTGTGCTATGTCTACCCAACTAAGCTCAGCACCTCTTTACTCGTTAAAAGCAGGAACTATCAAGACCAGTAACCGTTTTTATGAAAGCTCTAAAAGTTACATAGTAGGTACTCAAGTTCTTTGGCATTTTACAATCTAAACACATAAATACAAACAGTCTTCTCTTATTGTTTTATGCAATGCTCAAAGTGAAGTCGAGCCCTCGATATCTGTTCTCCTACGTCCTAAATCTATGTGAGTACAAACTTAAGGGATTAAACTTTAGAATTGATTGCATAATCTATACAGATCTTGTAGCACTCAAAATTATTACTTAGCGTGAATAATCACCAGACTACTGAGACAAACTAGACAAAGATACAAACACTTCTGTTATTCGGTCAAAATTCAACTGCGATATTAAGTGAAGTGCAACAGAAGATTGTATTAAGCAGGATCAATCAACTGCCCCTTAGGAAAAGATTAGTTAAAAGGATAATTTGACTAAACTGCCCTTATTTAATCTTAGATCTGAATTTATTACTATTCTTGCTTTCACTATATTAGTCTCTCACCATATTTATTAGAGTGAGGGTAAAGGTGGAAACAATTAATTAATTCTTTCTTGATTTTCTAAAATGATAAGTATTTTAGAACAACTAGTTTTAGTAAACATGACAACTAATTGGGACTGGAGGAATATTTGAAATCTGCAAAATAATTATAAGGAAAAGGGATGCAGAAAGATGAAACTGATTTGGATCTTTTCAAAAAGCAATTATCAGGCAATCGATCAGTTTCGTCCATATAATTAAAACAATGATTTTTTCAACAGTAACCAATTAGGGAGTCTAATAATAAACTTGAGGTTAATCAGAGCACTGATAATATCAGGGTATAAAATTTAATTCAAAGAGACCCTTTAGACTACTGAGATACTTTTTTTCCTTTTACAAATTACTGAGAATAAAACAGAAACATATTAAAAAAAAAGAAGAAGAAGAAATCTTGTTTATATACCGTTTGGCTAGCCATCTTCAGGAAAGCTTTACCAAGTGGAACAATGCAGAACCTAGAAAAGGACCAATTTCATGTTCAGCACAAAATACAAAAAACTTTTATTCAAGAAAAATAAAAATAAAACTCACATTTCTCTTCCACCAGCTAAGGCCTCTTCTGCTGGGTCTTTCCACTCATCAAACCTGCCCGATAAACCAATAAACCAAATGAAGATTTTTCGTTCTTATGCCTATAAAATATCCGAATTCTTACTAACCGAAAAAGAAAAAAAAAGAGAATAGACTTACACCCAACCATAGCGCCGGTCAAATAGGAGGCGTTTGCAGGGGCGTTTTTGGGCGTTTGTGTTTGAAGTTTCCATTTTAAAGCTCGATTCCATAGTCGTAAATCGTAATTTGCTAAGAGCTAAAGGCTGTTACTATTTGATGAGTTCTTTTGAGATGGTTATATCTACGTATAAAGTCTTCCACGTTTCTGTTCTTTCAGTGAAGCCCATTGACCTTGACTTCTAAGTTAAGCCTGTTTGGCTAAACATCTCTAAGCCGAAAGTACTTTTTTTTCAAATAAAATATTTTTCTTTGAAAGTTGAAATATTTGGTCAAGTTTTCAGAAGAAAAAAAATATTATATTATAAATAAAGTGAATGTATATGGATGTTTATTTAATTTATCCATACATTCTATACAATGTACTGCTTGGATAGATGCACCTATTAATTCCTAGGATGTATCTAATGAATTTTGGGTGTATCCTGTATAGTATAAATTGAACATTCTTTGCCTATGGAAGAACACACAAGAAACACACTTCAATAAGATAACTTATACATTCTTCTCATATACATCTTGTCTCCATTACTATATTGTTCTATTTTGCTCTCATTTATTAATACGTTATCAACGAGGTAACCAGTTTCTTTTCTGATTCAGGTATGCATTCCTATGTTTATAACGTTTCTATTAGGGTCTTCTTTGACTTGCAATATAATTACCATATGCATAACAACAACAACTACCTAGTAAAATCTCACATAGTGTGGTCTGGGAGGGTAATGTGTACGCAGACCTTAACCCTGCCCCGATCGGGGTAGAGAGGCTGTTTCCGATAGACCCTCGACTCAAAAAGACGAAAATAAAGTAAAAAAAAAGATGAGAGAATTGATTAGTAACTCCAATAGAAACTGTAATAGTAATAGAAACATAAAAACTGAAAGATGAATGACATGCAATAACAGTAACCATAATCTAAGGCCCTAAGCTAAAACAAACAACAAGAATAGTGTGGGTCCAACATAAACTGTACGCCATCTAAGACCAACCCTAATCCAACCCCGCCTCACCCTCGGAATAAAGTAAGGAAAGCTTTACTACCCCTATCCTACAACCCTAATGCTTGACCTCCAGGCTTTCCTATCAAGGGCCATGTCCTTGAAAATGTGCAGTCGTGACATGTCCTACCTGATCATCTCTCCCCAATATTTATTAGGCCTCCTTCTACCTCTTCTCTAATCCACCATGTCCAACCGCTCCCACCTCCTCACCGGTGCATCGAGGTTTATCCTCTAAACGTGCCCGAACCATCTGAGCCTCGCTTCCTGCATATTTTCATCCACAGGGGCGACGCCACCTTCTTATTAATATCTTCATTCCTAATCTTGTCTATCCTAGTTTGTACGCTCATCCACCTCAGCATCCGCATCTCTACTACTTTTATCCTTTGGATATGGGAGTTCTTAACCAGCCAACACTCTGCCCCATACAACATGGTTGGTCTAACTGTAGCTCTATAAAACTTACTTTTGAGTGTCTGTGGTACTTTCTTGTCATACAAGACTCCAGATACAAGCTTCCATTTCATCCAGCTCGCCTCTATGCGGTGATTGATGTCCTCGTCGATTTCTTCGTCCCCCTGAATCATCGATCCAAGGTAATTGAAGCTATCTCTCTTGGGGATGAGCTGTGGCCCAAGCCTTACGTTCCTGCCTACATCCCTCGACTCAGCACTAAACTTCTATTCCAGGTACTCAGTCTTAGACATGCTCAATTTGAAACCCTTAAACTCTACAGTCTATCTCCAAACCTCCAATCTCTCGTTAACACCAGCCCTCGTCTCGTCAATTAGAACTATATCATCAGCATATAACATACACCATGGTACCTCCCCTTGAATATGGTGTGTCAAAGCATCTATCACCAAGGCAAATAGGAACGGGCTAAGTGTTGAGCCTTGGTGTAATCCCATAACAACCGGGAAATTCTCTGAGTCGCCTCCCACTGTCCTAACCTTATTCTTAGCTCCATCATACATATCCTTGATCGCTCGTATGTAGGCTACCGGCATGCCCATCGCCTCAAGACATCTCCAGAGCAACTCCCTAGGGACCTTATCATACGCTTTCTCCAAGTCAATAAACACCATGTGCAGATCCTTCTTCTTATCCCTGAACTGTTCCACCAACCTCCTAATAAAGTGGATAGCTTTCGTAGTGGAGCGGCCTGGCATGAACCCAAACTGATTGTCGGATATAGATGTTGTCTTCCTCACCCTCACCTCCACCACCCTCTCCCATACTTTCATTGTATGACTAAGTAACTTGATACCCATATAATTGTTACAGTACTGGATATCTCCTTTATTCTTGTATAACAGTACCACTGTACTCGACCTCCATTTCTTTGACATCCTCTTCGTCTTATAAATTACATTGAATAACCCAGTCAGCCATTCTAATCCTGCTCTACCCACACACTTCCAAAACTCAACCGGAATTTCATCTCGCCCGGTCGCTCTACCCCTACTCATCTTACGCAATGCCCCCACGACCTTCTCTACCTTAATGTGCCTGCAATATCTAATATCTCGGAGAATCTCCGAATGCCCCCAACTCCCCTAGCGCTATTTCTCGGTCCCCCTCCTCATTCAGGTGGCCATAAAAGTACGTACGCCATCTCTGCTTAATCTGGGACTCTTCCATCAATACTCTACCACCCTCGTCTTTTATGCACCTTATTTGGTCCAGATCACGGGCCTTCCTCTGCCTCATTTTAGCCAGCTGAAGCAACTTCCTTTCCCCTCCTTTCTTCCCTAATTCCTCGTATAAGCAGCTAAACGCTACTTTGTTAGCCTCCGTGACCGCCATCTTTGCCTCCTTCCTAGCCACTTTGTACCTTTCTCTATTCGCACTCCTCTCCTTGCTTGTGCTCCCTACTAACTTCACGTACGTTACCTTATTCGCCTCCACTTTACCTTGGACTGTGTCATTCTACCGCCAGTCTCTTTGGTGCCTGCCAGAAAAACCCTTCGATACACCTAGCACCTCTCTTGCCGCCTCCCTCAATTACCATATGCATAACTTGTTTTGACTATGATAATAATAATTGTATTGGTATGAAAATAATAAGTTCCATTGTTATTTCATTATGTAAAATGTGAAGAAATTTAATCCTACACACAAATAAAAAAGTATTAAAATTAAATTACAGTAATTAGACTAATTAATCCCACATCCAAATATTCTAACAGAATATGCATTTAGAAGGAATTCTTGTAAAATTTTCAAAAGGTTTAAATATGTCTTCAATAAATTTATCACCTAAGTGTATACACTAATTAATGACTTCAAAATTAACGACTTTCCTATTAGATGAATCGCATTGAATGTTGAAACTTGTCAGAATTGATATCATCTAGTTTTATGCCTACTTAGCTTATTGAAACATATTTTAAGTAGCACAAAATTATACTAGTACACTCTAATTTAATTTATTTAATCTATGGAAATATACTTACATGTTTAAAATTTTTGGGGTAATATTAAATAGTAATTTATCATCGCACTACACATAATGATTTGTTTGATAATTATACATATTACACGATTAAGCACTGCACTGAATTTTCATTGATAATAATTCTTGTCATTCTAGTCCATTTATTTCTATGATACTTATCACTATGTCGAATTTGTCAAAGCTTGAATTTATGGCACTTGACATCTCTGAAAATAACTATTTGCCATGGGTATTTGATAGTGAAATTCACCTTGACGCTAAAGGTCTTGGTGCTATATAAGAAGGAAATGAAGCATCAAGTCAGGATAAAGCGAAAGCCATGATTTTCCTTCGCCATCATCTCGATGAAGGGTTAAAAGTGAATATTTAACCTTGAAAGTGTTAGAAACACGTTCTCAATGCAATATACTAAACGTGTACTCTTTTGTAGGTTTTGATGAATGACAAACGAAGCAAAAATTGATATATGACGGAATTCAAGTACAAGTGCACAATGGTTGCGAATAAGATTGAAGTTCAAGATATAGCTTTTAATTGTTATTGAGTTGTTCTAAATTGTAATCTCGATCCTATAACTTGACTCATAGTATGGCCTCTCTCATAAAACTATTTTCCAAAATCATGCATATTTAATTCTGTGTCAAAAAGATTTTAAATCATGCATATTTACATTAGACAAAATGTTTTCTAAACATGCCTCAAAAATCTGGGCTAAAATAATCGATTATGTACTTATGATAATCGATTGTTTCTGAGCCAAGACTGCATGACAATCGATTATGAATTAATGGTAATCGATTGTGAGTAAGACAGTGAACATCAGGTTTTTCCAAATCTGCATGATAATCGATTGTGAACAAATGACAATCGATTGTTGTTGAGGTAAAGTTTTTCAATACTCAAAATAATCGATTATGAACTAATGGTGATCGATTGTGTTGAGTTGATGTCTTCCAGTGATTTTAAATTTAATTAAGTAATCGATTATGTCTTTAGATAATCGATTATCACTGAGACAGTAAGTTTTATGATTTTCAGAAAATAACAAGTAATCGATTGTTGCAAAGGACAATCGATTGTTGAAGCTGGCCGTTGTCAAATGATTTTCAAATACCATAAGGTAATCGATTATTGATTCTAGATAATCGATGTTCTGCTTAAAATCTGGAAATGATTTTTAGAACGTTGCTGAAGTAATCGATTATTGATTTTGTATAATCGATGTTTTGCTTAAAATCTGGAAATGATTTTTAGAACGTTGCTAAAGTTATCGATTATGAACTTAGTGCAATCAATTATCTGATTTTGAATATTGCCAGTAATCGATTATAGATTATGTATAATCGATTGTGAAGCGTTAAATCTGGGATTGATTCTTAAACTGACTGGCAGATAATCGATTGTTTGGTCTTAATAATCGATTATCACTGAGTAATTTCAGCAACTCTTAATTGGCAATTAGACAACGGTTGAACCAACTTTTTCAACTATAAATACAGCTTCATTTCAGTGTTTTAAAAACAACAACATACACAAACTGATCATTACATTGCTATAAGCTTTCATTCAATTGTTCTTCATTTTCTACTCATTTCATAAAGCTTTTGAGAGCCATATTATTGCTTAAAGTTGTGATCTTGAACATATTCTTTTACTCATATCTACTCAATAAGGAGTACTTTAGTTAAGTGAGTGTCCAAGTATTTGATATACTTGTAAGAGAATTGCGATTCTCTTGTTTCAAGGAACTAGCGTTTCCTTGGGTGAAGTCTTTGAGATTGCGATCTCCGAGCAACTGTTTAAGGCTTGTGTCCTCAAGTGTGTAACGGTTTGTTGAGCACCCTTAAGCTTAACAAGATAGTGAAAAATCTCGAGAGAGTCTCTCGGGGACTGGACTAACCACGTTGGTGGCCAACCAGTATACATCTTTGTGTAAGTTTATTTTTCTGCATTTATTTTACTTCTTGCAAAGTTTAAATTCCGCAAGAAAACGCTAAATTCTATTAATACGCTATTCACCCCCCCTCTAGCGTAAAACGTAGTTTCTAACAATTGGTATCAGAGCCCAACTCTCTGAAAACTTAACCGTTTGAGAGAACCATCCATGGCTTCTACTCTTGACTCTTTTGCAGGAATTGAAGAAGGACAATGCTCTACACGACCTCCTCTATTCAACGGCACAAACTACTCATACTGGAAGGAGAGGATGCAAATCTTTGTGCAATCAAATAGCTTTCATTTGTGGAAAGTATTCACCAATGGAAACCAAATCCCAACCAAGAAGGTGGAAGACGAATGGGTTCCAAAGACCGAAGAGGAATATACCGCGGAGGATATTCGTAAGGTTCAAAATAATGCCAAAGCTATAAATTTATTATATTGTGCTGTTAATGCTAACGACTACAGGAAGATATCATGTTGCAAAACAGCAAAAGAAATGTGGGATAAGCTTGAAGTGACATACGAAGGAACCGACCAGGTACGAGAAGCTAAAATTGATTTCTTAACTCGCTCTTATGAACTATTCCACATGAAGGAAGGAGAGAAAGTAGACGAAATGTTTGAGCGATTCTCAATGATCGTGAATGATCTACACGCCCTCAAAAAGACGTTTACGGATGGAGAACTTGTCCGGAAGATCCTTAGAAGTCTCACTCCGGCATGGCGATCAAAGGCCGATGCAATCCAAGAATCCATTGGCATTACAAATGTCACAATTGACGCATTAAGAGGTAATCTCAAAACCTATGAATCAACTATACTTAACCCGTTTGTTGATGATCAAAGAAGGCAAAGGATTGCTCTAAAGGCTAGCCAACCACAAATTGATGAGGAAGGTGACAACGAGTTTGGACTCGTTATCAAAAGGTTTCAAAAATTCATGCGCAAAGAGTATGAACGCAAGAACAAAAAGCAAGGCGATCAACTAAAATGCTATGAATGCGGAGAAACCGGGCACATAAAATCAAATTGCCCTAACATCAAAAAGGAGAAGAAACCCTTCAAAAAGCAACGTGCATACATCTCTTGGGGAGGAGATTCCGGAGATGAAGCAAGCGAAGAAGAAGACGATGAAGCAGCAAATTTATGTCTCATGGCTCAAGAAGACGGCAAAGACGAGGTAAGTCAAATCTCTTCTCAAAATTTCTTTACTCTTGATGAAATGAGAAATACTTTTGATGAACTATATGCTGAATTTATCAAAGCTTCAAAAACTGTCAAAAGTGTTAAAGAAAGCGCTTCTCTAAAAGAAAAAGATTTTCAAACACAGCTTTCATTAAAAGAAAAAGAATTAGAAAAACTGGTTTTCGAAAATGAGAAGCTAAAAGAGGAAAACAAGTTTTATAGAAAAAGAAGTGCTGATAAACCTGAAGGTTCTACTAGAAACTGTTCTTCTTGTGTGCTTCTTAAGAATGAAGTAGCTAGACTTAAAGGCACATTAGATAAGTTTAATTCTTCGCATAAAAACTTGAATGATGTGCTTGTTAATCTAAAATCAACTAAACATGGAATAGGATTCAAAAATGAAGAAAAGGTTGGTGCTAAACCACAACAACCTAGAGCTCAACCTAGGACTAATAACCAAAATGCTTATCCTAGAAGTAGAAATCCTAGAAATAACTTGCATGTTAGACCAAATAGTGAAAATGCTAGAAGACCTAGAAATGATGCATATTTTAGGCCAAACCTTGAACAATTTAGAAGACCAAGAAATGACCCTCCACCTAGAAATAGATATTCTAGAAATGATGCATATTTTAGACAAACTTGTGAACCTCCTAGAGCTCATAATAAGAGAAACAATGGTGTTCAAAGTAGAGCAAGCAACCTTCATTCATCTAGTTACTATGTACCTAGAAAAATGCATAATCCCAACGTGACTTGTCATTATTGTAGACGTATTGGTCATATTGCTCCCGCTTGCTTTACTCGTCATAGACATATAAATCAATTGCATCATTATAACATGCCTAACCCTCAAGGACCCAAGATGGCATGGGTACCTAAAGAACATTAATTTGTTTTGTAGGTGTGCTTGAAGGGATCAAGTGTACTATGGTACCTTGATAGTGGATGCTCCAAACACATGACGGGAGATGAATCCAAATTCCTTCAACTAGAGCACAAAGAAGGAGGAAGTGTCACATTTGGTGATAACAATAAAGGAAAAATCATCGGCATTGGTTCGGTCGGTAAGGACGAAAACTCCTCTATTAAACATATACTACTTGTGAAAGGTTTGAAGCATAATCTCTTGAGCATAAGCCAATTATGTGACAAGGGAAATCTTGCTCTATTTAATTCGGATGAATGTCTTGTATTTAGACGTAGTGATTTCAAGATCATACTTCGTGGTTTTAGAATTGATAATATCTATACGGTTGATCTTGCAAACTCCTCACCCGAATATGTTGATTGTTTAGTAAGCAAAGAGGATAACTCTTGGCTATGGCATCGTAGAGTAGCACACATGAACATGCATCTTTTGAACAAGCTTCTTTCTCAAAACTTAGTAGTTGGTCTTCCCAGTTTAAAGTTTGAAAATGATTCTATTTGCGATTCTTGTCAAAAAGAGAAGCAAACCAAAGCATCTTTTAAATCCAAGAATATTGTTTCAACGTCTAGACCTTTGCAATTACTTCACATGGATTTATTTGGTCCCTCTCGTATTGAAAGTCTTGGTAAAAATAAATATGTTTTTGTAATTGTTGATGACTTTTCTAGATTTACTTGGACTCTATTTCTTGCAAATAAAAGTGATGCTTTTCTAAATTTCAAGTATTTCCTTAAGCGTGTTCAAAACGAAAAGGAATCGACCGTCACTTCGATTAGAAGTGATCATGGGGGAGAGTTTGATCACAATCTCTTTGCGGATTTTTGTGACGAACTCGGAATCGAACACACCTTTTCCGCTCCACGGACACCACAAAAAAATGGGGTGGTGGAAAGGAAAAATAGGTGTCTCGAAGAGATGGCAAGAACCATGCTCGACGAAGCTAAGATTCCCAAATACTTTTGGGCGGACGCCGTGAGTACCGCTTGCTATGTTTTAAATAGAGTAGCAATTCGGCCGATACTCATGAAAACCCCATATGAACTTTATAAGGGTAGAAAACCCAACATTTCTCATTTACGTGTTTTTGGTTGTAAATGTTTTGTTCATAATAATGGCAAGGACCAATTGGGTAAGTTTGATGCTAAATCGGATGAAGGTATTTTCATTGGTTATTCCTCACGTAGCAAAGCATATAGGATCTTTAACAAAAGAACCCAAATTGTGGAGGAATCCCCTCATGTTGTGTTTTCCGAAGATAATACTCGCTTGGCGAGAAAGGAATCCGGTTTTGATCTTGCAGGTATCTTGGATAGCTTGAAAGATAAAATCCAAGAAGAACCTTCAAAGGAAAACAAAAATGAAATTGGGGAACAACCAACGGAAGAAGCGTCACAATTAGAAAAAGGAATAAATACGCCTAACGAGTGGAGAACGATCAAGGATCATCCTCTCGAACAGGTAATTGGCGATGTTGGAGAAAAGGTAAGTACCCGAAACTCTCTTAAGAACACTCTAGGACACAATTCTTAAGAGTTCACGGCATTACTTGTTAACACTAGTGTAATTTATTAATTTCGCTATAAATTACTAACTTGAGCGTCGGAGACGTTTAAATCTATTTTGCAGGTACCACCCCAAAGGTAGGGGGAATTATGAAGTTTTAGCACAAAATAATCGACTATTTCAAGCCACTAATCGATTATTTTCTGTGCAGTACATCGATTATCAGTATCAATAATCGATTGTTTATGACTGATTATCTATGCATCTGTGTTTAATTTTTTACTTCCTAAATTGCATAATCGATTTCCGCCTCAGTCATTCAGCAATGCTTTCTACAACAATCGATTATTTTTTCATACAATCGATTATTTGACAAATTCTGATATTCTCCAAGTTCACTGTATCAAATTACTTCCCTAAATAATCGATTACCAAGAATTGACAATCGATTACTTCATATTAATTTTTTGTTACCGTTTGGCTCCTCAATCGATTCCTGTCAGGTCTTAAATGCTCCATAATCGATTACTAAAATTTAACAATCGATTATTTCATTCAAATTTTTTTTACCGTTTGACTCAAGAATCGATTTGTCAGATTCAAAATCTCAATCAAACAGTAAATACAATCGATTATTTCAGTTCAATAATCGATTATCTAACGGTCAGTAATTTTAATTCTTACCGTTTTCTGACTGCTCCTAAACCAAAATCTCAGCAAATGTCTCCATTCAATGCTTGATAATCCTTTCCTCTATAAATAGGCATCATAAGAGCTCACATTCACCCACTCAAGCACTATCTCTAGTATTCAAAAGCTAAATCTCTTCTATTTTCTTTGCCAAATTCCAGCAGTCTTTCTCCTAACATGTCTGGACGATCTTCAAAACGTTCCCGATCCAAACATGGCGCATCAGCCTCAACCACCCCTCCTCCTTTAAATTTTCCATACCAAGACGGTTCCGTCTTGTTCTTTGAAACTGAAAATAAACTCACAAGGTTCCTATCAAAATTTGAGAAACACACCATTCTTCCTCCTCGGTTCTCAAATAGTAAACTCCTTGAGCCTTTCACCCCTGCCGCAAATATGTTAAAGGAGTGTCAACTATATGACTTCTTGCTTCTCACTCATCCTCACATAAACACAACTCTCGTTCAAGCTTTTTACTCAAACCTCCATAAAGATGAAGATGGCGAACTTGTCACCTCCATTAATGGGGTTCAAATTCTTCTCTCTGAAGAGAATCTCCACACCATTGCCCGCCTTCCAAATGAAGGTGAAGACCTTTACCGGTATATTGATAAGGCCGGGGCTCTCTTTGATGAAACCATCCTTCTCCACCAAGCCGGTATAACCTCCTATGATCCATCTATCTCTACCCGTCGTCCTACCATAACGGGAATGGATCCAAACTACCGGTTGATTCTTTACTTCATCACCCGAGTCCTCAAGCCTAGACGGCACAATCACACCACCATCTCCCAGGAGGATACCAAACTTCTGCATGCCATTGTTACCGGAGCCAAAATAAATTGGTGTCGGCTCATCAAAATTCATATGCTCGATGCCATCGGTGATGACATACCTCTTCCTTATGCCCTCCTCATTATGAACTTCCTTGAAGCATCCGGATTTGTCACGGAAAATGGTCCTCTCAAAAGGAGTACCAAAATTTGGGAAATCTCGGAGTCCTCTTTCCATCATGATGGTGATCATGCTCCAGCTCCTTCTTCAAGTCGTCCACCCCGTCGTGCTCGTTCGTCCCAAGAGCCTACTCTCCAAACCATATCCGACCAGCTTGCTCAACTCACTCATGAGATCCATGGATACTTTGATCATGTCAATTATCCATATGCAGCTCTCGTTCCTTTTGAAGCAACGCCGGATAACGAGGCGGACAACGACGGAAATGAATAAATTTTTTTTGTTTTGTGTGGTTTTTGCTGTTGTTCTCTTTGGTTCCCATTGATGTACCCTCTTTTTTTTTTCAATAGATAAACCTTGTTTATTTCATCTTTTTGCATCTTTCCTTACTATTTTTTTGCTAATGGCAAAAGGGGAAAGAAAACGGGATATCGGGTATGCACCACCTCTTAATTCATTGATTGCTTATAAGCTAAAATTGAGGGGGACCTCTAAAATTGAGGGGGAACAAGAACAAAATTGCATAATTGTTACTTGTCTTGAATTGTCAATATCTTTTGCCTAAATTGCATATCCCGCTTAATGTTTGCCAATATCAAAAAGGGGAAAATTGTTAGAAACACGTTCTCAATGCAATATACTAAACGTGTACTCTTTTGTAGGTTTTGATGAATGACAAACGAAGCAAAAATTGATATATGACGGAATTCAAGTACAAGCGCACAATGGTTGCGAATAAGATTGAAGTTCAAGATATAGCTTTTAATTGTTATTGAGTTGTTCTAAATTGTAATCTCGATCCTATAACTTGACTCATAGTATGGCCTCTCTCATAAAACTATTTTCCAAAATCATGCATATTTAATTCTGTGTCAAAAAGATTTTAAATCATGCATATTTACATTAGACAAAATGTTTTCTAAACATGCCTCAAAAATCTGGGCTAAATTAATCGATTATGTACTTATGATAATCGATTGTTTCTGAGCCAAGACTGCATGACAATCGATTATGAATTAATGGTAATCGATTGTGAGTAAGACAGTGAACATCAGGTTTTTCCAAATCTGCATGATAATCGATTGTGAACAAATGACAATCGATTGTTGTTGAGGTAAAGTTTTTCAATACTCAAAATAATCGATTATGAACTAATGGTGATCGATTGTGTTGAGTTGATGTCTTCCAGTGATTTTAAATTTAATTAAGTAATCGATTATGTCTTTAGATAATCGATTATCACTGAGACAGTAAGTTTTATGATTTTCAGAAAATAACAAGTAATCGATTGTTGCAAAGGACAATCGATTGTTGAAGCTGGCCGTTGTCAAATGATTTTCAAATACCATAAGGTAATCGATTATTGATTCTAGATAATCGATGTTCTGCTTAAAATCTGGAAATGATTTTTAGAACGTTGCTGAAGTAATCAATTATTGATTTTGTATAATCGATGTTTTGCTTAAAATCTGGAAATGATTTTTAGAACGTTGCTAAAGTTATCGATTATGAACTTAGTAAAATCAATTATCTGATTTTGAATATTGCCAGTAATCGATTATAGATTATGTATAATCGATTGTGAAGCGTTAAATCTGGGATTGATTCTTAAACTGACTGGCAGATAATCGATTGTTTGGTCTTAATAATCGATTATCACTGAGTAATTTCAGCAACTCTTAATTGGCAATTAGACAACGGTTGAACCAACTTTTTCAACTATAAATACAGCTTCATTTCAGTGTTTTAAAAACAACAACATACACAAACTGATCATTACATTGCTATAAGCTTTCATTCAATTGTTCTTCATTTTCTACTCATTTCATAAAGCTTTTGAGAGCCATATTATTGCTTAAAGTTGTTGTGATCTTGAACATATTCTTTTACTCATATCTACTCAATAAGGAGTACTTTAGTTAAGTGAGTGTCCAAGTATTTGATATACTTGTAAGAGAATTGCGATTCTCTTGTTTCAAGGAACTTGCGTTTCCTTGGGTGAAGTCTTTGAGATTGCGATCTCCGAGCAACTGTTTAAGGCTTGTGTCCTCAAGTGTGTAACGGTTTGTTGAGCACCCTTAAGCTTAACAAGATAGTGAAAAATCTCGAGAGAGTCTCTCGGGGACTGGACTAACCACGTTGGTGGCCAACCAGTATACATCTTTGTGTAAGTTTATTTTTCTGCATTTATTTTACTTCTTGCAAAGTTTAAATTCCGCAAGAAAACGCTAAATTCTATTAATACGCTATTCACCCCCCCTCTAGCGTAAAGCGTAGTTTCTAACAGAAAGCTCCATCAAAATTATGGAATAGTTTGAAGGAACGATATGACCACCTAAGGACTACCATATTTCCAAGAGCTCGTCGTGAGTTAATGCACTTACGACTATAAGATTATAAGACCATAAGTGAAATAATTCTGTTTTATATAGAATAATTTCCCAACTAAAATTATATAGGAAACCTATGAATGAAGAGGACATGCTATAAAAGATTCTTTTCACTTTTCATGGCTCAAAATGGTGCTACAGCAGCAATACCGTGAAAAGGGCTTCAAAACATATTCTGAGTTAATTTCATGCCTTTTGGTGGCTAAACAACATAATGCCCGTTTAATAAAAAATTATGAAGCCCACCCCACCGGATCAACTCCATTTCCATAAGCGAAACTGGGAACGATATATCCAAAGTTAGAAAAAAGACAAAATAATTATCTTGCCATATAAATATATGTGGGAGTGGTAAGGGGAAAAACAACAATCGCCATGGTGGTGGTCTTTATAAACAAGAGAACTATAAGGATTCTTTGAATAACCCTTTAAAAGTCAAAGGTACATTTGTCACCGATGTGGTATGAAAATCACTGGGCACAAATCTATCGTACACCTAAATATTTTGTCAAACTTTATCAAGCATCTATAAAAGAGAAACAAAATAATTAAGACTCACTTGACTTTTCAAAATAATATTGAGGCGGTCCCTATGAATAATTATGAAAATTTTGAAGCAAATCTTGCCTATAAAGATGATATTTTTTAAGGTCTTGCAGATATTACTCATTTAGAAGCTGGAGACTTCTTTGAGCATCATAACTGAAAACTTATTATAGGGAAAAATTATAAGAATAAATGTATTTCTTTTTATGAAGTTCATATTTTAAATAAAACTTTTTATGTTGTTGGTATTTAATTTCATAAATGTAGTTTCTTTTGTTCTTAAATTTTTCAAACTAAAGATTCTCTTGTGTTGCATGTTCTCAATGAAATTTTATTATTAGACCATTAGTAATTAAAGCTGGAGTTGAATCTCCTGTATTGTTAGAACGCATACAGGGTGATATATGTGGGTCCATAAACCCTCCATGTGGACCATTCAAATATTATATGATTTTCATAGATTCATCTACAAGATGGTCACATGTGTGCTTCTTATCAACCTGCAATTTGGCCTTTGCGAGGTTACTAGCTCAATTAATAAGATTAAGAGCATAGTTTCCAGATTATGCAATTAAAATATTTCCTCTTGATAATGCTGGTGAATTTACATCATATGCCTTTAATGGTTATTGCATATCAACTAGGATAATAATTGAGCATCCAGTTGCTCATGTTCATACCCAAAATGGTCTAGCGGAATTATTGATCAAATGCCTCTAATTAATTGCTAAACCAATGCTCATGAAAACAAAACTTCTCATTTCGGCATGGGCCCATACTATTTGGCATGCAGTAGCTCTTGTACGGATCGAGCCCATAAGTTATCATAAAGTCTCCCCAATACAATTGACTTTTGGTCAGGAGCCAAATATTTCCCATCTTAGAGTATTTGGATGTGCAGTATATGATCCAATTGCTCCATCACAACGCGCAAAGAAGGGACCTCGAAGAAGGTTGGAGATATATATTTGGGTATGAATATCCTTTTATTATAAATTATTTGGAACCTATGACTGAAAATTTATTTACAACAAGATTTACTGATTGCCATTTTGATGAGTCAGTATACCTAATATTAGGGGGAGAAAATAAGCAATTGCAAAGAGATAGATTGGAATGAATTATCCCTATCTAATTTAGATCCTCGAACAAATCAATGTGAATAAAAGGTTCAAAAGATAATATATTTGCAAAACATTTCAAATCAATTGCTAGATGCATTCACTAATCTACCAAGGGTGACTAAGTCACATATTCTAGCTGCTAATGCTCCTATTCAAACTGATGTCCCATTAGGAGAATATATAAATGTATATGAGTCTAATCTACGCTTGAAACGTGATAGAACAATTGGTTCCAAAGATAAAATTCCTCGAAAGCGAAAAAGAGCAAATGATCTAGGAGATCATAATATAGAGGCAATTCTCAAAAAGAGCCCTGTGACATAACAAATGATAAGACCACAGAGGAGGTCCAGGTACCTAATAATAATAAGAATGAAGAGATCTCAATAAGTTGTATCTCAACAGCAAAAAGGTGGAATCGAAATACTATTATTGTCGACAAAAGTTTTACTTATAATTGTAACGACCCGACCGATCGTTTCATGAGTTATTGCTCCGTTTTTCTATTTCTACTTCTTTGTGTCTTATTCAGCTATATTATATGGTATTAGGGTGGTTGGTTTAGGTTCAAAGTGGTTTTGTAGATAAATGAGATACTTAGTCTCTTTTGAGTAAGTTTAAGAGGAAAAGTCAGTCAGACGTTGACTTATGTGAAAAGGGTTTCAGATGGGAATCCTATGATTCAAATAGATTAGTTAGGTTATTTGGGACTTAGAAGTGTGATGATAATTTATTTTGGAAGTCCGTGGTAGATTTAGGCTTCAATTGGCGAAACTTAGAAATTTGGCATTTTCCAGTCAGCAGTGAAAATTTTGATACCAAGGGCGAAATGGAATTTTGGAAATTGGAGAAGGTCTGTTATATCATTTGTGATGTGTGTGTAATTTGGGTGAAGTTTGATAGTCTTTTTGATCATTTGAGAAATTTGAAAGTTCTAGAATCCTTAGGCTTAAATCCGAAGTTAATTTGATGTTTTGATGTTGTTTTAAATGTTCCAAGGATTAGAGCAAGTTTGAATGATGCTATGAGATATGTTGGCATATTTGGTTGAGTTCTTGAGGGCATCGGGTGTGTTTCAGATGCTCAATAGGTCATTTTTGAACTTGAGGGGCTAGCAGATTTTGCTGGTTTTCTGTTGCAGAGATTTTGGTCATTACGTTTAGGGAGGGTGTCTCGTGTTTGTGAAGAGTGTATTCTGTGGTGGTGGATTTTATTCTATGCATTCGCAAAGGAGAGGATGCGAACGCGAAGGCTAAGGCAGCATGTGCATCGCGGACGCGTGAGAGGGGTCGCGTTTGCTAAGAGGAGTGAGGTAGTTGGAGACCCCAGGTATTTAGTCTATGCGTTTGCGAGGTGAGGTCTGCGTTCGCGAAGAAGTGAGCTGGTTAAGCATCACATTCGTGAAGAAGTTTTCTCATTCAAGAATGGTTAATCGGAGGTAGTATGAGTTTGGCCTACGCAAACGCGAGAGGATAGTCGTGTTCGCGATGAAGAGAGCACTTGGGCAGAATGTATAAAAACTCATATTCGCAATTTTTAACCCATTTCTCACCATTTTTAACGATTTTGAAGCTTTTTGAGATGGATTGAAGAGGGAATTTAAGGGAAGTACTTCGAGGTATAATTTTTGAACTCAATACTCGATTCTATGGTGATTTTTAACTATTTAGACATGAAATTAGTGGGATTTAAACCCTAAAATTAGGGAATAGAGTTTGAAATTAGAGAGTGTAAACTGGGGATTTGAAAAGACATTTGTGGTTCGATTTTGATGTTCTTGGTATATATGAACTCGTGGGAGGATAAGTATTCTAGTAACATGATTTTTATCGAAATTCGAGATGTGGTCCCGGTGGTCGCGTTTTTGCCAATTTCAGGATTTTTGAGTTAGTTTGACTATTTTCGCTTTGGCTTTGTTCCTTTTGCACGTATTAATGGTATGATACTGATTTTGGTTAGATGTGGAGAATTCGGAGACCGATTTGAGAGGCAAATGCATCGCGAGCTAGAGTTTGGACCGAAATGAAGTAAGTAATGATTGTAATTGTTATTTTGAGGGTATAAAACCTCGAATTTCACATTTTTGTGCTACTTAAAGGTGACACACACGCTAGATGATGAACGTGGGGTCGTGCACTGTTGGGGAATTGTTAGTTGGTCTGTTCCGTATGACTGTTAAGTCACGTATTTGATTGAAAAAATGTTTGATATCATTGTGTTTTGGAAAGTAATTCCATTTTTTGGGCTGAATGCCAAACCTGGACCTCGTGCTAACTGTTTTGCACCCATAGGGGCTTTGTACTACTTTTCCTAAATATTTTGATTTAATATCTGTACTCAGTCATGCCATAAGGTACAATTTTCATAACTCGGCCGTATTTACTCCGTTTTGATATTTTACATTATGTTTTGGGCCGAGCATCATGTTTTACTGTTGCCCGAGTGGCTTGAGGGGTTTTTGACTGAGTGAGGCCGAGGTCTTGTATTGTGAGGATATTATGGAAACAGGTTGCACACTGCAGCATGTTGTATTGATTTGTGATATATCAGAGGCTGAGAGCCTGATTTGTTATGCCATGAGATGGCTTGTGATAGAGCTCGGGTTGTAGGAGCCTCCCTGGAGTCTGAACACCCCCTGAGCGTGGGTACCCAGTGCAAGAGACGTGATATTTCCCGAGTGGCTATTGTTGTTTCATGTTGTTGCCCGAGGGGCTGATTACGAGTGATTGTAAGGTAGCCCGAGGGTCTGGTTCTGTAGACATTTTGCCCGAGGGGCAGTTGTGGTACATGTTTTGCCCGAGGGACTTTTTATGTTTCTATCCTATTACTCACTATTTTCATCATTCATTCAAAACTATTGAAAGATGTTTTAACAAGCTTTTACTGAACTGAGTTGTTTTTACGAGTTTATTCATTTACTGTATTGTTCTGAATATATACTATTTTATTGTAGTGCTATGACGTGAAATTACCTATTTTCTTACTACTCAACTGCTTTTACTTTTATTACTTACTGAGTTGACGTAGTCATATTACTCCCTGCACCTTGTGTGCAGATCTAGGAGTCTCGGGACGCAATAGTGAGTCCTGATCATTCTTCCAACAGGTCTCCATAATTGACTAGGTTGCTGCTTGGCGATCACATCCATGTGCTTCTCCTTCTTATCTTATTCAGATTGTCGTAGTATTTTATTTTCGGACTATGTTTTCATTTCTTGTTCCGAGACGAGTTTGTAGTTGCTCATGACTAGTGACACTCTGATGTGGGGCTTGTGTTGTAATTCTGCACTGTTTGTTTAAGCTTATATTATGGGATTTTAGTTAATTAATGGGTTTTAAATGACTTCTTATAATCTTCTGGTTGGTTTTGGGTTTGTGCCGGCTGGCCTAGTTTCATGATAGGCGCCATCATGTCGGGTCAGTTTTAGGGTTGTGACAAGTTGGTATCAGAGCCTAGGTTACATAGGTGTCACGAGTAATGAGCAGGTTAAGTAGATTCTTACGGAACGATACGGAGACGCCTGTACTTATCACCGGGAGGCTGCAGAACCTTTAGGAAAACCTTCATATTCTTTAATTCCTGTCGTGTGAATCTGTTTATTCTAGTCCTAAACTTCTGTATTCTATTCTCTCACAGATGGTGAGGGTACATGCTATCGGTCAGGAAGAACAACCACTTGTACCACTAGCTAGGGCCATTAGAGGTCAATGACGCGGTCGACACCGTGGTAGGGGCAAAGGTGTAGCCCACAAAACATCTAGGGCAGCACCTGCGATCCACCAGGCACCCCAATTCATGATTAGATGCCAATTACGGACGCTCCAGCAGCACGAGCTTTGCCTATTGTGATTCGAGGCCTTGAGAAGGCCCTGGCACAAACTCTATCACTGTGCACTGGCCTAGCTCAGGCGTTCTCAGTTAATATAGCCACATATACTTTTAGCCCTAGAGAGGCACTCAGATTCCCGTCACTCGCACGTCTGAGAAGGTCATGCAGGGACTTCAGTCGCCGGGGGCACTGTTGAGGACTATGTAGCTCATGTTATGCCAGACGATGAGCAACACCGATTGGAGAGGTTTGGTAGACTTCAACCTCCGACCTTTAGTGGTGTAGTGAGCGAGGATGCCCAGGGTTTCTTGGATTAAGTGTTAGAGGATGTTTTGGACTGCAGGTATCCTGGAGACCAGTGGGTTATCATTCATTACTTTCCACTTCTCTAGGGCTGCGCTTAGTTAGTGGGAGGCTTATGAGAGGTGTAAGCCAGTTGACGCAGCTCCCCTTTCTTGGCAACGGTTATCTATTCTCTTTCGGTAGAATTTTGTACCCGAGTCTCATTGAGAGAAGCTGCACAGGCAGTTTGAGCAGCTTCGTCGGGGCGATAGATCTATTACACAATATGAGATTGAGTTCTCTAAGATGGCTCGTCATGCGGTTTGGTTGGTTCCCACAAATCGAGAAAGGATTAGGAGGTTTATAAATGGCCTCGAATTTTAGCTTCGATTGCGTATGACCAAACAGAGAGTATTCGGTGCTACCTTTGTGAGGTTGTTGACATTGCCCGACAGATTGAGATGGTTCGTAGTCAGGAGAGGATTGACAGGGAGGCTAAAAGACCTTCTAGTCAGGGTGAATTTAGTGGTACTCCTCATGGGGTTAGTTTTAGCACGACAAAGGTCATCCATTCAGGTATGCTCAGTCAGCTCGTCCAAGTTATCGTGGAGAATCATTGGGCCATGTTTTTCACAGTTCTCATCAGGGAAATTAATGCCCTTCTAGCCTATAGTTCGTCCCGTGCTCCATAAATTTAGGGCTCTTCTATGTCAGGTTCTTCTGCTAGTCATTCCAGTGCTAGGGGTTCCTTTTCATCTTCGTCTCCAGCACCAGGGGTTGTTATGAGTGTGGAGAGTTGGGGCATATGTGGAGGCAGTTTCCTCATTATCTTGGGGGTTCATCTCACTAGAAGAGTCAGTCATCGACTTCAGCACCAACAAATTCACTACCTACCCACCTAACTAGATGTGGAGTACAGTCAGCTATGGTTCGCTCTAGAGGAGGAGGCCGATCAGGTGGTGGTTAGGCTCGTTTCTATGCACTCCTAGCTAGACCCAGTGCTATTGCTTAAGATGTTGTGATTACAGGTATTGTATTAGCTTGCCACAAAGATGCCTCTATGTTATTTGATCATGGTTCCACTTTTTCATATGTGTCATCATATTTTGTTCATTATTTAGGTACGCCCCGTGGGTCTCTTATTTCATCTATTCGTGTATCTACTCTAGTAGATGATACTATTATTTTGGACCGCGTATATCAATTGTGTGTGGTGACTATTGGGGGTTTAGAGATCTGAGTAGACCTTCTATTGCTTTGTATGGTGGACTTTAATGTGATATTTGGCATGAATTGGCTATCTTCGAGTCGTGCTATTTTGGACTGGCATGCTAAGACAGTGACGTTGGCTATCCCGGGTGTGCCATAGATTGAGTGGAGAGGTTCGACTGATTTTATTCCCAATTGGGTGATTTCATTTTCGAAGGCCCATCAGATGGTTGAAAAAGGTTTTCTTTCATAATTAGCTTTTGTGAGGGATGTCAGTTCAGAGGCTCCTACCATTGATTCAGTCCTGGTAATGAGGGACTTTCTAGATATGTTTCCTCCTGACCTGACGGGCATGCCATTGGATAGGGATATTGATTTTCGTATTGATCTGGTACTGGGCACTTACTCCATTTCTATTCTACCGTATCGTATGGCACCAGCGTAGTTGAAGGAGCATCTTCAAGAACTTCTTGATAAGGGGTTTATTCAGCCTAGTGTGTCGCCTTGGGTTATGCCTGTTCTATTCCTGATGAAGAAGAAGGATGGCACGATGCGGATGTGCATTGACTACCTGCAGTTGAACAAAGTTACAATAAAGAACATGTATCATTTTCCTCATATCGATGATTTATTTGACCAGCTTCAGGGAGCGAGGGTGTTCTCCAAGATTAATTTTCGTTCATGGTATCACCAGTTGAAGATTAGGGACTCAGATATTCATAAGATAGATTTTGGGACCCAATATGGTCATTAAGAGTTACTTGATATGTCTTTTGAGCTGACAATACCCCAACAACGTTCATGAATTTAATGAACAACGTGTTTCGGATTATCTCGACTCGTTTGTGATCATTTTCATTGATGATATTCTCGTGTACTCGTAGCCAGGAGGAGCACACTCAGCATTTGAGAGTTGTGTTGTAGCGATTGAGGGAGGAGAATCTTTATGCAAAGCTCCAAATGTGAGCTTTGGCTCATTTTAGTGGCTTTCTTGGGGCACGTGGTTTCTAGTGAGGGTATTTAGGTTGACCAGAGGAAGATAGAGGCGGTTTAGAGTTGGCCCAGACCGTTCTTAGCCACAGAGATTCGCAGTTTTCTTGGATTGGCAAGTTATTACCGTCGGTTTTTAAAGGATTTTCATTTATAGCATCACCTTTGAACAAATGGACCCAAAAGGGTGCTCCATTAAGGTGGTCGGATGAGCGTCAAGTGAGCTTTCAGAAGCTCAAGACTGCCTTTACCACGACTGCAGTGTTAGTTTTTCCATCAGCTTCAGGTTCATATATATTGTATTGTGATGCTTCGAGAGTGGGTATTGGGTGTGTGTTGTGTAGTAGGGTAGAGTGATTGCTTATGCTTCTCGTAAGTTGAAGCCCCATGAGAAGAACTACCATTTTCACGATCTAGAGTTGGCTGCCATTGTTCACACCTTGAAGATTTGGAGGAATTATCTTTATGATGTGTCTTGTGAGGTGTTACTGATCACCGTAATCTCCAACACTTGTTCAAGCAGAAGGATCTCAATTTAAGGCAGCAGAGATGGTTGGAGCTGTTAAAGGACTATGATATCACTATCTTGTACCATCCGAGAAAGGCCAATATAGTGGATGTTTCCTTAAGTAGGAAGACAATGAGTATGGGCAGTTTGGTATATATTCCTGTTAGGGAGAGGCCTCTTGCAGTTGATGTTCAAGCCTTGGCCGCTCAGTTGGATATTTCAGAGCCCAGTCGGGTCTTAGCTTGTGTGGTTTCTTAGTCTTCCTTATTTGATCGCATCAGAGAGCCAATATGATGTTTCTCATTTGTTTGTCCTTATGGATAGAGGTGAGCACGACGATGCCAGAGATTTTGACTAATTGTAATGATGGGGTATTGAGGATGCAGGACCGGATATGCATGCCCAATGTAAATGGTTTTCAGGAGTTGATTCTGGAAGAGGCCATAGCTCGCAGTATTATATCCATCCGGGTGTCGTGAAGATGTATCAAGATCTAAGACATCATTATTGGTGGAAGAGAATGAAGTAGGACATTATGGGATTTGTAACTCGGTGTCTCAATTACCAGCAGCTGAAATATAAGCTTCAGAGACCGGGTGTCTTGCTTTAGTAGATGGATATTCCAGAGTTGAAGTGGGAGAGGATTACCATGGATTTTGTAGTTGGACTCCCGCAGACTTTGAAGAAGTTCGATGCTTTTTGAGTGATTATAGATCGGCTGACCAAGTTCGCGCACTTCATTCCTGTGTGTACTACCTATTCTTCAGAGCGGTTGGCAGAGATCTATATTTGGCATATTGTTCGCTTGCATGGCGTCCCAGTTTCCATCATTTCAGATAGAGGTACTCAGTTTTGGAGGGTCGTGTAGAGAAAGCTGGGTACTCACGTTGAGTTGAGCACAACTTTTCACAGTCAGACGTCTGTGCAGTCCGAGCATGCTATTGAGATATTTGAGGACATGTTGTGCACACGTGTCATTGATTTTGGTGGTTCATGGTATCAGTTTCTACCGCTTGTGGAGTTTGCATATAGCAAGAGTTAGCAGTCGAGTATTCATATGGCTCCATATAAGGCTTTATATGGGAGACTGTGTAGATCTCTAGTTGGTTTGTTTGAGTCGGGCGAAGCTAGGATATTGGGTACATGCTTGGTGCAGGATGCTTTGGAAAAGGTGAAGGTGATTCAGGAGCGACTTCGTACAGCGCAGTCTAGATAAAAGAGTTATGCTAACAAGAAGGTTCGTGATGTGTCCTACAAGTTGAGGAGAAGGTTCTATTGAAGGTTTTACCCATAAAAGGTGTTATGAGATTCGGGAAGAAGGATAAATTGAGTCCTTGGTTCATTGGGCCTTTCGAGGTACTTCGGAGGATTGGGAAAATGGCATATGAGCTTGCTTTGCCACCCATCTTGTCGAGTGTGCATCCGGTATTTCATTTTTCTATCCTCTAGAAGTATATTAGCAATCCGTTTCATGTTTTAGATTTCAGCACAGTTTAGTTAGATGATGATTTGACTTACAATGTGGAGCCAATGGCTATTTTGGAGCATAGGGTTCAAAAGTCGAGATTAAAGGATATAGCTTCAATAAAAGTACGATGGAGAGGTCGACTTGTGGACTAGGTCACGTGGGAGACCGAGAAGGAGATGCGAAGAGGATATCTTCACCTATTTGAGGCTTCAGGTATGTTTCTTGACTCTTTTGAGGACAAACATTTGTTTAAGAGGGGGAAGATTTAACGACCCGGATGGTTGTTTAATAATTTACCCCTCAGTTTCCCCATTTCTGCTTTTTCATGTCTTTTTCAGTTGTATTATGTGGTATTGGGATGGTTGGTCCAGGTTCGGATGGGTTTTGTAGAGAAATGAGGCACTTAATCTCTTTTGAGTAAACTTAAGTTAGAAAAGTCAACCGGGTGTTGACTTATGAGAAAAAGGTATCGGATGTGAATTCTGATTGTTTAAATAGTTTTGTTAGGTGATTTGGGACTTAGGAGCGTGATCATAATGTGTTTTGGAGGTTCGTGGTAGATTTAGGCTTGAATTGGCGAAATTTGAAAATTTGGCATTTTCCGATCGGCAATTGAAATTTTTATTTTAGGATCAAAATGTAATTTTGGAAATTGGATTAGGTCCATTGTGTAATTTATGTGTTCGAGGTCATTCAGGTGAGGTTTGATTGGTATTTTGATCGTTTGCGGAATTTCAAAGTTCAAGAGTCCTTAGGCTTGAATCCGAGGTTGATTTGATGTTTTATGTTGTTTTGAGAGATATGAAGATAGGAACAAGTTTGAATGATGTTATGGGAGGTGTTGGAATATTTAGTTGAGGTCCCGAGGGCCTCGGGTGTGTTTTGGATGCTCAACGGGTCATTTTTTGACTGGAGGAGTTAGAAGATTTTGCTAGTTTTCTTTTGTAGAGATTTTGTTTATTACATTCGTGCAGGTTGTCTCACATTCGCGAAGAGTGTCTTCTGTGGTGGTGGATTTTATTCTACGTGTTCGTGAATGAGAGGGCGCGAACGCCAAGGTTATGGCAGCATGTGGATCGCGGACGCGTGAGAGGGGCCGCATTCGCGAAGAGGAGTGAGGCAATTGGGGACCCCAGGTCTTTGGTCTATGCATTAGCGAGGCGATGTACGCATTTGTGAAGGAGTGAGCATGTTAAGAATCGCGTTCGTGAATAAGTTGTTGCATTCGTGAAGAGTTAAGAGGAGGCAGTCTGAGTTTGGCCTACGCAAATGCGAGAGGATAGTCGCATTATCTCTGATGAGAGTACCTGGGCAGAATGTATACAAATCCATCTTCACAATATTTAGCCCATTTCTCACTATTTTTGAACGGCTTTGAAGCTTTTTGAGAGGGATTGAAGAGGGAATCGAAGGGAAACACTTGGAGGTAATGTTTTTGAACAAATACTCCATTCTTTGGTAATTTTTAACTATTTAGGCATGAAAGTGATGGGATTTAAAGCCTAAAACTAGGGAATTTGGGCTTGAAATTGGCGAATGTAAACAGGGGATTTGAGGGGCCATTTGAGGTCTAATTTTGATGTTCTTAGTATGTATGGACTTGTGGGAGGATAAGGTTTCTAGTGATGTAACTTTTATCAAAATATGAGATATGGGCCTGCGGGTCGGGTTTGGCATATTTTAGGATTTTTGAGTTAATTTGATTATTTTTGAGCGTAGTTTGTTCCTTTAGCGCGTATTAATGGTGTGATACTGATTTTGGTAGATTTGGAGCATTTAGAGGCCAATGCAAAAGGCAAAGGCATCTTGGGCTAGAGTTTGGACCATATCGACGTAAGTAATGATTGTAAATGTTGTCTTCAGGGTATGAAATCCCGAATTTCACATCGTTGTGCTACTTGGTGGTGACGCACACGCTAGAGGACGAGCGTGGCATCGTGTACCATTTGGGGGATTGTGACCTGGTGCATCCCGTATGACTGTTAAGTCACGTATTTAATTGAAAAATTATTTGATATCCTTGTGTTTTGGAAAGTATTTCCATGTTTTGAGCTGAATGACATACCTAGGCCTCGATTTAATTGTTTTGGGAACATAGGGGCTTTGTACTACTATTCCTCACTGTTTTGATATAATATTGGTACTCAGTCATGCTGTACTCTATTGTTTTCATACCTCATCCATATTTACTCCTTTATGATATTTTAAATGATATTTTGGGTTGAGGATCATATTTTATTGTTGTACGCGTGTCTTGAGAGGTTTCTGACTAAGTGAGGCCGAGGGCCTATGTTGTGAGGATATTACGGGATTGGGCAGTGCGCAGCAACATATTGTACTAATTTGTGATATATGAGGAGCCTCTCCGGAGTCTGAACACTACCATTGAGCGCAAGTACCCAGTGCGAGAGATGTGATATTGCCCAAGGTGTTGTTGTTATTTCATGTTATTGCACGGGGGGCTTATTATGAGTGATTGTGAGGTAGCCCGAGGGGCTTGTTCTGTTGACATTTTGCCCGAGGGGCGGTTGTGGTACATGTTTTGCCCGAGGGGTTGTTTACGTTTCTATCCTTTTACTTACTGTTTTCATCACTCGTTTGAAACTATTGAAAGATGTTTTAAAAAGGTTTACTGAACTAAGTCATTTTTACAAGTTTATTGATTTACTATATTTTTTTAGACATATACTGTTTTGTCGTAGTGCTATGATGTAAAATTACCTATTTTCTTACTGCTCAATTGCTTTTACTTTTATTACTTACTGAGTTGACGTACTCACATTACTCTCTGCACCTTGTGTGCAGATCTAGGAGTATCGGGACGTGGTAGTGAGTGCTGATCAGTCTTCCAGCAAGTCTCCGGAATTGACTAGGTAGCTGCTTGGCATTCATATCACTGTGCTTCTTCTTCTTATCTTATTCAGAGTTTTGTTAGTATTTTATTTTCGGACTATGTTGTGCTTTCTTGTTCCTAGATGAGTTTGTTGCTCATGATTGGTGACAACCCGATGTTGGGCTTATGTTGTAATTCTTCACTGGTTGTTTAATCTTATATTATGGGATTTTAGTTAATTAATGGTTTTTAAATGTCTTGGTATGGTTTTCTGTTTGGTTTTGGGTTTGTGTCGGTTAGCCTAGTTTCACGATTGGCACCATCATGACCAGTTCAGTTATAAGATCATGACAATAATGTTGTTGAAATAATGCAACAAGATGAGGATCTTGAACCAAGATCTGTCGATGAATGTAGAAAGATAAATGATTGGCCAAAATAGAAAAACACTATCCAGGCAGAATTAGCGTCACTTGAAAAACATAAATTATTTGGACGTATAGTCCGAACACCTGAAGGAACAAAACCAATGGGATACAAATGAGGTTTTTGTGTTAAAACAAAATGATAAAAATAAAGTCGTTAGATATAAAGCACGACTTGTGGCACAAGGATTTTCACAAAGACCTGGCATTGATTATATGGAGACATATTCATATGTGGTGGATGTAATCACTTTCAAGTATCTTATAAATTTGGTAGTCCATGAAAAATTTTATTTGCGTACAATAGATGTTGTTAGAGCCTTTTTGTATGTCACATTTGACAATGAAATTTATAAGAAAATCCCTGAAGGGCTTAATGTTCCTAAAACTAATAAAAGTTTTCGGGAAACTTGTTCAATATAGCTCCAAAAATCCTTATACGGATTGAAAGAATCAGGACGAATGTGTTATAATCACCTGAGTGAGTATTTGCTGAAAGAAGGGTATAAGAATGATCAACTTGTCCTTATGTATTTATAAGAAGGTCTGGATCTGAATTTATTATAATTGTTGTGTATGTTGATGATCTAAATATAATTGGAACTACTGGGAAACTTCTAAAAGCAGTAGACTTGTTGAAGAAAGAGTTTGAAATGAAAGATCTTGGAAAGTCAAACTTTTGTCTTGGTCTACAAATTTAGCATATGAAAGATGGAATTTTTGTCCATCGATAAACTTATACTGAAAAGATCCTAAAGCATTTTTATATGGATAAAGCACATCCATTGAGTATCTCGATGGTTGTGAGATCACATGATATAAATAAAGATCCATTCCGACCTCATGAAAATGATGAAGATCTTCTTGGTGATGAAACTGCATATTTTAGTGCAATTGGGGCACTAATGTATCATACAAATAATACTCGACCAGATATAACTTTTGCAGTAATATTATTAGCAAGATTTATTTCCTTTCCAATATTAAGATAATGGAATGTCAATAAGCATATTTTTAGATACCTTCAAAGGACTATTGGTATGGGATTATTTTATTTTTATGAATCCGATTCACAGTTGATTGGTTATGCAGATGCAAGTTATATGTCTAACCGATAAAGCCTGATCTCAAACAGGTTATCTATTTGCTTGTAGGGGTACATCTATTTCATGGCGTTCATTAAAATAAACTTTAGCTGCTATATCTTCCAATCATGCAGAGATAATAGCTATTCATGAAGCTAGTCGAGAATGTATATGGTTGAGATCAGTGACTCAACATATTCAATAATTGTATGATCTTTCCTTAAAAACGAAGATTCCAACAATATTTTATGAAGACAATGCTGTTTGTATAGGTCAACTAATAGGAGGATATATCAAAGGAGACAGAACAAAGCACATTTGACAAAAGTTCTTTTCCATACACGATCTGTAGCAAAATAGTGAGATAGATGTTCAACAAATCCGTTCAAGTGACAATCTAACATATTTATTCACTAAGTCATTGACAACATCAATATTTGAGTTGAGACATAAGATTGGAACGCGTCGCCTCTGAGATATCAAATAAATCTTTCATCAAGGGGAGTATAATACGCGTTGTACTTTTTTTCCCTTAACCAAGTCTAAATGAGTTTTCCTGGTAAGGTTTTTAAAGATGCAGTACTCAATGCATATTACAAGATGTGTGTACTCTTTTTCCTTCACTGAACTTCCTCCCACAGAGTTTTTTCTAGTAAGGTTTTTACGAGGCACATATTCTTTCAAATGAACATCCCGAGGGAGTGTTGTAAATAAAGTGAATGTATATGGATATTCATTTAATCTATTCATACATTCTATACAATGTACTACTTGGGTAGATGCACCTATTTATTCCTAGGATGTATCAAGTGAGTTTTGGATGTGTCTTGTATATTATAAATAGGACATTCTTTACCTATGGAATAACATACAAGAAACATACTTGAATAAGATAACTTCTACGTTCTCCTCCTATACATCTTGTCTCTATTACTATATTGTTCTATTTTACTCTTATTTCTTAATATATTAGTAGTAATAGAAGCAATTTTGGATAAAAAAAAATAATTGTTTCTCCTCAAAAGCACTTTTCCGAAAAGTACTTTTGAGAAAAATATAAGTACCTTTTAAAAGCTTGGCCATGACACAAATTGCTACTCAAAAATACTTTTCAAATGAGTTAGCCAAACATAAATTGTTATTTTATCAAAAGTATTTTTAAAAAAAAATACTTCTCAAAATAAGCTGATTTTAGAAGATTTGCCAAACAAACTATTATAGCCTTGCTTGACAGTGAGTTCCTTGCCCTGTAGCCTCGCATGGATCCAAAATATAAAAATATTATTTGATTTGAAATCAAATTAATAATGTGCGAGTATAAAAAAAATATTAGCATCCTATTTTTTTTATTGTCTTTCCCTTTTTTTTTTGCTTAGTAACTTTTTTCTTAATTTTTAATAAACAATAGAGCGCGACTAAATGAAAACTAGAAATAGATTTAAAATATGTTGCACAATTTAACTAAATATGATTTTGAAAATTGATGTAATAATTGAGTCTAGCCTATCATGAGCAAGTGGGAGATATAAAAAATTGTGTTTGAATATTAGGTCACTTCATGAGGGCTGACCCAATCCATTAATGATAACAATGGTGTTAACTTCCTCGAAGAAGTTATTGATTCTAAAAGGAAACTGTTGTTACACCCTATTTTGTACTAATCAAACAAGATTTAACTTGTGATTTCTCTATCGTTGATAAAAGAGAGTTGCCGCCTAATATTTAAAGGTATACTAGGGTACCTATTTAATTACTAAGCCATGTTCTTTATTAATTTGCTAACCGTTGAGATTATGGGTAAGAATTCTTGTTCCTTCGCGGGGAAGGTATTAAGCCCGCCTTAAAGTCTACCTGAAGTAGTTCCATAGGACTTGAACTAGATTTAGAATTAACTATTTATACTATGCCTTAACTAGTGTTATAGAGATATGACGCATTGTATATTAGGACATAATTCTTAAAAAGGGAGGGTGTAGTTTAAAAGGTACGAATTTATTGAGGAAAAGAATGTTAGTACGTATATATTGAAAAGAGCTTTAAAGGAGTATATTGTCACGACCCGTTTGTCGTGACCGTGTAGTCTAAAGGAAAGAGCAGGCCATCTTGAACTTCGTCGTTGGGTTATGGGGACGACATTAGCATTAAGGCGTTGTTCTCCCTTAGATGCTTCGATCTGGCCGAGTCAGGCAGGACGACCCGGTTAAGTTTGGGGTGATTGTCGCTGGTCATGGACTTGACAATGAAGGGGACCGAAGTAGGCCTAAGGGATCAACTGGTCGGGGGCTAGTGCCGCTCCCCTGATGAGCCCACGGCAGGGCGAAACTGGTTGGCTTCCGCGTGTGGTAAGGCTTGTCTCGAGGTAGTGGGCGGCCTCGGGATGCTGCACGGGCGCTGTGTGCTGCGCCAGACTCTAAGCCCGTGACAAGTGGTATCAGAGCATGACGTACTTGCTGCTGCGCGTTATGGTGGAGTCCTCGAGGGGAGGACTGTGCGGGTGCGTTGCCTAGGCGGGGGGCTCGTGCCGACGACTGCCCCATCCTGCTAAGGTCTGCAGGGTAAGACCGGGATGGCCACCATTAAGGCCCGGTTGCATGAGGTGAGGTGCGACTGAGCGAAGAGACGCGGTGCGTTAAGCAGTATTATGCGGGACCCTGGGCGGAGTCCTTCTCCCCAACAGCACGAGGACGTGCTGGGTTTTGAGTGGGGGAGAATGTCACGACCTGTTTGTCGTGACCGTGTAGTCTAAAGGAAAGAGCGGGTCATCTGGAACTTCGTCGTTGGGTTATGGGGACGACATTAGCATTAAGGCGTTGTTCTCTCTTAGATGCTTCGATCTGGCCGAGTCAGGCAGGCCGACCCGATTAAGTTTGGGGTGCTTGTCGCTGGTCATGGACTTGACAATGAAGGGGACCGAAGTAGGCCTAAGGGATCAACTGGTCGGGGGCTAGTGCCGCTCCCCTGATGAGCCCACGGCAGGGCGAAACCGGTTGGCTTCCGCGTGTGGTAAGGCTTGTCTCGAGGTAGTAGGCGGCCTCGGGACGCCGCACGGGCGCTGTGCGCTACGCCGGACTCTAAGCCCGTGACAATATGGTGTTTATATTTGAGAAAGTATGTAAAAAGGATAGCTAAATTTAAACGCTTGTTCCTAAAGTATGGAGGTGTATATTGTTCTAATGAGATGGGAGTAAACCTAAGATATACCTTGATTCGAAGACTTGAAGAAAAAACTACTTTTTGAAAATCCTTCGAGGCGACAATACTTTATTTTTTTAGAAAATAATTTGATTCCCTTTATGAAGATAAAGTTTGTGTATCTAATATGATTTTTTCCTTTTAGCTGCTTAGTTGCATTGCTAAGCTTTGGGCTTCAAAATCTTTTAAGGAAAGAGGGAAATAAAAAGCATAACAGTGATATAAACGATTATAATTACCGAGCGGGAGTTTAGCTACTAACGAATTGTTCTTTTAATCCTATGTTGAATAGCTTCATGATCAGGTTGTATAGTCACTTCATATAATGCATCATGCTTCCCTATGAAATTACTATCTTTTGTTGTTACAACAACTCAGCTACCATTACTAATCCAACTAAGATCGTAAAGAGTTTGGGAGAAGTGATTTTCTGGTATTGTTCACAAAAATATATATATAGTACAGAGAGGTATCAAATCCTACCAACTATAAAACTGTACAATAATGAAAGAATATTCTACCAATAATAAAAAGATACACAAAAGATATTAACAATATTTCCTAATACGCCCCCTCAAGATGGAGGGCCGGAGGACACGCCAATCTTGGACATAAGCAGAAGAAGCCAAGGACGAGATAAGTGCTTGGTGAGAGCATCAGCAAGCTGATCAGTAGAGGATACGTGAGCAACACGAAGGGACCCATTCTGAACCAATTGACGAACAAAGTGATAATCAATGGAGATGTATTTCATGCACGAATGAAACACAGGGTTAGCACAGAGGTAAGTGGCGCCAATATTGTCGCTGTAAATGACAGGAGCAGCCGGAAGAGGGACATGAAGCTCGCGCAGCAGGAAATGAAGCCAACATACTTCAGCAGCAGCAGAAGCAATGGCACGATACTCAGCCTCAGTAGATGAACACGCAACGGAACACTGCTTTTTGGAGCTCCAGGAAATAGGATTAGGCCCTAGAAAGACAACATAGGCACCAGTTGAGGAGCAGTCATCACAGTTTCTACCCCAATCAGCATTAGAGAAACAATGCAGAGGTATAGCAGATGAAGGATGCAGCCAGACACCAAAGTCACGCGTCCCATTCAGATACCGGAAGAGGCGCTTAACTACACCCCAATGAGGGACAGTAGGAGCGTGCATGAACTGTGAGAGTTTATTCACAGCAAATGAGATATCAGGACGAGTGAAGGAGAGATACTGGAGGCCTCCAAGGGTTTGTCGATAGGCGGATGCGTCGGAAGGGGCCGAGCCGTCGGCCAGATGAAGGCGGGTTGATGCCGCTGTTGGCGTCTGAATAGGATTTGATTCCAGAATATTATGACGAGTCAAAAGATCAACAACATATTTACGCTGAGAAAGAAAACACCCCTTGGAGCTGCGCAGAACTTCAACACCAAGAAAGTAGCTTAGATCACCCATGTCTTTAAGAGAAAACTGAGTCCCAAGAGAGTCAATCACACAGTTCAAGAAAGCAGAATCATTACCAGTCAATATGAGATCATCAACATATACCAAAAAATAGGCCGTAATACCAGAATGCTGAAAGACGAAGAGCGAAGTGTCAGAGGTAGTGTTGACGAAACCCATGGTCAGAAGACACTGGCGGAGCGCACTGTACCATGCCCGGGGTGCCTGTTTGAGATCATAAATAGCTTTCTATAACTTACAGATATAAGATGGATAGGCTTTATCAACAAAACCCGGTAGTTGTGCCATATAAACATCCTCTGTAAGCCTCCCGTGGAGAAAGGCATTGTTCACATCCATTTGACGAAGAGGCCAGCCCTTGGATACAGCTATACTGAGAACCAAACACACAGTTGTCGGCTTAACAGCCGGACTGAAAGTCTCCTGGAAGTCTACACCTGGACGCTGATGAAAGCCCTTTGCAACAAGCCGGGCTTTGAACTTATCCACAGTACCATCAGGCTTTCGTTTGATACGATAAACCCACTTGCAACCCACAACATTCTGCGAAGAATCAGACGGAACCAGATCCCAGGTGCCATTCCGTAGCAAAGCATCAAACCCCGATGACATAGTAGTGCGCCAGCGCTCATCAGACATAGCACTAGACAATGTCTGAGGTTTAGTAACAGCTGGAGAGGTGACAACAGACATACCAAACTTCTTGTTGGGCGTAAAGATGTTATTTTTGCTGCGATTTTGCATATGATGACCACCCTGAGAGGATGCAGGTGGCGGCATAATGGGTGTAGCGATGGCAGGGGCCACTGGCGGTGCCGGAAAGGGCGCTGGTGGCTCGGGCGTTGGCGCCGGCAGTGCGTCCGGTGAAGGATCGCTAGTGGGAGCGGCGGCAGGTACTGGTGGCGTCGGTGGAAGGACTTGTAGGGAGACCAGAATGGGTACAAGGGGAGACTCGGGGTTAGACAATTTGGAGAACGGGAAGACATCTTCATGGAAGGTGACATGACTCGAGACGAAGATTTTAGACGTTGAGGGATCAAAGCAGAGATAGGCGCTTTGAGTGGAAGAGTAGCCGAAGAGGACACAGGCACGAGATCTGGGTTCCATTTTGTGTGCGGTGTAGGGCCGAAGCCAAGGGAAGCATTGACAGCCGAAGACACGTAGTTTGGCAAGGTTGGGGCGCTTATGGAAGAGAGACTCAAAGGAGGAGAGCATCGAGAGATTTTTCTTGGGAAGACGATTTATGAGATAGACGGCTGTAGCAAAGGCATAAGGCCAGTAAATGAGAGGTACAGAGGTATGATGAAGGAGAGTGAGACCAGTATCGACAATATGGCGGTGATGGCGTTCAGCATAGCCATTGTGCTGAGGAGTATGAGGAGGTGAAGTGAGATGTGAGATGCCATTGGAGGCAAGAAAAGAGCGTAAAGCGAGGAATTCACCCCCTTTGTCAGTGTACAGAGTAATGATTTTAGCAGAGAAATATTTTTCTACAAAGGATTTAAAAATGGGAAGGTTTGTAAGACATCAGATTTACGGCGTAAAGGAAAAAACCAAACATACTTAGAAAAATTATCAACAAAGATGACATAATATTTAAATCCTTCATTAGAAATAATTGGAGATGTCCATACATCGGAGAAAATAAGCTCCAGGGGAGCAGTAGAAGATAAACTTGACTCAGAAAAAGGTAACGTATGACACTTATGAAGCTTGCAAGAGACACAAGCAAGATTAGACACATTACTGGACGCTATACTGCTAGAAGACACTAAATGACGCAGGATTTTAGCTGACGGGTGACCAAACCGAGAATGCCACAATGACGCAGAGAGCTTTTTTGCCGTGAGGACGGACGGGAGACTGGGAGCCGCCGGCCAGTAGTAGGTATTGCCCCTAAGCGGGCCGTGAACGAGCGTTGCCCACGTGCGACGATCCTTCACCTGAAAATCAGTATCAGAAAGAATAACATTAACATTATTATGACGACATAATTGGGCAACAGAGATCAAATTTTTACGCATATGTGGAACATAGAGAGCCCCACGTAATAAATGAGAGGAATGACTGTTAAGTTGTCCAGTATGTGTAATTGTCAAACCTTCACCGTTACCAATAACCACATTGTCGAAACCAGTGTAAGGATTGTGAAGAGACATGTTGGCAAGATCAGAGGTTATGTGATGGGAGGCACCAGAGTCCAGGATCCAATCGGATGCAGCGGGAATCGTGGGAGAGTGATGGGCTGTGTGAGCAGCTGGATAAGGCGGCGAAGCATAAGCTGGCCGCGGCAGTGGTCCGCCGTAAAGGGGCTGAGTGGCGCTGGAGATGGGATAGGACGGGCAGCGGCGCACGGAGTGGCCAAATTCACTACAGAGCTGGCACTTCCCATTGTACCAGCGAGATTGGCCATTGCTAGAGTAACCACCGCGACCGGAGGCTAAACCGCGACTGCTACGACCGCCCCCGCGGCTACCGAAGTGGATACAGCCTGGCTGCTGTCCGGCAACGAAGGCAGCCGATGGAGCCAAATCAGATGCGGCGGAGGTAGCCGGCGCACGAGCAGTAATCTGAGCCTCCATGCTTAACAGCTTGTCATGTAATTCAGCAAAAGAGATGGGAGATTCGCGGGCTTGGATGGCTTGAGAGAGTTCCATATACGGATCATCAAGACCATTTAGAACCTTAATGACAAGATCCTCAGAATCAATAGTAAAACCCAGGAGAGGAAATTCATCCACAATCACGCGAATACCGTGCATAAAATCAGTAACAGATTTAGAATCTTTTACCGGATTATGGAGCTGCTGTTTGAGAGCCATGATACGACCACGAGAAGCACTGCCGTATGTGCACGCGAGGATGTCCCAGGACTCTTTAGAGGTTTCCGCTGCGGTAATAAAGGAGATGATCGTCGGTGTGATCGACGAGATGATGGCACTAAGAATAAGATTGTCCTGGCGAATCCAGTAAGGATATGCTGGATTGGGGGAAGTCACGTCCTTGTCGACGATTTTGGCTGGTGGGCACGGCTTCGATCCATCCAAGAAGCAGAGGAGGTCGTAACCCCAAAGAAGGGTTCGAAATTGGAATTTCCATGCCAGGTAATTACTGGAATCCAATTTGAGTGGAATTTGAGCCGATGCATTGATGGCAATCGGCTGGAGAAGCTCGGTTGAGTCGGAGCGGTCATGAAGCGCGAGACAAAGGAGAGAAGGCGCTGAACGACGACGAGAAAAAGAGGGCTGCCGATTAGTGCAGCGGTGGTGGCGGCGGCGACGGGCTGCCGATAAGAGCAGCAGCTGCGGCGGCGGCGCGGGTAGGGTAGAATTAGGGTTTGTTTGGCGATAAGCCTCTGGCGTATGATACCATGTAAAGAGTTTTGGGAGAAGTGATTTTCTCGTATTGCACACAAAAATATATATAGAGTACAAAGAGGTATCAAATCCTACCAATTATAGAAGTGTACAATAATGAAAGAATATTCTACCAATAATAAAAAGATACACAAAAGATATTTACAATATTTTCTAATAAAGATCACCTGCTAAACAATCCAGATGGTCGTTGTGATATATGTCATCAAGCACAATTAGAACCTTCAAAACGAAGTCTGCTCATAATCATGCACTTCCCATCATCCTTATTATTGACATAATGAACTTTGTATTTTAATAATTCAGATAGAAGGATATTTTGCAAAAAATGCAGTTGATGTCTTTTTTTATTTTATTAACATCCCCATGGAAACAAGCAGTTTTATACTAATAGTAGTGATTATCAAAAGTGGCTCTTACCATTGTCTGTCTTACCTACTCCTTCCCATGCCCCAGATCCCCACAATCCGAGAATCACAAGTCTCGTAGAGATACAAACAAAGTCTTGCAAAGAAGATAAAGTTTTGCACAGTTTAGAAGAAATTTTGTGAACAATCTGTTGAATACTCTTTGATTCAATCCTAGAAATGTAAGAAAGATTGTTGTGTTAGGATTATATATCCACATAAACATTATAGCCTTCATATCGAATTATTTGGAATAACAACATAAGCGGAAGCGTACCTGAATCCATAAGTGGAAATCCTTAGTCCTTTTGAAGATTGTCCAAATGTTTGGCTTTGAAAGCTCCTTGTTCCTTCTTGAAGATTGTCCTTCTTGAAGTTTTGGCTTTCACAAGAATTTTAAACAAGACCAAAATTGAGGAATGGTTTTCCACTTGATACGCAAGAAAACAATGGCTCTCTCTCTCAATTGGAGGAAGAAGAAGAGAATGTCTTGCATTCTTATGGGAACCATAACCCCCCACTTATAACATATGAGTTATAAAACTCAAAAGTCATAAGCATGTAACCATGGTTACATATACATAACCTTAGTTAGCCCATCATTAACTAAGGTTACCCTTTTGGGTATCTACACATTAGTCCTACACTTTATATGACAATATATTGGCCCCCTTAACAATGTCCATAAGACCACCAATTTAGGCCAAACCAAAAGATAGCACATAACATATAATTAATCCATATATTGTTCATATGTATGCAGATATAAGTCCATATATCTAACAATCTCCCACTTGGACGAGATATTCATACATATGTACAAACCTTAGCATTATATGTTACATTATAACCTTATGAGCTCAGAATTGCTATCATAATAAAATTGTCATGAACAATCCGGTCCATCAATCATACCAACATAGGATCTAAGAGCTCTTAGTTACTCTTGCGTAACTAGAACCAACATAGATCACGTATATCAATATAACCAACGACATGGATCAAGTATAGGTGTGTAGCATGGAAATAACATAAAGTATGGTCTGAAATAGAATGTCTATTTCCAATTGGTTCTCTTTATTCAGATCAATCATAAACCTTAAGAGTACAAAAATTTAAAGATATAACCTTAAAACTGAATTACTGAATATAATGGACAATACATAATTGTATAATACAAACTCCCACTAAAATTCATAATCCTTAACTGATTTGACACCCATACAAGCAATATGCTCAAGAAATACTTTTGGTGTCAATCCCTTAGTAAGCGGATCCGCAATCATGGAGTTTGTACTTATGTACTCTATGCATAATTGTCCATTTTGTACTCTTTCTTTAACAACCCGAAATTTGACGTCCATATGTTTTGCTTTCGTCAAACTACTGTTGTTATTAGCATAAAGGACTGCTGATCTGTTGTCGCATAATAGCCTAAGTGGCTTTTTAATGCTGTCAACTATGCACAGTCCACTAACAAAATTCCGCAGCCATAATGCCTCATTGGATGCTTCATAACATGCCATGAATTCCGCTTCTATGGTGGAAGTGGCCGTAAGAGTTTGCTTAATGCTTCTCCAAGAGATAGCACCGCCAGCAAGCATGTAAATATAGCCTGATGTAGGCTTCAGACTATCCTAACAACTAGTAAAATCGGAGTCGGTATACCCGATCATCTCAAGCTGGTCCGATCTCTGATATGTAACCATGTAATCTTTTGTTCTCTGCAAGTACCTCATGACCCTTTTTGGCTGCCTTCCAATGGTCCATTTCCGGATTGCTTAGTTATCTGTCTAACATCCCAACAATGTATGCTATATCAGGTCGTGTACATACCTGAGCATACATCAGACTACCTACAGCCTAAGCATAAGGTGTCTTCTGCATTTCCGAAGTTTCAACATTATTATTTGGGCACTGTTTGAGACTAAACTTGTCTCCCTTAGCAACAGGGGTGTTGCCTGGTTTACAATCCTGCATGCCAAATCTTTTAAGAACCTTATCGATATAGCCCATTTGTGACAGACCGAGAACACCTTTAAAGCGATCTCGTTGTATCTGAATTCCTAATACAAAAGAGGCATCACCAAGATCTTTCATTTCAAATTTCTTTGAAAGAAATTTCTTAGTTTCATGCAATAATGCTATATCGTTACATGCAAGCAGTATGTCATCGACATATAAAACCAGAAAAATATACTTACTCCCACTGAACTTATGGTATATACAGTCATCAGCAATACTCGGTTCAAAACCAAAAGATGTAATGACTGCATGAAACTTATAATACCATTGACGGGAAGCGTGCTTGAGCCCATAGATGGATTTCTTTAATTTGCAAACCCTTTTCTTTGATTCTTCCGAAACAAAGTTTTCAGGTTGCACCATATAAATTGTTTCCTCAATGTCACCATTGAGAAATGCTGTCTTAACATCCATCTGATGAAGTTCAAGATCAAAATGTGCTACTAGTGCCATATAGTCCTGAAAGAGTCTTTCGATGAAACTGGAGAGAAAGTCTCTTTATAATCAATGCCTTTCTTTTGAGTGTAGCCTTTTGCGACAAGACGAGCTTTATACTTAATGACATTGCCCCCTGAATCCCTCTTGGTTTTAAATATCCATTTACAACCAATCAGTTTAATACCTTCGGGCAATGTAACAAGCTCCCAAACGTCATTATCGCTCATAGACTTCATCTCATCATTCATGGCATCAATCCACTTTTGAGAGTTAGAACCCTTAATGACTTGACGGAAGTTGATTGGATCATCTTCCTCAAGTCCAATATCACTTTCTTGTTCTTGGAGAAATACAACATAATCATCCGGAATTGCATTTCTCCTCTCTCTAGTGGATCTCCTTAATGGCACTTCAGATTCTTGAGGTTGTTGAGTTTGATTTTCATTAGTAATATCAGGAACTTGATTGGGGAGATTTTCGAGATTGTCTTGAACTGGAGTTGTGTGATCCGTGTCAGGAATGAGAACACCCTTACCAAGATCAACAACTTGAGGGAAAGACACATGTTCTTCCTCAAAGACAAAATCTCTAACAACTTTATCTCCCCACCCCCCAAACTCAATATCCTCAAAAAACCTAGCATTACCCGTCTCAAAAATAGTTCTAGAAGTGGGATCATAAAACTTATACCCCCTGGATCTTTCAGAGTATCCAACAAAATAGCTACTAACCATTTTAGCATCAAGTTTCTTTTCATTCGGCCTATAAGGCCTTGCCTCAGCTGGACAACCCCAAATGTTTAAGTGCTTAATACTGTTTCCAATCCAAAGTTCATATGGGGTTTTGATTGTAGCCTTAGTTGGAACTCTATTAAGAATATAAGCTGCGGTTTTTAATGCTTCTCCCCAGAGTGAGTTTGGCAAAGTAGTACGACAAACCATACTTCTTACCATATCCTTAAGGGTCCGATTTCGTCTCTCGGCTACACCATTCATCGTAGGACTGCCTGGCATAGTATACTGAGGGACGATCCCATACTCATCTAGGAATTTAGCAAATGGCCCTGGACGTTGTTCTCCTGAACCATCATATCTACCATAGTATTCACCACCACAGTCAGATCTAACGGATTTAATCCTTTTGCTTAGTTGATTTTCAACTTCAGCCTTATATGATTTGAACACGTCTATGGATTGGGACTTTTCATGAATAAGATATAGGTACCCATAACGAGAGTAATCGTCTATGAATGTGATAAAGTATTGTTGACCATTCCTACAAGGAGTAGGGAATGGCCCACAAATATCCGTATGTATCAATTCTAAGACATCCGAAGCTCTCTTATCACCTAATCTCGTCTTGTTTGTCTATTTTCCCTTGATACACTCAACACAAATATCCGAATTTGAGGAATCAAGAGAATCAAGAATTCCATCTGACACGAGTTTCTGAATTCTTTTAATGGATATGTGACCCAAACGTTTGTGCCAGAGTGATAACGAATTCTCATTAGTTAATTTTCTTTTGGTACCACTTGAACTTGTATGCAAAGTTTCATTATGTGAGGTTATTATATCAACCAAATATAGGATATCATATGTTGATAAAAGACCAGTACTGATAAGATTTGAATTTTGAAAGAGACTAACTTTATTGTTACCAAATGAACATGAATAACCAGATATGTCCAATTTGGGAACAAATATTAATTTCCGTCTAAAAGACGGTACAACAAAAGTCTCATTCAAATCTAAAATAAAAACCAGTCTTAAACAACAGCCTAAATTTGCCAATAGCCTCAACTTGCACCTTTTTGCCGTCACCCACATAGATGTATCTTTCACCATCATTTGGTTTTCGGCAGTTCAGGCAACCCTGCATAGATATACTTATGTGAGTAGTAGCAGTCGAATCTACCCACCAAGTATCCTTAGGTACCGAAATTAAATTAACTTCAGAACAAACAAGACAAAGAGATGTACCTTTTTTCGCACGCCAAGCGTGGTACTTGGTACAATCTTTCTTCACATGATTAGTCCCCTTACAGAAAAAGCAACCTGATTCTGAAGTTTCAACCTTTGGTTCCTTATTTTGCTTTTTCTGGGGCCTTGCAACCGCAACTGCCTTACCTTTCCTCTTCTTAGTATCCTTAGAAGAGGATGCCAATTGAGCACTTTCTGTCTTATCTTGCTTTATCCTTTCCTCCTCTTGCACACAATGTGAAATGAGCTCGTTAAGAGTCCATTTCTCCTTCACGCAGTTGTAACTGACCTTAAACTGATTAAAGTATGCAGGAAGAGATATCAAAACTAAGTACACAAGCAGTTCCTCAGGTAATTCCAGCTTGAGTGACTTAAGTTTCGAAGCAAAATGAGACATTTCCAAAATGTACTCCCTTATGTTTCCCTTGCCTTTATACCTCATGGAAACAAGTTTACTCAAAAGAGTACTTGTTTCCGCCTTTTCGTTTTGGGCAAAACGCTTTCAAGGTTTTCAAGGAAAACTTTGGCATTACTTTCATCATTCATAGTGCCCCTGAATGATTGTGGAATTGCACGTTTCATGATCATCAGACTCATGCGATTTGAGAGTTCCCACTTCTCCATCTCCTTCTTTTCATTAGAAGAAGATGTATCCTCAAGAGAAGCAGGTTGCTCAATCCGAAGTGCAAGGTCTAGATCCATGCAACCGAGAACGATCATAATGTTCTCTTTCCATTCCTTAAAGTTTGTGCCGCTAAGCACAGCGATGCTGTTTATATTTGTAGATATCGAAGCAGCTGAAGAATTAACTGAAAATAGAACAAGGATAACTTAATACATGCTTACAATTACTTGAACTTTAACATTAGTTTACAGATTCAAAATAGGCAAATCCCATTACAAGATACCTAGCACAACATTGATATTATTCTTTGGATAGAAAATCAACCTGTAAGTGGTACTCTTGGTGTAGTAATCAAATATTGACAATAAACTCCTGTCAAATATCAAGCCTTCCTTTGGGCCGACTTAATATTCACATGGAAAACCGAATAATTGTCACATATTTATTACCACAAGCATGTTCGAATTCCTGCCAAATAACAACCTTCCTTTGGGCCGGTGTTAAACGCATGGAAGACTAACATCCACAGTCATCTTATATTTCAAGATCAATCAATCTACACAAAAGAGGTTACTTTGGCAACATAATGCTTCAATTGACTAATTTAAAATATTAGATGCTAAATCATATAGTTCTTTAAGCCATATTATGAATCTTAACTGAAAAATTACATGTTTTGACATGTATTATCTGAATATTAATTGTTTTAATCTTAATTGGACAATACCAAAATCCGAAGCATGATGGACTAAAACAATTAATCTTAAAACTGAATATTAATGTACAAAACATTAAAAACTGAATATTAATGGTCATATTATAAAAGTACAATTAAAAGCTGAAACTTAAAAGACTTAAAACGTTTCAATAATTAAGAAAAAATGTTTCTTACATTATGTCCTCATTAAACAGCCAGAAAACAAAACGTTTCTGCAATTTATGGCCAGATAATCGATTATCTGAGCCTGATAATCGATTATCTGGGCCTTCTGGAATCTCAAAATTCTGCTGAAAAATTCAGATAATAGATTATTCTAGATGAATAATCGATTATTCTACTGTTCTGTTTTTCAAAATTTTTGATGAACAAAAGCAATAATGGATTATGTAAAAGGCATAATCGATTATTGTAGGCTACTGTTTTGCAAAATTTTGGTGAACTTAATGCAATAATCGATTATTTTTAGACAATAACCGATTATGCTACTATTCTGTCCAACAACTTAATATGGTTTTCAACAAGAAACTTTAAACAAGAAATCATGTTGATCATCAACCAAAATTATGCAAATTTCAATATTTCATTTCATCTAGTGATAACAAGATATTGAAACACCAAATTTCATCAACAACATATCATTCATGAAATCATGCTATATCAGGTTACTAGAATTTCATAATCAAAATTCTATCTTAATTTAAACATGAACTTTATATAACATGAATTTCATGAACTTCCAAATAATCCAAATATGAAGGAGGCTCTGATACCAATTGTTAGGATTATATATCCACATAAACATTATAGCCTTCATATCGAATTATTTGGAATAACAACATAAGCGGAAGCGTACCTGAATCCATAAGTGGCAATCCTTTGTCCTTTTGAAGATTGTCCAAATGTTTGGCTTTGAAAGCTCCTTGTTCCTTCTTGAAGATTGTCCTTCTTGAAGTTTTGGCTTTCACAAGAATTTTAAACAAGACCAAAATTGAGGAATGGTTTTCCACTTGATATGCAAGACAACAATGGCTCTCTCTCTCAATGGGAGGAAGAAGAAGAGAATGTCTTGCATTCTTATGGGAACCATAACCCCCCACTTATAACATATGAGTTATGAAACTCAAAAGTCATAAGCATGTAACCATGGTTACATATACGTTACCTTAGTTAGCCCATCATTAATTAAGGTTACCCTTTTGGGTATCTACACATTAGTCCTACACTTTATATGACAATATATTAGCCCCCTTAACAATGTCCATAAGACCACCAATTTAGGCCAAACCAAAAGATAGCACATAACATATAATTAATCCATATATTGTTTATATGTATGTAGATATAAGTCGAGTCAAGGTGAAGAATTTAGTGCTATTGGTGTGCAAAAATATGACGAAGGGACTAAAGCATAAATTAAACTATTAAAGAATCAACAAAAATATTATATATGTAACAATGTCATTGAGGAATTAAATTGGTAGGAACCATGACTTCTATATAATCAACTACCATTCTTCTACTGTTAAATTAAAGAACATTTCTAACATCTAAATGAAAATTAATGAAATTATATTGTGCAATCATGTTGGCTCATAGAAGCAACCTAATTTTGGAGGAAAATATTATGTTTTTATTATTAATTACCAGAAATTATGTACTTTTAACTCACCTGTCACGGATATTATGTTTTTAGATTTGGGCAGCAGTTAGAGCACTCCTCCATCGTTGCACCTTCTTCATTCCCTCAACATCATCCTTATACTTTGATTCATGTTTGTTAAAGGCTTCAGCAAAGTTCTCCCTTTGGTTTCGAACTTGTGATGGATCCAGATCATAAAAGACAAGTATGACTGTTTGTCCATATTCATTCTTGCATTCCATGATCTTCACTACTTCACCCAAGCACCATCCTGATGAAGCACAATTCCTTGAGAAAAAGATGACGGCAAATTGAGACTCTTCAATTGCTTTACAGAGTTCTTCTGAGATGGATGTTCCATGCGCTAACCTTTTATCATCTTGAAAGGTAGCTATTCCCATACGGTACAGACCTTCATACAAGTGACTTGTAAAGGTTTTGCGAGTATCTTCCCCTATAAAACTTAGAAAGACATCATAATTCCATTGAGGATGCTTTGAAGAACCACTGGCAGAAGAAGAAGAAGATGCCATGGATTGAATCTGTTGTGTGAAAAAAGCAATTTGTTGACAGATTTTAGTTGTTGTGGTGAGAAATCAATTGATGCGGGCTATTTTCACAAAGTTATATACGATAAGAGAGAACAACTTTAAAACTAAAAGTGGTTGAGTGAATGAAATTATTGATATTGGGTCTAGTAAACTAATATAATAGGATTATTGCTCCAAAGAACTAGAAAAAAGTGAATCACTCTCCCTAGCTTTGCCTACTTAATAATTAGGGCGATCGAGTAGATAGATGGGCCCTTGCCCTCTTAAACACCTTAGGTATGTCAAAAATGGAAGGAGATACATATTTCTCATCTCTCCATTCCGAGGCGCGTTAATTGGTTTCAACTCCTATTTTTCTTTTTCTTTTGTCCCCTCCGAACAAATCATATTTTCTAAAAACCACCATCACTATTATATCATCGCCACCACTCCTCTTCCACCGCCATCATTTCCCTCTGGTTTAACAAAGAGAAAAACACAAGTAAGAAAACAAACAAGGAATAAGCAATCCTTAGCAAGTCACCTGGCTTAATTGAATAATTTCAGGAAATGGCTTCATGAAATATTGTTTACCTTGAAAACGATAATTATAATTAGATTTAATTTTATGATTCTAAAAATACATAATTTATTTTTGTGCTAGTTGTTAGGCAATAGATGTAAGTATAAGCTAGAAAAGTAAGGTAAGAGTAAGACATATTGTTGTTTTTCAAACCGAACAACTGCGATTCGAGATCTCGGACCGACCTAGACTGGGCCTCGAGGTCGAGCTAAAATGCTTAACTGGGGCTGACCGATGAAAGACAAATAGTTCCAAGGGCCTCAATAATAGCTCTTATGATCAATGAAAGGTAGTAAATAAATAAAAATCAATGAAACATAATAAATGTAAGCAATAAATCAAAGGAAAGAAAATGAAGAATATTTAACTTAGAGAGCAGAGAATATTCTTGTTCTAGTATTCCATCTCATATGTCTATACAAAATGAAAAGGGTCCCATTTATATAGGAGGGGGAATCCCAATATGGTACATATACATTTATTACAAAGTTAAACAACTGGTACAACTATTTAATATCACGGTACAAACTTATATTATTCTTGTAGACCTGGTCAGCTTTAACCACATGTCTTTGAGGAATTTCCTGTTTGTCTAAGATAGCCACCGATTTGCACTTCCTTGAGGTCGAGCATTGGGAACCCTCGGGGTCAAACCTCTCATGATGACGTCATGCTTGTGACATAAGGTTTTGTAGTGACTGAAACATCCCGTCAGTTAATCTTCCTAGAAGCATTCAATACACTATTTGTTTATTTTTCCCAAAAAAGGTGATAACGCCACCAATCTATTTCCCCAAAAGCATCGATTGCGCCTGTTGATACATTTCTCATAGGCTAATTATACCGTCGATTACAACAGTCTTTCTATAAATGGGAGGTTACTTGAACCAAGATTTCAACCAGTCATTCTTCAACAACGTTTAACATTTTTTCTTCTCTTCATCCCCATCCAAACTCTGATTTTCATGGTTGAAACCCATAACGGTAAGGTCACACGGTAGCAGTTTTTCATTTATGACATGGCTTTTTTCAGAGCTTTTCCCCACTAAGTGGGATCATACCAGGTTGTTGTTGTTGGGCCGAAATAATGAGAGAGAGGTCTCCAATTATCTTCGTATCAGAGGATATGTAGACTGTAAACTGCTGCTCATCTCTCTTAACTTCAACCTAGTGTGGAGCTTCACTCCTTTTGCTTTCCATTGGAGTAACGTGGTGCCATATACTAACTTTTGCATCCTACACCGGTGCAATGTCTCAAGAAGTGTCTTCACAATAGTAGTTCTGACGAACCCATACTCGCTTTCACCAAGCCACAATTTTCCTTGTCTGTTAAAAGCTTTTTCTCTTTGATAGGCTATAGCCTCTTCCTCATCTATTACTACTTCGGAGGAGATTCATGAGGGCATCATTTTGAAAATTGAAATGGGGTCCTCGAGGATGTACCATCGAAAGCAGATTAGGCTTTTTAGCTGTTGTTTTTTGCTTCTTCGTTTTTGTGTAAGGACCCCTCGTGGGCTTTTGTAATTGTCTTTTATCAATACAAAAGTTTTTCGATTTTCCTTTGGCTTGTGCTGAACTTCTATTTTACTTTAGATCACTCCAAATACTAGATTCGGACACCGTAATCCCTTCAGTTCTTGATTGGTTAATATGATATTTCTTGAGATTCTTTGTCATCCCTCGGACTAAATCTGGATCGATCTTGTATGCGGTAAAATTAGAGGGTCCAATTTTTAGCCATTATGATGCTTCATAAGCACATCATTCAAAGGCTCGAGGCTACGGTCGAGACTCACACCCGAGGGGCTCGAGACAATATAGGTCGATAGTTATGGAGAAAAAGTGGGAGGCACATTACTGAAGCTGACAACGCCTAATAGACTGGTTCAGACCCGTATCCTAGCATTAAAATGGATGTATCGACCCCATATCTTTGTAATTAATGCATTTGTACTATATTAAGATTTCCCCTGATATATAAAGGGGATCCTTGTCATTTGTAAGGGGATCTGAAACTCAATATTCAATAGAAGAAGATTCTCTTTGTTCTCTAACTTAACATATTCTCTTGCTCTTATTGCTTCATTTATTACTTATGTTTATTTTGTTCTATTTATTTTTCTTCATTTATTGGTCACTATTGATCTTAAAGAGCTGCATCGTAGTCCTCATAACTGTTAATCCCTCCTCGATTTCCCCTATCCGAACATCCTGCTTGACCTCAGGGCCTGTATTCGCCAGCTCGAGGCCCCAATTTCCAGCCCTTCGATTTTATCATTATATTATCTACAAGCTCTCATCATATTTTCTGAACACTTATTTAGTATCTATTGCCTAAACAACTAGCATAAAAATAAATCACGTATTTTTAGAACCACAAAATCAAATTAAATTGTAATTACCATTTTCAAGGTAAACTGTTTGGTGCCCACCATGCGGATAAAAAAATAGTGATTATTTTCTTGCTGGTTTGCTACATAATGCAAGTTAACTTTCACACTTTTTCTTTTCCAAGATCTTTAATTTCAGGTCAAAATGTCTAGCTCAGTAAACGCACGTGAAAACAACAATGTTGGACACCATGGAGAAATTGGTGTTAACGTCCCAGGTGTTGCTGTACCACCACAAAACCTTGAGAATGTACCAGAACTAATTCCCGTGAAAGTGGTCTCCCGCAACACTCAATACGTCGAAATAAGCTCCCACACCAATAAGAGCATACAACAAGAAGCTCAGAAAACCCTAGCTCAGGAAGAATAAGGGGTAAGCGTTCATGTCATCTTCCAAATGTTACAAGCATAACAGATGGGATCACTCGACTACAAAGCCACCAAAAGACTCCCAACGCGGTATCTCGGGAAACAGTTCCCCAAGCTGAGTAAGTACTGGAAAGATCAAGCAACAATGGGTTTACAGGCGACCCCCCATCATAAAGATGCTCGAGGACCTCATAAGGAGGACCGAGTTGCGTGAGAAGAAGATAGAAGCTAACCACAAGAAGGTAGAGACCTACAACCCTAGGGTCAATCAAATTCCAGGCGCAACCCCGGTTCTGAACGGTGTAGATTCGAAGAAGTTTATACAAAAGCTATACCCATAGTGTTCAGAATGCCCGACCTTCCGAAATACAATTGAACCTCAGACCCAAATGAGCACGTCACTACTTTCACTAATGCGGTGAAATGCAACAACCTGAGGGATGATGGGATCAAGTATGTCCTGCTGAAAAAGTTTGGAGAGATGCTTTCAAGAGGGGCAATGATGTGGTATCAGAACCTAGCCCCAAACTCGATAGATTCATTTGCCATGCTGGAAATGTATTTCATAAAGGTGCATGTTGGTGCCATCAAAGTAACTACTAGGGAATCCGACATCTTCAAAATCAAGCAAAGGGAGAACGAGATGCTACAAGAGTTCGTATCTCTCTTTTAAATGGAACGAATGGAAGTACCACCGGTATCTGATGACTAGGTGGTGCAGGCCTTCACTCAAGGTTTGAACGAGAAAAGCTCGGTAGCTTCGAAGTATCTGAAGCAGAACTTAGCCGAATATACAGTCACTTGGTCGGACGTCCACAACCGATACCAATCAAAGATCAGGGTCAAAGACGACCAACTAGAAGCCCCATGGGGCTTGGTATATCCTAACAGGCTTCCACCATAGGATTCAAAGCCGAACAAAGAGAGATACCAACCAAACACTGAAGATAGAAGAAAAGCCCCAAGGCGCAACACACCCCGAAATGACCAGAGGATGTACCGAGGCCAGAATCCTTGAGAACTTGTTTGCAGAGCTGGATTCGATAGGAACATAGGGCCACCGGATGCGCCCCGCTCATCGGAATGCAACTTCAAATGTCGAAGTTTCAGGCATTGCATTCGCCATCAGTAAAATCAGAGACAGCGGGTGGCCAAGACTTGTACAATCAGACCCTTCGCAAAGAAACAATAATTAATGTGCAAATTTCATAACACACACTATTACAGGATCGAAGATTGCCGACAACTATGGGAAGAAGTAGCCCGACTACTCACCAAGGGTCACCTCCGAGAATTCTTCAGTGATCGGGCCAAAAATCAGTTCCCGGAAAGAGAGATGACCAAGAAGAATGAAACAAATGAGCCAGATTATGTCATCCGCATAATCTTGGAAGGCATCGATGGTCCACAAGAACCCATGATCAGAAGAACAAAAATATCCATCACCAGAGAAAAGAAAACTCGAGGTTACATACCGGAGGATGCACTCACATTTAGCGACAAGAATGTCGAGACCTTTGTCTCAGCACAACGATGCATTGGTAATCTCTTTCCTTGTAAATACATCTCAAATTAAACGTGTACTTGTAGATCCAGGTAGCTCGGCCAATATTATCAGATTGAGGGTGGTAGAGCAGCTTGGACTGCTTGACAAAATCGTACCCGCCCCTCAAATCCTCAACGGGTTCAACATGGTGAGCGAAACAACAAAATGAGAAATCACCCTCCAAATCAACGTGGCCGGCATGCCCAAAATGCCAAATTCCATGTCATCTAAGGATATATGAGATATAAAGCCTTGTTTGGGAGGCCATGGATACACTACATAAGAGCAGTACCATCCTCCCTCCATCTAATGATGAAATTCCCAAAAAGATATATGATACAAACCGTCTACGGGAGAGGCATGCAACAAAAGAGATGTTCGCAGTGCATGATGTGGCGCCATCACCAATACCTCCATCACCGAAAGAGCCAAAGGATAAACAAACAATTAAATACAATCTCATCCTTGGCTAAGACCTATCGAATGAAGCAAAGGACCGTACTGCATCCTCACAACAAGCGATTGAAACATACAAGGGGCCGAAGCGCCATCAGCACTAAGGTATGATCATCTCCCTTTACTAGTTATATCTTATACTAACGTGAGTGCAGGTATCCAATCGTAATGGCCAAAGTGCTTTCCAACTCGAAGGCCTTAGGTTTCAAAATCATGCGTTGCTCTCTTTTCCTTCTATCGGGTTTTATCCCAAAAAGGGTCTTGCTCGCAAGATTTTAAACGAGGCAACACCTATATGCTACCTAAGGAAAACTCAACAAGTATTTATAGCTTCTTTTCAATAAGCCTCAAATACTAGGGGGCATCCCCCCCACTCCCTAGGAATAACACCTCCTCATAGAAGCTAAGATCCGCTAAGTAAGGTCTTGATAGGAAAATTATGTACCAGGCCAAAGGGTCAAACGAACCGTGCCCATATAGAATAATTGATCCTTTAACAGCAAAAACGTGTATACTTGTATCGAGTAATCGAAGAATGCTTTCCATCAAAGCATTTCCCATTCCAAAAGAACCCATTTTTTTTTACAAAAGAATGGCTCCAAATCAAAAGAACGTCCTGAACACTCGGGGACTGGCGTCAAAAATTCAAAGCCACATGACCTCTGGATTGGAGCCTTAAACTCATAAGCATCCTCAATGAGGCAACATCAAGTTTGCAAAAATGGTTCCAGAAGACGAATGTTCTGAACACTCGGGGTAAAGCATCAAAAACTCAAAGTCCCATGACCTCTGGGTTGGGAACTCTGAGCTCGTAGGCCCTCAACGAGGCAATACCAAGTTTACAAGAAATAACTCCCGAGCCAAAAAAATTTTTTTGACTTAGGTATGGCGCCAAAGGACACCCCCATAAATTTATCGAAAACCCGAGTCCATAATACCTCAAGTGGGTAGCCTCGGTCTTGTAAGACCTATATAAGGTAATAAAAATATCGATAAGATCTCAAGAAAGGCATGAACCACACTTGTACCAAGTGACCAAAACTGTAAGACTTAAGCAAGGCATGAAACACAGTTGTACCAAGTGACCAAAACTATAAGACCTCAAGGAAGGCATGAACCATACTTGTACCAAGTAATTAAAACTGTAATACCTCAAATGCATGAAAGAATTTGTAAGACCTTATGAAAGGTATAATTCTGATATTAAATATTAAGGCTATATATCGAACTTGTAAGACCCCTAAAAAGGCATACCCTCGATATAGACAAAAAAACTACATCACTCAGGGTCTAAAAGGCTCTGGCCAAACACAATGAATGTGGTCATAATGTTGTACCAGACAAAGTAACGTGACTCGAGGATTCCCGACCGCCGCTATAAAATCACAGGCCTTCAATTACTTTGAATATTTTTCGAAAAGAACCAGTTAAACATGCTACCCTCAACATAGGCGAAAGAGCTTCGACCACGTTAGCTCCAAACTATAAGCTTTGGGATACTCAGCCAACAAGCCAAAACCTCCCGAGGTGCTCAATCATCACCATATAACAACTTATAATCGAGGTTTTTATCAAACCATCAAAGAGTCAGGAAAAGACAATTTCAAAAGACTTTAACGAGGGAAAACTAAAGTCATACTAGAGGTTGTACCAACCCAATGCGTAAGAGCCACTACCGCCAGCACATACTAGAGGTCGTAGTGACCCAATGCATAAGAGCCACTGCCGCCAGTACATACTAGAGGTTGCAACGACCCAATGCATAAGAGCCTCTATCGCCAGCCCATGTAAAAGGTCGTACCACCAAGTGCATAGGAGCCATCACCGCCATCCCATATAAAAGGTTGTACCAACCAAGCACGTATGAGCCTAAGGGCCAGCTTCGAATTCAAAAACTTAAGGGTCAAATGAGCTCGAGTCAAAAACCGACACGAATACTGAACCTGAAACAATTTACTAAATATGACTAAGAGCAAAGCATAAGAGCTTATAATGCTGGCTTATACTAAAAGGTCATAGTGACCAAGCATGTGAGAGCCTACGGGCCAGCCTAACGAGCCCCAAGGCTGTATTATAAACATAAGGGTTCTTTCAATTCGAGAACCAGTTCACCAGGATAATAATTAACGAACATCCGCAAAGGGAAATGTATGAAAAATGAAAATGCAAGGCTTCCTTTTATATCTATATGCAAAAAATTACAAGCTATATTTAGCATGTTCTTTAAAAGTACTATACAAAAAGTCAAAAAAGAAGGCCTAATCTATTCCCCAGGGACTATGACCCGTTGGCCTCTTTCTCGCTATCCTCGGCATCAGAGAGAAGGGACTTAGCATCATATTCGTCCGTCTTTTCCTGCTTCACCTCTTTTGAGAGGTCAAAGCCCATAGCATGGATCTTCTCGAGGGTTTCCTTCGATATTTGTACCAATCATATCCCTTGCTCTTACTATTACACTCAAGAGCCCTTCTCAACTTAGCTTTAGCATCGAAAACGTCCTTCAAATAGACTGCCACTTTCTTGTCAGCCTTTGTTAGGCTCATTACGGCTTTGGCCCAGGCATTAATAACTTCGGCCTTCACCTTCAAAAGTTCACACTCGAGCCTTGTAATTATATTCGTTTGAACCAAGCTGTTCTCTTGAGCTAAGCGGAGTTGAACTAAGTAGCTTACAGTTGAGCTTGTTAAAGTCCTACGAAGAAGAAACTCCTTGAGAGGGACAAAGCTACAAAAGCTTAAGAGCTTGTATGATCGGCCAAAACTCATCATAGAGTAGAGCTGCTGAGCTTCCTCAAAAGTCGAGTGCACATCTTCTAGTCTGGCTCCATCAAACCTAGTAAGACCACTCCCGATTGGGACATGGTCGCTCGATATATGCGGCCCCTGGCCTTGAGCGTCTAGTGAAGTACCTTCGATGGGAGAAGTAGTCGTTGGTAGAAAACCTTCACTTCTCGAGGTACCTCAAATGGGAAAAGAATATTGTAGTGGAGGAGGGATCATTTTTCCAAGGTCAGGGATCTCGGGTGTTGTAGGCTCGGCTAATGCATCCTCTCTGAGCCATTGGGCTGGACTCATCGTGCTATAAGCAACGTCACCTAGCAAAGACTTTTTCCACTTATTGTTGTTATCCGACCCCAAAGCTGGTGTTTCTTCTCTTTCTCCAGGGAGGCACGATCTCACTTCAGAGAAACCTCAAATGCCTATAAAAATGGAATCAATACACATAAAAAGGAGAATGTTTTTCAAAAGAGAGCAAGATCGCATAGCGCGTACCATGGTGTCTTGCTTCCCATCTGCCCTTAGATACATCTCGCCACTTACGACCATCGTGAATCGAATGGGCCACCAACTTTCGAGCCGAATCTGCCATGTTGGGTACCTCTTATGATGTCTATGAAATTATAGCAGAAAAGGGAGGAAAAATTCACTTATGGAGACCACCTCCGCCGTAAGCAAAACATATAAAACAACAAAGGCACAAGTGTACCACTAACGTGTAAAATTCTATACCTCAGGGAATGGCACAAACTCAACAGGGACGATGTTAATAGTATATACTTGAACAAATCTGCTCATCCATCCCCGATCCCCACCTTTTTCTTCATCGACATCAAAGTTCCTAGTCGCAGGCCTCGATGGTGAAAAGGCCAGTACGGCCTAATGAGATGACTAAGGGTGAGCTCAAGCCCTGCTTCCTCCGTGAAAAATTTCATCATCAACAGTGTCCTACAAATTGACGAATGAACCTGTGCTAAGGTAGCCCCATATTTTTAGCAGCAGCCAAGCACAACCCTATCAAGAGGACCCAACATAAAGGGGTACGTGCAAACATTCAAAAACCCCTTTGCATGATCCATAATGCTCTCTTCCGGGGAACGTACCTATAGTATTACCTTCCCCCCCACATCCACAATATTTTTTCATTGATTCAGGGTGCCTCTCTCCTATTAAAGTAATTAACTTTGAGGTATACTCTTGATGACCCTGAACATTTGGAGGTTTTTGTGACGAAAAATCCTTCTTTGAAGCAAAATGTCACGAGGTTGGCTCGCCTGGAACTAGCGTAGCTCCTCCAACCAGGCAAGAACTAGAAGCAGAACTCCCTCCTCCTTCCTATTGGGTCCTAGCGTAATATCCATAACTATGGAAAACTCAAAGAATCAGAGCGAGAATTGTTGCGAGGGCTTTAAAGTTGAAATGGTGAAAGACCTAACATCAGAAAGAAGAACTTTACAAAAGAGGATAACTACTAAGAATAGCGGAGCCCTCAAAGTGGGGGAAGATAACCCTATACATGGAGAAAGCGGTGGCTATTCGCTGCCTCAAAGGTCAACTAAAATGCTTATTGAGCCATTTTTTGGTTGAGGAAGATGTGCCAGCAAAATTGCCTTGGTCACTTCATAATCATGTCGTGAAATTAACACTATCATACGGAATTTCAGGGATCAAAAACCATGTATCATTATAAGCCTTGAGATGATATCCCATTTCGAGGACCTCTGCCAAGAAGAAAATATGCTCTAAGGAACCATTTGTATCACCACAAGCCTCGAGATAATACCCGATCTAGAGAACCTCTACCAAGAAGAAGAAGATATGATATAAGAAGCCATTGACATCATTATAGGCCTCGGGATGGTGCTCGATCTTGAGGACCTCTGCCGAGAAGAAGATAGGCTCTAAGAAGCCGTAGAAATCAATACAAGCCTCGAGATGGTACCCCATCTCGAGGACCTCTCTCAAGAAGAAGATAGGATCTAAGAAGCAATAGACATCATTATGAACCTTGAGATGGTACCCAATCCCGAGGACCTCTGTCAAAAAGAAGATAGGCTCTAAGAGGCCATTGAAATCATTATAATCGTTAAGGTAGCACCCTACCTCGAGGAGTTTTACTATTGTATATGTGAATCATCTACTTGATGCTAAAGTTAAACGCCCTCTTGTTTATTTTAATACAGGGGCTATCCAAGTGCAGACGTACCCCCATCTGGGATCTATCTGCATTGCCTTTAGGCTATCTTCCCTCTGAATTCGAAATGATCCTTCATGTCTCCCGAGATTGAGAAAACTCTCACTCGAAGACTGCCTTCAAAAGCTTAAAGGCTATTTTTATTCTCAAACATCCAAGCAAGTCCCCTCTAGAGGACTATCACGTGGTTTAAAAGCTAAGCTTTAATTTGAAAGTTTGAATCCCTACTCTCATTCAACTCAAAGTTGGGGGTCCCGATGGCCTAAGCCCGTGTACACTCAATTCATGCTCCGTCCGAGGAATGACAAATGGCTCCGCAAGATATCGTGTTAACTAATCAAGGATCGTTGAAACACCTACACCCATACCCGGTATCCAGAGCACTCGGTAGAGTCATGCACGTAGATTCTTCATAAAGATGAATAAAAGGAAATCCGGCACAAATCAGGTACAAAATTTTAAGAAACACTTTTTCATTAATAAGCAACGATTATAAAAGCCCAAGAAGGGTCCTTACATAGAAATAAAGAAGCCAAATAAAAAAGAAAAAATAAATATAACAACTACGATTCTAATCCACTTTCCCAGGTACAACCTCGAGGGCAGCATCTTCGAGAACCGTTCCCTTAGGGACTTTTCTCGATCTTTCAAATAGCATATTCAGGATTAAAGATGAAGTAGAAAACGATGACAAAGTAGAAGAAAAAAGGTGAAGAAGTAGTAAAAGATGAAGAAGTGGCTGGGTGAAAAATCTGATGAGTATGGGTCTCGTCGGCACTACTATTGTAAAGCCACTTCTTCAGGCGTTGCATCGGTACATGATGCAATAGTTATTAGATGCATTGCCCACTCACGTAATACAAAATGTTGATGCCATACTAGGAAATTAAAGGAGATGAGTGGAAGTTCGTGGTCCATATATCCTTTAAGGCGAGGGTAATTTGAGATTTATCTCTCATTACCTTGGGCCAATAACGACAACAACAAAAAATAATTACAATCTTGCTCGGGAAGAGAAAGCTCTAGAAAGAGGCCATAGCGCAAGTGATGGGGAAACTGCCATATAACCTTAAGGCCATATGCCTCAAACATGGGAAATAACAATGGATGAAGATGAAGAGAATAAAAGGGTAATGGGCTGCTGAAGTACATTTGAATGAAGTTTTGATTCAAGAAGGCTTCCATTTATAGGAAGGGTGGCACCATGATTGACTTTGCAATCAATTCTCTACGAAAAACGTATCGACAAGAGCAATCAATATTGTTGGGAGACGGATTGGCGACAACATTGTTCCTTTGGAAAAATAAACTAACAGTGTAATAAGTGTTCCTAGGAAAAATGCATCGATGGGACGTCTTAGTTATTGTAAGTATGTAACTTTTGCCCTACATGAATTACTCCTATAAGTTCAAAAAAATCATTTCTTTTATTTGTCTGCAATTTTGTGAAATTTGTGACATTTTGTTAATTGTTTGCATTTTTTGTGCATTTTAATTTAACACAAATTTAACACATATTCATCAAAAGCACAAACATGTCGCATGTGCATTTTTAAGTAGATTTGACATTTTTCAAGCATTAATTAGCAATCACGCATTTTACAAAAAAGAAAAATATATAGCTTAATTTGCTCTTTAATTTTAATGTTGATTTTTAGGTAATTTTGCTTTTAATTTTTTTTGATGAGTTATGATAAAAATTACAGAGGATGATTAGCATTTAAATTTAGGATTTATGATTTATTTAGGATTTTTAGTAATTTTAGAAAATGAAAAAAATAAAAGGAAATGAAAATTTTGAAAATCAAAATAAACGAAGTTTTAAAAAAAAATATAATAAATTGGGACATTTTTGATTTAAAACAGCCCAGCACACAGAAGATCCACCCGGATATGGCCCAAACCCATTGTTACCCGGTCCAGTGTTGTCCCCATAACCAAACGACCCCATTTTGGTGACCTCCTAATCTGAGCCATTGATTTGTTTTAATCGGATGGTTGAGAATTGAGGTAAGGAAAATATATAGCTATTCCAAACAATCACCTACCCCAATTATCATCGTACCTTGTCTAACCTTAACGCCGCCTCTCCTCCGCCTAACGCTGCCGGCCGAAAATCATTGCCGCCGCCGGCCAAAAATAATTGCCGCCGCCGGCAAGTCTCCCAAGTGTACCAAATTAACACTGTATATGCAATTCGACCCCCTCTATCTGAATATCCAAGTCTTGTTCTTCGAATTATTCCCAGACGCGTCGAATATTCAAAGAAGTGATCGCTAGCTCCGCTGTGTCTGGCGGCGCCACTTAAAAATTGCCTCAAAATCACACCAAATAACCCCCATACCCCCCTCTCTACGAATCCATAGTCTATAGCCATCGAATATACTGGAGCTTCTCGAATATCAAATCTCAGAAGTGGCAGAACCCTAGAAGTTCGATTTGCTCAGGTTCTTATTTCAAAATTTGATACGGGGCACAAAATAATGTGCTTGTTTATTATTAATGAAGAATAAACGTTCGCATCATTCCGGGGCTCGGCTCATCAAGAGACAAATATGATTGAGATAGTGGATGAAGAAGGGGAGCCTAAAAAGCCCTCACAAACTGTAATGATGATAAAATCCAGGGAAGCCAAGCCAACTGAGAATGTGAGCGATCAGAAGTCATTGATCAAGATAGATAGCAAACCCATTGTGGTGGTTCGGGGGGAGTCATCGAGCATGGTTGCACTGAAACAGGAAAAGGAAAAAGTGGTAGTGCACGGGGCAACTAGGGAACCCATCATAGTTGTGGAAGGAGCTCGCATAGAGCTTGTCATCGTAAAACAAATAATTCAGCTACCAATAATCAACAGCAAAGAAGTTCCTTGGAGGTATGAACAAGCAATAGTGATTGAAAATGGGAAGGAAGTTAGAGAAGAAGTATGTGAAGCCCGGGGTTTGACCCGGTAAGGGAGATACTTCACCCATGAAGAGGTAAGGAAAGGCAAGATCCCTAAGGATAATCTAGAATCGTTAAAGAAAGCTGTATTAGAAGAAGAGGTAGAATAATTCCTAAAGAAAACGAAAGTGCAGGATTACTCCATTATAGAACAGCTGAGGAAAATGTCGTCGCTCATATCTCCTTTCTTTCCTTGTTAATTCATTCAGATGAACACCGCCGGGGGTTGATGAAAATTTTGAATGAGGCCCATGTCCTTGAAAAGATAACAGCGAATCACTTGGAGAAGATTGAAACCCAGATATTCGAGGTGAATCGGGTCACCTTCTCTGACAATGAGCTGCCCATGCAGGGCACCGAGCATAAGAAGGCTCTTTATTTGACTGTGAAGTGTGAAGATTTTGTAGTCACCCGGGTTCTAGTTAATAATGGGTCCAACACAGATATTTTCCTGCTCTCCACATTGAACAAGCTGAAGGTAGACGATGAAAGGATCCATAAGAATAACATTTGCCTTCGAGGGTTCGATGGCAGAGGAAAAGACTCCGTAGGGGATATAATACTAGAACTTAAAATAGGTCTCGTTGAGTTCACCATGGAGTTTCAGGTGCTGGATGTGGTAGTTTCTTATAATCTGTTGCTGGGGAGACCCTGGATTCATGTTGCTAAGGCAGTGCCGTCCACCTTTCATCAGATGGTCAAATTTGAATGGGACAAACATGAGATTGTGGTGCATGGCGAGAATAATCAATGTGCCTTGGGTGATGCCATTGTGCCTTTTAAGGAAGCTGAAGACAGAAAGGGTCTACGAGTATATCAGGTCTTCGACACGGTGACAATTGAAAAGATCCCATAAGGGGAGAATTTTCCAACACCTAGGTTAGCTACTACAGCAGTTATGGTGGTGGTTGAAATGCTAAAGAATGGGTTTGCTCCTGGAAAAGGTTTGGGGGCCTCACTTCAGGGTATCATACAGCCGGTGTCTCTTCCCACGAACCTATAAACTTTTTGGTTGGGGTTCAAGCCTACAGCTGCAGACATAAGGCAATCCGGAAAGTCAAAACATAGGGCATGGGTCCTCCCAAAGCCTATCCCGCGGTTGTCAAGATCATTTATCAAACCCAATACCAAAAAGTGCCCAGTGCCAACGGTTTATGGTCCACTGATTGATGCTGATGGAGATTTGGACAAGGGGTTCGAAAGATTGTTCACTGAGGTGAATATGGTAGAGGATGGGGAAGGGTTAAGAAAAGTAGATGTGCAGTTTGTGGGACCCTGTGCAAGAGTCAACAACTGGGAAGCTAATCCTCTTCCCACTCGGAGGAGTCTTGGTAGTCGACTTTGATTTTTCTTTCAGTTTAATCTGGATTATCTTCAGGTTTGTAATTCAGATGTTATGTTCCTTCCATTTGGATGTGTAAACCCATTTATCTTCTCAATTTCAATGAAATGCAATTTCCCTTTTCCTTCGTGCTAATAGCTTTCATTTTTTCTTTGCTTTTTCTTTTTTCTTTCGTACATTTATTTTTATGCTGGCTCAAATGATCTGACATGCATAAGGATTCTTTGGCCGAGTCTTAAAAATTGGTCTAATTCAGAAGTAATAATTTAAGAAATAGAACATGAGGATGAGTCGAAATACGATGAGGAAAGAGTATTGGATGAAATTAGTAAAGGTTTGAGCCATTTTGAGGAAAAGCCCAAGCCAAATCTGAGTGATACAAAGGCAGTTAATTTAGGGGATCCAAATAACATTAGAGAAACCAAAATAAGTGTCCATTTGGAGCCTCAACTTAAGGGAGAAATAATTGAAGTGCTGCTTGAATACAAAGATGTTTTTGCATGGTCTTACGATGATATTCCAGGGCTGAGCACTTACTTGGTGGTTTATAAATTGCCCACCGACCCAGCCTGCCCTCCTATCAAACAAAAGTTGAGGAAGTTTAAAATTGATGTGAGCGTGAAAATCAAAGAGGAAAGCAATTTGAGGCCAAAGTCATCCGAGTTACACGATATCCCACATGGCTAGCCAATGTTGTTCCTGTGTCAAAAAAGGATGGTAAAACCAGGGTATGCGTCGATTATCGTGACCTGAGCAAAGCAAGTCCAAAAGACAACTTCCCATTGCCAAACATCCACATATTGATTGGAATTGTGGAAAACATGATATTGGGTAGTTCTTGGATTGTTACGTAGGTTACCACCAAATCTTGAGGGATGAGGAGGATGCGGAGAAAACAACATTTGTCACACCTTGGGGAACGTATTGCTACAGGTTCATGCCCTTTAGCCTGAAAAATGCTGGGACAACCTTTGTGAGGGCAATGACAACCATGTTTCAAGATATGATACATAAAGAGTAAGGCATATACTACCCCAGCAACAAATTTATAGCCTACGAGGTTAAGTATACTCATCTTGAAAGGACGTGATGTGACCCGTTGAAAAATATTTTTGAGAATCCTATATCCACAGGGAGGCTTGCAAAATGGGAAATCTTGCTCACAGAGTTTGATATTGTCTATGTGAGTAGGACCGTAATGAAAGCACATGCATTGGATGACCATTTGGTCGAGAATTCGGTTGACGAAAAAGATGAACCTTTAAAGACATACTTCCCGGACGAGGAAGTGATGCATATTGATGAAATGGAATAGGGCAAGAAGCAGGGATGAAAATTGTTTTTTCATGGGGCCGCCAACATGAAAGGCGTCGGGATAGGAGAAGTGCTCATTTCTAAAGAGAGGCACCATTACCCAGTCACACCTTAGCTCCACCTCTGTTGCATCAACAATATGGCAGAATATGAGGCATGTATTTTGGGTTTGATGTTAGCAGCAAACATGGGTGTTCAGGAAGCCTTGGTCTTGGGGCAGTCGGACCTTTTGGTACACCAAATTCAAGAAAAATGGGAAAGAAGAGATTTAAATCTCATACCATACAGGCAATGCCTGGATGACCTTTGTCAACGGTTTCAGTCAGTTGAGTTCAAGTATATTCCGAGAATTCACAACGAGGTTGCTGATGTCTTAGCTACTTTGGCGTCAATGTTACATCATCCAGATAAGGCTAACTTTGACCCAATACATATCTAGGTTCATGATTAACATGCTTATTGTAATATATTGTGGAAGAAGACCCTCATCACTGATAATAGAGCAAATATTAATAGTCATTTGATGAAAGAGGTATGTCAGCAATTCAAGATTATACCACGCAATTCCACCCCGTACCGCCCAAGGCGAATGGAGCAGTCGAGGCAGCCAGTACGAACATAAAATAGATACTTCAAAAAATGATGGAAGGGACCAGGAAATGGCACAAGAAGCTACCCGTTGCATTGCTAGGCTATCGCACCACTGTTCGAACTTCGGTAAGGGCAAGTCCATATTTGTTGGTATATGGCACAGAAGTAGTAATCCCGACTGAAGTTGAAGTGCCATCCCTTCGGATTGTCGTTGAAGCAGAAATTGATGATGAATAATGGGTCAAAACCCATCTGGACCATTAAGTCTGATTGATGAGAAACGATTGGCAGCAGTATGTCACGGCCAGTTGTATCAACAGAGAATAGCCAGAGCATATATAAGAAAGTGCGTCCAAGAAGGTTTAAAGTTGGTCAACTAGTATTGTAACGCATTCTCCCTCACCAGGCATTAGAAAAAGGAAAGTTCGCCCCAAACTGGCAAGGACTATTTGTCATTTCAAGAGTGTTGTCGAGTGGGGCGTTGTGTCTAACAGATATGGACGGAAAATATGTGGAAATGGCCATCAATTCAGATGCAGTTAAAAGATACTATGCATGACTTTCTTTTGTTTGAATCATTGTCTATACTTGACATGTTTGTTTATGCTTGGCATGTTTTAGAGATTGAAATGACGAAGGCATTTTATTCAGCTATCTAAGCACTTTACCCTTTGCTAACCCTCTTGAGCTTCAATTACTTTCTTTTCATATCCCTCTATTGGAATCCGTAATGAAAGTCAGAAACACAATTGTGAGAAGGCAGTGAAAGGAAAGGAAAGAATATAAAGAATAAAGAAAAAAATAAGAAGAAAAACAAGAAAAGGAAAGAGAAAAGAGGAAAGAGAAAAAGAAAAAAAATGAAAGAAAACGAAAACAAGACAAAGAAAAGAAAAGAAAAGAAAAAAAGGAAAAACAGAAAGACAAAAGAAAAAAGAGAACAGATAAACAACAACAAAAACAAGGAATCAGCATGAACTGCGTTTGACCTAATTCTTTTTGAAAAGGATACATAGGCAGCCTCACAACTCGGTCAAATTTGAATAAAATCCAAAGGCCCCAAGCAAGAAACCGGGATAGAAATTTGTATTTGTTATAATAAATAAGATTTCGAAAGTTGTGAATTTTGAACCCACATGAATTATTTTGAGCCTTTTATACCCCTTTATTTCTAACCTTATAAAAGAGCCTACAATACAGTACAAAAAAAGACCTTCTGATCAGTCTTTAAGAAATATCGAGGCAAGCAAGAAGAGGTGGGCCATACCCCAGGACAACACTCTTGCTCAAGCAGGAAAATAATAAAAATGAGAGAGTCTTAATGGTGAAAACCCTCACGGGCACTGTAAGGCGATAAGAGTTGAGAGAAATGAAAACGAGAGAGTCTTATCGGTGAATATCCTCACGGGCACCATAAGGCGAAGGCAAGGCAAGAGGCAACAACTAGAAAAAGGGCTATTGGTGGAAATCCGTTCAGAACACTGTAAGTCAAGTAGAGTTAGGGTTTGGTTAAAGGAATTGGGTTAAAAATGGTCACAACAACAAAGCATGGCAACCAAAGGCCGATCATCTAGACAGACTGGGTAGACTAAGCCGAAGAGCATGTCATGGTCATAGAAACCAGTTGTTCCTTTACAGATAATTCTCTTTTCTTTTTCCCTCAATTATCGCCAAACTTGGAATTTTTCTATTCTAAAACAGTTCAAAGTCATTTCATTTCATTTTCTTTTGCGTCTCCAAAGTCATTTTGTTTAAGCAAGCATGAGAGAAATTTCAAATCTTACTACCAAGTTCACAATGGGATAAATCACATGCCGGCCAAAAACCTTCGTCCTCTTTGTTCTTTCGACATCTTCTACCCCTTTTCGACTATCTCAAATAGCACACTAGCCATAAGAGAAAGAGGTGTCAAATACGGCCACTCATCCGCTGAGCTGGCCTGCTAGCACTACAAAAAGCTCCTGTCTTAACGCCCCTACTACTGCTGTGCAGCCTTTCCTCGGGTTCGTAGAGTCGGGTTTCCCGTTTACCCACAACGGACGAGAAGCCTAGCAAGAGGGTCAAAAGCGCAACACAAAGACGGGGAGGCAAAGTAAAGCCATAAGGGCTCAGGGGTCAGCCGAGCATAGCACACTGACTGGGTAATCTCATAAAGGATGCAAGGTTATTGCGAAAGAGTCAGAAGTGCAACACAAAATGGGAAAGGCCACAAGGATTAGCCAAGCATGGTAAACTGACTCATAAATCTCAGGAAAGGATGTAAGAATTCTAGCTAGAGGGTCAGAAGTGCAACTCAAAGATGGAGAAGCAGAGAAAAGCCACAAGGGTCAGGGGGTCAACCGAGCATCGTACATTGGCTTGGTAATCTCAGGAAAAATGTAAGAATTCTAGCAAAAGGGCAAGGAGTGCAATGCAATAACGGGGAAGCGAAGTAAGGCCATAAAGGCTCGGGGGTCTGCTAAGAAACTCAGGCAACTCATCATAGGCGCGGAGAATTAAACACAACGGAACACAAAAGTGGGGAGGATGCTTTCAACAAGAATGTCGCAAGCTAACCACAACTTTTCAAACTGACAAGCTTTCTTTGATTGACACAGGGGCAGAAAATTCCGGATGATCCTAAGGAAGGCCATCCACAGGGGAAGGCAAGCACATGGAAGGTATGATAAAAAAATCTCAGAGCCCACATGGAAAGTGGGACCCAGTTAAAACTCAAAAAGGAACATAATCCGACATAAATATTCTCCCCAATAAGAGTACAATGGGATGAAACTTTAATTAGCAACCCCCAGCAGAGACAACCGAGAGTTAAAATGGGCATGCATTTTGAAATTCTCAAGACCCTCCTGGAAATGAGACTCACTTTCAAACTCAAACAGGTGTGGGTAACATGGGCAGGCACAACCACCTTCCCTAGTAAGAGTCGCCAGGACCCTCCTGAATAATGATCCCCAGTAGAAACAACCGAAAGTTAGAATTGGCATTTAAAGGACCCTTCTGGAAAACTGGACTTATTTAAAGGTTAGAGGTAATCATGGATAGTGGCATGTTGAAATAGGATTAAGTTAAGAGTTGGCAGGACCCTCCTAAAAATGGGGCTTAGCCTAAAACCCAAACAAGCATGGGCAACATGGGTAGGCGCAAATATATTGCCAACAAGAGTCAACAAGAATTGTCAGGACCCACTAGGGTAATTGGATGTAGCTCTAAATACTAATCCCCAGCAGACACATTTAGCAATATAATGAAGAGTGGTCAGGACCTTTCCGGATAATGGGAAATAGCTTCAATCACTGACCCCCAGTAGATCCCAAGCAGATATAACTCGGATAATAAGACATAATGGAAAACAATAACTGTTGAGAACACAACCTAATTTTAAATTTGTCATGGGATTTTATTAACACTAACAGATTCATCCAGCACCAAACTAGGGCAGAAAGAATTTCTCTTATTTTGTTTGTTTTGCTACGATCAGGTACACAAGCAGCAATCTCAGGAAATATTTTTCAAGTTGCAGGTTTTGATATTCAGGCGCCCACCTGGAGAACAAGGGAATACATTTCAAATTTCAAGTTTGTGTAATCAGGCGCCCACCTGCAGAACAAGGGAATAATTTTCAAATGTCAAGTCTTCATAATCATGCGCCCACCTATAGAGCAAGGGAATACATTTCAAATTTCATGTTTCGGAAATCAGGTGCCCACATGCAGAACAAGGGAATACATTTCAAATTTCATGTTTTGGTAATCAGGCGCTCACCTGCAGAGCAAGGGAATACTTTTCAATATTTCAAGTCTTGATAATCAGGTGACAACCTGTAGAACAAGGGAATACATTTCAAACTTCAAGTTTCGGTAATCTGGCGCCCACCTATAGAACATGGAAATACATTTCAAGTTTCACATTTTGACAATGAAGCGCCCACTTGGAGAACAAGGGAATATATTTCAAATTTCAAGTCTTTGTAATCAGGCGCCCACCTAGAGAACAAGGGAATATATTTCAAATTTCAAGTCTTGGTAACAGGCGCCTACCTGGAGAACAAGGAAATATTTTTCAAGTTACAGGTCTTGGTAATCAGGCGCCCACTTGGAGAACAAGGGAATATATTTCAAATTTCAAGTCTTGGTTATCAGGCGCCCACCTGGAGAACAAGGAAATATTTTTCAAGTTACACATTTTGGTAATCAAGCGCCCAACAAATCAAAGGAATACATTTCGAGTCCAACAACTCGACATCAAACATAGAAGAAGAGAAAACAAGAAGTCAACAAGGCAACAAGGAGTTTACAGGAAGAAATACAAGGCAACAAAGCAACAAGGATCAAGAGCAAGTATGAAGATATAGATAGGTTCTTTTATAACTCATAGTTCATCGCTTTGTCCAGCTTCTTTTTATTTTCACAAGGTATAATAAGGAGGTCTAGCAAGCAGTAGCAGCAGCAGCAACAACAGTGAGATCACAGCTTCGGTTGTTCAAGCTACCAAAAACTCCTGAACTACACTGACCTGATTCCTCTCTAGCCGAGGATATGTAGGAAACCTGTGAAGCAGGTGCAGTCAAGATTTTCCAAACTCTTCTTAGGGAGTATTCAAATGGGAATAAATCGCTCATGTCCGCTCACTTGTCTTTGCACGAAAACCCTTCATGTTTCCGGGAAAAGAGGGGCAGCCGTGAGCATGTGATTTTTTCCCAACATGAATTACTCTTATAAATTCAAAAAAAATTATTTCTTTCATTTGTCTGCAATTTTGTGAATTTTCATGACATTTTGTTAATTTTTTGCATTTTTTTGTGAATTTTAATTTAACACCTATTCATCAAAGATACAAATATGCCGCATGTGCATTTTGAAGTAGATTTGACATTTTTCAAGCATTAATTAGCAATCAGGTATTTTACAAAAAGGAAAAATATATAGGTTAATTTGCTCTGTTATTTTAATGTTTATTTTATGTAATTTTTCTTTTAATTTCATTTTAATTAGTAATGATAATTATTATAGAGGATGATTAGCATGTCAATTTAGGATTTATGATTTATTTAGGATTTTTAGTAATTTTAGAAAATAAAAAAAAGAAAAGGAAAAGAAAATCTGGAAATATCAAAACAATAGAAGTTTTAAAATATATATATAATAAATTGGGCTATTTTTTACTTAAAACAGCCCAGCACACAAAAGATCCACACGGATATGGCCCAAACCCATTGTTACCTGGTCCAGTGCTATCCCCAAAACCAAACGAACCTGTTTCGGTGACCTCCTGATCTGAGCCACTGATTTGGTTTGATCAGATGGTCGATAATTGAGATAAAGAAAACATATAACTGTTCCAAATAGCCCCCCACCCCAATTATCCTCGTACCTTGTCTAACCCTAACGCTATCTCTCCTCCGCCTAACGCTGCCGACCGAAAATTGTCGCTGGCGGTGGCAAGTCTCCAAACCGTACCAAATTAACATTGTATGGGCATCTCGACCCCCTCTATCCGAATATCCAACTCTCGTTCTTCGAATCATTCCCAAACTCGTCGAATCTTCAAAGAAGGGATCGTTAGCTCCGCGGTGTCCAGCGGCGCCACTTCAAAATTGCCTCAAAATCACACCAAATAACCCTCATATCTCCCCCGCTATGATTCCATAGTCTATTGACTTCGAATATAACTGGAGATTCTTGAATTTCAAATCTCAGAAGTGGCGGAACCCTAGAAGTTCGATTTTCTCAGGTTCTTAGTTCAAAATTTGATACGAGGCACGAAATAATGTGCTCGTTTATTCTTATTGAAGAATAAACGTTCACATCATTCCGGGGTTCGGAGCAAAGACCAGCTTTGTTCAACCTTGCATAATGTAAGTTTCTTTTCATTATTTGTGTGATTTCTTCGTTAGTTTAGGCCTAGTTTCGTTTAATAATTCACATCAGTGCTTTAGGATTTTTGTTGATTGTTTTAAGTCTTTGATTACTTTTCTGTCAATTCAAGATTACGGTTGATTAATTTTTGATCATTCTCTTTGATTCAAGTTTAATCGATGTGGCCTTTAACTCCGTTTTTTAGTTAAATCAAGATTAAATAAGTTGGTTGTTGTGTTAATCGAAGAGTTGTTTGGTTATAGCAGACTAGGCTAGCTTTTTGTCTAACTATGGTCACTTCTTGACGAAGTTATCATAGTAAAGTGGTTGGTGTCAGTTTAGTAATTTCTAGAATTGGGAAAGGGTAGGCTAAGTATTTCAGATTCAGGAAATCTTTAATAACTGAAATTAAAAACAACTAGTAGCACCTATAAGGGGATGTAATTGGATTTTTAGAATTATAGTGAGGTGACTTGGGTAGCAAGTCAGTAAATAAGAGATTTCCAAGCTAACAAAAAGGAATTTAAAAGGGACTAAATGCAAAATCAGAACAAAAATATCTACCCTACTTGGCTTACCTATTAAGGAACATTAACTGGCCTTTGAAAAAAAAAGTTTGGAAGTCTGGAAAAGAAGAGTGCTAAAAGGACATATAAAATCAGACGGTTAAAATACAAAGAGAAATCACTGTTATATTGGAAAACCTTTGGGAATTCTTGGGATATTGGTTCTGGGTTAGTTTTGAGCAAGTGAGAGTGAAAATTACTATTCTATTTTTTGAGAATCACAAGTTTGGTTTGAGTCGTTTGGGGGTGATGCTCGTTTGGTGTTTTAGCTGGATTCATTAGAGCTAGTTTGTTGATCCCTGTTGTTACATTGTCATTCTGCTGCCTGCTGACTAGTGTTTCCTCTCCTCTTTTGCTTCCTTTGAATTTCCAGGTATTCTCAATACACCATGGACATCACCTAAGTGTATTTGAAGTTTGGGTCAGAAATTTGAATAAGAAGTGATGAAATTCGTGTTGAATCTAATTGTTCAACCTCATATACGTTTGTAATATTTAGCCTTAAGAATGTTTCAATTGGTAGACTAATATAAGTTTACTACTATGGCATGTATAAAGTAGGACTATATGACTCATCTAATTGTGTATGTTCCTTTTGTTGCACCCTGCTTGAGCCGTAAAGCTCAAGAGGTTAGCTGGTGGTTCAGCAGACTGCTGTACTGGAAAGGAACAGTTGACCTAGAATGGTTTTCATGGTTAGACATGGTGCTCTATTGAGGATTCAATTCCACAAGTCAATGGGTGTGCTGATTTCAAAGTGATCCTCCCAAACCTCTTAATAAATTGTAGTTTTGTACATGTTCAGCCTCACTTAAAAACAACAAGAAGCTAATTAGAGTATGATGAGCTAAAATCCGTGATAATTTTTGGGATTATGTTCAACTTTGAACCAGGTTATATTGCGTTGTTTGAGTTTCCTGAAATTTTGTTCACCCTTAATTGAATCTCTGGCTTGAATATTTCCTGTATTGATTACATTCCAAACCATACTTTAGTTAGTCTCTGTAGCTAATCGACCCTTCTACGTTTATGCGGTTAATTACTTTCAAATAGTGGAGGTGGCATATACTAGACAACAAATAATTTGTGGCTTTCACTTAATTAATCGTACAATCCTTAGAGTCCGAGGTGCACCACTTAGCGAATTTTCATGGCCCTCGCAAACTTAAGAATATGAAATTGCGTAAGCGCATTTGTTAAATAATGCATCTTTCCTAAATTCGGATGCGCATTTATATGACCCAAATGCAAATCCCAACGATATTAAAATATGTCAAAAATCACGGGTGCATTTATGTGACGTGGTTTGAGATGTTTTTTAATAACGTTGAATTATTCTTTAAATAATAATAAAAGTGGTTAAGGTGAAATTGTCACACAGGTATAAATGCATTAAAATCATAAAATCAAGCCAATTATAACATTTGAGCGACTGTGCTAGAACCATGGAGCTGGGGAGTGCCTAACACTTCTCCCAGGTTAACAGAATTCCTTACCCAAATTTTTGATTCGCAGACTGTATATAGAGTCAAACCTTTCTAAATTCAAGATTTTAAACCGGTGACTCGAGACACCATTAACTTTCTCAAGTGGCAACTCCAAAAATCTCTTAAATAAATAAATCACGTTTTGATTGTCCTTTAATTTGAAAAACTCCTTTATCTACGCCCTTCACCGAGTTGTAGTGCTAAAAAAGAGGTGTCACAGTTATCGCAAAAGTTGATGTCATATACATGACGTCGTCATAAGAGGCTCGATAAGATGATAAGATCCGTGTTAGATCCATTAATTATAATTTTTATATAATAAACCCGGGGACTATCTGTATGTGATAAAATTGAAGGGTCCAATTTTCGGTCATTATGACGCATCGTAAGCACGTCATTCAAAGGCTCGAGGCTTCTGTCGAAAGTCACACCCGAGTGGCTCGAGACAATGTAGGTCAAAAATTATAGAAAATAAGTGCGAAGTTCCCAAGACGCATGATTGGAGTTGACAACGCCTAATTGATTGGTTCAGGCTCATATCTTAGCATTAAAATGGTTGTATCAGCACCATATCTTTGTAATAAATGCATTTGTACTGTATTGGGATTCCCCCTGGTATATAAAGGGGATCCCTGTCATTTTGTAAGGGGATATGAAAATCAATATTCAATAGAAGAATATTCTCTCTGCTTTCTAACCTAATATTTTCTCTTACTCTTATTGCTTCATTTATTACTTACATTTATTGTGTTCTATTTATTGTTTTTCATTTATTACTCATTATTGATCATAATGAGCCACAAGCATAGTTCTCATAACTGTTAAAAAACCCCCTCCCGATTGCCCCCATCCAAAAATTTGGCTTGACCTCGAGGCCCGTATACGACAGCTCGAGGCCCCGATTTTCAGCCCTTTGGTTTGATCATTACATTATCTACAATCTCTCATCATATTTTCTAAACTCTTATTTTGTATTTATTGCCTAAACAACGAGCATAAAAATAGATCACATATTTTTAGAACCTCAAAAACAAAACTAATTGTATTTACCATTTTCAAGGTAAACAGATCTGATATATACTTAGGTTGCGAGGACTTCTGAGCTTGAGTCGAGTGAGAGATGGGTCCCGATTTTCTTTGAAATAAAGCTTAGCATTTTTAGCCTTCGGATCTAGTCCTCGAGTGAGAGTTTGCTTGATTACCTGAAAATAATGATAGCCCTTAGGCCTTTACACATAGACCCCGAGTGAGAGTTTGCTTAAACTCGGATGGCCTCCAACTAAGCAAAAATTTTCTTTGAACTTAATGTGAAGATAACCCTGAGACTTTATGAATAGTCCCCGAGCGAGAGATCGATCAAACTCAGGTAGCCTAGGTGTTAAATAATCGAGTGAGTGTTCACTTTAACTCCAGAAAAAAATATAATCCGGAGGCTTTATACATAGTCCTCGAGCGAGAACCATCTCAAACTCGGGCAGCCCGGGGGCTAAATAATCGAGTGAATGATTACCTGATCAATCGGTGAACACTTGCCTCTTACTCTTTGTAAGTATCTGCTTTCTTCTTATTTGAGGATTCTACTACTCTTTGCAACTTATCCTTTTTATAGAGCTGTTCTTTCTAGCATCAATTCTTTAAAAATTTTAACTCAAGGCTTTTCGCCTAAGTTTTCATTTCTCTTTTCTTGTTTCATAATAGACATGGCTGCCATACCCAAATTTGTTCACCAAGAAAAGGAGAGTTCTACCTTTGCTTCCAGCTCGGTCGGTGGTACACCGTCGGCATCTGGTGAGCTTAACTTGAGATGATTTGTTTCGATGAGGGACTTTATATTAGAGAGACCTCCCAATGGTCAGGGCCATTGGGAGCATGCATCGAGGCCATTCAATCTTTCACATGCATGACATCTGTCTACAAGCCTCTAAGAGTACATACATGTCATAAGGTCAGGACAGGGCCCTAGCGTACCAATCAATACATATCCGAATCATACTGACCAAATAGGCAACTCCGGAGCAAGTTGAGTGCACAATCATCTTCCGCTATGCTTATAGCCTACTAGGAGGAATGTCAACCTGTCTATGGGGACCTACAGGCATGAAACACAACATCCCCAAGAAAAAGGGACGTCATTACAAATAAAGTACCGAGTATGCGAGGGAGGAAAACATAAATAAGAACAGTAATATAAAGAGAGATAGAAGATATACAACCTGTAACATCTGAGTGCCTCTGGAGGCTACTGATGTGAAATGCATAATACATATATATACATAAACTTTTAAAAACATTTGTGTTTGTAAGAATAATCATCATCATATCGTACCCAGCCTCAAAGAGGACTCAATAAAAACATACCCGGCCATCATAAGGCTTGGTAGAATCATACCGAGTCACGTGGAGCTCCTAAACCCAACTGATTAGTGGTTTCACAATTGGTGCCATACCCGTCCGACTATAGCGTGACTCGGTAGAGTAAAATATATACTATATATAATGCATGCTAGACTCATGGAGTCACGTTCTAAACCTTTTGGAATGACTTAAGAACATTATGGACATCCATACCCTCAATATGAACTTCAGTAGGATTCAATAATCATACACACTTGCTTAAAATAATTTTATAAGGAAAGAACAACATGGACAACCTTAGTTCTTAGGAGTAGATTTACTATGAATTAGCGTATTGTTTATATTCCTGTCGCTTTAGATCATGCCAAAAGAAAGAAATAAGTGCCTTAACATACCTTAACTTCGTTGAATCCTGAATGCCTTCCAAGCAGTTCTTCATACAACTCAATTTAATCTACCACAGCATAAGGAGATTCAAAATTAGTGTTGAGTAAAGGCTAAGTGCGCAACTTAAACTAGTAGCTTGTTTGCGTACAACTTAAACTAGTAGCTTGTTTGCGTAAATTTTGGAAGCATCTCCCCTATAAAAAGACCATACTCCAATACCATATAGCAAAAACAGCAAGAGTACAACAATAACAACATGTATGCATAACGTTCCAACCATATCTCCATCATAATATACAACCAAATAGCTCACACACCCTAATCACTTCATACATTAAACGACAACCAAAGTAGTGTCCAACAACCTAAAAATGTAATAACGAACGACCAGCCAATCACCTACCATTATGTAGTATTTCTCCAAACTCTTTCTCCTCTCAAACTCCATAAAAACATTAGCAAAATAGACAATCCAACAGCAACACACAACATCCTACAAAACAGTCCCACAAGTTCAACTACTCAAAATGGATTTTTCGATTTACTAAAATATGTTTCGACTTGTATTTTATTTCAAATTGAGCAACACAACCAAAACTAAATAATTAAGACTCTTATCCTATAGACCTAACCTAAATTCAATTAAAATATAATTTCACAATCACCTAAAGGTGATGCAACCACAAATATCATACCACTCATTCGAAACTCGCTAGGTCTAGTATTTACGGTCGAGTTACAACTCGTACAAGTATAGATTATGGAAGGAGGAGCATAAAATTACCTTGCACTAAGTAGAACCACGAAACCTAGTCCTTATCCATCATAAATCAGTCCCCTAGTGCAGCTACATGAAGGAGAAAGAGAAACTAGCAAGCTATCCGGATTTTCGGCACTAGAATCACATCGTAACATCTGAAATAACCTAGAGTTTGTGTGGGATTGTTTGAGAGGAGTTGCAGGGTTTAAATCTGGTTTTATGGTCTGATATATGAGTCAATTAAATGAGTTTATATGCCTTTAAATTTCCCCTCTTGGCCGACTTTAGGAGGTTTAATTGAGACCTCTTATTTTGGCAAGTAGGTGATGCACCTACTTGTCACCTACCAGTCTGCGCTATCTCGTGAAAAACGTAAATATCTCTCTACTCTAATATTATATCAACAAAAGGTTTAATTATTAAGAATATGGACTCTTACATCTTTAATTTGGTAGGTAGATCATCCCCTAGTTCAAAGTATATTAGGATAAAAGCTCGGTTACATTTGACCCAATTTTTCAGCACATTTATGAATGGAACTTGTGATGGCCTTTTCAAATTTTGTTTCACAACTCGCTTGACTTCAAAACATAACACCAACTATCATAAGACTAAAATAACTCATAATATAATATCCTTATAATGTTAATAACCCCAGTCTCACCCTAAAATACATGGTAAAACATTCCAACTTTCGACAAAACGTATTTTCTTCAATTTGTTTAGCTTCTAAACCTTCAAACCCTCTTGCTACATGGTATTCATGATATTAAATATTTTTAACTTCCACGCTAACATGATGAATTAACTTTGTATACTTTTCAAATATGATTCCCTTTCTGATCTTACATTAATTGACTTATGACGTACTCTTACGTACGAAAAATATGGGGTGTAACATCATTCCCCCTTTGGAACATTCATCCTCGAATGTTGACTAATGTGCTTATCAATCTCATAAACTGTAGATCTTTAGAATACTTTAATATTATCCTTGACACGTGGGAAATTTTTCCTTACATAAATCCAAAGGCCAATGTATTCCCCCTTTATGCCTCTTTCTTATACCAAGACATGCGGTAAAAATTTTCCAATCTCGTAACTGTTGTTACCTTATGACATGAATCATATACAGCCGTGTACTTGTATGTCTGCCTACGTGACTCTTCTCTCATTTTCCTCCAGCTTTTAGCCAATCTCTAGGCCTCACTTTGTGAACATATATAGAACTACAAGATGTCCCCTAAGTAATCTATAGGTGTACTAAAGTTCTTCGCTTGGTACTTTATCGAACTTACGACTATTTCTATATCTTGCTTCATTGCATTGTATATATATCCTTATGGCTTTACTACATCAATGTAGGTTATATTATACCAATAACACTTACTTCGATTTATTATTACCGAGGTTTGCTACTCAACTCCAGGTTACTCTCTCGATGCTTATCCTATATGTATAAATCTAAGTCATTTAATGATTCCTTGTTACATTCATCTAAATAACAGCATGCTAATGCCCTCTCATATTTTGGATCTCTTATCCATCTATTATTGATTCACCTTAATGTTGATCTATAATCCTCCACTGATAACTTGAAACCTCTTACGTAATACATTGTCACTAGGGCTCATGTCTCATCGATGAACATCTGAAGTGGCTTTCCTTATCCACCTAGGTATGATACAATACTTGAATAACCGTATTTCATAGCATCCCAATGTGATTTGTCTTATGTTATAATCCTGTGCCATCCATGAAATATCTTCTCGTTGGATAATTACTCAATTGAAGGTCTAAATATCACCCTTTTATTATTTACCACAATTACTCCCTTACATTACGACCAGGGAAGCATTATATCTCTTCTAAATGCTCCTAGTCTTAAACTCCTCCATGTTAATTCAAGCTATATTGAGCTTTTATTAACATACATAAACTATCAGCTCTCTTCTTATCCTTACTCCCATATACCTAAAGTCTTGTCACTATGCCATACCTTAGCTTGCGACCTACACATATATATTTGTACTACTCACATCTTTCCTTTTAACTTGTTAGCACCATAGATTTCCTTTTGTGCCTTCTCAGTTGTCTTTAAATGTAAGCAATTACATTTCCTGGTCATTCTGCCGCTTGTTGTGGCTTGTCTTATTGCCCACAAATACTATAATTTCCTGTACCTCATATGATCTCAAAGACCACCTTTGATTTTTTTTCCATTCATTCTCCACTATAGACACTACTTTCTTATGGAGTACCTCTAATATTGTAGTGAGACTATTGTTACCAGACCAATTCTTCTTCAAGTTAATATGCTTAGGTTGAAGCTCTGTTCCATATTTCTTGAGCTAGTCTTTCGTGATAATACTTAGAGGAGATTCTCTGACTCCTGTAAAGCTACACGCTCATTGCACCATATACCCGAAGAAATGGTTGATGTTGTGTCACTCACCTATAATTATCCTTAGTTACTTACATCTACGCCCTTATGCTTGTAGGGTTGCTTCTGAACAAAATTTTTGACTTTCTTCCTAGTGGCACTGTCTTTTAGTTTCATAACACTTGTACGGTACCTTAACAACCCCAAGTCCTATCTGCATATTTCTCAAGTATTACAACATCATATCTGCGAGACTGAATTCACTATGTTGGGATTCACTGCATTTATTTTACCTAATCTGCTAATTTGTTTGTATCCTCTTGTCTAGCTATAACAAGTGTCTTGCTTAATCAATACTCACTACACATTGGTCCATTCTCATATCTGTATTCAGCACAATCTATTTTGGGTTATTTTCTTTGTCTTGACTTATCATTTGTACTGGCTCCTTATGTATCGACTAGTCATTTGCACTTATTTACCAATAATATCTGGTGTGGGAACCCTATTTGCCTCTCCCTGGCTGCGTGCTTGCATTATGTTTTGGAGTTGTAACATATCTGCAGGGTATGAATAAATGCAATCTCATTCCTTTTGCCTTTCTTCCACATTCTTCCTTTATTATCCCAAAGTTACTTCTTTATCTTTATTGTCTTTTCACATCATCAATGATCCTTACTTGCCTTATGGTAACCCTCCTGAACCAGGGATAACTTCATTTCTTACGCACAATGGTGATACCTAGTGTATGTGACACACTTAGTCCCTTAAGATTAACTCTACTGAGAGTGTTTTCTTTGGGGAAACGTCTTCCTTAATGACCTTTAAAGGTTATTCGTCCGTTGACTATTCTATTATTGTCGGAATGCGATCTCTAAAGTTATCACGATGTCGACTGTTGTCAAACCCTTCATCCCTAATTCATGTTCAGTTTTATGTTGTTTACTATCCTATACTAAATTCTATTACTATGAGGATCTAATTTTTCCTTCTGGTAATCAGGTTTAAGTCACCAACTCAATTCTCGAATGAGGATATAGCCTTTGGCCTATACTCTATTTTTGTCTTAAGGCCTGTCACCTCTTGTATTTTCCTCCACTTGACTATAGACTCTATCATTATGTCATATTTTTATTTACCGTTATCATCCATTTATCACAGCTTACTCATAATGCTTTAATTACTCTCTTTTTATTCTCCGACTAATACTTCTGTCTATCACTTTATTATGATAACTTCAACAAAACATTCTTTTACTTTTATCTCCCCTTACTTCATCCACTGGCTCTTCCGGTCGCCTAATATTCTCTCTTTACTAGGGACGGGAGCCATACAAAGGTAAATATTTATCCCTTCTAGTATTCCAATTCCAATCTTCTAAATTTTTCTAGACATTCTAGTATTTATATCTAAATGCACTATTCTAGATTGCACCATCGGGGTATCTCACAAGGAGAACTATTACTACATTTTCAATATGCTTTGAAAATGTTAGCTAACGATAATAATCCATCTACAATTTTGGTTACTATCAATTGGATCTTGCTATCCCCTTCTTCTCTTAAACTATATATGTCAACTCCAATAAGGCATAATAAGATAGATGTGACCAATTGTAAATACCTCTATTACTGTTGAAGTTAACTTCAAAAGCTTTCTCTACTTGAATTGCAAATACTGATAATCTTCATTAGCTAGGTACCTCGTACTCTAATTCAAGTTGCTTCTTTTACTTAATGAAACTTGTATCAACCTCCTGATTCCCTCATCTCTCTTTACCATATGGGTGGATAGATATTCATGCCTTGGTGCTCCTTATCAAGAAGCTCACACATCTGAGTACACATATGATATGTTGAACATTTACTCATCATAAGCATTATGCAAAACTGAGTTCCTCTAACTCAGCTCTTCCAGAGCCACATTCAATCTGTTACCAACTGTCTTTATAGATGCAGGTATTGTTGTATTACGACTAATGTTTAATTAACGAGTTTGAATTCTTAGAACCGAGCTCCACTACACGATCTAGAATAAGAAGAAAGAGTGACCGTCCTAAAGGCCTTGCAGCCTCGTGCTTATAAGTGTGGTGCACCACACACCCATAAATAAGAATTTACTACACACGGCTCATAAACTCCCTAGGACAGAACTAGTATGATACAACTTTTTTTAAGACCCGTATAGTAGGGTCGCGATGGGCGCTTGGTGACTTACTCAACAGAGTACCAACGTAAAATATCTTTCTTGTCATACCATCATGGGTAAAGGGGCTAGAAGGGTTGTCATGATGTAAAAAGAATGAAACATAAGGGAATACTAGACATAGGATGACCCAATATATAATACAAACTTATACATATGACATGCAACCATATAAGACCAAAATGAACACTAGTACACTCCACATAGGCAGGCAAGGTCATACAATCTTTCATATGCATAACATTTGTCTACAAGCCTCTAAGAGTACATACATATTATAAGGTCGGGATAGGGCCATGCCACCCAATCAATACATGTCCAAATCATATTGACCAAGTAGGAAACTCCGAAGCAAGTGGAGTGCAGCAACACCTTCCGCTGAGCTGATAGCCTGCTAGGAGGAATGTTAACCTGTCTATCAGGACCTGTGGGTATGAAATGCATCATCTTCAAGCAAAAGGGACGTCATTACAGATAAAGTACCGAGTATGTAAGGCAAGAAACAAAAAATAAGAACAGTAATGTAAATATAGATATAGGAGAAACAACCTGTAACATCTAAGTGCCTCAGGGGGCTACTGATATGAAATGCATAATACATATATATACATATACTTTTTAAAACATTAGCATCTATGGGCATCATCATTATCATATCGTACCCGGCCTCAAAGAGGAGTCAAAAAAATATACTCGGCCATCATAAGGCTCGGTAGATTCCTACCCGACCACGTGTTGCTCTGTAAACCCAACTGATCAGTGGTTGCAAAATAGGTCCCATGTCCAGCTGACTATAGCGCCTCTTGGTATAGTAAATAGATACTATTTATAATGCAAGCTAGACTCACAGAATCACGTTCTAAACCTTTTGGAGTGACTTAAGTACATTATGGAATCCATACCCTCAATATGAACCTCATTAGGATTCAAGGATCATACACACTTGCTTAGAATAAGTTTATAAGGAAAGAACAACATGGACAACCTTAGTTTCTAGAAGTAGATCCGCTATGAATTAGCATATCGTTTATGTTCCTGTCACTTTAGATCATGCTAAAAGAAAGAAGTAAGTGCCTTAACATGCCTTAACGCTGTTGAGTCCTGAATGCCTTCCGAGAAATTCTTTGAACAACTCAGTTAAATCTACCACAACATAAGGAGATTTAAAATTAGTGTTGAGTAAAGGCTAAGTACACAACTTAAACTAGTAGCTTGTTTACGCAAATTTTGGCAGAATCTCCCCTAAAACAAGGTAATCCTCCAATACCATATACAACCAACAACAAGAACACAACAATAAAAACATGTATGCGTCATGTTCCAACCATATCTCCGTCACAATATACCACAAAATAGCCCACACTCCCTAATCACTTCATACATTAAACATCAACCAAAGTAATGTCCAACAACTTAAAAATGTAATGACGCATGACCAACCAACCACCTACCATTATGTGTTATCTCTGCACATTCTTTATAATCTCAAATTCCATACAAACATTAGCAAAATAGACAACCCAACAGCAACACGCAATAACCCACAAAATAGTTCCACAAGTTCAATAACTCAAAACTGATTTTTTCGGTTTACTAAAACATTTTTCGACATGTCTTTTCTCTCAAATTTAGAAACACAGCCAATAATACATAATTAAGAGTATTATCCTACAAACCATCCATCAATTCAACTTAAAAATAAGTTCACAACCAGCCAACAGTGATGCAACAACAAACAACATACCACTCATTCGAAACTCACTAGGTCTAGTCTTTACAGTCGAGTTACAACTTGTACAAGAATAGATAATGGAAGGAGAAGCATAAAATTACCTTGGACTGAGTAGAAACACAAAACCTCAGTTTTGCACTTAGTCCTTTTAGTTTTTTTTTTATTTTCGCCGATCAGTCCTTTGATTCAAGAATTGTTATCCAAGGAATGATACAAAGAACTACAAATTACTATTCAAGCATCGACCTAGAAGCTTCCAGATCAGTCGCGCTAATGAATCGTTAAGCTATAAGTCCTATACTACCCTCAAGACTTCCAACCTCCTGAAATTAAAACAAATGGCCCAAACGAGTATGACCCTGGGCTGAATTATCTCAAAAACAGCCCAAATTGATTCTGAACCCAACGCATGAAACCCTCAAACCAAAATTGAAGCTACTACTATGTATCATCAATTAAACATAGAAGAAAATAAACTTAACAAACTAAGCCAAATAGAACAGGCTACAATTAGTACTTTCAAACCTAAACCCTTTAGGAAATAAGGAGGCAATAAATCCAGGTTCAACTAATTGACCACGAAGAAACACTGATTCAAACTAGTCGCAATTCAAATATAAGGTGGGATTCAAATCAACAACAAGACTCTATAACTTGACCAAATCATTAAATTCAATTCCAAACCAAGAAAACTAAAACATTTACGAACCCCCGCCCCAACTGAATTTGACATGAAAGCCCAATTAACAAAAAAGACTAATACACTTAATTAAAACTAAATAAAACCTAATCTAAAACCCATAATCAAATACTAATGACCAAATATACAGAAATGATATGAAGGGGAAGGAAATTAAAGAGTAAGCAGAATACTTAGCTTGGAGTTCCACAACGAACCTTGAATTTCGAATAGGGTTCCTCCATGCATTCGTCTTGAAAGTTTCGGAAGCCCTAAATCTAGGTTTGGGTAGATTAGGGTTCTGGGTTAAACTTCGATCTGAAATTCGAGGCGGTCTAGCGAGATTCAGAGGGATTCGTTTAGGGTTTAGGAGGAGGAGGTTGAGGATAGTATATGGTGTGAATTTGGTCGGATTTTGAAGGGTTAGGTTTTTAGCCGGGGTCTTTGATTTGATATTAAGGGATTGGCTAGGATTTGGAGGAAAATAAGGTTGGATTTGTTATGGGGAGGCGATGGGTAGTACAGGGTGTATTTTTTGTGTCATTTAGGCATCGACGCCTCCGTGGACGACGGAGCAGCCGCTGCTTTGAACAAAAATTTTGAGGGGACTTGGTGGGGTTAGAGCCATGGGAGTCACAGAAATGGGAAGAGGAGGTCGGGGAGGTGTAGTAGTGTAAATTTGAAGGCCATTAGAGACTTTCCGCCGGCGGTGGCAATTTACGGCTGGCGGTATATGGTGGAGGGTGGTGGCGGTACGCCGGCATGTTGCCGGGGTTCTGGGAGATAGTTTGGGGGTTGGGAGTTGTTAGGACATTTATATAATTAATGATTCCCCGTTCTCAACCGTTGGATCATGTATCCTCGACCGCTCATATCTATTATCATCAAATTGCGTCGTTTCGCTTCTGGGTGGGGATGGCCGGGTTAGGGAATGGATATGGGCTTAGACCAGGGCGGTTTGAAGGGGTCTCGCTTGGGCTGAGACGAACAGGTAAAGGGAGACGAGATAGGGCTTGAAATCATCCTATCTTTTGCTTCCACTTTTTCATTTCATTTTTTTCTTTTAATTCCATTTAAATTAAAACTAAAAATGAAACAAAATTCATTCCTAAATCAAATTGTCTTACCACATTATATTAGTTTAACTCTAGATTATGATTAACTCAATGGGTTAAAACCTAAATAAAAGAAAAACTACCAAAGTTCAACAATTATAATTAAAAATGCAAATTAAAATATTTTTTTGTGATTTTTCTATTTTTTATAAAACAACTAATTTACTAATTAGTCCTAAAAATGTGAAAATAGATCCTAAGTGCAAATGCAATGTATTTTTGTGTTTTTCAGTAACTAAAATTCATGTATAAAAATGCAAGCAATTAACATAAAATATCACAAAAGTCCACAAAATTACAAAATAATGAACGAAATTATTTTGTTTTAATTTCTAGGAGTGATTCATATAGGGAAAGAATCACGTGCTCACAGTTGCCCATCTTTTTTCGGAAACATAAAGAGTTTTCATACAAAGATAACTGAGTAGACACGAGTGATTTTTTCCCGTCCGAATACTCCGTGAGAAGCATTTTGAAAAGCTTGACCGCACCCTACTTCAGAGGTTGCCACATATCCTAAGCTAAAGAGGAATCAGGTCAGTGTAGTTTAGGAGTGTTTGGTAGCTGGGACTAGCAAAGCCGTGATTTCACTGTTGCTGCTACGACTACTGCTAGACCCCTTATTACACGTTGTGAAAACTGAAGAAGCTAAACTAAGCTATGAACTATGGATTACAAAAGAACCTATCTACGTCTTAAATCTTGCTCTTGATCTTTCTTGCCTTGTTGCCTTGTGTTTCTTCCTGTAAACTCCTTGTTTGCCTTGTTGACTTCTTGTTTTCTCTTCTTCTATATTTGATGTTAAATCGTTGGACTTGAAATGTATTCCCTTGTTCTGCAGGTGGGCGCCTTATCACCAAAACTCGAAACTTGAAAATTATTCCCTTGTTCTACAGGTGGGCACTTGGTTACAAAACTTACAACTTGAAAAAAAATATTCCCTTGTTCTACAAGTGGACGCCTGATTACAAAAACTTGAATCTTGAAAAATATTCCCTTGTTCAACAGGTGGGCGCCTGATCACCAAAACTTGAAACTTGAAAATTATTCCCTTGTTCTACAGGTAGGACCTGGTATCCAAACATGAGACTTGAAAAAAATATTCCCTTGTTCTATAGGTGGTTACCTGATTACCAAAACTTGAATCTTGAAAATATTCTCTTGTTCTACAGGTGGGCGCCTGGTTACCAAAACTTGAATCGTGAAAAATATTCCCTTGTTCTGCAGGTGGGCGCCTGATTACCGAAGCTTGAAACTTGAAAAATATTATCTTGTTCTACAGGTGGGCACCTGGTTACCAAAACTTGCAACTTGAAAAATATTCCCTTGTTCTCTAAGTGGGAGAATGATTACAAAAATTGAAACTTGAAAAGTATTCCCTTGACCCACAGGTGGGTGTCTGATTACCAAACATCAACTTGAAAAATATTCTGTTGTTCTACAGGTGCGCGCCTGATTACCCGAGCTCGTAACATGAATAATATTCCCTTGTTCTACAGGTGGGCGCCTGATTGCCGTAACTTGCGTCTTGAAAAGTATTACCTTGTTATACAGGTGGGCGCCGGATTACTAAAACTTGCAACTTGAATATATTTCCCTGGTTCTACAGGTGGGCGCCTGATTACCAAACTTGCAGCTTGAAAAGTATTCCCTTGTTCTAAAGGTGGGCGCCTGAATACCAAAACTTGTAACTTGAAAAATATTCCCTTGTTCTACAGGTGGGCACCTGTTTACCAAAACTTGCATCTTGCAAAATATTCCCTTGTTCTAATGGTGGGCGCTTGGTAATCAAAACTTACAACTTGAAAAATATTCCCTTGTTATACAGGTGGGCGCCTGATTACCAAACTTGCATTTTGAATGATATTCTCTTGTTCTACAAGTGGGCGCCTTATTACCGAATTTGTATCTTGAACAATATTCCCTTGTTCTACAGGTTGGCGCCTGATTACCAAAACTTGCAACTTTAAAAGTATTTTCTTGTTCTACATGTGGGCGCCTAAGCACCAATCCGTTGTTCTACAGGTGGGCTCCTGATTACCAAAGCTTGCAACTTGGAAAGTATTTCCTTGTTCTACAGGAGGGAGCTTGATTACCAAACTTGCATCTTGAAAAATATTCCCTTGTTCTACAGGTGGGCGCCTGATTACAAAAACTTGCGACTTGAAAAATATTCCCTTGTTCTACAGGTGGGCTCCTGATTACAAAAGTTGAATTTTGAAAAATATTCCCTTGTTCTCCAGGTGGGCGCCTGATTACAAAAGTTGAAAAATATTCCCTTCTTCTCCAGGTGGGCGCCTGATTACAAAACTTGAAAAATATTCCCTTCTTCTCCAGGTGGGCGCCTGATTGCTACAACATAAAAAAATTATTCCATTGTTCTACAGGTGGGCGCGTGATTATCAAAATTTGCAACTTGAAAAGTATTCCCTTGTTCTACAGGTTGGGCGCCTGATTACCAAACTTGCATCTTGAAAAATATTCCCTTGTTCTACAGGTGGGCGCCTGATTACCAAAACTTGCGACTTGAAAAATATTCCCTTGTTCTACAGGTGGCGCTTGATTACTAAATATGCAACTTGAAAAGTATTCCCTTGTTCTACAGGTGGACGCCTGATTACCGAAACTTGCAACTTGACATATATTCCCTTGTTCTACAGGTGGGTGCCTGATTACCAAACTTGCATCTTGTAAACTATTCCCTTGTTCTACAGGTGGGAGCCTGATTACCGAAACTTGCATATTGAAAAATATTCCCTTGTTCTACAGGTGGGTGCCTAATAACCGAAACTTGCAACTTGAAAAATATTCCCTTGTTCTATAGGTGGGCGCCTGATTACCAAAACTTGCAACTTGAAAAGTATTCCCTTGTTCTAAAGGTGGGCGCCTGATTACCAAAGCTTGCAACTTGAAAGATATTCCCTTGTTTTATAGGTGGGCGCCTGATTACCAAACCTTGCAACTTGAAAGATATTCCCTTGTTCAATAGGTGGGAGCATGATTACCAAAAGTTGCAGCTTGAGATATATTCCCTTATTCTACAAGTGGGCACCTGATTACCAAAACTTGCAACTTGAAAAATATTCCCTTGTTCTACATGTGGGCGCCTGATTACCAAACTTTGCAACTTGAAAAATACTCCTTGAGACTGTTGTCTTTGTACCTAATCACAACAAAACAAATAAAATAAGCGAAAATTTTTTTCTGCCCTAGTTTGGTGCTGCATGCATCTATGAGTGTTAATCAAATCTCATGACAACTTTAAAATTAGGTTGTGTTCTCAGAAGGTATTACTTTTCACTATGTCTTATTATCCGAGTTATATCTGTTGAGGATCTACTAGGGATCAGTGACTGAAGCTACTACCCATTATCCTGACAACTCTTAATTGGACGGCCAGATGTGTCTGCTGGGGATTAGTATCTAAAGCTATATCCCATTATTCAAACGGGTCCTAATGACTCTTGTTTGTGAAATATTTGTGCCCGCTCATGTTACCTGTGCTTGTTTGTGTTTTAGGCTAAGTACCATTTTTCAGGAGGATCCCGAGGGTTCGAGATTAAATGCCAATTCTAACTTCCTGTTGTTTCTGCTGGGAATTATTTTTCAGGCGAGTTCTGATGACTCTTACCGGGGAAGGTCTTTGTGCCAGCCCATGTTGTCTGTGCATGTTTGAGTTTTAAACTGACTCCCATTTTCAGGAGGTTCTTGAAAATTTCAAATTGCATGCCCCTCTTAACTCTCGATTGTTTCTGCTGGGGTTGCTAAGTAAGTTTTGTCCCAATATGCCCTTGCTAGGGAGATTATCTTTGTCGAACTTTGTTCTTTTTTGAGTCTTAACTGGGCCCCATTCATCAGATGGGCCCTGATATTTTGATCATACCTACCATGTGCCTATCTTCCGCTGTGGATGGCTTGCCTTAGGATATTCCCGAATGTTTCTGCCCCTGTGTCAAACCAATGAAAACTTTTCCATTTGAAAAAGTGGTGGTTAGCTTGCCGCATTCTTATTGGAAGCGGCTTCTAGACTGTCGTGTTCCGTTGTGTTGAAATTTCCATGTTGATGATGAGTTTCCTGAGTTGGTTGGCTGAACGCCAAACCCTTATAGCCTTACTTTGCTCCCCCGTTGTTGTGTTAAACTCCTAGTCCTTTTTCCAGAATTCTTACATCTTTCGTGAGATTACAAAGTCAATGTACTATGATCGGCTGACCCCTGAGCCCTTATGGCTTTACTCTGCCTCCCTATCTTTGTGTTGTGCCTTTTCACATGCCATGGTAACTTTGATTTCACCTTGAAACACATGGCTTGTTTATTGGCTGACCAACTTCTCTGTCACCCTTATCAAATAAAATACCTCTTCTCTGTTCAGACCCAATACCTTCTATCTGTTACATTGCTCCTGAACTAATATCTACCCAACCCTTTTATGTCCTGCATGACCCTCAAAGCACGTCCATTGCCCTACTGTGTGTGTGTCAGCCACCCTTGCAATCTTTAATCCAGACAAATCCCTTTTCTCAATACCTTGTATTGGTTGCATTTCCCTTGATCCGATATCTCCCAAATCCTTGTGTTTCACCTGATCCCCAAAGAATATTAATTGTTACCAACCACACTGTGTATGATGTCCTTTCTTGACGCAAACCACTGGTTCTGGTCTTGAGGTCTAACGCTTCATAGCTAGCCATTATCACTTCGATTTCTTTTCGGAAGATCTTGCTTGTCACTGGTTTACCACCCTTCTTGTCACAGATAACACCTTTGATCCGTTAACCCTAACCCTCATTCTGCTGCATTGTCCATGATTTGATATATACCGAGCCTTTGTATTTCAAATGAATCCCAAAGCACACCATCTCAGTGTGCCTATTGTTCCTTCGTGGCTTATGCTTCTTTGATGTGACAAATAGATCCCGTTTTGTGCAATTGGAAAGCTGGTGGCAGATTTTGAAGTCATTTCTCACTTGTTTTGACTCAACAAACTCAAGAAGAGGGAATAAAAAAGACAAGAGGAATAGAGTAGAGGACAATGAAAGGAAATAATTCCTAAAATAAAAAAGTAGAAACCTATCAAATGTGGGTACCAATGCACCTGCGGCATATTCTGTTAAGCAAATATGACGTTCAACTCTTGTTATACCCCCAGACCGTGAAGCTGGGCTTCAATGCTCTGGCTATCCAATCTGATTTACAGTCCTTATTCAACTTTTAGCGCCTAAAGGTTTTCACCATCAAGCCTCTCTCATTTTGTTCTTTCTCTCAACTTACAGTCGCCTCAAGGTGCCCGTGAGGATTTTCACCAATAAGACTCTCTCATTTTTATTTCTCTCACCTCCCGTTGCCATACGGTGCTCGTGAGGGTTTTCACCAATAAGACTTTCTAATTTTTATTATCTTTCCTTCTTGAACTGGAGTGTTGCCCCTGACTTGAATCACCTATACTTGCTCAACTTGGAATCTCTTGAAGACTGATCAGAAGGTCTTTCTTTGGACCGTAAGATGGGCTTTTGGATAAGGTTAGAAAGAAAGGGAATGAAAGGCTCAAACAATTCGAATGATTTCAAATCTACAACTTTAAGAGTAAGATTTTTTTACAACAACACCATTTCTGCCCCAGTTTCTTGCTTGGAGACTTTTGGATTTTTATTTTGATGAGAGCGAACCGTGAGGCTGCCTATGTATTCTTTAAAAGGAATCAGGTCTAACGTAGTTCATGCGGATTCCTTGTTTTTGACTGTTTTCTTCTTTTTTCTTTCTGTTTTTCTTTTCTTTTTACCTTTGTTTTGTTTTCTTTATCTTTCTTTCCCTTTTTTTCTTTTCTCTTTTCTCTTTTCTCTTTTCTCTTTTCTCTTTTCTTTTCTTGTTTTTCTTTTCTTTTTTCTTTTCTTTTCATTCTTTCCTTTCCTTTCCCTTCATTGCCTTCTCACACTTGCATTTTTTACTTTTGTTAATGATTTTGAAAGAGGGGTATAAAAGAAAATAATTAAAGCTCAAAAGCGTTGGCAAAGGATATAGTGTTTAGATAGCAGAACAAAATGGCTTCTTCATTCCAATATTCAAAATATGCCATGACAAACTAGTACTATCAGACAAAGGAATCATACATAGTATCTCTTGACTGCATCAGAATTGATAGCCATTTCTACACATTTTCCTTCCACATCTGTTAAATACAATGCCCCATTGGACAATACTCTAGTCACAACAAATGGTCTTTACTTGCTTTTAGGATTTCTTCATGTTCTATCTGCTCCTGTTTCACATGGTTCGGGCTTCAAAAGATCTCAAAGGGTCCAAATTTATTCTTGTTTCCCTCAAGTGTCTCTGTCATCTTCAGAATTCTTTCATAGCTTCATGACTGAACTAACTTTCATTGCTTCATGACTAACTTTTTAAGGCCAGGCCGAGAATTACGCATGCATGTCACGTTACTAGAGCCAACAGGAAAAGGAATTGTAAAAAGAAAAGAAAGCTAAACCAAATGACTAGAAATAGCAGAAAGTAGAAAATTTCATTAGACAGACAGTGAAAGAATTTGGACAACAAAAAAATTAAAATAGACTGGGGTTACAACCTTGGAATGAACCTAGATGACACTAAACGAGTTACTGCAAAAATAGAACTAAGAAAAATAAAAGGATAGAAGGGTTTGAATCATAAGAAAATATGCGTATTACAACCCTGAAAATAACCCGGACAACAAAATGACAACAAATTATACCACCAAAACTCCTCTCTGGCTGACCAAGAAATGGAGCGTCTTTCCAATTACTCAGAAGACATATTAACCGTTGGGTCCCACATCAATAACACTAGGCACTTCACAAGTCTTCGTCACATAGTTCTTAACAAATTGCTATTGGGTTCCTTTCGCCGGCTCGTTCTAAAGATCAACCTCTGATAGCGCTGAAAGCTTAGCAACACTCGTGCCTCCGAGGCTCCTAGAAGAATCCTCGCATTCCAACATGTGCGTCTCATTATGCACAGGCGATGGACTTTGGTTGGTATCTGCTGCATTCGGGTTTTGTACGACAATGTGACCTGCATCAATAAGCTTCTGGATTTCTTTCTTCAGACTCCAACACTTATCTATGTCATGCCCCTGGGCATCTGAGCAATATGCGCACCTTTGAGAACCATCAAACTTCTATGATAGAGGGTTTTGCATTTTTATCTGAATCGGCTTCAACATGTCCAATTGCATAAACCTTTGGAACAAACTGGCATATGAAACTCCGCTAGGGGTGAAAGTCTTTTCTTTTTTTAGCAGCCTCTCGTTCTTACATGCTTTCCTGCGCCGGAAACCTGATCCAATAGGTTTTTGGTATGCTCGTGGGGGTGGATAGGCATTCTGTGGATCTAGGTATGGGGAAAGTGATGTACGATTTGGGAGCTCTGTGGAGAAAAGAACCGTTGGGGAGGATCATTTGGTACACAAGGATATCTACGAGGACGATGCGAGGCTGGAAATGTTGATCGGAAAAGCCCATCGGATCATCTTTTCTATTTCTCTTTCTACCGCCAAAGTTTACTTAGATGTTTTGAATGTCTCTTGAACAACTCATGATTTTGCCTGACTTGATTCCCTCTTTAAACCCTGCAGGCGGGTGAACGTCAGGGGACAGAAACAGTTCTTTTCAAGCCATATTACCCTGGTCTCCCATTCCTTGCTTGTTCTTCAAGGACTGTCTTATGCCTTCCAGCCTCTGGGGTATTCCATTCTGCCATTATTTTCCTGTGAACTTTTCATTCTCAACATGAGACTCATCCCGCGGGCTCTGCTTTTACGAGTCGAGAACCTTGTGGGCCACCTCCGTGGGCCAGTATTGTATATCATGAGCTTTGAGTAAGTATTCATTGTTGGGGAGAATAGATATGGCAGGAAGACACATTTGGGAAAAATAATTGGAGGATGAGTGCCAGAGCTACTAGGGTGGTTGGGAAAATTGTAATAAGAAGGTGTATCTAGAGAGTATGGAGGATCATTCGGAGTCATGACTGGAGTTTGGAGAAGGGTAGCATCTAAGAAGCTAGGTGGTGGCGGGGGTGGTGCTGTCTTGGTCATCCAAGCTTGGCTCATTTCCACCATTTGGTGTTTTAGTTTGTACATTTCCTCTTCGATTTCCTTAACATCTAATTCCTCTACCTCTTTCGAGGGGTCAATGATGCTGGCATCGGTTTCCTGATTGGCCATGATCTGTTTGCTATTAGACTGAGTGTTGTAGGTTGTCAGAATGCTGCAAAAACTAATCACCTGTCTTGACACATTATCAACCACAACATTGTTAGCGATTAGAGCATTAATAGATAGGTAATCGCACTTTTAAGAATGAATGCACCTAAGCAGTTATCCGTTTCTATGATGCACAGACGTGATTGCTTGCATCATCCCGGCTCTTTGTTTTCACTCTTGTTTGTTTGTTTGTTTTTTTCTTTGTTTTTCCTCTTTTCCTCAATTTGTTCTGCCTACATCATTCACTTATTTATTTTACCCTTTATTTTTCCAACGGTTCTCTCATTCTCTTCCCTTTTTCCTTCCTTTTATTTTAGGTATGATCGAATCCCATATGAATTGCCTACGTATAATGACCCCCCATGAATCAGATCGTGCGTAGTTTTTGCAAAATAAGGAAACAATTTTTGAGATTTTCAAATTTTTCATTAATAAAACTGCGATTACTAAGATCCTAGACTATTTGTTTTTCTTAAAGGAAAAATTACAAAACATGCTCGAAATGACAAAATACAGACTCGATGACTAAAACTAGATCAAGAGTACATAAAAGCTTCAAATCCTGGGGCCCCCGGAGCATCATTCAGCATCGCTGCGGGCCTACGTGCAAGACCCATTTGTAACTGCTCCAAATCATTCATAAACCGACGAACAAATAACATCACTATAGCAAAGAAAATGGTACGACCCATTCGTTTACTGGCCCTATATTTCATGACTGTATAATTTGCAATGCCTCTGATTCTTTCCCTAATCCGACCCTTTTCTTTTAGTAGTCAGCTTATCTGTTGGTTACGAGCTTCTAACACCTAGGAGTCATGGAAGTGATGGTCTTAAACAATTTTATTTCCTTCTCCATTTCGGTGAATAGCCCATAGCATTGTTCCCTCTCATCCTGAAATTCTTTGTCCTGCTGGGTTGCCTTATCTTTAAAGGCGTTCATTTTTCTCTTCATATTAGGAATGGTTCCCCCGTAATTTTTTTTTATTTGTTGTACAAACTAGGCTCTTTCCTCTCTGTCTTCTTTGCCTATTGTGCCCGAAGTTTTGCCATGTTCCCTTCAGATTTCTCCAATTCTTCCTGGCATTCTATGACTTGCTTCTTCAACCCTTTTATCAACAATCTCATCAGACCGACTTCTTTCTTGATTTTTTGTGGCTATTTTCATTTGTTGAATTTGAGCCTTGAGAGTTTCATTCTCTTGGGCTAATTTTTTTTATCGACTTCATCAGCAGCGACTTGAACACTCTTTTCAAATTGAAGATCTCGAACCTGTTGCTCCAACTTCCCTATTCTCGCTATTCCTTTTCTTTGGCTAACCATTCCTACTGCACTTGGACCCCGTCTATGAATTTTTGTACATGTGGCCTTTTGGCGGGTCTCTCGGGGATTTAAAATCTTTTACCAAACCAGGTCAAGTATTTGGGATCCACTTCGCCTCTAGCCAAATCCTGTACTATAGTCTTAGGCTCAAGGTATCTGCACTTATTCCATATTTGTCGGATTTTATCTTCTGGAAATGTAGCTTTTGGACCTAACTCAAGGATTTGTCCGCTCAGGTCTTCGTCACCATGGACGGTTTGGAATCTTCCAAGTTGCCTCAAGAATCGGTATGGAGCATAAGTTTGGATGCTTCGAACACCTATCAAAAGAATATAAGGTACCTCTGCCGATGTGTACACAGTCTCAGTAGCGGGAATCCATTCGAAAATCCATTTGACTTTATCCGCAATCAAAGATCTCAAGCACGACAACCAAGCCTTAGTGCCTACGGGGAACTCAATACATGTTACCGTGGTTCCGAACTCCGAAATACAACTTACCCCGGTTAGACCATAGTTCATATACCTCGTGCGATGACAAAGGTGCTCCTGTATCTATAACTGTAGTAACAGACTGCAACCCTGGAAGAATTTCATACCCTCTCGACACATGGTTGAGGCTCAATACATTTCCACCACAATCAAAGGAACCAGTGTGCTAGTAGGATTTTTTATGGTAACATCCAACATTCCTACAAGGCCAATGTCTATGTGACCGTCTTTTCTTGGACAGACCACGATTACCGGAAAGGCAACCATGAATGTTGATCCCCGTCGTGCCTCCCATTTATCTTTTTTCCCAGCATGCGTCAAAATTGTATTGGGCTCCTCAAATTCTTTCGTGTTGCTATATCGGTGGTATTAGAAATGAAGTGTGCATTACCCTTCTGATAGAAGTTTATCTTGAATGTCCCAACAAATGCTCAACAAGTCCAAGAATTTGTGGATGGTTACCGGTCTCGGTGCCATGGATATCTACTCCTAAGGTTCTCGTTGAGACCCGCATATCCCACAATATCCTCTAGTGTGGGTGTAAGCTCAAACTCCGAGAACCATAACACATTACGAGTTGGGTCCCAAAATGGAATCAGTGATTCAATACTATTTGTTCTTAGTTTAATATTTAACAATCTGACGAGACCACCCAAAATCTTGACCACAATTTCTTTGCTACCTTTTCCCAAGTCATTCCACCATATATGGAGCTTCAAAGGGATCTCACTCAAGACTGAGAAGGGTTCGATGTCAGTGGTATTAATCGTGCACATTTATTTAAAGGGATTAATGATTTATTTTGATTTAAAAGAGAAAAATGGCTATTTTTGCAGAAAATTTATCATTTAGGAAAACAAGGACTTGGTTTTGCCGATACGGCCTTTAAGCACTTTTGGGAAGAAGATTTTAAGGTTGTCCCCACAAACCATTTAAAATGACTCAGGATGGCTGTCCTTGCAAAAACAGCCTCCCGGCATCCCTTCGGGGATATTCGGTTTGGTTTAACAAGAACAACATCACCCGATTTATTTAGGACAACAATTAAAACTTTTATATTTTTTGGCTATTCTTGCAAAAGGGAGGTTGGACCCGATGAGGGTTGCCTACGTATCTCACATTCGGTGAGAATCAAACTAGCGTAGGGCAAAATCAACTATTTAAAAACAAAAGTTTTCTTTTTTTTTTCTCAAAAATCCGGCAGAGCTTCGGTTACTATTCGGATATTGGTTTTCCCAGAAGGTTGGTTATCCTCACTTATTCCTAAAATTGCCACTTTCTTGCAACTCTTTCCCATTATTCATAAGCCGGTCAACATGTAGAGCCGAGTAAATAAATGCATAAGTAACACATAAAATGCATCAGGATGATCTTTTCATTCCAGGTTACCTGTCCTAGACGGACCCAACCCCTGTGTTGAGTCCCCTAAGTCAAATTCATGTGATGCAAACAAACGTTCCTACTAGGGGTCCGGCATGAGGCTTCGTTATACTAGGTTTAAGCCATGGGTTTATTGTTCTAGACCTGGCTTACCCGAGCGGACAACTCGAGCCGGGGGGGGGGGGGGGAGGCGGGCAGCGTATCGGGATACAGAAGCTCCGCCGGCTTAGCAAGTTATTCGAACCTCGTTCTATATTGGGATAAGACTCTAGAAAGAAGAGAAGTCATACGAAGTGCAACCTTCTCCATGATTTAGAAGACTCATAGAGAGGAAGGATTTCGTAGTAATTTATATACAGTTCAACAAATATAAAAACGGTAAAGCATTTAGCACATACAGTATGGAACATGTAGGAAAATCGAAAAATCCAAATATAACTGTTATTCAAAATCTAGAATTCTTGAACCCGCAACCACAGATTCTAGGTTTGATCCCCAGCAGAGTCACTAGAGCTGTCACACCTCCTATTGGACACTACAACCCCGGTGAAGGGCGTAGATAAGAGAGTTTTTTCAAATTTAAGGACAATCAAAACGCGATTAATTTTATTTAGAGATTTCAGAGTCACCACTTGGGATAATTAGTGGTGTTCCAAGTCACCGGTTTAAATTGAGAATCGAGGAAAATTTGACGCTGTTTAACAGCCACCGAATCCGAGTAAGGAATTTTGTTAACCCGGAAGAAGGTGTTAGGCGTTCCGGAGTTCCGTGGTTCTAGCACGATCGCTCAACTATCATATTTGACTTAATTACCTAATTTTAAAGCATGTCACCCAATAGTGCAATTTTAACATTATTTACCATTTTTGATTAATTTTTAAGAGAAATGTAAACGTCGTTTAAAACTTGTGTTTGGGTCACGTCACATGATGCACCCGGATCCAAGACACATTTTGTTCAAAATTATGGGATTTGGATTTGGGTCACATGAAATGCACACCCGAATTTAAGAAGGTAAAATTATTAAAGAACACACTTAAAGCGGCTAACGTGTTATTAACTTTGTGGGAGGCCGTGAAAGTTTGCTAAACGGCACATCCCTAATTTTCAAGTATTTTAATCTAAGCATTTAAAGAGGGCCACTCAATTTATGAGTTTTATTTGGCGCGGCGCACCTCATTTGTTTATTTTAAAAAGGCCAACCTAGAGCAACTAATATTTTCTATTGAATTTGTCTATGATTGGGCCTAATTAATTAGTATTATGAATTCATGCTTGAAGTTCAAGTCCGGATTCAAATAAAAAGGTTGGAAACTCGGTATTTTTTCCAATTATGAATTAAATCCCAAAACTTTCTTGGGTTTCGAAATCAACTTCAAGTGATAAAATTCAATGTGGTTCGAAAAATGTCTCCTAGATCTTGGGCTACACTTGGGGCTGAAGCAAAATGTGATATTATGGGCCTTGTGGTTGAGCCCAGTAGGACAGGGGCATAATACAACTGTGATTCCTTTCAAACTCGTAGCTGAGATTAACTGAGAAATTAAAACTTAACTTAGTGGGCATTTTAAAATGCAGAATCATCCCAAATACCCTATTATAACGTTTTACCAGGACTTAACAATGAGCATTTGATTTCAAATTCAATGTATAACCTATGCAACCTCAAACCGCAATTCCAATTGGCAATATAATTTAACCTTCAAATTACTTATATAATGTTCCCGTTTTCCATACCATGGCCATAGATGATTGTTTCTAGGAACTAATATGGATCAAATTACCGCTTCCATACTTATCACGATCAAATGGCTCACAAAAATTCATCAAGCAGCATGCAAACATATTACAACTTGATTTTAAACTAATGAACACGCAATCCAAGGCAAACTCAATTTTTAATCAGTAAATTGTCAAGTATAAATTCATTCGTACCACTACCGGCATTTATGGAATACTCACACTTATTCAAGCGTTCAATTATTAGCTATACACGAGAATCTAGAATCAATTTCTACCTTGTTAAACTAATTGTCAAACTAATGTTCACTTGGCTATTGGATAACAACAGTCCATTACAAATTAACAGTTCAAAATATTCCAATTTTAGTTACAAATAGGTCTACTAAACTTCACAAAATTACATAAAATCTAATGTGAAAATTAACAGAAAATAGAGTTGTGCTGCAATTCAATTCATGTCCACGACATGGAGATTACATAATGTGTACCTGGTTACAGCAGATAAACCCCAATGAGTATGTAAGCAGGAAGCAATAACAGCAACAAATCCAACTAAACAGATGCAACAACAAAACCAAGCTACAAACCCAGAAGAAAAACAAAGGAACTTTCTAGAATAGAACAGGATCCAAACAGCCTCAAAATAGATTCAAAAAACCCTAACTTAAATCAATTTTTACACCATTGAAATCTATAGCTGAACTAGACAGTTTCAAAGAGCCTTTGATGCTAATAGAAAAGTATTTTTTTTTGTGTATTCAACTTTTCAGAAGTTTTCATAATCAAATCTCTTATTTTGTGTTTTTTTGCATTTTCACTTAGGAGTAATTCAGAAAGATTTTTCTGGAAGGTTTTTTCGTGCCTTTTTAGCCAAGAAGCATATGCCTTTATAGGCAAGTAAACTAGGGCAAACTTCAGCTCTCATTTTTCACTTAGTCCCTTTAGTTTTTTCATTTTAGCCAATCGGTCATTCAATTCAAGACTTGTTATCCAAGGAATGGTACCAAGAATTACAAGTTACTATTCAAGCCTCGACCGAGAAGCTTTCAGATCAGTTGCACTAATGATTTCTTAGGCTATAGTTCCTAAACTACCCTCAAGACTTCAAACCTCCTGAAATTAAAACAAATGGCCCAAACGAGTATGACCCTGGGCTGAATTAACTCAACGCAACCCAAATTGATTCTGAACCTATCGCATGAAACCCCCAAATCCAAATTGAAGCTACTACTATGGATCATAAATCAAACATAGAAGAAGATAAACAAAACCAATTAAGCCAAATAGAACAGGTTATAATTAGTACTTTCAAACCTAAACACTTAAGGAAATAGGCAGGCAATAAATCCAGGTTCAACTAATTGACCACGAAGAAACACTGATTCGTAGTAGTCGCATTTCAAATATAAGGTGGGATTCAAATAAATAACAAGACTCTATAACTTGACCAAATCATGAAATTCAATTCCAAACCAAGAAAACTAAAACAATTATGAACCACCGCCCCAACAGAATTTGACGTGAATGCCCAATTAACAAAAACGACTAATACACTTAATTAAAATAAAATAAAACCAAATCTAAAACCCAGAATCAAACACTAATGACCAAACATACAGAAATGATACGAAGGGGAAGGAAATTAAAGAGTAAGCAGAATACTTAGCTTGGAGTTCCACTTCGAACCATGAATTTCGAATACGGTTCCTCCATGTATTCGTGTTGAAAGTTTCGGAAGCCCTCAATCCAGGTTTGGGTAGATTAGGGTTCTGGGTCAAACTTCGATCTGAAATTCGAGGCAGTCTAGCGAGATTCGAAGGGATTTATTTTAGGGTTTAGGAGGAGGAGGGTGAGGACAATATAGGGTGTGAATTTGGTCGGATTTGGAAGGGTTAGGTTTTTAGTCGGGGTCTTCGATTTGATATTGAAGGTATTTGCTAGGATTTGAAGGAAAATAAGGTTTAATTTGTTGTGGGGGGTGATGGGGAGTATAGTGTATGATTTGGGTCGTTTTGGCACTGACGTCGCCGTGGACGGCGAAGTAGCCCCCGCTTTGAACGAAGATTAGAGATGACTGGGTGGGGTTCGAGCCATGGGAGTCACAAAAATGGGAAGAGAAGTTCGGGGAAGTGTAGTGGTGTATATTTGAAGGCCATTGGAGACTTCCCACCGACGGTGGCGATTTCCGGCCGGCGGCGGATGGCGAAAGGTGGAGGGAGGCGGTGGCGTTACACCGGCATGTTGCAGGGGTTCTGTGAGATGGTTTGGGGGTAGGGGGGTCATTAGGAAATTTATATACTTAATGACTCCGAGTTCATAGCCGTTGGATCGTGTATCCTCGACGGCTCACATCTATTATCATCAAACAACGTCGTTTCGTTTCTAGGTGAGGCATGCCAGGTTAGGGAATGGATATGGGATTGGACCAAGGCGGTTTGGAGGGGTCTGGCTTAGGCTAAGACGAACAGGTAAAGGGAAATGGGATTGGGCTTGAAATCAGTCCATCTTTTGCTTCCTCTTTTTCATTTCATTGTTTCCTTTTAATTCCTTTTCAATTAAAACTAAAAATGAATCAAAATTAATTCCTAGATCAAATTGTCTTGTCACATTATATTAATTGAATTCTAGATTATGATTAACACAATTTGTTAAAACCCAAATTAAAGAAAAACTACCAAAGTTCAACAATTAAAACTAAAAATGCAAAATAAACTATTTTTTTGTGAGTTTTCTATTTTTTTTATAAAACAACTAATTTACTAATTAATCATAAAAATGTGAAAATAGATCCTAATTGCAATGCAATGTATTTTTGTGCTTTTCAGTAACTACAATGCATGGATAAAAATGCAAGTAATTAACATAAAATGTCTCAAAAATCCACAAAATTGCAAAATAATGAACGAAATCATTTTGTTTGAATTTCTGGGAGTGATTCATATAGGGAAAATATCACGTGCTCACAGAAATGAATATGCCCGGTGCAAATCCCGAAGGGAAACCCTCGAGGATATCCACACTAGGGGCTTCGATCTCTCATAAGAGATAGAACAGGCCAAAGAGGATGAATATGACGCCAAGTTTCTCATATTCGATGCCGAATATAATGAGGAAGAGGCCGATGGGTCTGCAGTTCCTGAGGGGATAGTAGACTAGGCCTTTCTTTTCTAAATAAGTGTATAATTCTCTTTGTGAACATTCTAAATGAAGCCTTGTATTATTTCACATATACATATAAAAAAGAAGCCTTTCGATTTTCCCCTTTCATGAATTTCCATTTGCTTGTGTATGTCTTTCTTTTGTTTTGAATTTTGAAATTTGTCAATGATTAGCCAGATGAACTGGACTTCAAGGTAAAAACCCTTAGGTTTACAAATAGGCCCTGAGGCTTGTTGGGCTGGCCCAAAAGTCTCCTACGGATTTTCCCTTAGGCGCTTTTATGTTAGTCATTTCGGGCTTGATCCTCGAGTTGGTTTGACTCGAGCTCATCGACCCTTAAAATTTTGAATTTTAAGCTAGCTATTTGGCTATTACACATTAGGTTGGTACGAACTCTAATATGGGCTGGAGCTTAGGCTCTTACACGTTGGATCGGTATGGCCTCTAATATAGCTTTATTTTTCCCTTGTTAAAGGCTTTTTGGAATTTTTTTGTTCGTTCGACTCTTCGACAGTTTGATAAGAACCTCAATTGTGAGCTGCTATGTATCGATAAATAAGCACCTCGGGAGGTTTCTCTTGATTGCTGAATTGACTCAAAGCCTTTTCATTATTCGGAGATGATATGATCGATGCTTTTTTTGCTTATGTAGAAGGTAGCCTAATTAACTGGTTCTTTTCAAAGTAATTGAAGGCCTATGAATTTATGGCAATGATCAGGCGTCCACGAGTCGCGTTAGTTTGGCCGGAGCCTTATGACGTAGTCATTGTGTTTGGCCCTAGTCTTTTAGTCCCCGAGTAATGTAGGCTTGACATCTATATCGAGGGTATTCATTTTTAGGGGTCTTACAAGTTCGAAAATATAGCCTTGACTTTAAGATTAGGATTTATGCCTTTTGTAAGTTCTTATAAATTTGAATATGCCTTACTTGAGTTCTTACAAATAGGTTACTTGGAACAAGTATAATTCATGCCTACTTGAGGTCCTACAGATTTGGTATTGCCTTATGGAGGCCTTATGAGCTCGAGGTTGCCTCATGGAGGTCTTATGAGCTCGAGGTTGCCCTATGGAGGTCTTACACCTTCTAGTATTGCCACATGGAAGGATTTCGGGCTCGAGGTTTCCCATTTGGGGTCTTATGGCCTTGAGTTTTTGGTGTTAGTTCCCGAGTGTTCGGGAATTTTCTGGCACTGCGACCGTTTCTTGTAAAAATAGCAAATTCTTTGAAGCCCGTACCATTTTCATGGTGAAAGATGCTTCTTTGATTACTTGTTACAAGTATACATGCTTCCATTTTCAAAGGTTCGATTATTCTATATGGACACTCTTTATTTGATCGTTTGGCCCGATACGTCATTTTTCTATCGAGACCTCTTTGGCTTATCTTGATTCCTCCAGGGAGGTGATCTCTCGAGGGGATGCCCCCCGGTATTCGAGGTTGATTGAAGAGAAGCCTCGAATACTTGTTATGTTCTCCTTAGGTAGCATATAGATGTTGCCTCGTTAAAAACCTTGCCGATAAAACCCTTCTTGGGATAAAATCAAGAAAAAGAGTACAACGCATACTTTTAAAATCTAAGATCTTCAAGCTGGAAGGTGCTTTGATTTTTCTAATTGGACATTTGACGTAGATGAAATAGGAGATGGTTATTACTTAGTAGAAATGGTGCTTCGATCGTCGATATGCTTCAACTGATTGCTCTGGGATGCAGTACTATCCTTTGCTCATTCCCTCAGGTGCAACGGAGAATATAGCTTGTGATTGCTACTCCATGATTTGTTTATCTTTTGGCTCCGTTGATGTTGAAAGAGTCGATTTTGGTGATACATTGTGCACAGTAAACATCTCTCTTGCTTTATGTTGCACCCTATATAGCATTTTTATTTCGTCCTTTGGTTGAAACTTCATAATTTGATGAAGGGTTAACTGTACTTTTCTTATGCACTGTATCCATGGCCTTCCGAGCAAGTCATTGTACCTCATGTCTTCTTCGATGACATGAAACTTGATGTTTTGGGTTGTGTAAGACATGTTGACTGGGAGGATGATCTCTTCTTTTGTTGTCTCGCTTGTCATGTTGAATCTGTTGAGGACTCATGACACGGGCACAATCTGGCCGAGCAGTCCGAGCTACTCCACCACCCTTGACCTGATAATGTTGGATGAGCTACCTGGATCCACAAGTATACATTTAATTTGAAATGTATTCTTAAGAAAAGAAATTACCAATGTATCGTTATGAGGCTGAGATAGAGCCTTGATGTCCTTTTCGCTGAATCTGAGAGCGTCCTCAGGTATAAAACCACAAGTTCGAATTTCCTTGGTGATGGATATTTTTGTTTGTTAGACGATGGGTTCCTGTGGTATGTCGATTCTTCCAGCAATCATTTGGATGACATGTTGTGGCTCTTCTGTGGCATTTTTCCTATTTTCCTCTCTTTCCCCAAATTGACTTTCGGCTCGGTAGCTGAGAAACTCTCGGAGGTGACCTTTGTTGATTAGTCGGGCTACTTCTTCTTAGAGCGATCTACAATTTTTGGTCCTATGACCATATGTGCCGTGAAACTTGCACACCAGGTTAGGTTTTTTTTGCGATAGATCTAAGAGTGATGGTCTTGGCTATCTGGTGTCTTTGATTTTTCCTATGGCTGATACGATGTCTGAAATTTAATCAGGGAGCTTCCACCGGTCCTACATGCTTTTCGAAACCGGCTCTACTCACGAGTCATTGAGGATTTGGACCTCGATATGCACTTCAGTCATTTTGGTGTATGTTACGCCTAGGGTTGTTTTTGGCAATGGTTCTTTTGCCATGAGCCAACTAGGATATACTCAGCTTGAGGGGGTTCCTAGTTGGTCTTCCTCGACCCTATTCTTCGATTGATACTGATTTTGGATATTCTCCCAAATAACGACGGGATATTCAACCAAGTTCTGCTTTAGCTTCTTTGAAGATATCGAGCTTCGTTTGTTCAAACCTTGGGTGAAGTCCTGCACTGCCCAGTCATCGAAAACCGGTGGTAGTTTCATTCGCTCCATTTAAAAGCAAGATACAAACTCTCATAGTATATCTCATTCTCTTTGCTTGATTTTGAAGACGTCAAATTTCCTTGTAGTAACCTTGATGGCACCGATATGTGCCTTTATGAAAGATTCTCCTAGCATGGAAAATAAGTCATTGAATTCAGGGATAGGTTTTGATACCATATCATGGCCCCTTTCGGAAGTGTTTCTCCAAATTTTTTTGACAGGACGTATTTAATCTAATTGTCCTTCAGTTCATTTCCCTTTACAACGCAAGTGTAAGCAGTGATGTGCTCGTTGGGGTCCTATGTTCCGTAGTACTTCGGGAGATCGGACATTCTGAATTTCTTCATGATGGGCTTTGAAGTAACACTCGATGGGAACGGATTTTGTACGAATTTCTTTGAATCTACACCTTTCAGAATCGGGGGTGCGTGGGGATCCGATTGACCCTTCAATTGTAGGTCACACCTTTTTGTCATTAGCTTCTATCTTCTTTTCGCTTGATTCAATCATCTTCATGAGGTCCTTTCATAATAGCAGGGTTGGCTGTTGACCCACTATTGCTCGATCTTTCCGGTACCTATTCGGCTCGAGGGGCCATTTCTGGTGCTGCTGAGCTTGGAGTTTTTTGGTGGCTTTGCAGTTGAGAAATCACTAGCTGTTGCACCTGTAACATTTTAAAAATGACATGAAGGCTAATCTCTCACTCATCCCGAGTTGTAGTTCTCTGAGCATCTTGTTGGTCTTCTTGGCGTATTCTCCCATTCGTGTTGGTGCTTATATCGATATGTTGGGAGTTGTGTACGCCCATAACCGTATGATTGGCTCTGGTGCATCTTCAGGGTTTCATAGTGGTACACCGGTGCCTGAAACAGCTACACCATTCTCGCAATGGTCCTTAGGGCCGTTGTTTTCATGTGCATTCACTGAGTTAGACATTTGATATGAAATTAAAGATTCTTGGACAAGAAAAAGTGTGAGGAATAACTTGCGTTTTTCATTAAACCAACACTAAAACAATCACTATTATTTTTAGGCTCACGGTGGGCCCCAAGCTGTTTACATTGAAATGGTAATTATAATTAGATTTGATTTTGTGGTTCTAAAAATACATGATTTATTTTTATGTTAGTTGTTACACAATAGATGCTAAGTATGAGCTAGAAAAGTAAGGTAAGAGTAAGAGACAGTGTTGTTATTCAAACCGAACAGCTGCGAGTCAGGGTCTCGGACCGACCTAGGCTGGGCCTCGAGGTCGAGCTAAGGCGCTTGACTGGGGGTAACCTATGAGGGACCAACAATTACAAGGGCCTTAATAATGGCTATTTATGATCAATGATGTGTAATAAATGAAGAACAATCAATGAAACATAATAAATGTAAGCAATAAATCAAAGGAAAGACAATGGAGAATATTTAAGTTAGAGAGCAGAGAATGTTCTTGTTCTTGTATTGAATGTCATGTGTCTTTAACAAATGACAAGGGTCTTCTTTATATAGGAGGGAAAATCCCAACATAGTACATATGCATTTTACAAAGTTATACAGCTGGTACAGTTATTTAATGTCATGATACGGACTTTATTATTCTTGTAGATCTTGTCAACTTTAACCACATGCCTTTTAGGAATTTCCCGCTTGTCTAAGATAGCCACCGATTTGCACTGCCCCGAGGTCGAGCATTGAGAGCCCTCGGGGTCAAACCTCAAGCTATGCTTCGAGGCTTCTGAACACGGACTGTGAAATGCCATAATGATCATAAAATCGTATTCTCCAATTTTAGCCGTATACAAAATATCTAACTGTGGTTTTCAATGAAGAAACTGATGGTCGTACGTCATCGTAGAACCGCAGTTTAATTTTCTTCTTCTTTTTTTTTTTCTGGTTTGGAGGAATACTTAAAAATTCCACCCCAGGACTGGCATAAGCATTTATACTCCAGAACTGCCAGAGCTTTTGATTTTTCTACGGGTAATTTAATTTCCATTCCTTGCAATATTGAAATTTGTACCGTCAGACGTGATTAACATTCGCGGCATTCTGCATTGCATTCTGTCCAAGTTGTATTTTCTTCTCCATGTTGTTTCATTGTTGTTTAATGGATACACCACATTTAATTCTTAGCAACCATCAATGTGTTTGAATGACAATTTTTAGAGACCGCCTATGTATTTCACCTATTCATTTAAAGGAGGATTCATTAGGCTGGTGAATACGAGATCAAATTATGTAGTTTCCTATCTCATTACAAATATTAATTTTCTTTTTTTGAAAAATTCAATTTATATATGGTATGCGGCGAAATAAAAGGATCCAAATTTTTGCTATTAGTTCATTTCAGAAGAATATCTAGACGCCTCGAGGATGCAACCTTGTGGCCGAGTTCTCTTCCTCGAGGCTCGTCAAACCCCGGCCTAAAGGGAATATCGATTGAGGCTAGAATAAGAATGGGGAATTCCAAGGCACGAGACTACGTCTGGCAAAGCCGATCTGCCCAGAACCTGCACGTAACCTCCATCAGGGTGTCATGTCTACCCGTCCCATCTCCATATATTTACAATTAATACATTTTGTACTACGTTGGGATTCCTCTTCTATATAAAGGGGATCCTCACCATTTGTAGGAGATATGTTGTTGCTCCAACTATTCTACACAAGATAAATAATAACTCCCTCTCTTTCTTTAACATACATTCTCTCGATACTATTGCTCTTATTTGTTGTTGGCACACTTGTTCTTCATTTACTGCTTATCATTGGCCATAAAAAGCCTCTAAAAGTTATATCTCAACTGTTAACCCTTTTCCGATTATCCTCGATAGTCGAACCCGAGCCCAGACATCGATCTCGAGGCCCTCATCGGTCAGTCCGAAGCCCAAATAGCTAAACGCTCCGATTTGATTATAACTCCATTTTAGCTCGCATTTTAGCTTTTAACTTCACACGTCTAGCATCAATTGATTAACAACTAGCATAAAAGAAGATCATCTATTTTTAGAGTCCCATCAACAAATTTAATTGTTATTACCATTTTCACGATAAAGTCTCATCAATCTATTGTTCTCACTTTTGTTGGTGTATCTGAAGAAGTGAGAAAGCTCTCCTTTTATAAAGAAAAAGAGTCGTGGGCTCAAAGTATTCTACAAGAGGATTAAAATCCTCCTCCACGCATTCCAAAACTCGGTCCCAAAGAATGAACAATAACCAAATATTACTATATAAGCACATGCCTATATTGATGGGATGAATCCCACAATCTCCCCCTCCAGTAGCCCTAACACGTGGACTGCTAATTTGAGTGCATGCTGACAAGTTTTTTGCATAGCTCGAGTTTGTATCTTGATACCACTTTGGTAAGCATATCCGAAGGATTCTCACTTGCATGGATCTTCTTGGTCTGCATAGATCCATCCTCTATCTTTTCTCGAATGCAGCGATATCTTACGTCATGCTTCGTTCTTGTGTGATATATGGTGTTTTTGATCAAATCTATTGTACTTTGGCTGTCACAATAGACTCTATATGCCTTCTGGTGCAATCCAAGTTCTTGAAGAAACCGTTTGAGCCATACCATCTCATTGCCAGCTTCAGTAGCGGAAATATGTTCTGCTTCAGTTGTAGAGAGTGCGACACACTTCTGCAACTTTGACTGCCATGATATATTTCCTACTAAAAATGTGAACAGGTATCGAGTAGTAGATTTATAATTATCAAGATCAACTACCATATCAGCATCCGTGTAGCCCTTCAAGATTGGATCAGATCCTCCAAAACATAAACAATCTCCTACAGTACAGCTTAGGTACGTGAATATCCAATTGACTGCTTCCGAATGTTCTTTTGTAGGATTTCAAGGAACCTACTAACAACACCAACTCCATGAGCAATAGTAGTCTTGGTGCATACCATTGTATACAACAAGCTTCCGACTATTGAAGAATAAGGAACTCTGGCCATGTTCCCTTTCTCCTCCACAGTTGTATGATACATCTTCTTGCTCAACTTCAGATGACTAGCAAGAGGTGTGCTGACTGGCTTAGCACTTTTCACGTTGAAGCATTCAGTACACGTTCAATGTGTTTCTCCTGAGATAGCCACAACTTTCTGCCTGTTCGCTCTCGAACTATCTTCATCCCTAAATTTTGTATTGATGATCCTAAGTTCTTTATATCAAATGACTTCTCAAAATCTCCCTTCAACTTTGCAATCAACTCTTTGTGTTGTTCTACAACCGACATATCATCCACATACAACAATAATATAATAAAGTTATCAGAAAATGATTGAAGTATACACATGGATTAGAATAGGCTTTATGTATGTTTGACTTTTCATGAATGAGTTAAAACTTTATGTAAGTTAGAGTTTTCATGAATGAGTTAAACTTTATATACCACTTCCTTGGTGCATGCTTCAACCCATAAAGACTCTTATCCAATTTGCACACTATGTGTTTCTTTATAGCTACTTCAAATCCTTCTGGCTGCTCCATATAAATCTCATCTTCCAAATCTCCATAAAGAAATGTAGTTTCACATCCAACTGTTCACTTCAAGATATAGACTAGCTTTTAAGCTCAAGAAAGTATGAATAGATGTCATTTTTGACAATAGGTGAGAAAATTTCATCAAAATCAATACCTTTCTTTTGTTCAAAGTCTTTAACAACAAATCGAGTTTTGTATCTTACCAGCTTGTCGTTTTCATCTTTCTTGATTTTAAAGACCCACTTGCATTTGAGTGATCTTTACCCTTTGGATGTTCAACCAGTTTGTACGTGCCATTTTTCTATAGAGATTCCATCTCTTCTTGCATGGCTTTCATCCACTAGTTCTTTTATGGATGGGATAGCACCTCCTTAAGAATTTCAAGCTCCCCCTCATCATTAGCGAGGACATACTCTGTAGAAAGGTGCCTGCATGACTCTACCCTTTGCCTTTCTGATCTCCTGAGAGGCTGAGGTAGTTCTTCTCCCTGAGTCGGATACTCCACTTGTCAAACATTATCATCAAGTTTCTTCCCCTGCTCAATAACCTCACTTGGTGGCTCCCCATATTCGACAATCTCATCAGTCGTACTTATTGCACTTGTGTGATAGTTAGAAGCAGAAGGAATGGTAACAAGGTTAGGGATTATACCATTGTTTGCCTTCGGTCATCTGCAATTCAAACTTCACTTTCTTGAAAGACTACATCTTTGCTTCTGATGACCTTCTTCTTTACAGGGTCCCATAATCAGTACCCGAACTCTTCATATCCAAATCCGATGAATATGCAAGGAACGGATTTATCCTCTATCTTTGTTCTCTGCTCTTTTGGTATATGTGTGAAAGCTCTGCAACCGAACATCTTTAGATGTGAGTAGGACACCTCCTTGTTGGTACAAACTCTCTCTAGGATGTCAAACTCCAATGGAACTGATGGTCTCCTATTGATCAGGTAACAGGCTGTCTGAACTGCTTTACACCAGAATGACTTAGGTAGTTTATCCATTTTGAGCATGATTCTCACCTTCTCAACAACTGTGCGGTTCACCCTCTAGGCTACGCCACTATGATGTGGGGTTCCAGGAACCATCTTTTCATGTCAGATCCCATGACTTGAATAGTAACTTCCCTTGAAATGTACTCATCTCCATTGTCACTTCGGAGATGCTTTATCTTATAACTCGTCTCCCTTTCCACCAGAGCATAAGACTTCGTGAAAACTTGAAACACATGATCTTTGGTATTCAAGATATAAACCCACAATTTATGTGAAGCATCATCAATAAAAGTGACAAAATATTTATTACCGGCCAATCAATTCAATTTCCATTAGACCACAAACATCAGAATATACAAAATCAAGCATATTTAATTTTCTTTTAGACGATGTCTGAAATGAGACTTTATGATGCTTACCAAATAAATAGTAGTCACAAGGGTTTACTTTTGTACCTTTGGCAAAAGAGATGAGTGATTTCCTAGCAAGAATCTGCAATCCCTTCTCGCTCATATGAAATATTCTTTTGCGCCACAAATTTGTAGAAATCTCATCTTGTGTCGCGTTCAATTCACCTCGGCATACTTTTGCATTTGTCGTGTACAACATGCCACGAGAAACTCCTTTTGCAATTACCAATGATCCCTTCATGAGTCTCCCCTTTTTATTTGAAAAATAGTTCTTGTACCCATATTGGTCCAAAGCAATTTCCGAGATCAACTTCATCCACAAGTCAGGTACATGCGTCACGTCTTTTAGAACCAATCAGCATCAAACATTTGTCTTGATATAAATATCACTAATCCCCGATATCTTTGAGTAACTTGTGTTAACCATTCTCACATTGCGGAAATCACCGGCTATATATCTGCAAAAAAGAACTCTTATCGATGTGGCATGGTAAGATGTTGTTGTGTCAACCACCCATTCTGACTCTAGACCTGCCAAGTGCGTGCATTCCTCTTCATTATTTATGAAGAGAACAACATTATCATTTTTTCGCATCGTGGTGGTTGTGTTGTCGTCATTCTTCTGGTCACTGCTTTCACCTTTGCCTTTTCTTAGATTTGGGTAATCTCTTTTGAAGTGACCTGGTTGATCATAATTGTAGAAATTTTTTGCTTTTGACTTTGATAGATTCTTAGACTCCCTACGAGTTCCAGATCTACCATAATTGCTTGAACTTCTTTGCTAACTCCTGCCTCTACCTCCTATGATGAGAGCTTGTCCTTAATTTTCAGGCTTCTTTCTTATCTTCTCACTTAGTAGAAGAGTTGATATGATGTCTTTCAACTCAATAGTAATATTATTGTACTAAATGGTTGTTGCCAAATTATCGTACGCAGATGGCAACGAGTTCAACATCAAGATGGCTTTATATTCTTCCTCGATTTTAACTTTAAGGTTGGCGAGCTTTATGATTAGTCCGTTAAACACATTTATGTGACAAAAAATTTATCTAATAGTATACTGCTATGGTATACAATATGTTGTAGGAGTATATAGCTATATTGCAATAATATACTATTATAGTATACACATTACTGCAACAGTATACTATAATAATCGAAGAACACAGTTAACTAGTAGTAGATAATATACTACACAATATACTATAATAATCGAAGAATATAGTTACCTAATAGTATACCATTACATATATAATGTACTGTAGGAGTATATAACTATAATGGAACAGTATACTATTATAGTATATAATATACAGTAATGTATATATTGTAATAATGTGCAATATACTGCAACAGTATGTTGCAATAGTATACCATATACATAATAATATAATATTTTAATTTAATAGTGTAATGTTGAATGAAAAACATAAAATATCATTTTTCATATATTGTATGCTATTTTGGTATATAATATATAATTTATTACATAATATATTATTATAATATACAATGTGATGTTATAATTTATTACATGGAAATCACATGTTGATTCTTAGAATATGATTTTGTAATTTATGGTGCTCAGCACCAGTCAGTGTGATATTGAGTGAATTAGCTCAAGTAACAACTTTAATTTAATATTAAATTTGAAAAATTAGAAAATAGTCAAAAGGTATATTATACTAGTTATTTTTTTTAAAAAAAGGGTGAATAAAAATTAGATTATGAAAAGAAAATAATATAAAAAAAAGAAGTTAAATGAAATTAGAAAAGAAAAAAAATGAAAAAATATGAAGAAAAGGAGAAAAGAAAGAAAAAAGGAAATGGAGTATTGTACGCGGTGAAATCAGAGTACTCGATTTCTCGCTATCAAAACTATTTTGGAAGAATGCCTCGAGATCCCGAGGAAGTGGAGCCATGATCTAATCCCCTCCCTCAGGGCCCTTCGGGGTCCGACTCGAAGAAAATAAAGGTCGAGGCTAGAGCGGAAGGGGAATGTTCCCAAGGCATATGGCTAGGTCCAACAGAGTCGACCTATCGAGGGCCTATGCCGAGGCGTCACGTCTAGCCATCCCATCTCCATACTTTACAATTAATGCATGTTGAACTATAGCCGGGTTCTCCTCCTATATAAAGGGAACCAGTACCATTTTGTAACGATCTGATATTGCTCCCACTATTCTCTACAAGTGCAATAATCTCTCTCTCTCTCTCTCTCTCTCTCTCTCTCTCTCTCTCTTCTTTCTAGACTGCTCGCTCTCACTGGCCCGAGGCCATTCTAATATGTATAGATTTCTCGCTTGCTCTTCATTTGTTACTTTGTATTGGCTATAGAGAGCCTTATTTAATCTTACCTTAATTGTCATCATATTCCCGAGTACCCCCGATACCTCGAGCTCGACCCGAACGTCGACCCAGAGTCCCTTTACGAACCAGTCTTCCATCCAGGAAGCAAGTTCGTTAGCTCGCCCAACTCCCCCTTTAACCTGTATCCCCTTGGTAAAACAAGCCTGGACAGTAAGCATTCTGGCTCAAGTATCGCCCCGTTTTAGCTCGCATTTCATCATTATATTTCGTATTGTTAGTATCAACTGCTCTAAACGACTAGTTAGAGAATAGATCACGTATTTTTAGAATCTCATTTACAAATTTAATTGTCGTTACCATTTTTACAGTAAAAAAATCTATTGACAGGTTTTGGAAGAGGAGAAAAAGGGAGACTAAAGCTTAAGCGGTGAAGATAAATTAGGGAGTTAAGATCCATTGCAGTAACCAATGCTCTATTACTGTCTGGTCGTATATTTATTATTCTAATATTTTTTGTTAGTATTTATTGAGAAAGAAAGTTCTACTTCTACTTTTAGGACAAAGATAATAGTTTTGGGAGAAAATAATTGAGAACCAACGGTAGAGGTAAACTTAAATATACATGTGAATTTATTTCATGAGCTTTTTAGAGTTAAAACCTTAGCTTCTGCATCGTTTTATAAAATTAACTTAAAAATTATCAAAATCCTTAAATCTTCTATACAAAGTTAACATTTACTACTCGTCCCATAAAAGTTTATCGCTTCACTAGAGTTTAAGGCTTGTTAACTTATATACCTAACATCCCTTTTATGTTTTGCCAATGTGTGATTCTGTCTAAAGTCTGAGGTGTTACATACACCATCTCTTATGATCTAAGCGAGGATGAGGTTTGCCTCACTCGCTTGTTATTTTCCCTGACTTAGCACTAGGATTTGTCCTGCCTACTCGGGATTTACCTAAACTCAGTTGAACTCTAACCCACCATGCTAACTGGAATTTGCCTATATTCAGTTGAACTCTGACCTACCATTGGCATGGTTGACAGAAGAGTGGCTTTGATACCATCTGTAATATTCTAGCTGACTAGTCATATTGTCTGCTTTAGGCCTAGTCCTTCACGGGTTTAAAATGCACCACTAGAGTTTAAGGATTGTTAACTTATATACCTAGAATCCCTCTTGTGTTTTACCAATTTGGAATTCTTTTTAAAGTCTGAGGAGTTGGAGTTTAAGTATTATAAGAGACACACAAAATATATATTTTAAGATACCTAAAATACTTTAAAAAATAATGGGAGATGGGGTGGATTTGGAGATATGACAAAATGATTTACTTTTACCATCCAATAGAATATTGGAATTTTTAATTAGGTACTTAATACAAAAAGGCATAAGTACTAGTCAAAAAAACAATTGCATATTGTTTACCTTGAAAATAGTAATTACAGTTAAATTTGGCTTTGTGATTCTAAAAATACGTGATTTATTTTTATGCTAGTTGTTAAGAGATAGATGTCAAGTGTGAGTCAGGAAAATGAGATAAGAGCTTGAGGATAGTATATTATGCAAATCGAATGGCCGTGAATCAGGGTCTTGTGCTAGCCAATGCTGGGCCTCGAGGTTGAGCTGAAGTGCGTACTGGGGATGTTCGAGGAAGAACTAATAGTTATGAGGGCCTTGATGGTGGTTCTTTATGATAAATGATGAGTAATAAATGAAGAATAATCAATAAAACACAATAAATGTGAGAAATAAAATCAAAGGAGAGACAGTAGAACATGTTTTAGTTGAAGAGCAGAGAATGTTCTTGTTCTTGTATTCAATATCATCTGTGTAAGAAATAGCAAGGGTCCCCATTATGTAAGAGGGGGAATACCAACATGGTACATGTGTAATTATTACAAAGAAAAGTAGCTGGTACAGCTATTTAATGGTCCGGTACAGACTTGTACTATTCTTGCACGCGTTGTCAGCTTTAATCATGTGCCTTGGGAATTTTCCGCTAGTCCATGATAGCCACCATTTGTGCTGACCTAATATCGAGCATGGGGAACCTCAGGGTCGAACCTCGAGCTGTGCCACGAGCTTTCTAGAGACGAGCTACAGATGTCCTAATGATCACAAAATCGCACTCTCCAATTTTAGCCATGTAGTTAGTCCCTGCGTTTCTTAGAGTGAAAATGATTAGAAATGGTCTTGAATTCTCGCCTCTTTGATACTTCCATAATGACATTAGTTACGCTATATCAATCGATTGATGCGACAAAAAAGGTGTCTAAAGGTCGCATCCATACAGTGCTTGAAAAGCCTTTGAATTGATTATATCGGTTGGCTACCTTTTGGCCTGCTCCAACATACATGATTGGCCTTTTTAAGTACTTCTTCCCTTGCCCCTTATCACCAAGCCTTCAAAAGAGTTCTTCTTACTTCTCTCTTATGTTCTTTCTCTGATTACAATCTGTTCTTTCCTCTGAAATCTTTTAGCAGGATGGCGAAAACCTCAACCTCTGTCCCTCTAGAAGATGTGCCTTCCTTTTTTTCACGCTCGTCTGAGGGCCAGGAAACAATACCCCTCATTTTGAGGAATGCATCCCAGGACCTTGCCAAACGACCTGTGATTTCATGGTCGGCAAGCCTTCTTCGAAGTCAGGATGATTTGAAGTCTTGATATATTAGTTTAGTAGCAGATGCCGAGAAGGTGAAAACTGACTGCCGCTGGGGGGACACGGTGCTGGTAGAGATTCCTTCTCGGGAAAGACATAATGACATACAAGGTTTGTTTCCTTAGTATGTATACCTATGCATTTATTCTTGGCCCGGTGGAGCCATCCTTGCCTTCAATAAACACCGTGATCGTCGACTTCTACGAATGATATCAAGTGATTCTCGGCCAAATTCATTCATCGTTTTGGCATATTATTTACATGATCAGATATTTTGCAAACATGATTAAGAAGATTCCTTCACCCTCGACCACCTGATGAGAATGTACAGTCCCTCGCTCTTCCGTGGGGACCTGATTAAGCTGATGTCGGGCCTCGAAAGCCCTTTTTGCTTGTACTGACGAGGTTAGAGATGGAGGGTGGTTGAGCCATTTATCCGAGTTAGGACTTCAGACCTAATTCTAGTGGATAAGATGTCGTTCCCTGTAAGTTGGAACACAAAATGTAATAGGATATGCTGATTAAGTATTTTCTTTTTCTTTTGGACCAATTTCCCCATAAAGTAACCTCCTCTAGTGATGCACCTGACACGATGTACCTTGGCACGGTTAGGTATCTCTTGGGCTGGGTTAGCTAGCTAGATTCGACTTGCCCATATGTTAAGCGTGTGTGGCGCGACTTATCTGGGGCTCGGTGGGACGCCAAGAACCACGGTGCGCCCTCACTTCTACTGCAATTGAATCTCTAAGAAGAATGCACCCTCATTATCTATTTTTATAGTTTGTATTGTGCAGGTCTGGGGAGGCCCCCTTGATGAGAGAAGCACCGCATGGGGAAACAGATACACCGAAACCTGACAAAGAGAATAAAAATGAAGGAAATCGTTGAAGAACCTAAGGCTGATTCGACAGTCTTAACTCTAGAACTATCGGGGAGTCACCGAGCTGAAGGAAAGGAAAAAGATGATTCCTTGGTACCACCCGAGGGAGGAGAAAACCCAATCGTCCCACATATTGCTAAGCTAGTTGATTTTAAATTGGAACTTGATAGTGTCGTTGTCCTACCTCGGGCTGAAGAGGCCTTTGAGGTCTTTCCAGGTAATGTCCCCAAGACGGTTGACGGCCAAAATATTACTCAAGCTGAGGTGCATTTGGTAGGTGGTCCGGAGGAGCCTAGTTCTGAAGCTCTCCAGAAACAAGAGATGGCCTCGATTAATCCGGTAGGGGTTATTCAAGTGAGTGATTCCCCTCCAAAATCTACTTTACCTCCGACCGAGATGCAGGATGCCCAAAATAGAGAATCTTCCGGTGTGAGGGCGCCCGTCAGAAATAAAGATGCGTTTGAAAGGCCTTTTGTTGTTCATAAGTAAAAGCTTGAGCTTGATGCCTCACTTATTTTCAGTGAGATCGATAGGTTTTGTGAGTAGGTAATGTTTTGTAAATTCTACTTGGGAGCGCAAGAAGCTCACCTCGGTAGAAGATGAGTTTAGAGCTCTTTTTACCAGGAAGGAGGAGGAACTCCGTAGCCTTCGAGATTGTTTGGACGCGGCATCTCGAGAGAGGACATATCTCACTAAGAAGGTTGTATAGTTTCTATTAATTTATGTCTACATGCTTACCCGACCTTAGTGTTTTAATGCCTTTGGCCTGATCTATGCATCTTGAGAAGAAATATGTTCCAATAAGGGAGGAGCATCGAGCCAAAGACTCTGAAATTCTTGAACTCAAATGGCACATGAGTGAGATAGCCTCAGAGAGAGATACCCTCCATAGGAAGATGGTTTTAGTCAGACATCAAGAGTTAGTTGATGCACTATCTGGGATCAGGGCTGAAGCTGAGGTGCTCGTATCCTTGCACAAATAGGATGATGTTGCCACAAATGCTCAGGCCAGGAAGGTGTCTGAGGAGGCCGAGCTGCAAGTGACCTGAGCTGTGGAACATGCCTGGTTAAAATCTCGAAGGTAGGCTCTTGAGGATATTTATGCAGGGGGAATTGATTTTATCTATTGAGACCGAGAGGGTAAAGACCCTAGAAGAGGAGGTTGCGGCCTTGCTTGCTTATGAAGGTAAGTCGAGTAGTGGCTCAGAAGATGATGGAGATGAAGGCAAAATCACCAAAGGGGAAGAGGCCTTTGAAGATCCGGGTGTCGTGCCCGGTGCTTATGAAGGCATAACCTCCGAGGGGCTATCGAATGCACAACCCCGATGGTCGATTAGGGTTTTAGTTGCTCTCTCCCTTGTAAGGGTTTTTGGCATAGGCCTTGTAAATGTACCCTTATGAACTTTCAATATATATGTAAAAAGCCTTTTGTTTTTTATCATTTCTCATTATTCCTTTGCTTTTTAGGAATAAACGGCGATGCTTGTTGACAATTGATCCGAAATTTTGGACCTCAAATTAAACCCTTAGGTTCATGCTACTGCTGAGCGATTTCTAACGATGGAAAGTTCATTGTTTGGGGCTTAGTCCCTGATTCATGTTTCGACTTGAGTTCATCGACCTTTAGGTCTAAAATTTTCCCTGAGGCTATTTGAGCTGTCCCTTAGGCTCTTAAGTATTGGGTCAGTACGACCTCTAATCGGCCTTGGGCCTCTTTTAAGCTATCCCTTAGGATTTTATGCCTTGGGTCAGTATGACCTCTAATATAAGTTGTCTCTTAGGCTCTCACATGTTGGGTCAGTACGACCTCTAACATAGGCTGGTGCTTAGGCTCTTATATTTTGGGTCGATATGACCTCTAATATAGGTCAGAGCTTAGGCTCTTATGCATTGGGTCGGTACGACCTCTAATATAGGCTTTATTTTTCCCTCGTTAAACACTTTTTGATGTTTTTGCGTTTGTCCAACTCTTTGATGTTTCGATAAGAACCTCAATTAGTGAGTCGTTATGTAGTGATAAATGATCACCTCGGGAGGTTTCACTTGATGGATGATTGTTTCGAAGCCTTTTCATTGTTTAGAAGGGTAGCTTGGTTAACCGGTTCTTTTTGAAGTATTTTCGAAGTAACTGAAGGCCTGTGATTTGATGGTGATGGTTGGGCATCCCCAGGTTGGGTTAGTTTGGCCGGAGCCTTGTAACCATAGTCATAGTGTTTGGCCATAGCCTTTTAGCCCCTGGGCGAGGTAGCCTCGGCCTCTATATCGAGGGTATGCCTTTTTAGGGGTCCTACAAGTTCGAATTTATAGCCTAGACTTTAAGAATAAGATTATGCCTTTTGTAAGGTATTATAAATTTGAACATACCTTACTTGAGGTCTTACTTATAGGTTACTTGGCACAAGTATAATTCATGCCTTTCTTGAGGTCTTACAGATTTGGAATTTCATTAAAGAGGTATTATGAGCTCTATGTTTCCTTATGGGATTCTTACGTTGTATATAATGCTTCATGAAGGTCTTACATTTTCTAGCATTTCCACATGTAGGGCTTTCAGGCTCGAGGTTGCCCGCTTGGGGTCTTATGGCCTCTAGTTTTTGATAGCTCGACTAGATGATAGTCGGCGACAATCCTCGAGACATGGAAATTTTATGTTGTGGAGTTATTCCTTGCAAACTTGATGTTGCCTCATTGAGGGCTTATGAGCTGGAGTTTCGAGTGTTTAGGAAATTTCTGGCCCTGGGGCTGTTTCTTGAGAAAATAGCAAACTTCTTTGAAGCGCAAAGTGTTTTGATGTAAAAAATATTCCTTTATTACTTGGCACAAGTATACATAGTTTTCACCATCGAGGGGTTCAACTATTCTACGTGGACATAGTATGTTTGATTGTTTTGCCCGATACGTCATCTTTCTATCGAGACCCTCTTTGGCTTATTTCTATCTCTCTGATGAGGCAATCTATCGGGGGGAATGAACCCAGTATTCGAGGGTGGTTAGAGAGAATCCTTGAATACATTGTTGAGTATTCCTTAGGTAGAATATAGATGTATCCTCATTAAAAGTCTTGCTGGTAAAATCCTTTTTGGGATAAAATCTGATCGAAGGAAAAATGTGTAATGCATACTTTAAAACCCAAGGTCATTGAGTCGGAGAATGTTTCGGTTCCTTCCATCGGTCACCTTAGCACTAATAATGTTTGAGAATTAATATGTTCCAATTTCTTGGAAGTTGTTCGCTTCCATGGTACCGAGCTTGTAGGACTATTTGCCGATTACTCCAAGGATGCGGTACGATCCTTCCCAGCGCAGGAGTAGCTTCCCTTCATTGTGTTTCAAGGGTTTAGGGTGACTTTCCTTAATCCCTTGACTCTGAAATGTTGGAGATTTTTTCTACTATTGTAGTACCTTTTGATATTTTGTTTTTGGGCGGATATTCAGACCAATGAAGCTTATCGCTTTTCATATAATACTTAGAGGGTCACAGTCATGGCCTTCTTATTTGTGCTCTCGGTGGCATGTCAAAATCTTGCTTTTGGCTCTCCGACCTCGACCGATATCAAAGGCTCAGAGCCATACACTAGAGAGAAAGGCAGAGTTGTTCGATATGCCCATAGGACCTCGGACAACATTTCCATCCATTTTCCTTTCGCATTTTCTAACTTGTTTTTCTAGTTTTGAATGATGGTCGTGTTTGTGGACTCAGCCTGACCGTTTGCACATGGGTGGTAGGGTGTTGAAAGGATCCTTCTGATTTTATGATCCTCGAAGAACTATGTTACTTTGCTTCCGATGAACTGCTTCCCGTTATCGCATGTTATCTTGGAGGGAATCCTCAATCGAAACATGATGTGGTCCCAGATGAATTTGATGAATTCTTTTTCTCATATATTCTCCAATCCTTGCACTTCTACCCCTTTTGAGAAGTAATCATCCATAAATAAAATAAATCCAGATTTATCTGGTGCCATTGGTAGGGGTCTGATGGCGTGCATCCCCTACTTCATGAATGGCCATGGTGACAAGACTAAATGTAGCTGTTGACCGGGTTGGTAGATCATTGGTGCAAATCTCTGGCATTTGTCTCATTTTCGGACGAATTCTTTGATGTCCTTATCCATGTTGTTCCAATAGTAGCCTACTTTGATCACCTTTCGGACTAATGAATCAGCACCGAAGTGATTTCTACAGTTGCCCTCATGGATTTCTCGGAGCATGTAATATGTGTCCCCCGGTCCCAGGCATACTGCTAGGGGGGCATCAAAGGTTCTTCTGTATAGAGTTCCATTTTCGTCGTGTGAGAATCAAGCTTCTTTGATTCGTAGGGCCCTCAATTCTTTTGGCTACGCGGGTAACTTCCTGCTTTCTAAATAATTGATATGTTTATTTCTCCAATCTCATGACAGGCTAGTGGAGCTTATCTCGGCATGGCCTTCTTCGATCACTGATTTGGATTGCTGAACAACAATCTCAAGAGTATGTTATCTTCCTCGACAAATGACCCCAAGTTTGTGAGGGTATCAGCCTCGCTATTCTGCTCTTGAGGTATATGGACCATAGTCCATTCTTTGAAGCAATGCAATGTGACTTGAATTATTTCTACGTATCTTTGCATCTTATCTTCTCAAACCTCGAAGTTCCCATTTACCTTATTTACCGCCAAAAGGGAATCACATTTTTCTTTGATGACTTCCGCTCCTAGTCCTTTGGAAAATTCAAGACCTACAATCATAGCCTCATACTCGGTTTCGTTGTTAGTCAACTTTGTAGTTTTTATAGATTTCCTAATCATGCCGTCCATAGGTGGCTACAGAACTATGCTGAGCCCGGACCCTTTCATAATTGAAGCACCATCAGTGAAGAAGGTCCATATCCCTAAAGATGTGCCCGTTTTCAGTAAAAGTTCTTTCTCTACCTCGGGAACAAGTGCGGGCGTAAAGTCGGCCACAAAATCTACTTGAATTTGGAACTTGATGATCATTCGGGGTTGATACTCGATATCGTACTCCCTTAGTTCGATGGCCTATTAGGCCAATCTACCTGATAATTCTGGCTTAGGCAATATTCTTCAAAGAGGATATGTTGTTAAAACACAAATGCGATGGCATTGAAAATAAGGCTTTAATTTTCGAGATACGCTCATCAATGCAATAGCTAATTTTTCTATGTGAAGATACCTAGTTTCAGCAATCTCCTAGGGTCTGACTTATATAATAAATGGAAAATTCTGTACCTTGTTCCTCTTGAATCAGCACACCACTTACCACTACCTTGGATACGGCCAGGTACAAATATAGCGTTTCATCGTCCTTTGGGGTGTGGAGTAAAGGTGGGCTTATCATATGTTGCTTTAACTCCTCTATGGCACATTGGCATTCTGGAGTCCATTTGAAGCTATTTTTCCTTTTGAGAAAGGAGTAGAAATGATGACTCATGTCTGATGACCACGATATGAATCGGCCCAAGGTTGTTATCCGCCCGGTCATCCGTTGCACAGCCTTCACATTATTTACCATCGTGATTTCTTTGATGGCTTTGACTTTGTCAGGGTTGATCTCAATCCCTCTGTTTGACACCATGAAGCCTAAGAATTTGCTCGAACCTACTCTGAATGCACGTTTCTCGGGATTGAGTTTGAAATTGTAGTTTCTGAGGATGTCAAATGTTTCCTGCAAAGAAGTCAAGTGGTCCTCTGCGCACAAGCACTTAACTAGCATATCATCAATGTAAACTTCCATGGATTTGCCAATTTGATGTTAGAATATCTTATTAACTAGGTGTTGGTACGTGGCTCCCACATTTTTTAGCCCGAAGGGCATCACATTGTAGCAATACATACCGTACTTTGTGATAAATGAAGTATTTTCCCTATCCTCGGGGTTCATCTGAATTTGATTATACCCCGAGTAGGCGTCGAGAAAGGTGAGGATCTCGTGGCTGGTCGTGGCATCAATCAAGCGGTCGATACTAGGAAACGAGAATAAATCTTTGGGGCACGCTTTATTTAAGTCTTTATAATCTATGCACATTCTTAACTTATTTCTCTTTTTGGGAACTACCACCACATTGGCCAACCATTCGGGATATTTTACTTCCCTAATAGAACCTATTTTGAGGAGTTATGTTACCTCGTCCTTGATGAACCCGTGTTTACCTCGGACTAAGGTCTCCTTTTTTGCTTTACTAGTTTGAACCTGGGGTCGACACTTTGTTGATGGGCGGTTATTTCTGGTGAGATCCCAGTCATGTCTAAATGGAACCAAGCAAAGAAATTGATGTTATTATTAAGAAATTGAATGAGTTACTTCCTAAGTTCGGAGGTGAATCCCGTTCGTAGATATACCTTCTCATCTAGGAGATGCTCAATCAAAACAACTTGCTCCAGTTCTTCAATTGTTGATTTTGTTTCCTCCGATTCTTTGGGGCCAACGAAGGCTTGGAGAGCGAGAAAGTCTTCTTCATTGTCCTCGGGGGTCTGTTTGCCCTCCGACTTTTCCGAGATGGGGGCATGGAAGTTGGTGCCTCCCTGTGAACCTCGAACATGTCCTTCAGCATATGATGTTCTCCATATACCATTTTTATATCATCTTTTTTGGAAACTTCATATCTGATGAAAAGTTGACGATACTACCCTCATATTATGTATTCATGGCCTTCTAAGCAATGCATTGTACCTTATGTCACCTTCGATGACATGAAATTTTGGTATATTGAACTGTACCGGATATATTGACCGGAAGGGTGATCTCCCCCTTTGTTGCTTCGCCGGATATGTTGAAGCTATTGAGGACTCGGTATGTAGGTACGATTTAATCGAGCAGTCTGAGCTGTTCTACTAACTCCGACCAGATTACATTGGCCGAGCTACCTGGATCCACGAGTAAAAAATTAATTTGAAAGTTATTTAAGAGAAATAAAATTACCAGCGCATCGTTATATGGATGAGACAAGGTCTCGAAATCCTCAACACTGAACACAAGGATGTTGGTACACAAGATTATTTGGAGATTATAAGGATTATGCTATTTCAAACAAGTGATGAGTAAATTCGAGACGGTGAGAGGGTAAGCAAATCAAATAAACAAATTTCATTGAAATTTGATATTTTGGAATAAAATACGATCTCAGTTATAACACCCTGTATTTATGGATTAGTGTCGGATATGGTACCACATAGCCATGATAGTATGATGTATAAGATGTATAAGGTGTGTTAGAAGTAAGTAGTATTCTAAGTTAGTTGAGATAATTATTAATTATACGAGTAATTAATTTATTATAGGGTAATGGGATATTACCAAATTAAATTAATCAAAACATTTGAATAACTATCAAAGTAAAAAAAACGTGGCAGAAAAACCTTTATTGAGAAAATGACTCCGTCAATTATTAGTACGTGGCACCCTGGTTCTTAAATCAAAAGACACCTCAACTTTTAAGCTTTAGAAACAAAAATTTCATTTCCAATACCAAACGTTAGCATTCTGATAATTGATCCTCAAAGAACTTCAACCAAATGCAACTTTTTACTAATACTTTCAATACCAAAACATTTCAATAAGAAGAGAAAAACTTAAGCAATCCTTCTTGCAACCAAACAAGTGCAACAAGACCTAGTAACGTAAAATTTTACGAATTTAAAGGTGTACAATGTAATTTATTCCAAATATATCATATAAATTTTTCGCTATGTTGATCTGTCGTTATATATTCTTCCAATAAAGAATTGATTGAGGTATGTTAAGGCTATCCCTTCGTTCTTTTTGTCATGATCTTTACGATACAAGTGAAACGTGTAAATACACAATTTCCATAAATGACTATATTCATAGAAATATTAGAGACGCTTATGTTCTTGATTTCCCATGTGTCATATTATTCTATCGTCTGTTCATGGGTCCCATAAAATACGTAAGTTGATAAATTTTATTTCATGATATTAATCAAAGGCATAATGGTCTTATGACGCTCCCAAAATTTTGTTGACGTACATCTCATGCATTGCATTCTTTTACATTGATCCATGACCATATGGCATTTTCAATATATATATATATATATATATATATGGGAAAGGATATGCCATTATATACGCACAACTGCCTGATCAGCTTGTATACGTTGATGATTTTGCCCATAATGGTCGAGATGATATGATGGGACGTCCGTAGAGGCATAATGATGTTATAAAACATGTATCTATGCACGACATGAAATTCATTCACATATGCATGACACTATAATTATTTCATGATCTACAAAATTATCCCGACTTACAGGTTGAATCACTTACTCTATATTTTTCTCATGTCTGTTGTGTACTCATTTATATTCCTTACAAACTCGATACATTATTTGTACTGACATCCCTTTTGTCTGGGGATGCTGCATTTCATGCCCTCAGTTCCTGATAGATAGGTCGAGAGTCCTCCACGTGGGCTATCAGCTCAGTAAAAGGTGTGGTACGCTCTATTTGCTCCGGAGTTACTTCTTTGGTCTGTATGATTAGTACATGTATTGATTGGTATGGCGGGACCCTATCCCAACATTTATGATATTTTGTATTCTTAGAGGCTTGTAGGTAGATGTCATGTATACGAATACTTCCATGGCCGTGTCAGCCTATATTTCGAGTATATAAATAATCATGCCGGCCTTATAGCCCGTACCTTATATGTATGAGTTTGTATTCCCTCATGCTTTACTCCGATTTATTTACCTATGCTATTATGATATGAAAGATACATTATATTGGTACTTGGTTGAATAAGTTATCTGCTTCCTGTTGCAGCCATCGGTTTGGGTCGTGACAACACTTTTGAGGTATCAGAGTTGTTCTGTCCTTGGGAGTCTATAAGTCGTGTTTTGTAGAATCTCTTTATGGGTGTGTCGTGCACCACACTTATAAGCAAGAGGCTACAAGGAATTTAGGATTGCCACTCTTTCTTCTTACTTTAGATCATGTGGTAGAGCTCACTTCTAAGAATTCAAATTCCGAACTTCTATTTTACTCGTAATAAGACGATACCTACATTCAGAAAGACGATCTATAAGAGATATAGTTGTGGAAGTGTTGAGTTAGAGTAACTCGATTTTGCATCTTGCTTATGATAAGTACATGTGAGGTCTTCAAGACATCATGTTCGTACTGAAAGGTGTAAGCCTCTTGATAAGGAGTCTTGAGGCAAGAATACCTACCAACGTTAATGGTAAAAGATAATGAGAGAATCAGGAGATAAATATAAGTTTCAGTAAGAAAAAGAAGCAAGATGAAGAAGAGTACGAGACGCCCAGTTAATGAAGGTTACTAGTGTTTATAATTGAGGCAGAGGAATATAACCTTTTCGATTTATATTCAATAGTAACAGAGGTATGTACAATTAGCCGTACACATATCAGTTATGCCCTATGGGGGCTAACAAGTGTAGTTTAAGAAAAGGATGGAGCATCAAGATCCAACTGGGGATAGAGTAACCCAAAATAGTGAATGAATTGTGTGTGTTAGTTGACATTTCCGAAGAGTATTACAAATATGCTAATAGATCTTCGTGTATGGAACCCAGATGGTGCACTAGAATATTACAATTAGATGTGAATACTAACATGATAAAAAAGATTCCGAAGATAGGAACTAAAAGCCTGGAAGGGATAAATATTACCTTAGTGTGACTCTCGTCCCTAGTAGAGTAAGGACGTTGAGCAACCCGAAAAGCCTATGGATGAAGCAAGAGAAGCAAAAAGCAAAAGCTGAAATTTTCACAAGAAAGGGATATGCAGAAATACTAGAAAAGTAATGAGAAGAGAGATAAGGAAGAATTATGAATAAGATGTGATACATGGATGACAACAGTAGATCAAAAATATGACGGTATTACTGGGTCCATAGTCAGGTGAAGGAATATACGAGAGATGATAGGCATTAAGACAACAAAAGAGTATAGGCCATAAAGTCATATCCTCATGTCAAGAAGTAATTTTGTAACTCGAACATTATTACCAATAGGAAAAGCTAGACCCCAGAATAATAGGGGTCAATATGAGTTGGTGAACAAGATAAACTAATCATGGATTAGGGATTTAATGATTTGATAATGACCAACATCGTGAGAATTTTCGACTTCATTCTAACAATAATATAATGTACAATAAAAGATGATTCATGAGAAATTTGGAGAATGGTCATTCAGGCAGACGCTTCCTGAAAGCAAGCAATGTGAGTAAAGTTAAAACCTAAGGGACTGTATGTGCCAGTTATACTAAGTGTCACCCTTCTGTGTAAAGCTTTTTGTTATCCTTGGTACAGAAGGATTACCACAAGGAAAGTATAGGCCATCGATGATGTAAAACGATGCCAAAGATGAAGAGGTAAAATATGTATAGGTAGATCGTCGTAGATCCAACTCTTAGCTCTCCCCTAAATGTGGATATGGGATGACGTTACATTACATTAGAATTAAGTGATTATGGTAATTATAGAATAGGTAAAGGAAGAATGCAATAAAATGAAAAAGGGATAAGATTGCACTTATTCAAAGATTACAAATATACTATGATACCAGAGCATTATGCAAACACAACGTTAGGGAGATGAAGTAAGAGTTCCTGCCCAAGATATTATTGATTAATAAGGAGCTAGTGTGAGAGGTAAGTTAAGACAAAGAAAATGACCCAAGAAAGATAACGCAGAATAATGATATGGGAATGGGCCAACAAGCAATTAGTAGTTAATTCAAGAGGAACCTAGCTATGGCTAGACAAGAGAATAAAGAAAAATCAACATATCATGCAAGATAAACATAGGGAGCCCCAATATGAGGAATTTATCCTCAAGTCATGACATTGTGATCCTTGAAAAATATCCACATAGGAGTTGGGGAAGCTAAAAACCTACCGTATGAGTGTTTTGGAAATAAAAGAAAGTTCCACCGTGAAGACAATCAAAATATTAGTTCGGAGTAACCCTACAAGCACACCAGCGTGGAGATAAGTAAATACAAGTAATTATAGGTGAGGAAGAACATCAAGAATTTCGCCAGGCATAAGATGTGATAAGTTCGCAACCATACAAGAATCATAGGATTCCTCCCCTCCCCCCCCCCCCCCAAAGTATCATAATGAAAGACTAATTTAGGAAATAAGGAATAAGGCTTCAACCAAAGCACAATGACCTGAAGAAGAAAGGGTTGTGTAAAAGTAGTTTAACCACAAAATTATATGCACTCCAAAAGACCGTTGCACCTACCATGGCTAATGACATGGGAGAAAACCAAAAGTAATATTCGAGGCCATATGAGTTGCACAAAACTTCGACATGCGTGAGAACTTAGATAAGCTAAATATGCACGTAAAAGGGGAAAAAAGACCAGGAAAAGCAATTGCCTACATTTGATGAAAGCAGAAATGGAACGAAAGAAATTATTCGATTAATGATTAGCTGTAGAAGACTCCGGTATAAGCTAAAAGAAGGAATTGGGTCAAAGTCATAGACAAAGGATTGCATCACTAGAAGCATATATCATGGTTTTCCATAGCGTCCATAAAAGGCTTATGTAATAACTAAATACCATAAGCCACAGATCAGATGATAGCTTGAGCCTACATAAAGGCTAATTAGAAGAAAGAGGAAACTAAAAAATTACATCAACTAAGTAAATTAGGAGTCAGCTTATTAGATCTAGAAAGTTACAAACATCATGATTGAGAACATTGTAGAATCACTTTTAACATAAAAGGTACAAGAGAAAATAGAACAGTAGCCATATTCTATAACAACTCTACGATAGATCCAGTTAGAAGAGTATCAGTATGTAGCTACCACCAGATTATGTATGCACCAGAGGTGCAAGTATTATAAGAGAGCTTCAAGTTGTGGATGTGATTAAACCTATGTGAAATGGAGGTCATGAAAGAGATAAAGATATAATGTGAGACTTTAAGATAAGTAAGGTAAAGGTGGACAACATACGAGATACCTAAATATAGAAGGTTGTGAATAGTCCTTACTTTAGACATAAGTCTAGAAGTGCAGAAATTCAATATCTAAGAACAATAGTGGCATTATCAGTACCATATCCTCCACCCTATAATCTAGGTATTGAGAAGCCTGATTAAGAGAACAAAGAAGAGTTAGAGACGATGTGACATCTCTCTTGATATTCCAGAAAGACATAAGGAAATCTATGATGCAACCAAGTTAAAAGGTTGCAAGTAATATAAATAGATATGTATAGGTCGCAGGCTATTGTTTGGTGAAGCGACAAAGTTTTAGAAAACATGAGTAAGGATAAGAAATGGTAAGTGAGAAGGTAACGGAAATGGATAAGTCCTTAGGATTTAGCCCATAAAAACAAGAAGAGCAGGCGGTTTCTCTAAGTTATATGAAGCTAACTATAGCCTAAATGAACTCAAATGAGTCTAAGACTAATAGAACTTAGAAGAGATAGAATGATGTAGAATGGGGGTGTGCTTATGATAGATAAAGAACAAGATTTGGGCCTTATATTGAGTAATGGCCTCACTAAAAAAAGGACTTCATGAATTGGACATGATTAAAATAGCCACATAAGGCAAGTCACATTAAGATGCTATGGAATACGGTTATGGAAGTATAATATGTATCACTCCTGTGGATAAGAAAAATCGCTTCAATATTCCATGATGCATCGTATACCCTAGTGGCAAATTATTACATAAGAAATTTCAAGTTATTAGTGGATGATTGCATATCAACACTAAGGTGAATCAATAATGGATGGGTAAAAGTTGCAAAGTACAAGATGAGATTGGACCATAGTCTTAAGATGAATAGTAATGAAGAACTGTTAAATTATATAATTTTATGCATATAGGATAAGCCACGAGACTAAACTAGAGTTCAGTAGCAGACCTTAGTAACGATAAATCAAAGTAAGAAGTTTTGTATAGTATATAGCCTACTTAGATGTAGTAAAGCTAATGAGGCCACAGGGATAGTTTGACATAATTATGCATACGTTCACAAAGTGAAGCCTAGAGATTGGCTAAAAGCTGAAAGAGAAGAGTCGGCCCATATACAAAGTTAGAGTCATAAAGGTTACATGATAGAATGTAGCAACAATTACGAGATTAGAAGGATTTCAACTACAAGTCGTTGTGTGGGAAAGAGGCTTAAAGGGGAGAGTGCCCTGGTCTCAGGTAGTTTCTATAAGTTATACAAAGCTCACTATAGCCTCAATGAACTCAAATGAGTCTACGACTAATAGCGTTTAGAAGAGATGGAATGATATAAAATAGGGGTGTGATTATGATAGATAAAGGACAACGTTTTGGGCCTTAGATTGAGTAATGGTCTGACGAAAAAAGGGACTTCATAAATTGGACATGATTAAAATAGCCACGTAAGGCAAATCACATTGGGATGCTATGAAATACGGTTATGGAAGTATAATATCGACTCACTCCGATGGATAAGAAACATCACCTCAAATATTCCATGATGCAACGTAAACCCTAGTGGCAAAATATTACATAAGAAATTTCAAGTTATCAATGGATGATTGCAGATAAACATTGAGGAGAATCAACAATGGATGGGTAAATGTTGCAAGGTACGAGATGAGATTGGACCATAGTCTTAAGATGAATAGTAACGAAGAACTGTTAAATTATTTAATTTTATGCATATAGGATAACCACGAGACTAACCTAGAGTTCAGTAGCAGACCTTAGTAACGATAAATCGAAATAATAATTTTTGTATAGTATAGCCTACTTAGATGTAGTAAAGCTAATGAGGCCACAGGGACAGTTTGACATAATTGTCTATATGTTCACAAAGTGAAGCCTAGAGATTGGCTAAAAGCTGAAAGAGAAGAGTCGGCCCGCATACAAAGTTATAGTCATAAAGGTTGCATGATAGAATGTAGCAACAATTACGAGATTAGAAGGATTTCGAATACAAGTCGTGGTGTGGGAAAGAGGCTTAAGGGGGAGAGTGCCCTGGCCTCAGGTGGTTTCTATAAGTTATACAAAGCTCACTATAGCCTGAATGAAGTCAAATGAGTCTACGACTAATAGCATTTAGAAGAGATGGAATGATATAAAATGGGGGTGTGATTATGATAGATAAAGGACAACGTTTGGGCCTTAGATTGAGTAATGGTCTGACGAAAAAAGGGACTTCATGAATTGGACATGATTAAAATAGCCACGTAAGGCAAGTCACATTGGGATGCTATGAAATTCGGTTGTTGAAGTATAATATCGTATCACTCTTGTGGATAAGAAAAATCACTTGAAATATTCCATGATGCAACGTAAACCCTATTGGCAAAATAGTACATAAGAAATTTCAAGTTATTAATGGATGATTGCAGATAAACATTGAGGTGAATCAACAATGGATGGGTAAAGGTTGCAAAGTACGAGATGATATTGGACCATAGTCTTAAGATGAATAGTAATGAAGAACTGTTAAATTATTATATTTTATGTATACGATAAGCAACGAGAGTAACCTAGAGTTCAGTAGCAAACCTTAGTAACGATAAATCGAAATAATAAATTTGGTATAGTATAGCCTACTTAGATGTAGTAAAGCTAATGAGGCCACAGGGATAGTTTGACATAATTATGTATATGTTCACAAAGTGAAGCCTAGAGATTGGCTAAAAGCTTAAAGAGAAGAGATGGCCCGTATACAAAGTTAGAGTCATAAAGGTTGCATGATAGAATGTAGAAACAATTACGAGATTGGAAGGATTTTGACTACAAGTCGTGGTGTGGGAAAGAGGCTTAAAGGGGAGAGTGCCCTGGCCTCAGGTAGTTTCTATAAGTTATACAAAGCTCACTGTAGCCTGAATGAACTCAAATGAGTCTACGACTAATAGCATTTAGAAGAGATGGAATGATATAAAATGGGGGTGTGATTATGATAGATAAAGGACAACGTTTGGGCCTTAGATTGAGTAATGGTCTGACGAAAAAAAGGGACTTCATGAATTAGACATGATTAAAATATCCACGTAAGGCAAGTCACACTGGGATGCTATGAAATACGGTTATGGAAGTATAATATCGTATCACACCGGTGGATATGAAAAATCACCTCAAATATTCCATGATGAAACATAAACCCTAGTGGCAAAATATTACATAAGAAATTTCAAGTTATCAATGGATGATAGCAGATAAACATTAAGGTGAATCAACAATGGATGGGTAAAAGTTGCAAAGTAGGAGATGAGATTGGACCATAGTCTTAAGATGAATAGTATTGAAGAACTGTTAAATTATTTAATTTTATGTATATAGGATAAGCAACGAGAGTAACCTAGAGTTCAGTAGCAGACCTTAGTAACGATAAATCGAAATAATAATTTTGGTGTAGTATAGCCTACTTAGATGTAGTAAAGCTAATGAGGCCACAGGGACAGTTTGACATAATTGTGTATATGTTCACAAAGTGAAGCCTAGAGATTGGCTAGAAGATGAAAGAGAAGAGTCGGCCCGCATACAAAGTTAGAGTCATAAAGGTTGCATGATAGAATGTAGCAACAATTACGAGATTAGAAGGATTTCAACTACAAGTCATGGGGTCAGAAAGAGGCTTAAAGGGGAGAGTGCCATGGCCTCAGGTGGTTTCTCTAAATTATACAAAGCTCACTATAGCTTGAATGAACTCAAATGAGTCTACGACTAATAGCATTTAGAAGAGATGGAATGATATAGAATGGGGTTGTGATTATGATAGATAAAGGACAAATTTTAAGCCTTAGATTGAGTAATGGTTTGACAAAAAAAAGGGACTTCATGAATTGGCCATGATTAAAATAACCACGTAAGAAGAGTCACATTGGGATGCTATGAAATACAGTTATGGAAGTATAATATTGTATCACTCCGGTGGATAAGAAAAATCACTTCAAATATTCCATGATGCAACGTAAACCCTACTGGCAAAATATTACATAAGAAATTTCAAGTTATCAATGAATGATTGCAGATCAACATTGAGGTGAATCAACAATGGATGGGTAAAAGTTGCAAGTACGAGATGAGATTGGACCATAGTCTTAAGATTAGTAGTAATGAAGAACTGTTAAATTATTTAATTTTATGCATATAGGATAAGCCACGAGAGTAACCTAAAGTTCAGTAGTAGACGTTAGCAACGATAAATCGAAGTATAAATTTTGGTATAGTATAGCCTACTTTTATGTAGTAAAGCTAATGAGGCCACAGGGACAGTTTGACATAATTGTGTATATGTTCACAAAGTGAAGCCTAGAGATTGGCTAAAAGCTGAAAGAGAAGAGTCGGCCCGCATACAAAGTTAGAGTCATAAAGGTTGCATGATAGAATATAGCAACAATTATGAGATTAGAAGGATTTTGACTACAAGTCGTGGTGTGGGAAAGAGGCTTAAAGGGGAGAGTGCCCTGGCCTCAGGTAGTTTCTATAAGTTATACAAAGCTCACTGTAGCCTGAATGAACTCAAATGAGTCTATGACTAATAACAATTAGAAGAGATGGAATGATATATCATGGGGGTGTGATTATGATAGATAAAGGACAACGTTTGGGCCTTAGATTGAGTAATGGTCTGACGAAAAAAAGGGACTTCATGAATTGGACATGATTAAAATAGCCACGTAAGAAGAGTCACATTGGGATGCTATGAAATACGGTTATGGACGTATAATATCGTATCACTCCGGTGGATTAGAAAAATCACTTCAAATATTCCATGATGCAACGTAAACCCTAGTGGCAAAATATTACATAAGAAATATATCAATGGATGATTGCAGATCAACATTGAGGTGAATCAACAATGGATGGGTAAAAGTTGCAAAGTACGAGATGAGATTGGACCATAGTCTTAAGATTAATAGTAATGAAGAACTGTTAAATTATTTAATTTTATGCATATAGGATAAGTCATGAGAGTAACCTGGAGTTCAGAAGCAGACCTTAGTAATGATAAATCAAAATAAGAATTTGGTATAGTATGACCTACTTGTAGTAAAGCTAATGATGCAAGAGGGATAGTTTGACATAATTGTGTATACGTTCACAAAGTGAAGCCTAGAGATTGGCCAAAAACTGGAAGAGAAGAGTCAAGCGCACATACACAATTAGAGTCATAAAGGCTGCATGATAGAAAGTAGTAACAGTTATAAGATTAGAAGGATTCCGACTATAACTCATGATGTAAGAAAGTGTCTTAAAGGAGGGAATGCTCTGGCCTTTGGGGTTCATGCACAAAGAAGTCTCCTAGATGGCAAGACGAGTACTAAAGTGTTAGCAAGACCTATGGGTTACGAGAATGATAAGAGCATCAGTCAACATTCGTCTCACGACCCAAACTGATGGGCCGTGACGGGCACCCGATACCTTAATCAACCGAGTACCACCATAATGTATCTTTCATATAATTCTATTATAGTAAAATTAACCAGAGTAAAGCATGAGGGAATACAAACTCATACATATGATGTACGGGCCTATATGGCCGGCATGATTGTTTATATACTCGAACCGTAGGTCGACAAAGCCATGCAAGTATCTGTATACAAGACATATGCCTACAAGCCTCTAAGAATACATAATTTCATAATGTTCGGGATAGGGTCACTCCATACCAATCAATACATATACTAATCAAACTGACCAAAGAAGCAACTCTGGAGCAAATAGAGCGCATCAACACCTTCCGCTGAGCTGATAACCTACATGGAGGACTCTCAACCTGTCTATTAGGACCTGGGGGCATGAAATGTAGCATCCTCAGGCAAAATAGAAATCCATACAAATAATGTACTGAGTATGTAAGGAACATAAATAGGTACATAACATATATTGGAGAAATATAGAGTAAATGATTCAACATGTAAGTCAGGATAATTCTCTAAATCATGAAATAATTATTGTGTCATGAATATGCGTATGAATTCATAAGTCCATGTATTATAACATCAACAGGCCTCTACGGGAATCCCATCATATCATGTCGGCCACTGTAGAAAAAATCATCAATGTATACCAGTTGATCAGGTGGTGGCGCGTATATAACGCCATAACATTTCTCATATTATATATATATATATATATATATATATATATATATATATATATAACTTCATATGGTCACAGATCAATATTAATGAATGCAGTGCATGCGAAGTGCGTAAAAAAAATCTTTCGGAGTGTCATAAGACCATTATGCCTTTGATTAATATCATTAAATAAATTTCATCAACTGTATTTTCTAAGATCCAGGAACAAATGATAGAATTATATGACACATGGGGAATCAAGAACATAAGCTTCTCTAATATTTCTATGAATAGAGTCATTTATGAAAATACTGCATTTGCACATTTCCTTTGTATCGTAAAGATTATGACAAAAAGAAAGAAGGGATAGCCTTAATATATCTGAATCGATTCTATATTGGGAGAACACGTAACGGCAGATCGACATAGCAGAAAAACCGTATGTTATTCTTGAAATAGATTGCACTTTACTTCTTTAAAATCGCAAAATTTTCCGTTGCTAGATCTTATTGGAATCATTTGGTTGCAAGAAGGCTTGCTAACATTTTTCTCTTCTGATTGCAATGTTTTGGTATTGAAAGTACTAGGAAAGAGTTGCATTTGGTTGAAGTGTCTTTGAGGTTCAATTATCAGAATGCTAACGTATGGTATTGGAAATGAAATATTTGTTTTAAAAGCTTTAAAGTTGAGGTGTCTTTTGGTTAAAAAATTAGGATGCCCCTACTAATATTGAATAAGATTCATTTTCTCAATGAGGATTTTGCTGCCACATTTTTTTTATTTTGATACTTATCCAAAGATTTTGATTAATTTAATTGGGTAATATTTCGTTGTCCAGTAATTAATCAATTACCCGCATAATAAAAAATTATCTCAATTTACTTAAAATACTTCTTACTTTTAACACATATTATACACCATACTATTATGGCCATGTGGTACCTTATATGACACTAGTCCATAAATACCAGGTATTATATCTAGGATGGTATTTTATCCCAAAATATCAAATTTCGACGAAATTCGTTTCTTTCTATTTACTTACCCTCTCACCTTTAATAATTTTCTCATCACATGTTTGAAATATCATAATCCTTATAATCTAAAAATAATCTTTTTCCTTGGAGTAATGTTTATTACCTTATGATAAAATTAACGTACAATACAATAACGTGCTACATCGTTGCAATTAAATACTGCGGGATGCAATATCGACGTAATATTACGAGACGTAACAGATATCTTCAGGTATGCGGCCCCGAATTTGCCCTTCTATTGCAGCGAAAACTTTTTTCCACTTGATCACTGGTCCTTGAGGAACATTGGTCCCTCCAATGATCATATGAACGATGTGCTGAGGGTTTCCCGTTTCGTTCCTCCTGTATGTCTCTCTTTCCTTCCGGTATTCTTGTTGTTTTCTTGTCGTATACTCCTGTTAGTATGGTAGCTTCTATCGACGTGTTGGGCCTTATATAGTCCCACACCCACGGGGATTGTCTCTGGTGCATCCTTAGGATTTTGCAGTACTACATCGGCACCTCGAGCAGCTACACTATTCCCTCCATCATCCTCGGGACTGTTGTTTTCATATGCATTTACTGAGTTAGACATTTTGACCTTAAATCAAAGATTCTTGGGCAATATAAAAGTTAATAATAACTTGTGTTTTCAATAGATGTTAAGTGTGAGTCAGGAAAATGAGATAAGAGCTTGAGGACAGTATGTTATGCAAACCAAATGGCCGTGAATCGGGGTCTTGGGCTGGCCAAAGCTAGGCCTCAAGGTCGAGCTGAAGTGCCTGACTAGGGATGATCGATAAAGAACTAATAGATCTGAGGGCCTTGATGGTGGCTCTTTATAATCAATGATGAGTAACAAATGAATAACAATTAATAAAACACAATAAGTATGAGCAATAAAATCAAAGGAGCGACAGTAGAATATGTTTAAGTTGAAGAGCAGAGAATATTTTTGTTCTTGTATTCAATATCATCTGTGTAAGAAATAGCAAGGGTCCCCTTTAAAACAAAAAGGAATTCCAACATGGTACATGTAAAACTATTACAGAGAAAAGTAGTTGGTGCAGCTACTTAATGATCAGGTACAGACTTATACTATTCTTGCAGGCATTGTCAGCTTTGATCGTGTGCCTTTTGAATTTCCCGCTTGCCATGATAGCCACCGAGTTGCGCTTCCCCGAGATTCATTATGGGGAACCCTCCGGGTCAAACCTAGAGTTGTGCCTCGAGCCTTTTAGAGAAGGTCTACATAATGTCATAATTATCACAAAATTGGACTCTCTAATTTTAGCCGTGTACACGTATTGTTAGACCAAAAAGTATATAACCCTTTTTGTCGAAGTCTAATTAACAAAAGTGTAGAAGCTACATCTTAGCTAAACATAATAAACTTAGATCCAGATATACAAAGTACAAAAATCCAAGAAGGACAAGACTGGGGCATATTTCTCAATGTAATAATCGTACATCAAACATGAATAATAAGCTTACATCTAAGACAGATTTGCATCATAATCAAGGAGGCAAGGAAGGGGAAAAGAGGGAGTTGTTGACGACGAAGAAGATTTCTCTCGTTGATTCTTATAATGGTAGCTATCAGGAAACCCCCCCCCCCTTCTTTCTCTAAGATTAGCTCCCTATATATATATATCAACAAATTTACCTTTTACCCAATGGTCTTTTACCAACGTACTTTCTGTAATGTAAGAATTCCGACGATTTGACCCCAGCGATGCCCGAGGTTCTCTGTGCTATCTCACCCTGTGGGAACGATTACGTTTTGGTAGACCCCTTATCATTCCTCTCAAGGACAACCACCCTATAGTAAGGTTTTAACCCATACATTTAGTCCCTCCATTCGTCGGGGATGCCTCTTGGCGGGCACTACAGACGGAAATTGTTGATTTAAAAGTTAGGAGAAACGTGATCGTTATGCGTTGAACAAGACCCTTAAGTCAAGGAGGTGATGTGACGATTCAATGGTACCATCAGACCTTTATGATAGTTCGGAGTTAAACTGTTGCATCAATTTGAGACATCATGAGTACACATTGTGCATCATTATAGCATACGTTTCTGAGGCACCGTATTGCTCCTCGTGCCTTTAAGTTTTTGATCAATGGTTCTTGGGTTTCCTGCTCAGAACATTTATGTTTCTATAAACAGGGGAAACCACTATTCGATTGTACGCTTATCGATTCATCTAAGGAGTTTTGCAAACCTCCACCTTTTTTAATATTTCATACTTCTAATCTCATACTTCTGCTCTTGTTAGAATTTGATGCTACCATCCTGTATTTCCTTCATCATACTTGTTTATTTCAATCAATTCAGATAGATGGCTGGTACTTCCTCCCAGACTGACAGATTCGTCGAACCTCCGCTGTCGAAAAATGATGCACCTCCTCTTGGAGAGGAGGTGGAGGCGACAGAAGATGAGTAATTTCTAACAACGGGTGAGATACAGACCCATCGAGGGACATTATGGATTAACTTCAACAGCCCTACCGGTGAAGAACCAGATCCTGCACCCTCTACCATGGATGAAGCGGCGATTACAGTACTCAATGCCAAGTAGGGAATTCCAAACCATATTTAAATGCTACCAGTGATGGGGGGGATATTGTACATTTGCACCGCCTAAGGTATTTCACATTCTACGCGTACCCTTTTGTTATCTCGGGTATATGCTTCCTCCACCCTCTTTCTCATGCTGCTCAAGTATGCGGAGCTCGTTAGTTGAAGGGTCACTTTTGGGAACATGCTTAATAAATCCCCCTCAACTTATTCGAGGCATGATGATCCAAATGCTCTATCGAGGAACAAAGAGATTGGTGGTGAAGGTGGACGATAAGGCTAATCGCTGCTTTTGGGAAAGATATTTTTATGTGTGAACTGAGCACCTTGTGGCAGACTCGACAAGGTTCCCTGAAACGTGGACCTTTGCATGTACGTTTTCCTTTTCTTATTTTGTGATTCCTCTCGAGGTGGTGGATGACCGTTCATCTTTAGGTAGCACTGCTAATTTGTTTCGCTTTTGCAGTCGAGAGACTGCCGCCCCGGCCACCTGACAAAATCTGTGAGTGGGTAAACACCATTCTTCCCCATAGAGTGGGGGTCCGTGAGTGGGCTCCCATGTACAAGAGGTACAGGTGTAAGCCTCTAACTAGTGAATCGGCTCGTTGCAATTTATTTGTTCTTTGCCTTATAGTTTGGCCTTGTCGTTATATGGTCATTATTCTTTGTTGACAGGGAGAGTGCAAAGCACGAGGAATTCTCTTCTCATGTTTTGCCTACTGGAACCTCCTACCTGGCCCGCACTGAGGTCTACTACCCGGCCTACATCAAGAACTACTCAATCTATTCCTATGGTCGGTGTCGTGTGTGTGGAACTTACTCCTCAACTTAAGACTCCGGCTTCGATCGTCTACTCAACCGGCAAATCTTCCCGTGCTGATAGCGGAAAAGGCTCGTGGAAGAGATGACGAGTGGAGTTAGAAGTAGCTCCCCTAGCTGAAGCATCTTCGGGGGGTGACCCTCTCTTGGCAGTGTCTGAAATTGGCAATGGTGCTAACCCGGTCATAGGGAAAAATCTGGTGGCAGAGGCTTAAGCCATTGTGAGCATCAATAGGCTACCGTGACGGAAAAACAAAATCCTGAGGCTGATGTTTCCATCTTGGGTAGCCCTTTGTCAACCGAACTGAATGTCGCTTCTTCTTCGGCCATAATGAGGGGCAAAGGTATCGTGATTGATCATTGTGAGCCTGCCTCCGACCTTGATCCTAATGATTTTACGATGTTCGAGAATGGATTTACCCGTACTTTAGTAAGAGCGGGAGGACATTCCCAGATTCTTAAGATTCCATCAGATCTCAATCTTCTACGAGACATGGTGGATTTGGTGTCGTGGTTTGGCCTTCTATGCTCGAATGGAAAGTGTGAGGCTCTTCAGGATGTTAGTGACGTCGAATTATTACATGAAATGACCGTGATGAGGCTGAGGGTAAGTTTCTTCTCTTTGTTTTTTATCCCCCCCCCTCTTTTCTTTGTGCGGCTTTGGCCTTTACCGACTTTTTTCTTTGCTTTTAGTCTTACATGTTGGAGATCGATAGTGCTTGCAGGATCGAGACTCAGGCCATGATTTTTCTAATGATGTTGGAAAAGTATTGACGCTATCGCAAAAAATGCTGTAAGATGCATGAGAGGCTCAGGGCGAACACTGGAAATCAATATCTCTGGGAGGAGCTGGAGAAAAAGGATCAGGAGCTGATGCAGTCCATTCACGGGCGTAGTGAGCTCGAGGAGCTACTTCATACAAAAGATGAAATCTTGAGTTGGGAAAGGGGGTCACTGCAAAGTGTGAGCACCTTCAGGCTAAGGTACTGTCATTGTAAGCGGAACTCAATCACAATGCTGCTAGAGTTGAATCTTTGAGTTTAGAATGGATACGGAAGTTAATCGAGCTGGAGAGAAAAATTGTTGAGTGAGAATGTTGAGAACGCTTGGGTGTCGGGTTTAGCAAAAGTGGAAGCGTTGGAGGACACTATCCGCGTCCTTCAGTCTGAGAAGGAGTCCGAGAGAGAAACAACCACACTAAAGGAGCGAGGCTCAAATAGCATATCGATGAAATTGATCGGGAGGCTTCGAGCCTAGGGGATCGGATTGTGGATCATAAGGCTGAGAAGGCACAGTTATTGGCTCAAGTTGAATCTACCTTTTCTGCCATTCCTCGTCTCTTACATGAGATTTGGGTCCATGTCGAGGCCCAACGAAACATATAAAAGGATTTGTGGGAGGCGGGCAATATTTTTGAGGTTGCTTATGAAAGGCATGGTGAAGGAACGAGAGGCTTATGTCAACTGTGGCTATGTCCCTGCAACATCAGAGGGCGACGAGAATGCTGATGGTGAGAAGGAGTTTCTTAAGGACAATGGTGGGGAGGAGTTTCTTAAGTTTAGACTTGCTATCTTAGGCGAAATCATTTTTTTCATATGTACTCGAACGAGGTTGAGTCTAGAATCATCATCTCGCGAGGCCCATTTCTAATTTTATTTGTACGGGCTCAAATTTGAAGTCGCTACTTTGGGTGAATTCGATTTCTAACCTGAGCTATTTTGACCTTTTTTCCTTTGATTTGGCTTTGGCCGAGGGGTGTTATTTTTCACTAAGGTCGAAATGTTAACCTGTTGTAATTTGAGCGAGGTCGAATTCTTTTGGCGATGGACGTTGGCCGTAGGGGATGGACGTTAGGGTGTTATTTCGTACTAAGGTCAAAAAGTTAACTCGTTGTCTCGGCCTTGTTTTTACTAGAAAATATTGGGTGTTCCCAGAGTGAGTTCCCGTTTTGCTTAAATTTGCTTGCATTGGGTAATATCAATGTATTTCCTTTTGTGATCTTCCTGGGTGAGTCCCATTTCTCTTTTATGTGCTTTCTAGGTAAGTCCCAGTTCACTTTTGTGTGCTTCCTGGGTGAGTCCCAATTCTCTTTTGTGTGATATCTAGATGAGTCCCAATTTTCTTTTATGTGCTTCCTGGGTGAGTCACAGTTTGCTTAATTTTGCTACCGTTGGAGAATACCTTGTGTGGGGTGCACAAATTGGTTCTTTGTTTCATTTGATGGAGAACGATATATATGTTCATTTCATGCATATATTGGAGAAGTTTTCATGTCTCTAGTGTCTTCATTGATGGGCCTGGTGAAGCAGTCAGCAGACGGGGCGATGAATCATACTCGAACTTCGAGACGTTTCTCTCATTGCCTCGCCAGAAGTCTCCCCGAGAAGACCCAATTGGGACAAAACCCGGATAAGGGAAAAAAGGGTACCACTTTATAGGTGTCTTTTTTCGGAAGTTGAAGTATTTGAGGCGTGCGATATTCTAATTGTTTTGTGGTAACTTTCCTTTCATTGTTTCTAGTAGAATGCTCCTTTGCTTGCTTGCCCATGTGAATGCTTGTATTCCTGTTTGAACCAAGATGAGTGAAGAGAAACCAAAATGAAATTTTTTGTTCCCTCGACCCATCGAGTCAGTGAAAGAAGAAGTGACGTTGTAGTGTTACTCGCTCCGCCTGGTGCTCGAATGGTGGTTTTAGATTTGTCTTCCATGTTCGCATTAATAGCATCTAGGCTTCACATAGGTTGGGTATACCTCACTCGTTGTAGTGTTGAACTCGAGTCCAGGCCCAATCTCGTCTGATTTATACCAGTCAACAAGGAAAATATGTCATACTTTGCTCATAGATCACATCTAATGTGTGGGGGAATGAGAAAATAGGGTAGGATTTGATCATTCTTTCAGAAGAACGCGCAGCAAGCTCTCGTCCCCTCCCAAGCGGTGGGAATGTGGGTCAATGTATAAGGTAAATATGCTTAATGGGGATGTGGTCATACCAAATGACCTTGATTCTATTTTGAGCGTGCATCCGTCGTGCCTAACCTGTCATTATAGGCGAGACGTGTATTTTAAATAGACATTGTTTGTTTCTACTTTATGTAGCAACCTAACCAGGATCTTTACGACTATCTCGAAGGCTCACTTGCCACTCATTCGAGCAGGTAGTGACATTTCTCCGGTTCTGGATCTAAAGAAAACTAAGAAAATTTGGCCAAGAAATCCCCACAGACGGCGCCAAATTGTTAGACCAAAAAGTATAAAAACCCCTTTTTGTTGAAGTCTAATTAACATAAGTGTAGAAGGTAAATCTTAACTAAATATAATTAATCTTAGATCCAGACATACATAGTACAAAAATCAAAGAAGAACAAGACTGGGTAATATTTCTTATGTAATAATCGTACATCAAACATGAATGATAAGCTTACATCTATGAAAGATTTGCATCATAATCATGGAGGCAAGGAAGGGGAAAAGAGGAGGAGTCGTTGACGACGAAGAAATTCCTCTCGTTTATTCTTATAATGGTAGCTATCAGGAAAATTTTCCTCTCTCTGGATTTAGCCATATATATATATATCAACAACTTTCTCTTTTACCCAATGATCTTTGACCAACGTACTTTCTTACAATTGTATCCTATATTGTCCGCTCGAACATTATGTTTATTTTGTGATGTAAGCTTTCCGACGATTTGACCCCGGCGATGGCCGAGATGCTCTTCGCTATCTCACCCCGTGGGCACAACTTGGTCGACCCCTTATCGTTCTTCTTAAGGACAACTACCCTATAATCAAATTTTGACTCATACACGTATAAGAGAAACAAAACAAGAGCAAAGTCTGAGTTACCTTTCCAAGAGATAAATATGTCGTAGACATGTAAGATTTACTGAAATAAATAAATAATAAATTTTATAAAATTGGGTGCAGTTGTTCTTTAATTTACAGGTGGTTAAGTGGTCGTCTTTTGGTTGAGTTCTTAATTTAATTTTTGAAAGAAAAAAAATTACTATGTTAGTACCTCATATGAGGGTGTCCATGAATGCTGTAAGGTTCTATAATTCTTTTGATGTTTCTTGAATTTTGATTATCTCAGGTTTTTCTTAATTAAACTCTAAAGTTAAAACCCCTAGGTGCTAAGCTTTTTAAATTGGTCGTGGTTATTATATTTCTTTTTGTGTGAAAAACTAATTTTGAACTGACTTTAGCAAAGAAGAGTTACTACTACTCCATTTGTTATAGTAAAGTATTTTTATGGTTAATGCTTGTAAAATGAATCTTTACACGCGTGAAGCACGTACATATTGTCTAGTTCATGCATAACATCCTTCCATTTCAGAAATTACAAAAGTTTTCTATACATTATGAGATGCACAAAATTTTGAACTTTCCTAGCTCTCCTCAATGTAGTTCTAACCGTGAACTTCATAACTAGTAGTTTTAATTTTTTTGGTCGAATCACAATGAGTAGTTAGAGATATAGGGTTATTCTCACATGCGAAACATGAAAAATATGGTTGGACACAAAGAAATACATAGTCTGTTTGGAAAACCACGAGACACCAAATAATTGGAATTAGTGTAATTACTAAGATAGTTTACACAGCCTAGTAATTATACAATTGTATAATTACAATAATATGTTTATTTGTTATAACATAATTACAGTATAATTATAAGTTTACTGTTGGTTGCACAAGTATAATTATACAGTTAGATTAAATTTCAAATAAATAATTATCAAAATTTAAAAGTTAATATAGTAAATATATGCCTATAAATTTATATATATATATATATATATATATATATATATATATATATAGTCGTGAACATATTAATTATCAATCATATATTTATAACTAATATTGTAAAAATAATTTATATATATTTCAAATTAATAATATTTTGTTTAGATACTTACAAAAACTAAAAACATACGTTTTGTAACAACATCATAAAATTCATGTTTGATAAATTATATTGATATTTATAAATATAATTTCATAACATTATTCAAATGTTTGATAAAAGTAATCTATTAATTCTAACTAAAAAAATGAAAAACATGCAATGTTAGCCAATACTACTAAAACATGTAATTCGGAACCATGAATATAACATAATTTCAAACTCCAAAAAAATTAGCATAAGTCAAATTCCAACATAATAATAGTAAGTTTCATTACAACTTAATAACAAAAATAACATACCCCCCTAACTTATTAAGATTAGGAAACATAATAAGTTTATAACGACATTCAACAATGAAATTTCACTTTAATTCTATCACTCATTATGTGCCAAGTTTGTTAAGGACTCATTATTTCTAATATTAGGAGTTGTAGTTTCAAAAAATAAAATAAATAAATAAATAAATAATAAAATATAGGCAATTTTATAAAATAACAAGAAGTAAAGGTAGAGAAATAAAAAAATATTTTAAAATTTCAAATGAAATTAATATGTAAAAATAAAATTTAAAAAGTAAAATAATAGAAATAAAAAGTTATAAAGAAAATAATTTTATTTGAAAAAAGGAAAAAAACAAAAAATGTAACCTTGTAATTACACAGTGTAATTACATTACCTCCTCCTTGAGACTTGGAGAGTGTAATTACACCCCTCCAATTACACATAATTACATGCTGACCAAGTAATTACTTGGTCAAACAAACATGCCAAACTATATAATTACATTCAATTTTATATTGACCAAGTAATTAAAACTAACATACCAAATTATGTAATTACATCTTATTACGTCCAAATTCAATTCCTAAGTAACTTTTCAAACAGGCTCAACAATTATTAATGAAACATTTCTTAGTTAAATTTTCATATACGAAATATGACGTATTATAGACAAAAACACTAACAAGAAAAGACATTACCTTTTGCTTTAAACAAAAGGTAATATGGAGTTAATATAGAGGTTCACTATATTTTGTCTTGTAATGCTCTCTGGTGATTGAGACGGTGTGACAAGAAACTATACAGGTTGGCCAACGTTAGAGAGAAAAAGACTTGAAATCTGGATCAAGTGAAGTGCATCAAAGATAAAGAAGGCAAGATATTAATGGAAGGGGTGTGTATTAAGCTTAGTTGACAAATATACTTCCATAAACTCTTGAACAAGGATGAAGATCGGAACATCGTGCTTGGGGAATTGGAGAAGTCTAAGAGCCAGCATGATTTTGAATTTTGTAGGCATATTAAGATTGAGGAGGTGATGCGAAATATGAGTAAGGGTAAGGTGACTGGGCCAAACGAGATCCGGTAAAATTTTGAAAGAACGGGGGTTGAGTAGGCTTGGAGTGGCTTACTAGACTGTTTAATATCATTTTTAGAAAGAAGAAGATGCCCGAAAAATGGAGGTGAAGTTTGATGCTTTCATTATACAAGAACAGAGGTGATGTCCAGAATCGTAACAACTATTATAGAAGTTTGAGAGAGGATGGTGGAAAGGAGGATAAGTAGGATTATGCCTATTTCGAATAACCAGTGCAATCTACTACAGAAGTCATTCATCTTGTGAGGATATTGATGGAGTAGTATACGGAGAGGAAGAAGGACTGGCATATGGTGCCCATTGACCTAGAAAAAGCCAGGATGAAGTCCCAAGGAAGGTTCTATATATGGAGATGTTTGAAGGTTAGTAGTATTACGATAGCGTACATTAGGAATGATTAAGGACATGTACGATAGAGCTAAGACTCAAGTGAGGACTAAGGAAGGAGACTCAGATTATTTTTCAGTGGTAATAGATTTGCATCAGGGTCTTAGCTCATTTTTATTTTCCCTAGCGAGGGATATGTTGATGAAATATATCCAAGGTGAGGTGTCATGGTGTATCTTATTTGCAGATGTCATAGTACTTATTAACGAGATGCGCTACTGGATAAACGCTAGGCTGGAAGTGTGGAGAGAGTCCTTGAATCTAAAGGTTTCATGTTGAGTAGGACGAATACAGAACACTTGAAATGCAAGTTCACTGTTAGGACGCATGAAGTAGAAATGAACGTGAAGCTTGATACATAAGTTATCCCCTAGAGAGATAGTTTCAATATGTTGGGTCTGTAATACAAGGCAACGAGTAGATTGACGAGGATGTTACACATCGTATTGAGCAGGGTGGACGAAATGGAGTCTCGCATCTAGTGTTTTATGTAATAAAAATGTTCCACGAAGACTTAAGGGAAAGTTCTACAAAGTGGTAGTTAGACCGATTATGTTGTATAGAACCGAGTGTTGGCAAGTTGAGAAATCTCATATCCAGAAAATGAAAATAGCAAAAATAAGGATGTTGTGATGGATATGTAGGTATAACAGAAAAGAAAAATTAGGAATGAAGTTATTAGGTACAAGGTGAGCGCGACTCCTATGGAAGACAAGTTGTGGGAATCAAAACTAAGATGGCTCGGCCATGTGAAAAGGAGAGACGTTGATATCAGGTTAGGAGGTTTCAGAGGTTGACCATGGTGGATTTGGGGGGGGGGGGGGGATTAGAGGTAGGCCAAAAAGTACTCGGGAGAGGTGATTAGACAGGACATGGTATTGATTCAACTTATCGAGGACATGACTTTTGATGGAAAAGTATGGTAGTTGAGAATTAGGGTTGTGGGTTGACAAGTAGTGGAGAGTTTCTCCTAGTCTTACTAGTAGTATTACTACTGGTCTTGGATTTTTTGTATTCCTAATCCTTGCTATTACATGGTATGTTATTCTTACCAGTAGCATTAGTATTATTCTTGTATTTTCTTATTCCTAGATCTTTGTTATTACACGTGCTATTTTATTCTATTGTCCTATTAGCTTCTTGTTGCTATTGTTTATTGCTTCCTTTTTATTGTTCCTGAGCCAAAGGTCTATCGAAAACCTCTTTATCATCATAAGGTAGGAGTAAGGCCTGTGCACACATTATCTTTCCCTCGCACCACTTGTGAGATTATACCAGATTTGTTATTGTTGCTGTTCAGTAATCTATCCATATCCTAGTGAAACTTTTTCCATTACTCAACTAAGATTTCTTATATCTAGTAAATTACAACTGTGATTTTTCTCGTTTTTCATTTGATAATGACTAGAACATAGGGCTAAAAAGGGGTATCTCGTGATTCACAAATTGGGAGAGGAGTTAATACCCCAACATCATTTGGAGAGGCTCCGTTCCTCCATTCATTTTGGAAGGCCATATACAGGCTAATTAAAAGCAACAAATCACCTTTTTACCCTAAAAGTACCATCAAGTGTGTTCACACATCAAATTTGAGCAAATGCAGCACGTATATAGAGAAATTAGCACTAAACGGTCAAGAGAAACAATGGCTTGAACGCTTAATTGCATCGAGATACACTCACCAATCCACTTCACTTACAAGGGAGTACCCTACAAGAACATGCATCTCCACCAAAATACAGCTTAATCAAATCTCAGAGTTGCATTGATGAATGAGCAAGTTACAATGATTCCTATAGAAGAGAAGAACCCAGTCACAGAGTCCAACACCATATCGGAGAGGTTGCTGACTGCATCTAGAATCTGCAACTTGGTACTCAGAAAAGGCTTGGAGAAAATGAATTATGATGGGGCACCAAGATATGATGCAAGTCGTAAGATGTCACAGAATACTCCACCGGCTGTCACTTCAGCACCAGCACCAGGACCACGCACTATTAGAGGTTGTGTCGCATATCTTTCAGTGGTGAATGCAATTATGTTATCTGATCCAGAGAGTTGCGCAAATGGGTGCTCCTTACTGTATCTTTGCAGCTCAACAGTCCCTTTTCCGTTTACAACATCCACAACTCCAACATATCTCAAAACCTTCATACATGAATTTTGTCATATAAAAATAGCACCAATACAAAGGAAAAAAACATATAATGCATGCTTGTGACCTACTCCAACAGTCTTCTGACAAGAAAATATTTGTTATGCATATGCTGCTGCTGAACTAGATTGACTCACACAAAGATGATGCTTGTGGCCTAATCAAATGTTCCATATAAATAAACAATTTATAAAATACAAACTTCTTTCACTCAGTTTCTGCCCCAAAGATTGAATCAAAGAAGTTCTCAATGATGAAGAACAGCTCTATATGCTATGAAAAATCTGTTACTTCTGTGATTGAAGTGCTAAATGACTCATCAATTTCCCTACTTTTTTAATGAGATTTCATGCTTCTCTTTCCTAGTGTCGCATGTCTCATATGAAGTTGCTTCCTCCTCTACCCTAAATTGACCATCCATGTTTAACATGTAGAGATATTAAAATGTCCTCAGAAAAAAGTGCATATGTTAACGTCAGAACATGATTGTCACCTTTCAGCATTTTCAAGGTATTCAAAAAAAAGTTTGGATGCAAGGTGTTAAACAAGTCCCATGTAATGCCTTTTGATGTTATGTAATGTGTCGTGTGGGAAAGCTTCCCGCTTTAGGAATATGAAAACAATTTTGCAATTGAAAAGGCAATCATCAGTATCTGATGGAAGGAGTAATAGAGTAGGTTCTTTCAGACAAGATGAACATCACAGCAGTAAGTATCCGTAACAGTTGAGCTCATTTCGATAGATTTAAGTCCAGAGTACTCACTTCCCCGGCATCTTCAGCCTCTTGCCTCTGCTTAGCCAATTGTTGATCAAATTGTGGCAACTGCTGCATAAACTCCTCAGCAGATTCACAATCCTGAAAAAGACCACTAAAAATTACTTCATGGAGAAAAACAGCTATCTAACTAAAGTCGAACATAACTTATTAAAAGAACTAATGCTGCACATAATTAAACTAAGCACTCACCCGTAATGGTTCAGGCACAAGGCTCTGAACAGGGATATCTGAAAGCTCTAGATGTAGCCCACTTTCCCTAGCAAGAATTATCACCTGGAACATGGAAGCCATTGTATAATAGAATTCTAACCCATCATGCAAGAGAGTAGCACCCAAGTTTATACTGTGGCCTTTTTTTTCAAAAGCAAAATCAGAGTATTTTACACTGGCCATTTTTCTAAAAATAAAATCAGAATAGTTTACTCTGGCCAGGCAGTGATCCCAAGATGTTAAATTCCGCTGAACATCACCAACTTCATAGGAAAATGGAAATAGAGGAATCAGCTTATTTTAGCTAACACTTGAATGAAAATCAGATACATGAAACCATCACCCGATACCTTTCTGGCAACATCTGTTCCAGATAGGTCATCCCTTGGATCTGGTTCAGTATAACCCGCCTCTTTTGCCTCCTTCACCACTTGGCTGAACGCTGTTGAGCCCGCAAAGTTATTAAATATGTAACTCAAAGTTCCACTGCAAAAGCGAAAGAAGATGAAACTGAATATGAAGAAACCAAACTAACAAAATTTTATTTCCCATAGTGCATGAGGTAGTGAAGGCATGAGTCACCTCTTCAGTACACTTCAATATTTAGGAATGACCTTGTATAAGTACAAATCACAGTCGCATATATTAACATTACCAACCTAAAAATGCCCTCAATCCGCAATATCTTGTCCCCGGTTTCAAGAAGTCCACGTAAGGTGCTTATAATTGGTAGACCAGCTCCAACAGTAGCTTCATAGAAGTAATGTGTATATGATTGTCGCTGCAGAGCTCTCAGCTTCAAGTACTGGAGGCAATTTACAAAAAGAAAAATGCAATAACATGTATTAGAAGCTCCCTCTCAGCAATTTTAAAATATTTAGAGAAACAGAGAAAAAACAACACTTTCAAAACATCGTCATCTTTTCCCTCACTACAATGTAGTGGAAAGAAGACGGAAGCAAAAAATGATCAGAACATGTTGATGTAACTACTAGTTAGGTATTTCCAGAAAGTGGGCAAGTTCATAAAATCAAATATGAAAGTATTACCTGGTCTAGTGGTCCTGAATTAGCCTTTTTATTTGGTGTGACAACATGTATTCCTTTATGCAACCAGTCATAGTAATGGCTCGCTATATGAGAGTCCGCAGTGCAGTCCACCAACACAGTGTTTGGGATGAAATGATTTCCACGTACATGGTGAACAAACTTACTCAAGTCGGCCATTTCTCCTCTTAGACTTAGCAGCTCCCTCCATTTAGACAAGTCAATACCCCTATCAACATTGACAAGAACATCTTAGGATCACGCTACTGAAGAGCATTTAAAAATATCAATATGTATAGCATTATAACCAAAACGGAGTACTTGGAATGTAAGTTCAGTGACAAGACTCATGAAGCGGAAGTGCATGTGAAGCTTGATACCCAAGTCATCACGAGGAGGGGTAGTTTCAAGTATCGCGGGTCTATAATTCAAGGTAACGGAGAGATTGATGATGAGGTCTCCCACAATATTGGTGCGAGATGGATGAAATGGAGGCTCGCATCCGATGTTTTATGTGATAAGAAGGTGTCATCAAGACTTAAGGGTAAGTTCTCCAGAGTGGTGGCTAGACCTACTATGTTGTATGTGGCCGAGTGTTGGCTAGTCAAGAACTCCCATGTTCAAAGGATAAAAGTAGCAGAAAGGAGGATGTTGAGATGGATGTGTGCAGGGGCGTACGTAGAAATTGTTACAAGCGGGGTCGAAATTTATAAAAAAAACTGGAATATAACTTTGATTGCCATACTTTTAGACAAGAAATAGTTTTAATTCATTGATTTTGTTGAGTCCTGAGCAAATATTTACAAAAGAAAAATGTCTTAGTTGAGGTTTGAACCTTTGACCTCCTAGAGAAAAATCAAGCACAATACCAACACACCAACACACAATTTATGTCAAGTGTTATCATTTTTTTCTACTTAACAATTTCCGTATAATATTAATACATATATTTAATAAAATTTTCCGACGAAGCGGTGTCGCGTGACACCACTTCGATAAGCGTAAATCCGTAAATCCGCCCCTGGATGTGTGGGCATACCATGAGAAATAAGATTAGGATTCAAGTTATTTAGGATAAAGTGGGAGTGTCCCCCGTGGAGGACAAGATGGGGTAGTTGAGACTGAGATGGTTCAGACACGTGAAGGGGAGTGTAGATGCTCCTGTTAGGAGGTGTGAGAGGTTGGTCATGGCTGGACTGAGAAAAGGTAGAAGTAGGCTGAAGGGGAGTATAGATGCTCCTGTTAGGAAGTGTGAGAGGTTGGCCATGGCTGGTCTGAGAAGAGGTAGAAGTAGGCCAAATAAGTATTGGGGAGAGGTGATTAGGTGGGACATGGCGCTACTTCAACTCACTGAGGACATAACCCAGGATAGAAGGGTGTGAAGATCGAAGATTAGGGTAGAATCTTAGTAGATAGTCGAGAGCTCCTCGTTCTTTTCTAGTAGTATTAGTAGCGCTCTTGTTTTATCGTATTCTTTGGCCTCCAGTGACTGCCAGGTGACTGGTGGTCACGGGTTCAAGCCGTGGAAACAACCTCTTGCAGAAATACAGGGTAAGGTTGCATACAATAGACCCTTGTGGTCCGGCCGTTCCCCGAACCCCACGCATAGCAGGAGTCTAGTGCACCGAGCTTCCCTTTTTTGACCTCTAGTATTTGCCTATTGCTACGTTCGCTTCGTGAATCCTATTTTCCTGATTGTTACAAGTTGATGCTACTTTTTCTTTTTACTTATTGTTGTTGTCTTTTTCTCCCTTTTTCCTCATCGTCCTTTGTTCCCTCTTCTTTCTTTCTTCTTCCTCTTTCTTCTGCATCTTCTACCCTTTCTCTTTTCAACTTTTCTTGAGTCTAGGATCTATCGGAAACAGCCTCTCTATCTCGCCAGGTAGGGGTACACCCTCCCTAGACCCCGCTTGTGGGACTATACTGGGTATATTAGCTGTTATAGTACTATAACCAAAAAAAGCATTTGAAGTGTCAGCCATCTGATAGAAACTAAGTTTATATTTTCTTTTTGGCACCATATCATTAATTATTTTAAACGTATTGCTAACCAAAAAACCATTCCAACTTTTCTAATAAAATGGATATATATTTTAAATTGACCATTAAATCATCAAATTCATACAACAGAGTAGACCTAGTTCTGTATGTAAATCAAGAGTAGGTTAGACAAAGAATGTCTCCCTTCTCCCTAAAATCCTGACAACCTTGGTTCTCTTTTCTCTGACAACTCAAAAGTGCTCCTTTAATTATTAAGCTGCAGATCTAAATTCTTTATTTCTCAAGGGCAGAAGTTTCTTGTTTATCACTGGTACTAAGTCCTTTAACATCAAGGAAGACCGTTCCCAACATGGTACAGGTGGATCAAGAGAAAAGATTAATGACAAGCATTCACATAAGCGAGTATTCTCCTATGGAGTCGTCAGGCTATGAGATTAGCATCAGATGGAGAAGGTGGAATTTGCAGAAAATGGTGGAGGAAGGAGCAGACATACGAGTATCCCATCTACCGGAATTTTAACATATAGGGAGATACCTTATGAATCGTTACTGAACAAGGCAAATTATCATCCAAGAGTTAACGAAAACTATGGATGAGAAAACGAAGCTCGCGGGACCATTTTTTGTAGAGAAAGAGCACAAACAAGTGGCTAGGACTAGTCCTACTACCAACAGGAAGACGTTTGCCGAAGTGGTTACTCCAAAGATTTGGCAGAAACTGATATAGCTCTCAAACAAGAAGGTTTAGAGGTCTGGAAGGTGGAAGGGAACTCTTTAATCCCGCGAAGACCTTTTTTGAGCAAATTTTTGCTAGCAGAATCTGAAGGAGGTGAGACATATGCACTTTTGACCCTCGACTTGAAAAAAAGGGACAACAAAGATCTATTCCTCGTTATTTCTGAACTAAAATGGGTTATGCCAAATTCTATGAAGAATTACTGCTTGGTTGTGGTCTCAAATGAAGAAACAAGTCCTTCTGAGGGCAAAGCAGCTACTGTACAAGAGATGAAATTCAGATACATTTGTATGCTAGCCTTCTGGTGTACATCACAGGATGCATATTCATTAGCTCGCAACAGGAACAGGATCTTTGTGTAGAGACTATCCCGGTATTTTTCTTTTTCCTTTTCTTTCTCTCTTTTTTTATTTTTTTGGGGCGTAGGGGACTGCCCACTTTGCACGTACCAGTCGCCATCTAGGTGTCTTGGTTTTTCCGATTAATAATATCTCTTCTTTACTGATTAAAAAAGAATAGACTTAGTTCCATTAGTTCAGCAATCAGCTTGCTATTTGCAGCAAGCTTGAATATGTTGTGCTTTTATCTTTTATTCATAATGTTGTTTCCAATCATCGAAGCTGAGAAAAACTGATTATAACAAGGGATTCTAAGGGGCCAAAGGCCATATTTAGAGGTATAACATAAAACAGTTAACATCTAAAAGAAGATAAAACTTTCAAGACTTACGACTCGCTCAGTAGCATTGTCCTTGTTCCAGTTATTCCCATCACACGTAAGTCAATGTTGAATTTATCCTTTAAGACAGCTGTCTGTCAAAGAAGGGGAATTGTTGAAGTGTCATTTACCAAAATTTCCTTGAAGAATTGCCACAAATTATGCAAAGTTAAGCAATGAATTATTCCTCAAGTATCTGAATCACTGCATTCACAGCAGGTAGTGCATCATAATAATACATTTTGGAATTCAAAATGTTTCCTTATAAAACAAGAAGCAGAGAATTCATAAAATTTGGAAGTGTCCTCCATAAATGTCGAAAAACAACATTGTCATAATCATTATACCTATGAAAGCTGACGAACTGTGCTTTGGAAACAAAAGGTGCAAGCGATATCAACATAATTACTTTGGTTCAGATACACTTCCAAATGAACTAACAACCACAACTAACGGACCAGAATACTCCGTAGTGTACCTGTAGCATTGCATAGAGACCTTTCACAAATGAAAGAAAGTAAGCAATAAGCAGTAAACACGTTTAATATGCATGGAAACCATAGGCCTTCATTTTCTTTAAAAATAAAAAGGGAACCACGGGCCTTCATATCCTGAGACATCTTTCTGCTCTTGTTTCCTACTTTTTTTCTTTTCCAGAAGTGAATGGAAAAGGGGATAAAAGTAAAAACAATCAATGTCAATTTGTTGACCATGGCTTATATCTGGCAAGATGGTTTCTGAAATAGATTATATCAATTTAAAAAATGAGGGCCAACGTGCCATAAAATATTGTTTCTGAAACAGAACTATAACATTTGAAACATCCTTATAATACAAAAGATCTTACCAGACAGAAGCTAATATAGACACAAAGTAAAACATTATAGTCCTGGCTTGTTAGCTGATGTTGTGTAGTGCAAAAAAAGAAAGGGAAAACCAAAATATGTTCTAGAAACAGTCACGGATTATAATATTACAAAAGAATTGATAACCAAGGTGTACGAAGTAACTACTCCAATAGGAGAAGTTGAATTGACAAACCTGATCTTTTAATTGGTCAAGCAATGTAGCTCCAATTAATCCAGGTCCAACAATGCCCACAACAATTATTGTTCTTGACAAATAGAATTTTGAGTGCACAGCACGTAAAGCCCTTACACAATCTTCTCGCTTAACAACTACTGTAATGTTGTACTCCGTGCAGCCTTGAGCTATAGCACGGATGTTGATATTAGCCTGCATTCAAATGCTAATGTTGAAGACTGACATTCAGAAAATTACCATTACAAAAAAGAAAGATATCATACATATTATAGTGGTCATCATTATACAACTATCGCTTGACATTTATTTTGCGCTACTGTTGATGGATTACGGAATACACGAGATATATAAAAAATATAAAGTTAGAAAATTGCCAAACCTTTGCAAGTGCAGTGAAAAGTGTAGCACTAACTCCAGGAGTGCTTGCCATTCTCTGACCAACAGCTGCCAAAATGCTACAATTGGGAATTACTGCAATCTGAGAAGAACTAAAGGTATTATCAGGTTGTTCAAAAGAAGTGCTTTTAATCAGGTAGCTTGATTATACAATTGCAACCAGTGAAACGACAAGGGGAAAAGATAACTTCATAAAACTGAAGACAGAAAAAAAGAATCCCCAAGAACCCCAATCCATTTTGCTACAGCAGAAAGAAACAAGCCAATCACACCGTTTCAAATCAAAGCTGAATCCAACGGTGAAAGAAACCCTACACATTGAAACGATAAAGCAGGACTAGGTTAGCGCTTATATCACTGCTGATTAGGCACCCAAAAAATGTTGTTTCAGTCTGTCCTCTTTCCTATTTGCATCTGCTACCACTAGGATTTGACAGCCTTACCAATTCTTAGACTTTATTGAGCTAATATTTAAATTTTCAAGTTAAAAGAAATCAGAATCAAATGCCACAATTTTCTGATCTGCCTATCATCATAACTAGCCCAATATTGCAGGAATGCTCAATCCAACGACGACTATACTTTTCCTTTTTCGGACCAAATCAGCAAACAGCAACATCAGAACTTCTCTTGACCTTTTACCTAAGCAAGAACTCTTGATCCTTGGAGCTCTCAGTGTTACATAATGCATATCTAAAAAACACCCCCATGAGAAAGGGATTGCATTATACTTCAACAGAAGATCTGTTGAAGCTTTGTCACACCACATCTTCACTGTGAGCTTTCTGTTTTTCCATTTAACTGGTCTCGCACAACATCTAAATGAACAAGTTAAAAGAGAAAAAGACTAGTGGACCTTTATCACGTAACAGGGCTCAAATTAAAACCTTAACCAGGAAATGGAAGGTGCAAAGTGCAATATATGCAAAGGCATTTGCTAAAATACTGCCAAGAACTGAACACAACATTCCTTCCATTTTTCGCTTTCTGCTACTGCTGGATTAACAACACTTTTTAATATCTTAAATGCAATCAGGAAGAGCAGAATACCTGAGAAAGTCGCCCTGCACTCAAAGCCTGACCAAACCTAGAATCCAAAACATCTGCAACGGCTTTTACTTCTTTCTCAGGTACAGCGAAGCACACTGAATGCTCACTACTAGCCTGTACTATAGTAGCCAATTAAATTTCATACAGTCATACCAATAACAAGTATAACAGGAATCAGAAGATATATGTACCTGGGATATCATGATTACATTAGCACCGACATCTTTTACAGCACTAAAAATGGCACTAGCCGTACCAGGAACACCAGCCATTCCAGTTCTGAAAGGAATAATAAACATCATGTAAAATAAATAATTTGTAAATGTCACTACTCTTGAATCAAGTGAAACCTTACCCCTCAACATTCACGATGGCTACATTGTCAATTGTTGCAAATCCTTTCACAAGGGACTCCACTTTTTGTCCATCTTCATGCTCATCGCCAGAGGATCGGCAGATCATTGTTCCAGGTGCAGAAAAGTTGAAGATATTTTTTATAACAATTGGAATGTCATATTGCATCACTGGAACAATTGTTCGAGGATGTAAGACATTGGCACCAAAATAGGACTGCAGAAAGATGAGAAATTTTGCTGTTAGAAAGTGCCAGAAAGAGGCCATACTGAATTAGCAACTGTACAGAATGTCATGACTTTACCATTTCCCATGCCTCTTGATAAGACAGTGTCTTCAGTATTACTGCTTCACTAACTGCAAATAAAGTATCTTTTTAGTTGGAAAACATCCTAGCTCAATGATAAATACCTGACAAAATTTTGGATCATCAAAGTCCTGAAAGGCATCAGATTGGGGAAGGCATGCAATGAGCAAGGACAAACCTTTTCTAGGATCTGCACTATACACGCCATCAACATCTGTCCAAATTGTAACTTGACGTGCTTTTAGAAGAGCCCCCATAATAGCAGCGGAGAAGTCACTACCATCTCTCTTCAAAGTCGTAGGAATATTCTGAGGCGTGCTAGCTATAAAGCCAGTTGCAATGATTGTTTTAGATGGATTGTTAGAATACCATTTCTCAAGTCTCTCCTCTGACTTCAAATAATCTGGATCAACTTGGTTAGAACCTGTTGGGTTCACAACAAGTACTTCCCTTGTGTCCATCCAGCTACACTCTACACCGTTCTGCACATATAAATTTCAAAAAGTATAGCAAATGTGGAAAATTTCAATTTCATAACTAAAAGGCATAATGGCTTTGAAGGATTGGGTGAAATCTATGAGATAAAGACCTTTCTGACAGCAGATGCCAATAACTGAGCAGACCACAACTCCCCATGCCCTACAACAAAATCGGAAAAAGATTCTGTTGCATGACCAGCTGCAAAACAAGTAAGCAGTTTAGTTAATGCCAAAGAAGGGAGTCACAATCAGGAACTCCAATAAGAAACCAATTTAGTTCAAGCAAACCAATACACTGAAGCGATAACCAGTATGCTAACTACAGACTGAACTAACGGAGGGGGAATTTGAAGTATTCTGAAAATATCTTTCTTTTAGTTTGAGAAAAAAGCATCAGGAAGCTTTTTCCTCCCAGCATTAGCAGAATAAAATGGGAAACGCAAGCATACCAATATATATTGCACGGAGCATGGCTTTAAGGTTGTTGATGTCATGGTGCAGTTTTGATGAAAAACTAGCTAGTTCATCTCGATCAAGTAGATCAACAGCTGCTAATTTATGTTTCTCTAAAACAGCATCAAGTGCTGTCAGGTACGAGTCATCTCGAGACTGCGCTTTGTAAATCAGATCATACATCATATCTGTGACTTTTGACATAGCAGATACCACTACCAACTTTCTTTCTGATTGATCTGCAATTATTATGTCAGCTACATTACCAATTCTTTCAGATGTTCCCACACAGGTACCACCAAATTTATGAACAGACCAGCAATCGCCCTTCGGGAGCTGAGTATTTTCTAGTGCTCCATCTAACGAGTATTCTGTCACAATATTGGACGAAGGAAGAGGAAATTAGAAACTAGTGAAAATCACATATGGATGATGAGAAATTTAAGTGTAAAATAGACCTTTGCTCGTCACAGCAGCACTTATGCTGAACTTTGATGATTCTCTTCTTCCCCATTGTGAACTAAAATCCACTCTGAATGAAAAAAGAAAAGCAAGGTGAGACTTTACCAGAATGGAAACAATGAGGTGAAAAGAAAACTCTCAAAGGAAAGGGATAAACATAGTAAGTGCCCAGGTAGCCCATTAGAAGTTTTGTTCCCATAATAACAAAGTCGTAAGGATCTTTTCGCTTAAAGTATATGTCCCCGATGTCAACAAAATTATCTTTTTTGTTTCTTTTCTTTTCCCTTTCCCGGGGGGGGGGGGGGGGGGGGGGGGGGGGGGGGGGGAAGGGGGGGATGGGATGACGACTTGAAATGCCAACCTTATGTTTCGTGGTGGAGGTCCTTACAACTGTGGCCCTTATATTCCTTCTGTTCTTTTCTTTCTCTTTTTTTTTTCTTTTATTGTATTTTAAATTGAACTCGAAATTTAGACATGGCAAAAACAAATTTCTTTCTTATGCCAGTACAGTCATTAACCCAAGTTTACTTACATGTGAGGACCACTTCAACGTTATGTCATGCATTAGCAAGACATTAAATTTTGAAGAGTCCAACAACTATCGGCAGAAGGGAAGAAGTTGAATGATGCAAATTCAATTTCTAATGGATTAGAGACCCCTTCTTAAATTAGCAAAGAAAGATAAAAGGAATTGGACTGCGTCAACCAACTATAGACTGTTTCGTACTGCTTTTTCTGTAATATCAAGATGGCTAGTCATACATGCAGATATGGCACATTTTACAGAAGAAAAAAGGGAAAAGGAAAATCAATAAGAGATAAAATTGAACATGACAAAGATGCAAGTAGAGTACTAGACACACGTTTCTGTCTTTTCTTTTCCATATCTTATGATATATAAATGACTTAATCAATCTAATTAAAAAGCATTTATACAGGTAGGAGATGCAGGTTTTTCTATGTCTGAGAAGTATAGCTTTACTAACGCATGGCAGTAGCTTCTTGTCATAATGTTCTACGAGGTTCACATCCCAATTGTACCTTGTCTTTTTGTGAGACCAAAAGAAAAGATCTTAATAGTGAAACTGCATTATTTATGAGTATAAGTGTTGATGAATGGACAGAATGTGCATCATTAATTGGTCTTTGTTAATTTGCTCTATACATCATCTTCAAGTGTATAAAGTACATGTTCATTAGTGGATGTTTATTCCACCTTATCCCCATCGATTGGATTTCTCTTTCTTTTTGGTCTCTTTCAAAAGTTAGCAGCGTTAAATTCCACAAAGAAGTCATCAGATGTCAGAGAAACATCTCTTTGGGGATCAAACATCAGGTTTATTTAAGAAGTGTCCATCTCTTACGGGATCAAACAACATGCTTACATATGCTAGGACATGCTGCCTCAAATGGACTAATACTACCCTCTTGACCGTTGCCAAATTTGCTCTGCTAAACAGTATCGTGCAGACATCAGTTAGCTCCTTTCTGTTTATGCTATGTCTTTAAGGTGATGACATTGTCCAAGAAACCCCACACTGTGGCAAATTATCTACAATCAAACTGCTATATCTTGAATGGATAATAACTTTAATGGACATAGATATGGGACCTATACCAGTTAAATTCATTTCGTACTTGTTCATTTCAACAACTATTAGTTGATTCAATGGTTAATTGCAGGGATTAACTAGTAGAAAGAATTCAAGTGGCTAGGTCAAAACGCTTGCACATCTTCATTCCTCCATAGTTTTCTTCTAAAAAAAATTCTCTCTTCCTTTTCTCCCTGTTTGCCTATAAGTACCAACACACCACGCTAAAAAAATTTCTCTAAAAATTGATAACAAGTCTCAATATAGATGAATGCAAAATACTCATCTAAGATGTGGACCAACAACAGAAAACGTTCAACTTCCAGTGATTTTACAACCCCCCCCCCCCTCTTTCCAATATTATAGCAAATGAATATCTTTGATAATTAGCAAAAGGACATTCATTTTAAAGCTTTAATTGGAAGCAGTGCTCAAAAGATAGCAGAATGACTTGCATGAAATGAAAAGATAATTCGAATAGTTTTAAGTCATGTCGCATTTCAATCCCATGCAGCTGTGCATAAACCCTTTAAAAAAGACTAACTCTTTTTTCTCTGGGTAAAAGCTAACATGAGTAACTCATCTCAAACCAAGAATTACAAAAATTAAGATTCTTGAGTTTCAATTACCATAAAGATAACATGCATAGAACAAAGAAAGAGAGAAATGAACAGCCAAATGGGTTATAAGGAACGAAGAATGTTTACTTGAGAAAAGGAGAGCGTTGGAGGAGAGAAAAGGGGTAGATCTAGTGAATGGTGGGAAACTTCTTCCCCTTGGCGTTGAAATTTGGGGAGAGATGATGGCATGAAGAATAAGATGGAGAAACAGGAGATGAGAATGCCATTGTTGAGTTGATTGAGAAGAGAATTCCCCAGTATCAGTAGCAGCAAAAGAGAGAGACAAAGGAAGGGGTTTAAAGTAGGTTTAACCACTGTGTTACATCAAATTAAATTTATTATGCTACTTATATTCTTATTTGGGGCAGATATGGTTATCCCATCGATTCCACAATCACATGTCTATCCCACATGGGCCTAATACTCTATTGAATATAGTGAGTCTCTCTCTCTCTCTTTTTGTTTTTCTTTTTTTAAATTTATACTCCCAGTTAGAAGTAACAAACGCGCGGAGCGGATCGGATATGGTTCGGATTGGATACGAGTAATGGAAAAACGGATGGATCTAGAGATCCCTATTCTCGAACTCGATCAATTGGTTATATTCCTTTTTGCGAAAAACAATTGTCGAGTGAACTGTTTACCACGAAAATGGTAATAACAATTAAATTTATTGATGGGACTCTAAAAATATGTGATCTATTTTTATACTAAATGTTAAGCAGTTGATACTAGATATGTGAGACTTAGAAACAAAATAAAGGTTAAGGAGAGAGTGATAATCAAACTGATAGGTTAGTCAATCAGGGCCTCGAGCTTGTTGATTCGGGACCTCAAGGTCGATTCCGGGGCTCGGCTATGAACTATCGAGGATAATCGTGGTAGAGCCCTCGTCTCTTCCACGAGGGCCTAATCAAGCTTCGCTGTCGAGCCTAGAGTTCCCTCTTTGCCTGTGCCGAGGAGCTCGGCAATAGGGGATGGATAATCAAATTTGTCTGAGTGAGGACTTCTGACCTGATCCCGGTGGAAAAGATGTCGTTCCCCGAGAGGTGGAATGTGGAGCGTAAGTAGACATGTTATCTAGCCCTCCCTTGCTTCTCTTTGCCTATGTTTATCCAAGCACTTAAGTTTTCTTGCCACTGCAGCCACATCAATTTACTCGGGCACAGTTTCGGACCTCCAGAATTGGGTCGGCTGTCTGTACTCGATTTTCCCGCATGATGAGCGAGTGTGGCGTGATTTATCCCAAGCTCAGTGTAAACCAACGATCATGGTGAGCTCCTACCCCTGCTATAGTTACATTCTTTGATCTAAATAGCTATTAGCAGTGCTCTCATTCCCTTTGACATGAAATGCCAACCTTATGTTTCGAGGTGGAGGTCCTTACAACTGTGGCCCTTATATTCCTTCTGTTCTTTTCTTTCTCTCTTTATTTTTTCTTTTATTGGTATTTTAAAATTGAACTGGAACTTTAGACATGGCAAAAACAAATTTCTTTCTTATGCCAGTACAGTCATTAGACCAAGTTTACTTACATGTGAGGACCACTTCAACGTTATGTCATGCATTAGCAAGACATTAAATTTTGAAGAGTCCAACAACTGTCGGCAGAAGGGAAGAAGTTGAATGATGCAAATTCAATTTCTAATGGATTAGAGACCCCTTCTTAAATTAGCAAAGAAAGATAAAAGGAATTGGACTGCGTCAACCAACTATAGACTGTTGCGTACTGCTTTTTCTGTAATATCAAGATGGCTAGTCATACATGCAGATATGGCACATTTTACAGAAGATAAAAGGGAAAAGGAAAATCAATAAGAGATAAAATTGAACATGACAAAGATGCAAGTAGAGTACTAGACACACGTTTCTGTCTTTTCTTTTCCATATCTTATGATATATAAATGACTTAATCAATCTAATTAAAAAGCATTTATACAGGTAGGAGATGCAGGTTTTTCTATGTCTGAGAAGTATAGCTTTACTAACGCATGGCAGTAGCTTCTTGTCATAATGTTCTACGAGGTTCACATCCCAATTGTACCTTCTCTTTTTGTGAGACCAAAAGAAAAGATCTTAATAGTGAAACTGCATTATTTATGAGTATAAGTGTTGATGAATGGACAGAATGTGCATCATAAATTGGTCTTTGTTAACTTGCTCTATACATCATCTTCAAGTGTATAAAGTACATGTTCATTAGTGGATGTTTATTCCACCTTATCCCCATCGATTGGATTTCTCTTTCTTTTTGGTCTCTTTCAAAAGTTAGCAGCGTTAAATTCCACAAAGAAGTCATCAGATGTCAGAGAAACATCTATTTGGGGATCAAAAATCAGTTTTATTTAAGAAGTGTCCATCTCTTACGGGATCAAACAACATGCTTACATATGCTAGGACATGCTGCCTCAAATGGACTAATACTACTCTCTTGACCGTTGCCAAATTTGCTCTGCTAAACAGTATCGTGCAGACATCAGTTAGCTCCTTTCTGTTTATGCTATGTCTTTAAGGTGATGACATTGTCCAAGAAACCCCACACTGTGGCAAATTATCTACAATCAAACTGCTATATCTAAATGGATAATAACTTTAATGTACATAGATATGGGACCTATACCAGTTAAATTCATTTTGTACTTGTTCATTTCAACAACTATTAGTTGATTCAATGGTTAATTGCAGGGATCAACTAGTAGAAATAATTCAAGTGGCTCGGTCAAAATGCTTGCACATCTTCATTCCTCCATAGTTTTCTGCTAAAAAAAATTCTCTCTTGTTTTTCTCTCTGTTTGCCTATAAGTACCAACACACCACGCTAAAAAAATTTCTCTAAAAATTGATAACAAGTCTCAATATAGATGAATGCAAAATACTCATCTAAGATGTGGACCAACAACAGAAAACGTTCAACTTCCAGTGATTTTACAACCCCCCCCCCCCCCTCTTTCCAATATTATAGCAAATAAACATCTTTGATAATTCGCAAAAGGACATTCATTTTAAAGGTTTAATTGGAAGCAGTGCTCAAAAGCTATCAGAAAGACTTGCATGAAATGAAAAGATAATTAGAATAGTTTTAAGTCATGTCGCATTTCAATCCCATGCAGCTGTGCATAAACCCTTTAAAAAAGACTAACTCTTTTTTCTCTGGGTAAAAGCTAACATGAGTAACTCATCTCAAACCAAGAATTACAAAAATCCAAGATTCGTGAGTTTCAATTACCACAAAGATAACATGCATAGAACAAACAAAGAGAGAAATGAACAGCCAAATGGGTTATAAGGAACGAAGAATGTTTACTTGAGAAAATGAGAGCGTTGGAGGAGAGAAAAGGGGTAGATCTTGTGAATGGTGAAAAGCTTCTTCCCCTTGGCGTTGAAATTTGGGGAGAGATGATGGCATGAAGAATAAGATGGAGAAACAGGAGATGAGAATGCCATTGTTAAGTTGATTGAGAAGTGTATTCCCCTTTATCAGTAGCAGCAATAGAGAGAGATAGAGGAAGGGGTTTAAAGTAGGTTTAACCACTGTATTACATCAAATTAAATGTATTATGCTATTTATATTGTTATTTCGGGCAGATATGGTTATCCCATCGATTCCACAATCACATGTCTATCCCACATGGGCCTAATACTCTATTGAATATAGTGAGTCTCTCTCTTTTTCTTTTTCTTTTTTTAAATTTATACTCCCAGTTAGAAGTAATAAACGCGCGGAGCGGAGCGGATATAGTTCTGATTGGATTCGGGTGATGAAAAAATAGATGGATCTGGAGATTCCTATTCTCGAACTCGATCAATTAGTTATATTCCTTTTTGCAAAAAAAAAATTGTCGAGTGAACTGTTTACCACGAAAATGGTAATAACAATTAAATTTATTGATGGGACTCTAAAAATATGTGATCTATTTTTATGCTAACTCTTAAGCAGTTGATACTAGATATGTGAGACTTAGAAACAAAATGAAGGTTAAGGAGAGAGTGATAATCAAACTGATAGGCTAGTCAATCGGGGCCTCGAGCTTGTTGATTCGGGACCTCGAGGTCGATTCCGGGGCTCGGCTATGAGCTATCGAGGATAATCGCGGTAGAGCTAATAGTTATAAGCTAATTAATGAAGAACAACAATGGAGATAATAAATGAGAGCAATAATATCAAGAGAATATATTAAAGAGTAGAGAGAATGTTCTTCTATATTTGGTATGGAGCAGCTGAAGCAACAGACCTTACAAAATGACAAGGATCTCTTTATGTAGGAGGAGAATCCCTACATAGTACAAAGTGTATTAATTACAAAGAAACAGAGATGGGACAACTAGATGAGACCCTAACTTAAGATTAAGGTAGTCTGTTAGGCTCTATCAGTCTTAGCCATGTGCCTTGGGGACTTCGGTCTTTCCAATATACCCGTTGATCTATATTGCCCCGGCCTCGAGCATCGACAGCCACCGAGGGAGAGCCTCGACCTAAGTCTCAAGCCTCAGGAAGTATGTTCGGGGGGTGGGGGGTATCAAAATGACGATAAAATTGGACTTAATGTGCACAGATAGTCTCTACATTTCTTGGAGTGGAAATGATAAGAAACGACGTTGAATCTTTAGCCCTCCGAGACTTTTGCAACGACGGCAGTCATAAGGTGCCGAGGGATGATGCACACGCACCTCCTCAAGGGCTTCGCATGATTATGGTAGTTAGCTGTCTCTTGGCCTTTCCTAGCGTGCACACAAGGCTTATCTAAATACTCCTTTTCTCGTTCTTTACAACTTACTATATTTATAACCCCTAAAAAGGTTTGTTTTACTTTTGTTCTTTCTTAGGAATGCAATCCCCTTTTTTCCTCTAGAACTTTCTAAGAATGGAGAAAACTTCCACCTCTGCTTCTCATGGGAATGTGGCCTGATCCTCTTAGCTTATGTCTCAAGGTGAAGCGGACATACCTCTTCGTGTTGAGGAATGCATCCCAGGATCTTTTGCGATGGATTCTGATTTCATGGTTGAGGAGTCTTCTTCGAATCCAGGGTGTCATGAGCCCGTGAATCGGTATATTAGTTCGGTAATGGATGTCAAAAGAGTGATGGCTGAGTGTCGCGGGGGGGGATGTCGTGCTTGTGGAGATCCTTCCTTGAGATGAAGATATTATGACATACAAAGCCGACTTTCTTAGTATGCATACTTATCTGTTTACCTTAGGGCTGGTGGGGCCATCTTCGCCCCCAATCGACCCCGTGATTCTTGACTTCTGCCGATGGAATCAAGTGACCCTCGGCCAAATTCATCCTTCATTCTGCCGAGGAGATGCCCTTCACCCTCGATCATCTAATTAGGATGTATAGCCCTCTCTCTTCCACGAGGGCCTAATCAAGCTTCACTGTCGAGCCTAGAGTTCCCTCTTTGCCTATGCCGAGGAGCTCGGGAATGGGGGATAGATAATCAAATTTGTCTGAGTGAGGGCTTCTGACTTGATCCCGGTGGAAAAGTTGTCGTTCCCCGAGAGGTGGAATATTGAGTGTAAGTAGACATGTTATCTAGTCTTCCTTTGCTTCTCTTTGCCTATGTTTTTCCAAGCACTTAATCTTTTTTGCCACTGCAGCCACATCAATTTACCCGGGCACAGTTTCGGACCTCCAGAATTGGGTCAGCCGTCTGTACTCGATTTTCCCGTATGATGAGCGAGTGTGGCGTGATTTATCCCAAGCTCAGTGGAAACCAACGATCATGGTGAGCTCCTACCACTGCTATCGTTATATTCTTTGATCTAAATATCTATTGGCAGTGCTCTCATTCCTTGTGTTTACCTCCTACATTTGTGTAGGTCTGGGTGGGAGTCCCTTTGATGAAGGGGCAATACCCAGCGAGGAGAGTTCTTTAGTCCCCGATGAAGGGAAGAAAAAACAAAGGGATTTATCGGTCGTACCATCAGAATCCAAGAAGGTCAATGCGGAAGAATCTAAGGGCGACCCGGCAACTTTGACTCCGAAAACGACGAGAAATTCTGGAGTTGAAGGTAAGGGGGAAAATAGCTTCTCGATAGCCCTCGATGGATGTATAAACCTAGCCAATCCTTGGGCCGTAAAGATGGTGGATTCTGAGCCGGAGCTTGATGTCTTTTCGTCCAGCTTCGTAGCATAGAGACAACTGATGGAGTATTGAGTACTTCACCCGAGCTGGCTGGTGACCAAGGTTCCCCTCGGGCTGAGGTGCCTTTGACAGGCAGTTCAGAAGGGCCCAGCTCTGGGCCCTAAATGGACAATGGATGGCTCTGATTGGTCCTACTAGTGCTATGGTCATTATTGATTCCCTTCAGGGAATGAACCTACTTCCTAAGGAAGTACAAGATGCCCCGTAAACCCTCTGATACAGTGATACCAGTCAAAGGTGGAGATTCCCTCGAGAGGCTTCCAACCGTTCTCGAGGGAATTCCTCAGATCGATGCTTCACGCGTCTTTGGTAAGATGAGCATGCTTTTCCAACATGTAATTTGCACAAATCGTATCTAACGCTCTAGCTTTGACTACTCTGATCTTTGTCTTTCTAACTTATCTTTTTTCATGGCTTTAGGCCAAGGCACTTTATATCCAGACCTTCACCCAGTATCAGGATGAGGCGAACCGTCATGAGCGTGAGAAGGCCCGCGTATTAAACAGGTTACCTAGTCCCCATTTGCCATTATCTAAATTTTTTGCCTTATACTAGTATTTTAACGTCTTGGATTTGATTCATGCAGTTCGAGAAGGAAGGTTCCCTGCTGAGGGAGGAGCTTCGGGGTAGAGACTCTAAAATCTCATAACTTAAACACCATGTGAGGGAAATAACTTTCGAGAGGGATGCCCTTAGGAGAAGATGACCTTGGTCGTGCGCCAGCTTAGTGACGCGAGGGAGGATAGCCAAATGTACAGAGTTCTCCATTCTAAGCTGGTAGCTAGATTGTTCGGGATCAAAACTAAAGCCGAGGCATTTATAGCTTTGCATAGGGAGGATGTCGTTGTGACAATTGCTCAAACTAGGAGGGCACTCATGGAGGCCGATCCGGATTTTAATCGAGGTGTGATGCATGCTCGATTGGGATGTATGCTTTTGGGGATTTACATACAGGAGGTATCATTCTGCCTACCGAGCTTGGGAGGGTGACGACCCTGAAGAGGAAAGATGCGGCCTTGCTTGCATTCGGAGGCGTGCAAAGCAGTGGCTCAAGAGGTGATAAAAATGAAGGTGAAGCCTTCAGAGGGGAGGAGTCCATCGAAGAGGCGCCGCTGAAGGACCTCTAGTTTTTGGGGTGAAACCATTTGGTGAGCCATAGAAGGCGTAGGCTCGACGGTAGGTTAGGATTTTGTTTGCTTCTCCCTTTGTAAAGGTTTTTCAATGCTTTGTAAGAATCCTTCTTATGGGTCATAAGAAGGCTTTTTTTCATTTTTTGGAAATACTCTGTGATGTATCTTGACTTTTGACTTAAGGCCTCAGGATTCAAGTCATACCCTTGGACCTGGTCTACTTATGTATCCGGCCAGTCATAGCTTTTGATCGTTAGTATTGGTGATAGCGATTTGTGCATATCGGGTCGGTACGCCTTTTTAGCGTAAGTCGTCATTTGAGCTCCGATGCTTTTTACTCTTAGGCATTTTTAATTGCTCCGGATTCAATCTCCGAGTCATGTTTAGACTCGAGCTCATTTGACCCTCTAGTTTTTGGTTTTGTGCGGGCTGGCGGCAATGGCTCTTATGCTTTGGGTCGAAGTGACCTTTTATATGTGTGGCCCCGAGGCTCATTAGGCTGGCGATGATGGCCCTGGGCATTTTTAGTTAACTATTTTGAGTTCGGTCTCGGAGCCGAATTTTGACTCGAGCTCAATCGATCCTCAAGTTATTAGATTTGTGCGGGTTGGCAACAATGTCTCTTACGATGTTTCCCGGTGGCATTTTTAATTAACTATTTTAGGTTCAGTGTTTGAGTTGAGTTTCAACTCGAGCACAGTCGACCCTCAAGTTTTCAAATTTATGTAGGCTGGCGACAATGGCTCTTACGCTAGTACCCAAGGGGATTTTTAGTTAACTATTTTGGGTTCAGTCTCCGAAACGGGTTCTGACTCGAGCTCATTCGATCCTCAAGTTTTTAGATTTTTTTGGGCTAGCGACAATGGCTATTACGCCTTGGGCGGATGCTACCTTTTATGCGGGCTAAAAATAATGGCTCTTACACTTTGGGTTGAAGCGACCTTTTATTTGCTTTTGTCTTCCCTTGTTGAGGACTTTTTGAAGTAATTTTTGCCTAATTCTTTGATGGTTTGGGAAAAACTTTGATTACGAATCATTTTGTGGTGATGTTCGAGCAGCTTGGGAGGTTTGGCTCGGAGGCGAGTATCTCGAAGCTTGTGATTTATAGCTGACGTGGTCGAAGCTCTTTTTCCTACGTGAGGGTAGCATATTTAATCGATTCTTTTTGAAGTAGATTAGAAGTAACTGAAGGCCTGTGATTTTGTAGCGACGGTCACGCGTCCCTGTGTCGTGTTAGTTTGGCTTGTACAACCTTATGACCACAGTCATTTGTGCTTGGCCGAAGCCATTTTTTATTCCAAATAATGTAGTTGGGGCATCTATATCGAGGGTGTACCTTTTAGGGGTCTTACAAGTTCGATATATAGCCCTAACTTTGAGATCCAATTTATTCCTTTAGCGAGGTCTTACAAAACTTTTATGCCTTTGAGGTCTTATAGTATTTTGGATAAATATGGTTCATGCCTTGCTTGAGGTCTTACAGATGTTATTGCTGCCTTATGTAGGTCTTACGAGACCGAGTTTGTTCGCTTGAGGTCTTATGGCCTTGGGTTTTTGAAACGAATGTTGATTGGCGACAGTCTCTGAGTCATCGAGAATATTTTGGCTTGTGAGTCATTACTCGTGAACTTGGTATTGCCTCATTAAGGGCTTACAATTTGGGAGCTTCCGACCTTGAGGTCATGCGATTTTTGAGATCTTGACGCCAGTCCCCGAGTATTCGGGGCACCTTCGACTTTGGAGATGTTTCTTTTTTTTCATGTTGCCTCATTGAGGGCTTATGAGTTTGGAGTTTCGATGCGGTTATTGAATTGTCGACTTAAATCTCCGAGTGTTTGGGACCCTTTTGAAAGAGAAATAAGTTTTGCGAAGATGCTAAGTTCCTTTTGAAGTGTGAGATGCTTTGACAAAAGGTATTCTTTGATTATTTGGTACAAATATTCTTTCTTCTATCATCGGGGCCTAACTATATAGACATGGTTTGTTCGATCATTTGGCCCGATACATCATTTTCCCATTGGGACCCTAGAGGATGCTCCACAGTATATAGGGTTGATTGCAAAAGAAATCTTAAATAATTGTTGATCCTTTTTAGGAAGCATGTAGTCATCACCTCATTAAAAACCTTGCTGGTAAATCCTTTATATGGAAAAAATTCGGTCGAAGGAAAAGAGTACAACTCTTGCTCGAGGGTGTTTATGGAATTTTCAACCAGATGTCCTAGCAATAATACCGTTTTAGCATTGATAAGTTCCAGTTGCTCGGAAGTTGTTCGCCCTCCATGGTACCGTGCTTATAAGACACTTTGCCGACAACTCCAAGGACGCAGTATGGTCCTTCCCAGTTTTGGCCTAGCTTTCCTTCATTAGGGTCTCGGGTATTAAGAGTGACTTTCCTTAGGACTAAGTCCCAAACCCCGAAGTATCGGAGGTTTGTTCTCCTAAGCTGGAGGAGTTGATCTCGGCATGACCTTCCTCGACCACTAATTTAGATAGTTGGATGATGGCCCCAGGGAGTAGGTCATCTTCTTTGACAGATGATCCCAGGTTTGCGACGGCATCGGCTTCGTTATTCGACTCTTGCAGTATATGGACTAACGTCCATTCTTTGAAATGACATAATGTGACTTGTGTTTTATCCAAATAACTTTGCATCCTGTCTTCCCAAACTTCATAGTTCCCATTCAACTAGCTTACTACCAGGAGGGAATCGCAGTTTGCCTCGAGGTCGGCTCCCAAGCTTTTGACTAGTTCTATATATGCGATCATAGCCTCGTACTCGGCTTCATTGTTAATCTACTTTGAAATTTTTATAGATTGTTTAATTACGCTGCTAGTAATGGTTCAGGACTATATCGAGTCTAGTCCTCTTACGTTTGTGGCACCGTCAGTGAACAGGGTCCATACCCCAAAAGACGTGTTTGATTTTAGTAAAAGTTCATTTTCTACCTCGGGTACGAGGGAGAGCGAGAAGTCAACCACGAAGTCTGCCAGAATCTAGGACTTCATAGTTGTTCAGGATGATACTTAATATCATACCCCACGAATTCGATGGACCATTTGGCTAATCGGCTCGATAGCTCGGGTTTATGCAATATGCTCCAGAGAGGATATGTCAACAGAACACAAATACGGTGGCATTGAAAATAGGGTTTCAATTTTTGCGAGGTGCTTATTAGTGCGAGAGCCAATTTTTATAGATGTGGATACCTAGTTTTGGAATCTCCTAGGGTTCGACTTCCATAATAAACAGGAAATTGCATACCTTATTCTTCCCAAACCAGCATGCCGCTTACGCTATTTCGGATACGACCAGGTATAGATATAGTGTTTCATCTTCCTTTGGCGTATGGAGCAGAGGTGGGCTAGTTAGATATCGCTTCAACTCCTTTAAGGCGTGTTCGCATTCCGAAGTCCATTTGAAGTTATTTCTCTTTTTGAGCAAGGATAAGAAATGATGGCTCCTATCGGATGACCTCGATATGAACCTACCCAGAGCTTTTTTCGCCCCGTCAGCCGTTGCACGGCCCTTACATCATTTACCACTATGATTTCTTCAATGGACTTGATTTTATCGGGTTTTATCTCTATCCCCTTGTTTGATACCATGAAGCCCAGAAATTTACCCGAACCCACTCCAAAGGCACATTTCTCGGGGTTGAGCTTCATGTTGTAACTTTTGAGGATGTTGAAAGTTTCCTGCAAATGAGTCAAATGGTCATCTGTGCGCAGGGACTTAACTAGAATATCATCAATATAAACTTCCATGAATTACCTACTTAATGCTCAATCATTTTATTAACTAGGTGCTGGTATGTTGACCGTGCATTTTTTAGCCCGAAGGACATTACATTGTAATAGTAGGTACCATATTTTGTGATGAATGAAGTCTTCTACCTATCCTCGGGGTTCATCTAGATTTTATATACCCCGAATAGGCATCGAGAAAGGTGAGGGTCTCGTAGCCGGCTGTAGCATCAATCAGACAATCGATGTTAGGAAATGGGAACATCTTTGCAACAGACCTTATTTAAGTCTTTAAAATATACGCACATTCTTAGCTTATTTCCCTTTTTAGGTACCACTACAACATTGGCCATGCATTCGGGGTACTTTACCTCTCTAATTGATCCTACTTTAAGAAGTTCTATTACCTCTTCTTTGATGAAGGCGTGCTTTACCTCGGACTTTGGTCTTCTCTTCTGCTTCACCGGTTTAAACCTGTGATCAACACTCAGTCTATGGTAGGTTATTTTTGGCGGAATCCCTGTCATATCTAAGTGGGACGAAGCAAAACAATCGATATTGTTAATAAGAAACTGAATGAATCCTTTCCTGAGTTCGGGGATCAATCCCTTTCCCAAGTATACCTTACGATATGGGAGGCATTCGATCAAAACAGTCTGCTCCAGATCATCGACCGTTGACTTAGTTGCGTCGCATTCTTCGGGGGCAACGAAAGTTGGAGGAGCAAAGAAATCTTCTTCGTCATCCTCGGGGGTCTGTATGTTCTTAGGCTAATCCAAGGTTAGGTGCATGGGTGTCGGTGCCTCATGGTAAACCACGAATATTTCTTGTGCCGCCCGCTGGTCTCCATATGGTCATTATTCCATCCTTTATGGGAAATTTTATCACCTAGTGCATTGACGGTACTACCTTCATGTTGTGTCTCCAAGGCCTGCCAAGTAATGCATTGTACCTCATGTCACCAGCGATGACTTGGAGCTCGGTGTTCTTAACCGCGCCGGACGTGTCGACCGGGAGGGTGATCTCTCTTTTTATTTCTTTGCCGGTCATGTTCAAGCCGTGGAGGACCTGGGAGGTTGGTATGACTAGATTGAGCAGCCCAAGCTATTCTATTACCTCTGGGATGATTATGTTGGCTGAGCTGCCTGGATCCACGAGCACACGTTAGACTTGAGTCTTGCTCAAAAGAGATGAGATCACCAACACGTCATTGTGCAGTTCTGTCAAGGTCTCGAGATCCTCTTCGTTGAATGCGAGGATGTCCTTGGCCATGCGGTCTCGGGTCTACCCTTCTTCTATGGTGGATAGTTTTGTCCGTTTGATCATGGGTCCTTGGGGAATTTCGGTCCCTCCAATAATCATATGGACGTCATGCTGAAGAATTTCTTCGTTTGCCCAGGCTGGATTTTGTGGTAGTATACTGACACCTGGGATAGTCACACCCTTCTCTCCTTGGTTTTCGAGGTAGCTATTTTCGTCTTTAGCTACTGAGTTCGACATTTCAACCTGAAATTAGAAGATCTTGGACAAGGACAGGTGTGAAAGAACTTGAGTCACATAATGAAACCAGCAAGAATATAATCATTATTATTTTTAGCCCATGGTAGGCGCCAAACTATTTACCGCGAAAATGGTAATAATAATTAAATTTTATTGATGTGACTCTAAAAATACGTGATTTATTTTTATGCTAGTTGTTAAGAAGTGGATGCTAGATATGTGAGACTTAGAAAAACAATAAAGTTTAAGATGAGAGTGATAATCAAACCAATAGGCTAGTCAATCGGGGCCTCGAGCTTGTCAATTCGATGCCTCGAGGTCGATTCCGGGGCTCGGCTACGAGCTATCGAGGATAATAGGGGCAGGGCTAACAGTTATAAGATAATTAACAAAGGCTCTTTATGGTCAATGATAAGCAATAAATGAAGAACAACAATGGATATAATAAATGAGAGCAATAATATCAAGAGAATATATTAGAAAGCAGAGAGAATGTTCTTCTATATTTCGTATGGAGCAGCTGAAGCAACCAACCTTAAAAAATAACAAGGATATCATTTATATAGAAGGAGAATCCTATATAGTACAAAGTGCATGAATTATAAAGAAACGGAGATGGGACAACTAGATGAGACTCTGACTCAGCATTAGGGTAGCCTACTAGGCTCTGTCAATTTTAGCCACGTGCCTTAGGAACTCCCCTCTTTTCCAATATATCCGTTGATCTACATTGCCCCGACCTTGAGCATCGAAAATTATCGAGGGAGATCCTCGACCCAAGTCTCGAGCCTCGGGAAGTATGTTCACGGGGTATCAAAATAACGATAAAATTGGACCCCTACTTTTACCCCCAGATCGGGTTGGATATGGTTTGGTTTGGATACGAGTAATGAAAAAACGGACGGATCCAAAGATCCTTATTCTCAAACTCGATCCAATTGATTATATTCCTTTTGGGAGGAACAATTCTTGAGTGAATGGTTTACTATCTGACCCACATTTAATACTAATAATCCATGACTTCTTGTATATAATCACTTTTGGGAGAATTCTAAGTCTCCCTATTGAAACCCTAATTTGAGGCTATATCGATGCAAAGTTTAGATATATTAGTTATTCATTTTCTAAATGGATAATATAATTCTTATCTATATTTGACCCGTTTTTAAAATTTTCATTATCCAACCTATTTTTAGTGGATAATATGGGTGATTAATTATTTTCTTTTAACTATTTTGCCGCCCCTACTCCTAGTGTTCATTTGTTTTTAATTTATACTCCAGCGTTCACTTTTACTTGGCATGTATGCCAATAGTATTATTAGTTTAAACTTGGTGAAATAATATCCTAGACTTTTCAGTTCAAAATTTAGGACACTATGAGTCTGTTTGGATTGACTTATTTTATGTATTTTAAGCCAAAATAGCTTTCACTAGTGTTTGGATAAACGGTAAAGAGTGCTTTTAAGAACTTGTTTTTAAGTTAAAATGACAAAAATAACCCAAAAGCTAGAATTCCTAACTATTGCTTTTGGCTTAAAAGTCACTTACATTAAGTCCATCCAAACGGGCTCTGTGTCCTAAAATTTAGTATTTTTAGTTCAAAAATAAGAATACAATGAGACCGTATGGATTAGCTAATAAACATTAGGTTCTGAAAAGCACTTTTAAGTGCTGAAACCGATTTAATAAATAAGCAGTTAATTGTTTGGATATAAGTGCTGAAATTGATAATAAGCTCTTGTAGTATTTGATAAAAAAGTGCTGATAAGCTCTATTTCTGTTAAAATAACTTAAATAACCTTAGAATTATTTACACGTATAAGGGCGTAATTTCTTCAAAATTTAAGATTCCGGATCGATTCAAATACAAAATATTCTATTTGTCATTTTATTTTAAATAAAATTATGCTTAGATAAGATAATGTTTGTGATAAATATAATTTATTTATGATAAATATATAATCATAAGTTATAATAATTATTATATTGCCAAAAGTTTCTCAATAAAAAATAAACTTAAATATGACAGAATATTTGAAAAGAAACACACATCACACAACACTTAGAAATCAATACACTAAAAATTTGATATCACTCATTTTGTTACATACAGTTTAAAAATTAACACACAATCAAATAGATATAAATATGCAAAGGAATAGAGAATTTGCTTGTCTTAAATATTCAATAAGAATTGCTAACTTGAAAAGGCAGGGGGGAGGTGGGTTAAATAGTCAATCGAAGTAGGAGTTTTGTTCTATAAAGGAATATTTTAAGGATAAAATAGTAAAAATCTTGGTCAAACTTAAAGTGCTTATAAGCTGAAAATGTATAAGCTAGAAGAGACCAGCTTGTGGCTTATTTTTTACTTATAGCTTGTTTGACCAAGCTTTTTTTAGGCCAAAAGTACTTTTTTTTTGCCAAAAACACTATTGACCAAAAATAAGCACTTGGCTTATAAGCATTTTTAACTTTACCAAACGCATAGATAAGCCGAAAAATACTTATAAGCTAGTTTGACCAGCTTATAAGCTTAGCCAAACACCGTTAATATCTTGAAATGTAACTTTTTCGGTTTAAACTTTAGGACATTCTACCTTGAAGTTTAATTTTTGTGGTTTAACTTCATGCCATTGGATGATAAGAAAGAAGAAAAAGAAACCCCCCCCCCCCCCAAAAAAAGTGCGATAGTGGTGATCAACTTGATGTAGGGACTCTGTGATTTTGGTGATTTTGGCGATCATAGAGAGAGAAACCTTCACAACACAATCATGGCCTCGCGGCCGGCGGCCAACCACTTACTGTGGTTGGGATGCCTCCCCAACCAACCCCCAACACTACCCAGCCCTCTGCGACCTTTGAAAACATCAAAAAACCCATGGATTATGCAAAGGCTGTGAAGTCATCATCAACAAGTACTGCCATGCATTATCGCACAGCGTCAGTTGAACCTATTCCTATTCGACGAGCACAATTCTTCCAAGGACAACCTACTATTTGTTTCACTAAAGCAGAAGTTGATCATATGAATGTTATTGAAGGATCGAAATATGCAGTCGTGTGTAAATTCTCATATGGTTGGCCTGAGATCAATGAATTACGTCGCATTATCCCTATACTATGTGGAATCAAAGGAGAATGCAATTTTGGTCTCATACGTGATAGTCTTAGTAAGATTGTCACTATGACAAGATTATATTGATTTTACATCTAAGGGTTTGTATTATGTTAAAGATAAATATGGACAAGAGTATCAGATGCGAACTTTAATATATGATGCTATGTTCAAAGCGGGAGAGCAAACACCAAATGTGATGGCATGGATTTCATTCCCAAATTTGCTGCCAACATACTTTGTGAAAGAATGTTTGTTTTCACTTGCATCAGCAGTAGGCAAGCCTTTGCATCTTGATCAAGCTACTATTAACAAGACCAGGCCTAGCTGTGCTAGAGTCAAAGTTTTAATTGATCTTTTAACTTAGCTTCCTAAAAAGGTATGTATGGACATTATTAATAAAGCTACAGGAGATGTTAGAATTGTATGGGTGAACATTTACTATGACTATCTACCTAAGTACTGTATTGAATGCAAACTACAAGGCCATGACATGTTTGAGTGTTGGAGATTAAACCCCGAACTTATGGCTAATAAGAATGTACAGCAGTAGGTTCTTACAAGTGTTGTGGTAGAAGGAAATAAAAGGAAGGATATAGGCAATGCCCTATTGATGGTTTTATCGAGTGGTAGAGTGGTGGGCAATGTAAGATCTCAATGGAAAGAAGTAAGGGACAGAAAGATGCAAGGTAAAGAGAAAAAATCTGAAGCATCAACAAAAAGTGGGAAGGAAATTGGTCCTGTTAAAAAGGATAATCAACAGGTTCAGACTAACAATAAATTTGAATTTCTGGAGGTTGAAAACAGTAAGATCAATGCAAACAAACAACTTGCCGCGGTGGAAGATAAGACTAATCAAGTACCCCATAAATATGGTGGAATTTTGAATCCTGCGACACCTGCTTTTAATCCCAAATCAAAAGGGGATAACAAGGCATCTGATGGCAGTAGAGGGAATTCAGCAGGTGTGGAGTCAAGCCCTGCAGTACCGGTTAGATCTGTTGGGATTGCCAAGGCAAAACATTTGAATCAGTCAGGCAAACTAAATTCTATAGCTCCAATGGTTATTCCTAATCCAGTTCTATAAGGTGTACAAGAAGATATGGGGAATGGGCAGCATTTCCACAATGAGTCGACTGCCCAATGGGTTCAAAGAGCTTTTAAAAACAATATAGTTCATGTTAATACTTCATGCCCAGACATCCCTTCCCAAGACACCAGAGTGGAGAGCCAACTTGCAAAGTACAATGAGAAGGAGGTAAGTGATGACTATGACTTTGAAAAATTTAGGAATAAGGAGAATGTGAAATGGAATGGAGGAAAATTATGGGCTAATCAAAGAGAATGGGATTTAGAAGTGAATGATATCCCAGATATGATGAAGAGTGATGATGAAATAGGTGGTGATGAAATTGATGAGGAGGAGGAGAAAAGTGAAAATGGTGTTGCTATAGGTGTAAAAGATAATACAGTCACTCAGAGTATAGTCAACAAGTCAGTTGACTCCAATGATCAGGATAATATCAAGGTAAAGCAGGCAAATTATGAGGTGAATAATGTTGACACAGAGGTGCTTAAGGAGACTGATATAAATGTGACAGATCCAAGAGGAACTGGGCAGGGGAATTTAGGTGATTATGGGGATAGTGACAAAACAATGGAGAGTGCAAAGGCTGGGAGGAAGGTGATTACTAAATTGCAGGATTCAGCAGACATTCCAACTATTAGTAAAATGAAGAACATGGAGTAGGATATTGTCCCTATTGATAATGTAGTGGTTGTAGTAGATATCAATGTACATAAGGATCAAAGAGGTGGACAATGCAGGCAGAGACATGGATGATGAGAATACCACACAAAATTTTATCAATGTGGAAAAACAAGGTGATCTCTCACCTAGAATTGTTGAGAATGTCAAATCTGCAGCTAAAGGAAGGAAGAAACAGACCAAAGATTATCCCACAGCTCCAGCAGGTAGAGTACAAACTAGGAGAACACTGTCCAAATAACTCAACCAGTAATGGATGCACTAAGATGGAATGTTATATCAATGAAGACTAAGCAAGTTTTTGAGGGACTGATATGCATAGAAAGAATCACTTTCAATTCATTGGGATTATAGAACCTATGCAACAGTCTAAAAAAATGGAGCAATATAGAAGAAGAATTGAAATGACACAGGTTGTAGCTAATGTGTCAAACAAACTTTGGACCTTTATTGATGAAGTTTTTGATGTAACTATTTTGTACAATGTGGTACATCAGCTAACTTTGACGTTGTTTCATACTGAAACCCATGTAGAGCTCATACTCACTCTAGTCTATGCCAAATGTGATGCAATGAAGAGGACAAAATTATGGGATTCCTTGTATGAAATGGCTACTAATATGACCTTCCCTTGGTTGGTGGGATGTGATTTTAATGTTATTTGGGATGACGAAGAAAAATTTTGTGGATTACCTGTACATTTGAATGAGATTGATGACTTTAGGCACTACATAAATACATGTAAACTCTCGGACTTGGGCTTCAAGGGAAGTATATTCACTTGGTGGAATGGGAGATCAGAGGAAGATTGTATATTTAAAAGGCTTGACAGATGTTTGGGAAATATAAATTTATAGCAAACCTTCCCAGGTTAAAAGATTACACACGTGTCCAATACTGAATCTGATCACTGCCCAATGCAATTGAAGTGTGATACTAAAGCTGCTCATATTATTTTTAAATTCCTTAATTTTTGGACTAAGCATGACACTTTCAAATCAGTGGTTCAGGAGAACTGGAATGCAGATTTTGCTGCAAATCCTTTCATAATGTTCAATTATAAAATGAAAAGGCTGAAAAAAGCATTGTCCACTTGGAGAAGAGCAGTATATGAAGACATATTTTGGAAGATTGCAAGTTTGGAAGAAGTAGTATTGGTCCATGAAAGGCAGTTTGAGGTTTCCCCAACTCAAATGAATAGAGAAAGATTACACAAGGTGCAATCAGAGATGATTAAGTACTTAGCATTGGAGGAAGTGTTCTGGAAGCAAAAAGCGGGCATGTTATGGTTCAAAGATGGTGATAGAAATACAAAGTTCTTTCATTCTCAAGTCAAGGGTAGAATAAAGATGCTACAAATTAAAAGGATCCAAAATAGTATAGGCAACTGGAAAGAAGAACAAATTGCAGATGAAGCAGTCTGCTTTTATAAGGACCAATTCACAAAAACTGTAGTTCCTGCAACTTTTCTCATCATATATCAGGTGCCTTGTTTAGTGGAGGAGGAACAAAATATAAAATTGATAGAAAATCCTATGAAAAAAGAAGTGAAGAAAGAAGTATAAGGGCATGGAGACTCAGCAGGTGGACTAGATGGTTTTACTGGGGCATTCTATCACACATACTGGGATATTGTAGGAGATGACATTTACGCAATGGTATTAGCATTCTTCAATGGTCAGCAACTGCCAAAGTGTGTGACACACACCAACTTGATACTACTACCAAAGAAGAAAGAGGTGAAAACTTTCTCAGATTTAAGGCCAATTAGCCTTAGTAACTTCATCAACAAGATATTCTCTAGAGTTATTCATGAAAGGTCGGTGGAATTATTACCTAATCTGATCTCAGAGGAGCAGGCTGGTTTTGTAAAAGGAAGAAGTATAGTAGAAAATGTTCTACTTAGTCAGGAAATAATAACATATATCAGACTTAGAACTAAGGCTGGTCCTAATGTGTGATTAAATTGGATATTATAAAAGCATATGATAGATTATCATGGCTGTTTCTAACAAAAATGTTAAGGAAACTGGGATTTTGTGAGAGGTTCATTGGTATGGTGTTCGATATTGTTGGAAACAATTGGTATTCAATACTAATTAATGGATAGCCTAGGGGTTTCTTCAAATCATCTAGGGGTGTCAAACAAGGGGATCCTTTATCCCGAACCTTATTTATCTTAGCCGCTAAGGCTTTATCTAGACGATTGAATGCACTACATCGGAATTTATAGTTCTGTGGTTTTGAACTGCCAATGGAATCCAAAAATCAATCATTTAGCATATGCAGATAATATTATAGTTTTCTCCTTTTCTGATGCTACATCATTGAGATTAGTAATGGAAGTGTTACAGGCCTATGAAACTACTTCTGTTTACGAATAAGAGCAAGTCAGCAATTTACATGCATCACCTAACAAATATAGAAGTAGTAAGGGAAGTAGAGAGGGCAACTGGTATAGAAAGACATGAGTTCCCATTTAACTACCTTGGTTTCCCCATCTTCTATGCAAGGAGGAAGATGGAATACTCTCAACCTATTATCACCAAAGTGCTGAATAAATTGCAAGCATGGAAAGGTAAGTTGCTTTCTATAGGAGGTAGGGAAGTTTCAATCTCTAGTGTGCTCCAAAGCCTACCAATACATTTACTATCTGATGTTAACACTCCAAAATATGTAATAAACGAACTGCATAAGATCTTTGCTCAGTTCTTTTGGAGTAGTGCTGTGTGGGGTAATAGCGGCACTGGGCTTCATGGAATACCCTCTGTATACCATGTGAAAAGGGTGGAATTGGATTCAAATCTCTTCATGACATGTCCAAAGCACTTTTCTGTAAGCTCTGGTGGAATTTAGGACAAAGCCTAGTTTATGGAGCGCATTTATGAGCCAAAAGTATTGTAAGAAACTGAATGCAGTAGTGGTTCCATGGAGGCGAGGGTCACATATTTGGAGAAAAATGCTGGAATGCGGAGATCTAATAGAACATCAAATCATATGGAAGATAAGGATGAGGTCCTCACTGTTCTGGTATGATAACTGGACTGAATTAGGAGCTTTATACTTCATAGTGCCATAAGATTTTGGCATTTATGAAGACATATATAATATGAAAGATGTAGTGGAGAATGGACCCTGGAATGTCATTGATGAAGACATATATAATATGAAAGATGAAGGAGATATTACATGAAGATTTGGCATATCACATTGTAAAGGAAATTAAACCTCCAGTCATGGAAAGTGGCCTAGATGAACCATTTTGGATGCTAGAAACTAGAGGTCATTTTTCTGTTAAAACAATATGGGAATATTTGAGAAGGAGGAATAATCCTAGCACAGCTGATAGGATGATTTGGGTAAAAGGTCTACCTTTCAAGATCTTCTTTTTCATGTGGAAAGTATGGAAATCAAAATTGCCCCTTGATGACTTTATGAAAAGGCTGGGAAATAGTATGCCTTCCAGATGTTGCTGTTGTGCAGAACCAAAGAAGGAAACATTGACTCACCATTTCTTCACATCACATGCTGCTGCTACTGTTTGGAAGTATTTTCTATCTAGAGCAGGAATCTCAGTACAGGGTCTTTCAATGTATCAAGGCATTACCAGGTGTTGGAATGCCTCAGTTCTGCCCAGAATAAAGCCTATCATGCAAGCTTTACCATCATGCATTGTATGGGAATTGTGGAAGAGAAGGAACAACCTAAAAATGCAGAAGCAGTGTCAGTGAGCAGAGTGATCTGCCAAGTATCAACAACATTGCAAGCATTGGTGCATCTAAGGAAACCAAGGGTAAAAATGACATATAGGTGGTCAAGCCTGCTACACATGATGGAACAATATACACCTAGATTGTAATATGAGAAAGTTATGTGGGAATTTAAAACTGTAGGCTGGATCAAAGTTAATACTGATAGGGCATGTAGAGGAAATCCAAGGAGAAGCTCCATTGGTTTCTGTATAAGGGATGATGTAGGAGACCTGAAATATGCACAAGTAAGGGAGATCAATGGGGGAACCAATACTGAAGCTTAGGCTGCAACAATAGTAGAGGCACTAAGGATATGTCAAGCAATGAATTATACCCAGATATGGCTGCAAACAGATTCAATGCTGTTGAAAAACATAATTGAAGAAATCTGGAAGCCTCCTTGGTGTATTGTTGATCAAGTTTAGGAAATAATGAGAGTTAAAGGAGAATGCAACCTCAGAGTGACTCATATATTTAGGGAAGGGAATTCATTAGCAGATCATTTAGCAAATTATGCATTGGATGTGGGTAATATTGAATGCTATAATTTCTGGGATCTTAACTCTCAAGGTAGGAGAATAGTTAATGTAGACAAGCTGCAATGTCCCTACTTGAGAGTCAAAACTGCAAGAAGCTAGGTGGAGAAGAGGAGGTTGATGCTGATCCAGGAGCTATCATAACCAATCACAACATCCATGTTCAAGATAATGAGAAGGAGTTCAAAGGAATGCATTTTTAACTTAGTGTTCTTTTTTGCAGGAATCGCTACTGTGGGCTATGCCCCATCTAGTGAGGAACCTGCATCTGGTGGTATTAGTAATATGTACGCATTCCAGTGTAGGAGACTCATGGATGAACATAAAGCCAGGATTTCTGGGCAAGATAGCTGTAATATCATACCGCATACAAATATGCAATCATGAACAATCAAGAAATGCATAGGACAATCCTAGAAAATCAACTTCTAACCATAGTACCACATGCATCAAGCATAAGAGAGCAGAAACATATGCAGGCATAAAGGCAACATAACATTCTTATATAACAATATACAACATATACATGTAGTGAACTGGTGTTTGTTCTTTGGTCCTTTCTTCGAGTGCTGCTACTCAATACTCTAGTCAATGGAGGAAAAGTTGGGATAATTGTGAATCAAGCAGGAAATTCAACATGCAAGCAAAGGAGGATATCCACGAGCCAATCCAAAAGTGGAGCACAAATGGGAGTGACAAGAAATGCAGTCAGTATTATCTATGCTGGGTACATGAATGACCAAGGAAATACAACAACTGTAAGTATAAGAATATCGACAAGGAAGCTAAAAAGTAGAGCACCAGGCAGCTACACATGTGGATGGATATTGGTATAGGAAATGGGGCTACAATGAAATTTTCTTGATCATATTAGACCTCCTGACAATGAAATTTTCTTGATCGATTTATATAAATAAAAACTAACCCTAGGCTCCCCGCCTAGTGGTCTTTTGCGCAAAAAACAACTGATGTAGTTTTCTTACGATCTGGTAACCAAATTATTCATATGCCCCTTAGATTATGTCTTGAAGTTCGAACTCCTCGATTTAAACTTCAAATTTGTGTCCCAAAATTTAAATATAAATATTATAGTAGGAACTTTCATCAGCGCGGAAAAGAAGAAAATCAAGAGTATTCTAGTTAGGCTCTAGGAAGATGAAAATTGCTTTTGCTTCTGCTTCTTGGTAATGACTCACAATTATAGATTATGAGAATGATTCAAAAAGGAGAAAGAAATACAATGATGGTGTAATGCTCTCGTCAAACTAACACTTGCTATTTAGTATACTAAATACCAGACAAAAGGTGGCCAACCCCCATTTTTTTACGAGGAGAAAGTTAGACCATTGGGCGGTAAGAAATATTACTTCAACTTATGGCACTATTCTATGTTGGTTAGATATTTTGTAATCGTTAATCCCCATCAAAACAACATCTACTGTGATATTATAAAAGAAAAGAGAAGAAACAAAAAGACATAGAGGTATCACTTTTGAAAAGGACAAAATAACCATTGGCAATATTTCTTATTTTTAAAGTGGCTAGTTTCTAAACAGTGACTAATAATTTACTGAAAAAATGACATTATATTTCCGATGTACATGTAATAAACGAAAAAATATACAAAATTTATATATATATATATATATATATATATATATATATATATATATATATATATATATATATATGTTATATAGTGTCACACCTTCTTTTTGGCTTACACGTGGTTACCCCGAAAGATGACACATGTATAGGAGTTTTTTCAATTAAAGTGACATTATAGGATATGGGATTAATTATTTATTTCAAGAGTCGCCACTTGGGATAGGTTTGGCTTATGGTGTCCCAAGTCACCGGTTTATTTAAAATCCCAAATTGAGGAAATTTCGACTGCCCGATTAGAGTCTGCGAACCGGAAATTTCTGAGTATGGAATTCTGTTGATCCGAGGGAAGGTGTTAGGCACCCTCAGATCTCGTGGTTCTAGCACGGTCGCTTAAACTCATTATAAGTGGCTAGAGATCTGATTTGCTATACCTGTTTAAACCTATAATGCAATTTTAAATTATTAACCTTTTTAAACATCTTTTAGGAAGTTTACAACGTCATTAAAATACGTCATGAATCATGTTACATAAATGAGCACGCAATTTTAGACATATTCTAACTCCATTGAGATTTGAATTTCGGTCACATAAATGCACACTCGAATTTAGGAAGGTATTTTATTAATAACTTCGCGCCTATAGCAACTACGTATTCAATTTATAGAAGGCCATAAAATTCGCTAGACGGCACTTTCGATTTTTCAAATATTTGATCAATCTATGGAGCCTCGTGGTGTTTGATTAGATGAACGCGGCTCATTTTATTTTGTATGGACAACCTAAGGCATATAAAATTCTCTATCATTGCTGGTGTCTAAATGCCCTAATCAATTATACATAGGTAGTGTATTTTGGGAAAATTAATACTTGCATTCCAGCCTCGTTCATGGCTTGATTATACATGCTGGGCCTCAAGTTTTGGCCAGCCCAGAAACATACATCGTATCTGGCCACTGCAGGGCCTTTCAACTAGGCTCAGAGTTAATTTGGACAGAGGAGTCCATTATGAACAAATTACAATAATGTTTCTTTTGGTTTGAGTTTATACACAGAATAACTATTAATATATCTACAATGTTCGCATGGAAGTTACAAGTGATTATTTTGTATCATTTTTTAATCTTAAATTTGCATTAAATGATTCATAATACTCATCAATCGGAGTACACGAATTCAGCTTCCAAACTTCAATTGCAAATCCAGTTACCATATATCAAATAAATCTGAAACGGATCATTGCTAATATATTGAAACTTAAATGAATTAAAATACCATACAATGTTTTGATTTTTGTTTGAATGATTACCAAACTGACATTTCCTAAATCCAATGTTTCAAAGCAAAAAAGGAAACAAACGTTTGAAATAGCCTTACCACTAGCTAATATTACTACTAATTGTAAATATCTAAAATAGTAATCCAAATATCCAGATATTACAAAATAAGTCAGTCCCAATGTCCAGTTATTACAAAAATTGAATCAATCCAAATGTCTAATTACTACAGGGCAATCATCTTATCATTAGGTATATTAAAGCTAAAGAAGGGGAAAATAGGGTGGGGATTCAAAGGAAAAATAACAGACGCTGGTCTTCACACTTAGGAACATATTTTACTTGAGCTTCATATATTAATGAGCATCGAAATGTACCTGGAATTTAGCAAAGAAAAGAAGCCTATGAGTAAATGAGGTTAATCAACAAGCAACCAGTAGCCAGTCGAACAGTACACCTAGGATCTCGGCAGATTTTTGAGAGAATTAAAATCTCAAAGGAATAAGAAAAGCACTTATCGTTTATCAAGGATATAGGAAGAACTAATATGTATTTTTTCTCCTCTAGAGTTCAAAAAAAAGGTCTAGGATATCTCAAAATATTCAGTCTATCTCTCTAAGTGGAGCCTTAGGGCAACATTTTTCCTTGTTTTTTTCTTTTAGTCCCTGATTCAGGTTTCAACTTTTCCTTAATGGTCCTTCATTTCCTGACTTGTGCCTCACGTTTGAGGCTGAAATTGTGCATAAGTCCCTTGCTAGAATGTTCTAGGGGTTACTACCAAAATTTTTTAAAGCTCAAATACCCCCTGTACCCCTATTTCTTTTCCTAATTAACCAACCTTAAGTTTTAACCCTAGTTATTCACTGACCCTGGTCGATTGTGTTTGGGTTATGGTCTAAGGCCTGGTCTGGATTAACAGGTCCATTGGATCCATACAACTAAATTTCCTAATATGGATTGGTCAATCAATTATTCAGGTATCTTTGTGTCAAAATCAATGGATCATTATAGACCAGAAGAGAAGACCAATCAACTAATGCTTAACATTATAGAAATAACCCAATTAAAACACTCAGTAAAACTTGAAAGTGAGAAATGAGTAGCAGGGATTGAACAAAAATCAGGAAGCAATTAGAGGTTCAGCAAGAAAGGATCTCTTAATACGTGCAAGTACTGAAGATCAAAGTTAAGTGAAAATCAAACACTCAGTAGCATAAACACCTACCAAACTAATCAGAGTATCAGGGAATAAAACAAATCAAGATCAGGAGATGAAGGTCAACCAAACCATAAAAAATCACATTACTGAAGAATCACCAAATTAGGATTTCAGAATCAGGAGGCTAGTATAATATGATATCAAACCAACTCAAAAGACGAAGAGATTTCAGACGAATGACAACCAAAGGCATATGACTTTAACCTATTCAGATGAGATTGTGGAAAAACAAACAATCATTCAAAAGAAACAACTAACAATTAAAAGAAACGAAGCAAATATATACAGGAAAAAATAGAACACTTAGATTTTATACTATCTTGAGATCATTCCATTCATTTCTGATCCCTTCTGTAGAGGTTTCTAACTCTTTAAGGCAAATGGTTTCGCGGGTAATAGGCACAGAAGTTCAGGAAGGGCACTTATGATTCAGAGACCCAGTGAGGTCTCAGATTTGAATTTCTTCAGTAATTGGTGGTATTTGGGGATCGTGGGTGGCATGGTTGAGGAGGGGAATGGCCGGGGATTGCCCGAGACTAGTTTGACCAGACTCCGACACGGTTTGAGTTTTAGAATTAAACCTCAAATCAATATTCGAGAAGTTTCAGGCGGATTCGAAGGGTGTGACTTGCACGGTTGGAAAGAGGAGGGTGAGTTGCTTTGGAGGTGTAATTTTTGATGTGTTTGGAGTTGGGTTGCCGGAGATGGGGTTTCCGACGGTCTTCTTTTGAAGATTCAAGACGATGAGGGGTCTTTTGAAGGGGATAGATTGTAGGATGGGGAAGGGGAGGTCCTGGTGGTCCTACGGTGTAAAGTTGGGGATGTTTGGAACAGGGACGCCGAAGACGATGGTTCCGACGACCTTATTTTGAATATTCGAGAAGCTAGGGATATGTTCGACGGAAATCAAACAATGGATGGGAAAGAGGGGGTTGTGGTGGTTTGATGGTGTAAACTTGAGGAGGTTTGGTGACCGGCCGCCGCAGTGAGGCGATTTTCGGTGATGGCATTAGGGTGGCTACTGGGTGGTCAACGGTGGTCAAGGGGTGGTCAATGGGAGGGCAGTACACCGGAGTATATGGTACGAGGAGGATAATATGTTTGGTCTCAGAGTATATTAGGAACGTTTGGACATATGTAGTATATGATTTTGGGGGGAGTTTCATGGCCGTTGGATGATCAAATGATCAACGCCTGGGATGCCTTATCTCTAAACGATGTCATTTTTGGGGTGTTTAGTGTGGACTGGATCGGGGTTGGTATTTGGGCTGGGCACTAGTGGGTTTTAAGGGGTCAAAATTATTTGGGCCACTAAGGTCTGGCCCAATTGTGGCCAGCCTGAGTGGCTATGCATATATGTGTATATTTATTTTTTAATTAATTCCTAATTTTATTGAAAAAATTCCTAATTAACACAAATAAAAATGCAACAAGTTGAAATTATACCAAAAATAAATAAAAATGCCAGAAATACTACTTGCACATATTTTTTGAATTTTTTCTATTTGTAAAAATGGCTTGAATTAACAATTATTTCAGCAAAAACATGAACTTAAATCCTAAATTACTTTAAAGCACGCATTGATGATACACGCTGGCACGCAATTAAATTCTAAAATTAAAATCCTGAAAATAAATATTTAGAGAAAATCCTAAACTTTGAGAGTCGTGTAGGAGCCGTTTCAACAGGATAAAAATCATATGCTCACAGCTACCCCTCTTTGCGCGGGAACACGAAGAGTTTTCGTGCAAAGGCAAGTGAGAAAGTATGAGCGATTTTCGTTCGATTGAATACTCCATGTGAAGCATTTTGAAAAATTTCTGACCGAACCTTGCTTGAAAGGTTGCCTACATATCCTTGGCGATAAAAGAATTAGGTCGGTGTAGTTCTGGAAGTTTTTGTAGCTGGGACTACCAGGGAACTATGAATTAACTGTTTGTGCTGCTGTTTCCTCTTAGTGAGCTCCTTATTACACCAAAAGAAAATCAAAAGCTAAGCTAGCTAAGTCTATCAACTACGAGTTACAAGATTCCTATATATGAGTCTCTTGAAGCTTGATCTTGAGTCTCGGCTAGCTTTTGCGGCAGACTCCGATCTTAATCTTGATGCACATTAGCTGCAAATGCTGGTTTATTCTTTATTTTGAGATAAAGCAGGACATGCGAAGCTTGTGATTCCGATTAAACTTTGAATAGTCCGTGTCTTTGTTCGCTTCATCATTTTGAATTCACTTATTTTGTCCTTTTTCTTTTCTTCTATTCTGAACTGATACTCATGCTTTCAGTCATTCCAAATCTTGCGCCTTAAGCTGAAACCTGCTCAGACACCAACCTAAACAAACGAAAGAAATTTTCTGCCCCAGTTTTCACTAGAGAATTTCGTGAGTTATTTGCAACACACAACCTATGCTATTATTTATTGAAAACAATAAATATCGTAATTGTGTATCCCTTGGAAAAATTGCCAGGTTATGCTGGGAAAGAGTCAGGGTTCCTGCAGGGGATAAGACGAGAATCCACGGGTTATGCCGGGATAGGAATGAAAAGGGGTTTCTGTGGGGATGGAAAGAAAAGATCTGCGGGTTATGTCGGGATAGGAAAGTTCCTTCTGTAGAGTGGAAGGAGGGTCATGGGTTACGAGGGAGTTCCTGGTTTATGCTAGGGAATCCACGGGTTATGCCCGGATGAATGAAAATTCCTAGGTTATGCTAGGGAGATCCACGGGTTATGCCAGGTTGAATGAAAATTCCTAGGTTATGCTAGGGAGATCCTCGGGTTATGTCGGGATGATTGAAAAAATCCTAGGTTATGCTAGGGAGATCCGCGAGTTATGCCGGGATGAATAAAAAAATCCTAGATTATGCTAGCGAGATCCGCGGGTTATGACGGGATTTGAAGAAGATCCTGGGTTATGCCAGGGGAATCCCGGGTTATGCTCGGATGAATGAAAAAATCCTAGGTTATGCTAGGGAGATCCGCGGGTTATGCCGGGATGTATGAAAAAAATCCTAGGTTTTGCTTGGGAGATCTGCGGGTTATGCCGGGATTGGAAGGGGATACTGGATTATGCCAGGGGAATCCACGGGTTATGCCGGGATGAATGAAAAAATTCTAGGTTATTCTAGGGAGATCCGCGGGTTATGCCGGGATGAATGAAAAAAATCCTAGGTTATGCTAGGAAGATCCGCGGGTTATGTTGGATGAATGATAAACCCTAGGTTATGCTAGGGAGATCAGCGGGTTATACCGGGATTTACAGAGAATTCCTAGGTTATGCTAGGGGAATTCAAGGCAGTGGAGGACTACAGAGATCTTTTTGACTGTGCTGGGGATAGAGGAGGAAAGGAATAACCCTTAGGTTATGCTAAGGGTAGGGGAGCGTTAACTCCTAGATTATGCTGGGGAGTAGAAAGTGTGGGGGAGGGGAATCCTCAGGTTATGCTGGGGATGTGGAGGGAAATTTCCCGGGTTATGCCGGGATGTGAAGGAAGGAGACTTCTTTGTTTATGCTGGAGAGGGTGGAATGCAATCGTTAGGTAATGCCTAGGAAATCCACAAGTTGCACAAAGGGGAACTAGGGATTGGGATCTCGTGCTATCATGCTTATTTACGAGTTTGCAGGAAAATGAAAAGAAAACTTCCCTTTTGTTATTGAAACAACACCATCCTTGGTTCCTTGTGCCCATCCTTCGGTTGTTTTTTTCCCTATGTTCCTTTTGCTTTTCTAGGTTGCCCCTGCATCTATTTTAGTTCAGAAACGAAACAAACTGTTAGTTTGAACAGTTATTGATTTTGCGGCCTTGTCGTGCTTGATTTCCAGTTCCTTTGTGTTCAAAAGCAAACCCTTGACTTTAAATCCTTGCTTTGTTGATCGGCCGGGGGGGGGGGTCCTCATTTCGGGTTGGTTTTTGTTTCCCAGGCCTTGGGTTGTGAGTTTTGTCCCGCCTTTGATTTTGGGCTTGCTTTTGGGACTTTTGATAAGAATCAATATCCTGTTTGGCTTAAAACCCTTCCGATTTTGCTTCACCTTCATGGACCTTTGACTTTAAATTTCCTTTATTTTATTTCCCTTCTTTCGAGGAATTAAATGTCATGATCTACCGGGATTGGCTAAGCGCGTTTGACGATGTCGGGCAATCCCTTAGTTCTTGCCAGGAGAACCCCGCAAGGCCGGCCTTGCTACCTTTACTTAGGAATGGCCAGGACATCAAAATTAAAGTGGAAAGGAGTGAAGTATGAATTTAGAGAGGTATGTTATTTTAAAGGAAGAGAGGGAACTTATCTGGAAATATAAGTCCGCTTTAAATGGCGACGACATGCTTCTAGGACTAGATACCAAGCCCAAATCCATTTCTTCTTTCTGACTTCAACTTTTCCAAAACCAAAGAAACTTATTCAGGCCTGGGCAGCAATATTTCCTCTTTTAGACCCACAGTGCCCTTTTCAGGTTTTCGCCAATCGGCCTTTCTCATTTCTCTTCTCTCGTTGCCCGATAGCGCTCTTTGCGAGTTTTCGCTAAACGGACTCTCTCATTTTGTTTTTCTCTGCTTGCCGTCACCTTTTGGTGGCCGGAGGTTTTCATCGATAAGACTCTCTCATTTTATTTCTCTCAAAAATTTGATTGGTGTCGAACCCCAACAACGGTATTTATTCCTCCCTAGGGATCTATAACTTTATAACCATTCAGATGGATTTGTAACCGAACCAATACATTTCTGCCCCAATTTTGATTTTTGTGGGTGAATGGTGTTTTTATTTTGATATGACTAAACCTCAGGGAGAGGCTGCCTACGCATCCTTTCGAAATCAAGTCAGACGCAGCTCAGGAAGTTTTGGTCCTAAACAAATTTTGTCTGTATTCTTTTTTTTTCTTTTCATCATCATTTTTTTTCTTTTTTTTTTTGAACAGTATCTCCAGGCTACAAAGTAGGTGGGGGAATCTCAAAAGCAAAGTCTTTGTCACTTCAATCTAACAGGGTCATTGCTGCCGGGGGTTCAAACATAATACATTTTTACTGCATCTGCAATTACCGCTGCCTCGGGCTCGTCTCCTTCAACGTTGCCCAGGTATAATGCTCCTCTAGGCAATATCTTTCTGATGATGTACAGGCCTTTCCATTTTGGAGTGAATTTTCCTTTGGTTTCTTGATGATGAGGCAGTATCCGTCTCAATACTAGTTGCCCGACTTCGAAATTCCTGGGACGCACTTTCTTGTTGTAAGCACTGGCCATTCTTTGTTGGTACAACTGCCTGTGGCATACCACGGCCATTCATTTTTCATCAATTAATGCCAGCTTCTCCAACCAGGTTTTGACCCATTCACTATCTTCAATTTCTGCTTCGACAACCACTCGGAGCGAAGGGATTTCTACCTCTGCGGGTATGAAAACCTCAGTTCCATAAACTAGCAAATAGGGGGTTGCTCCTACTGATGTACGTACTGTGGTACGATATCCCATCAGTGCGAAAGGCAGCTTTTCATGCCATTACCTGGAGCTTTGAATCATTTTTCTCAAGATCTTCTTGATGTTCTTGTTGGCTTCTTCGACCACACCATTAGCTTTGGGCCGGTAGGGAGTGGAGTTTCTATGCGCTATCTTGAATTGTTTACATATCTCTCCCATCAGCCGACTGTTTAGATTAGCCGCGTTGTTAGTAATGATGGTAGCGGGAATCCCAAAACAGCAAATGATGTTGGAATGCACAAAATACACTACCGCTTTCTTGGTAACAGACTTGAGGGTGATGGCCTCAACCCGTTTTGTGAAATAATCAATGGCGACCAATATAAATCTGTGCCCATTTGGGGCTTTTGGCTCGATAGGCCCAATGACGTCCATACCCCAGGCGACAAATGGCCAGGGTGCTGACATAGGGTGCAGTTCATTTGGTGGTGCATGAATCAAATGACCGCGCACCTGGCATTGATGACATTTTCGGACAAAACTGAAGCAGTCTTTCTCCATGGTCATCTAATAATAGCCGGCTCGGAGTATCTTCTTTGCTAGTACATAGCCATTCCTATGGGGTCCACACACGCCCGCATGTACTTCGTGCATGATTCTCCCGACTTCCTCAGCATCCACACATTTCAACAAATTAAGATATGGAGTCCTTTTATACAAAGTGTCACCATTTAAAAAGAAATTGCTCGCATGCCGTCCGATGGTTTTCTTTTGTTCACTGGTGGCTTGCTCAGGGCACTCACGTGTTTTCAAGAATCTCAAGATGTCATAATACCAAGGTTGTGTGCTGGGCTCTGCTTCGATTGCGTTACTATACCCATGTATTTCTTTGATTTGGATTTGTAAAGGATCAACATAGGCTTTCCCAGGGTATGGTAACATAGAGGCCAATGTTGCAAGTGCATCTGCGAACTCATTGTGGCAACGGGGAATGTACCTGAACTGTACCGACCTGAATCGTTTGCCGAGGTCTTCCACATGCTGTCTATACGGGAGGAGCTTAATGTCCCTTGTCTCCCATTCTCCTTGAGCTTGTCGGATGATTAGATGTGAACCTCCCATAGCAACTCTTTGACATCTTGTTTAATAGCCATGTTCATGCCCATAATGCAAGCCTCATATTCAACTGTATTATTGGTGCAGAAAAATCGGAGTCTGGCTGTAGCTGGATAATGCTGAACTGTGGGTGAGATTAAAATTTCCCCAATCCCTACGTCCTTTGCGTTTGCTGCTCCATCGAAGAACATTTTCCAGACGGGGGTGTCCTCAACTGCTATTTCCAATGAGTTCACTTCTTAATCAGGGAGGTAGGCGTTTAAAAGATGATATTCGTCATCAGCGGGATTCTCCGCCAGATGATCTGCCAATGCTTGAGCTTTCATCATCGTACGAGTGACATAAACAATGTCGAACTCGGTGAGCAAGATCCGCCATTTAGCCAGTCGTCCCATGGTCATTAGTTTTTGGAATATGTACCTTAGTGGAGCCAGCCTGGTTATGAGGTACGTGGTATGATCTTGAAGATAATTCCTTAACTTCTGAGCTACCCATGTCAAGGCGCAACACGTTCTTTCTAACAATGTGTACTTGGCCTCGTAATTGGTGAACTTTTTGCTCAGATAATAAATGGCCTGCTCTTTCTATCCCGTGGAGTCATGCTGCCCGAGAATACAACCAAAAGAACCTTCCAAGTATGTTAGGTAGAGAAATAATGGCCTTCCTGGTTCTGGCAGAACCAAAATTGGAGGATTGGACAAGTATTGTTTGATTCTATCAAAAACTTCTTGACACTCGACCGTCCACTTAACTGCCGCATCCTTTTTCAGTAGCTTAAATATGGGCTCACATGTTGAAGTCAACTGGGAGATGAATCGGCTGATGTAATTCAATCTTCCCAATAAACTCATTACATCCTTTTTGGTCTTTGGCGGGGGCATCTCCCGAAGGGATTTGATCTTGGTTGGATACAATTCGATGCCTCTTCGGCTGACGATAAACCCCAGAAGCTGTCTCGACGGGACTCCTAATGCGCATTTTGCCGGATTTAGTTTCAAATAATATTGGTGGATCGAAGAACTTCCTCAGGTCCTTTACATGATCACCCTGAGTCTTCGATTTGATAATCACGTCATCCACATACACCTCTATTTCTCGATGCATCATATCGTGGAAGATGGTGGTCCTAGCCCTCATGTATGTTGCCCCGGAGTTTTTCAATCCAAAAGGCATAACTCAATAATAGTATGTTCCCTAATGTGTGGTAAAGGTGGTTTTCTCAACATCCTCCTCGTCCATCAACACTTGGTGGGATCCTGCATATCAATCTATGAAGGAATGGATCTCATGCTTGGCACAGTTATCGACAAGGATGTGGATGTTGGGTAGAGGGAAGTTATCCTTGGGAATCGCCTTGTTCAAATCTCTGTAATCCACACACTAGAGTTTTCCCGTTCTTCTTTGGCACCGGGACCACATTGGCCAGCCATGTGGTGTACCGAACTACCCGGATTACCCCCACTTCAAGCTGTTTTGTAATCTCTTCTTTGATTTTATCGCTGACATCAGACTTGAACTTTCTTTGTTTTTGTTGGACTGGAGGGATTCGAGGTATGTAGGAAACTTATGGACCACCAAATCCATACTCAAACCAGGCATGTCGTCGTAGGACCACACAAATATATCTTTGAATTCTAGCAAGAGTTGAACCAATGAATCTCGTATTTCTTTGTTCACGTGAATGCTTATTTTAGTTTCTTTGATTTCATCGAGATTGCCCAAGTTAACCGGTTCAGTATCATTTAAGTTAGGCTTAGGTTTGTTTTCAAAGTGCTCCAACTCTCGGTTGATTCCCCTAAAAGCCTCTTCTTCATCGTATTCCGGTTCTTGGTTCATTAATTCACAGATGGGCAGCAAGTTTGGGTCGTGGCATGAAGTCCACGAGCATGTCGTTTTATTTAAAGCCGCATTATTGGGACTGAAAAAAAAGATGAAAATTAAAAGAAAGACAAAATCCAAAAAAGACAAAGAGGTGTGAATGACAAAATATTGATTTTATTTCTTTGAACTTATGAGATAACAAGGTTTACAATAGATATTTAAAGTGCGAAAAGAAAAACTAACAACCGAGCTACACCCTGAAATAGCTCGTGATGTGGGAAGAGGTAGCAAGGCGAGACTACCGGGTCTCCCGCCTGACCAGAAAAGGTGTGGCCTTTCAGTTTTGAATTTTGGCATCTTGCCCCATATAAAGCACTTTGGCGGCGCTTGAACCTTCCCCCAGTTGGACCATGCTTAGTTCGTAGAGAAACTCCCTAATAGCCCCGCAAATCTCATAAATTTCTTCTACCGTGAAGGTTTCTTCTTCTTCCTCCTCACTGTACTTTTGTCTAAAAAGGTTTTGTACAGGTGGGGTAGGGGTCGTGGTAAGGCCCATCACTGGCGCTCTCTGCGATTGGCTCAGGCTATATCTTCTGAGGTTGGGTGAAAGCCCAGTCCAAAGAACATTTCTGCGACAGGCAATGCGACCGACTCGATTATGCCTTGTAGGGCGCTACCGATTGCCTTGCCTGGCTTGAAACCTTGGCGCGTCATTTCCCTCACTACCATAATTGAAGCATTTTGCAGAAAATGCTAGGGTAGCGGCTTGCCCTCTTCATGAACTACAATCTCCTGGTTTTCATACTCAAATTTCAGCATTTGGTGCATGGTAGAAGGCAATGTCTCTACTGTATGAATCCACGGCCTTCCTAGGAGGTAGTTTTAGGAGGTGTCCATGTCCAACACCTAGAATGTTACTTCAAAGTCAACTAGACCAATGGTGAGCACCAATTCAATTTCACCTATGGTATCCATTTTGATTCTATCAAAGGCTCGGACAAATATATTGTTAGGAACGACCCTCTCTGTCTGATCTCCATTCTCTGCAAGGTAGACTGTGGGCATATGTCTACTCCGGAACCTCCGTAGACCATCAGTCTTTTGAAGTATTGTCCCTCACACTTGACAGTGAGGTGCAATCCTTGTTGTGAGTAGCTCCCTCCAGGGGTAAGTCATTCTTACTGAACGATACCTGGTTAATAGTGAAGAATCTCTCTGCCATTTTCTCTACTTGCTCTACAGAGGTCTCATCTGGTACATGAGCTTCATTCAGAGTTTTGGCCAACACCTGCTGATGATCAGGAGATTTCATCAAGAGTGCAGGGGATTTTTGGAGCTGATCCACCACTTCGTACTTCGGCATTTTCATTTTCTGGAAGAAATCTTCTGCCCCCTCAGCATTCACTGGCCTCTTAAAAGGAAATTGCCATTTGGTAGCGGCGTTCACCTCTTCTATGTCTCAGTATTTCTATGTGGGACAATCTTTTTGGGTTTTTCCAAGGACTTTTTTGCCCTTGTATGTAACGATGGTTTCCTGATAATTCCAAGGGATGACTGAGAGGTTGGTCATGAGCTTCTGTGGTGCGCGACCGATAATAACAGGCTCATTCAGCACTGGTGTTTAATTGATCCCCGTACCACATAGGCTTTCTTTGCATGGTTTTGTTCATCTCGAACCTTTTTGGAGGGCTTAAAGTGGGCTTCTTTTCTTTACGTCCTCGTGGGATGTAGAGTATTGTTTCCTTGGTAGGGGTCATCTCAACTTCAACCTCAGCCTTCTTTTCTGTTTCGGGGCATTTGGCTACATTCATTTTCTTTTATTCCATCTTTTTCTAGGGTGACTTTTGGTTTCTATCTGCCTCGGCGATGGCCATGATGGCTTTCAGAGCGGGATCAAATTCTTTGTCCTCGTAGATTATTACGATGACCGGCCCGTTGTTGTGAGCCGGTAACGGGTTATCAGTTACATTTGGGACCTCTTCATCTCTTAGTACTATCTTATTTTGATCTATCAGGTCCTCCACTGATCGTTTTAAGGTCCATCAATTTTCGGCATCATGACCCTCTGCCCCATAGTGGTAAGCACAATGCACGCCCCTTTGGTAAGAAGGTGATTCGGGATTCTGTTAGTTTTGGGGTACAGACTAGTGGAGACCCGTGTAGACCAACTTTGGGAATAGGCTGGCATAGGATTCTCCTATTGGGGTGAAGTTCTGTCTCTTGGGTGGCTCCGTGGGACGATAATTACTTTGCTGAGGGCAGGATTGTAGTGATTCTAAGGAGGATGATTTCTTGGGGCTTGATTTCTATTGTTCTGATGTTGAGGTCGAGTAAAGGGCTGAGCGTTCATAATTGCATAGGGTTGAGGGACATAGTGCATGTCTCAGTGAGGATAGTAACGTTGAGGTGCTCTTCCAGAGAATGCATGCCCGTGAGTATGTTGTTTCCTCATCCCGAAGGCTGCCATGGATACTTCCTCTTTTTTCTTGTTCCATGGGATTCCTCCGTCCCTCCTTGTATGGCCTGGGAAGTAGATCTTATGGTGGATTGACTCAGAATCCTCCCTGTTTTGAGGCCATTCTCTACCATCTCCCCAATCTTAATTGCCTCTACAAAAGGTTTACCCTTGGCCAAGATTATTGTCTGAAAGTAATCTGCCTCTTGTGCTTGCAGAAAGACGGTGACCATCTCTGTTTCGTCCATCGGAGGCTTTACTCTTGATGCTTGCTCTCGCCATTTAATAGCATAATCTCTGAAGCTTTCAGCAGGTTTCTTCTTTTAGTTGGCTAGGGAATTCCTATCCGGGGCGATGTCGATGTTGTACTCAGTTGTCTTACAAAGTCCCGGGCGAGGTCATCCTAGATGTGCCATCGAGAAATGTCCTGATCTATTTACCATTCGGATGCAATACCCATTAAGCTCTCGCCAAAGTACGCCATCAAGAGTTCTTCCTTCCCGCCGACTCCACGTAGTTGATTGCAATACCTTTTTAGATGGGCGATGGGGTCGCCGTGGCCATCGTATTTTTCGAATATCGGAGTTGTAAACTACAAAGGAAGATGTACGTGGGGGAACATGCATAGGTCTGAATAAGATACATTTTTTTGTCCACTTAGTCTTTGCATGTTCTTCAGACTTTGCTCAAGACTCTTTCTCCTTGTGATTTCATCTTGCTCGGGCGTTTTGGAAGTTGTCTTGCACATGGGTAAGTTCATATGCTGGCTGAGGGTAGTTGTATGCAGGGTACGGGGGAGGCTCATTTTGGTAGTTAGGAGTTGGGAATGTAAAGGCTATGTGGTCAAACACGGGCCTCAGTACCGCAGGCTGTATGGTAGCTACGCATGGAGAAGCCGTAAAGATGTTAGGAACTGGCCTCGATGTAAACATCGGAGGGCGGGTTTCAAAAGGCGCCCCAACAAAATTGGTTGATATGGTGGGTTTCCCCAGGAGAACATTTGGGTGACTGATAGGGATGGTGGAGGTACCCCCTGACCTTAGAAAACGCTCGGGAAATCCAGGGATAGCGCTGGGAGGTTCTTTCCCATTGGTCCAGGCATCCCACATTTCCATGACTCGTAGCCGCAGGACTGTTCTCTTCAGTCGTTGCAGATTCAGAGGCTGGTACTCCTATAATTGGGTTTTCCTCTGGAATAGGGACGGCTGGTAGAGTCATTTCGGTCGACATCTCTGTACTTCCCTTTGACCTAGTGAAGTATCCATGTGAAGCCAGTTTACCGCAAACCAATTACTTTACTTAAAACACCTGATCTGGGACACTGGAATTTAGTAGTTAGTTCGGGGTAAATAACAAACGGGAAATTACACGTTGGGCATGATGCACCCATGCAGAGAATGGGTTTCTCTATGCTTGCCGTGGTCGCATGTGTCATCCTGGCATTTATTTCAATTTCCCTTTTGTTCCCTACCTCTTATTCCTCTTTTTAGATTTTTGAAGAATACGGTCGAATCTTATAGAGATTGCATACGAATCATGACTTTCCATGAATCAGACCGAGCCTAGTTCATGGAAACAAAAGATTAAGTACACAGTAAATTATTCTTTTGGGCTTTTTAATTTTGATAAAGACATAAACTTTTATTACAAAGGCTAATAGAACGAAAAGCAACTATCAGACTGGGGCTTAATAACCTTACAGACTCGAAAGGACATACATACAGACTTTTTTTAATAAAAATACAAATTTATGAGTACATTAAAACTTCAAATGTCTTTGGAGCTTGCGGGACATCGTCCGGCCTTGTCGCAGGTTTGCGCGCTAGACTTCCTTGGAAATAGTGGAGATCTTCCATCACTTGATGGACAGATGTCATAACAGTGACGAAAAACATAGATTTTGTCATGTCCTCAACAATGATTGCACTTCATGGTAGTATATTCTGCGATCGCCCGCACCTTTTCTATGATTAACCTTTTTTTCTCGTAGAAGACGCCCTATTTGCTCAACCCGTGCTTCTAAAGTTCGTTCAGCTGGTTGATTCAGCTTTTGAAACTGCCGCAAATCTCTTTCCAATCCCTCTATTACCGCATAGCTATGCTCTCTCTCGGCTTTGAAATATTTGTCTTGTTTGGCCATTTTACTTTCAGCTATGATTATCCTCTACTTTAAATCAGCGCTTTCATTGCCAATTCCCTCTTTTACCTGCTCCAGTGTGCGGGCCCTTTCGTTTGAACTTTTAATTAATTGCTTCTGAGCTCTAGACAGTTCACCCTCTACCTTGTTCAAGTCGAACCCGTATTCAGTTACTTTTCGACGCAGGTTCTCTATGAGCTTTTCATCTTTCGTACTCCTCGGAGGATTTTCTGCGGCTCTCATCATTTTCTGAATCTGGGCTCGCAAGGCTTCATTTTCTTTAACCAATACCTTATTTTCTCCTTCGCTGGCTGCGGTTTGCAGACTGTTTTCGAATTGCAATTCTTGAATTTTGTTTTCGAGCCTTCCTATAGTAGCCCGGTATTCATTTTCATTTGCTAACCAATCCCACTTCTCTTGTGATGTCTCAGTAAATTCCTGGAGATGGGGTCTCTTTGCCGTCCTCCCAGGATCTATATCCCTCTTGTACCAAGTAACATACCCCGGCCCAACCTCGCCCTTAGATATGTCATGTACTCGAGTATCGGCTGTTAAGTATTGTCATTCTCTCCAAATTTGGCGTACAACAGCTTCGGGGAATTGATAGTTCGAGCTTATCTCAACTACATGGCTGCTGATATCCTCTTCTCTGGGAATCATTTGGCATCTACCCAATTGCCTACGTACTCTATATGGTGCATAGGGCTGGATGCTTCGGGTGCCCATCAAAAGGAAATGAGGTCCGGTGGCGGGTATATACACAATTTCGTCCATAAGGAGCCAACCGAACGTCCATTCTATTTGATTTGTAGTAATAAGCCGCAGATGCGACACCCACTATGCGACACCTTCTGGTAATTTAAACCCATTCACCCTGTTGTCAAATTCTTCTATGCAACCTTTTGTTGGCAGCCGTAATTCATGAACCGAGGCTTGTGACATAAATGCTCAATCATCCAGATTCGCAATAGCAAGTTACAGCCTTCAAGGAAATCCCCTCATGCTTTGCAGAGGGTAAGAGCACGGAAGATGTCAGACAAAATCATTGGGGCGAGAGTACTCTTAGCTTGGGTCATTAAAGTGCTAATGACTCCGCTATGCGTATGTCGATGTTTCCATCCTTTCACGGGAATACTAAAAGACCCAAGAAAGACACTATGAACGCGAAGCATCGATGATCTTCCCACTTGAGCCGATTACCCTTGCTACAAATAAGGTTTTCAGGGTTGTAGAATCCTCCAATGTGGCCATATCTTTGCTATATAAATTGCAGGGTACAAAAGCCCGCCGATAAGTCGGTATTATGAACTTTTCTGCTGATTTTCGAAGAATCCAGGAATTTATGCACAGCAAGGGCTATGGGTGCAATCAAGTATTGATGTCTCAAAGGGATTGTATGAGTCCCAATATATCCGGTCATTTCTTCTAAAGTCGGGGTTAGCTCAACATCCGAGAAGTGGAAGACGTTGTGGGTCAGGTCCCATAAAGTGATTAAGGCCTTTATGATGTCTCCCCCGGGGTTAATTTTAAATAAACCAGTGAGGCCTCCTGGTGTGCGTTGACCGTTTTCTGTCCTGCTTCCATGAGATCATTCCACCATAGTCGCAACTCCAAGGGAATTTTGTTCATTATCGTGCTCATTTTGCACATTTATTAGGACGAATTAGTATTCTCAAAGCATTAAAACTGACATGATATTTATTTTAAAACAAGGACCGGCTTTGCCAATACGACCTTTCGACACTTCCGAAAAGGTTTTTCAGGCTGTGCTTGCTTACCAGTCAGAATAAAATTCAGAGGTGGTCATTTGTGCAAGATCAGCCTTCTGGCGTCCCTTATAGCAACATTCAACTATTATCGCAATAATGGCACCATCCGACTTATTTCAAAACCAGTCAATAAACTCGGGCATTTTTGACGATTTTTGAGAAAGGGGTTGGCCCTGGCCAAAATAATTTATCAAAACCCACGGACATTTTTGAAAAACTCGAAAATTGATGCCTTTTCATTTTTGTTGTTTTTTGTTTTGATGTTTTGTTTTTTTTTTGAAAAATCCGGCAGCATTCCAGCGCTATTTGAGCATTGGTTTTAAAAGTGATTACCCTAGCACTGCTATTTTTCTCAACTTATTCCCTTTGTTTACAGGCCGGTCAACATGCGAATCCAAGGCAAATAAATGCGCATGTAGCACGTAAAAATGCATCAGGATGGTCTTTTTATTTCAAGGCACCTGTCCTAGACAGACCCAACCCCTGTGTTGAGCCCCCTAAGTCAAAATGCATGATGCAGATAAACGTTCCTACTAGGGATACAGCATGCGGTTTTGTGATACTAAGTTTAGAACCTCGGTACAGGGTCTAGACTAAGTACCCGAGCGGACAACTCGAGTCGAAGAGGGGGCTACGTACCGGGAACCAAAAGGCCATCCGGCTTAGTAACTTGTCCCGCCTCTTTCTTATTTCAGGATAAGACACTAATAGAATAGGGAGTCTCAACCAGTAAACACATCCTCAGAGGTGAGAAGTGAAGGGTTTCGTAGCAGTTTATATGTACAGTTCAGATAATATCAAAGGGGTAAAACATGTGGCATTTAGCACAGAACGTATAAGCAAATCAGGAGAAGCCAAATATAACAGTTATTTAAGCTCGAATTCTTGAACCCTGAACCAGAGATTCTGGGTTCGTTCCCCAGTAGAGTCGCCAGAGCTGTCACACCTTCTTTTTGGCTTGCACGTGGTTACCCCGAAAGATGACACGTGTATAGGAGTTTTTCCAATTAATGTGACATTATTCGATATGGGATTAATTATTTATTTCAAGAGTCGCCACTTGGGATAGGTTTGGTTTTTGGTGTCCCAAGTCATTGGTTTATAAATCCCAAATCCAGAAATTTCTGAGTAAGGAATTCTGTTGATCCGAGGGAAGGTGTTAGGCACCCTCGGATCCCGTGGTTCTAGCACGATCGCTTAAATTCATTATAAGTGGCTAGAGATCTGACTTGCTATACCTGTTTAAAGCTATAATGCAATTTTAAATTAATAACCGCTTTTAACATCTTTTAGGAAGTTTGCAACGTCATTAAAATACGTCACGAATCACATCACATAAATGCGCACGCAATTTTAGACATATCTAACTCCAATGAGATTTGCATTTGGGTCACATAAATGCACACCCGAATTTAGGAAGGTATTTTATTAATAACTTCGCGCCTATAGCAACTACATCTTCAAAATTCATAGAAGGCCGTGAAATTCGCTAGACGACACTTCCGATTTTCTAAATATTTTATCAATCTATGGAGCCTCGTGGTGTTTGATTAGATGAACGCGGCTTATTTTATTTTATAAGGACATTCTAAGGCATATAAAATTCTCTATCATTGCTGGTGTCTAAATGCCCTAATCATTTATGCATAGGTAGTGTATTTTGGGAAAATTAATACTTGAATTCCAGCCTCGTTCATGGCTTGATTATACACGCTGAGCCTCAAGTTACGGCCAGACCAGAAACATACATTGTATCTGGCCACTGCTGGGCTTTTTAACAAGGCCCAGAGTTAATTTGGACGGAGGAGTCCATTATGAACAAATTTCAATAATGTTTCTTTTGGTTTGAGTTTATACACAAGATTAACTATTAAATATATCTACAATGTTCACATGGAAGTTACTAGTGATTATTTTGTATCAGTTTTTAATCTAAAATATGGATTAAACGATTCATAATACTCATCAATCGGAGTTCACGAATTCAGCTTCCAAACTTCAATCGCAAATCTGGTTACCATATATTTAAATAAATCTAAAACGAATCATTGATAATATATTGAAACCTAAATGAATTAAAATACTATACAATGATTTGATTTTTTTGTTGAATAATTACCAAACTTACATTTCCTAAATCCATTGTTTCTAAGCAAAAAAGGAAACAAACGTTTGAAATAGCCTTACCACTAGCTAATATTACTACTAATTTTACATATCTAATATAGTAGTCCAAATGTCCATATATTACATAATAAGTCAGTCCCAATGTCCAGTTATTACAAATTGAATCAATCCAAATGTCTAATTACTACAGGGCAATCATCTTATCATTAGGTATATTAAAGCTAAAGAAGGGGAAAACAGGGTGGGGATTCAAAGGAAAAATTACAGACGTAGATTTTCACACTTAGGAACATATTTTACTTGAGCTTCATACATTAATGGGCATCGAAATGTACCTGGAATTTATCAAAGAAAAGAAGCCTATGAGTAAATGAGGTTAATCAACAAGCAAAACAACAGCCAATCGAACAGTACACCCAGGATCTTGACATATTTTTGAGAGAATTAAAATCTCAAAGGAATAAGAACAATACTAATTGTTTATCAAGGATATAGGAAGAACTAATACATATTGTTCTCTTCTAGAATTCAAAAAAAAGGTCCAGGATGTATCAAAATGTTCAGACTGTCTCTCTTTATAGTGGATCCTTAGGGGAATACTTTTCCTTGTTTTTTTCTTTTAGTCCCTGATTCAAGTATTAACTTTTCCTATATAGTCCTTTATTTCCTGACTTGTGCCTCAAGTTTGAGGCAGAAATTGTACCTAAGTCCCTTACTAGAATGTTCTAGGGGTTACTAGTAGATTCTTTTAAATCTCAAATACCCCTTGTACCCCTATTTCTTTTCCTAATTAACCAACCTGAAGTTTTAACCTTAGTTATTCACTGACCCTGGTCAATTGTGTTTGGGTTATGGGCTAAGGTCTGGTCTAGATTAACAGGTCCATTGGATTCATACAACTAAATATCCTAATATGGATTGGTTAATCAATTATTCAGGTATCTTTGTGTCAAAAACAATGGATCAATATCGACCTAAAGAGAAGACCAATCAACTAATGCTTTACATTATAGAAATAACCCAATTAAAACACTCAATAAAACATGAAAGTGAGAAATGAGTAGCGCGGATTGAACAAAATATCAGGAAGCAATTAAAGGTTCAGCAAGAAAGAATATCTTAATACGCACAAGTACTGAAGATCAAAGTTACTATGAAGTGAAAATCAAACACTCAGTAGCATAAACACCTACCAAACTAATCAGAGTATCAGGGAATAAAACAAATCAAGATCAGGAGATGAAGGTCAGCCAAACCATAAAAATCACATTACTGAAGAATCATCAAACTTGGATTTCAGGATCAGGAGGCTAGTAATAATATGACATCAAACCAACTCAAAAGACGAAGAGATTTCAGACCAGTGACAACCAAAGGAATATGACTATTTAACATATTTCAGATGAGATTGTGGAAAAACAAACAATCATTCTAAAGAAACAACTAACAATTAAAAGAAACGAAGCAAATATATACAGGAAAAGATAGAACACTTAGCTTTTATACAGGCAAATCTATGTTGAGATCGATCTGTTGGTTTCTGACCCCTTCTGTAGAGGTTTCTAACTCTTTAAGGCAAATGTTCTTACGGGTAATAGGCTCAAGAGTTCAGGAAGGGCACTTATGATTCTGGGACCTGGTGAGGTCTTAGATCTGAATTTCTTCAGTGATTGGTGGTATTTGCGGGTCGTGGGTGGCATGGTTAGGGAGGGGAATGGCCGAGGATTACCTGAGACGAGTTTAACCAGACTCCGACAGAGTTTGAGTTTTAGGGTTAAACCTCAAATCAAGATTCGTGAAGTTTCAGGCGGATTCGAAGGGTGTGACATGCACGGTTGGAAAGAGGAGGGTGAGTTATTTCAGGGGTGTAATTTTGGATGGGTTTGGAGTTGGGTTGCCGGAGATTGGGGTCTTGACGGTCTTCTTTTGAAGATTCGAGATGATGGGGGGTCATTTGAAGGGGATGGATTGCAGGACGGGGAAGGGGAGGTCCTGGTGGTCCTACGGTGTAAAGTTGGGGAGGTTTGGAATAGGGTCGCCGGAGACGGTGGTTCCGGCGACCTTATTTTTAGTATTCGAGAAGCTAGGGATTTGGTCGACGGAAATAAAACACGAGACGGGAAAGAGGGGGTTGTGGTGGTTTGATGGTGTAAACTTGAGGAGGTTTGGTGACCGGCCACCGCCGTGAGGCGATTTCTGGTGGCGACATTAGGGTGGCTACTGGGTGGTCAACGGTGGTCAAGGGGTGGTTAAGGGGAGGGCAGTACACCGGAGTATATGGTACGAGGAGGATAATATGTTTGGCCTCTGAGTGAATTAGGAACGTTTGGATATATGTATATGATTTTGGGGGTGAGTTTCATGGCCGTTGGATGATTAACTGATCAACTGCTGGGATGCCTTATCTCTAAACGTTGTCATTTTGGGGGTGTATGGTGTGGACTGGATCCGGTTTGGTATTTGGGCTGGGCACAGGTGGGTTTTATGGGGTCAAAATTGTTTGGGCCACTCAGGTCTGGCCCAATTGTGGCCAGCCTGAGTGGCTATGCATATGTGTGTGTATTTATTTTGTTTTTTTAATTAATCCTTATTTTATTTCAAGCAAAAATTCCTAATTAAAACAAATAAGAATGCAACAAGTTGAAATTAAACAAAAAATAATTAAAAATGCCAGAAATACTACTTGCACATACTTTTTGTATTTTCTATTTATAAAAATGACCCTAATGAACAATTATTTCAGCAAAAACATGAACTTAAATCCTAAATAATTTTAAAGCACGCATTGATGAAAACACGTTGGCACACAATTAAATTCTAAAATTAAAATCATAAAAATAAATATATAAAGAAAATCCTAAACTTTGAGAGTCATGTAGGAGCCGTTTCAACAAGGTAAAAATCATATGCTCACATATAGTACAAAATTTATATACTTTTCGGTTATAAATAAAAATAATTTTTGGCATGGCATAAAAGTGAACATACCCCAATTTAGTTATCTTAATATCTACCACAAATCCCATGATTTGATCTTCCACGATTTTGTCTTGCTTCCTACTAAAAATTAAAAAAACATGACGTCTTTTCCCTTTGCTTTCATCAAATGGTCACATGTATTGCAGATATTTAGACCATTTTATGAGAGAGTGTTTACCCTAAATTTGGATAACAATTGAATTTATACACGATTTTAAGGACACATGATATAACTTGGTATAAATTAAGAAGAATAAAATAGTATTGATATTAACGATGAAGGAAATAATGCAAACCACACGAATTGATCAACATTGACCCTCGAGTTCAGTCATCCTTGAACCAAATATGTCTCAACTTGCTTATAAACATAATAACAAGATAATAAAAGCTAGAAATGACTGTATATTGCCTTATATTGCGTGAATATGATGTGTTTACAAATGATCAGACTCCCCTTTCCATAGTAGGGGAGTCCTACTCTAAGTACAATTCTATATCTGGTAAGAAATCCCGTGATTGGCTAATTAATCGGTCTCTTCTTGATATGTGCCGTGATTTGCGCTATGATCCTTATTTGAGTAATTTGTGCTATGATCCTTATTTGATTGCAGATATTTTGAATTTCTATTATTCAACTCAGTAAGCTTCCCACGATTTCTATGTTGTTCTGTCTCAATCTTGGTCAATCTCGATCATAATTGGTCTCATGGTCACGAACCTAACTTTGTATCATGGTTCGATATAATACGAGGCTGAACTTTGGTTTATCGCGTTCCAGTCTCAATCTGTCATACAAAACGAACAAGCCTGAGTTTTACCATATACAGATAGTCTCTTGTTGCTCATAGAGAAGATGATGAGAAACGACATGAATTTTTCCAATCCCGTCTCGATATGTCATGACGTAAGCGACGAGCTTGATTATGACGTCAGTGAAAAGTCAATTTATAAATGTCTCGTGAGTTGCTGGTTGGATAGTCAATTGCTGGTTGGCCACCATTAGATCTGAACCGCCACCTGCAAGTTATAAGTATCGCCACTTTCTTCCACTAAAACTTTATGCTCAAAATTTTCGTCATTGTTGTTTCTCTTTAAAAAATCTCTTTGCTCTGCAACTCTTGCTCCCAAATTTCTTGAATCTCAAGCAAAAATCGCATATCACCCTAATTCCCTTCTCTTCTACCTTATCATGAATTTTTTTTTAAAACTATACCACAGAATGAGACCACCTCTTCTTCACAGCCTGCTGGCTGCAGAGCTACGACGGAACCTCCCCTTGAGGATTTCATTCCTGGAGGGTGCGCTACTGTCATGAATTTTAGGATTGAAAAAACCTCCTCAATAACTGGTCGATGTGAACAGGTCTAGAGGTATATATATGCACGATAACCTATGATCTCCTTGACAAAGTTATAGAGGAGTGCCACTCAGTCAATAAACATGTTGTGTTATCTTCGCCTGATGAGTCGATCACAACCCATGTGGAGAGTTTCCTAAGTGTTTACACTTACCCTTTCATATTCGTCAGTCCCTTGTTTTCCCGATTAGGTCGAAGCTGGCATCAATGATTTCTATTTGGCTTCCGGTTTCGCTTTCGATCCTAAATCCTTTGTCGATGTGTATTAATATCGAAATTACTTCATCGACTACAAACATCTCCTTCGCAGTAGGTTGTTCCCCATAAACCACCTTTATCCCAGTTAGAGTTGTAAATTTTAATACCTAATGAAGGGTTTACGGTATATCCCTCATGTTCCGTATCCATGGTTTTCCAAACAGGGCATGGTATCGCATGCCCACCTCGATTACATAGAACTTGGTTTCCTGGGTGGTACCGGCAACGTTATTTCTCCCTTTGTAGTTTCACAAGCCATGTTGAATCCATAGCACTCGAACCGCAAGTACGATCTGGTCATATAGGCCAAGTTATTCTATGACCCTCGACCTAATGATGTTAGTCGAGCTACCTGGATCAATTAGCACATATTTGACTCTAGTTTTATTCATAAGAACAGAAATTAATAGTGCATTATTATGAAGTTGCATGATTCCTTCAGCGTCCTTGTCGTTCAAAGTGTTATTAAACTATGCATTGCGATAAAATTAATAAAACAATAAACTTTTTGAAAAAATAGAAATAGAAAATTAATAGAACTAGAACTTCAAAATTAACTCTAAGAATAGTATTGTAACTTCAACATAAATTCTGAAAAATAGTATAGGAACAAATCGAGCTCATTGAATACACAGTGTGTCCTTTAGGAAATTATTCCCCTCAAGTACCTGAGGTTTTAAAATATATTCTCCCTGGATAGAACTATATAACTCACCAACATATCGGTATCAAAAACGCAGATGAACAAGGAACCGCTCGAAGGCTGTAAAACACACTGGAATATTTGTGCAAAAGAAGAAGAAGATAATCAGAAAATTTTGTAAGTAAATATTCTGGGATTTGAATGAATATTTATAGACAATTTGGTACTTTTTCTGAAAAGGTTTGCAACCTTTCGGAACAGCCATAACTGTTGGAAATATTACAGGGAAATTAAAGCAGATTTAAAATAATTGGGGAAAGAAAAAGAGCCGGGCTGGACCTGGTCATGGGTTATTCCGGATTGAATTTTCATTAATAGATTTAATTGATTGATTAAATATTTATAAATAATCTTTTCCAAAAAGTTCAGTCAATTAATCGATCTTTAAACAAATCCAAATTCAAATCAAATCCAAATCTGAATCCAAAGCCGAAGCCCAGCCAAGCCAGCCACGATGACGACGGCGCGAGGCTTGCCTTCTTCTTAGCTCTTTAAGAGCTAAAAGATGAGATTCTCTATATGTACACACGATTTTGCTTTCCTTCTACCAATAAGGGACAAAGTGCATTAGTAAAGTGAACTAATTCAAAATTTCAGTTCCCTCTATTTCTTTTCTCACCATTTTCTATTCACACCTCTTTTGCTATAAATAACAAATAATAACAAAAATACAACAATCCTCCACATGAATGGGGAATGGCTATAAACTTATTGGAATGCACAGACGTGTGTGTGTTTTATATGCAAGAGTTAATTGCATCTGGATAAATAGGTCTCCCTTTGAACTTTCCGTAGTGAATTTAATCGGATATACTCGGTCAATTGGTAGATTTGATATCTTTGAAACGCCGAGCTTTGTTTATTACCTAGAAAATATAAGTCACACAATCAATCCTTAGCCATCTATAGTTCTCATGGTTGTGTTCGTTTCAGCCTTGAACACTGCCTGGTTTAGTGAGTTCTTAGAGAATGGGACTTTACTATCATTCCCCTTGAAACTACTTACACTTGAAACTCACATAGGTGATTCCTAAACGTGTAATCCTAAGATACACTATCTTGTCATATCCTACCAGACTTAGCTTTAAGCTTTATTGACCCATAAAAAGCCTTAATGTTTTACCTCGTTTTTGAACATTATTTTCATCACAAGAATGGGTTGAGTTATTTGACAATGTTGAACCGTTATTCATAACTTTGTTTGATCTCTTTGAACCTAGATCTTGGGATCTCTAGTCTTCTAGGTAGAGTTGCCGCCATGATGACTTGTCCTAGGCCTTTAACCCATTTCCTTTGATGATTTTTCAACTTCCTCTCTAGATAGGCCTTTGTAAATGGATCCGATACGTTATCTCTTGACTTTACATAGTCAATTATGATAACATCACTAGAGAGTAGTTGTCTAACGGTCTTGTGCCTACATCTAATATGACGAGATTTTTCGTTATACATAACGCTCCCTCCCCTACCTATTGCCGCTTGACTATCACAATGTATACAAATATGTTCCAAGAAATGAAATATCTTTCAAGAAATTTCAAAACCATTCAGCTTCTTCATCGGCCTTATCTAAATCTATGAATTCATATTCCATTGTAAAACGGGCGATGTACGTTTGTTTGGATGATTTCCAAGACACTGCTCCACCCTCAATTGTGAAAACATATCTGTTGATACCCAAATTTTCCCTATATATTTTTAATACATATATATACTTTCAAAATATTCTATATGCATATATAAGCATACATTATCATTTTTATAATATTTCTATAATTTTAAAGGATTCAAATTGATTTATTTCTTCCTTTTTACTTAAAATGATTCCAATAATTATCCTTCAAATTATTTTTTATTGTGATTTAGTCATCTAAATTCTATATTTATGCCAAAATATTGTATAAAATTTTAGTGCATTTTTTATAATTTTATTTACATTTTAAGTTAATTTGCATATATATTTGCAATACTAGCCCTATTAGTGCATAATTACGTTATTAATACGTAAAATGGTCTTTTATATTTTAAAAATGTGAAAAACTATTTTTAATCATTTTAGTATACGAAATATTTTTTAGAAATAATTTTATTATTCTTTATAAATTATATAGTACTGAAAATGGCTATTAAAAACCTAGCCTAATTCTATTTTAATATTAGCCCAAAATCAGCCTAATTTTTAAACCTAAATATACCAGGCCCAGTATTCATCCACCCGAACCCAATACCGGACCAAATCCTGGCTGTTGATTGTTTTGATCAACGGTCCAGATTTTCCCTTTCCCACTTAAACTAACCTATATCCCCCAACCTAATTCATTTTATGACATACCTCGCGGCCCTAAAATCCTCTTACTCTAAAAATTCCCTCACCCTAACCCTAATCCCCAACCTCACTGACCCCATCTATGCCTATCTCTGGTGACCTCTCGCCACCTCGCATGCCAGAATCCGTATCGTTTCACCATTGCTTTTGTTAAAGAGTGTGAAATCTTGACTATCCATGCTCTATCTCATTTTATATGCTAAGAATGCTGCTTCTTTCATGACTTTTTGAACCCTTAATTACTCAGAATCCCTTATTTTCTAGTTTAATTTGACCCCTTTCCTTCTAACGTTTGATCCTTACTTCTTTACTCAATTTGATTGAATTTACCTGCCTTAGTTGTTTTTCCTTGCCTTTTCTTTGCATTTCGCTTATTGTTATTGATTTGATTCCTTAATTAAAGTGTTGTGCATTTACCCTTAGTTACATGTTATATACCTAAGCTTTACTCGATTCTTTTCCTTAAATACCTAGCACATTTTACCGTTGATTTAATTACCTTTTGATTAAGGGAGGATCTTGCTGATTTACATGTGACTTCCCTAATTTTTCTACTAATTGATCTCTTACCTTATTTATTGATCTTTTGATTACTATATAACCCCCTGTATATACCTAAGCTTTACTCGATTCTTTTCCTTAAATACCTAGCACATTTTACTGTTGATTTAATTACCCCTTGATTAAGGGAGGAACTTGCTGATTTACATGTGCTTTCCTAATTTTGGTACTAATTGATCTCTTACCTTATTTATTGATCTTTTGATTACTATATAACCACCCTGTATTCTAAGTTTAGAACAAGGAGACTAGTTCAAAACTTCTTTTATACTTAAAGCTTTCTGCTCTTTTCTGTTACTTGCTACTTCTATTGAACTACTCGGCTATAAGCCAGGGCTAGTTATTGCACTACACTGCTCTATACTTTGTGTCTTCTCTCCTTAACTTGTATGTTCAGATTAAATTACAAGTTCAAAACTCTATGTGTTCTCTTACTTTAGTTTAGTAATTCCTGTCTATCACTTGTCTTTTTGATATGTAACTAGCAAGCTTAAATCCTGGTTTCACTTAGCATATATGAGTACTACCTATTCAACTTATGATTAACATGTATGATGACTTGTCTATTGCTTTCTCTAGCATGTCTTAATTTGTCTTTACTCCATGTATGATTTTTTGTGTATTTGGTTACCCAATTCCTGATGGTAATCGACTTTTCTAGGTTACTTACTACTCCCTAAGTACTTTTGATCCTATGTTCAATTCTGCCTAGTATAACTATATTCTCACTGTTTGTTCAATGGTTGTGTGATTGGCTCCTATATCCTATAAAGAACTCTGAAAAGGAAACTTTTGTGCTCTTGTTGATACATTAATATGTTCTATGTATCCCCATATCCCATACTCCCTTAGTGAAATCTATGTCAGAATGGTATTGTTTAAGCTATTTGCTGATTTCTCACAAGTTCACTCTTTCATAATTGTTTTATTACTAATCAATTCCTATTGAGCCCTTTTCAACACTTTTTTCATATCAAAACTATTTTAAAACTAGGCCAAGCACTCAGACATTACTCATAGAATATTAGGTTCTGCCCCTTTGGCATGTTTACTGCCTTGAGATCCTTGAGATCTCTCTGCACTCTGACATGTCAGAGTTGTCCCTTCCACATTGCACTTAAATAAGTTATTGTTGAGAAAAGGTCTAGGTGTGAGCACTGTTAGAGATCCTTGAGGTCCTTAGGGAACTTTGACATACCTAGACATGATACTGTCTATGGAAATTTTGAATTTGAGGCTATTGGAGGCCCGAGAAGTCATTTGGGCCTGCTTTAGACTCCCTATAGTTAAATTCTTCTTTTTCTTTATTTGGTTATGTAATTTATTCAGCTGGTCTGTAATAATTATTTGTAAAAACAATTGGGTTGATTAGTGAAAAAGGGGTGGGTAGTTACATCTGTTGGGTAATTTGGGTAGATATCATGCCTATAGGATTGTGTTAATGCAATTATTATGTTTTGATTTACTTTCACAATATTAGAAAACATGTCTATAGGATTTAAATGCCTTCAATAATAGAAATAATGTATATAGGAATAACAATCATAAACCCTGCCTATAGAACTTAAAATTAATTTAGTTTAACTAATCAGATTAATCCTTGTTAGTTCCTTTTGAACTGGTTTAATAAACTCCCCGCTTCTTTAATGAACTTTCAAACACTGCCTTAATTTACGACCACTAGTAAACATGTCTATATGATCTCAAGTATCCGTTTAAAATGTTTCACCATTTTACTGCATCATTATAGATATCATGTTCTTAGGACATCACTGTTCTGCGTTTAAGCAAGCCTATAGGGAGATTTGAATTCTGTAACTCTAAAATTGTGCTTTGGTTATTTAAAACTGTCCAAATTTAACAGGTTTTAATCAGTAGGCAAGCCAAATAGTATTTTTGATACTTTGTCCTAATTCAATACTGTGTAATCCCTACTCACCTAGATATCATGTTCTAGGATTTTATCTTAAAGTACATGACTATTGTTTGAAGGCGTGCACTTACTTGTTATATTTATAAAGGTTACTGTGTGCCTATAACTTGTTACCTTTAAATGCAGTCACAACTATTCTTGATTGACGCCTAGACTTTATCCTATTGAAACCTTAGGATGGTCTAGAACTGTTCAAAAAATAGGCGTCCTAAAATACCTCCATGGCCACTAGGAAGGGATGAGTAGTGAACACACAGGACACTTTTAAGGTTGCTAGAACACTTTAGGATATGACCAAGGGGAGGGAATTTGGTAGAAAGGGATATGATAACTACGCGCTAATGTCACATGTATCCCCTCATTGAGGAGTGTTTACCGGACATTGTGTGGGGTGCTCCTGTAGGCTAACCAACCTATGATCCCTTTTCCTAGTTCCCGATGTTTAAACCTTACTCTTTTTATATGCAATTTGTTCAACTTATTTGTCTTATTATTTGAGTCATATAATGTCCAACATGCTTTTATTTGCAATTATGTGTTTCAACTACTTATTTGTTAAAGGACAAATTCATAAAGTATAATTTCAGTCGGAACCCACTGTTGTGGACCGAGAGGGGTGCCTAACACCTTCCCCTCAAGGTTATTTTAAGCCCTTACCCTAAATCTCTATTAATACAAACTAGTCTGTGAGTTAATCGCTCTAGGTGCCCTAAAGCACCATAATCCAATAGATGGCGACTCTTCAAATACCCATATCCTAAAAGGAAATGAGTTATTACCCCCATGAATGTTAAAACCGAACTTTATCTGTAGAGGAAAAAGGGGGCGCGACAATATCCACTCGTGGATTTAACTTCAAATGATTCGGTGATCTAATTTGCATCATTATCTCCCCCGATCACGGAATGATATTTTTTGTAATGCAAAGTTCAATGTTGGGCATGTTTCAGATATCCCAAAATTCGTTTTATTGCCATCCAATGTATTTGATTGGGATTACTTGTAAAATGACTCAGTTTGGTAGTAGCACATGTTATATCTGATCGCGTACAATTTATGATATACATCAAACTTTCCAATACTCTTGCATAATCCAGTTGTGAGTCACTTTCACCTTTATTCGTTTGAAGTGCATAACTCACATCAATTGGATTCTTGAAAATTTTGAAATCCAAATACTTGAACTTGTCAAGTACATTTTCAATGTAGTGAGACTGTGATAATGCTAGACCATGTGGAGTCTTGTGAATTCTAATTCCTAAGATTACATCATCAACTCCTATGTCTTTCATGTAGAATATGCTAGCCAATATGTGTTTTGTAGTATTTATATTTGTCATACTTTTTCTCATTATCAACATGTCATCAACATATAAACAAACGATGACTCCATGACCTTGAATGTTTTTAATGTGAACACATTTGTCACACTCATTGATTTTAAATTCATTTGCCTATATTGTTTCGTCAAATTTTGCATGCCTTTGTTTGGGTGCTTGTTTAAATCCATAAAGAGACTTAACAAGTTTGCACACTTTCATTTATTTACCAGGAACAACAAAACCCTCAAGTTGTTCTATGTTAATCTCTTCTCTTATTCTCCATTTAAGAAAGTTGTTTGACATCAATTTGATGGATTTCAAAACCATACACGACCGCTAGTGCCACTAACACACTAATAGATGTTATCCTTGTTACTGGCGAATAAGTGTCAAAGTAATCAAGGCCTTATTTTTGTCTATGACCTTTGACAAAAAGTCTTGCCTTATATTTGTAATAAGTGCCATCAGCTTTAATTTTCTATTTAAAGATCCATTTCGAACCTAAAGGCTTATTTTTCGGAGGAAGATCAACCAATTCCCATTTATGGTTATCCAAAATGAATTGAATCTCACTATTGACTGTCTCTTTCTAAAACGATCAATCAGAAAACGACATAGTTGCTTTAAAAATTTGAGGCTCATTTTCAAGAAAAAGTGTCATAAAATCTGGTCCGAAGGAAGTAGATGTTCTTTGATGTTTACTATGCCTTGGATCTTTTATACTTGGAGTATTTTCCTTTGGTTCTTCCCGAGGTCATTTAGGTCTTTCACTTAATAACTCACATTCCACTTTATAGGAATAGATGCTTTTAAAGAATTCAACATTATCTGATTTCATTACCGTATTAACATGAATCTCGGGATTATCGGATTTATGAACTAAAAACCGACATGCTTTACTGTTTGTAGCATATCCAACACAATCTATTATTTTTGGTCTGATTTTAACCTTTTTAGGTAAAGGAACTTGTACCTTTGCTAGACACCCCCCTACTTTAAAATATTTCAAGTTGGGTTTTTTTCCATTCCATTTTTCATATGGAATAGATTGCATTTTGCTTTGGGGTACTCCGTTGAATATTCAGATAGCTATAAGGTTAGCTTCCCCCCACAAGCTCTGTGATAATCCGGAATTTATAATAAAGAATTCATCATTTATTTTAATATCCGATTTTTCCTTTCTGCAATTCTGCTGGATTGAGGTGTGTAAGGTGCAGTAGTTTGATGGATAATTCCATATTCCGAATATATTTCTGCAAACGGAGATTCATATTTTCCACCTCTATAACTTCTAATCATTTTGATCTTTTTATTCAATTGATTCTCTACTTCATTCTTGTATTGCTTTAATGCTTCACTTGTTTCATCCTTACTATTAAGCAAATAAACATAACAATACCGAGTGCAACCGTCAGTAAAAGTAATAAAATACTTTTTACCACCTTGAGATGGTGTCAACTTCATATCGCAAATGTTAGTATGAATTAAGTCTAAAGGATTTGAATTCTTTTCAACAGACTTATAAGGATGTTTTACAAACTTAGATTCAACATATACTTGGTATTTCGATTTATTACACACGAATTTAGGAAATAATTCTAAATTAATTAATTTTTGCAAGGTTTTATAATTGACATGTCCTAATAGAATATGCCATAAATCATTTGACTCCAATAAATAAGAAGAAGCTGAAATTTTATTCATATTGTCAACAATAATTACATTAAATTTAAAAAGGCCATCTGTGAGGTAGCATTTTCCAACATATATTTTATTCTTGCTTACAACAACTTTAACAGAAACAAATACATATTTGAATCTATTATTTACAAGTAAAGAAGTAGAAACTAAGTTCTTCCTAATAGTAGGAACATGAAGAACGTTGTTGAGCGTTAACACCTTGCAGGAAGTCATCTTAAGGAATATCTTCCCATAACCTTCAATCTTGGTTGTTGCATTATTTTCCATAGAAATCTCTTCTTCGGGACCAGTAGTAGAGTAAGTCACAAATGCGCTTTGACAGCACAAACATGTTGAGTGGCTCCAAAGTCAATCCACCACTCCTTCAGATTTCAAACTAGGTTGCATTCCGGAAGCATTGGACAAAGATCATCAATGTCATCATTCTTCTCCTCTATGTTGGCTTGTCCCTTCTTTTTACTCTTTTTTAAAAGATGACAATCATGGCTTTTGTGACCAACTTTTCCACAATTGTATCAGTTGCCCTTGAATTTCTTTTTGTTCTGCTCCTTAATCTATCTAACAGAGTCTTGGAACAGTATCCTCAACGATTTTAGCTCCCATAATCGTTGAATTTCCACGAGACTTCTTCTCGACTGTTTTGTTGTCTTCCTTGATCTTTAGAAGTATCACAAGATCTTCTAACTTTATTTCTTTGCGCTTGTGCTGAAGATAATTCTTAAAATCTCTCCACGAGGAAGGCAATTTTTCAATCATTGCAGCCACTTAAAATGCTTCATTCACGACCATACCTTCAGTAATAAGGTCGTGAAAAATAAGTTAAAGCTTCGGAACTTGGGCTGCCACAGTTTTGATGTCTATCATTTAATAGTCTAGAAACTTGGAAACCACAGACTTCTTCAAGCATGCAGCTTCCGTCTATTACTTCTTTTCAAGTGCGTCCCATTTTTGAACTATTCATCACATTGTACACGTTGTACAAGTCATCCTCTAAAGCGCTTAAGATATAGCCTTTGCAAAGAAAATTTGCTTGCTTCCACGCCTCAACTATCACCAACTTCTCATTGTCCGACATGTCCGGAACAGGTACTGGAGGCGCTTAACTAGTGAATTTTTACGTACCAAGTGTGGTAAGCTAGAAGAACACCTTTTGCTGCCATCCTTTGAAGTTGTCTCTAGAAAATTTCCCCAGTTTTTCCGCCGGAGGAACAACAGTGCGACTTCACGAGGCTATCATCGTTGCAGCAACAATCACAGAAGAATTTCCGTTTTCAATTTTCATTTCTCACTGTCAACAACAGAAGAGTTTAATTAGTGGCAAAAATCAGAAAAATAAACAATACTATAATCAGTAAGCAGTACGTAAAAACTGAAGTTTTATATACTGTTACACAGAAAACAATGAAGCTTTTATGTTCTTCAAATTATTTTCTGAATTTTAGTATTTTGATGAAGTTTTTATAGCTTCAAATTAGAATAGTAAAATTCAGATGGAATAGAAAACCACAAAGGTTTTAATCTCCATAAACAGAATACAAAGTATTATAATTAATTTCCTTAATATTGTTATTGAAATCTGTATTGCTGTAAAATTAATAAAACACTAAACTTTCTGAAAAAATAGAAACGGAAAGTTAGTAGATCTAGAGAGTCAAAATTAATTCTGAAAACAGTATAGTAACTTCAAAATAAATTCTGAAAAATAGTATAGGAAGAAATCGAGCTCTCTGAATATACGGTGTGTCCTTAAGGAAATTATTCCCCTCAAATACCTGAGGTTTTGGAATATATCCTCCGAGGATAGAAATATTTAACTCACCAATGTATCGGTACAAAAAATACAGATGAACAGCGGACCACTCGAAGGCTGTAAACCTACTGGAATTTTTATGCAGAAGAAGAAGAAGATAACAAGAAAATTCCGTATGTAAATATCTGGGATTTGAAAGAATATTTATAGCCAATTTGGTACTATTTCTTCAAAGGTTTGCAACCTTTCATAACAGTCATAGCTATTGGAACAAGTTTGGCACTGTTTTAGAACAGCGATAGCTGTTGGAAATATTGCAGGAAAATTAAAATAGATTTAAAATAATAATAAATAAATTAATTAAATATTTGAAAAGAATTTTGTCCAAAAAGATTAATCAATCATTGACCAAAGCCAAAGCTAAAGTTGAAGCTGAAGCCTAGCAAGTGACACGACAACACGAGGCTTGCCTTCTTCTTAGCTCTTTAGGAGCTAAAAGAAGAGCTTCTCTACATATACTTAAAGATTTTCTTTCCTTCTACAAGTGAGGGACAAAGTGCATTCGTAAAATAAACTAATTTAAAATTTCACTTGCCTCCATATCTTTTCCCACCATTTTCTATTCATACCTCTTTTGTTATAAATAATAAATAATAGCAAAAACCCAACAGAAAAATGGAGTCATTTACGGTAAGTAATCCTCAATCCGTTTTTCTCTTGTAATTGACACTTTGGTGCGTTTCATTATCGGGCTTTGAGGAATATTAACTCCTTCAATGATCATATGGATGACGTGCTGGGATTCGTCTGGTTCATATCTTTTGACAAATTTTGTTTTACAATTATCAGCTTTTCCTCACACTAACAATTGTACAGTCTCTTACTCGATAGTGTTATTGCTATACAATTTACCAGATTCAGCTATCCATAATGAACGCATCGATGACTCTTTAACACTAGGCGGTACCTTTAGTTTCAGTATACAAGCTAATGCATATTAGTACATGTGTCCTAAAAATTTTCTCAAAAGGGTCATGCTGGTGAAAAGGGTGGAAGTAAATTGTTTGTAGTACCGTATATGTTTAAGTCCGTCAGAAGGTACCAAAATTAGAGAAACTATTAGCAAGGAAACAGGAAAAACGATTGTAGCCAAATTTAGCTACACAAGAAACAAGTATGATCCATGTTAAGCAAGGGTAAATTTATTCACAATATGACGTGTTATTTATGCTTAGTTTTATTGTAAAGGGAAAGTTCGACGATAAGGGACCCCAAACTCATCCTATGAAAGGAGATACCCAATTTGTTAACACATTCTAGGCTAAAAATTTGAAATAATTTGTAATTTTTTTGTTGGTTAGACCTCCATTCTCTGATTGATATGAAGTTAGGACGACCATTTATTTTGGTAGGTACGTTCAAGACCATTAAAATATTGTTTCTCCACAAAAATTTAGTACAATTCTTTCAGTGAAAGTAATTGACGCATGAAGGTATGAAAATGTCTCAAGGTCATCAAAATTACACTAAAATAAGAGAATTAAGGTATATGACATAGTTTATATAAATTATCGAGTTATGCTATAATTATAATTATAGAAATGTGTGATAAATTGAATATGTATATGGATTTTCGTGATGTTATATATTATGGACTAAGTAGTTGTGTATGAGACGTTGAATGGAAATATTTAAACAAGTGAAAAGTTTTTGGGGTAGAGCTCTAGTAATAGAGCACTCTGCCGAAAATTTAAAAAAACGTTGAAGAGTTTGATAAATTTCGAAAATAAAAGGATATAAGTACATACAAGGGATCTAAACCTTGACTCTCAAATGAAGGAGGACTCAAGTCGACCTTCAAGGACGAATATTATATAAGGGGAAGAGTGTAATGTTTCAAAAAAAATTTCGTTAAAAATATTATATTCTCATTCAAGCCTTAAGTAAACACACGAGTATTCAAAAAAGTTTTAACGTGCTTAATACCTAACCTCATGCTTGTTAGTTTATATGGACGTTTATAGGTAGAGAAAAGTAGTTTGGAACAAATCGAAAATGTTTAAGAGAAAAACTGAATATACGACCACATGACTTAAATTCAAACAATCATAACTCCCAATTATTATGAGTTGAACTATAATCTATATATCAAATGAAAGATATCTCAATCTATTTTTTGAAATTCAAATTGTTCATTATTCTGACGTTCTTACAAGAGGTGATCACCTTTTTACTGAAAGGTAGCAGAGCAGAATTTTGATTCGGGGGAGATTACACTGATGTGACGCCCTAAGTGACATGGGATGCAAAATTTGCGCCATTTAATAAAAGTTGCATCTCTAAATATCTCCTTATCTGTATCTCGTAAGTACTCCATCGAGGTTAGTCTTCATACTCACTAAGTATTATCGTGGTGTACTTCTGTTACACTTCTACACATATTTTGTCCAGATCTAGATACCTCAAAGCATACCAATCATTAGTTAGCTGATTGTGAGTTCCGGCGGAGACTTCAAGGTAAAAATGCCACTGTGTTTGCAGGTCTCCGAGTGACCTTCTAGAGTTTTACATTATTAATGCTTATTTCCATTTCAAACAACGATGTATTTGATGTTCTTAGTTACTCTTTGAAAGGCTTATGACTTCATACTACAGATTTTGGATATTGTATATTTATTGATGGTTGTTGGCTATGTATGGAAATTACTGGTTTATATTTAATTGTTAAATAGTTTAAATGTGTTAATGACTTAGCATGTGCTAGACTTATCTAGTCTTAGAGATGAAGTGCCATCACGAATCCTAAGGTGAACATTTGTGGTCGTGACATATCCTCTAAAAACTGGTAAATAGAGAGTGGTAAGCTCTAAAATAGAAATACAAGTCTAAAATGCCAAATAATGATAATGTGCGAATGAAAGACAAAAAAAAATCAAAAGAGATGCTAAGATTACGGTTGAAATGCAGTTGTGCCTCATCTCTTGGATGACAAGCTCAACAACATGCCTCAGCTACTGGTGGCTCGGTCCAAAATCTGAATCTGCACAATTAAGTGCAAAGTGTAGTTTGAGCATGTGATAACCCGATAAGTTGTCGTATATTTTAAAACCTAAGTTCGTGCATTGAAGTCTTAAAAACCTCATGTTAACCCTTCTTGATTTGCATGCACAGTCCAAACGTATTTTCGAAAAGCTTTTATATTAAAAACTAATAAAAATAAGAAATGTTTTCTTTGGAAACAATTTGAGTTGACTTTAGTTAATATTTTGAGAAAACGAACATAGATTCCTATTTTGAGAGTCCCGGTGGGTTCGTATCATAGTTTAGGACTTGGGCGTATCTCCGAAATCGAATTCGGAAGTCCAAAGCCCAAGTTATCGGAATTTGCAAAAATGTGAAAGTAAAAGGCTTAATGATTTTGAAATATTTGACCAATGGTTGGGGGTCCCTATTTTTGTTTCGGAACTCGAATACCATATTTATGACGTGTTTGTGAAACTCCGTGAGAAATGAAGTTGGTTTAAAATAATTCGACGTTCGGTCATGAAAATAGAAGTTTCAAAGCTTTCTTAAACATTTCGGTTGAATTGGTGCTAAATTCATAATTTTATGTGTTATTTTGGCAATTTGATCGTGCAAGCAAGCTCGTGCGATATTTTTAGACTTGTGTGCGCTTTTGGTAATGGTGTCTAACATGCCGGATCAACCCGTTTCTGAACTGGCTCAGACCGGTTGTAGCCGGAACCGGCCCAGATGCGTACAAAATGGACCGGGTGGGTTGAGTTAATAAGGTAAGGCGGGTTGGTCTGTTCACCTTCATACAATCGGTTAACCAGACTGATCAAATCCGATCAATGTGATTTACAGTACAACCAGTTAACCGGCCCGGCTCGGACCGACCAAGATTGGTGTAACATCTACTTTATACTTTTTTTTATTTAATAATGTTTCCTCTTCCTAGCTATTGGTCCAACGACTATTTTGCAAATTTTTCCCCTTTTTTGAGCCAATTTTTTTTTTAATTTAACACTTTTTGTAATAACTAATTTGGCCCTATTCTTCATTTCTTCACTCATATATGATTTTTCAAACTCAAATTCTCAATTCAACTTTAATCATGCCCCGTACTTCTACAGTATGCTCATATGCTTGGGAAAACTTTGAGGTGGTAGAAGAAAATAAAGAAATTCATAAAGTAAAGTCCAATAACTACGGTCCGTCTTAAATCTTGGTCCAAAGTGTGCGGGAACATGCTGTTTAAGAAGCCATATGAAGAGTTTTCTTGAGCGTCCTCCAGAAATTCGTATTTAAGTTGATTTGAGATAATTTGTGCTGTTTTAAAATTATTAGATGTATTTATGCTTAATATTTTAGTTTATTAGATTAATTTGAAGTATTATTATGCATGAAAATTTAGTTTTACATTTTTTTGTTAATTTACTTGTTAAAAACAAACATTAATTTGTAATTTTGAAATAAATGTAGCACTTGCCATTTATAATTGTAATTTCTTTCCATCTTCATTCTTTATATTTTTACTTTATATAAATATAACTTACAATACTTTGTACAAAATACGAAAAAAAAAATTAAAATTACACTAACCTGGCCCAGCTCGAACCTTTGTACCCGTAACTCTTACGGTTCATTTTTTACACGAATGAATCCAAACCCGTTAAACCCGATAACCTCTAACTCGTAATCGGCCCAGTTTATAACCTGTTCGGTTCCAATATTTCCCTACCCAGCCCAACTCGACCCATCCGTTAAACACCCTTAACTTTTATTTTAGACCATAGAGGGTTCGGGTGAGTTTCGGATAGGCTACAGAGTGAAAATTGGACATAGAACACTGCTGGTGTGTTTCAGATTTTGTTGTAGGCTTCAGACCTCACAGTTGCAAGGTCAATCATCGCATTTGCGATCTACTCATTGTATTTTCAAAGGGTAGCCAGGGACGCAAGATTTCACATTCGCAAACAAAGCCGCATTTGTGAAGTGGAGGATGGTTAGGCAGTGATTGCAAATGCGATCAATAGGTTACATTTGCAGATAGATCAAAGTTTGAATTTCCGAACTATTCTTCGCATTTGCAAAGAAAGCAGGGTGTGAGGATCTTCACATTTGCAAACACTAGATCGCAAATGCGAAACCTGCAACTGAGCAAATATGACTTAGACGGGATTTTTTGTTCATTCTTCAAAATTTTAAACTGTAGAACCGTAGAGGCAATTTTTCAACGAACTTTTCTTCCGTAAATCATTGGCTAGATTCTAAACAAATTTCTTTATCTTTCGCTACACTTCCTAAGATTTCAACCTAAAATCTAGAGCTTTCATGGTGAAATTGGGGGTTTTGGGTAAAATTAAGGATTTTTGAAAAATAGGGATTTAGACCATAAATTGAGGTTGTATTCCAAAAAAATTACATAACCGGTTCGAGGGTGAATGTGTACTCGGGTTTTCATCCGAATTTCGAATTTAGACCAAGCAAGCTGGGTGTTGACTTTAGTTGGCTTTTTGAATAAGGACCTTAATTGAATTTTTTTACAATCGTGGGTAATTCCAAAGTCTTAATTTGAATTATTTGGTCAGTAAATTGCTAGAATCGATTGGTTCGAAGGCTTGTTTGAAAGGAAAAATGGTGGTTGAGCTTTGAATTTTGTCTTTGGAGCGAGGTAAGTGTCGTGTTTAACCTTGACTCATGGGAATAGGACTTGTTTGTCTATTTCCTACATTTTTATATGTTGGGTACAATACATATGTGAGGTGACGAGCACTTATGCGTTGTTTTTGGGTTAAAGCATGCGGGTGGGACTCTATTCCTTATAATTATCGTTTCCTTGATCATGTTATCCATGATTAGACAAGTTATTGTTAAACTGATCATTCTTATCATGGTTACAGACTTTTTGGTAATGGTTGAGTACTTATTTCATAGCTGAGGTTGGTATTGTGGAACCAAATGTTGAAGTAAGACTTATTCTTGTATTTTTATCTCTCTGTTGTTATTTGTTCAATGCTTTATGGTAAGAGAGAGTGTCAAAAGCCCGAATGGTGATGTCGTGCCATAATATGAGTGTTAATTCATTAAAGGTGATGTCGTGCCATGTTATGAGATTTAATGCACGAAGGGTGATACAATGTTGTTTCTTGTTTCATATGGCGAGGTTGAGAGTAAAAGCACGAAGAGTGATGACATGCAGCATTCTCTACTTTATTTAATTATTTTCATTTCTTCAAGGCATATGACCATTATAATTATCATTCCTTCCATGATTCTCTTATCTTGTATTCCCCTCAGTACGTCCCCCTCCTGATTGTACTTGCATAGTTTTATTTGCTTATATATTCTACATATATTGTTATCTGCACATGTTTATTATGGGTGTCTTGTCATAGCCTCATCACTAATTCGTCGAGGTTAGGCTCAACACTAACCAGTACATGGGGTCGGTTATGTTGATACTATACATTGCACTTGTGTGCAAATTTTGGCATTGGCCCTAGCTGATCGTGAAGTTAACAACTGGACTTGCTAGTCAAAAGACCCAAGGTAGATCTCCTGGCATTCGCAGACCCTAGAGTCTCTTTCTAGTCTTATTATTTTACTGTTTATTTTCTTTCAGAATGGTGAATTTTCTTCCAGACTTTGTTTGTAATAAATCATAGTAGCTCATGAGATGTGACTCTCGATCGTAAATGTATCAGATATTATGGGTTTTATAGTATTGCAAAAAATCAGTTTTAGTTTCTATTCAGCTTAACTATTTATATTATTAAAATTGGCTAGAGTTGACTTGAGAATACTCTAATGTTGGCTTGCCTAGCAAGTGTAATGTTATGCGCTATCACGGCCCGAAGGTCGGAATTTTTTATCGTAACAAATTGGTATGAGAGCCCTAGGTTGTCTAGGTTTCACAATTACCGAGTAGGCTTAGTAGAGTCTGGAGGATAGATATGGAGATATCTGTACTTATCTTCAAGAGGCTATGAAGTTTAGGAACATATTTCACTTCTATTCTTTTCTGTCGTGAGATTTTGTTGTTTCATTGGTAATTGAACTTGTATACTCATGTTCTCTTGCAAATGGCGAAAACACGTACTGCATCTTTAGCTAAGCTGCAGCCAGAGCCATTGGAAGCTCCTACAAGGCGCAGAGGTCGAGGCCGAGGTTGTGCCAGAGGTCGGGGGAGGGGCAGGGCTCGGCCCAGAGATCGAGTAGCAGCTAACAAAAGAGCCTCAGATGGAGTTTCATGAGGAGGTTCCATCCCAGACTGTGCCAGTTTGACTAACTTAGGCCATGGAGGGGTTCGTCGCCACCCGAATGCTTCAGTATGCTTTGGTTTATTTAGTAGGCCTTATGGAGAGTGTGGCATATGCCACTACCTTACTTATGGTACCTGCCGTCTCTCTGGCTAGAGGAGGAGTGTAGACTCCTACTAATCACTCTCTGGAGTATATAGTTCCCCTATTTTAGACTTCAGTAGCTTAGACCGTTGGGTTAGTTCAGTCGATAGCTCCAGCACAAGCCAGTGATGGACTAGCTATGTCTTATGAGGGCTTATTGAGATTGGAAAAGTTTACCAAGCTCTTCCCAATTCACTTTAATGGTGCACCTTATGAGAACTCACTGGATTACGTTAACCGTTGCCATGAGGTGCTGTAGAACATGGGGATAGATAAGACCAATAGGGTTGATTTCACTTTGTTTCAGATGATGGGTTCCGCTAAGAGATGGTGGAAGGACTTTACATAAAACTGACCACCTGGGCCGCCTGCTGTCACTTGGGACCAGTTCTCTTAAATATGTCTTGAGAAGTTCCTTTCTGGCGCACATAGAGAGGACTATTAGAGGCAGTTCGAGCATCTTCAGCGGGGCACTATGTCTATCACCCAGTATGAGACTCGCGTTGTGTATCTGGCCTAGTCATGCTATTCTTCTACTTCCTATTGAGAGAGAGAGGGTGAGAAAGTTTATTGAGGGACTTGCTCTGCCTATCAAGTTGCATAAGGCTAATGAGACTAGATGTGAGATTTTTTTTCAGACAACTATTAATGTCGCCAGGCAAGTCGAGATGGTTTTAGCATAAGGGGGAGGCCATGGATCTGATAAGAAGGCTCGTCAGGATTCAATGTTGCCTCATCTGGAGGCAAGGTTATTTTTGGTAGAGGAAATCCTCCCAAGCCATTTCATTCAGTGCTCCACACATCCCACAGTACTTCAGATTGTCATGGCTCTCATACGCCTTATTCAGATAAGCTAGCGTATAGTCCAACACCAGTTCTTATTAATGCACCTATGCTCCAGAGTTTTCAGGGTGGTTACTCATGCCAACAAGGTCAGGTTTAGGGGAAATAGTCACAACAATCGAGGTCTTGTTATACTTGTAGCGATTTGTGGCACATTGCTAGATTTTGCTTTCGAGTATCAAGCAGTTCTCAACATCAAGGTTCCGGCACCAAGTGCTTTACCATATTCTTAGCTAGCTAGGGATAGGGGATAGGCAGCTAAAGGTGGAGGTCTGGCCATTACATGTGGAGGTCAGGCCACTACAGGTGGAGGCGAGCTAGCCAGGGCCCATCCTCCAAGTATAGTTAAAAGTGGTGGGGGCCAACCCCGATGTTATGCCTTTCTAGCCGGGCCTAAGGCTGAGTCATCTGATGCAGTTATCACATGTATGATTTTTGTTTGCAGTAGAGATACCTCAGTTGTATTTGATCTGGTTTCTACTTATTCCTATGTGTCAACCTGTTTTGCTTCATATTTGGTTATGCCTCGTGATTCTTTGAGTGCTCCTGTGTATGTGTCCACACCCGTGGGTGATTCTATTATTGTAGATCTTGTTTATTGTTCATGTGTGGTTACCATTGGGAGTCTTTAAACTAGTGTAGATCTTCTACTTCTCGATATAGTTGATTTTGATGACATTTTGGGTATAGACCGGCTGTCAGCTTATCATGCTATATTCGCCTCGGGCACTTAGGCTATTTCTATTCTTCCATACTATATGGCCCTGCTAGAGTTGAAAGAATCAAATGAGTAGTTGCAAGATTTGCTTGATAAGGGATCACTAGAACTAGTGTCTCACTCTTAGGGTGCGATTGTGTTCTTTGTGAAGAAGAAGGATGGATCGATGATGATGTGCATAGATTACCGACAATTGAACAAAGTTACCATCAAGAATAAGTACCCATTCCTGAGGAGTGATAACTTATTTGACCAGCTTCGGGTTACCAAGGTGTTATCAAAGATCGATTAGAGGTTTGGCTACCATTAGTTGAGCATAGAGCATACGATGTACCTAAGATGGATTTTCGAACTCGGCATGGGCATTATGAGTTTTTATTGATGTCATACGGGCTGACAAATATCCCAGTAACATTTATGGATTTGATGAACCAGATGTTCAAGCCCTTTCTAGATTCCTTTATGATTGTGTTTATCGATAATATTTTCATCTACTCCCACGGTCAAGAGGATCATGAGCACAACCTTCAGATCATTGTTCAGACTTTTAGAGATAGCCACTTATATGCTAAGTTTTCAAAATATGAGTTTTGGTTGAGCTAAGTCACTTTCTTGGGGCACATTGTGTCGGTAGAGGGTATTCAGGTGGATACTAAGAAGATTGAGGCAGTTTAGAACCAACCTAGACCCACTTTAACTACAGCGATTCAGAGTTTCTTGGGATTTGTGGGTTATTATCGTTGGTTTGTGGAGGGGTTACATCTATATTAGCCCCGTTGACCAGGTTGACCCAGAAGGGTGTCCCGTTTGGAAGGTCAGATGAGTGTGAGGCAAGGTTTCAGAAGCTCAAGACTACTACAACACCGGTGTTGGTGTAGCCTACAGGTTCAGGATCATATATAGTATATTGTGATGCATCTCGTATTAGACTTAGTGCGGTACTGATGCATGGGGGTAATGTGATTGCAATGTGTCGTGGAGCTGATGGTTCACGAGAAGAATTACCATGTTCATGACTTAGAGCTGGGAACCATTATTCATGCACTCAAGAATTTGGAGGCACTATCTTTATGGCATGTCATGTGAGGTATTTATGAATCATCAGAGTTTGCAATACATGTTCAAACTAAAGGAGCTCAATTTAAGGCAGAGCAGGTGGTTAGAGATATTGAAAGATTATGATATCACCTTCTTGTATCATCCCGAGAAGTCCAATGTGATGGCTGATACTTTGAGTAGGAAGTCAATGAGTATGGGCAGCTTTGCCTACATTCTAGTCGGTGAGAGACCGTTTGCATTAGATGTTCAGGCTTTGGCCAATCAGTTCGTGAGGTTGGATATTTTTGAGCCTAATCATGTTCTAGGTTGTACAGTCGCTCGGTCTTTATTGTTTGAGTGCATCAGGGAGTTCCAATATGATGAGCCTCATTTGCTTTTCCATAGGAACACGGTGAGGGACGGTGATGCCATGCAGGTTACAATTGGAGATGATTGAGTTTTGAGGATGCATGGTCGTGTTTGTGTGCCTAATGTGGATGGAGTTTTGAGGATGCATGGTCGTGTTTGTGTGCCTAATGTGGATGGACTTTGTGAGTTGATTCTAGATGAGGCCTAAAATTTTCGTTATTCGATGCACCCAGTTGCCAACAAGATGTATGAGGACTTGCAACATTATTGGTGGAAGAGAATGAAGAAGGATATATTTGCATATGTAGCATGGTGTCTAAGTTGCCAACAAGTACAATACGATCATTAAAAGCATGGTGGTTTGCTTTAGAAGATAGAGATTCTTGAGTGGAAGTGGGAGCGTATCAATATGGATTTCATTGAGGGACCCCCACGAACTTATAGGAAGTGTGATTCGGGTTGGTTTATTATGGATAGGCTGACCATGTCAGCACATTTCATTCCAGTGGCAATTACCTATTCTTCAGAGCGGTTTGTAGAGATTTATATCTGCAAGATTGTTCATCTTCACAGAGTGCCCATGTCCATATTTAGGCTCCCGAATCCAATATAGATCCAATACCATTTATATGACCTGTCTGTGAAATTTGGTGAGAAACGAAGGTTGTTTGGCATGATTTGGACGTCCACTTGTGAAAATAGAAATTTCAAAGCTTTCTTAAAAAATTCATTTGATTTGGTGATAAATTCGTAGTTCTAGGAGTTATTTTGGCGATTTTATTGCGTGAGCAAGTTCATATGATATTTTTAGACTTGTGTACACTTTTTATTTAGAGCATCGAAGGATTGGGTGAGTTTCGAATAGGCTACAGAGTGAAAGTTGGACTTAGAATACTGCTGGTGTGTCTCATATTTTGTTGCAGGGTTTAGATCTCGCAATTGCGAGGTCAATCATCACATTTGCGGCCATTGATGGGTTCATATTTGCGATCTACTCATCGCATTTGTGAGTAGTAGTTGGGGAGGCCACAATTTGCATTTGCAAACAAAGCTTTGCATTTACGAAGTGGAGGCTGGGTAGGAAGCATTCGCAAATGCGATAAATAGGTTGCATTTGCTGATGGATCAAAGTTCGCATATGTGAACCATGCTTTGCAATTGCGAAAAAAGCAGGGGTGTGAGGATCTTTGCATTTTCAATGGATACTTCACATTTGTGGAGTTCGTATTTACGAATCCAGGTCACAAATGCAAAACTTGCATCTAATAAAATATGACTTTGACGGGATTTTGCTTCCTTCTTTAAACTTTCAAACTCAAGAACCTTAGAGGCGATTTTTAAAAGAACTTTTCTTCCCCAAATTAATGGTAAGTGGTTCAAAACTAGTTTCTTTCAATCTTTCACTACTTTTCCTAAAACCAAAATCTAGAATTTTCATGGTGGAAATTGTTTTTTTTTTTGGTAAAATTAGGAATTTTTGAAAAATTGGGGTTTAGACCTCAAATTGAGGTCGAATTCCAAAATAAATTACATAACTAGGTTTGGGATAAATGAGTATTCGGGTTTTGATTCAAATTTTGGGTTTGGACCAAGCAGGATCAGGTGTTGACTTTTGTTGACCTTTTCAATAAAGACATATATTGAATTCTTTACAACCGTGGGTGATTCCTAAGGCTTAATTTGAATCATTTCATGGTAAATTGCTAGAATCTATTGATTAAGAGGCTTGTTTGAAAGGCAACCCGGTGCTTGATCTTTGAGTTTGGTCTTTGGAGCGAGGTAAATGTCGTGATTAACCTTTGACTTGAGGGAATAGGACTTGTTTGTCTATTTGCTACATGTTTAGATGTTTGGCACAACGTATATGTGAGGTGATGCATGCTTATACGTTATTTTGAGGTTAAAGCATTCGGGTGGGACTTGATTCCTTATAATTATCGTTTCTTTGAGCATGTTATCAATGTTTAGACTAGTTAATGTTAAATTGATCATTCTTATCATGGTTACGGACTTTTTGGTAATGGTTCAATATTGATTTCAAAGTTGAGGGTTGTATTATGGAACCAAATGTTGAAGTAAGGCTTGGTTCTTCTATTTCAGTCCCTCTATTGTTGTATGTTAAATGCTTTATGGTAAGAGAGAGTGTTAAAAGCACGAAGGATGATGTCGTGTCATATTGAGAGTGTTGATACACGAAGGGTGATGTCGTGCCATATTATGAGTGTTAATGCACGATAGGTGATGTCGTGCCATGTTATGAGAGTTAATACACGAAGGGTGATGCCGTTCTCATTTCATGTTTTACATGTTGAGGTTGAGAGTAATAGAATGAAGGGTGATGTCGTGCACTTTTCTCTACTGTTTTCATTGATTCAAGGCATGTAGGCTGTTATAGTTAGCATTGCTGCTGTGATTCTCTTATCTTGTATTCCCCGCAATATGTCCCCTTCCTGATAGCATTTGTGTAGTTGTATTTGCTGCTCTTTTGTATATATATTGTTATCTACACAGGTTTATTATTGGGTGTCTTGTCATAGCCTTATCACTACTTCATCAAGGTTAGGCTCGATATTTACCAATACATGGGTTCTGTTGTACTGATACTACACAATGCACTTCTGTGCAGACTTTGTTACCGACCCTAGTTGATCATGAGGTTAGCAGCTAGACTTGCTCATATGGAGACCCAAGATAGATCTGCTGGCATCCGCAGACCCCAGAGTTCGTTTCTTTCGGTACAATGCATTTTCTTCCAGATTTTGTTTTTAGTAAATCGCAATTGCTCGTGAGTTGTTACTCCAAATCCTAAATGTATAAGATATTACAGGTTTTATAATATTCCGCAAACTTAGTTTTAGCTTCTGTTTAGCTTAACTATTTCTGTCATTAAAATTTGCAGGAGCTGACTTGAGAATCATCTAAAGTTGGCTTGCCTAGAAAGCAAAATGTTAGGTGCCATCACGATCCTGAATGTGGGAATTTCGGGTCGTGACAGAGTACAACCGACCCCATGTACTCAGAAAATATCATATCTAACATTTGCGAGGTAATATAAGCAAGAAATATAAATGATACTCTCTCTAATCACCTGTACAGTTTGTATTTTTTACAATTCCAGAATAGTAATATGATCAAGTTATGAATCACAGATAGAAATCACCTTTGTACACAAAATAACTTTACATACTCCAATCAATCAACAATCCAACACATAAAGAAGATATGCAAGATAATCGGGTAAACAACCAAAGAGATTGCAAGTAAACATGAAATGCGATAACCAAATCAAACACTAGCTAGTCTTTCCCCAGAGTCTCAATAATCGAACCAAAGTACCGATCAACTTTCCTCAAATTATGCATACACCATTAAAAAGGAACATAAGAGTGTGACCTTAGGGGGATAGATCCATATCCACACGCTGCACGGACAAATTAAGTGCTGCATGGAAAAGTCATGTATTGGCAGTACATCAATTGCATAGATAACTCATATGCTTCATAGACAACTCACGTGCTGCACAGACTACTCACATTCCAATAAGATCAATATCTCGGATCTGCACGGGAAACTCATGTGTTTCATGAACTACTCATGTGATAATAATAATAATCCACTCGGTGTGGTCATATGCTCAATATCACAATCTTTCGGCATAATCATATACTACCAGTCCAATCCATATCACACAGAAAAATAGATATACAAGAATACATGTACACAATCAATCTACAATAAATTTCATACTCCTAGACTTATATAAGTGACATGGTAAGGTGTATGCATGTGCAAAGTGTTCTATATAACTCAAATCAGGCAAATACATTCCGAAAGTAGCAATTATCGGGTTTAATCAGAATATTAACCTCTATGTAACCTCAAACATGTGTCAAATAGTGAACCATTAGATCATGAAGCTTAGCAGTCAATCCAAGACATATCATAGCCTAATTACTATCCCAAGCATAAAATCTGGTGCATGTACATGGGCTAAGCCCCACACATGTACGTAACTCATAGCACGTAGCTATCACAAATAACTCAGGAAACTAGTGCCTCAACCAAATTTAGGTAAGATCTAAGAATCGCTTCCTGCGTTAAACAAGCTCTAGGCAACCCTTTTTAGCCAAAATAACTTAATATCATAAATAAAAGTCATAGGAATCTATTCCAAATGATAAAGCTATGATCTTAAATTTTATTTTATTTTTTGAATCCAACTGTCGTATATCATTAATATCAAAATATTTACAATGTATCAAGATTTGCAGTAGTATGGACTAACTACTACACTGCTCTAGTAACTATCAGCTAATACTATCTATACATTTGTATGTATCAATGTGATCTCTCTAAGGATAAGAATTAAGTTTGCTCAATCCAATCTGCCAATGTTTACATCTTCTGCACTTAAGATGTAGAAGTGTTGCAATCTCACGACATGCCATATCTTCTACAAAAGTTGCACCTTCAAAACAGATATGGTTTCTTTCCCTCCAAATGATAGCAGTAGTGTTTACAAAAGCTGCTGCTGTGATAGAATTCTGCCAAATCTTGCTTCGAGCTTTGCTACAAATCCAGTGTACTTCATTTTCCCAGCAACCAATGATCCTGGAGTGTCCCAGCCATACACAAATTCTTCTCCATATTCTGTTGGTGATATCACATTCATAAAACAGATGTTTAAACTCTTCATCATGCAGTTTACAAAATGCACACAGTGTTGGAATTTGTATGCCCAGAATCTGTAACCTCTCAACTGTGAGGAGCTTATTTTGAGCAGCTAACCAAACAGTAAACTTGTGCTTAGGAAAAACAGTTGAAATAAGCATTAGGTTCCTCCATGCAGCCTTAGGAAACTCAGGCAGCAAAGCAATATACAACTTGTGTATCTGAAATTTCCCCAGCATGCAGACACTTTGCATCCTGCTTATAAAGTCACCTTGCAGCTGAGTATTGTTCATCACCAATGTTCTACTATCCAGTATCTTTTAGACCACCCAAGAAGAGTTGGTTGGCACAGCAACTGTGTCAATGCTCTTATTCTTGATATAGTAAGAATGCACCCATCTGACCCATAGATAGTCCTTTTTCCTAGCCAAATCCCATAGTAATTTGGCTATGGCTGCTTTATTCCAGACATCCATCCTCAGAATATTAAGACCCCCAGAGGAGATAGGTTGGCATACCTTGTCCCAGGCAACAAGTGCTCTCCTGGATAGTGTAGCTTTACCTGTCCAGAGATAAGTTCTACATATTGCCTCTATAGCCTTCAAGACTTTCTTAGGTATTATAAACACCTGAGCCCAGTAAGTCTGCATTCCAAAAATCACTGACTTGATCAATTGAGTTCTGCCAGCATAGGATAACAATTTGGCTGGCCAGCAAGTGATTCTTGCTGTAATTTTCTCAATAAGAGGTAAATAGTGTTGAATAGCTAGCTTCTTTGAATCCAGAGGAACTCCAAGATATCTGAAGGGAAGCTGTCCTTCAGTGAATCCCAGTACTGCAATAATCTCCTCTCTGATTTCCTGTGGAACTCCAGCCAAATAGATTACACTCTTGCTTACATTAGCCTGAAGGCCAGATGCATCTGAGAATATAAGAAAGGTTCTGTGCAATATCTGGATGGATATTGTGTCAGCTCTACAGAACATAAGCAAGTCATCAGCTAAACAGACATGGGAAATGTTAATTTTCCTGCACCTAGGATGGAAATTGAAATTCCCATCTTTATGAAGTTGCTGTAGCAATCTGTTCAGATATTCCATGGCCAATACAAAGAGATAAGGTGGCATAGGATCCCCTTGTCTTATACCTCTCTTAGCAATGAATGGTTTAGTAAGGCCACCATTCATTACTAATGAGTATGAGACAGTTGAGACACAAGCCATGATCCATGCAGTAAATTTGGTAGGGAATCCCAGTGTTATTAGAATCTGCTTCAGGAATCCCCATTCAAGTGTATCATATGCCTTCCTTAGGTCCACTTTAAGAACATATCTAGGAGAAACACCTTTCCTAGAGTATCCTTTGAATATTTCATGGCTCAGTAGGATGTTGTCCATGATACCCCTACCTTCAATAAATGCAGATTGGGCAGGTCCAACCAGCTCTCCAATCACAGCCTTCATCCTTCTGGTAATGACTTTGGATATGATTTTGTACAGTGTAATACAGCATGCAATAGGTCTAAAGTCCTCCACAGTGGTAGGAGTCTTGATTTTAGGCACAAGGGCTATTGCAGTGGTATTAATCATATGTGGCATTTGGCAGGTTTCAAAGAATTCCTCAGTAGCAGATAGTATATCTTCTTGAACCACCTCCCAGTTCTTTGTAAAGAATTCAATAGGAAAACCATCTACTCCTGGAGCCTTATCCTTTGGCATTTCAGTTACAGCTGCATTGATCTCCTCCATAGTAACTGGTTTGATAAGAGCTCTCTGCTGATCAAGTGTAAGACATCTACCCTCCTTCATAATACTGGTATCTACACAGGGAAGTTCGGGAGCATACTCCCCCATTAAAGATTGGAACACCTTCAAGAATTCCTGTTCCACAGCTAGAGGATATGCTAGTTTTATACATGTATCAGTATAAATAGAAGTGATATTGTTCTGGCCTGTCCTGATCCTCCATTGTGCATGAAAATATTTGGTATTTGCATCACCACATTCAATCCATATAGCTTTGGATTTCTGCCTCAATACTTGTTCCTCAACACTGTTCCATTTCTCCAGTTCTTCTAGTAGGATTCTTTCATCATTTATCAGCTCCTGTGAGAGAGGGTTGTTTTGCATCTGCACCTGTATACTGTCAAGCTTTCCCCTTGTCTGAATAATCTGCTGCTTGTATTTAGCCATGTGGTTATTTATACCTTTTAGCTGCTGCTTCAATGCCTTCAATTTGCTCCAAATCTGCTGCATTGGTGAGCCTAGATAATCCTTCTCCCAAACTTGTTTAACAATGTCATGGAATTGAACATGTTCCATGACATTATTATATAGCCTGAAAGGTTTAGGATGCAGTGGTTTATAATCACCAAATTTAACCAGAATAGGAGAATGATCAGATACCAATGGATTCATGTAGTCAGCTTCCAAGTGCCCAAACTGCTGAAGCCATTGATAATTGCCCAGAGCCCAGTCAATCTTGCTATATACTCTAGAACCAGCATCTTGCTTGTTAGTCCAAGTATAATGCCAACCAGTAGCTCTTAAAGAAGTAAGTTGTAAGTCATCCACTGTATCTTTGAAATCTTTAACTTCAGCCTCAGTGATTAGGGATCCAATTCTATCCTCAGAATTAAGCACACAGTTAAAGTCTCCACTAATAAGCCAAGAATCTAGATTGGGTATATGTAATGCTCTTAGATCATGCCACAGTTGCCTCTGAGTTGTGCAGTATTATGCCCATATATAACACTAAACTGGAATTTTATTTGTGTTCTTGTATCAGCAATAGAACAGTGTATTAGTTGGTCTGTAATAGAAGAAATATGCACTTGAATATAAGACTTCCATAGTAACCAGATTCTGCCATTGATAGCCTTGGAATAATTCTATTGTACCTTCCAATCCTTGGCCACCTTATTCAGTATTTTATTGGCTTTATGCTCCTTTACTCTAGTTTCTACTACTCCCATGACATCCACTTTATTAACAGCAAGGAAATTTTTTAATTCCTTCTGTTTATGGGGCTGGTTGAGGCCCCTATTATTCCATGTGGCTATAATCATGGAACAGGAGAGGTACCACTGTAAGAGGGTCCTGGATCAATCTGCTGGACTCCACTATTTCCCACAGTCATTGTTGCCTTACCATTGTCACAGATGTCAGCTATTTGGTCAGTATTACCATTTGTGACAGTCACCTCATGACTCATACTTTCATTCAGTGCATTTTGCTGGGATTTGGCTTGGCTCTCATCTGTTTTACTAGATTCCTGCACTAGCTGATTTTCCAACACTTTATCTGCTACTGTAACCTCATGGATTTCCTGCACCTCTGTTATAGCTTGTTTGATCTGCCATTCTGTTTTACATGTCTGCTTGTTCTTCCCCTTCTGCTTAGGTATTTTATCCTGATGCTTCCTTTCCTTATGCTCATTCTTATCAGTAGAATACCAGCATTCAATATAGTCATGCCCAAACATCAAACAATGGTTGCAAAAGGAAGGTTTCCAGTCATACTCAACTGTCTGAATTTTTGAACCATAAGGAGTTTCAATTTCCAGTTGGTCAGGCAAAGGATAAGCAGCATCCACCTCAACTATAACTCTGGCAAATGAAATCTTCTCATAATGTGCAGTGTATTTATCAGTATATAGTGGCTTTCCTATTGCACTGGCCAATTTACTTAAGACTTCAACAGACCAGTAGCCAACTGGTAGCCCAGGAAATCTAATCCAAATTGGAACAGTGCTAAGGACATCACTATGAAAATCAAAATCAATCTCTCAGGGCTTTAGAACCATCGGTCTATTTCTATATGTGTAAGGTCCAGATTGCAACACCAGATCTCTATCCTCAAGGCAATTAAATCGAAAAATATAGTAGCCTTCAGCATGCATTAATACCTGAGGTTTAGCAACAAAGTTCCATACATGCATGACAAAGCCTTCCATATTCTTCTCACTGGGATTATTACCTATTACAAATCCAATTAGTGCATTCTGCCAGTATTCTACCTGGGGTTTTAGATCGTCCTCATTAATCTTCACAACTTTTGTCCCATTTTGATCAGAAGGAGGCACAAATGAGAGTACCTTCCCCATTTGTACATCTCTGTTACCTCTGACAACTTCAGCAGCAGTTGGTACTGATTTAGCTGGTTCAGTCTCCTCTGAAAATTGTAATCTCCTCGCAGTCGATTTTAATATTTCTTCATTACCTTCCGCAGGATCATTGTTTGTTTCTTCAACCTCTGCATGTGCATTTACTGGCAGTTGGTACTTCTGTGGAAGGAAGCTCCCAAATGCCAGTGGTTCTAGGGTTGTAGAGACACCATTAGCAGGGGTGACGAGTGTAGGTTGTGTTATTGGGGTAGTCTGGGCTGCATTCCGCCGTCGTCTGGCCATTTCCGGCGACAATTCCGCCTTGCTATTGTGCGCCGGTTGGTCTACTGTTCTATTGGTTAAAATGCGCCGAGAGCTTTTTCATTGTTCTATTATCTTTCCTCTATTGATTCGTCTATGATCTTAAATTAATTATGCAAATTCAACCTAAAAAGTAAACAAAAATCCTGCACACCAAGGGAGTTTACAAGTTATGTCTAGTAGAGTGTTGTCTATAGGTATGTCGAGCACCACACTTATAACCAGGAGGCTACGGGGCATTTATGACTGTCACTCATTCTTCCTACTCAAGATCGTGTAGTAGAACTCAATTTCCTAAACTCTATCTTACTTATAGTACGATGATACCTACATCTAGAAAGAAGGTTGATAAGAAATATAGCTGTGGAAGAGTTGAGTCAAAGGAACTCAATTTTTGCATCATGCTTATGATGGATAAATATGAGGTATTCAACAAATCATGTGTATACTAAGATGTGTATGCTTCTTGATAAGGATCCCTAAGGCAATAATGCTTATCCACTCTTATGTAAAAATGAATTAGGAGGGAGACACAAGGTTCAACAAATAAAAGAAGCAAGGTGAAGAAGGGTACAAGGCACCCAGTTAATGAAGATTATCAGTATTACAGTTCCGATAGAAAAATATAAGTATTGTGAGTTACCCTCAATAGTAACACAAGTATCTATAATTGGCCACACCGATCTCATTTATACCCTATTGGGGGCTAACATGTGCAGATAGAGAAAAGGACGGGATATCAGGATCTGACTAGGGTTAGAGTACCCAAAAATGGTGAATTGATTGTTTACGTTAGTTGACATTTCCAAAGGATATTGAAAATGTGCTAATAGATCTCCTTGTGGGACACCCATATGGCAAAATCTAAAATAGTACAGTTAGATATGAGTATTGTTAAGATAGTCACTAGAAGCCTTGAAGGGATAAATATTACCTTAGTGTAGCTCGCATCCCTTGTAGAGCAAGAACATTAAGCAACTCAAAGAGCCACTGAATAGAGCAAAGGGGAGCTAAAAGTAAAAGAATGTCTTGTTCGAGCTTTCAGAATAAATTGACAGGAAAAAATGTTAGCAAGAAATAAGAAATGAGTTAATGAAACATTATGAGTAAGATATGAAACATGGATGACAACGATATATTAAAAGATGACAGTATTATAGAATCCGTTGTCAAGTGAAGGAAGGGACACGAGGTGACAGGCCTTAGGAGAAGAAAAAAGTATAGGCCATACATTCATGTCCTCAGAAATAAGTTCGCAACTCTAACACGATAACCAAAAGGAAAAGTTAGACCCCAGAGTAATAGAACTAGTATGGTCTGGTAAACAAGATAAACTAAACATGAATTAGGCACATAGTGATTGATAATAGTCGGCATCATAAGAATTTCAGATTTTGTTCTGTCAAGTAATGTGAGGAAAGTTCAACTTAAGGGACTGTATTTGCTAGTTATACTAAGTGTCACCCTCGTGAGTAAGAAATTTTGTTATCCTTGGTACAAAAATATTACATTAAGGGGAGTAAGGGTCATCGATAATGTGAAAGAATGCCAAAGATGAAGAGGTAAAACATCCGTAGGTAGGTCATCATTGCTCCAAATCTTATTACTCCCCAAAAGGGGGGAATATGGAATAATGTGGCATTAAGCCAGAATTAAGTGGTTCTAGTAATTAAGGAATTGTAAAGGAAGAATGTGAAAAAAGGGATGATATTGCAATTATCCAAAACCTACGTATATTCTACAATTCCAGAACATTATGCAAACACGATGTCAAGGAGAGGAAGTAAGGTTTCCTGCACGAAATGTTATTAATAGATAAGAAGCCAGTACAAGAGGTAAACTAAGACAAATGAAATAACCCACGAAAGATTACGCGGGATATATGTATGAGAATAGACTAACGACTAGTTAGTAGTTGATTCAGGAAGAGCCTAGTTATGGTTATACATGAGGTTAGAAGAATCGGGATCGTGGGAAGAATCGGGATCGTGGACGTCATGCAACTACCTTGATACTCCCGGATAAGCTGCTCGGCAGAGAAGTCCTTACTCAGTCTCAAATATACCTGGATCTGCACACAAGGTGTAGGGAGTAATGTGAGTACTCCGACCCAGTGAGTAATAAGCATAAATAAAGGTTGAGAATAAGAAATCCTAAATAGGCACAAAGTAATTCTATAAATGCAACATGTAAACCAAGTAGTATAAAGTCCGTAAAACAATGAACATAATTAAGGAAATGTTTCAACAGATAGGAAGTAAATAACAGTCAAATATGAAATGCAACACATAGTCTAGTACTCTCTAGTACCCGCTGCGGCGTGCAGCCCGCTCCATTCATTTATCGTCGATGGCGCTTACTTGGAGTGTGCAGACTCCGGAAGGGACCCCTTATGGCCCAAGCACAATAAAAGCCATCTCGTGGAAATAACTAGGCTCTCGGCCTCATATCAATCTCAATATAATACCGCCACGGCGCACAGCCCGATCCCATACTCAGTCCAGAATCACATAACCCCCCCGGGCACGATAATATATAAATATTCATCCCAAACTTCATTGGAATATTACTTAAGTTTCAAGTTTGAAAAGATAGCTGAGTTTGAAAAAAATAGTATTAAATACCAGGACTGAGTTCAATAATAGGTAATACGTAAGAAACCAGTAATAGCAAACCCTGGATGATTCAATCAATTGGCGTGGAGCCCAAATATGACAATCAGCTCAAATCATAATGATAATAGGTGATATTCAGTCAAATACACAGTAAATTCATCTATCGGGATTCACCAAGTCATAATCCCCAACGGTGCTCAACCCGCGCTCTATCCGGCATGCAAGTCACCTTAATATAGCACTACGATGTGCATTTCCAGGGTTTCAAACCCTCAGGACATCATTTAGATTTATTATTCACTTCAAGCCAGCCAAAATCCTAGCTCGCTATGCCCTTGCCTCTCAAATTGACCTCCTTGTGCGTCGAATCTAGTCAATACCACAATGAATACGTCACAATATGCCAATGGAACAACACCCAATCAAAAATAATTGAAAAACAGCAAAAATCTCGAAAGTGAAACTCGATCCCTGTACCCACTTCTTGAAACTCAGAAATTCTTACATCAACGGGTTCCTTATCTCTCCACGAGTCTATACATCTAAAGAACACCAAAATCAGAGTCCAAATGACCCCTCAAATCCCAATATCTTGTTCACTTAAGTTCAAGCCTTAAATCACCTTTTTTATCCATTAATTTCTTATGTTTTTAGCCTTAATCCATGTATTTTCACCATAAAATCGTATCTTATGTCCAAGAATCCTTACCTTATCGAAGCTCCTTGAAAACCCTTTTCAAAATCACCCACAATACTCCAAGCCCGAAGTTAGAATGAGAAACCCCTTAAAATTTGCGAAGATGAACTTAAATATTTTTGCCCAGGCAAAACCGCATCTACGGTCAAATTTTGCTTCTGCGACTTCCGCTTCTGGGGTCAACAGTCTACTTTTGCGAGACCATACCCGCGGTCACCTTTCTATAGCTACGAAAATACCAGCAACACCAATTCTCTGCAATGACACAAGTCCAATTCCTTCCCGTTAACTATCTGAAATCACCCTGCGGCCCCGAGACCTCAACCAAAAGAACCAACACATCCTATAAGATCATCCAAACTTTCTCCAATCATTAAAACACTTCAAACAACACCAAAACCATTAAATTACATCAAATTCAAGCCTAAGTTCTTCAAAAACTTCTGAAACAAGCATTCAATAAAAAATCCAACTAAATCACCTCCGAGTGACCTGAAAGTTTACACACACATCTCAAATCACCTAACGAAGCTACAACAACTCTCAAAATTCCATTCCGACCTTCGGATCAAAATCTTACCTATCAACCGGAATTCGCCAAAATACTAACTTCACCAATTCAAGCCTAATTCTACACTGGGCTTCCAAAATCACTTCCGATCACACTTCTAAGTCACAAATCCTCTCCCGAAGCTAACCGAATCATCGGAATTCACATCTGAGCCCTCTAACTCATGGGTCAACATCCGATTGACTTTTCCAAACTAAGCTTTCCTTAAAGAGACTAAGTATCTCATTTGCTTCAAAAATCCATCCAAACCAACTCGATCACACAGAACACTGATAATGAAGCATAAAATGGGGGAAACAAGGTGGTAACTCACGTGAAGACGGGTCGGGTCATCACAACATCTCATGTGACACAACCATAACTTTGAACAAATAATAAAATACACACGTTGTAGATTGTGGGTACGGTTCCCGTAACATGATTCACAACATGTACGAAAACAAACAAGTGTACTATAATAACTTGTTCAAGATATAATTCCAAAAATCCTAAAAAGCGATTACATAAATCAAAGCGGTCAAAAAAGTTAAATGTGCACAATAGGTTTAAAACATGTAACTAATTAGATAATTAGGACAATTACTAATAGATAAGTGACCATGCTGGACCAAAGAACCCGGGAATTCCTAACAACTTCTTCTGGGTTAATAGAATTTCTTATCTGATTTTTTGGTTTCGCAGACTTTTAAATAAAGTAGATTTTCTCGATTTGGGATTTTAAAAATAAACTGGTGACTTTGGACACCAAATAAACTATTTCAAGTGGTGACTCTAAATATAAATAAAAGATCCCATGTCAAATAATGTCACTTAAAGTGAAAAACTCCCTTATATCCCCCTTTTCAGGTGGTAAAAATGAGGTATGACAGCTCTAGTGACTCTGTTCGGGATCATAACCCAGAACATCTGGTTCAGTGTTCAAAAATTCGAGCTTTGAATAACTTTTTTAATTGGCTTTTATTTTTTATCTGACTGTTTATAACATGTTTGGGCCTAATATGCTAAATGCTGCTTTTTACCGCTTTGATATTATTTGAACTGTATAAAAACTATTGCGAAACCTCTCTCTTCTAATCATCTGGGAAGTGCACTCTGGCGTAACTTATTTTTTGTTAGTGTCATACCCTAATTAAAAAAGAGGGTCGGACAAGTTGCAAAGCTGGATGATCTTTTGATTACCCGTATGCTTCCCCCCCCCCCCCCCATATTCGAGTTGTCTGCTCGGGTAAGCCAGGACTAGAACAATACACCTAGTTTTTTAATCTAGAATAACACAGCCTCATGCTAGATCCTAGTAGAAATGCTTGTTTGCATCATGTGCATTATACTTTTGGGGCTCAACATAGGGGTTAGATCCGTCTAAGACAGGTGTATCCAAAAATCAAAAGACCATCTAGATGCATTTTTACGTGCTACTTGTACTATTATTTGCTTCGTTTTCCATGTTGACTGGCTTCTAGAATAAGGGAGAAAAGTTGAAAAAATCAAATTTAGGTATGAGAGAAATAAGTACCCATTTTTAAAAATCTGGAATCCAAAATATATCGAAATTCTGCCGAAATATTGAAAAAATAAAGAAAAAGAAATGAAAAGGAAATTGTTTCAAAATATTTCATGTTTTTCTGTTGCGTCATAACTGACTGAACTACGTGGGTTTGATTCTCACCGGATATGGGATACATAGGCAATCCTCATCGGGTCCATCCCCGTTTTGCAGAAATAACCCAATAATTTGAAAAACAATGTTGTCAGTGTTGTCATAAATAAAGTGGATGATGTCGTTTTTGTCTAAATAGGCGAACGTCCCAGCGGGCGCCGGAAGGCTATTTTTGCAAGAATAGCCATCGAAAGTTTCTTTGCCAATTTTTGGCCACCTAGCAAACACAGACTTAAAATCTTCCTTTTGAGGTGCTAAAGGGCCGTATTTGCAAAAGTGGCCGTGATTATTTGACTTTTGAATTTTGTAAAATGACCCTTTTTATCAGCTTTAATAAAATTCCTTTTGTTTTAAATCAATCATCTTAATCTAAATATGTAGAATAAGAATGCGTCAAGATTTACCATTGAAGGTTATGACCAAGATTCCGCTGGAACAACACATTCGGTGGAAAAATTTAGGTAAGCAAGGACGAGACACGACCTACCTTTACTTGGGGCCGATCACCGGATTACTAAAAATCATGCATAGGGGAGACATATAAAAGCACTAGTGACATTTTGGGACCCAACTTTCTCGGACTTCGATTTTACACCTACTTTGGATGAGATAGTAGGCTATGCTGGGAGTACCGAGGGACTAAGACATAAATACCCGATCTCTCCAAGGACCGTTACCCCTCACAAGTTTCTCGATTTGTATAAAATAAGTAGGCAGGTCTAGTATGCAGATTTAGCAAGTAGTTTTTCCACTCTACACTTCATATACCAACACTATGGGCATGTAAGAGGATTTGACAACCCAGAAAGTGGAATCTGTTGCAACAGGAACCGGTTAAATTAGGAAGAGCATAGATTCTTCGCTTTCATGCTAGCGTTCTTAGGTCTTCTAGTGCTTCCCAAGAAGGACGAGAATATTGATCTAGGGGTAGTTGGAGTTGTCAATGTTTTGATTACCAATGCCAAAAGCACCCTCGCCCCTATGATTGTATTTCAGATATTCCATGCTCTCACAACTTGCACAGCTAGAGCTGATTTTTTTGAAGTGTGCAATTTGTTACTACAAATGTGGATGATTGAGCACTTGTGTAATCATCCTCGATATATGAATTATAGATTCACAGGAAAAAACTGCATTGAAAAGTTCGATATAAGGGTTTCAGGATTCAAAAGGCCAGAATAGGTTGGAGATTAGATATCCCGCCATCGTTCCATAACAGCAGGGCAGATAGAGTGTACACTAGGCTGGCTTCCTGTTGAAGAAATTGTTGAGGAAATTGGAAAGATGCTAAGTAGTTCTCTAAGACCAAGATCTTAGTGCCATGACTACCCAGCCTTATACAGTGGTGAATTCCCAGCCATACCCTCGACTACAACAACAATATAACCAGAACCGAGCTCAGCTTCCCAAAATTACCCTCCTCACCAAGCTCCATATAATCCTCGTCTCCCACAGAATAACTTTCCATATAACTCTCGTACACGTGAGCCACCTAGAAAACTAACAATACACCCATTGGTGAATCATACTCTAGCCTTTTTCCCAAAGTTGGTCCAAATGGGGTTGTTGCAGCACGTATCTCCAAACAGGCAAAACCTAGAGTCACCCTCTTACAGACCCGGTACCCGATGTGCTTATCATTCGGAGGCGGAAGGCCATGACACTAATTGATTGTTGGACTCTCAAAAGAGTGGTTGAAAGTCTAATAGCTCAAAAGTGGGTAGTGTTGGCAGATGAGGAGGTCCCCACTGTAACCAATAACCCATTTCCAGCTCAGAGCAACGGGCCAATTATTTGGATGATTTGTGAGGATATAGAGTTCGACCCATCTTGGAAAGCTATCATTGTTATAGCCGATGTTGACAAAAAGGCCAAAGCATCAACAAGTAAGTTACAGATGAGAAGACAATGAACTCCATTCCACAAAGAATAGAAAAGACTGTGGAAGCTAAAACCAGGGCAATACCTCCTAAAGATGTTGTTCTTTATGTTCCTATGGCCCCTAGAAAAGAACTGTTCGTGTTGAGTCCCCCAAAAGATTCGAGATAAACAAGGTTACAATGAAGGGACCTAAGATGTATGTGCTAAAAAGGACTTATGTGGCGCGGGGCCCGATAATTTCACATAGGATGAATGAGCCTATGGTTATTAACTGTGCACCATAGAATCCCATTAAAGACTCCTCTTCCGTCCCTTAGAATTACAACAAAGTAGTAGCGCTATGCACAAGAAAATAAATCATGGGGTAAGTGAATGAAACAAACATGTATATGAAGTACTTCAACTTGTAGGAATTGAACAAAACCAAACAGAAGTATTTTAAGCTAAATAATCCAGTTAGTGCTGAAGAGGTATGGAATTCTTCGAGAGATGAAAACTTCAAACTACAATGTAAATTACCATCTCCGAAAGTTTCCCTCTTAGGTCTCACTTTTATCTCTACGGATAAGCTTGAATGAGCATTAGAAAGTGTTGATAAAGACCCTTAATGAGGCATATGTTCCATTGAAACCACTGTTGAGCAATTGGAAAGAATGGTGGATTGATTTTTTGAAGTCAACTGGATCTCATTCAACCGAAATGACTTTCCTCCAGAATGGGTTGTGCACAACAAAGCTCTTCATTTGACCATTAAGTATGAAGGATACTACGTGAAGAGAGTTATGCTGGATGGCAGATCTGGGGTTGATATTTGCCCTCTCTCGACCTTACAGAAAATGGAAATTGGGACTGAAAAAATTAGACCCAACAATGTTTGTGTACGTACTTTTGATGGCTTTAAGAGAGATATAATATGGGAGATTAATTTGATCCTAACCATCGGTCCTGTGGATTTTGATGTAACATTTCATTTTGGATATGGATTCCTCCTATAATTATCTTCTAGGAAGGCCTTGGATCTATGGTGCAGGAGTTGTACCTTCTACTCTCCACCAAATGGTTAATTTTGAACACGAAGACTAAGAAATCATGGTCCATGAAAAATACGAGCAATCAATCTACATGGGCCCGTCAGTCCCATGTCTGGAGGATAAGGAAGGTAGAGAACATATAGTCTAAGAAGCTTTTGAGATTATGGTCGCGATGAGTGTGAGGAAGGAACCCCGTGTCCTCAACCTTTTTTGTCAAACGCATCAATCATGGTCACCACTGAAATGATCAAGCATGGGTACATGTTCGGGAAAGGGCTCGGGGTATTTTTGCAAGCATCACGGAGCCCATCACCCTAACTGCCAGTGAGAAGTTCATCATTCTGGGTTTTCAAGCCACAAAAGCTGATGTGACATGGGCTAATGAATGAAAGAACAATGGGTGGGTCTTGCCTCAGCCGATCTCGCATCTCTCCAAAACGTTTGTCAAGCCAAGATACATAGATGAAGATGAGGCCTTCATGAGCGAAGAAATTTAGGACATATGTGGAGAAATAAGGAAAATATTATATGAGGCTCATATGGTCTAGTCGGGTGAAGGCACGAACTATGAGGTGCAATATATGGGGCCCAATGCCAAGTTTCACAATTGGAAGGCTACTTTGTTCCCAGTCTGGCGGGAATTTTGGTAGTTCAGTCTAGCCATCTTTTCGGCATACGAGTTATCTCAAGTTGTAACTCGAATGTTTTAAGTTTATTGTCTTTAAAATTTGTAAACCCTTCTATCTTCAAATTCAATGAAATGAAATCAATATTTCATCATCTAGGAATCTCTCTTTATTTTTTCTGTTTTTTGTTATTTTTCTCATCTCTCTTTTCAGATCTAATAATGTAGACTTAAATAACATAACTTGCTTTCAGACTTCATGCTGGGATCCTAACACGCTGTTTAACTGTGAAATAATGAATCAAGAACCAGAATATGATGAAGATGAGGCTTTTAAGGAAAAGAAAACTGGAACAATTTAAGAATAATCCTAAGCCAAACTTAAATGAAACTGAGCTTGTTAATTTGGGTAGTTTGGAAGAAGTCCAGGAAACCATGATTAACATTCACGCTGATGAAAGAACTAGGGATGCATTGATCTAACTTTTGTTTGAATTCAAAGACGTTTTTGCCTGGTCCTATGATGACATGCCATGACTGAGTGTTGATTTAGTGGGGCACAAATTGCCAATTTACCCCGATTATCCCCCTATCCAGCAAAAATAGAGAAAGTTCAAAACATATATCAGTGACAAAGATCAAAGAACAAGTCACAAAATAGTTGAAAGCGAGTGTGATCCGAGTGGTTCGCTGCACCACATGGTATTCTTATGTGGTCCATGTGCCAAAGAAAGATGAGCAAACCCAAGTTTGTGTTGATTATCAGGATTTGAACAAAGCAAGCCCCAAGGACAACTTTCCATTACCAAACATCCACGTCCTTATTGACAACTGTGCCAAACATGAGATACAATCTTTGGTGGATTGTTATGCCGGGTATCATCAAGTTCTGATGGATGAAGAATACATAGAAAATACGGCCATCACCACACCATGGGGTACTTACTGTTAAAGAGTCATGCTGTTTGGTTTAAAGAATGTTAAGGCAACTTAAATGAGAGCTATGACTGCTATCTTACACGACATAATGCACCAGGAAATTGAAGTGTATGTGAATGATGTGATCATTAAATCAAGAACACAGGACGACCATGTCGGGAATCTGAGAAATTTCTTTGAGCATCTTCGTAGGTATGACTTAAAATTAAATCTAGCTAAACGTGCGTTCGGAGTTCTGTTTGGGAAACTTTTGGGGTTTATAGTTAGTCGGAGGGGCATCGAGCTAGATCCAACAAAGATAAAGTCCATTTGGGATTTTCCACCTCTGAGAACCAAGAAAGAGGTTATGAGTCTGTTGGGTAGGTTAATTACATCAACAGGTTCATTGCTTAGTTGACTTCTACGTGTGAGCCCATTTTTAAGTTGTTGAAGAAAGATGCGGTACTGTGAGTGTTAATCAAATCCCATTACCAACCATGTCTTCAAATTTGAAAGCTAAACCCCATTATCCAGGAGGGTACTAACAACTCTTAATTAATCACAACTTTAAGATTAGGTTGTGTTCTCAAAAAGGCATTATTTTCCACTATGTCTTGTTATCTGAGTTATATCTGCTGGGGATCTACTGGTGATCGGTTATTAAAGCTACCTCCCATTATACAGGCGGGTCCTTACAACTCTTAATTAGATGACAAAATGTGTCCGTTGGGGGTTAGTATTTAGAGCTACCTCCCATTTTTCAAACGGTTCCTGATGACTCTTGTTCGGGAAATATTTGTCTGCCCATGTTACTCGTGCTTGTTTGTGTTTTAGGCTACGTCCCATTTTTCAGGAGGATTCTGAGGGTTCCAGATTAAATTCCAATTCTAACTTCCTGCTGTTTCTACTAGTGATCATTGTTTAGGAGGGTTTTGGCGGCTCTTACTGGGGAAGTTATTGGTGCTTGCCCATGTTACCCGCGCCTGTCTAAGTTCTGAACTAAGTCCTATTTCTAGGATGGTCTTGAGAATTTCAATTTGCATGCCCATTTTAACTCTCGGTTGTTTTTGTTGGGGTTTTCAAGTTAAAGTTTCATCTCATTATTTAGGTGGATCCTGATAACTCTTGTTGGGGACAATATTTACGTAGTGCGTCTCTTAGGGGTGAATTTATATGACTGGGGCTAGGAAGTGCGTCTCCTAAGGATGAATATAAATGACTAAGACTAGGATATATATATATATATATATATATATATATATATATATATATATATATATATATATATATATCCACACACTTAACAAAAAACAAAAGGGAAAAGAAAACTTCCACCTCTGTTATGAATGAGAAACAGAGAAAGAATGAGAGAAGAAGCAGAACGAAAAAAAACGTGAAGAACTCAAGAACAGATGAAGAAGAAAGGAGAAAGGAGAAGAAGAAATTACCTGGGTCAGCAGTGGAGAAAGTAGAAGAAGATGAGGAACTCTAATTTTTGGCAGGATCAGCAGAGAAAGAACGAGAGAAGAAGCATGTAAAAACCCTAATTTTTGGTCAACTTTGTCTTTTGTCGAAGGGGAAGGGCTTTTTGGTCGATTTAGGGTCTGTAAAAAACAGACCCAAAGTTTTTTTTAAAAAAAAAGCCTCAGTGCTTTTTGGTAAAGTAGCGACCGCTTCATCGCTTTTTCCGCCTCGTCGCCTCATCGCTTTTCACTCTGATGCGCTCAATTTCTCATATCTAGTCGCCTCATCCTCTTGGAAGCGAGACTTGGTCGCATCGCCTCGCTTCGCGCTTAAAGCGACAAAGAGAGCGCTTTTTATAACACTAGGAAAAGATATATAAGATTTTGTTTGAAGGTGAGACAGAATGCCAAAGGTATGCGCCGATTATTTTCCAACCCGAAGAGCAACTCCAATCAGTCCTATCCCCATGGCCGTTCATGAAATGGGGAATAGATACCGTTGGCCCTCTACCATTAGCCCCAGGTAAACTAAATTCGTTTTGGTTAATGATTGACTATTTTTCTAAGTGGGTTGAGGCACATGCCTTCGAGAAAGTCAGAGTAAAAGAAGTCATAGACTTTATCTGGGACCACATTATATGCCAATTCAAGATGCTTGCCGAGATCATATGCGACAATGGAAAGCAATTCGTGGGAAACAAACTAACAAAGTTTCTCGAAGACCACAAAGTAAAAAGGATCCTATCAAAGCCGTATAATGCTAGTGGGAATAGACATGCCGAGCAAAAAAATCCGAGCAAAAGCTTATTATGGATGCTCTTGCAGTTCAAGGAAAAACACTTAATGAGTTGAGCAAGTAGACAAAGAAGCTAAAAAGACTCGAGCCTCAAAGGAGTCGGTGAAGCAATTGAGGGGAGAGGTAGAGAAGATGACGTCAGCTAGGTGATTAGACATTGGAGCTACTATTATAGGACCAGCTTCCAGCAGCTCAGACAAAGCAGGTTCACAAGTAGGAGTTTGAGATAGCCCACAAGTAGGAGAGTGATGCCCTGGGTTGATGATGTAGAGATTTAGATGGAGGATGCTGAGGGCAGTGCCTATGGCCAACCACAAGACCCCGAGCCAGGTGATCCGGGGACCCAGCCACATGACCCCATACAGAAAGGACCCATATGGAGTTTTCTTTACTCTCAACCCTTCTTTTTTATCATATCTTTGGTTATTTAGCATTGAGGACAATGCCAGTTTTCTTTTGACGGGGTGGTCCTACTTTGATGATTTGGTAGTTGGTTTGTAATGATGATACTATTTTTTTTCTTTATGCTTATTTTTCACTTTTGGTATGTTTATAACTTTACGATTTATTTCACTTTTCATTATTTTTCAATCTTGTTCTATATATAAAGTTACTCTTTCATGTATATATTCATTCCCGTTTATGTATATTCATATATATCCCCTATTGTACATATTTAGTTTACTTTCTGCATTTTATTTCATAACTTTTTTTGTAATTTTCCTTAATAGTATAGCTTCTTATTTCAGTTAATAGCTTCTTTTTCAGTTCGTAGCTTCTTATTTTACAAGTTTGTGTGATCAATAAGTCTTTGGTTTTCTTAATGCTACGGTTTTTTCCATATGTTTGTGTGGACTGGATGGCTCTTCCCGATGATGGATGACATGACAAATTGATGCAAATAAACGAATTTTTGTTCTACGTCTCCGAGCTATATATCCCCGTTTAATTCTGGTCATTAAATAAATAAAACTTTGACGAATAACTAATCGATTGCCTAGTCTGTTTTTATTTTTGTTTGTGTAAATAGTAGTTAGTGAGCAATAGTAACTTAGGCAAAGCTTCAATTGGGCCTAACACATTTACCTTTGACCTTTTGGTTAAAAACAAATTGGTGTGTATAGGATGGTAATAGTTGTGACCTTGAGACTCGTGGGTTGACTAAACAATCATCGAGTGGTTTCTCGGAATCATTTGTGTTTCTCAAATCTTAGTTAAGGTTGTTATTGGCCCCCGATTCTGTCTCTTTAGACATCCTATAGCTTGTGTGATTGATTTTCTAGTCCAAGTCTCGTGCTAATAAGTCTAGAACTTGTCCTAAATGTTTGTCTAGGCGAAATTCTAAGTGTTCCTCGACTTGAAAAGGGATTATAGGTCTCCTTGATCCTAATTGAGACTTGAAAACATCCATAGACCACCAATGATGATATCCCTAGTCAATCTCGTTGAGCCATAGCCCTTATTCTTTCAAAAAACCATGATACAAGCCTTTATCCATTCTAAAATGATCCTCTCTTGGCACCCAATATTTTCGTAGCACAAGGCAAAAGCTTAAGTTTTGGGGAGAGACGAGGAATGCAAAAGTGATAAAAGATACAAAATGAAGAAAAGGGAAGGCAAAAATAAAAAGTAAGAAAAGCCAAAAAGTCAAAAGTCTAAAAGAAAGTGAAAAATGTATAAGAAATGAATAGATTCAATAAAGTCAAAAGATGAAAGGCATGGAAAGATTAGAAAGGAGAGAAAGGAGTGAAATGAACAAGAAAGAGTGGCAGTGTGTCTCTCTAGCCCCTAAGGAAGAAGTAATGACTCAATGAGTCTAGAAAATATGTGCCAAAATGAAGCAAATGAAGTGCTTAAGGAAAGATGAAACCTTTTTAGACCAATATATCCTTCTCCGGACCAAAAGCCTTCATTACATGCCCACAAAATCCCTATATGATGCTGAGTTGAGTTAGATTACATTAGTGGTGACTCACATAAGGGGCAAGCTTGTGGTACTTACAGTCGGACTTGTGACCTTCCTTTGAGAGAGATGAGTGTGTTTTTCCACAATCCTCGTTTTGTGTGCTACAATCTAAAAGTTAGGTTTGATTGTGGAGAGTTGAGGGGTATGAGTTTGGGTTCCACAATGACCAATGTAGTAGAAATGGCTTCCTTGATGAGTTGAGTCGACTCTTGATGATTTAGTGTCGCATTATAGCCATGATGCTAAAAAGGTTGTGTATTGTTAATAATGCATGTGAGGTCAGGGTAATTGTCAGTCCCAATTGATTCTTAATCAGGTTACTTTACGACAACTGAAATTTTCTTTTCTTTTTTTCACACGGTTCGCCCTCCGTGAATTGTCGTGATGGCACCTAGTATATATAACTAGGTAAGCCTAACAAGTGTAGAAAATAAATCGAAACTTGCAGAAATATAAATTTAAAATCAAGAATAACTAAAAGGAACAATATATGAAATGCGCTCAGCATACACAACACAATATCTCAATCTTCTACAATACTATCCCAAAACCCAGAAACTAACGGGAACACAAGTTGAAAGAAAGATAGTAAAATGCTCTAACTCAAGAAATTTCTACATTACTAGTATAATAGAAGGGCTAACACTACAATATAGAATAAAGATGGAGACTCTTTGGTCTGCGGACGCGGCAGAGGTACCTCGAAGTCTCCAAAACCTCTCCATGTCTCAAGGATGGTAAGCTTGTGCAGAGATACCTGGATCAGCACATAAAAAACATGCACAGGAAGGGCATGAGTACACCACAACGGTACTCAGTAAGTGCCAAGCCTAACCTCAGTCGGGTAGTGGCAAGGAAGTTTAGGGCCCTGTACATTATGAAATAAAGCAGTATAATTAAGTGCAATAGTAAGAGAATATCATAAAATAGAAAAGACAACCACAACTAGCACAAGGACCACAATTCACGGGAGAAATACAGCTCAAGTCAATAAATATCATCCGGGCACCTCCAGGATACCGTCCTGTAGTCCCAATTACAACTGTCCAGTGGATCTCCCGGGATACTGTCCCGTAGTCCATCATATATGTATTTGAAGGATCTCCTAGGATACCGTCCCGTAGTCCAACTATCAATGCACGGGGATCTACTGGAATCCAATCCGTATTCCCAAATGTAAATATCCAGTACTGGGGGAATCAACCGGGTGCATTCTCGTAGTTCCATATATCTATGTATGGGGATATATCGGGAATCTTACCCACAGTCCCAAAGTAAATGTGCAGGGGGATCTACGGGTAATCTAACCCGTAGTCCTAAAGTAAACAGACAAAGGGGAGCTACCGGAATCCCACATCCGTAGTCCCAATGTAAATACACAGCATTACCAAGAATATATTCAGAAATGGAAATATCATATTAAGCAACGAGTAATTCTAGCCTAACATGCTTCACGTAATGCAGTTAAGGCAATATAAGTCAATTAGACATGCTTTTCTAACTAACAACATGCTAAATTTGCAAGTATAATAAAGCAGGACAAGAATTTCATTGAAATAACTTAAGGGAACAAAATGGGGTTTCAACAATTAGCTCAAAAACGCGTTCGTCACCTCAGGTGTTGGAAACACGTTCTCAAGGCTTTATACTAAAACGTGTGTTCTTATGTGTAGGTTTTGATGAATGACAAACGAAGCGCAAAATTGATATATGACGAAGTTCAAGTACAAGCGCATAATTGATGCATAACGAGATTCAAGCACAAGACAAAGTTTTATAGTTTAAATGAGTCGTTCTTAATTGTGTTCTTGATTCTACAACTTGACTCATGATATGGCTTCTCTCGTAAAAATATTTTTTCCAAAATCATGCATATTTAATTTAATGCTAAATGATTTTTAAATCATGCATATTTTCATTAGTCAAAATGATTTTTAAACATGCCTCTAAAATCTGGACTAAGATAATCGATTATGTACTTATGATAATCGATTATGTTAAGCCAAGACTGCATGACAATCGATTGTGAACTAATGACAATCGATTGTGTTAAGGCAGTGAGCATCAGGTTTTTCAAACCTGCATGACAATCGATTGTGAACCTTATGACAATCGATTGTGATGAGGCAGTGTACATCAAAGTTTTTCAAAACTCAGAATAATCGATTGTGAAGCTAATGACAATCGATTGTGAAGAGACAGTGTCCATCAGACTTTTAAAAGTCACAAAATAATCGATTGTGAACATATGACAATCGATTGTGTTGAGGCAGTGTCTTCTAGACTTTTTCAAAGTTATTAAATAATCGATTGTGAGTATATAACAATCGATTGTCACGAGGCAGTGTCTAAAGTGATTTTCAAAAGTCTGATAAATAATCGATTGTTAACATTGCAAAATCGATTGTGAAGCTGACCGTTGTCGTAAAGTTTTCAAATATCGTCAGGTAATCGATTGTTGATTTTGTACAATCGATTGTTGATATTAAAATCTGAAAAAGATTTTTTGAACGTTGCTGAATAATCGATTGTTGATTTTGTACAATCGATTGTTGAAATTAAAATCTGGAAAGGATTTTTTGAACGTTGCTGAATAATCGATTATTGATTTGGTATAATCGATTGTTTTACGTAAAATCTGGAAATGATTTTTTGAATGTTGCCAATAATCGATTGTTGATCTTGGACAATCGATTGTTAAGCGTAAAATTTGGGATTGATTTTTGGAACGATTGGCAAACAATCGATTGTGGCTTCCTGACAATTGATTGTCACAGAGTAAAATCAGCAACTCTTAATTGGCAATTAGGCAACGGTAATGCCAAGTTTTTCAACTATAAATACAGCTTCATTTCAGTGTTTTAAATACAACAACACACAACAACTGATCATACAATTGCTATAAGCTTGCATTCTCTATTGCTTATCATTTTATATTCATTACATAAATTTTGAGAGCCATATTATTGTTCAAAGTTGTTGTGATCTTGAGCTTACTTCTTTTACTCATATCTACTCATAAAGGAGTGTATTGTTTGAGTGTTTAGTGTTTTGTACACTTGAAGAGAATTGTGATTCTCTTGTTGTAAGGAACTTGTGTTTCCTTGGTCGAAGTCTTGGAGTGTTGTATCTCCGAGCAAGATTGTTGAGGCTTGTGTCCTCAGATTGTAAAGGTTGGTTAGGCACCCGTAAGCTTAACAGTGAAGTCTTGGAGTGTTGTATTGCCGAGCAAAGGTGTTAAGGCTTGTGTCCTTAAGTTGTAAAGGTTGGTTAGGCACCCGTAAGCTTAACAGTGAAGTCTTGGAGTGTTGTATATCCGAGCAAAGGTGTTAAGGCTTGTGTCCTTAAGTTGTAAAGGTTTGTTGAGCACCCGTAAGCTTGATAAGTTAGTGGAAAATCTCGAGAGAGTCTCTTGGGGACTGGACTAGCCACGTGTTGTGGTGAACCAGAATACAACAGTGCGTACTTTATTATTTATCGCACTTATTTACTTCCTGCAATTTTTAAATTCCGCAAGTTAACGCTAATTTTTATTATAACGCTATTCACCCCCCCCCCCTCTAGCGTTAAACGTATTATCTAACAATTGGTATCAGAGCCCAACTCTCTGAAGACTTAACAGTTTGAGAGAACCATCCATGGCTTCTACTCGTGACTCTTTTGCAGGAATAGGTGAAGGTGATTTTAACATGTTGTCCCCAATATTTGATGGAAATAATTACTTATATTGGAAAGATCGGATGAGAATTTTCATCACAGCCAACAACTTTTATCTATGGCAAATCATCAAGCATGGTGATCAAATGACAACAAAAGTTGGGAAAGCCAAGTTAAGTGAATACAACACTAATGCAATAAATATGTTGTATAGCGCCTTGAATCAGGAAGACTATCAGAAAATTTCCCACTACAAAACCGCCAAAGAGATGTGGGATAAGCTGGAGGAAATGTATGAAAGCATGCCTCAAAAAGCGGACAGCTCATATGATGAATCAACTGGTCAATGTCTCATGGCAAACGAAGAAGAAGAGGTAAGTACGTCCAACTCTCACTCGCTTGAAGAAATGCAAAGTACTTATAATAAATTACATAGTGAGTTTGTTGATGCTTCCAAGACTATTAAAGATTTGCAGAAAACTCTGTCGTTGCAAGAAAAAGATTTTCAAAAACAACTTTCTCTAAAAGAAAAAGATTTTGAAAAACTGGTTTTAGAAAATGAGAAGTTGAAAGAGGAAAACAAGTTTTTCGGAAAAAGAAGCGCCAATAAGCCCGAAAGCTCTATTAGAAAGTGTACTTCTTGCTTGCATCTCAAAAATGAAGTAGAAAGGCTTAAAGGCACATTAGATAAGTTTAATTCTTCGCACAAAAATTTGAATGATGTTCTTGATAATTTGAAGTCAACCAAGCATGGCATAGGGTTTACGAATGAGCCTAAAGAAAAGGTTGAAGCTAAACCCCAACAACCTAAGGCTCAACCTAGGACTAATAATAAAAATGCTTATCCTAGAAATAGCAATCCTAGAACCAATATGCATGCTAGACTAAATGTTGAACATTTTAGAAGACCTAGCAATGACTTACCACCTAGAAATAACTACCCTAGAAATGATGCATATTATAGGCCAAATACTAGAAGGAATTTTGAACCCTTTAGAGCACCTAGAAATGATTACCAACGTAGAAATAATTATTCTAGAAATGCTGCTCATAGTAGGAGAAATGATGTTCATAAAGCGCACAATAGTCATAATGCTGAAAATAGAGTAAACCATTTTCGTCCGTCAAGTTAATATGAACCTAGAAGGATGCATAGCCCCAACGTGACTTGTCATTATTGCAGACGTATTGGTCATATTGCTCCTGCATGTTTTACACGACATAGACATATCACTCAATCGCATCATTATGATATGCCTAACCCCCAAGGACCCAAAATGGCATGGGTACCAAAAGATCATTAATCTGTTTTGCAGGTGTGCTTGAAAGGCTACAGTAATGTAGTAGATGCACCAAGCACGACACCTCATTGCATCAAGAGGAAATTTTGGTTAGTTATCCTTTTTGACAAAAACCGAATTGTTGATATGTGCTAGCAACCAATATTAACTTATTTGTTGTTAATTTGGTTCCCTTATTGTTGAATCTTTGATAAGCTTAGTCGTAATAGTTGATGTGCGTTAACAACTGAGATATCCTTGTCAACAATCAATATCAATTAGCTTTGCTGATTCATATGTTGAAAACGTGTTGCTAAATGACAATTGGTGTAAATTAGTTTACTTATTAGTTATCTGTTTTTAAAAGATCAAAACTGTTGATATGTATTAACAGTTAGCTTGATAAAATCATTTCATTCATGATTTGATAATTGCTATCTGTGGTTCAAATAACTGTTAGTATACCGTGTGGTGTGTATTATCTATTAGCATATTCTTCAAAAAGTTTTCACTCACGTTTTTTTTGAATGCTATCATCAGCTTTGAAAAATAATTGAGATGTCTCATGTTTCTAACAATTGACAAAAATTCTTCTGTTAAAAATCGTCTCTTGATGAACACATCCTTTGGTCTGGATAATGGTTGGTATGTTCTTCAAAATTCGATGTATGGTTGATCTGTTAACAGTCAACACTCGTTTGTAATATGCTTTACTAAAAATAACAATTTGTATCACTGTTAATAAAATAACTTTTGGTACACTTGTTATGTCATCCAACAAATGGGTTTATCATTGTTTTATAACAATTGATATATCTATGTCTTGTTGGTATGTCTTGATAAATTTCTGATTAAGGGGAAATAGATTGCATGAAGTTTACTATCTTTTTGATGACAGAATTTCAAAACAACTCTCTATATTGGCAATGTTATTTTCTTTAAACTCTCATGCCACTAATATCTTGCATTCCAAATCTTGTGGAAAATGATATCTTAGAAAATATTTGTATTACTTTGGAGCAACTAATAAGTGTCATGCAAGGAATTAAATCGCAATTGAGATATCATTGATAGACAAGCTTAATTTCTTCTTGGAGCTACAAATTAAGCAAATGAAAGAGGGAACTTTCATTTGTCCATCTAAATGTCGCAAGGAGTTGCCAAATCAATTCGAAAAGAGCAACACCAAACCAAATGGTCACTTCAATGAATTTAGATGACCATCTTGACAGAAATGTGAAAGGTAAGACGAGCAATACCAAGAACTACACAGGTATGATCGTTCCTCACTTTACCTTATTGCTAGTAGACTTGATAAAATATTTAGCGTTTAATGTTGTGCTAAATATAAATCATGTCCAAATGAAGTATTGAATGCGGGTAAACGTTGATCTAAATGCATACATTTTAGGTTGCATTTATATTTTAATTACTGACTTGAGCGTCGGAGACGTTTAATTCTATTTTGCAGGTATCACCCTAAAGGTAGGGGAATATTAAGTTTTGGCACAGAACAATCGATTGTTCCAAGCAAATAATCGATTATCTTACTGTGCAGAAAATCGATTAGCAGTATCACTAATCGATTGTTTATGGTTTATGTTTATTATGCAGTTTTGTTAAATAATTGATTCTTTAACTGCAAAATCGATTTCCGTCTCAGCCATTCAGCAATGCTTTTCCAAAACAATCGATTGTTTCAAAATATAATAGATTATTTTCCCAGTCAGAAAATTTATGTACTCACTGTAACTTAACAATCGATTACCATATTTGACAATCGATTATTTCATGTCAGTAATTCAAAATTGTTACCGTTTGGTTCTGAAATCGATTTGTGTCAGTTCCGAGATTCAGTCAAATCTTAATGACAATCGATTATCTCAACCCAACAATCGATTGTCTAACGGTCAGTAAGATTTATTTTTACCGTTTCTGACTGTTTCAGCTTTCAATTTTCTGCAGATTTCTTCCAATAATGAAATGCCTTTCTCCCCTCTATAAATAGGCTCCATATATGTTCATTTTTATTCACTCAAGCATCAATTTTAGCTCTCAAACTATCAAAACTCTTTCAAGACTCTTGCAAATTCCAGCAACACTTAGTAAAAATGTCGGGCTGTCACTCCAAACGTTCCCGTTCTGCTAGGCATGGTGCATCCTCCTCTGCTGCTCCAAACTATCCTTACCAAGATGGTTCCGTTCTTTATTTTAATTCTGACATCGAGCTTACTCGATTTTTAACAAAATTTGAAAAGCGCGACATTCTTCCTCCCCGCTTTTCAACCAACAAGTATCTTGAATCTTATGGCCCTGCTGCAAATATGCTCAAAATTTGTCAACTTCTTGACTTCTTACTTCTTACCCATCCTTACATCAATACTACATTGATTCAAGCATTTTACTCCAACCTTCATGAGGATGATGACGGTGAGCTTGTGACAAATATAAATGGTGTTCAAATTCTTCTTTCCGATGAAAACTTTCATACCATTGCCCGTCTTCCTCATAATGGTGAAGACATTTTTCGGTACATCGGAGAGGCCGGAGCCCTTTTTGATGAAACAGCCCTCCTACATCAAACCGGACTTACTTCTTATGATCCAAATCTTTCTTCCCGTCGTCCTACAATTACGGGAATGGATCCAAATTATCGGTTGATTTTCTATTTCATCACCCGAGTCCTCAAGCCTCGTAAGAATAACCATAATACCATTTCCCAAGAGGACACCAAGCTCATGCATGCCATAATAACTGGAGCTAACATCAATTGGTGTCGGTTCGTCAAAATTCACATGCGTGACGCTATCGGAGATGATAGGCCTCTTCCTTATGCTCTCCTCATCATGAATTTTCTTGAAGCCTCCGGATTCATCACTTCCAACGGTCCTCTCAAAAAGAGTACCAAAAAGTGGGAAATTTCAGAATCCTCCTTTCATCATGACGGTGATCATGCAGCCTCTGCTCCTCCTCCAACCCGTCGAACCCGTCCGCCTCAAGAGCCCACTCTCCAATCCATTTCCGACCAAATTGCTTCCTTGACCACCTCTGTTGGTCAATTGACTCATGAGATCCATGGATATTTTGACCATGTTCATTATCCATATGCGGGTCTTGTTCCCTTCAAAGCAGTGCCGGATGATGAGGCGGGAAATGATGATGAATGATTTTTTTTGTTTTATTGTCCCCTCCTTGTGTAATTGTTTTCTCCTTCCAATAAATAAACAAGTTTTATTTACATCTTTGGCATCTTCTTATATTATTTTTGCTAATGGCAAAGGGGGAAGATAACGGGTATGCACTAAATTGAGGGGGAATTCATATATTGAGGGGGAACTAATCGCATACTTATTGCATATCTTTACTTGTCTTGAATCGTCATTATAAATTGCGGGTATGCACTCTCAATATTTATAAGCTTAAATTGAGGGGGAATTCATATATTGAGGGGGAACTAATCGCATACTTATTGCATATCTTTACTTGTCTTGAATCATCATTATAAATTGTTAAAGTTGCATATCCCGCTTAAAGTTTGCCATTATCAAAAAGGGGGAAATTGTTGGAAACACGTTCTCAAGGCTTTATACTAAAACGTGTGTTCTTATGTGTAGGTTTTGATGAATGACAAACGAAGCGCAAATTGATATATGACGAAGTTCAAGTACAAGCGCATAATTGATGCATAACGAGATTCAAGCACAAGACAAAGTTTTATAGTTCAAATGAGTCGTTCTTAATTGTGTTCTTGATTCTACTACTTGACTCATGATATGGCTTCTCTCGTAAAAATATTTTTTCCAAAATCATGCATATTTAATTTAATGTTAAATGATTTTTAAATCATGCATATTTTCATTAGTCAAAATGATTTTTAAACATGCCTCTAAAATCTGGACTAAGATAATCGATTATGTACTTATGATAATCGATTATGAACTAATGGCAATCGATTGTGTTAAGGCAGTGAGCATCAGGTTTTTCAAACCTGCATGACAATCGATTGTGAACCTTATGACAATCGATTGTGATGAGGCAGTGTACATCAGAGTTTTTCAAAACTCAGAATAATCGATTGTGAAGCTAATGACAATCGATTGTGAAGAGACAGTGTCCATCAGATTTTTAAAAGTCACAAAATAATCGATTGTGAACATATGACAATCGATTGTGTTGAGGCAATGTCTTCCAGACTTTTTCAAAGTTATTAAATAATCGATTGTGAGTATATAACAATCGATTGTCACGAGGCAGTGTCTAAAATGATTTTCAACGTCTGATAAATAATCGATTGTTAACATTGCACAATCGATTGTGAAGCTGACCGTTGTCATAAAGTTTTCATCGATTGTTGATTTTGTACAATCGATTGTTGATATTAAAATTTGAAAAAGATTTTTTGAACGTTGCTGAATAATCGATTGTTGATTTTGTACAATCGATTGTTGAAATTAAAATCTGGAAAGGATTTTTTGAACGTTGCTGAATAATCGATTATTGATTTGGTATAATCGATTGTTTTACGTAAAATCTGGAAATGATTTTTTGAACATTGCCAATAATCGATTGTTGATCTTGGAAAATCGATTGTTAAGCGTAAAATCTGGGATTGATTTTTGGAATGATTGGCTAACAATCGATTGTGGCTTCCTGACAATCGATTGTCACAGAGTAAAATCAGCAACTCTTAATTGGCAATTAGGCAACGGTAATGCCAAGTTTTTCAACTATAAATACAGCTTCATTTCAGTGTTTTAAATACAACAACACACAACAACTGATCATACAATTGCTATAAGCTTGCATTCTCTATTGCTTAGCATTTTATATTCATTACATAAATTTTGAGAGCCATATTGTTGTTCAAAGTTGTTGTGATCTTGAGCTTACTTCTTTTGCTCATATCTACTCATAAAGGACTGTATTGTTTGAGTGTTTAGTGTTTTGTACACTTGAAGAGAATTGTGATTCTCTTGTTGTAAGGAACTTGTGTTTCCTTGGTCGAAGTCTTGGAGTGTTGTATCTCCGAGCAAGATTGTTGAGGCTTGTGTCCTCAGATTGTAAAGGTTGGTTAGGCACCCGTAAGCTTAACAGTGAAGTCTTGGAGTGTTGTATCTCCGAGCAAAGGTGTTAAGGCTTGTCTCCTTAAGTTGTAAAGGTTGGTAAGGTACCCGTAAGCTTAACAGTGAAGTCTTGGAGTGTTGTATCTCCGAGCAAAGGTGTTAAGGCTTGTGTCCTTAAGTTGTAAGGGTTTGTTGAGCACCCGTAAGCTTGATAAGTTAGTGGAAAATCTCGAGAGAGTCTCTCGGGGACTGGACTAGCCACGTGTTGTGGTGAACCAGAATACATCGGTGCGTACTTTATTATTTATCGCACTTATTTACTTCCTGCAATTTTTAAATTCCGCAAGTACGCTAATTTTTATTATAACGCTATTCACCCCCCCTCTAGCGTTAAGCGTATTATCTAACATCACGTACAAGGCATTTCAAATATCAAACATATCATATCCTAAGGGGAAGGTCCCCCATACAAGGTTAGACAAGCCACTTACCCCGAACCGACTAAATGTCAACTCAAAATCAGACTTTTTACACGAGTATCCTACTCCAAATGGCCCAACTCTATTCAATTAAACTGCGTATTGTTTTAAGCTAATACGCAAAATTATATAAAATAACCAAAGTACCCTCAGGCGCATGTCTTAGAATTGAGTAAAATTTACATTTCCAGAATCCTCACACTCTCACGAGTCTAACCATATAAAAATTATCCAAATCCAATGCCAATTTCCCATTCAAACCTCAATTTCTCAGTCTAAGAACTTTTCCCCAATTTTCATTCAAAATCCAAAACTAAAGGAGGAATTCATGCTTAGATTAATGGGTTACATGCAAAAAGAAGTTTTGAAATCGTTACCCAATCGATATCTCTGAGAATCCCTGAAATCTTGCTCAAATACGAGCTCCCAAGCTTAAGTTTTGATAAAAATGGCTAAACCCTCGATTTTGAAATCTTATATCTACCTAGGCGAGTTCTTCTTCACGAACGCGAGGCTACTATCACAAACACGATGCACAAAAGTCCTGCTGGTGAAATTCCTCTTTCGCGAATGTGACGTCCACTCGCAAACCATAGCTTACACGAGCAGACATATGCGAACACGAGGACCATAACGCGATCGCGAAGACTAATGAGTCTTTACCTTCGGAACGCGGCGCACCATCGTGAATGCGAAGCATATTTCAGCCGCTATCCTTCACAAACCTTCGCGAACGCGGGATGAACGTTGCGAACGCGAAGCACAACCTTGCCCCAGCCCCAGCTCCTCTTCACGAATGTGAGACCCTACTCACGAACGCGAAGAAGGAAACCAGATCTGGGCTGTTGCAATATTTTTTTGCAATTCTCTAAGTTCCAAAATGTCCCGTTGAACATCCGAAACACACCCAAGGCCCCCGGGTCCTCAACCAAACCGACAAATATAATATGTAGCATCATTCAAACTTGTTCCAATCTTCGAAACACCCAAAACACCTATTTTTCATCGGATTCAACCTTAAAAATTTAAAAACTCTAAAAACACACTTTTGATCAAAAAGCCTTCCAAACCTCGTCCGAATGACCTAAAACTTTGCACGCACACCTCAAATGACATAACAAAACTAATGCAACTCTCATATTTCCATTCGACTCTCGGATCAAAATCTCTCCATCGAACCGAAAACTTCCAAAATTCAACCTTCGGCATTTCAAGCCCAAATTATCTAGGGACCTCTAAACAAAATTCGAACACGCTCTTAACCCATAAATAACCTAACGAAGCTAATGGAACTATCAGATTTCCATTCTGCCATCTTACACTGTTCCAACTCATGTCAAATTATTCAATATTTAAGTTCTCTCTTAAGGACTTAGTGTCCCAAAACTCTCCAAAAACTCAAAACTGAACATCCCTGCAATCACATTAGCATAAATAAACTTGGGGGAAGAATTTAATAAGGGATCGGGGCGTTAATTCTTAAGATGACTGGTCAGGTCATACACCCTCCTGGACTTAAACATTGGTTCATCCTCTAACGAGCATAGAGACATTCCTGAAGTGGTGAAAAGATAAGGGTAATGGCTGCGCATATCCTGCTCGGTCTCCTAGGTCGCCTCCTCGACCGGCTGACCCCGCCAATGAACCTTCACCGATGCAATGTTCTTTGACCTCAACTTTGTAACATGCCTGTCCAATATTTCTACTAGCTCCTCAGCATAAGATAGGTCTTTGTCCAACTGGACTGAGCTGAAATCCTACACATGCGATGGATCACCATGATACCTCCAAAGCATCGAAACATGAAATACCGGATGAACTTCTGCCAAGTTGGGAGGTAAAGCAAGCTCATAAGCAATCCCCCAACTCTCCTCAATATCTCAAAAGGTCTAATAAACCTCGAAATCAACTTCCCTTTCTTCCCAAATCTCATAACGTCTTTCATAGGCGAAACTCGAAGCAGAACTCGCTGTACTACTATATAGGAAACATTACGAATCTTCCGGTTCGCATAACTCTTCTATCTGGACTGGGCTATACGGAGTCTATCCTGAATCACCTTGACTCTCTCCAAAGCATCCTGAACTAAGTCTGTGCCCAATAATCTAGGCTCACCGTGCTCGAACCAACCCACCGAAGATCTACATCGCCTACCATATAAATCCTTATACGGATCCATCTGAATGTTTGATTGATAATTGTTGTTGTACGAAAACTCCGCCAATGGTAAGAAGTGATCCCAAGAACCCCCAAACTCCATCACACGCGCACGAAGCATATCCTCAAGAATCTGAATAGTGCGCTCAGATTGGGCGTCCGTCTGAGGGTGAAATGTTGTGCTCAACTCCACCTGAGTACCCAACTCATGCTGCACGGCCCTCCAGAACCGTGATGTGAATTGAGTACCTCTCTCAAAAATGATAGAAATTGGAATACCATGCAGACAGACAATCTCTCGAATATAAATCTCCACCAACTGCTTCAAAGAGTATGTAGTAAACACAAGAATGAAATGAGCGGACTTGGTCAACTGATCTACAATAACCCAAATGCAATTGAACTTCTTCAATGTCCGTCGGAGCCATGATACGAAGTCCATGGTGATCCGCTCCCACTTCCACTCGGGGATCTCTATCTGCTGAAGCAATTCACCCGACCTCTGGTGCTCATGTTTCACCTACTGACAGTTGAGGCACCAAGCTACAAACCCCACTATATCTTTCTTCACCCGCCTCCACTAATAGTGTTGCCTCATGTTTTGATACATCTTCGCAGCACTCGGATGAATAGAATACCGCAAACTGTGGGCCTTCTCTAGAATCAGCTCTCGAAGCCCATCAATATTGGATACACAAACTCGACCCTGCATCCTCAATACTCCGTCCTTGCCAATGGTCACATCTCTGGCATCACCATGCTGGAACTTGTCCCTAAGGACGAGCAAGTGAGGGTCATCATACGCAAGATACAACCCTACTAGGCTATGAAAGATCCATTTTTACAAATTGGCTAGCTAAGGCCTGAACATCCATCGCGATGGGCATTTCTTATGCTGGTAGATAAGCCAAGCTCCCCAAACTCTATGCCCCACGACTCAAAGCATCGGCCACCAAATTGGCCTTGCTCGGTGATATAGAATAGTATTGTCATAATCCTTTAGCAACTCTAACCACCTTATTTGGCGCAAATTTAGATCCTTTTGCTTGAACAAATGCTGCAAGCTCCGATGATCAGTATAAATCTCATAAGGCACATTGTATAGAAAATGGCACCAAATCTTTAGGGCGTGAACAATGGCAGCTAACTCAAGATCATGGACAAGATAATTCTTCTCATGTATCTTCAACTATCTGGATGAGTAGGCAATCACCCTACCATTTTGCATCAATACCGCTCCAAGGGCAACTCTCAAGGCATCAAAATAGACAGAATAAGACCCCGAACCTATAGGCAATATCAAAACTGAGGCCGTAGTCAAAGCTGTCTTGAGCTTATAAAAGCTCACCTCACAATCTTCCATCCACTGGAACGGAGCACCCTTCTGGGTCAGTCTAGTCACAGGGGCTGTAATCGGTGAAAACCCCTCCAAAAAGCAACGATAGTAACTTGCCAACCCAAGGAAATTGCGGGTCAATGTAGCTATGGACGGCCTGGGCCAACTCTGCACTGCCTCTACCTTCTTCGGATCCACCTGAATACCCTCACTCGATACCACGTGGCCCAAGAATGCCACAGAATCCAACCAAAACTCACATTTTGAAAACTGCGCATATAATTTCTTTTACCTCATAGTCTGAAACAATGTCCTCAAGTGCTGCTCATGATCTTCCCGACTCTAGGAATATACCGGAATGCCATTAATAAAGACAATGACAAAAGAGCCAAGATATGGCTGGAATATACTGTGCATCAAATGTATAAAAACTACTGGTAACATAACAAGAAACTCGCAATGATCATACCGAGTTCTGAAAGCAGTCTTTAGGATATCTAGCTCCTGAATCTTCAACTGATGGTAACCTGAGCATAAATAAATCTTAGAAAACACTCGTGTACCCTTAAGATGATCCAATAGATCATCAATACGAGGCAAAGAATAATGGTTCTTCACTATAACCTTGTTCAACTGGCGATAATCAATACACACACGTATAGAAGCATCATTTTTCTTCACAAATAACACAGGAGCACCCCAAAGTGAAACACTAGGCCGAATAAAACCCTTATCAAGCAATTCCTACAACTTATCTTTCAACTCCTTCAACTCAGAAAGAGCCATACGATACGGAGGGATGGAAATGGGCTGAGTGTCTGGAAACAAATCAATTCAAAAATCAATATCTCTATCAGGCGGCATGCTTGGAAGGTCAACTAGAAATATATCGGGATAATCCCGTACTACTGGGGCTGAATCAACTGAAGGGGTATCAATGCTGACATCTCTCACATAAGCTAAATGCGCGTCACACCCCTTCTCAACCATACGTTGAGCCTTAAGGAAAGAGATAACCACTGGGAGCGTGATCTAAGGTACCACTCTACTCAACATGTGGTACACCTGGCATATTCAATGTCACGATTTTGGCATGACAATTACGAATAGCATAATGGGGAGACAACCAGTCAGTGCTTAAGATAATATTAAAATCAACCATGCTGAGCAACAATAAATTATCTCTAGTATCAAAACCACGGATAGTAACCAAACATGACTGATAAATACGGTCTGCAGAAAGAGAATCTCCTACATGAGTAGAAACATAAATAGGGGAATTCAAGGAATCTCGGGGTACACCCAAATGCGAGCAAAATAAGAAGACACACAAGAATAAGTGGAGCCTGGATCGAATAGAACTCATGCATCTCTGTGAAAAACTAGTATAATACCTGTGATGATAGAATCATAGGCAACCGCCTTGGTACGAGCAGGAATGGCATAGTATCGGGCCTGGCCTCCCCCTCTAGAGTGACCTTTGCCTCCTCGACCTCCACCTCTAACTAGATAAGCAGGTGGGGTGGCAACTAGAGCTGTAAATAAGGCCTAAGAACTCTGTGGGGCATGATGTGGCTGAGAAGTATGTGGAGGTACACGCCGTCCAAGTATGGGGAAATCCGTCACCATATGGAACGTGCCACCACACTCAAAGCAAGCTCTGGGAGGACGTTGTGGATGTGACTAGCTCAGGCCAGATCTACTAGACTGACCCCTGAAAGCACCTCGAGCATGAGGCGTGCTACAAACCAGAGGTGCATAATAAGGCTCCTGGGATCTAGGAGAAGCTGGAGAGCTACTGGCTACTGGAAGAGCCGAATGAACAGGGCGACTCTATAACCCCTACCATGATGACTTGTAGCTGAGGTACGAGCACTAGAATAATGGCCTGACTCTCGAGACCTCTTGGCCTCCCTCACCTCTCTCTCTCTCTAGCATGCATACTGATGTTCTCAACGTCAATACCACACAAGAGGGAGGTGATTTGTATGGTCCTAATTTTTTATCTAGAAGAACCTGTTCTTCTTGGTGTTCTAACTACTACTGTTGCAGAATTCAAAGTATAGAAAATAAAGAATGCAGAGATTTTTTACGTGGAAAATACCTGGCTCAAAAGGTGCAAAAACCTCGACTGTTGTGACACTTTCAAGTTAACTCTAACTTGAATACTCAAAGTACCTAATAGAATTGCTTCTATGAAAGCTGGAAAAGTACAACTTTAAATCACCTAGTACAATTGAACTAAAATAAGAATAAACACAATGGAGCTGGTTCTTCTATCTCGTTCAAGTAGCTTCAGGAATGCACACTGAAATCTCACACAAATTTCTTGCAAAACTGCCTTGCCTTTTTGCTCTCAATTTAGTTTCGCTTCTGCGTCTTTTGTGCAACAACTGTAAAGAGAACAATCACAGTTATTTAATGAGTTAGTAATTAGAGTTTGATTGAGACTCAATTGCTGATCTTCCATCGAAGTTGAGTCCTTGAACATTACAAACTCCAACCCTATCCTTTTTACGGATTGCGTTCTCTTAGACTTCATCTCCTCATTCAATATGCAACCTTTTCAATCAGTTCAGAAGATATTGCTGCTTGATCCTTAAGACTTATCTTCTTCACGTGCAACTCACATGTATAGGTTGATAAACACTGTGTCTGCCATGATGACTTGGTCCATGATGAACTAGTGTCGCGCACCCTTTTTCCTCAGCGGAAATCGGGTTTATGACATTTGGAAGGACAACTCATTCCCTTTGGGAACTGGGCTTTACATTTAAAGAGTTGCCACTTAAAGATTAGGGTAAATTAGGACACCAAAAGAGTTTGATTTGAAGAACCAGAGATAGGGTAAGTGCTTGAAATTATTCTAAGGGGAAGGTATTAGGCACCCTCAAAATCCACTACTGTGGCTCCCGGCCAAACAATTATTGTAAATTGAGGTGCAATTAGAATAAAGGTAAATACGGCTCGAATAAGAGGGGATTTCAACATATAACGGCTTGAAAGTAAACACAATTTGAAAGCAAAATTAGAAAATGACCGGTTTTTAAAAAAAATAAGGACTTAAAATGTTGAAAGAATAGAAATGAAGAATAAAGAAGAGGGGGGGTCCAAGGTTTATCAAAAATATGGATCACCCTCACACAATTTCCGGTAATCACTCCTCAATGAGGGGCTACACGTGACTTTATCGCATGGTCATCATATCCATATCTACCTTTCCCACCCTGTTAAGGTATTTAAAGCTCAGACTGGTATTAGTTACTTATTGCATGCTATTACCCATCCCACTCCTATCAGTCCCTGGGGCACTTAGGACTACAAATCCTAAAAAGGGAGGGATATTTGGCTTATTTGAAGTTTCAAAGGTAAAAACTCTAAGGAACAAAGGCTCATACATACCTCCTTAAACAAACAAAGCACATAATTTGCATGATTTTCACATATGTTTTAGGTCTGATTAAAAATACCAAAGACGAGGGAGTTTATGAAATTGAGGGAGATTGGTTTATTACAAACTCAAATAAGAAGTCTGAATCGGGTTTGCCTGCTGGTTGTAATGATTAATAGAAACAGATTCAGTTTACAGTTATTACCTTAAGGCTTGCCTAAGTGTTTGGACGGAGTCCTATAGGCATGACATCTACTAAATTTAGAAGGTTATGAGATAGTAAGGCTCGAAATGAACATTTTGAAATCCTATATGTATACTTGTTAAACTCGTTAAGTGAGGGACCTAGATTATTGAAAGAGATGCAGAATTAAACAAATTGATTGCAGGTTCCGCAGATGACAATGTCGACTATTACTGATTTTATATCTAATATTGACTGTGAATGAAAGTGAATCAGAATTGCTCGAGGATCCCTGTAGGCATGATTTCTATACATTACTTAGACGTGGTATCTAATTGCAGAAACCGTATAGACATGGTATGTAAATGCAGTGTTGAATTATTAAAAATTTCTATAGACATGGTTTCTAAGTGAAGTTTGAATATGCAGAAGTTAAAACACCCTATAGGCATGGTTTTAAGGCGAAATCAAATATGCAGAAGTTAAAGCACTGTATAGGCATGGTTTCTAGGTGAAATTGAATATGTAGAAGTTAAAGCACACAATAGGCATGTTTTTAGGTGAAATTTGAATATGCAGAAAGTTAAAATACCCTATAGGCATCATTTCTACCCTTGCATGCATAGTTTCCCACCCCTTTTCACTAACAAAAGCCCAGATGTTTATTACAACTTATTACAAACCAGAATAATAAATTACATCAAAAAAGTATAAATAAAAGTACAACCAGAGGAAGCCTAATTCTTGACTTCCTATCTGAGTTATGAATAGACCAAATCAAAAACCATTGATCCAAAGCCTTTCTCTAATTTGAGTTTGTCAGAGTTCCCTAAGAGCCTCAATGGGACTCCGGGTAGTGCTCACACCCAAATTGGATCAGCAGGATAGGGATAAGTGTAGTGTGGGAAGTTCCAACCCTCAAGTGTCCAAGTTCATAGGGAGTTCAATGGGTCCTAAGGCAAGGCTCACAAAAGGGGGAGCAAAACTTAAGTCTAAGAGAGAGTGCAAGTGCAGAAATAGTGCTTTAAGAACTAAGGAAGTAAAAAAGAGCGAAAGAGGAGCTTGGAAACAGTTACAGAGTGAATGATTTCACACAAAAGGGGTTCAGGGATTGGGAACTGCAAAGAGCCTATGTACTTAGACATTAGTTAATTCTGGGAATGGACAGCAATAGGGAGTGCTGTTGAGCTTACAAAATGAACCAAAATACACAACATGTAATGGTAACATAGAGGTTATGATCTCGGGGGAATCAAGTTTGAGTCATAGATAGCAATACTTAATACTGTCATGCCTCAAACAAGCCATAAGTATCAAACACATTGGGGTAGTGGTTAAGGATGCATAATAGATTCAGAACATGCAGAAGGGAATTACAACATGCTTAGAATAAAGTACTGAATTAAACACAAGCAACAGGCAGATAAGAAAACAAAAGTACTAAGTAATCATATTGTTGTGATGCTGAAATCTTAATCAGGACATACCAGTTCGACGAATGTAAGTATTCCCACAAGAGCTAATAAATGGACCCATGAAATCGATGCCCCAAACATCAAAGATATCCACTTCAAGAATGGTATTGCGAGGCATCTCATCCCTTTTTGAAATTCAACCCACTCTTTGGCATTCGTCACGCCTCTTTACCAAATCATCCGCATCTTTGAACAATATTGCCAATAGAATCCACAAATAAGAACTTTCAAGGCGGTCCTCACCCCACTGTGATGGCCACCATAGGGTGAGGAATGGCAAGCCTCTAAGATACTCAATTGTTCTTCCTCCGGGACACACCAACGAATCACACCAAGCGCGCAAATCTTGAACAAGTATGGATCATCCCAATAGAATTCCAAACTATCCCGCTTGAGCTTCTTGCTTTGGTTAGAAGAGAGCTCACACAGAATTATCCCGGTCATAAGATAATTAGCAACATCGGCAAACCATGGCATATCATTCATTGACACCAAAAGAAGTTGTTCGTCAAGAAATGAATCATTGATCTCTAGGCCATTAGAAGGCCTCCCCTTATCCTCCAAATGGGATGAGTTGTCCGACACTTGATTCTCACTACCTTTTCGGTCCATAATTTCTAGATCAAATCTTGAAATAGTAACACCCATCACATCAACCTTGCTTTGGAGTCTTTCTTTTTCATCAAGTACCTAAGCATGATCGGTGTGCACTATGACCTTGGCCCCCATAAGATACGGCCGAAACTTTTCCATTACAAAAATTATAGACAACAACTCCTTCTCGGTAATCGTGTTGTTAATTTGAGCCTCATTCATGGTCTTACTTTAGTAGTACACTGGATGAAATATTTTTTTAACACGTTGACCCAACACCGCTCCAACCGCAACATCGCTAGCATTGCACATGCTCAAAGGGCAAGCTCCAATTAGGCCAGTAATGATAGGAGTGGGGTCATCTTATGCTTGAGAAGTTCAAAGGCCTCCATGCATTTCACATCAAACACGTAAGTGGCATCTTTCTCTATCAACTTTCACAAAGGGTTAACTACCTTCGAAAAATCTATAATGAACCTCCGGTAGAACCCCCGTGCCCAAGAAGACGTCTCACTCCTTTGACATTGATAGGGGGAGGGAGCCTTGAAATCACACCGATCTTTGCTTTATCAACCTCAATACCATGTTTCAAAATAATATGCCCAAGTATAATTCCTTCTTCCACCATAAAGTGGCATTTCTACCAATTAAGAACGAGATTGGTTTCTTCACACCGAGCCAAAACTCTATCAAGGTTCTTCAAGCATGAGTAAAAGGAATCCCCACAACACTAAAATCTTTCATGAACACCTCCGAAATGTCCTCCACCATATACGGTGAAAAATGGCCATTATACACCGCTGAAATGTAGCTGGTGCATTGCATATCCCAAAAGGCATGCTAGAGAAGGCAAAGGTGCCATACAGACAAGTGAATGTGGTCTTTTCTTGGTCTTCCGGGGCAATCAAGATTTGGTTATAGCCAGAATACCCATCCAAAAAGCAGTAAAAAGTATGCCCTTCCAGTTGGTCTAGCATCTGATCAAAGAATGGCAAAGGAAAGTGATCTTTGCGGGTCATTTTGTTCAATTTACGGTAGTCTATGCAAACCCGCCAACCTATGACTGTTTTGGTAGGAATCAACTCATTCTGAGAATTTTTCACCACTTTCATGCCACCCTTCTTCGGTAGACATTGCACCGGAGAAGTCAAGAGCTGTCAGAAATGGGGTAACCCTGGCATCTAACCACTTGATCGCCTCTTTTTTCACCGCTTCTTACATTGCCTCGTTCAATCTTCTTTGATGCTCCAAGGAAGGATTTGCGTCATCCTCCAAGATGATTTTGTGCATGCAGAATACGGGGCTTATTCCCCGAATGTCCGCCAAAGTCCATCTAATTTCCCAATACCCAAAGTCTTGAAAACTGAGTAAGGCATCAAGTTGATACAAGCTCACAAGGCACATAAAGCTTTGGCAAAATCCGCGCTCCCAATGGTGCAAGGAATGGTGAAAGCACCGGGATTCTCTAACATTGGGGCCATTGAATGCATTATAACATTAACTTGGTGAATTTTGCATAGCCAGACATTTTTGCGAGTGCCTCCACCAAAGGCACATTAATGGACAAGCTCTTCATCATATTAATGAACTTTTTGGACTGATTATCATTTCTCTTCTTTACAAGACTTTGAGGATAAGGTGGAGGTGGCCTTGGAAAAGGAGCCTTGGCTTTTGGCATGACCGGCTCCGGCATGTCAATCATGTATTCCCTAGACGGGTTCACGACATCTTGAGTTTCCACCTCGGCCTCATTATTGGCAATCCTCACTTCGTCGTTCACATTGTCATCAACCACATCTTCAACTACCAAGGGGTACTTCATCTTCTTGCAACTCAACATCATCATCCATAACTTGTTTTAGTTTATAGCATTCACTTCACCGCCTCTCCAACTTCTTGTGGTAACCGCCATATCATGATTGTTCCCGCCTTTTGGGTTCACTACCGTATCACTTGGTAGAGCACCCCTTCATGCAAGTATTCAATGATTGTGAGATTTGGCCTAATTGCACCTCCAAGTTACTGATAGAGGTATTGTGGGAATCCAACTGTGCATCCGAATCCGTATTCTTCTTCATCATTTGTTCGAACATCATTTCGATTCTACCCATATCATTTCTAGAAGAACTCGAACCTTGAGAAGGGAATGGGGGTGGATTTTTCGGTTGTTGGTACATTGGGGGACTTTGAAAGCTTTGCCCCCAGTTTCCTTGGTTTCCATTATTCCATCCATCTTGATTATTGTTACCTCCTCAATTGTTGTTATTAGCATTCCAGTTTCCTTGGTTTCCTTGATTATTGTTATGATTGCCCCAGTTGTTATTTTTGTTGTTGTTCCCCCAATTGCCACTTTTTTGTTGTTGATTACCCCAACTATCGATGTTTTGTTGTTGATTACCCCAATTGCATTGAGGTCTCCATTGTTGCTGGTTTGAAGAGTTTCCCCGTTGAAAGTTGTTCACATATTGTACCTCTTCATTTTGCTCATCATGGACAGCATTTTGAAACCCATCACAATCATCATCAAATATCTCAGAATTTCCTTAATTTTGTTGCCTCCTTTGCCTTCTCTTGTTAACAAGAATACTAACACCCTCCATGGCATTCACTTGGCGAGGATTTTGGACTTGTTGCAACTGTGCCTTAGCCAATTGGTTCATATTATTTGTCAACTCCGCTATAGCTTGCCCATGGTCGTGTAACTCTTTATGCAAATGGATAACCGTAGGGTCACCTTGAGGAACATTGGCTCTACTTTACCATGCGGATGATGTATCTGCCATCTCATCAAGTACGACACAACCTTCATCATACGTCAATTTCATAAATTACGCATAGCTAATTGGTTCACTATGCATTGATTTGTAGTATTGATGCCCCGGTAGAAGGTTTGTTGCAACATATTCTCCGTCATGTCATTATTGGGGCAGTCCTTCACCGTCGTTCTACATCTCTCACAAATCTCATGCAAAAATTCGGTTGGCTCTTGCTTGAAGGTCAATATCTCATCTCAAAGTGTCGCCATGTGTCCGGGTGAGAAAACTTTAGCAATGAACTTATCCGCCAACTCATCCCAAGTTGTGATGGAATAGTTTGGAAGTATCTCGAGCCAATCTGATGCTTTCCCCTGAAGTGAGAATGGGAAACTTCTCAACCTAAGAGCATCCTCGGACACATTCATCCACTTGCTCCCCCAACATGTATCCATGAACCCATTGATATATTTGTAGGCATTTTGATCTGCAGTGCCCTTGAAATACCCACGCTGCTCAAGCAAGGTCAACATCACATTGGTTATATGAAAATTGCCCGCCCGTATTCTAGGTGGGACAATTGCACTTGCATAGCCTGGGTTAGGGAGCACTCGAGGAACCGCTCCTGGATGTGGCGGAGGAGGGTCTGGAACATTATTATTAGCATTGGCCTAGCAGCCTCGTCGTGGTCCAAGAGGTACAAGAGGCACCTCCTCGTCTCCAATATCCTCAACCTCCTCCCCTGCAAGCACGTTTCCAAGAGGGTCATTAGCATTTAAATCTATTTGGTACCTGAAGTATTCACACACACAAATTAGTAAAAAAGAAGGAAAGAAGAACACCACACAAAATTAACTAAATAGATAGCTAAAACCGTTAGCTCCCCCCAAATGGTGCCAAAAAGTGATCACTTCTGACTTTGCACTACTAGAGAGTAGCAAGAAAGGGTCGCAATAGCTTTTACCCAATTTTTGGGTCGGGATCGAATGCACAGAGAGCTAGGATTGGAGTTAAGTATCTATCTAGCTTAGAATTACGTGTGTGTTCTTAATTAATCTTCTTATCATTTTTGGGTTTTATTTATAAGTCTACTAATTATCAAACTACAATTATAATTGCAACTATATGAAGCTACGAGTAATTTGCTACAAGTTGTATCTAATGGTTTAAAAGATACTAGGGTAGTGACATCCGCTTAGGTGGACAATTGAGGGGTATTTGAAACTAAGGAATAATTGACATGATTGGGGAATCTGGTATAACCGTTGCACTACTTTACCCACTCTATGCCTCTCGGTGGTTCAAGTGATTTTTCCCAATTGACTTTCTCGAGACCAATTGGGTATGCAAATTTGCACAAGCAACTATGGTTCAAGTCGAGTATTATTCTCTCGAGGTTTAACCCATTAATTGGGACTATCAATCTCTTGAGTACATCCAAATTCCTTGTTGGATAAATTTCGGAGACTTAGGCTCTCTTTCTCAAGAAGAGCCCAAGTCAAATAAGCACAAACTAGTATTTGCAACCACTAATTCATTAATTAAACCATGAAATTGATCCGAATAACAAACACCATAGTCAATCTTGCCCTAAATTGCAAACCCATCAACTACCCATACGAGGGTTAAGCCACAAGCCTAGCTAATGGGTTTAGCTACTCATGCTTGAATAGAAAATTCGAGAATTAGATAAAGTTAAAGACACATTAATTAATCGCTAAAGTAAATGCAAAGATTCAATCATAAAAACTAAGTAAAAATGCCCAAAATGGCTACAAAAGGTCTTTTCATGAGTGCAGCTAAAGTTCTAAAATGTCTGATACCCTAAAAATGGATAAAAGGTTCTATTTATATTAAGCTGAAAAATTTGGACAAAATTACCCCTGTGGGATTAGTGCGGACCGCGCAAATGGTGTGCCGCTGCACTAGGCTCTTTAACTTGAAAACTTGACTCTCTAAACCCAGGCTCCGCGGACCACGCAGAATGAACTACGATCGTAGAGGCTTCTAGTGCGGTCCGCACAAACTTGACTGCAGACCGCACATGCTTGAACTTCTAAACTTGGCATCTCTCTGAACCTTGCCTCTGCAGACCGCACAGAATTGTAGTGCGGCTGCAGAGGTCCACCGCAGACAGCACAAAGTATAGTGCAGCCGTATTTCCTAAATATAAGGTTGAACATTATGAAATAAAGTAGTATAATTAAGTGCAACAGTAAGAGAATATCATATAATGGAAAGACAACGACAACTAGAACAAGGACCACAATGCATGGTAGAAATACAGCTCAAGCCAGTAAATATCATCTGGCCACCTTCCAGGATACCGTCTTGTAGTCCCAATTACAAATGTCCATTGGATCTCTAGGGATACAGTTCAGTATTCCATCATATATATATATATATATATATATATATATATATATATATATATATATATATATATATATATATATTTCTGAAGGATCTCTTGGGATACCGTCCCGTAGTCCAACTATCAATGCACGGGGATCTACCAGAACCCTATCTGTAGTCCCAAATGTAAATACCCAGTACTAGGGGAATCTATTAGGTTCATCCCATATATCCATATATCTGTGTAGGAAAATCTATCGGGAAAATATACATTTCCAGAATTCTCACACTCTCGCGAGTCTCACCGTATAAAAATTATCCAAATCCAATGTTAATTCCCCATTCAAAATTCAATTTCTCGTTCTAACAACTTTTCCCCAATTTTCATTCAAAATCCAAAATTAAAGGAGGAATTCATGTTTAGATTAATGGGTTACAAGAAAAAAAAAGGAGTTTAGAATTTTTACCAAATCGATATCTATGAAAATCCCTCAAAATCTCACTTAAATCCGAGATCCCAAGCTTAAGTTTTGATAAAAATGGCTAAACCCTCAATTTTGAAATCTTATATCCACCCAGAAGGGTTCTTCTTCGCAAACGCGAGGCTATTATCGCGAACGCGATGCACAAAAGTCGTACTGGCCAAATTCCTCTTTTGCGAATGCGAGGTCCACTCGCGAACACGTAGATTACGCGAGGACCATAACGAGGTCGCGAAGACCAATGAGTCCTTACCTTCGTGAACACGGGACATCATTGCAAATGCGATGCATATTCCAGCTGCTCTCCTTCACAAACCTTCAAGAACGCGGGATGAACATTGAGAACGCGAAGAACAACCTTCCCCTAGCCCCAACTACCCTTCGCGAACGCGAGACCCCACTCGCGAACAGGAAGAAGGAAACCAGAACTGGGCTGCTGCAATATTTTCTGCAATTCTCTAGGTTCCAAAATGTCACATAGCCCATAACAACATTCAAACTTGTCCCTATCTTCGAAAGGCTAAAAACAATATCAAAACACCTATTTTCCATCTGATTCAACCTTAAAATTTTCAAAAACTCTAAAAACACATTTTCGATCAATAAGTATACCAAACCTTATTCGAATGACCTAAAACATTGCACATACATCCCAAATGACATAACAGAACTACTGCAACTCTCATAATTCCATTTCAATCGTCGAATCAAAATCTCACTATCGAACCGGAAACTTCCAAAATTCAACCTTCGGCATTTCAAGCCTAAATTAGCTAGGGACCTCCAAAACACAATCTGAACACGCTCCTAACCCTGAAATCACCTAACGAAGCTAACGGAAACATCATATTTCTATTCTGATATTGTCTTCACTCTGTTCCAACTAAGGCCAATTTTTTCCAATACTTAAGCTCTCATTTAGGGACTAAGTGTCCCAAAACTCTCCGAAAACTCAAAACCAAAATCCTGTCAATCACATTAGCAGAAATAAACTTGGGGGAAGCAGCAAATAGGGGATCAAGGAATTATTTCTTAAACGACCAGCCGGATCGTCAAACTTTTGTTTTGAGGAGGTGGGAATTACTCTGTTTGCTTGAGGAGAAGAAAGCTTAAATTTTGGGGAGTTGATAACTAGGGATTATAGCCTATTTTATGCTCCTTTTTGCTTATGTTTTTGATTAAAAGTGTGTACAAGTATTTCCGAAAGCTAACTTATTGTACTTGTTTGTAGTGTTTGGTCAAAAAGAGACAAGGAAGTCATAACTAGATCAAAAAGGAGTGAAGCATGCACAAGTTCAAAAGGTGGGTCAATCAAGCATTGATAGCGAAGAAACAACCGCGGACGTGGAGGGTCCACCGCTAAGACAGTCTTGATTTCGCTCTCAGCAGTAGAAAGGTTTAGAGAGCCATAATTTTGGGCTTAACAAGTCACCGTCTCCCGCGATAAAATTTCGCGTCAGCAGTAGATTTAGCGCGACTGCAATCATTTTACCGCCCTCAGCGAAAGCCAGATTTAGAGAACCAAAAATGGACCTAAAAATTGAAGAACGCAGTCCGCGCTCACTTTTGTGCAGTCGCGGTAGTGATAGATCTGCAACAATCCATTCTCCGCTGTTAGCGGTACCTCCGTAGGGGCATTTTTGTCCAATAAATTTAACTGTGTATAAATAAGTCTTTTTTAGATTTTTAGGTCATTGGTTATTTTGTAGAGCACGTGCAACGCCTCCTTTTGTCTTTTGAGTAATTTTAGAACATATTTATCAATTAATATTAGATTTTTATCTTGTAATTACTTTTTATGGCTTATATTTCATTCAATCTATGATTTATTCCTTGATTATGAGTAGTTAAACCTATTAGCTAGGGTTGTGGCTCAACCCTATTTTAGGGCATAAATATTCATGGAGATTGATATTTGTCCTGATTTATGCTTTAAATGTTGAATTGGTGGTTGCAAACAATGATTTGTGCCTTTTTGACTTAGGTTCTTTTTGAGAAAGAGAGAGTAACTCTAGGAAATTTAGGCCAACAAGGAATTAGGGTGCATTCAAGAGATTGATAACCCCAATTAATGGGTTAAACCTAGAGATAGTGATACCCGACTTGCGCCAATTTTTCTTGTACAGTTTGAACATCCAATTGGGATTGGGAAAGTCAATTAGGGGAAAATCACTCAAACTACCAAGAGGTATAAGGTGAGTAGTTACGTGCAATGGCTATATAATGATCTCAACTATAACAAATTTACCCAAAGTTTTAGATTCTGTTAGATACTCACCTAGGAGTAAGTCACTTCCCTAGTGCCTTTCTACCAATTAAGAAAACCTCATACAAAAATATTATACTTAGTTTAATTTCCTGCATCATTAATATTTGTAGAAAATCATTCTATCTATGATATGTGTGCTTTGGTTGTATTAGCATGATTTTCAGGTATAGGTTTTGATGAATGACAAACAATGAAGTCAAGTGTCAAACAACGTTATTATATGACAAACAATCAAGATTGAATGCCGAGAAGCATATTGATGAATGGATTGCATGGAAAAGCCAAAGACGAGCTCAAAAGTTCAAGACCGAAGACCCAAGGCGTAGGTCGTTAGGTAGAACCAATGTAAGAGCAACGTTTAAGTTATCTCGTCTTTTGGCTCAACATAGGTCATCATAAATATGCATAAAGTAATTTTATCAAATCATATTTATCATAGACATATTTCAAATACTTCAAACAAAATGATTTTAACGTTTTCATTTTAACCAAAATGGTTTTTGAAGTAAGTTTCCAATTCTGGACAGCATAAGAGAATAATCGATTATGCAAAAGTGATAATCGATTATTCTGGGAAATTCCATTTATTGGAAATTTCCGCAGAGTAGGATAATCGATTATACACTTGGACATAATCTATTATCTTGTATCCGTTGCAAAAGTTTTTGAACGACAGGCAGATACTCGATTATGCAAATCCAACAATCGATTATTCTAGCACAAATTCAGCTTCCGATTTTGTAACGGTAAGCTGATAATCGATTATGCAAATCTGATAATCGATTATCCTTGCATAAAATCAGCATAATTGATTGTCAATTAAGCAACGGACATACAACTTATAACACCTATAAATAGAGGTCTTTTGAGCTGATTTGAGACACACAACACCTCTCATTATTCATATACATATTGATATTATTTGTGCATCATTTTAGAGCTTTTGTTGAGCCAATTGAGAGACAACTTTGAGTTGTTCATAGTGCTAATATTGTATCTCTTTATCAACTCTTTTTAGAGAGTTCTTGTTGTAAAAGAGAAAGGTGTTTGAGAAGACCATATCTTCTCATTGATTGTCGGGTTTGCTAAGTACCCTCAATCTTAGTGTGTGAAGTCTTGTGGTGCGGTATCCACGAGCAAGGTGAAGTCTTGAGGTGAGGTATCCTCGAGCAAGTTGAAGTCATGTAGAATGTACATCTACGAGCAAGTGTAACGGTTTGTTAGGCACCCGTAAGCTTAACGGAGTTAGTGGAAACTCGAGAGAGTCTCTCGGGGACTGGACTAACCACACGTTGTAGTGAACCAATATAAATTCGGTGTGTCCTTTCCTTAATCTTTTAATTACTGCATTTACTTTACTCCTGCAATTTTAATTCCGCAATATTTATCAATATTCTCGTGCCGCACTATTCACCCCCCCTCTAGTGACGGGCATAAATCCTAACAATTGGTATCAGAGCCTAACTCTCTGAAAGCCTTAACCGGTTGAGAGAACGATATATTTTTTTGTTGAGAATATTGAACGCAGGAACGATGAGCGAAGGACACTCCACCAATAGGCCTCCACTATTTGATGGAACAAATTACACATATTGGAAAGAGCGGATGAGAATCTTCATCCAATCAAATAACTTTCGTCTGTGGCAAATCATCAAGAACGGTGAACAAATGCCGATAAAGAAAGTTGGAGAAACCACGGTTCCAAAGGAGGAAGATGAATATACTACCGAGGACATCAAGAAAGTTGAAAATAACGCAAAGGCCGTCAATTTATTATATTGTGCGGTGAATCCGGATGACTATCGGAAGATTTCTTGCTGCACAACCGCCAAGGAGATGTGGGATAAACTTGAAATCACTTATGAAGGTACGCCTCAAGTCCGAGAATCAAAAGTTGATTTTTTAACACATGAATATGAACTCTTTAGAATGAGGGAGAATGAAAGCATCGATATTATGTTCGATCGGTTCTCAATGATCATCAACAATCTCCATGCTCTCGGGAAAGTATACTCGAACAAAGATCTTGTTCGAAAAATCTTGCGGAGTCTCACTCCCGAATGGCGATCCAAAGCCAATGCCATCCAAGAGTCGATAGGAATCACGGACGTCACAATTGATGGACTAAGAGGTAACCTCAAAACTTATGAAAGCACTATTCTTAATCCTTATCTTGGAAATAAAGGTCCAGGTATTGCCTTCAAAGCCTCATCCTCTAAAAGAGAAGAGGTAAGTGATTCGGATAGCGATGATGATAATATTTCCAATGCCTTGATCGAAAAGTTTTATAAGTTTATGAAAAAGGAAATAAAGAAGGAAGAACCAAGTCCTTCATGCCAAAATTGCGGAAAACTTGGCCACACCAAATCACATTGTCCAAAATCCAAGGACAAGAAGAAGAACAAACACCAAAGGCGTGTGACATGGGATTCGGACAGCTCGGGCGATGAAACTGCCGCACTATGCCTTATGGCCAACGAGGAAGAAGAGGTAAGTAATTCTAACTCTTATTCTTTTGAAGAATTACAAAAAGACTTTCAAGAATTATATGTTGAATTGAAAAAGATCTCAAAAATCTCCAAAGAGGCCAAGGCTAGAATTAAAGTCTTAGAAGAAGAAAATAAATTTTTTTGAAAATGATAATCTTGATCTTAAAAATAAAATTAAGGAGATAAATGAAGCCTCTTCAATTGATCAAAGTTCCAATTGTTCTTCTTGTAGTTCTTTAAAAATAGAGAACATAGAACTTAGGAACACACTAGAAAAACGTAGTGTTGATGATCCTAAAACAATTGAAGAAATTAAGAAGAATATTACAAAGGATGATAGAAATGAAGTTAGACCACCTAGAAATAATTCTAGGAACTTCACTAATGAGTCTAAAATTAATCATTTTATACCACCTAGAAACAACTCTAGGAATTTTGGTAATGAGTCTAAAATGAATCATTTTAGACCACCTAGAAATAACTCTAGGAATCGCAATACGTCTAGGAATAACGACTTTAGATCACCTAGAACGTTTTTGGCTCAAACAAGACATATGCACAACCCGAATGTTATATATCACTATTGCAACCGGGTAGGACACATAGCACCCGTATGTTTTGAAAAACATAGGGATTTATCTTTGAGCTATGATTATTATTTGCCTAACCCCCAAGGACCAAAAGTGCTTGGGTACCTAAAACCTATTTTTAGGTACGTTTGCAGGTGTGCTTGAAGACTACAATATCGTAGTAGATGCACGAAGCACGAAACCTTATTGCATCAAGGGGGAATGTCGGTTAGTTATCATATTTTTGATAAAAACGTAATAGTTGATATGTGTTAACAATTAATATATCTTTGTTAACAATTGATATTAATTTTTTTTGTTGATTCATGTTTTGATAACTTTTATCTTGAATAACAATTGGTATCAATTATTTTTGTTAAAATAATAATTGATTCATGTTTTGATGAATATTATTTTTGGTTTGAATAATAGTTGATATATTCTTGAAAAATAAATGATTCCTGTTTTTAATACAACTATTGGTTGTTTAAAAACTAACTGTTGATATATTCTTAAGCAATATGATTTGCGAAAAATAACCGTTATTATGGTTGTTATGTTTTTACTAACATTTGGTATTATTTCATGTTGGTATGATTGTTTAAATATCGTCAATGTATATTTCTCATTGTATTTCCTATTTTATTATTGACACTAACAATTGATATACCCAAAAGGGGGAAGTGTCGAAAGGGGAAAGTAGCCTTTGCATACTCTCTTTTTGCTAATGCCAAAAGGGGGAAGAGTTTAGGCGATATGCATCAAATAAGGGAGAATGTATCTACGTTATAGTATGCCTTATTTGAGGGGGAATTATCATTAAGGGGAATTGTTTATTGTATGTTGAGATATAGCATGAATTTAGGGGGAATCCGATATGCACATCTCCTGTTGTTTGTCATTATCAAAAAGGGGGAAATTGTAGAAAATCATTCTATCCAAGATATGTGTGCTTTGGTTGTATTAGCATGATTTTCAGGTATAGGTTTTGATGAATGACAAACAATGAAGTCAAGTGTCAAACAACGTTATTATATGACAAACAATCAAGATTGAATGCCGAGAAGCATATTGATGAATGGATTGCATGGAAAAGCCAAAGACGAGCTCAAAAGTTCAAGACCGAAGACCCAAGGCGTAGGTCGATAGGTAGAACCAATGTAAGAGCAACGTTTAAGTTATCTCGTCTTTTGGCTCAACATAGGTTATCATAAATATGCATAAAATCATTTTATCAAATCATATTTATCATAAACATATTTCAAATACTTCAAACAAAATGATTTTAACATTTTCATTTTAACCAAAATGGTTTTTGAAGTAAGTTTTCAATTCTGGACAGCATAAGAGAATAATCGATTATGCAAAAGTGATAATCGATTATGCTGGGAAATTCCATTTATTGGAAATTTCCGCAGAGTAAGATAATCGATTATACACTTGGACATAATCGATTATCTTGTATCCGTTGCCAAAGTTTTTGAACGACAGGCAGATAATCGATTATGCAAATCCAATAATCGATTATTCTAGCACAAAATCAGCTTCCGATTTTGTAACGGTAAGCTGATAATCGATTATGCAAATCTGATAATTGATTATCCTTGCATAAAATCAGCATAATTGATTGTCAATTAAGCAACGGACATACAACTTATAACACCTATAAATAGAGGTCTTTTGAGCTGATTTGAGACACACAACACCTCTCATTATTCATATACATATTGATATTATTTGTGCATTATTTTAGAGCTTTTGTTGAGCCAATTGAGAGACAACTTTGAGTTGTTCATAGAGCTAATATTATATCTCTTTATCTACTCTTTTTAGAGAGTTCTTGTTGTAAAAGAGAAAGGTGTTTGAGAAGACCATATCTTCTCATTGATTGTCGGGTTTGCTAAGTACCCTCAATCTTAGTGTGTGAAGTCTTGTGGTGCGGTATCCACGAGCAAGGTGAAGTCTTGAGGTGAGGTATCCTCGAGCAAGTTGAAGTCTTGTAGAATGTACATCTACGAGCAAGTGTAACGGTTTGTTAGGCACCCGTAAGCTTAACGGAGTTAGTGGAAACTCGAGAGAGTCTCTCGGGGACTGGACTAACCACACGTTGTGGTGAACCAGTATAAATTCGGTGTGTCCTTTCCTTAATCTTTTAACTACTGCATTTACTTTACTCCTGCAATTTTAATTCCGCAATATTTATCAATATTCTCGTGCCGCACTATTCACCCCCCCTCTAGTGACGGGCATAAATCCTAACAATTGGTATCAGAGCCTAACTCTCTGAAAGCCTTAACCAGTTGAGAGAACGATATATATTTTTGTTGAGAATATTGAACGCAGGAACGATGAGCGAAGGACACTCCACCAATAGGCCTCCACTATTTGATGGAACAAATTACACATATTGGAAAGAGCGGATGAGAATCTTCATCCAATCAAATAACTTTCGTCTGTGGCAAATCATCAAGAACGGTGACATAAATAAAATATATTATAGTAAACATCATTATCAAATCGTAACTTTTATTTATGTACAACAATTACATAACCATATTATCTATTACAAAAAAATTAAAATATTTACATTTCTACAAATTCACCACTGATTACATGACTTGTTTCTCCTTCTAGGAGTGCAAAGTAATCAGCTACATCCAAATGCATGAAGTCTAAATTATTTTCAGAAATAAAACTTGCTTTAACATTTTTCTCTGTCTTCTTCAGGGAGGCTTGATAAAGCTCAACCAGGTGCTTAGCGTATGGCAGGTACATGACCATTGCCCTTTTCCTCCACATCTATTGTATGCATTTTCTGCATTTGGTGCTTGTACCACTTCTTGCTTTTGTTCCTTCCTTTTCCACTGCTGGTGGCAAGGAGAGTTCTTTGGTGCATTATTATTTCCATGATTAGATTTTCTTCCTCAACCACGGCCATGAACACGACTGGGCCACGACCTCTTCCACGTCTAGCTTGGTGGAAGTTCGTCTCATTCACTTTAGAGAATGTACAAGAACCAGGAGGTCGTCTTTCATGGTATTTCATTAATAGCCCATTATGTTGCTCGGGTATAAGAAGATATGAGATAAGTTCAGAATATTTTTTTAATCACATCTCTTGATATTGATGCTACAAGAGCATATTTGAGGCGTGAAAGTGATAAAAGTTTTCTCCAACATATCATGATCAGTAATATATCACTACATAATTTCAATTGTAAAATAATTTTGAACATAGCAGAATTAACCTCACTTATAGATTTAAAATCTTGTAGCCTTGGATGAGTTCAATCATAACGTACATGTGGAAGAACGACCATCTTTAGGCGGTCATATATATCTTTCGATTTATACCACATTATGACTAGATTTTTAATAGTGATATATTCCATTTTCAGGCCCTCATCAAGGTGATGGTGTAGGAATATCATTGTTTTGGCACTGTTTTGGTTTGATGCCTCATTTTTATCCTTGATGGTATTTGCGATACCCATCACATCCAGATGAATTTCAGCATCAAATGCCTAAGATATGTAGGTTTTTCCCAACATATCCAGGGCTACAAATTCAAGCTTAGAAATATTTGACATTATATAGAAAAAGAATGTTCGTACCTCAGATACTTTCAAAGTATTTGCTCGAGATGGCGGAGTCTCGTGCTGATAACGTGTTATAAAATAAAGATTGTAAAGTAAAGACAAGTATGGAGAGAAACTGATATATTATTTGACTTCAAACTTATGTACATAATGAACCTCCTCTATTTATAGAAGAAAGGAAGCTGCTGTATAAGCTGCTACTGCAAGCTGCTGTGTTAGCTGCTACTGTAAGATGTTATGTAAGCTACTACCGTACCAGATATAGATAAGTTTTTACCGAGGGTAATGTATATCTATAACGGAGTGCCAAAAGGATAAGCTCATTGTACCAAGTATGGAAAATATTCTATCAAGGGTAATACTCATCCATAACGGGGTACCGAAAGGATAAGCTTATTGTACTGGATATGAATAATCTTCTACCGATAGTAATATTTATCTACAACGGAGTACTTAAAGGATAAGCTTATTGTACTAGGCATGGATAATCTTCCACTGGGGGTAATGTTTATCCATTACAGATCACTGAAACGATAAGCTTCTTCAAGAGGCTTATTTCCAATATATTACTAAATAGATAAATATAGTTACGGTAGAGTACCATATGGATGAGCTTCTTTAGGAAGCTTATTTACAACAGAGTACCAAATTATAATCCATAATATAATATATTTATAACAGATGTTAAAATGCTATTTGAAAGTTCGAGTTATATTAAATATAATATTGGGCTATTTTATAATTTTTGTGCGTAATTTAAAATGAAAATCACTCTTAAAAAGTTTTTCAAATTTTGAAATTCACCGTTAAGTGAAAATTAAAAGGCTTGTGGTCAAACATTGACTGGACAATGAAATTTTTTGTTTGGCCAAACGGCCCCTTTGTTTCTTCTGGAATTATTGCACTTTTTGATTCCTCAATTATTGAAATTTTTTAATCTTGACACTTGTAATACTTTCCAAATATATTTAATCTTTTATTAGAATAAATTGTATTTTGCTCACTAAACATAAAAGTACGTTACTTTCATATAAACTCTATTACTCTTAAATATGAATTGCCAAATTGCCAATACATATTTAACATAACATATACACATTTAAATAAAGTATCAATTAATAATTCATTTAATTTATGGACGTTCACAAGTAAATAATTTTAATAAAATGCTCATATCACTTAATTTAAGGTGTTACACTTAATAAATTATCAAAATTGTTGCACCCCATAGTTTCATACGTGAGAGTACGTCGTAAGTTAATTAATGTAAACTCTGAAATGAGATCGGCTTTGAAAGTACATAAAGTAAGTTAATCATATGAACTTTGAGGTTAAAAATATTTAATATCATGGATAACAAGTACCAAGAGGGTTTAAAGGCTTAGAAGCTAAACAAATTAAAGAAAATAAGCTTCGTCGAAAGTCGACAAGTTGGGAATATTATAACATGTACCTTTGGAGGTGAGACTAGGATACTCAAAATGATAAGGAGGTTATGTTATGAGTTATTTTGTCTTACAATATTTGTGCATTATGTTTTGAAGTTAAGCGAGATGTGGAACAAAAGTTGGTAAAGATCACAAGTTAATTCATTAATATGCTGAAAATTAGGTCAAATGTAGCTAAGCATTCCCTCCCCCTCCCAAATTGTACTTGTATTATGGGATTATCCACATATCAAATTGAAGATCTACCAGTCCAATTTTAATGCATTAAACCTTGATACAACATCGAAGTAGAGAGATATTTGCAGTTTCGCGAGACTGCATAGGTGACAAGTAAGCGTGTCACTAATTCTTTTTGAGCAATACATTTCGTGTTATATGAGGTATTTTTGGGACATATTATATACCAAAATAAAGGTCTTGAAATTTAGTTTCTAACTCTCTTAATCATTCATTCATACAATATATGGATAAATAGATATAAGCGTCGAAAGAAGTGCCAATGCTAGAGTGTCGAACTAGCACCTCTTTGAGTTTTCAAAAGTTGATATATATAAGATTTTAAATCGTCTTTCTATTCATTTTTTATAGAACACGAACATACAACCCCCAAAAACTTACCCTTAATCTCACTACAAGGGTTCCAAAGAAAATTAACATCACGGGTACGAAATCAAGAAGCGATAATATTAGAACGATCCCTATGACATAAGTATCGCTATATCGCTTCTATTTTTATTTGTAGTTTGAGTTTTGGAAGGTACTTTATAGTTAATAAAACATATAATTTGTGTATGTAAGCTTTTAAATGTCAATTAAGGTGGGTACATTCATTTCGTATAGTTAGAACTCATAGGACGGTGATCAGAAGTAGCAAGTTCAATTTACATCACTTTTAGTAGACTATTTTTTAGTCCACTTGTGCTGGCCTCTTGTGATGATGTTTTGTGGAGTTTAGGAGGATAAAATGTGTGTTGAAATACCATATGATGACGGAATGGTGGGCTGGTTGTTCGTTGTTACATTTTTAGGTTGTTTGGCACTACTTTAGTTGTTGTTTTATGTATGAAGTGATTAGGGTATATGGGATGTTTTGTTGTATATTATGATGGAGATAAGGTTGGAAAATGATGCATACATCTTTTTATTATTGTGTTAATATTGTTTTTGGTATATAGTATTGTAGGGGGTCCTTATTACAGGGGAGATGCTGCCCAAATTTACGTAAACGAGCTACTAGTTTAAGTTGCGGCCTTAGCCTTTACTCAGTACTGATTTTGAGTCTCCTTATGTTGTGGAAGATTGAGTTGAGTTGTTTGAATAATTTCTTGAAAGGTAATAATGACTCAACTAAGTTAAGGTATGTTAAGGCTAAACCTTTCCTTCAGCTTGGTATGATCTGGTAACTACATGTGTTTGATAACGAGGCATGAATAGAAGTTCATATTCCTGACTTTATACACGTTGTCCTAGTCTCATAAGTTACAGAATTCTCCCTTTTGGGACTTCATATTCAGTTTAGTTTTGTCCTCTTCCAGCCAAGAGAGTAGAGAGTCTATATATATATACAACATTACAGTAATTTCACCACCATCAAGCTATAATCGATGGGGAGGCCCCTTTTGAGAAACCTCTAATCAGATGGTAAGTTATATATCGAGCCTACTGTGGTCGAGAGCGTATAAGTGAGCCCAAAAGGGCCGGGACACAGAGCCTAATATGGTCGAGCGCCTATAAGCGAGCCTACTACGGCAGAGCAGTTACATATACTGAGCCTTATAGGGTCGGACATCTATTTTACTTACTATTTTGAGAGAGATGAGTCAATATCAATAGGTAAGCATATTTTCAGATCATATTTGAATCTTGTGTACTTTTACTTATTATATTATCAGTTATGTTTCAGCTTTCAATTTATTCTATTGCCTTACATACTCGGTACATTATTTTGTACTATGTCCTTCTTGCTGGGGACGCTGCATTTCGTGCTTGCAGGTCCTGAAAGATAGCTGGATAGACCTTCCTAGTAGACAAAGTTAAACATCAGCTTGTTTGATAAGCTCAACTTCTCAGAGTTACCAAGTCTATATCTTGGAATCTATTTTATATATACAGGTTTGATGGGTAGGTCGAGGCCCTGTCCCAACCATGATACAATTCAGTTATCTCTAGAGGCTTGTAGATGGGTCATGTACATTTTTATATTAGTATTATGGATTTACCATCTCTATGTAGATATTTAGTTTGGTATTGTTGGTTGTAAATGTTATTTTCAGATAATTAAGAATATGGCCTCATCGGCCTAAGTTGAGGGTTACCCTTCCAGAGTTTACAGTTACAGAGTGGTACGCTAGGGCCGAGTATGGCAGCGGGTGTCGGCCATGCCTCTTCAGGTTTGGGGCATGACAAAAATGTATTAGAGACTAAATTCATAAGAAAACAACATATTTAAAGCTAGTACAGAGCGTCGATGAGGAGGAGAAAATGGAGAATATGGAGTGTTATAAGAAGTCAAGGAAAGAGGCAAAGTTAGTAGTCACAATGGCTAAGACTGTAGCGTTTGAACATTTGTATGAGGAACTTGGGGGCAAAGAAAACAACATAAGATTGTACAAGTGTTAGGCTTGGGAGCTAGACCAAGCAACGTACATCAAAGCCGGGGAAGGCAAGGTACTGATAGAAGAGCCATATATTAGGAATAGGTGGTAGACATGCTTCAATAAATTATTAATCAAGGATGGGGGCAAAAACATCGTGCTTGGGGAGTTGGAGAACTCAAAGATGCAGCGATATTTTGGTTTTTATAAGAGTATTAAAGTTGAGTAGATAATACATAAGATGAGCAGGGGTAAGGCGACCAGGACAGACGAGATTGGTGGAATTCTGGATAGACATTGGTAGGGCAGGCTTAGAGTAGCTTACTTTATTACTTAATATCATTTTTAGAACAAAGAAGATGCCTGAAGAATGGAGGTGGAGTTTGATGATTCTGTTGTACAAGAACAAAGGTGATATCCAAAATTGCAATAATAATAGGGGTATCAAGCTGATGAGTCACACTATGAAAGTTTGGGTGAGGGTAGTGGAGAGGATGGGTGATAAAGTGTGTGTCTGTTTCAAAGAACCAATTCGGATTCATGTCGGTGCGGTCGACTAGAGAGCTCATTCATCTTGTGAGGAGATTGATGGAGCATTATAGAGACATGAGAAAAAGACTTTCATATGTCGTTCATTGACCTAGAAAAAAAGCCAATGATAAAGTCTTGAGGGAGTTTATATGGAGATATTTGAAGGTTAGCGGTGTTCTGATAATACACTAGGGTAATTAAGGACATGTACGATGGAGCTAAGGCTCGGGTAAGGACTGTGGGAGGAGACTCAAAATATTTTCTAGTGGTGATGGGTTTACATCAGGGATCAACTTTTAGCCCATTGTTATTTTCCCTGGTGATGGATGTGTTGATGTTACACATTCAATAGGAAGTGCCATGGTATATGTTATTTGCACATAAAAAGTGTTGATTGACGAGATGCTTTTTGGGGTTAATGCTAGTCTGGACGTGTGGATACAAACCTTGGAGTCTAAACGTCTTGGAGTTTCATCCATGAAGGGTGTGATGATCCCTCAGTATATTGGTGTTACACCCTATATTTCTGTACGTAAGAGTACATCTTAAGTCAATCTATGTAAGCTCATAAATTAGATCATCTTTGAAAGTACATAAAGTAATTAATCATGTTACCATGGAGGTTACAAATATTTAAGATCATGACTACCAAGTACCAAGAGGGTTTGAAGGTTTAGAAGCTAAACGGATTGAAGAAAATAAGTTTCATCGAAAGTCGACTAGTTGGGAATATTATTACATGTACTTTTACGGTGAGAATAGGTTTTTAAAATTATAAGGATATTATGTTATGATTTATTTTAGTCTTATGATAGACGTATGTTGTTATATAAAGTCAAGCGAGTTGGGCAACAAAAGTTGGAAAAGGTCATCACTAGTTACATTCATAAATATGTTGAAGCTGAGGTCAAATGTAGCTGAGGTTTTCTCCCATTGTACTTGGAATTAGATTATGATACACCTACCAAATTGAAGATCTATGAGTCTATTTTCTATCTCATTAAACTATTTATCGATACAACATAGGAGTAGAGAGATATTTGCAATTTTGCGAGACTGCACAGACTGCATAGGTGACAAATAGGTGTCTCACTAAAGGTTTTTGAGCACTACATTTTGTGTGTTATATGAGGTCTTTTTAGGACATATTATATACCAAAATTAAGGTCTTGGAATGTATTTTTCAATTCTCTTAAAAATATAAGTGTCTAAAGATGGTCCAGTGAGAGGGTGCCAAGGAAGCACCTCCTTGACTTTTCAAAAGTTGGTATATAATCCCTATCTCGGTTTTTCTCTTCATTTATCCATTGAACACAACCATAGAACACCCCTAAAATTAACTTAAGCTCAATTCAAGGGTTTCAAATAGTATTAGCATCACGGGTATAAAATCAAGAAGCGATAACACTAGAACGATCCCTACGATGTAAGTAATAGTTAGAACTCAGGGGACAGTGATTGGAAGCTGTGAGTTTGAGTTATTTGACTTGTAATGGATTGTTTGTGGGTTGTTTCATGTTGACCTCTTGTGCTGATGTTTGTTGGATTTGTGGAGGAGAAATTGTGTGGGGAAACAACACATAATTACGGAATGGTAGGCTGGTTGTTCGTCGTTATTGTTTTAGGTTGTTTGGCACTACTTCGGTTGTCGTTTCATGTATGAAGTGATTAGGGGTGTGGGAAAATTTGTGGTATATAGTGATGGAGATAAGGTTGAAAAATGATGCATACATGTTGTTATTATTGTGCTCTTGTTGTTTATGGTGTATGGTATTGGAGTATGGCCTTGTTACAGTGGAGATGCTACCAAAATTTATGCAAATGAGCTACTAGTTTAAGTTTTGAACTTAACCTTTGCTCAACACTGATTTTGAATCACCTTATGTTGTGGTAGATTGAGCTGACTTGTGTGAAAAATTGCTTGGAAGGTATCTAGGACTCAACAGAATTAAAGTATGTAAAGGCTAAACCGTTCCTTCATTTTGGCATGATCCAGTATCTACATGTGTTTGATAATGAGACGTAAAGAGAAGTTCATATCCTGAATTTATGTACATTTTCCTAGTCCTATAAGTTACATCATTCTCCCTTATCGTGACTTTATATTCAGTTTAGTTGTGCCTTCTTTCAGCCAAGAGTGCATAAAGTCTATATATATACAATATTACATTATTTTCACCACCATCGAGCTGTAATTAATGGGTAGGCCCCTATTGGGCAACCTATGATCAGATGGTAAGTTATATAGCGAGTCTACTGTGGCTGAGCGCTTATGAGTGAGCCTAGAATGGGTGATATACACAACCTAGTGGGTTCGAGCGCCTATGAACGAGCCTACTATGGTAGAGCACTTACACATATCGAGCCTTATAAGGCTGGACAACTAGTTTACTTGCTATATTGAGAGAGTCGATTCAATTCCAGTATGTAAGCATATCTTCATATTATCTTTGACCTCTAGCTACTTTCAGTTATTATATTATCAGTTTAGTTCAGCTTTCAGTTATTCAGTTGCCTTACATACTCAGTATATTATTTTGTACCGACGTTCTTTTTGCCGGGGATGTTGCATTTCATACCTCCAAGTCCTCAATAATAATTGGACAGACCCTCCTAGTAGACATACTTAAACATTAGCTTGGTTGGTAAGTTCTACTTTCTCGGAGTTACCAGGTCTAGACCTTGAAGTCTATTTTATATATATAGGTTTGATGGGTAGGTCGAGGCCATATCCCGACCATGGTACAGTTTAGTTATCTCTAGATGCTTGTAGATAAATACTGTATAGTTTATATATTAGTAGATGTTCATGGTAGCCTCGTCAACCTACACAATTATATATATATATATATATATATATATATATATATATATATATATATATATATATATATAAGTTTTTGGGTATGTTTACACCACATATGAGAGAGACGTTATTTTTCAGACGATTCAGAATATGGCCTCATCGGTCTAAGTTGATAGTTACCCCTCTAAAGTCCACATTTACAAAATAGTTCGCTCGGGTCAAGTATGGCACAGGGTGCCTACCATGCCTCTTCAAGTTTGGGGCGTGAAAATTGGTCTTTGAGGTCTAGATATAGGTGGCCTTAAGACTTACCTTGCCACCTGGTTTATCGGGAGTTCACCTAGTGTTTCATGTTTTCATGTTTTGAAAGTACTATGGGGATTTGTCACTTATATTAGGCTACAATATTGTATAATTGGACGAGGATTTGACTTATTATCTGGATTCGAATCCGATGGCCATTTTGGACCAGCATGATCTAACGTTGGGGTCGAAGAATATAGCATCAGTGAAGGTTTATTGGAAAGGTTAGATGATCGAGGAGGCTACTTGGGAGATCGAGCAGAAGATGCAGAGTAGATATCCCCATCGTTTGACACGCCAAGTATGATTCTAAACCCATTAAGAATGATCATTTGTTTAAAAATAGGAGAATATAGTGACCCGGCCAATTGTTTAAGTATTTAGCCTCGTTTCCCCTACTTAATGATTTATGTATGTGTGTTTTCTACATGCGACTTGCGGGGTCGGTTGATTTATTTTCAGGGAAAATTTGTATTGTATTGGGAGACTTTGTTTTAAGGTTGGATGCATAAGTTGTAAGAGTTCATCGGAGTTTGACTTTTATATATACGAACCCAAAATGGTATTTTGATGGTTCCAATTAGATTGTATGGTGATTTCGGACTTAGGCATATATCCGGATTTGGATTTAGAGGTTCGTAGGTTGATTTGGTACTTTATGGCAAAAGTTGGATAGTTGAAGGTTTTAAAAGTTTATAGGTTTGACCAAGAGTTGACTTTGATGATATCATAGTCAGATTCTGATTTTGGAAGTTGGAATAGGTTCATTGTGTCATTTAGGACTTGTGTGAAAAATTTGAGGTCAATTCGAGTTGATTTGATGTGGTTCGGCATGAGTTTTGGAAGCTTAAAATTCATTTGTTTCCTTAGGCTTGAATTGAGGCGTGATTTATAGTTTTGACATTTGTTTTGTATGATTTGAGACCTCAAGTAGGTTTGTATTATATTTGGGAGTGTTTGGCGTGATTGAGTGGAGTCTCGGGAGCCTCGAATGTGTTTTATAAGAGTTTCAAATCATTTTGGTTTAAGTTAGCATGGAAGGTTTTTGAGTTATGCTTCTTTCGCACCTAAAATGGATGGGGTGTAAGTGTGATGGCGTAGAAGCCGGATGATCGCAGATGCGAGGCGTGTCTAGGAAAGGTTGAGTCCTCAGGTGCGGACTGTGGAATGCAAATGCGTAGGTGTCGAAGCATAGAGTTCTCCCCATAAGCGAATGTGGGTTTGAAGAGCAGGGACCACAGATGTGTCGATTTGTCCGCAGAAGCGAAAGCGTAGGTGCACTTAGAGGTCTGCAGATGCAGGTGGTCGGACACTTAGTAGACCTCACAAACGCAAGGAAGGGACCGCCCAAGCGGTGTCGTATGTGCGGCATTTTGGCCCACAGATGTGGATTAGCTTGGCAGATTTATAATTCAAAGTATTTTGGTTATTTTTCATTATTTTAGGTTGTGGAGCTCGGCTAGAGGAGATTTTTGGAGAGAATTTCACTATAATTGAAGGGGTAAGTAATCTTTATTTGATTTTTGTATTTAGATATTAATTATCCGTGGATTATTACACCTAGTTTAGGTGAATTAAAGGTTAAATTTGGGAGTTTTTGGACTATGATATTAGTGAGTAAAAATTGATGATTTAAGGGTCAATTTGATATTAAAATTGGATAAAACATACATATTAGGACTTGTATTGAAATGTGTATTCAGAATTTGTGCTTTTTGGATTTTGGGGTGTAGACCCGAGATTGAGTTTTTGGGTTGACTTTGCGTATTTGAACCAAGATCATAGCTTTATTATTTGGGGTTATTTTCCATGGATTTTATTATCCTTGTGAGCTATGATACTTTTGATGTGTTAGGGTGACGCACGTGCGGGGTGACATGCATGTGTGCGCACACCGGGTTATTCATGATTCCGGTAGACTTTAGGCTATTATAAGACTTGTTTGCTTTCACGCCTTGTTATATTCGTATTTTCTCCACTTGTATGATTATTTCAGCTATGATTCATTTTAGAAATTATGTGTATGCTATGCGCTTATTTGTTTTAGACATGATAGGTCTATTCTTGTTGTTTAAGTTATTTGCCTTAATTGTAGTCATATTCTCAGTCACAATTCTTCATCTGCATGTTATACCTTAGTCTTTGTACACCGCGTGTATGTCATATCACATGCTATTATTTCCTTCTATATGTGATGAGCTGAGTTTCATGAGATGTGAGCTATTAAGACTTGAGCGATTGATGATTGATGTGAGTCATAAAGCCATTTATTGAGTTATATTGGATGGGGTTGCATGCCGTAATAGATTGATATTTGGATTGGTTTGCACGTCATAATGGTTATATTGATTGTTGATTAGCTCTTGGGAAATGATCCCCCTCTCTAGAATATGATATTCCAATAAGCGAAAACACGGTGTTATATATGTGCTTTAGTGATGGTCACTTATTCCAGGCATCCATACATTGTTGAATATGGTTGTGTGTGAGACGGTGATGGGGATTTTTACCAGGCACTGTGAGTGTGCTAAGGGTGAGTATACTTCATGACTTCACTATGATGTGATTGACTTGACATGTATATTTGACATGTAGGCATACAGATTAATATTTCCTCATGCTAGATCGTAATGAAATGTATTATCTGTTGTTGATAAATTGAAAAATCACAGTTTCCTTGATAAACTCATGCTTTAGCGATTTCAATGGAAATTGGCTTTGACTGTTATACTTGGAAAGCATGTCTCATTTTATGCAATTGTGAACAAACTGAATATGATATCTTTTGAGTTGTTTAATTTTATAGCCATCATTATATCATGTGTTGTTATTGATTATTGGTGTTGTTCGTTAACTTTTTTCCGAGCCGATCACTATTTTCACCCCGAGGTTAGATTTGTTAAATGAGTATATGTGGTCAGTTATAATCATATTATACTCTATACTTTATATACAGATTCAAGTACTTTGGGATGCGGTGATTTCTAGAATTTACACCGGTTTCAGCTTGTGGAGACTACAAGGTAGCTGATATGCCGTTAGAAAACCTTAAAGTTCTCTTTTGGTTATTTTGTTATCGTTATTCTATCGTTCAGACAGTTTTGAATTGAGTAGTACTCATGTACTGTTGACACTAGATATTTGGGTTGGTTGTAGTTGTGATATTGTTGCTATTTTTAGATATTTTATGATATTACCGTTGTTGGCGTTATAAAATTATTATTTGGGTGTTAGGCATTGTCACGGCTCTAGCAAGAGTATGAATCATGACATAAGAGTAAGGTTTTCTTGGGCCCTGGAACATAGGCATCGAAGGCAAGCCACTATCCGCCATATTGTCGATCCCACTTGAGCCAAACAAACATGATATTTTCGGCAAAACTCTTATATGATTGGTGTCACACCTCCTTTTTCCTATACCACCCCGAAAGGTAGTGTATAAGGAAGTTTTTCCAATTTAAGTGACATTATTTGAAATGAGATTATTTATTCATTTTTATTCAGAGTCCCACCTGGGATGGTTCGTTTACAGTGTCCCAAGTCACATGTTTATTTTAAATCTCAAATCAAGGAATATTTCGACTTTCCTTTTGAAGTCTATGAACCAAAAATGCTGAATAAGACATTCTGTTAACCCGGGGGAAGGTGTTAGGCACCCCCGGATTTCGTGGTTCTAGCACAGTTACCTAAACTATTATAATTGGCATATTATCTGATTTTAATACATATTTTAGCCTAGGGTATATTTTTACCTTATTAGATCGCTTTTTAACTATCTTTTAAGAAGATTTCAACGTCATCTAAAATGCGTCTTTCGACCACGGCACTTGAAATGCACCCGCAATCCGAGACACATTTTGTTTAACGTTGTGAGATTTGGATATGGGTCACATGAAATGCACACCCTAGTTTAGAAAGTTAATTTAAAAATTACGCGCCTAAAGTAACTATGTATTTTAGTTTTGCGAGGGCGATGGAAAATTTGCTAAATGGAAAGCCTCAATTTCTAAGGATTCACATGTTAATTAAACGAGTGCCATGTATTTTAAAACTCTATTTGGCAAGGCGCGCTTCAGTTCCAATTTAAGGGAAATTCAAAGCTAAATCTTTGAGGGTCATAAATTATACAATTGTCTGGTATGGCTCACCTCCACCAATTTAAGAGACTTGATTATTTAAAGGATCCGGGGTTCCATTCATCTATGAAATTGTTAAACTAAAACTTGATAAGTAATGCCGGCGACAAATGGCCCAAATGATAAAGCATAAACGGTCTTCTTCATTGTAAATGTCTTCAGGCGCAAAACCAGAACAATCCCAAGACTGGTTCAAATCTTCTCATTGACTGAGCCAATCGCGGATCCTATATCATGAGTGAATAAATTGTACCAAAATTAATTAAATAAATTAACTAAAGCTCCAAACACCCTAATAGTTGAATTAACATCTTTAAGTGAAACTTCTATCAAAATCCTAGCATTATTGAATTACACTACTCTTTAAGAACAGGGATCAGTACATGAAAGCTAGGGGTCTCATATCGAGCCCACACAAGAACAAATTTCATGACTATGGGCTGGTATTCCCTAGGTTTGGAGTTAAAATCCACCAGCCTTAGCATTTTGCATTTTCAGTGCATTTGAAAGCAAAACAAAAATAACGTTTTATGACATTAAGCCCTGACCCTTTCAACTACATAACAAGCCTTTATGATGAAAAGAAATAAGATCATGCTTTCATTTTCAATACAAAAATAGAACCTCATGATTAATAACTTTCAAACTACATAGACTTGAGGAATCAGCAACATAACTACTCATTACTATATCTAGAATGCCAGATAAAGCTCCCATAGAAACTTACAACCAATCATCATATTAATAGTACTATCAAACATACACAACCTATATTTCATCTTTCATCAAAACACTAATGAAATTTCAAAACATGCTCAAAGGCCTGAAGATATGAAGAACATCCATAATTCAATATCACCACGAGCACCTCATTTTACCCAAAAGAAAACCCTAAAGTGGTGTTAACTACTTCCTGTTAACCTTAAAGCAATGTAACCATCCAAACTAGTGGGAAATAATTCAACACAAGCTAAGGTTAACAAACACAAATCAGAGTCCTAATTACAAGTCCCAAAATAAGTCGCAAATGTTCATGGCATAACACTGTTTTAAACATACTAAAACAGAAAGTATAGATTAACAAGTTGAATGAAAAAGAAAAACAAAGGAAAACATCTAGCAAGTATGGAGATCTTCATTTCTTCAAAACACATGAACCCTTCTTACATGTATAGAATAAGGATATGTACCTGGAAGTTAAGATGGAAATAAGGAGATTATTTAATCTAAGAAGCAATAAAGCCAGCCTAGAATTCGCAGTCAAAGAGTGAAACCAGCTAAAAAACTCAATGGAGCAATTAACCCACACCCAAGCTTGAACCAAAACTTTCCAAAACACAACTTCAATCTATTTCAACCCCAGGAGAAGAAACTATGATTTTTAGAGGTTTTTGTTAACCAAATGAAATCAGAAGACTCAGCAACGAGCAGAATTTGAACAGTTTTTGAAATAAAAATGTGAGAAATTCAGGATTCTCAAGAACTCGGCCGTTTTAGTTTTCTCTAGATTTTTTACCCACTTAAAATCTGACTTGTGAGTGAATAAAAGGTGCCTTTATAGGTAAGGTTCTAGGGCAGTAGAAAAATTTTAGTTTTTGTTCATTAAACCTTTTCCAATTTTTGTTTTTGCTACTTAATCCCTGAAAATTTGACTTGTTTGCCAAGTAAGTCTGTTTTTCAGCTTCCAGGAAGCTTCCTAGTCTGTTACACCTAGATTCCCTTACTCAAAAATCCCTAGATTACCCTTAAACCCCCTCCCAATTATCTCAACAAACCACATGAATCAATTCTGACCCAAGACTTAAATCAAAATGGGTGGGCTTCTCTTAAAAGTGGATTAGAAATGACCCCAAAGCCTAAACCAAATCACAAATCAATTTTAGTTATTCATAAGAAACAGAAGAATAACTTGAATTCTTTCAAAACTAACCGTTTGAATGATTTTTTGACTAATATAAATAAACTAGAATTAATCTACCAAATGTAAACACCATTTAATTAAGCTACTATACGACTAGACTATGAACGACAAAAAATCTGAAACTTAGATGTCATGAATAACAAATAGCCATGGAGAATGAGTAATCTAAACAAAAATCAAAGAATAGCTTTTGAAATTTGAAAAGAAAACTAAAAAAATAGACAAACAAATATGAACACGAGTCAATCAAAAGGGAAAAACCTAGGTTCGGGATTTGGACCTTTACTAAAGTTCAAACAAAAGAAAGGACCTAAAAAAAGGTGAAAAAAATAGTAATATATGGTGAAACAACAAAACGGACAGAAAAATGAAAGAAAACTTACCGACTTGAACTTGAACTCGGGTGACTCCCGATTTAAACCGCAAAATAATGCCAAGCCCTTATTCTCTGTCAAGAACAAGCGAGTGATGCTATTTCGTGACAAAATCGGCCCCAAAGCTCACGAATACTTGCTAACAGGCCTTGCATGTACAGGTTCAATTTCGAAAACCTAAAGCTCGACCCTCGGATTCAATATTCGAGGAGTTCTAGGCATATTTCCGCCACCCTAAGGCGGTGGGATTTCAGGGCGGCTGGCTAGGGTTCCATTTTTTTATCTGAATTTTGAGTAATCTAGGTGGATTTGAGGTGAACGGAGTGGGGATTTGAGACGAGGAAGTGGAGAGGAAATATGGATGTAATTTTAGGGATGATTGGTGGCTGATCGCCACTGTAGGCGATTTTCGGCATGCGGCGAAAGTTGGTTTAAGACTGCGATTGGAGAGATGGACGGGGTGAGAGATGGAGAGTATGAGAACTGCTTTGGGGGGTAGGAGAACGTTTGGACATATAAGTATAAAGTATGAACCTAATTCCAGACCGTCCGATCAAGTAAGATCGACAGTCCTTATCAAAATCTAGCTAAAACGTGGTCGTTTGGATGGTAAGGGGAAAACTGGGTTTTTGGGACGGGTTTGGGCTATTTCTGGACGGGTTTAACAGGTAATTGAGGCAAAACCATTTGGGCCTGGGAATTTGTGCCCAAAAAACAGACTCTCTTCATTCGTTTCGTTTTCCTCTTAATTTTCTTTTAATTTAAAATCCTTTTCTTTTTTTAAATAAAAATAAAAATCCTAAATTAGCTCTTAAAATTAAATTAACCTAACAAATACTAATCAATTTTAAATAATAATTATCACAAATAATTAAAAACCAAATTTAATAAAAACTACCAAAATTTAGAAATAAATTTTTTTTAAAAAGTGCAAAAATAAACTATTTTTTGTGATTTCTTCTATTTTGTAACATTGGTTTACTAATTTGTCTAAAAAATATAAAATTAGATCGTAAATACAAATGCAGTATATTTTTGCATTTTTATGAATTAAAGAAAATTAAACATGCACACAAAATGAAAACAATCAGAAAAATTCTACAATAATTCCTAAAATAATAAATAATTAAAGGAAAAATCTAGTTTTTGGAATTATGTAGGAGTAATTCAAGCGAGGAAAAATCACGTGTTCACAGTTGTCTCTCTTTGGTCGGAGATACGAAAGGTTTTCGGGCAAAGATGAAATGAGAAATTATAAGGAATTTTTACCTGTTTGAAACTCCATGAGAAGAATTTTTAAAAAGTGTCTGACTAAACCTTGCTTTAGTGATTACCTACATAACCTTGGCCATAAATGAATCAGGTCGGTGTAGTTCTGCAAGTTTTGGTAGCTGGGACTACCGGGAAGCTGTGATTTCACTGTTGTTGTTGTTGCTGCTGCTGCTGCTTGACGACCTCCTTATTACACCAAAAAAGAAAATCAAAAGCTAAGCTGGCTAAGCCTATCAACTACAAGTTACAAGATTCCTATCTATTAATCTCTTAAAGCTTTATCTTGAGTCTTAGATGGTTTTTGTTGTGGACCCTGATCTGCATCTTGATGCTCGCAAGCTATAGGTGTTGGTTCTTTCTTCATCTTTTGGATCAAGGTAGGACACGCGAAGCTTGTGACTTCAATCAAGTTTTGAGCAGTCTGCATCCTTCTCTATTTCAGCACTTTGAATTCACTTTTTGTTCTTTTCTTCTTTTCTTTATTCTGGATTAAAACTCCTTCTTTCAGCCACCTTGAATCTTGTGCCTCGAGGTCAAACCTGCTCAGATGCCAAAACAAATAAATGAACGAAATTTTTTTGCCCCAGTTTTCACTAGGAAAATTTCAAAAGTCTGAACTTTTTCTTTTTTTTCTTTTTTTAAAGCAATAAAATAAGGATTGTGTCTATTCGGAAAGGAGAGTTTAGGGAATGGAGCCCTATATCTAAAATGTCAACTCAGGGATTAGAGCCCTAATATTGGCAAAAGGCGACTAGGGAATGGAGGCCCTATGTCTTAAAAACTCAACCCAGGGATTGGAGCTCTAATGTTGGTAAAATGGAGACTAGGGAATGGAGGCCCTATGTCTAAAAACTCAACTCAAGGATTGGAGCCCTAATGTTAGTAAAAAGGCGACTAGGGAATGGAGGCCCTATGTATAAAAAAACTCAACTAAGGGATTGGAGCCCTAATGTTGGTAAAGGCGACTAGGGAATGGAGGCCCTATGTCTAAAAACTCAATTCAGGGATTAGAGACCTAATGTTGGTAAAAATGAGACTATTCAAAGAATGCTTTCAAGCTATGAATTAAAGCACATATAGCTTTATTTTATAATTAGCTGGAAGTCGGGTATGCCTCAACTCATGGATTGCAGCCCTAATATTGGTAAAAGGCGACTAGGAATGAAAGCCCTATGTCTAAAAATCTCAACTCAGGGATTGGAGTCCTAATGTTGGTGAAAAAAAAATGTCTAGGAAATGGAAGCCCTATGTCTAAAAATCTCAACTGAGGGATTGGAGCCCTAATGTTGGTAAAAAAAAGGCGACTTGGGAATGGAGGCCCTATGTCTAAAAATCTCAACTCAGCGATTGGAGCCTTAATGCTAATAAAAGACGACTAGGGAATGGAGGCCCTATTTCTAAAAACTCAACTCAGGGATTGGAGCCCTAATGTTAGTAAAGGGTAAGAATTGATATTGGGGATTCTAAACTATCATTTTTTGTTTAGATTTTTCTTTTTATCTCTCTTTTTCAGTTCAATCCATTTTTCATTTCATTTTTTAAAGTAAAAATGGAGGAAAGAATTTGGAGGAAACTTCCCTTTTGGGTTGATTCATTGTTGTAAAGTTGATTCTAGCACTTGCGCAGCTTTTCCTTTTGGTTGTAGCTGCTTTTGCACGGTTGCTTTAGGCTGCACCTGTTTCAATTTTTCACACAAAGACCAATTGTTAGTTTGAAACGGTGGTTGGTTTTGTGGCCTTGATTATTTCGGTCACTTGAACTCGGCCCAACTTTTAGTGAGAACCTCTGCTTCTTCCAGGCTTTTCTGAAGATTGATCTCTCTCCTAAAAATCGAGGAATTCAACTTTCCAGAATTTCTCATGACAGCTCACATGTATGAGGCTTTGGACTTTTCACTTTTATCCCGCCTCTAAGGGCTTTTGACTTCGGATTTCTTTTCTATTTTCAATAACTTGATTTCAGAGCATCGGCTATCATGGCCAGTCGGGATCAACTTGATGCACCCGCTGAGGCTGGGTACTTTTCTTTGGGCTTGGATTTTGCTAAACAGAACCCTATAAACCAATTTTGCCACCTTTTCTTTGTATTAGTTTTGAAAAAACAGTGAGACCGCAAGGGATTCAAGAAAAAGTAAAAAGGTGGCAAAAAATGGATTTAAAGAGAAGTGTCAGGAAGGAAGGAATTACCTGGGGTGCATGCAGACTTCAATATACATGACATGCTTCTTGTCCTAGATTCCCAATCCACACAACTTTCCTAATTTCTCATAAACTTATTGTGACCTATATTTCTAGACTAAGAAACCTTGCCAGGACTCTAATGGTGGTGAGGGGTGTCTTCTCTTCGATCGACGACACCCTTTACGGGTTCTCTCCAATCGACCTCTCTCATTTCTTCTTTCATTGTCGCCTTATAGTGCTCTCTATGAGTTTTCACTAACCAGGCTCTCTCATTTCAATTTCTCCACTCACCATCGCCTTACGGTGCCCATAGGTTTTCACCAATAAGACTCTCTCCTTTTATTTCTCTCATCTTGATTGTATGGGATCCCAGCAACCGTATTCTCTGATTTTGAAACCTTTTGCCGATTTACTGGAAGAACTTGAATAAGGTTTGGGTAAAAGAATTGGATCGAATTACAAATTTGGAATCGTTCGAGCTGGTTCATTACCGAACCATTATATCATCTGCCCCAGTTTCACTTTTTTGGGAAATCTGGATTTTTACTTTGGTGTGACTGAACCCCAGAGAGAGGCTACCTACGTATTCTTTTGGAATCAAGTCAAACGTAGTTCAAGAAAACATTTTGTTTTTGTTTTTCTATTTTTAGTTTTTAATTTTTTTCTTCTTTTCCTTTCTTTTGTTTTGATGCTTTTTTTTCTTTTTTTTCTTTCCTTATTTTTTTTAACCCTTTTAGGTTCCAAAGAGGGTAGTCAAAGAAGAGTAACCAGCTCATAGGATTTGCAAAAGGTTGATAATATTTGGGTAGCGATAATGAAAGCCTTCGTCGTCCCAATCAGATAATGTTGTCGCTGTAGAAAGCCTAAACATAGAACATTTTCACTTCATCCACATTCACGGTTGCTTCGAGATCATTCTCTTGAACATCTTCCAAGTATAATGCCCCTTTTGGCAATATCTTTCTGATGATATACGGGCCTTTCCAATTAGGAGTGAATTTTCCTTGCGCTTCCTGATGATGGGGAAGAATGCGCCTTAACACGAGTTGCCCCACTTTGAAATTCCTGGGCCGCACTTTCTTTTTCTGGGAACGGGCCATTCTTTATTGGTACAACTGCCCGTGGCAGACCACAGCCATTCACTTTTCATCATGAGGGTCAACTTTTCCTGACGGGTCTTGACGCACTCACTGTCTTCGATTTCAGCATCAACAATGATCCGGAGAGAGGGGATTTCAACTTCCGCGGGTATTACGGCTTCAGTACCACAGACCAATAGGAATGGGGTTGATCCGACCGACGTGTGCACCATAGTGTGGTATCCCAACAACACAAAAGGCAACTTTTCATGCCACTGCTTGGAGCTTTGAATCATCTTTCTCAAAATCTTTTTGATGTTCTTGTTTGTTGCTTCAACGGCGCCATTGGATTTAGGTTGATAAATAGCAGAGTTCTGATGCGTTATTTTGAATTGCTCGTATATCTCTTCCATCAAACGACTATTTAAATTTGCAGTATTATCTGTGATGAAAGTTGCAGGAATACCAAAAAGGGAGATAAGATTGGAGTGCACGAAGTCTGCCACAACTTTCTTGGTGAAAGATTTGGGATTGATGGCTTCGACACATTTCGTGAAATAGTCAATGGCGATCAGTATGAATATGTGCCCATTTGAGGCTTTTGGCTCGATTGGTCCAATGACATCCATACTCCAAGAAACAAACAACCAAGGTGCTGACATAGGATGCAGTTTTATGGGCGGTGCATGAATCAAATCACCGTGCACCTGAAACTGATGGCACTTCCGAACAAAACGGAAACAGTCTCTTTCCATGGTTATCCAATAGTAGCCTGCTCGAAGGATTTTCTTTGCCAAAACATACTCGTTCATGTGTGGTCTGCATACTCCCGTGTGTACTTCATACATGATTCTTCCAGCCTCCTCTTTGTCAACACATCCTAACAAGTTGATGTCCGAAGTTCTTTTGTACAAGACATCACCACTCAAAAAGAAACCACTTTTGTGCCGTCTAATGGTTCTCTTTTGGTCTGCACTGGCTTTCTCGGGGTATTATTTCGTCTTTAAAAATATTTTGATGTCATGATACCATGGTTGACTATTCGGTTCTGCATCAACCGTGTTACAATAACCATCTCTTTCCCAGATTTGGATTTCCAAGGGATCTATGTGAGCATTGCCTGGGTACGGCAACGTTGAGGCTAAAGTAGCAAGTGCATCGGCCAGCTCATTGTGGCAACGAGGGATGTACCTGAACTCTATTGACTTGAATCACCTGCCAAGATCTTCCACATGCTGCCTGTAAGGGATATGCTTAACATCTAGGATTTCCCATTCTCCCTGAGCTTATCGGATAATGAGATCTGAGTCCCCCATGATTAACAACTCCTCGACGTTGGTCGATTGCAATATTTATACCCATAATGCATGCTCCATACTCGACAATATTGTTTGTGTAGAAAAATCAAAGCCGGGTTGTCGCTGGATAATGCTGCCCAGAGGTGAGACCAAACCTGTCCCAATTCCAACACCTTTTGTGTTTACCGCTCCATCGAAGAACATTTTCCAAGCCTTAGTATCTTCAAATATTGCCTCGACTGAGTTTACCTCTTCATTTGGGAAGTAAGTTTTCAAAGGTTGGTATTCATCATCAACTGAGTTATTAGCCAAATGCTCAGCCAACGCATGGGCTTTTATTGTCGTGCGAGTAACGTAGACTATGTCAAATTCAGTGAGCATGATCTGCTATTTTGCTAACCTTCATGTGGGCATTGGCTTTGGAATATGTATTTCAAAGGATCCAACCTAGTTATGAGGTAAGTGGTGTAGGCTTGCAGATAATATCTCAACTACTGAGCGACCTAAGTTAAAGCAGCACATGTTCTTTCCAACAAGGTATACTTAGCTTCATAACTGGTGAACTTTTTACTTAGATAGTAGATTGCCTGCTCTTTCTTTTCGGTCATATCATGTTGTTTGAGGACACAACCAAAAGAATTCTTCAAGATTGTCAGATACAAGAATAGAGGCCTCCCCGGCTCAGGTGGTACCAGGACTGGTGGGTTAGGTAGATATTCTTTGATTTTATCAAAAGCTTCTTGACATCCATCTGTCCATTTGATTGCCGCATCTTTCTTCAGCAATTTGAATATGGGTACACACGTGGATGTCAACTGAGCAATGAACCGGTTGATATAGTTCAATCTGTCCAATAAGCTCATCGCATTTTTCTTGGTTCTTAGAGGAGCCAAATACCGAATACACTTTATCTTTGTTGGATCTAATTTAATATCCCTTCGTCTGACAATAAAACCCAAGAGTTTTCTTGATGGGACCCCAAATGCACATATGGATGGGTTCATCTTCAAATCATATTTATGGAGTCGCTCAAAGAATTTCCTCAAGTTCCGAACTTGGTCGTCCTGGTTTTTGGATTTGATGATCACATCGTCCACATACACCTCTATCTCTTGGTGCATCATATCATGGAAAATGACAGTTATAGCCCTCATGTAGGTTGCCCCGGCATTCTTTTGACCAAATGGCATGACCCTGTAATAGTATATACCCCAGTGTGTGGTAAAAGCTGTCTTTCTGCATCTTCTTCATCCATCAGCACCTGGTGATATCCTGTGTAACAATCCACGAAGGACTGTATCTCATGTTTGGCGTAGTTATCAACAAGGACATGGATGTTTGGAAAAGGGAAGCTATCTTTGCAACTCGCCATATTTAGATCTCTGTAATCCACACACACTCGGGTCTTCTCGTCTTTCTTGGCACTAGAACTACATTGGCCAGCCATATGGTATACCGAACTACTCTGATCACCCCTACTTTCAACTGTTTCGTGACTTCTTGTTTGATCTTGTCACTAACATCAGTTTTAAACTTTCTTTGCTTTTGCTGCATAGGGGGGTAATCGGGATAAGTTGGCAAATTATGAACCACCAAATGAACATTTAGTCCTGGCATGTCATCATATGACGAAGCAAACACATCTTAGAACTCAAACAAGAGTTGGATTAATGCATCTTGGGTTTTTTTTCGTTTGTGTGAATGCTTATCTTGGTTTCCCTGATTTCTTCATAATTGCCCAAATTAACCGACTCAGTGTCATCTAAGTTTGGCTTGTGTTTGTCTCAAATTGCTCCAATTCCCGATTTATCTCCCTAAAAGCCTCTTCTTTATCATATTCTGGTTCTTGGTTCATTATTTCATAGTTAGACAGCGTGTTTGGATCTGGGCATGAAGTCCGCAAGCATGTCATATTATATAAAGTCGCATTATTAGAACTAAAAGAAGAAGTAAAAATAACAAAAATTAGAAGGAAGAAAGAAAGATGAACGATGAAATATTGATTTCATTTCACTGAATTTGAAGATAATAGGGTTTACATTGGAAATTAAAAGACATTAAACTAAATAATGTTGGAAACACGTTCTCAATGCGATATACTAAACGTGTATTCTTTTGTAGGTTTTGATGAATGACAAACAAAGCACAAATTGATATATGACGGAGTTCAAGTACAAGAGCACAAATGTTGAGATTGAAGCTCAAGACGTTGTTTTTAATTGTTATTATTGAGCTATTCTTAAATGTGATCTTGATCCTATAACTTGACTCCATAACATGGCTTCTCTCATAAAACTATTTTCCAAAATCATGCATACTTATTTCTGTATCAAATAATTTCAAATGATGCATATTTACATTAGACAAAATGTTTTCTAAACATGCCTCAAAAATCTGGGCTAAAATAATCGATTATGAACTTATGATAATCGATTGTTTCTGAGCCAAGACTGCATGACAATCGATTATGAATTAATGGTAATCGATTGTGAGTAAGACAGTGAACATCAGGTTTTTCCAAATCTGCATGATAATCGATTGTGATCAAATGCCAATCGATTGTTGTTGAGGTAAAGTTTTTTCAATACTCAAAATAAACGATTATGAACTAATGGTGATCGATTATGTTGAGAAAATGTCTTCCAGTGATTTTAAATTTAATTAAGTAATCGATTATGTCTTTAGATAATCGATTATCACTGAGACAGTAAGTTTCATGATTTTCAGAAAATAACAAGTAATCGATTGTTGCAAAGGACAATCGATTGTTGAAGCTGACCGTTGTCAAATGATTTTCAAATACCTCAAAGTAATCGATTATTGGTTTTCATATAATCGATGTTTTGCTTAAAATCTGGAAATGATTTTTAGAACGTTGCTGAAGTAATCGATTATAGATTTTGTATAATCGATGTTGTGCTTAAAATCCGGAAATGATTTTTAGAACGTTGCCAATGTAATCGATTATGGATTTGGTATAATCGATTATCTGTTTTTGAATTTTGCCAGTAATCGATTATGGATTGTAAGTAATCGATTATGAAGCGTAAAATCTGGGATTGATTTTTGATCTGACTGGCAGATAATCGAGTGTTCGGTCATGACAATCGATTGTCACTGAGTAAATTCAGCAATTCTTAATTGGCAATTAGACAACGGTAAGACCAAGTTTTGCACCTATAAATACAGCTTCAACTCAGTGTTTTAAATACAACAACATACACTAACTGATCATTACATTGCTTTAAGCTTTCATTCAATTGTTCATCATTTTCTACTCATTTCATAAAGCTTTTGAGAGCCATATTATTGTTCAAAGTTGTTGTGATCTTGAGCGTATTATTTTACTCATATCTACTCATCAAGGAGTACCTTTGTTAAGTGAGTGTTCAAGTATTTCAAATACTTGTAAGAGAATTTTGATTCTCTTGTGTTGAGGAACTTGTGCTTCCTCTGTTGAAGTCTTTGGGATTGTATCCCCGAGCAAGTGAAGTCTTTGGGATTGTATCCCCGAGCAAGTGAAGTCTTTGGGATTGTATCCCCGAGCAAGTGAAGTCTTTGAGATGAGGAACCTCCGAGCAAGTGAAGTCTTTGAGATTGTATCTACGAGCAACTGTAAAGGTTTGTTAAGCACCCGTAAGCTTAACAAGTTAGTAGAAAATCTCGAGAGAGTCTCTCGGGGACTGGACTAACCACTGTTGTGGCCAACCAGGATATATCCTTGTGTAAGTTATTTTTATTGCACTTATTTACTTCCTGTAAAATTTAAATTCCGCAAGAAAACGCTAAATTTCATTAAAACGCTATTCACCCCCCCCCTCTAGCGTTAAGCGTAGTTTCTAACAATTGGTATCAGAGCCCAACTCTCTGAAAAACTTAACAGTTTGAGAGAACCATCCATGGCTTCTACTTGTGACTTTTTTGCAGGAATAGGTGAAGGTGAATGCAACACGTCGCCTCCAAAATTGGGTGAAAACAACTACTCAGTTTGGAAAGATCGAATGAGAGTTTTTACGATAGCAAACGACCTCTATCTATGGCAAATCATCAAGCATGGAATCAAATGACTACAAAAGTTGGGAAAGCCAAGGTAAGTGAATACAACACTAATGCGATAAATATGTTGTATAAATCCTTGAACCAGGAAATCTGGCGAAAAATCTCCCACTACAAGACTGCTAAGGAAATGTGGGATAAGCTTGAAGAAATTCATGAAAGAACATCTCGAGTGGAAAAATGCTCAAATGATGAATCAAATATCAGGTGCCTGATGGCCGACGACAAAGAAAAAGAGGTAAGCACTTCTAACTCTCTCTCGTTTGAAGAACTTCAAAATGCCTATGAAGATATGTTTGGTAAATATGAAATGCTGTTAAAATGATTAGAGATTTGAAGAAATCACTTTCCCAGCAAGAAATAGATTTCCAGAAAAATCTCTCTTTAAAAGAAAAGGATTTTGAAGAACGCTTTTTATTGAAAGAAAAAGATTTCGAAAATCAATTCTCTTTAAAACAAAAGGATTTTGAAAATCTGTCTCGTGATAATGAGAATCTTGTAAAAGAAAATCAATTTTTTCAAAATGATAGTGTAGAGTTTAGACAAGTCATTAAGACTATGCATGAAGCTTCTTATATTGATAAATGCTCTACTTGTACTTCCTGCGACTCTTTGAAGTTAGAAAACGCAGAACTTAGGAAAACCTTAGAATCACATAGTGTAGACGTCCCTAAGGTTATTGAAGAAAAGGAAACGTCTAAGAATAATCAATGGCATAAAAACAGAAATTACAATAGAAATCCTACTGCTCCACCTAGAAATAACTCTAGGGCTGTAAACGAGTCTAGGACAAATTCCTTTAGACCACCTAGACACTACGCTAGGATGTATGAAAACAAGTCTAGGGTTAATAATTCTAGAACACCTAGATACAATTCTAGAAATTGGTACAATGAGTCTAGAATTAACCACTTTAGATCACCTAGAAAGAATTCTAGGATGATTGTTAACGAATCTAGGATAAATCACCCTAGACAACCTAGAAATGATTCTAGAAATTTCAACGCATCTAGGAATGACTATAGATCACCCAGAACGTATTTTGCTCCACCTAGACACAGGCACAATCCGAACGCAACATGTCATTACTGCAATCGTATAGGTCACATTGCACCGATGTGTTTCGCAAAGCATAGAGACTTCTCGTATGACTATAATCATTATTTGTCTAACCCCCAAGGACCCAAGATGGCATGGGTACCTAAAGAATATTAAATTGTTTTGTAGGTGTGCTTGAAGGGATCAAGTGTACTATGGTACCTTGATAGTGGATGCTCCAAACATATGACGGGAGATGAATCCAAATTCCTTCAACTAGAGCACAAAGAAGGAGGAAACGTCATTTTCGGCGACAACAATAAAGGAAAAATAATCGGCATCGGATCGGTTGGTAAGGACGAAAACTCCTCTATTAAACATATATTGCTTGTGAAAGGGTTGAAGCATAATCTCTTGAGCATAAGCCAATTATGTGACAAGGGAAATCTTGCTCTATTTGATTCGGATGAATGTCTTATGTTTAGACGTAGTGACTTCAAGATCATACTTCGTGGTTTTAGAATTGATAATATCTATATGGTTGATCTTGCAAACTCCTCTCCCGAATATGTTGATTGCTTAATGAGCAAAGAGGATAATACTTGGTTGTGGCATCGTAGATTAGCACACATGAACATGCATCTTTTAAATAAATTGCTTTCTCAAAACTTAGTAGTTGGTCTTCCCAATTTAAAGTTTAAAAATGATTCTATGTGTGATTCTTGTCAAAAAGGGAAGCAAACCAAAGCATCTTTTAAATCCAAAAATATTGTTTCAACTTCTAGACCTTTACAATTACTTCATATGGATTTACTTGGACCTTCTCGTATTGAAAGTCTAGGTAGAAATAAATATGCTTTTGTAATTGTTGATGACTTTTCTAGATTTACATGGACGCTATTTCTTGCAAATAAAAGCGATGCTTTTCAAAATTTCAAGTATTTTCTTAAACGTGTTCAAAACGAAAAGGAATCTACCGTCACTTCAATTAGAAGTGATCATGGGGGAGAGTTTGATCACAATCTCTTTGCGGATTTTTGTGACGAACTCGGAATCGAGCATACTTTTTCCGCTCCACGTACACCACAACAAAATGGGGTGGTGGAAAGGAAAAATAGGTGTCTCGAAGAGATGGCAAGAACCATGCTCGACGAAGCTAAGATTCCCAAACACTTTTGGGCGGACGCCGTGAGTACCGCTTGCTATGTTTTAAATAGAGTAGCAATTCGGCCGATACTCTTGAAAACCCCATATGAACTGTATAAGGGTAGAAAACCCAATATTTCCCACTTACGTGTTTTTGGTTGTAAATGTTTTGTTCATAATAACGGCAAAGACCAATTAGGTAAATTTGATGCAAAATCGGATGAAGCTATTTTCATTGGTTATTCCTCACGTAGTAAAGCATATAGGGTCTTTAACAAAAGAACCCAAATTGTGGAGGAATCCCCACATGTTGTGTTTTCCGAAGATAATGCTCGCTTGGCGAGAAAGGATTGTGGTTTTGATCTTGCAGATATCTTGAGTAATTTGAAAAACAAAATACATGAAGAACCGCCAAAGGAAAACAATGATGAAATTATAGAACAATCAACGGAAGAAGCTCCACAATTGGAAAGTGAAACAAAAGAACAAAAGGAATGGAGGACGATCAAAGATCACCCTCTTGATCAAGTAATCGGCGATGTTGGAGGAAAGGTAAGTACTCGAAACTCCCTTAAAAACACCTTAGAACTTACTGCTTTTGTTTCTCAAATTGAACCCAAAACCATCTCTGAAGCAATTGGGGATGAATTTTGGACCTTGGCAATGCAAGAGGAGCTTAACCAATTCGAACGAAATGACGTTTGGGATTTGGTGCCAAGACCCGAAGATCATACCATAGTTGGTACGAAATGGGTTTTTCGCAACAAACTAGATGAAAATGGTATAATCACTAGAAACAAAGCTAGGCTTGTGGCTCAAGGCTACAATCAAGAAGAAGGTATTGATTATGAGGAGACTTATGCTCCAGTAGCTAGATTAGAAGCTATTCGCTTATTGCTTGCTTTCGCTTCCTCTATGAATTTTGTCTTATATCAAATGGATGTGAAAAGTGCGTTTTTAAATGGTTTTATTGAAGAAGAAGTTTATGTCAAACAACCCCCTGGTTTTGAAAACTTTAAATATCCCGATCATGTTTTCAAACTCAAAAAGGCTCTCTATGGTTTAAAACAAGCTCCCCGAGCTTGGTATGATAGGTTGAGTAAATTTCTTTTGAAAAATGATTTCATTAGGGGAAAAGTTGACACAACTCTCTTTGTCAAACACAAAAACAATGATATTTTATTAGTTCAAATATATGTAGATGACATTATATTTGGTGCCACTAACAATGCTTTATGCAAGGAATTTTCCAATCTAATGACTAGCGAATTTGAGATGTCTATGATGGGCGAATTAACCTTCTTTTTGGGACTACAAGTAAAACAAATGAAGGAAGGTACATTCATTTGCCAAGCCAAATATTGCAAAGAATTGCTTAAACACTTTGATATGAACAATGCAAAAGAAATGGCAACTCCCACGAGCACATCCGATCATCTAGACAAAGATGAAAAAGGTAAGGAAGTCGACACCAAAAAGTATCGAGGTATGATTGGCTCTCTACTTTATCTTACTGCTAGTCGTCCGGACATCATGTTTAGCGTGTGCTTATGCGCTCGTTATCAATCATGTCCGAAGGAGTCTCACCTTTCGGCGGTAAAACGAATTTTACGGTATCTTGTTGGTACCTCAAATGTGGGTCTATAGTACCCCAAAGGCTCTTCATGCCAACTCATTGGCTATTCCGATTCTGATTTTGCTGGATGCAAATTGGACCGCAAGAGCACTAGTGGCACTTGCCATTTGCTCGGTAGCTCTCTCGTTTCTTGGTTTAGCAAGAAACAAGTAAGTGTTGCGTTGTCCACAACCGAGGCTGAATATGTAGCCGTGGGGAGTTGTTGCGCTCAAATCCTATGGATGAAACAACAACTCTTGGACTATGGCCTAAGACTTGATCACATTCCTCTTAGATGTGATAACACTAGTGCCATATGCTTGACGAAGAACCCCGTTCTTCATTCGCGAACAAAACACATTGAAGTTAGACATCATTTTATTAGAGATCAAGTTCTCAAAGGCGATGTCGAAATTGAATTTGTTGAAACTAAAAGCCAATTGGCAGACATCTTTACAAAGCCCTTGGATAAAGAGTCCTTCTTCCGAATTCGCAATGAACTCGGGATCCTTGACTCCACATTGATCTAAGTCATGCATTGCATTTCTTCTCCTACACATTTCTAACTTGAGCGTCGGAGGCGTCTAACTTCTTTTTGCAGGTATCGCCCTACAGAAAAAGAAAATTTTATTTGGGCAAACCGCAAATCATCGGACATATAATCGATTATCCCGTATCAATAATCGAATGTCACCTTTTTAATTTTCAATAAATAAACTTTGTTTTATTTCGTCTTTGTGTATCTTTCCTTACTATTTTTTTGCTAATGGCAAAAGGGGGAAGATAACGGGATAACGGGTATGCACCACCTCTAAATTGCTTAATTGCTTATAAGCTTAAATTGAGGGGGAATTCTTAAATTGAGGGGGAACAAGAACAAATATGCATACTTGTTACTTGTCTTGAATCGTCAATATTATTTGTCAAAATGGCATATCCCGCTTAATGTTTGCCATTATCAAAAAGGGGGAAATTGTTGGAAACACGTTCCCGATTTATCTCCCTAAAAGCCTCTTCTTTATCATATTCTGGTTCTTGGTTCATTATTTCATAGTTAGACAGCGTGTTTGGATCTGGGCATGAAGTCCGCAAGCATGTCATATTATATAAAGTCGCATTATTAGAACTAAAAGAAGAAGTAAAAATAACAAAAATTAGAAGGAAGAAAGAAAGATGAACGATGAAATATTGATTTCATTTCACTGAATTTGAAGATAATAGGGTTTACATTGGAAATTAAAAGACATTAAACTAAATAATGTTGGAAACACGTTCTCAATGCGATATACTAAACGTGTATTCTTTTGTAGGTTTTGATGAATGACAAACAAAGCACAAATTGATATATGACGGAGTTCAAGTACAAGAGCACAAATGTTGAGATTGAAGCTCAAGACGTTGTTTTTAATTGTTATTATTGAGCTATTCTTAAATGTGATCTTGATCCTATAACTTGACTCCATAACATGGCTTCTCTCATAAAACTATTTTCCAAAATCATGCATACTTATTTCTGTATCAAATAATTTCAAATGATGCATATTTACATTAGACAAAATGTTTTCTAAACATGCCTCAAAAATCTGGGCTAAAATAATCGATTATGAACTTATGATAATCGATTGTTTCTGAGCCAAGACTGCATGACAATCGATTATGAATTAATGGTAATCGATTGTGAGTAAGACAGTGAACATCAGGTTTTTCCAAATCTGCATGATAATCGATTGTGATCAAATGCCAATCGATTGTTGTTGAGGTAAAGTTTTTTCAATACTCAAAATAAACGATTATGAACTAATGGTGATCGATTATGTTGAGAAAATGTCTTCCAGTGATTTTAAATTTAATTAAGTAATCGATTATGTCTTTAGATAATCGATTATCACTGAGACAGTAAGTTTCATGATTTTCAGAAAATAACAAGTAATCGATTGTTGCAAAGGACAATCGATTGTTGAAGCTGACCGTTGTCAAATGATTTTCAAATACCTCAAAGTAATCGATTATTGGTTTTCATATAATCGATGTTTTGCTTAAAATCTGGAAATGATTTTTAGAACGTTGCTGAAGTAATCGATTATAGATTTTGTATAATCGATGTTGTGCTTAAAATCCGGAAATGATTTTTAGAACGTTGCCAATGTAATCGATTATGGATTTGGTATAATCGATTATCTGTTTTTGAATTTTGCCAGTAATCGATTATGGATTGTAAGTAATCGATTATGAAGCGTAAAATCTGGGATTGATTTTTGATCTGACTGGCAGATAATCGAGTGTTCGGTCATGACAATCGATTGTCACTGAGTAAATTCAGCAATTCTTAATTGGCAATTAGACAACGGTAAGACCAAGTTTTGCACCTATAAATACAGCTTCAACTCAGTGTTTTAAATACAACAACATACACTAACTGATCATTACATTGCTTTAAGCTTTCATTCAATTGTTCATCATTTTCTACTCATTTCATAAAGCTTTTGAGAGCCATATTATTGTTCAAAGTTGTTGTGATCTTGAGCGTATTATTTTACTCATATCTACTCATCAAGGAGTACCTTTGTTAAGTGAGTGTTCAAGTATTTCAAATACTTGTAAGAGAATTTTGATTCTCTTGTGTTGAGAAACTTGTGCTTCCTCTGTTGAAGTCTTTGGGATTGTATCCCCGAGCAAGTGAAGTCTTTGGGATTGTATCCCCGAGCAAGTGAAGTCTTTGGGATTGTATCCCCGAGCAAGTGAAGTCTTTGAGGTGAGGAACCTCCGAGCAAGTGAAGTCTTTGAGATTGTATCTCCGAGCAACTGTAAAGGTTTGTTAAGCACCCGTAAGCTTAACAAGTTAGTAGAAAATCTCGAGAGAGTCTCTCGGGGACTGGACTAACCACTGTTGTGGCCAACCAGGATATATCCTTGTGTAAGTTATTTTTATTGCACTTATTTACTTCCTGTAAAATTTAAATTCCGCAAGAAAATGCTAAATTTCATTAAAACGCTATTCACCCCCCCCCCCCTCTAGCGTTAAGCGTAGTTTCTAACAAATAAAACATCCGAGTTACACCATGGAATAACTCGTGATGCAGAAAAAGTGGCAGGACAAGTCTACCAGGACTCCTTCCTGATTGGGAATGGTGTAGCCTTCCAATTTTGCATTTTGGACTTAGGTCCCATGTACAGCACCTCAGCAGTGCTTGAGCCTTCCCCTGGCTGGACCATGTGGGTTTCATACAGTATCTTCCTCATTGCTTCACAGATCTCTTCAATTTCTTCGGCCATGAAGGCCTCATCTTCTTCTTCCTCATTGTATTTGGGTTTGACAAATGTTCTATACAGATGTGGTACTGGCTGAGGCAATACTCAACCATCATTCTTTCTACCATACGACCATTTAACATCAGTTGGCAAGGGTGAGAAACATACCCCAAAGAACTTTTCACTGGAAATCAGGGTGATAGGTTCAACTATTCCTTGTAATGATTTCCCGAGCACTTTCCCAGGTTTGAATCCATGCCTAATCATTTCCTTGGCAACCATGATTGATGAATTTGAAAGGAATGGTTGAGGGTAAGGGTTTCCTTCTTCGCACTGGTCTTCAACCACGATCTTAAAAGCCTGATAGACTATGTGTTCACTCCCATCTCTTGCTTCAAGACACAGGACAAGCGGGTCCTGACAGATCAATGTTCATCTTATCCATGAACCATAATCTCTTGATCCCCATGCTCAAATTTCACCATTTGGTGGAGAGTAGAAGGCACAGCCCCTGCTACATGAATCCACGGCCTCCCCGAAAATAATTTTTAGGAAGTGTCCATGTCCAAAATTTGGAAGGTCACTTCGAAGTCTACTAGGCCGACAGTTAGGATCATATTAATCTATCCTATTGTGTCCCTTTTTATGCCATCAAAGGCACGTACACAGACATTTTTGGGTCGGATTCTCTCACTACTGATTTCCATACATTGCAGAGTTGAGAGTGGGTAAATATCCACCCTAGAACCACCATCCACATGACCATTTTCACATAGCACCCTTTGCATTTGACTTCCAGATGAAGGGCTTTGTTGTATGCGGCCCCATCTGGGGGGAAATCATTCTTGCTGAAGGAGATTTCGTTGACTGCAAAAAACCTTTATGCCATCCTCTCCAAGTGTTCTACAGTGGTTACAATAGGTACATATGCTTCGTTGAGGTCTTGATCAAACGTTCTGGTGTTCAGTAAAGTTCATCAACAGAGATAATAGAGAGACTTGAGCAGGAGATTTTCAAAGCTAGTCGATTATCTCATAATCTACCATTTTCATCTTTTGAAAGAACGTCTCTACTTTTTCGGCACTCACCGGCTTCTTAGGTGGGAAACGCTTTCTAGTGGTGTTATTTACCTCCTCCTTAGATGGGAAACGCTTTCTCAGCCGAGTTATTTTCTTGAATATCTTTCGAGTTTTTTTTTTTTTTTTTGCCTTTGTAGGTCACTACTGATTTTTTGTAGTTCCAGGGCACAACAATAGGATCTGTCATGGGCTTTTGTGGTGTGAGGCTAATAACCACGGGCTCACTCAGCCTTGGTGGAATTATTGGACCCCGCATCATGTAAGTCCCCTTTGGCACATACATTTGGGTTGTCTTGTTTAGCTCGAACCTCCTGGCAGGACTCAATGACATCTGTTTTTATTTGCAACCTTGAGGGACATAGAGAATAACATCTTTGGGGGGTGCTGCCCCAGTTTCAGCTTCCATTTTCTTCTTTGACATTTGAGGGGTGGCTTTGTTCTTTTTCTCCCCTTTTTCTTGCTTCGGACAACCTTTGGTTTCTTTTCTACGTCAACTATGACAATGATGGCCTTCAATGCTTGGTCAAACTCCTTATCCTCACAAATTATTTTGATAATCGTCTCGTTATTGTGAGTCGATAGTGGATTGTTGGTTACATTAGGAATATCTTCGTCCATTAGAACTATTTTCCTTTGTTCTATCAGGTTCTCCACAACCCTCTTTAGATTGTAACAATCATCCGTGTCTGCCTTTCTGCCCCTGAGTGGTAGGCGCATCAGGCACCAGTTCTATAATCAGGCGATGTCGGGATTTGCCTGGTTTGGGGAATAGGCTACAACGAACCTATTTGAACAAGTTTGGGTAACAGGCTGGAATAAGAATCACCAATTCATGTGATATTTAGCCTCTTTGGTGGTTCATGGGCGTGGTTGTTTTGTGGAGGCCGGGAGTTGTAGTGAGTTTGGTAAGTAGGTTGGTTTCTAGGAAGCGGAGCTTGGTTTGGATTGGCTTGTTATTGTGGCCTGACATAAGGTTGACCATTCATTACCGTTTATGGATGAGGAGCATAGGTCACATCTTGGTGGGGGTAGTAGTGTTTCGGGGTTCTTTCAGAGAAAAGGCATCTGAGAGTACAATGCTTTCTTGCACTCGAGGCTGCCATTAATGTTTATTCCTTTTTGTTTCAGTTTGCTACTCCTCCAAACCCACCCTGGATGGCTTGGGAGGTAGCCTTTATAACAGATTGGCTTAAATTTTGACATGTTTTCAACCCCTTTTCAACTATTTCGCCAATCTTGATGGCTTCAGCGAATGGCTTACCTATTGCGGACATCATGTTTTGGAAGTAATCCGCCTCTTGGGCTTGGAGGAATACCGTTACCATTTTAATCGCATCCATTGGAGGCTTTACCCTGGAGGATTGCTCACCGCATTTAACAGCGTACTCTTGGAAGCTTTTTAAGGATTTTTTCTTTAGATTTGTCAATGAGTTCCTATCAGGGGCAATGTTAATGTTGTACTGAAACTGCCTGACGGAATCTCGAGCAAGATCATCCCAAATGTGCCAGCGGGATATATCTTGGTCCATGTACCATTCAGATGCGATGCCAACCATACTTTCTCTAAAGTAGGCCATGAGGAGTTCTTCTTTTCCACTTGCTCCCCGCAGCTGGTGCAATATCTTTTAAGGTGCGCAATGGGATCCTCGTGCCCATCATATTTCTCAAATTTGGGGGTTTTAAATCCCAATGGTAGATGCACATGAGGGAACATACATAAGTCCTCAGGCCTTGTATGCTTTTAAGGCTCTGCTCCATACTCCTCATCTTTCTCTCAATCTCTTCTTGCTCAGGAGTTTTGGTGGCCCTTTCTTGCCCTGCAGTGAACTCATACTGGGGTGGTTGAGGGTAAGCATAGGTGGGAAACTGTGTAGGTTCCAATGGGAAGGATGGTGTTTGGAAAGTGAAAGATGATGGGTCAAAGCTAGGCCTGGGCAGTGTAGGTTGTGCCATTGCCTAGCAAGGTGGAACAGTGAAGATATTTGAAGCTACATTGGACATTAACACCTGGGGGCGAACCTTAGAAGGTGTTCCCACAAAATGATTTGAGATAGTAGGGTGTCTTAGCGGTGTATTTGGGTGACTAATCAGGACATTGGAGGTGTCTCTTGCCCTAGGAAAGAGCTCAGGGAATCCGGGATTGCATTTGGTGGTTCTCTTCCATTTGTCCAGGCATCCCCATTTCCATAACACGAAGACGCAGGATACTGTTTTCTTTGGCAGTTGCTGATTCTGAGGTTGGGATGCCCGAGATTGGACTATCATCCTTAATGGTAATTGTTGGCGGAGTCATTTCTGAATACATTTCAATGGTTACTTTCGATCTCGTGAAGTATGGATGCGAAGCCAAATTACCACAAAACCAACCACCTTACTATAAAAACCTGTACTGAATCACAACAACAAAATGGTTAGTTTGAAAAAATAACACATAGGTAATCGCACGTTGGGGGTGTGATGTACCTATACAATTAAATGTGTTTCTATGTGTTTTGCAACGGTTGCATGTTTCATCTCAGCTTTACTTATTTTTCCCGTTTTTCTCGTTTTCACCCGCAAACTTCCACTCTTTCCCTTTCATCTCTTTCTTTCTTTCTTTTTCTTATTTTATTTTATTTTTTCTTCTCTCCCTTTTTTTCACTTTTTCTTATTGGAATTATTCACAAAATTATGACCGTATCCGATGAGGATTGCTTACGTATCACGACGCTGCGTGAATCAGATCATTACATAGTTCAAGAAAATGACTGCGAAAATAAAGAAATAATTTTTGGGAATTTTTTATTTTCATTAAAAAAACTAGTAAACTTCTATTACAAAAGATTTCAAACTACTTATTTTCATGGAATATAAAACTACGAACAGACTCAAAATAAACCAAAATACAGACTCACTAAATGAAAAATCAGGAATACATTAAAGCTTCAAATCATGGGGCATGTGGGACATCATTAGGTCTCGTCAAGGGCCTATGTGTGAGATCCCCTTGAAGCCACTCCAAATTACTCATTATCTAGCTGGCGAATGTCATCACTGTAGCGAAGAAAGTGGTTCGAGCCATGTCCTCACATGCCTGGCATTTTGTGATGATATAGTTGGCAATAGCTCTAGCCCTCTCTCGAACCCTACCCTTTTCCTGAAGTAGATGCCCGATTTGCTGACTCTTGGCTTCTAACACCTGAGTGTCGTGATAGTTTTGATTTTTTAGCTACTGCATTTCTTCCTCCATCTAATCCATCAGAGCATAACAACGTTCCTTGTCAGCTTTAAAGCCTTTGGCCTGCTTGACAGCCTCATTCCCAAGGGTGATTAACTTCCTTCTCATATTGATGATTGTCCCTTTATATTTTCTATTCATTTGTTGCACTAATTGTGTCCTCCTTTCTGCATCCTTAGCCAATTGGGCCCGGAAGTTTGCTAGATTGGCTTCAGATTTTTCTAAGTCATCTTGACTCTCAAGTGCTTTCTTTCTCAAACTACTTATAATCCTTTAATCCGTTCGGATTCTTTCCGGGTTTCTACCTGTTAATCTCATTTTTTGGATTTGAGCTTTGAGGGCTCCGTTTTCCTGGGTTAGCTTCTTCTTTTTCCCTTCATCTGCAGCAGCTTGGATACTCTTGGCAAATTCGAGGTCCCTGATTTGTCCTTCTAATTTACCTATTTTGGCTCTGTAGCTTTCTTCTTTCGCCAACCAGCCCCACTGCTCTTGTGAGTCGCTAGTGAATTGTTGAATGTGGGCTCTCTTTGCAGGTCTCTCAGGAATCTGAAACCTTTTACCAAACCAACAATGTATTTGGGGTCTGCCTCACCTCTAGCTAGATCCCGCACCATAGTTTTAGGCTAAAGAAATCTGGATTCATTCCAACCTGGCAAATTCTTCCTTCCAGAAATATGGCTTTTGGGCCCCATTCGACGACATGTCTACTCAAACCTTAGTCATAGGAATGGCTTGAAATCTACACAGTTGGCGCAAAACCCTGTGAGGAGCATATGGTTGGATGCTCTGAATGCCCATTAGGAGGAGATAACACACTTCGGCTGACATGTATACTGCTTCGGTGATAGGAAGCCATCCGACCTCCCACTCAATTTTATCGGCATTCAAAGAGCTCAAGTGTGCAAACCAAACCTCAGTACCCTCGGGAAATTCAACACCCACTACTCGGCTTTCAAATTATTCAATGCAACTCAAACCGATCATACCGTAATTCATTTACCCAACCTGATGGCAGAGATGCTTATGTATCCACAATTGTAGTAACAGATTGCAGTCTTTGAAGAGTTCTCCCCCTTCTCGACAAATAGATAAGGCTTAGTAAATTTCAGATAAGATCAGGGGACCCAAAGTGCCATTAGCTTTATTGATAGCAACATCAACCATTCCTACGAGACCCATTTCTACATTGCAATCTTCTAGCGGATAGATTACAACACCCAAGAATGCTACTATGAAAACCAAACCCCGCCTTGCCTCATATTTATCTTTATTTTCGGCATGGGTCAGACCAGTGTTCAGTGCTTTAAAACCTTGGGGGTTACCATAGCGTTGATACATGAACTGGAAAGTGTAATGCCAATCAGATAAATTTCCATCCTGAATATCTTGACTAATACTCAGCAGATCCAGAAATTTGTAGGGAGATACCAGTCTTGGTGACACTGGGTACCAACTTCTATGGTTTCCGTTAAGGCCGACATAAACCGCAATTTCCTCTAGTGTGGGTGTGAGCTCAAAGTCAGAAAAATGGAACACATTGCGGGTTGGATCCCAAAAAGGTGCTTCAATCACGTCCAACCTTGGCTTGATGTTCAAAAGTTGATGAGACCACCTAAAACCTTTACCACAGTTTCTCTACTGCCTTTCCCCAAATTATTCCACCACATGTGAAGTTGTAAGGGGATCTCTTTAAGAGCTGCGAGGGTTCATTTTCATTTGTGCTCATCCTACACATTTATTAAGATGATTTAATAACTCATTTTGTCTTTAAATAAAAGATAACACTATTTTTTTTCTCAAAATTTTATTTCAAAATAAACTTAACTTTGCAAATATGGCCTTTCAACACTTCGCGGGAGAAGATTTTAAGTCCGTTCCAGCTAATTGGCCAAAAATTTGAAAAAGGCCAAAGGTGGTTGTTCTTGCAAAACACCCTTCCGGTGCCCTTTTAGGGACATTCGACTTGTTTTAAACAAGAATGGCATCACTATGCTTATTTGTGATAAAAAAAGAAATTGTTCTTTCTGGGCTCTTTTTGCAAAAGAGAAGTTGAATCCGAAGGGGGTTGCCTATGTATCCCAGATCAAGTGAGAATCAAACTGGCTTAGTTTGGACAAAAAAACTAATATCTTAAAACAAGGATTTCTTCTTTTTCACCCTCTTTTTTCAAAAATTCGGCAGAGTTTCAGTACCTTTTGGACATTGGTTTTCAAAACGGGTGATTATTTCTCGTAACCCTCACACTGCTATTTTCTTTTCCCAATTTTCATCTTCTATTCACAAGCCGGTCAACATGAAAATCTGAAGCATATAAATGCACAAGTAGCAAGTATGATGCATCAGGATAGTCTTTGCATTTCAGGTACACCTGTCCTAGATAGACCCAACCCCTGTGTTAAGTCTCCTAAGTTAATTGAACGTGATGCAAGCAAACGTTCCGACTAGGGATCCGACATGAGATTTTGTTAAATTAGGTTTAAATCCTGGGTTTATTGTTCTAGACCTGGCTTACCCGAGTGGACAGCTCGAGTCGAGGGAGGCATCGTACCGGGAATACACAAGCTTCGCCGGCTTTGCAGCTTGTCTGAACCTCGTTTTTAGACTCTAACAGAAAAGAAGTTACATGAAGTGCACACTTGCCAAATGATTCAGAAGACTCAAAGAAAAGAAAGATTTCGTAGCAGTTTATATACATTCACAAAATATCAAAGCACTAAAAGCATTTAGCACATTAGGCTCAAACATGTTGGAAAATCAGATAATAAATAAAGCCAATCATAACAGGTATTCTAAGCTCGAATTCTTCAACCCTGGACCAAAGTTCTAGGTTATGATCCCCAGCAAAATCACAAGAGCTGTCACACCTCTTTTTTTCTACACCACCCCGAAAGGTAGTGTATAAGAGAGTTTTTCCAATTTAAGTGACACTACGAAATGATATTATTATTCATTTTTATTCAGAGTCACCACTTGGGATGGTTTGTTTTTTGGTGTCCCAAGTCACCGGAATATTTTAAATCCCCTATCAAGGAAGATTTCGACTTTCCTTTTGAAGTCTGCGAATCAGACATTCTGAATAAGGAATTCTGTTAACCGGGGGAAAGGTGTTAGACACCCTCGGATTCCGTGGTTCTAGCACGGTCGCTTAAACTATTATAATTGGCCTATTATCTGATTTTAATGCATGTTTTAGCATATGGTATATTTTTAACTTATTAGATCGCTTTCTAGTTATCTTTTAAGAAGATTTCAACGTCATCTAAAACGCGTCTTTGGACCACGCCGCATGAAATGCACCCACAGTCTGAGACAAATTTTGTTTAACGTTGTGAGATTTGGATTTGGGTCACATGAAATGCACACCCGAGTTTAGGAAGGTAATTTTAAAATTACACACCTAAAGCAACTACGTATTTTAGCTTTGCGAGGGACATGGAAAATTTGCTAAATGGCACGGCTCGATTTTTAAGAATTCACATGTTAATTAGATGAGGGCCATGTATTTTAAGATTCTATTTGGCACGGCGCACCTCAATTCCAGTTTTAAGGGAAATTCAAAGCTAAATCCTTGAGGGCCATAAATTATACAATTGTTTAGTATGGCTCACCTCCACCAATTTAAGACACTTGATTATTTAAAGGATCCGGGGTTCCATTTATGTATGAAAATTTTAAACTAGAACTTGATAACTAATGCCGGCGACGAACGGCCCAAATGATAAAGCGTAAACAGTCTTCTTCATTGTAAATGTCTTCAGGCTCAAAACCAAAACAAGCCCAAGTCTGGTTCAAATCTCGCATTGATTGAGCCAATCGCGGAGCCCAAATCACGAGTGAATAAATTGTACCAAATTTATTTAAACACAAACTAATTAAAGCTTAAACATCTGAAAGCTGAATTAAAATCTATAAACGGAACTTCTGTCAAAATCCTATACATTATTGAATTACTCAACTCTTTAAGAACAGGGATCAGTACATGAAAGCTAGGGGGTCTCATATCGAGCCCACTCAAGAACCAAATTCCATGATTATGTGCTGGTATTCCCTAGGTTTCGAGTTAAAATCCACCAGCCTTAGTATTTTGAATCTTCAGTGCATTTGAATGCAAAACAAAATAACGTTTTTATGACATTAAGCCCTGACCCTTTCAACTACATAACAAGCCTTTACGGTGAAAAGAAATAAGAGCATGCTTTCATTTTCAATACAACAATAGAACCTCATGATTAATAACTTTCAAACTACATAGACTTGAGGAATCAACAACATCACTACTCATTACTAAAGCTAGAATGCTAGATAAAGCTCCCATAGAAACTTACAACCAATCATCATATTAGTAGTACTATGAAACATACACAACCTCTATTCTCAAGAACTCGGCCGTTTTAGTTTCCTCTAGATTTTTTACCCACTTAAAATCTAACTTGTGAGTGAATAAAAGGTGCCTTTATAGGCAAGGTTATAGGGCAGTAGAAATTTTTTAGTTATTGTTCATTAAACCTTTTCTAATTTTTGTTTTTGCTACATAATCCCTGTAAATTTGACTTGTTTGCCAAGTAAGTCTGTTTTTCAGCTTCCAGGAAGCTTCCTAGTCTGTTACATCTAGATTCCCTTACTCAAAAATCACTAGACTACCCTTAAAACCCCTCCCAATTACCTCAGCAAACCACATGAGTCAATTCTGACCCAAGACGTAAATCAAAATGGGTGGGCTTCTCATAAAAGTGGATTAGAAATGACCCCAAAGCCTAAACCAAATCACAAATCAATTTTAGTTATTCATAAGAAACAGAAGAATAACTTGAATTCTTTCAAAACTAACAGTTTGAATGATTTTTGGACTAATATAAATAAACTAGAATTAAGCTAGATTACCAAATGTAAACACCATTTAATTAAGCTACTATACGACTACACTATGAACGACAAAAAATCTGAAACTTAGATGTTATGAATAACAAATAGCCATGGAGAATGAGTAATTTAAACAAAAATCAGAGAATAGCTTTTGAAATTTGAAAAGAAAACTAAAAAAACAGATAGAACAACTATGAACACGAATCAATCAAAAGGGAAAAAACTAGGTTCAGGATTTGGACATTTGCTAAAGTTCAAACAGAAGAAATGACCTAAAGAAAAGGTGAAAAAAATCGTAATATATAGTGAAAAAACAAAATGGACAGAAAAATAAAAGAAAACTTATCGACTTGAACTCGACTGATTCCCGATTCAAAACAACAAAATAATGGGAATCACTTGTTCTCTAACAAGACCAAGCGAGTGACGCTATTTCGTGATAAAATCGGCCCCAAAGCTCTTGAATACGGGAGAAAAGGCCTTTCATGTGCAGGTTCAATTTTGAAAACATAAAGCTCGACCCTCAGATTCAATATTCGAGGAGTTCTGGGCACATTCTAGGGTAAAGGGCTATAGATTTGGAAAGTGGGGAGCGAGAAGGTCTCAGGGTGTTAGTTTGGGGCCGTTTTGTGGTGGTGCCGCCACATTAAGGTGGTGGGATTTCAGGGCGGCTGGCTAGGGTTCCATTTTTTTATCTGAATTTCGAGGAATTTTATGTAGATTTGAGGTGAACAGAGTGGGGATTTGAGACTATGGGGTGGAGAGGAACCATTGATGTAATTTTGGGGGTGATTGGTAGCTGGCCGCAGCCGTGGGTGATTTTCGGCAGGCGGCGGGCAGTGTTTTAAGGCAGAGATTTGGAGAGATAGACGGGGTGGGAGACGGAGAGTGTGAGAACTGCTTTGGGGGGGTAGGGGAGCGTTTGTACATACACGTATAAAATATGACCCCTATTCTGGACCGTCCGATCAAGTAAGATCGACAGTCCTGATCAAAAGCTAGATAAAAACAAGGTTGTTTGGATGGTAAGGGAGCGGACCGGGTTTATGGGATAGTTTTGGGCCATTTCTGGACAGGTTTAACGGGTAATTGGGGCAAAACCATTTGGGCCAGGGATTGTTTGCCCCAAAAACAAACTCTCTTCATTTTTTTCCTTTTCCTCTTAATTTTCTTTTAATTTAAAATTCTTTTCTTTTTTCTCAAATAAAAATAAAATCCTAAATTAGCTCTTAAAACTAAATTAACCTAACAAATACTAATCAACTTTAAATAATAATTACCACAAATAATTAAAAAATAAATTTAAAGGAAAACTACCAAAATTTAGAAATAAAAATTTTAAAAAGTGCAAAAATAAACTATTTTTTGTGATTTTCTTCCATTTTTGTAACATTGATTTACTGATTAGTCTAAAAATGTAAAATTGGATCCTAAATGCAAATGCAATATATTTTTTTATTTTTTATGAATTAATAAAGTTAAACATGCACACAAAATACAAACAACCAGAAAAATTATACTATAATTCCTAAAATAACAAATAATTAAAGGAAAAATCTAGTTTTGGAATTCTGTATGAGTAATTCACGTGCTCGCAATTGGGGATATTTCTTTTCCAAGTCTTAAAGTGAAAGGGTATGTATAAACGTAATATACCATGGTCTGTTGAATATAATCCTCTACGCTTCAAGAGGGGCTAAAACCTCGATGTTCTTCCAGTAACAATCCTCTTTCACAACAGAAATACTGGTTGGGCGAATGGAAGAAAGATATTCACTATCAACTCAATTTTTTTTATCAGGATAAGAAGATTCCTTTTGAAAATGAAGATCATTTTCAAAGAAAATTGATAATGGATGATTGTGTATGTAGATGGATGTCGGATATCAGTTTTCTTAAACTTGTTCTTCATGGATGGGACACCATATGCAAGTCCCAGTGCCGGTGGATGAAGAAGTTAAAATAAAGTAATGTTGTTTAGGGGTAGAAGATGTGTTGCTAGGGAAAAATAGCAGAAGACATGGCGATGAAAAGTATGAATTTGTAAATTTTACTAAGAATAGGGGAGTTGCAGGAAAACTTAGGGAAGACTCGGAGAAGAAAGTACGTAAAAGTGAAGAGAAAAATGGTGAAAAGGGAAGAAGTTTATAGAAAGCACAATGCAAGGCCATCATACCTAGCTAACTGGCAAAAATAATTATCGAATCACACGTCAACTCGTATTTGGCTAACTAAATGCAAAGAGTCATGCGTCCTTTCAAGTGTCAGAAACCGTTCAAGAACTTTCTCGCCAAGAAAAGAGAATGTCTTATCTTCTTCGTGGTCATATCAAGTTGAGTCATCCCGAAAGTAGGGGTTATATGTATTGGGTAAAATTAACAAATGATAGGTGGATCGTTGAGTTGACATGTGGAAACAAAGACAAGTAGGATATGAGTCAGGAAATAGCTGACACTAGGAATAAATATGTGATCACGGTGTTGTATTAGCTCCGAAGGAATCAAAATCGAAGAGGAGAAATTAGAATCGAGGTACCAGTTGGAGAAGACAACATTAAAGAAGCAACCATTACAGAGATTCATAACATTTACTATCAACCATTATGCAACTATCAATAGACATCATGCTTGTAGGACTTCTGCATCTATCTATGTCTATAAAAGTGTTCTAAAGTCTACGGATGCATAAAAAGCATGCGTATATGAGTTAATCAAATCGAAATCGTCTCACCCGTTTACAAGTCTAAGACTAGCAATAATAATGCATTACTAGTTGTAGAACTTGTGATCTTTTGCTAAAACTCACCTTTCGTTAATGACTGACAACTTCTTCTTAAGTCAGTATATAATCAGCTGGCATCTTTGTTTTCGAAATTAGTAGATATCATGCCTATGGGTTTCCATCCAACACTTAGGCAAGCCATGGGATAACTGATAAATTGAAATCAGATTTTATATGTTACAACAAGCAGGCAGGCCTTATTGAGACTTCTTATCTGAACTATGTAATAAATCAGTCTGCCTTAACCACTTAAGTTTTAATCAGACTCTAAACAGTACGTGTAAGACATGCTAAATTATGTGCTTCTCTATTTACGGGAGGTGTATCTGAGCCTTTTTACTTGTTTATATGCTTTCCCCCAAAACTTGCTATATGTGTTTTGCCTAGAGCCTTAGTATTTTATCCTTTTTAAACTACAAATAAGCCCAAAATACCTCCCTGTTGGGATTAGCAGTCTTAACACCTCCGGGATTGATAGGATTGGGGCGGGTAATAGCATGCAATAAGTACACGGGGTCGTTCGCACTTTATTACCTTAAACGGGGTGGGAAAGGGTAGATATAGATATGATGACCGGTGTGTTAATACCACATATAACCACTCTTCGAGGAGTGATTACCGGGTATTGCATTGACATGATCCATATTATTAATAAACCTTGGATCTCTCGCCTTTGTTCTTTGTTTCTTTTAATCTTTTAAAACCATTTCTTCTAACAAAGAAAAATCAACTCTCTTTAGTTCTTGCTGATTTTGTTTATTTGTGAACACTACATGAATTCCCTCTTATATGAAACTTTTACTTGCCTATGTGTCATTTGCATTTAAGTCACAATAATAGCTTGGCCGGGAACCACACTAGTAGATCCCGAGGGGTGCCTAACACCTTCCTCTTCAGATAATTTCAAGCCCTTACCCAATCTCTGGTTATCCAAATTGAACCCTCCTTAGGGTCCTAATGCACTTAAATCATTAGGTGGTGACTCTTTAATTCCAAAACCTAATTTCCAAATGGAATGAGTTGTCTTCCTGAATGTAATAAACTCGATTTCGTGAGAAAAAAGTGGCGCGATAGCATGGCGACTCCGCTGGGGATATTGTTTAGGATTTTTACCATTTCAAGCTATTACTGTGACTTTACATTTCTTATATGTCTTTATTTGTCTAATCCTATTTAAGCATTTAATTCGCTCTTCTACTACGAAACTGACTTATTTTTTGTTTTTTTTCACTTATTTCTTTTACTGATTTCCTTTACTGCATTCCTTTATTAGTGTTTTAAATTATTGTAATTATTATTTCAGGAACGTGCAAATACGTGACAACTTTTTTTGTTATTTCAATGCATATTTTCAATATCATATTCCACTCGTGCCAAACAAAATACCATAGAAACGCTTATAATGAGTGGTTGCGCTCTTCTGATATTATCACCCCTAAATCCGGCAAACATATTTGCAGTAAAACCTGTCAATCAACGGTGTAATCGACAGTTTCGCGCCTTTCTCTCTTGAGTTGTCTGCTTGAAGGTACCAGTCTAATACCCCATAGAAACCTTACTCTCTTTAATTGTGCATGCATCATGGTCAAACCTAGCTGAGTCAGTTATGTTGTCCACATAATGACTCTTTAAGATAGCCTCGTCCAAAGTCCATCGGATTTTCCCAAACCCCAAACGGACACAACCACGTTTTGTGCATTCATTTGGAGAACTAAATGTTTCTATGCCAATTATTGATATTTAATAGTCGAGTCTGGTGGGGGTAAGGGTCTAACCCTTTGTTTTGCAGAAATATAAGGCAAGAAGTCCCCAGATTCAGCATGGTCGCCAACATCCAGCCCAAACTGCTAAGCTGGTGGAAGGATTTTCACTCCAGTGATCAGACTCTCATCCGAAAATTCATCCTAGGTCGAAAATTTTCCCTTCTATTCGTGTTAAATGGAGAGGTCAGCCTACTAAGGCATTGACCTGTGAGTCTGAGTCTGATATGTGGTGCCGTTATCCCCATCTTCTTCCCGACTCATGTACTTCCTTCTTATGTTCGTTCGAGGAAGAACGATTGTTTTAGAGGTGGAGAATTTGGGTCATCACTTATTTTAGAAAAAAATTCAGTGTTCTGAGGCCTAAAAACCTCCATTTTACCTCACCTTGATTTGCATGTGTGGTCTGGACCCTATATTCGGAAAGCCTTCTATGTGAAAAGATGAGAAATAAAAAAATTCTAGAGTTAAAAATTTAATTTTTGTTGACTTTGGTCAACAATTTGAGAAAATGGACCGAGATCCGTATTTTGACGAACCCGGAAGGTCCGCTATAAAATATGGAACATGTATGCCCGAAAATGAATCCGAGGTCCCAAGCCTTAGAAATCAATTTTTGAAATAAATTATTTTGCTGAATTATCTAAGAAATGAAAAAGAATTAATATTTGAAGCCATTGTTATCGGGACTGTATTTTGGTTCCAGAGCCCCGTACAAACTTGTTATAGTATTTGAACAATAATTGTGAAATTTGATGAAAAATTGAGTCCATTTAATGTGAGTTGGACTTCTGGTTGAAGAGTTATGAACTTTGAGCGTTCTTGACGAGAATGTTGAGTTTTGAGGTTTAATTCATGGTTTTACATGTTATTTTGATGATGTGATCACACAAGTAGGTCCATATGATGTTTTTTGAGTTAGTATGTACTTTTGGTTGACGTTCCGTGGGCTCGGGTGAGTTTCGGATAGGTTTTCGGGATGTTTTAGGCTTAAAACATAGATGTTGCAAGTTTAGAGAAGTCGTAGATCTCTGAACCCACGAGGGCGGTCGGCGGTGGGGGGCTTTGCGGCCGCACTCGATTTTGTGTGGTCCGCGGTGAGGAAGAATCCGCAGGTTCACTGGTCTAACTTCGAAAGCCTATATCTTTTGATCTACAAGGAATTTTGAGATGATTAAAACAAATATATAGCCCTTGTGTCCCTAGTTTCCAGAAAGATAAAGAAATCACAATTTGAACAATGTGGAGAAAGTTATGGCCAAAATACTAAAGCATGTCACTGCATTCAACATTGCGAGCTCCACGGCCGCAATCCTTTTTGTGCGGTCCATACAGAGGGTCTGATAAGAGTATATATAAACGGGACTTTCAATTATATTTTATTTTTCAAAATCCTAAAAACATAAGAGGCGATTTTCCAAACGACCTTTCTTCTCCAAAACATTAGTAACTGAGTTCTAACTCATTTTATTTACTCCTTAACTTCTTTTTATAAGATTTGATCCTATAACCTAGGGTTTTAATGGTGGAATTGGGAATTTTGGATAAAATCTAAAAATATTAAAATTTAGGGATTTAGACCTCAAATTGAGGTCGGATTCCAAAACCAATTATATATCTGGGCTCGGAGGTGAATGGGTAATCAGGTTTTGGTTCGAATTTCGGGTTTGGACCAAGCGGGCCCGTGGTCGATTTTTGACTTTTTAGGAAAACTTTAGAAAACTTATTTCCATGGATTAGAATTGATTCATTTAGCATTTATTAATATAATTAAGTACCTTGTGGCTAAATACAAGTGAGTTGGTGGTGGAATCAAGAGGTAAAGCGATAGTTGAGGTTGGAGTTGTGTTCGTGGCATCGAGGTAAGTGTTTGGTCTAACCTTATCTTGAAAGATTAGGAGTTTTGTCTTATCTGCTATATGCTAACTGTGAAGTATGACGTGTAGTCATAGTGACGAGTATCTATACGTTGGTATCAATTATGCTCGTGAGTCTTGTATTGTAATCGTTATGACTCTGTTGTGGTTTATTGCAATTCATATGAGGATTATCATTATTGTTCCCTTATCAGGATGATGTTATTATGCTATTGTTCCCTTGCCGGGATTCTTTTATGATTGATGTTGATATATGAAATAGGAGCAGGTTGCACGTCTGCAATGGAAATATATGAAATGGGAGTGGGTTGCACTCCTACAACGGAAATTATATGAAATGGGAGCGGGTTGCACGCCTGCAACGGTACAGTATGAAATGGGAGCGGGTTGCACACCTGCAATGGTACTATATGAAATGGGATCAAGTTGCCCGCCTACAACAGTACTATATGAAATAGGATCGGGTTGCACGCCTGCAACGGTATTACACGTGTACTTGTTCTTCTCATTTCCTTATCTTTGCTGATAATTGATTTATGGCATTCCTTACATTTATATATTGTTGTTATATTGTTATCTGTTACTTCTTGTAACATGTTTCTCACGCAAAATTTTAGTTGCAATTATCTGCTTTTATTTCTGTTGTATATGATTTAACTATACATGTTTATTTGGTAGTCTGGTCCTATCCTCGTCACTACTTCGCTGATGTTAGGCTAGGCACTTACTAGCAAATGGGGTCAATTATGCCAATACTACACTCTGCCCTCTTTTTGTGCAGATCCCATTTGCTGTAGAATTTGGACTGCAGTGAGATTGTTGTTTCTTGTTCATCATGCAAACTGAGGTAGTCCTGCGAGCGTCTGCAAGCCTTGGCATCTCCTTCTATCTATTATTCCCGTTTCTTTCATGTATTTTTAGAGACAATGTTGTATTTATTTCATTCATACCTTTATTTGTACTACTCCTAGACAGTTTGTAAAGTTGTGACACCAGTCTTGGGTAGGTTTTTTATGGATTGGTATTAGCTATATTATTAAAACTTTACAATGTAGCCTTCCTCTTATTCAATCCTGTTGTTATCTAATTTTTAGCTCTTAACTGTTATCGGATTAAAAATGGAAATAAGGTAAATAGTTCAGCTTGCTTATCTTTCACTAGTTTGTGTTGTCACGACTCCCGAGAATAGGAAATCCGGGTTGTGACAGAATGATTGGAAATGTAATTAAGAATATCACACATTTCTAGATTAGTTAGGAACCCAATGCAAAACCTATCTTAGCTCCATGTGGATTCGATCCCGACCTTTCGGGTAAAAGCTGCATGGGCCGATCTTGCCACTCTGTAGTTGTGAAGAGATGGAGCCTATCAGATGCCTACTTGAATTTTTAATAATTCGTCTCATTATTGATCCAAGATGTCCCAAACGCCCATGCCAAAGCACAAAAGTATTTGAATCAGTAAACTTCTGATTTATGATGGAGTGTGCTTCAATTGTAGTAATTTTTGAATAGTATAAGTGAGAAGATATAGTTGGTAACTTTTCTACAATGCATTTATGGCCAGAAATATTACTTGTAATACAAATATATTCCACGTTTTTTTATCTATTGTGTCAACATGATACCCGTTTCGGCGGATATCTATATAACTTAATAAGTTTTGTCGAGACTTGGAGGAGAATAATGCATTGTCTATAATAAGTTTTGTTCCCTTGGAAAGAAATATAATGGCTCTTCCGAAGCCTTCAATCAAACTTATATTACTAGAAATTATTGAAACATTTGCTTTTTCCTTATGCAAATAAAAAAATATTTCTGATCCTTGAATATGACATGAGTTGTTCTACTATCAATAATACAAATATCTTTATGATTTGTCTTTGATCCAAACATATTTGAGGATTATCCATATTCTTCAAAATGACATGAATAAAATATATTATAGTAAACATCATTATCAAAGTATAACTTTTATTTATGTACAATAATTACATAACCATACTATCTATTACAAAAAGAATTAAAATATTTACATTTCTACAGATTCACCATCGATTACATGACTTCTTTCTCCTTTTATGAGTGCAAAGTAATCAGCTACATCCAAATGCATGGAGTCCAAATTATCTTCAGAAATAAAATTTGCTCCAACATTTTTCTGTCTTCTTCAGGGAGGCTTGATAAAGCTCAACCATGTGCTTTAGCGTATGGCAGGTACGTGACCATTTCCCTTTTCCTCCACATCTATAGTACGCATTTTTGTATTTGGTGCTTGCACCACTTCTTGCTTTTGTTCCTTCTTTTTCCACTGCTGGTGGCGAAGATAGTTCTTTGTTGCATTATTATTTCCATAATTAGAGTTTCTTCCCCGACTACAACCATGATCACGACTGGGGCCACGACCTCTTTCACGTATAGCTTGGTGGATGTTCATCTCATTCACTTCAAGGAATGGATAAGAACTAGTAGGTCGTCTTTCATGGGTTTTCATTAATAGCCCATTATGTTGCTCGACTATAAGAAGATATGAGGTAAGTTTAGAATACCTTTTAAATAACATCTCTCGATATTGCTGCTGCATGAGCATATTCGAGGCGTGAAAAATGGTAAAAGTTTACTCCAACATATCATGATCAGTAATATTATCACCACATAATTTCGATTGGAAATAATTATGAACATAACAAAACCATACTCACTTATAGATTTAAATCTTATAGTCTTACATGAGTCCAATCAAAACGTGCATGTGGAAGAACGACCATCTTTAGGTGGTCATATATATCTTTCAAATTAAACTAGAGTATGAATAGATCTTTAATAGTGATATATTCAATTTTCAGGCCCTCATCAAGGTGATGGTGTAGGAATATCATTACTTTGGCACTGTCTTGGTTGATGCCTGATTTTTATCCTTAATGGTGTTTGCCTTACCCATCGCATCAAAATGAATTTCAACATCAAGCACCCAAGACATGTAGCTTTTGCCCGATATATCCAGGGCTATAAATTCAAGTTTAGAAAGATTTGACATTACATATGTGACGACCCAAAGGGGTGATCATATGTTTTAATCAAATTTCGTGTCTTTGAGGCCTTGAAAACCTTATTGGGGTTGCCTCAATTTATGTGCGCAGTCCGTGCGCGTAGCCGGAAAGTCTAAATGTGAAATTTTATAAAATAAATGCTAAATTTTATTATTAAAATAAATATATTTGACTTTGGTCAACATATTGGGTAAATGGACCCGGCCCATGATTTGATTGTCCCAAAGGGTCTGTAGGAAAATATGGGACTTGGGAGTATGCCCAGAATTGAATTCCTAGGTCCCAGGCCCGAGATATGATTTTTTAAGTGAAATTGCTTTCTGAAAATGTTTAAAGAAAATTGAAGTGAAATCTAGTTTGAAATTAATGGTATCGGGCTCGTATCTTGGTTCGGCGCCCAGTACAAGTCTCATATATGTATTGAATCACTCATGTAAAGTTTGGTTAAAAACGGACGTCGTTTGACGCGATCTTGACCCTAATTGGTAAATTTATGCTTGAAAAGGAGTTTTGAGAAATTTCCTTGATCTTGAGGTTCAATTCGATGTTTATGAAGTTATATTGGTGATTTGATCACACGAGTATGTTCGTTAGATGCTTTTGAGGTTGTGTGTATACTTGGATTAGAGTTTTGAGGGCTCGGGGGAGCTTCGAGTAGGTTTCGGGATGCGTTAGTCTTAAAAAGATCAGATGTTGCAGGTTCAGGAATTTGACATGTCTCTGAACCCTCTAGCGCGGCCTGCGGTTGACTTTGCACGGTCCACGGTTGGTGATGTACGGCCGCGGTCCGCACTGGGCAATAATACGAAGGGATTCAGAAAGCTTGTGGGGCCGTGGTCCTTTTTGTGCAGTCCACACAAGAAACTTTAGAGGGGTATAAATACACGAGAATTTCAGTTATTTTACACTTTTCAAAACCCCAAAACATAAGAGGCGATTTTCCAAACAACCCTTCTTCTCCAAAACGATTGGTAAGTGTTTGGTCTAACCTTAGCTTGAGAGATTAGGAGTTGAGTCTTATGTGCTAATTGCTCTTTGTTGAGTATTATGTATAGACACGGTGACAAGTATTTATATGTTGGTGTCAAGCATGACTGCGAGTCCTAAGTTGGGAGTTGTTGAAATGACATTATGTATGCCTTAACCAATGATTTACCACATCGAGAAATGATTTGTTTATCCTTGTAGATTCTATTTATGATTGAGCATCTCCATGAGTCAAACTAAGTTAAGGTTGGTTATAGCTGATTCTCCCTTGCCGGGATGATTGTTTCTATGTCGTTTTCCCCTTGCCGGGAAGTGATTATGTTAGCTTGTTCCTTTGTTGGGATTTCTTGTGATTATGTGATAACATGAAATGGGATCGAGTAGTACGCCTACCACAAGATATTGAAATGGGATCGGGTGGTATGCCTACCACAAGATATTGAAATGGGATCGGGTGGTACGCCCACCACAAGATATTGAAATGGGAGCAAGTGGTACCCCTACCACAAGATATTGAAATGGGAGCGGGTGGTACGCCTACCACAAGATATTGAAATGGGAGCGGATGGTACGCCTACCACAAGATATTAAAATGGTAGTGGGTGGTACGCCTACCACAAGATATAATGAAATGGGAGCGGGTGGTACGCCTACCATAAGATATTGAAATGGGAGCAAGTGGTACGCCTACCACAAAATATTGAAATGGGAGTGGGTGGTATGCCTACCGCGAGATATAATGAAATAGAAGCGGGTGGTACGCCTACCACGAGATGATGAAATGGGATTAGGTTGCACGCTTGCAACATAATTGAAACTGAAAAAGAAAGTTGTCTTTACTTCTCTTTCCCTGGGTTAGAAATTAAATTATAGTTCTTCCTTATTGTTCTTGATATTCTGCTTATCTTTCATCCCCACAACATGTTCCCCTTTCCCCATCTTTAAGTGTTTATTACTTGATTACTTTTCCCATATATTATATAATTACACCGGCTTATCTGGAGTCTGATCCTAGCCTCGTCACTACTTTGTCGGGGTTAGGCCAGATACTTACCAGCACATGGGGTCGGTTGTGCTGATGCTACACTCTGTGCTCTTTTGCATAGATCCAAGTGCCAGAGTAACATTTGAGCAGCAATATAAGGTCGGGAGCCAGCCTTCAGTCCACCAAGACATTAAGGTAGCCTTGCAGATATTCGCAGGCTCGGAGTCTCTTCTATATTTTTATTTTATTTTATTTTGTTATCTCATATATTCCGAGAAAAACAATGTATATTCTTTTCAAACGGTTGTGTGTAGCACTCTTAGTGGTTTGTGAGTATATGACACCAATTCTTGGGTAGAGATTATGTTGATTTTTTCGCATTATTGTTCAGATTCTTTAATTTAAGACTTCCGCTTATTTACGTTATTCCGTTGTTTTATGATATTATCGATAATTTCTAAAAGGGGTAAGTCAGTTATGAAAAAGGTAGTTAAAGGTTGGCTTGCCTAGCTCTCATTAGTAGGCGTCATCACGACTCCCGATGGTGGGAATTTCGGGTCGTGACAAGTTGGTATCAGAGCTCTAGGTTGCATAGGTCTCACAACTCATGCACAGGCTTAGTAAAGTCTGAGAATCGATAAGGAGACGTCTGTATTAATCCCTCAGAGGCTACAGAGTTTAGAAAATTCACATATGTTCTTTCTTGTCGTGCGGATTGGTTTCTCGATGTTAATTGAAATTCTACTATGTTCTATAATAGATGGTGAGAACATATGCTTCCTCATCTTCTGATCAGCAATCTGAGCCCCAGACAACTCCTACTAGGGCAGAGGGTGAGGGCAAGGCCGTGATGGTAGGGGCAGAGCTCAGTCCCGAGCAGCAGCACAAGTGGCAGAGCCTCAAGTTGACTTTGATGAGGAGGTTCGGGCCCCAACCCCAGCAATTTTGGTAGGTCTAGCTCAGGTTCCAGAGGGGTTTATTACTTCCCCAATTCTTCAAGATGCTCTGGTGTGATAGGTGGGTCATATGGAGAGTTTTACCTGAGCAGGTTTGCTTCTAGTAGCACCAGCCGTCTCTTAGGTTGGAGGATAGGACAAGACTCCTGCTACTCATACTCCTAAGTAGGTAGCTCCTCTGATTCAAACTCCAGCAGTTAAACCAGTTAGAGTAACTCAACCAGGTGTGGTAGCTCAGGCCAATGATGGGGCAACTATAACTGCCGATACTTTATAGAGGTTGGATACGTTCACCAAGCTCTTCACTACTACCTTCAGTGGTGCATCGACCGAGTTTCCTCAAGATTATTTGGACAGCTGCCACGGGGTTCTTTGGAACATGGGCATTGTTGAGATTAATGGGGTTGATTTTGCTACATTTATGTTATTTGGGTCTGCCAAGACTTGGTGGAGAGACTATTGCCAAGCTAGACCAGCATGGTCACCAGACTTGACCTAGGATCAGTTCACTCACCTGTTTCTGGAGAAGTTTCTCTGTATTACCCAGTGAGAGGCCTATTCGAGGCAGTTCGAGCGTCTCCATCAGGTATCTATGACAGTCACCTAGTACGAGGCCGGGTTTATTGATTTGGCTCACCATGCTCTTTTTATACTTCTCACTGAGAGGGAGAGAGTGAGATGGTTTATTGATGGTCTCATTCAGCATATTCATCTCCAGATGGCTAGAGAGGCTAGGGGCGAGATATCCTTTTAAGAGGGGACAATGTGGCCCGGAGGATTGAGATAGCATTATCGTATGGGGTGGTCATAAAGCAGACAAGAGACCCCGTCAGTCAGGTCAATTCAGTAGTGCCTCGTCTGGAGGTAGAGATTCGTATGATAGGGGCTAGCCTTCTAGGCCTTTCCAGTCAGCCCTCCAAGTTTCATACGGTGCTTCTGGTAGCCGTGGTTCTCAGACGCTGCATTCTAATTAGCAGTCCTTCAGTGCACCACTAGTACCTATTAGTGCACCACATCTTTAGAGTTTCCAGGGTCGTTACTCCAAGCAGCCGAGAGCTTGTTTTACTTGTGGTGACATGAAGCATATTGCTAGGTATTGCCCTCGCACAACATGTGGCTCTCAGCGTTAGAGTTCTCATGCCATGGTTTAGGCACCAGGTATCCCACAGCCCGCCCAGCCACCTAGAGGTAGGGGTAGAGGGGCCAGAGGTGGAGGTAGAGGTCATAGAGGAGGAGCTTAGACCGCTAGATGTGGAGGCTAGCCAGTAGTAGGCCGTCCCAGAGAGGTAGATCAGAGTGATGGGGCCCAACCCCGCTGTTATGCTCTTCAGGCCAGGCCCGAGGTATAGGCTTCAGATGCGGTTATTACAGGTACGGTTTTGGTATGTGATAGAGATGCTTTAGTGTTGTTTGATCCGGGGTCTACGTATTCGTATGTGTCATCTTATTTTGCTCCGTACTTGATCATGCATAGTAATGCATTGGATATTCATGTTTACGTGTCTACACCAGTAGGTGAATCCATTGTGGTCAATCGAGTCCTTCATTTTTGTGTTGTGGTGATTGGGGGTCTTGAGACTCATGTAGATTTGTTGCTTTTAGGTATGGTTGATTTCGATATTATATTGGGGATGGACTGGTTATCAGCTTATCACACTATCTTGGACTGTCATGCTAAGACTGTAACCTTAGCTTTATTGAGTATGCCTCGTTTAGAGTAGAGAGGGACTCTAGGTCATTCTACCCGTAGTATTATATCGTATGTGAGGGCTCGGCGTATGGTCCAGAAGGGGTGTTTGGCTTATGTTTGGGATTCCAGTGCCGAGGTCTTCTATTGATTTTGTGCCCGTTGTTTGTGAGTTCCCTGATGTTTTTCCTTTAGACTTGGCGGGTATGCCACCTAATAGGGAAATTACTTTCTGCATTTATCTGGTTCCGGGCACTCGGCCTATTTTTATTCTACCATATCGCATGGCACCGCCTGAGTCGAAAGAGTTAAATGAAACGTTGCAGGATTTGCTTGAGAAGGGTTTCATTAGACCCAACGTCTCACCTTGGGGTGCGCTAGTGTTATTTTTCAAAAAAAATGATTGGTCATGAGAATGTGTATTGATTACCGCCAATTGAATAGGGTAACGATCAAGAATAAGTATCCACCGCCGAGGATTGATGATTTGTTCGACCAACTTCAGAGTGCCAGGGTATTTTCCAAGATTGACTTACGATCTGGCTACCATCAGTTGAGGATTATGGCATTCAAATGTCCCTCAGACAACTTTCCGCACTCGGTACGGGTATTATGAGTTCTTGGTATGTCATTCGGGTTGACAAATGCCCCAACAACTTTCATGGACTTGATGAATCGAGTGTTTAGGCCTTATTTGACTCATTCGTGATAGTTTTCATTGATGATATATGGATATATTCTTGTGGCCGGGAGGAGCACGAGCAGCACCTTAGAGTGGTTCTTCAAACTCTAAGGGATAGTCAGTTATATGCTAAGTTCTCGAAGTGTGAATTCTGGTTGAGTTCAGTTGCATTTCTATGTCATGTTGTATCAGCAGAGGGTATTCAAGTGGACCCAATGAAGATTGAGGCAGTCAAGAGTTGGTCTAGACCAGCATCATCTACAGAGATTCAAAGTTTCTTGGGGTTAGCAGGCTACTATCGTTGGTTCGTGGAGGGGTTTTCATCTATTGCAACCCAGATGACCAGATTAACCAGAAGGGTGCCTAGTTCGGATGGTCGGATGAGTGTGAGGCGAGCTTTCATAAGCTCAAGACAGCTCTGACTATGGCACTGGTGTTGCTTTTGCCCACAGGTTCAGGGCCTTATACAGTCTACTGTGATGCTTCCCGTATTGGGCTTGGTGCAGTGTTGATGTAGGATGGCAAGGTCATTGCATATGCTTGGAGGTAGTTGAAAATTCATGAGAAGAATTATCCGGGTCATGATCTAGAGTTGGAATCCATTGTTCATGCATAGAAGATTTGGAGGAGTTATTTATACGGCATAGTAGGTGAGGTGTACACTGATCACAAAAGTATTCAGTATCTGTTCAAGTAGAAGGATTTGAATTTAAGGTAGAGAAGGTGGTTGGACTTGCTGAAGGATTATGATGTTACTATTTTATATCACCCGGGGAAGACCAATGTGGTAGCCGATGCTTTGAATAGGAAGTCAGCCAGCATGGGCAGTCTTGCTTATATTCCGGTTAGTTAGAGGCCGCTTGCTTTGGATGTTCAGGCTTTGGCCAATCGATTTACGAGGTTGGATATTTCTGAGCCTAGTCGGGTGTTAACTTGCACATTTGCTCGTTCTTCATTATTGGAGCATATCCGTGATCAGTAGTTTGATGATCCCTACTTGTGTAGCCTTAGAGACACGGTGCAACGAGGAGGTTCCAAGCAGGTTATGTTAGATGCCGATTGAGTCTTGAGATTGCAGAGGCAGGTTTGTGTGCCCAATGTGGATGGGCTTCGAGAGTTGATTTTAGAGGAGGCCCATAATTCTCGGTACTCTATTCATCCGGGCGCCGCAAAGATGTATCAGTATTTGCGGCAACATTATTGGTGGCAGAAAATAAAGAGGAACATTGTGGCATATGTGGCGCGGTGTTTGAATTGTCAGCAGGATAAGTATGAGCATCAGAGGCCCGGCGGTTTATTTCACTGGATTGAGCTTCCCAAATGGAAGTGGGAGCGGATCACTATGGAATTTGTTACTGGACTTCCGTTGACGCGGAAGAAGTTCGATGCAGTTTGGGTCATTGTTGATAGGCTGACCAAGTCAGTGCATTTCATTCATGTAGCAGTCTCCTATTTCTCTGAGAGGTTAGTTGAGATCTATATTCAGGAGATTGTTCGCCTCCATAATGTGCATATATCTATCATTTCGGACTGGGTTACGCAGTTTACCTCATGTTTCTAGAGAGAAGTTCAGCGAGAGTTGGGCACTCAGGTGGAGATAAGTACAACATTTCATCCTCTGACGGACGTGCAGTCCGAGCGGACTATTCAGATATTGGAGGATATGCTCCGAGCTTGTGTTATCGACTTTGGAGGTTTATGGGGTCAGGTCTGGCCTTTAGCGGAGTTTGCCTACAACAACAGCCATAAGTCGAGCATTCAGATGGCTCCTTATAAGGCTTATATGGTAGGTGGTGTTGATCTCCGGTTGGACGGTTTGAGCCAGGAGAGGCTTCGTTGTTGGGTACAGATTTGGTTTAGGAGGCCTTGGACATGGTCAAGATCATTTAGGATAGGCCTTGTACAACTCAGTCCAGGCAAAAGAGCTATGCATATTGTAAGGTTCGAGATGTGGCTTTCATAGTTGGTGAGTGGGTATTGCTCCGAGTGTCGCCTATGAAGGGCGTGATGAGATTTGGGAAGAAGGGCAAGCTTAGCCCTAGGTTCATTGGTTGTTTGAGATTCTTGACCGAGTGGGAGAGGTGGCTTATAGACTTGCATTGCCGCCTAGATTATCACCCATACGTATAGTTTTTCATGTGTCCATGCTTCGGAGGTATCACGACAATCTAGCCTACGCGTTAGATTTCAGCACTGTTCAATTGGACAAGGACCTGTCTTATGAGGAAGAGCCGGTAGCTATTCTAGACCATCAGGTTCCTCAGTTGATATCTAATAGTTTCTCTTCTATTCGTGTTCAGTGGAGAGGTCAGCCTCCTAAGGTATCGGCTTGGGAGTCTGAGTCTGATATGCGGGACCGTTATCCCCACCTTTTTTTTCCGACTCAGGTAGTCCTTCTTATGTTCGTTTGAGGACGAACGGTTGTATTAGAGGTGGAGAATGTGACGACCCAAAGAGGTCATCACATGTTTTTAATCAAATTCTGTGTCTTCGGGGCCTTGAAAACCTCATTAAGGTGGCCTCGATTGCGTGTGCAATCTGAGCGCGTAGCCGGAAAGCCTAAAAGTGAATTTTTGTGAAAAATGCTAAATATTATTATTGAAATGAATAGATTTACTTTGATCAACATATTGGGTAAACGGACCCGAACCCGTGATTTGACGGTCCCGTAGGATCCGTAGGAAAATATGGGACTTGGACGTATGTCTAGAATCGAACTCCGAGGTCCCAAGCTTGAGATATGAATTTATAAGTGAAATTGCTTTATGAAAATGTGTAAAAAAAATTGAAGTGAAATCTAATTTTAACGTAATGGTATCGGGTTCGTATCTTGGTCTGACTCTCGTTACAAGTCTCATATATATTTTGAATCATTCGTGTAAAGTTTGGTTAAAAACGAACATCGTTTGACACGATCCTGACCCTAATTGGGAAATTTATGCTTAAAAATAAGTTTTGAGAAATTTCCTTGATCTTGAGGTTAAATTTGATGTTCGTGATGTTATATTGGTGATTTGATCACACGAATATGTTTGTAAGATGCTTTCGAGGTTGTGTGTATACTTGGATTAGAGTTTTGAGGGCTGGGGGGAGCTTCGAGTAGGTTCCAGGATGCTTTAATCTTAAAAAGATCATATGTTGCAAGTTCACGTATTTAACATGTCTCTGAACCCTCTAGTGCGGCCCGCGAGAATCGCGTGCGGTCGCGGTCGACTTTGCGCGGTCCGTGGTTGGTGCTGTGTTGCCGTGGTCGGCCTAGTGCGGTTCTCACTAGGCAATAATCCGCAACGCTTCAGAAAGCTTGTGCGGCCACGGTCCTTTTTGCGCGATCCGCACAAGGAACTTCAGAGGGTTATAAATACACGAGAATTTCAGTTAATTTACATTTTTCAAAACTCCAAAACATAATAGGCGATTTTCCAAACAACTCTGCTTCTCCAAAACGATTGGTAAGTGATTTCTAACTTCTTTTCTTCACTCTTTAACATCTTTCAACATGATTTCAACTTCAAATCAAAGATTTTCATGGGGAAATTGGGTGTTTTAGCTAGAACCTGGGTTTTCTAAAAATTGGGGGGTTGGACCTCAATTTGAGGTCCGATTTCAAAACAAATCACATATTTGGATTTGTGGGGGAAATGGGTAATTGGGTTTTGGTCCGAATCTTGAGTTGCGACCACGTGGGCCGAGGGCATTTTTGACCTTCGGGATAAAACTTTGTAAAACTTATTTTCATGCATCGGGGTTGATTCATATAGTATTTGTTAATGAGATTAAGTAACTTATGACTACATTCGAGCGGATTGGTGGTGGAATCAAGGGGTAAAGCTATAATTGAGGCTTGAGCTGAATTCAAGGCATTGAGGTAAGTGTTCGGTCTAACCTTACCTTGAGGGATTAGGAGTTGAGTCTTATGTGCTAATTACTCTTTGTTGAGTACGATGTATAAATATGGCGATGAGTATCTATACGTTGGTGTCAAGCATGACCGTTAGTCCTAAGTTGAGAGTTGTTGAATTCTTAAATGACATCATGTATGCCTTTACCAATGATTTACCATATCGGGCAAATATTTGTTTATCCTTGTAGCTCTTATTTATGATTGAGCATCTTTATTAATCAAACTGAGTTAAGGTTGGCTATAGTTGATTCTCCCTTGCTGGGATGATTGTTTCTATATCGTTGTTCCCTTGCCTGGAAGTGATTATCTTACTTTGTTCCCTTACCGGGATTTCTCGTGATTATGCGATAACATGAAATGAGATCGGGTGGTACGCCTACCACAAGATATTAAAATAGGAGCAGGTGGTACGCCTACCACACGATATTAAAATGAGATCGGGTGGTACGACTACTACAAGATATTAAAATAGGAGCGGGTAGTACGCCTACTACAAGATATTTAAATAGGAGCGGGTGGTACGCCTACTACAAGATATTAAAATGGGAGCGGGTGGTACGCCTACCACAAGATATTGAAATGGGAGCGGGTGGTACGCCTACCACAAGATATTGAAGTGGGAGCGGATGGTACGCCTATCATAAGATATTGAAATGGGAGCGGTTGGTACGCCTACCACGAGATATAATAAAATGGGAGTAGGTGATACGCTTACCACAAGATATTGAAATATGAGGGGGTGGAACGCCTACCATAAGATATTGAAATTGGAGCGGTTGGTACGCCTACTGCAAGATATTGAAATGGGAGTAGGTGGTACGCCTACCACGAGATATAATAAAATGAGAGCGGGTGGTACGCCTACCACGAGATGATGAAATGGGATCGGGTTGCACGCCTACAACAAAATTGAAACTAAAAGTGAAAGTTGTCTTTACTTCTTTTTACATGCGTTAGAAGTTAAATTACAATTTTTCCTTATTTGTTCTTGAGATTCTGCTTATCTGTCATCTCCACAGCACGTTCCCCTTCCCCAACTTTAAGTACTTATTACTTGTTTATTTTTCCTCCATATATTATATAATTGCACCGACTTATCGGAGTATGATCCTAGCCTTGTTATTGCTTCGCCGGGGTTAAGGCAGACACTTACAACCACATGGGTTCAGTTGTGCTGATGCTATACTCTGTGCTCTTTTGCACAGATCCATGTGCCAGAGTAACATTTGAGCAACAATATAAGATCGGAAGCCAGCCTTCAGTCCACCGAGACACCGAGATAGCCTTACAGACGTTCACAGGCCCAAGGTATCCTCTATCTTGTTTTTTATTTTATTTTATTTTGTTATCTCGTGTATTCTGGGACAAACAATGTATTATTCTTTTCAAACGGTTGTGTATAGCACTCTTAGTGGTTTGCGAGTATGTGACACCAGTTCTTGGGTAGAGATTATGATGATTTTTTCGCATTATTGTTCAGATTCTTTAATTGAAGACTTCCACTTATTTACTTTATTTGTTGTTTCATGATATTACCGATAACTGCTAAAATGAGTAAGTCAGTTATGAAAAAGGTAGTTAAATGTTGACTTGCCCAACTCTCATTAGTAGGCGCCATCGTGACTCCCGAGGGTGGGAATTCCGGGTCATGACAATATAGAAAAAGAAAGTTTGTACCTCAGATACTTTCAATGTATTTGCTCGAGATGCCAGAGTCTCGTATTAATAACATGTTATAAAATAAAGGTTGTAAAGTAAAGATAAGTATAGAGAGAAACTGATATGTTATTTGATTTCATACTTATGTACATAATAAACCTTTTCTATTTATAGAACAAAAGAAGCTGTAATTATTGAAATTTTTTAATCTTGACACATTAACATATTTAATTTTTAATTAGATTAAAACGTATTTTGCTCACTAAACATAAAAGTACGTTACTTTCAAATAAGCTCTATTACTCTTAAATATGAAGTGCCAAATTGCCAATACATATTTAACATAACATATGTACATTTAAATAACTTATCAGTTAATTATTCATTTAATTATGAACATTCATAAGTAAATAATTTTAATAAAATGCTCATATCACTTAATTGAAGGTGTACACATAATAAATTATCAAATTGTTACACTCCATAATTTAATATGTGAGATTACGTCGTAAGACAATTGATGTGATCAGATTGGAAAATACATAAAATAAGTTAATTATGTTAACACACTTACTGATTAAGTTCTGAATAATTAATATGCAGACCTACAAAATAAATGTACTTAATATCTGTGATATAAATAACTAAGTTAAAATATATATTCATGAACTTTTGATCTTTATTTCACATTTTTTGTACCAACATATTAGCTTTTTATATTTACATTTATCTTATGATACAAAAACATATAATTGACTAAAAAAAGTTGAACGATTATAAATTTCATTTGGCCCCGATCAACTTACTAGATAAAGGGAAGAAAGTCATAATGCACTCCACAAAATTTAGGCACAGCATGATCGCAATGCACAATAACTTAGATTATCTCATTTTTAGATCAACTCCAATTCTTTTAAGTGTCCTTCGTAATAACCTACAAGGAAATTTTTTATTTTTTATTTATAATTTTAATTTCAACATAAAATCTTCAAGACACTCGAAAGTCATTACAAACCGAAAATAATTGATACTTAAACATATACAAATATTTGTTAATAAATTTAGAGGATTTTTGGTATTGAATTTGTATTTCATGTGTAAATAGAATTAAAAAATTCAATAAAATAAAAACCAAAACTCCTAGAAACGAAATTCACTTTTGAATTACCGCCAAACCAAAAGAGAAAGCGGATAACTTTTCAAAATTTCAAATCATTCCTCAAGACACTTCGCTTTAAGTTCTCAACAATTCTCCGCCGTCGATTAGTATCCAACATCAACGGCTATAACTCGTGATCCGCGTCATCCCATCAAGACCAATAACGACCCTCCTCCAAACCACTATATAAGTAAACCCCTCAACTCAGCTCTCTACACAAATTCACATTCAAGTCCTCACATTTCTCCTACTCTCTCTCATATTTCATTTCTCTCTCTAGTGTTTACACAATGGCACCAAAAGCCGAGAAGAAACCCGCCGAGAAGAAGCCAGCAGCTGAGAAGGCACCAGTTGCAGCAGCTGCAGCGGAGAAGAAGCCAAAGGCTGGGAAGAAGCTTCCCAAGGACGGCGCCGGAGCAGCTGCAGGAGACAAGAAGAAGAAGAGGTTAAAGAAGTCTGTTGAAACTTACAAGATCTACATCTTCAAGGTGTTGAAACAGGTTCATCCTGATATTGGTATCTCTAGTAAGGCTATGGGGATCATGAACAGTTTTATTAATGACATTTTCGAGAAGCTGGCTCAGGAATCTTCTAGATTGGCCCGTTACAACAAGAAGCCTACTATCACTTCTCGGGAGATTCAGACTGCTGTGAGGCTTGTGCTTCCTGGTGAATTGGCTAAGCATGCTGTTTCTGAGGGTACCAAGGCTGTTACTAAATTTACTAGCTCTTAATCAATTTTAGAGTTTGTGTTTTGATTAGGGTTTGTAGATGTAAAGAATTGTCCAATTAGGGTTGCATTTGACATTTGTGGCATGTAATGGACATCTATATTATGAATGAAGAGTTTTCTGTTTTCTCTGTTAAATTTGCTTGGTTATGAATTTTGAAATTATTTTCTTTACTGTTTAATCGTTTTGGAGGGGTTTTGAGGATTCTATGTTCAATCACTTATTAAGGTTTCTATTGAATTCGGATAGCTAATAGTGAATTGAAATTTGTTTGGTTTTGAATTCCGATGTTTTAGATTTTTGTGTTCTTACATGTGTTTCTTGAGTTTCTACTTTGTCTGGCGATCTTGATATGTTGTTTTGATGGAGAGAATTGGCATTGGTTTGATGGCATCAATGTCCGATGGGTGATTCTCTGAACAACATTCTAGTATCTATTGACTGTTCAATTGGTGAAATGTTTGTACTCCAAGTTTGCATAATGGTATTTTTTCTTTTATCAGACCCTTAAGATCGACACTTTTGTGTTACACATCTAATACTTAAATCCCCATTTTATTTGTAATGAGATTATCATATAGTCGGAGCTGATTTATTGTGGATTCTGTTAGATTTTTATTTTTATGTTATGCATATTATACTTATGCTTCCAACAAGATGAATGGAAGGGTGTCAAACAAGATGAATGGATGGGCTATTATTTTATTTCTTGCTTGGCTTTTGATGGTTAACTTGTGCAGGTTAGCACTTAGTTTGCCTTTCTTTTTGAGCTATTCCAGTACAGGTGAATCAGCGGGTAAGGTCGTACATCAGATATCATGCTCCTATGGTTAATGGTTAATAGCTCTGGTTTGTCGTCTCCCTCTCTAGTTAATGTGTTTTAAAAGCTCTGTCAATTTGCTCTTTATCTTTTTGAACTGAATGCTTTACCTTTTTGGAACTAAAGTTCTCTATAACCCCCTTAATTATTGGCTATTTTGCAACCTTCCCTTAAACATTTTCTTGGCCTTATTTTCTCAAACTATTTTAGCTTTGTGCTAGAACCATTTCCCCATAAGGATGGCCTTTAAATCTAAAGGAAAAGTTATATATATACAATTTTATTAAATAACAGTGTCTGTATATATATATTAGTAGATAATAATAGTATTGAAATTTTCTAACAAGTCTAAAACCTATTCCCAACTAGTAGGTATCACCTTTGGAGCTTTTTTTCCGATGCGCCCTATATTTAGCTAAGTTTTGCACCACCATATTTCTCTTTTTTTTCCTTAATATTTTTTGTCTAGACCAAATTGTTCTATTTGTCATGTTGAAATATTATGAAGTTTTAGTACCATCTAAGAATTTATATTTAGGTCATGATGGTTTCATACCAGCCATATTACGGAGCACATGTCCACCACTCTGTTATCCTTGAAGATGAAAAAGAATTCCCATGTCCTTGTGGAGAATAACCATTGGACCAGATCTGCAATAACAATGAGGTACAATGTGTAACCTCTTTTGTTTTTCTTCATTTGTTTGGGGAAAATGACGTTGTATAGCCTCTCTCAAAATAATAGCAAAAAAAATAATATATATTTTGTATGTTACATACAAAAAATTATACAAATCTTATAATTATAAAAAAAAAATACAAATCTTGTACACTTTTTCGGTTATCAAATGTGAATGATTTCTGACACGGTCTAATAGTGGTAATACCCCTTTGTTTTGTAATGTCATCTAGTATACCTATCTTACACATGTTTTCCTTTAGGAGCCTTTTTGGCCTTATTTATGCTACATAATGGGGGTCCTTTTCCATTAATCTAAATAATAGAGTTGAAGATTAAGTTGTGCGTTTAGTAAGCCCCTTAAAAATTGTCTTTGCATTAAAAAATATTTGCTCAACAGAAAATAGATATATTAGACTCAGAGACTTAGGGAAAAGGAACAAAATGGAGCTAAGTTTGAGATTTGTATGTTAAGATTAAGGTTAAGAATAACTCTATTACAGAAGTTCCAATTTGTATTAAAATAAAAAAGTATTTAGTATTGGACTGAAATGGGAATTGAATAGAGCCCGATGTTTAAAAGGTTATAGTGCGCTTTAACCGTTTATGTTCTTTATTAGTGGCTGAATGTAATGAAATCAATCCCAAATATAAATCCTCTTCACATTACATTCCTCTATAAGCTGAAAATCAGTGGTAGTAGCGGGAAGGAAAAAATATCTGGTGTAGGGTGGAGATACAAAAATGTCTTCAGATGGATGAAGATTTGAGTTTTAAAGAATTTAATCTTAACCAAGGTAAAATTAGGATTATGAGATAACAGATGAAGCTAGGCTGACATGGCTATTAACAACAACAGACAACTATGCATCAATCCCAAATTAGTTGGGGTCGGCTGCGTAAATCCTCGATATTATAAATGCTTTGTTTGGGTCCATAATTTTGCAATAGTTCGTACTTGCGGATCATCTAACACCAGGGATTCTCTAATATACTCTAGTGCTTATATTTCTATTATACCAAGGGTCTCCTAGTAAGCTAAAATTTGTATCGTGAATGTTATATTGTTCATCAGAATTCTTTGGTCTTTGTATTCTATCAAAGTGGTTAGATTTATATATTAGGAGAATCAGGCTGTGGCTTCTTATGTTATATGGAGCCTTTACGCCTCTCGTGCTCAGGAAGGTCAGAACAGAAAATCCTTCAAGTCCCAAAGCGGATACGCTTTCAGTTACCTTCCCTTTCGCGGATTGAGTGAGAAAAGGTTTCTTTTCTTGGCCAAGGCTTTGATACCACATTTTCTTTGGTTAGTTTATGAAAAAGGGTACTGGATTAGAAATGAACTTTTGTGGTGCAGGATTAGAAAGATTTACGAGAAGGGAAAAATGTAACAACTTTGTAGATAACATCTAGGAGTTTAGGTGTAATACCTCCACCATCCCTCATCCTGAATTGACTGATCAGCGACTCAGTGTTGGCTCTCACAAGATCAAGAGAAAAGAGTGAACATGTTACTACATGTTGTTCCTAGAGTTAAATTTAAATAATTCTCCTGGTAGGAAGATGTGAAAAGAGTAGAGAAATGTGATAGTATCATTTTTTTTTGATAAGTCAAAATTTTATTAGAACTGGTACCAAGATGGTACTTACACGTCAAAACACCAACACACCACCAAACATATTACATATTCCTCCTAAAAAATACAAGAAACAAATTCTGATCCATCCTATCTAAAGTATTACAAGAACACCGGAGAAATAGATTCTTGATGCATTTGTTTTTGATTCTAGCAATCCGCAACCTTTTCCTTTCAATCCAGACAGTCCTTAACACACAGATGGGAATAGTCCTCCATATCTTTTTCAAGTTTTTCTTCACTTTTTGAGCCTGCCAGATTTCCGAGAAACTACTGATCTTCTGTGGAATCACCAGAGACACTCCCATAATAGCATTGTGGTGCTAAGGTGCTGTGTAGAAATGAGTGTTCAGCAGTTTCCTGCTCAATGTTGCAAACATAACATCTGCACAAAGAGAAACCTCTCGTTTGCAATTTATGCTGAGTTAGACAGGCTTTCCTATTTATTAATGGTAAGTGAAAACCTTCACGCGATATCATCTAAATATAAATCTTGAAATCTTTTGCCCTTTTTTGTTAATGTTACGTATGTTCTTAATTTCCTTCCTCTTGAGGATGTATTTGAAACGAATTCAGTTAACCATTTTTACTGTCCAATTGCATTAGATCTGGAAGATGTTTCAATCAGGCAGTTTGCTCTTTTCCAATGTGAGTGGATACAAAAATTTACTGTTGAAGTTGCGCCAGCTCAGCACCTGAAAGGTGAGTGAAAAGCTAATAAAAGGCAAAAACCATTTTGATTCAACTCTCTCTTAAATAAAAGGCAACCCCGTGCCGGCCTTGTTTTTTAATTCGTTCTAAGTTAGTGGAGAAGTAAATCTGCTCTAAGTTGTATTACAATTCTTTAGCTTGTAACTATGATTCGTTTTACTTACAAATCTTGAACTATTGGTCAACATGAGCATATGAACCGAAGAGGTTAAATTCAGAATGTTTACTAACTGAAATTAATATAGAAATTAATTACTTCTATGGCTCAAGTTCCCTCTTACTATTTTTTCTTTCTTCCTCTCTTTCATCACTAAGATCGAAAACTACAATAAATACACGTGTTGGTTTCCAAAAGTGTATACGGTTATTTTACTGATTTATTGAGAGTGAAGGATCAAAGATCAATCCCGTAATAGATAAGATTGAGGCGCGAGGATAAGGTACCGTGTTTGAAATTCGAGGTACCTATTAAGATCGAAATCGGTAGTGATTGAGACCAAATGAGATAGACATCGAGCAAGATCGAAGGTAGCATAATAACAAAAAAGAACGAATCAAAGTAAGGACAATTAATTAGATAATCATGTGATTTCCTTCTGTAATTAGAATTACACCATAATTACAATTTCTCTACTATATAAAGAGGAGTTCCAATCATTTGTAAAATACTCACATTCTGGATACCAAAGGAATATAATTATTTGTGTGCTCGAAACATCACAAGAAGTTGTTCAATGAGCTGAACCTGTACCGAGAAATTGAGTGCTAATGAATCGAGGACTCACACTGCCTTTTATGAAAATGCTCGAGGAGCTCACTAAGAATATTAAATCAGGAGAGATAAAAATCGAGGCTAATGACAAAAACGTAGAAACGTACAACTCTCGAGGTTGATCAAATACCAGGGGCACCCCCGATTCGAAAGGTTTAGATTTAAAGAAGTTTGTGCAGAAGCCTTTTCCTCCAACTGCAACTCCGAAGCCTATCCTCAAAAAATTCTGCATGCTAGAAATTCTCATATACAATGGAACCACTAACCATAATGAGCAGGTGATTTCTTATACATGCGCAATAAAAGGGAATGACTTAAAATATGATGAGATTCGTTATGCTATATTGAAAAGGTTTGGAGAAACTTAATCGAAAGGAGCAATGATATGGTACCACAATCAGCCGCCCAATTCCGTCGATACCTTTTTCATGCTTGCAGATTCCTTCGTGGAGGCGCACACTAGAGGAATAAAGGTTGCGACTAGGAAGTTGGACTTCTTCAAAGTGAAACAAAAGGACAACGAAATGTTGAGGGAATTCGTGTCTCGATTCCAGATGGAACGCATTCCCCCTATCACAGATGATTGACTGTTCAAGCTTTTACTTAAGTTTTGGACAAATGAAGTTTGATAGCATCATGACAACTAAAGCAGAATTTAATTGAATATCCAGCTGTGGCCTGGGACGATGTACATAACCTGTACCAATCAAAGATTAGGGTAGAGGATGATTAATTGGGAACCTTTTACGGTTCCATCTACCCAAATAGGCCAGTCAACAAAATTCAAAGGGACGTCGATAGAGAACCCTAATTGAACAGAGATCGATATTAACCATACATCGCAGATCGTCGAAACAAAGACCCATGGCATAATTCCATTCGAAGTGATCGAATGAATGATTGAGGACAGAACTCCCAAGGGCTAATGAGTAAAAGTGGCTTCGATAAACTTGTCAGGCCCATGGAAGTACTACAGTTGTCAGAATACAGCTTTAGCATCGGGTATTGTATCAACCATTGGACGAATCAAGGATACTAGATGGCCCAGACCGATCCAGCTCAAAGGAATCTTAATCAAGTATGCAGATACTGTGGCACCCATTGTCATAAGAATTGAAAACTACAGACAATTGAGAGAGGAGGTAGCTAGTCTATTCAACGAGGGTCACCTTCGAGAATTCTTAAGTTATCGAGCCAAAACTCAATTCAAAAGCAGAGATTTAAACATGCATAACGAGCAGGAAGAGCAACAACATGTGATTCACATGATCATTGGAGGAGTCGATATTCCTAAGGGACCTGTATTTAAACGCACCAAGGTGACAATCACAAGAGAAACACGAACTCAGAATTACTTACTAGAAGAAACTTTATCTTTCAACGACGAGGATGCAGAAGTGATCGAACAACCTCACATTGACATATTAGTGATATCTATCCTTGTGAATACAGTTCAAGTTAAACGTGTGTTGATTGATCAAGGTAGCTCGAAAAACATTTTCAATCAAGGATCGTAGAGCAACTCGGCCTCCAAGATCAAATTATGCCCACGACTCGAGTATATAACGAATTCAACATAGAAAGTTAAACCACCAAAGGGGAAATTATTTTGCCAGTAAATGTGGCTGGTACTATCCAAGAAACAAAGTTCCATGTGATCGAATGTGACATGAGGTACAAAACGCTGCTCGGAAGGCCTTGGATTCATAACATGAGGGCGGTACCCTCGACTCTTCATCAAGTCCTGAAGTTCCCAACATTAGAAGGAACCAAAATAGTGTACGGTGAACAACCCTCCGCCAAAGAAGTATTTGCAATCGATGAAGTAGTATTGGTATCAGTGCTTTCATCAATAAAGAGATCGAAGTCAAAGGGAAAGCAAGAGGTCAAACAGCAACAACAGTCACCAGCCTCAGCCTGATCGAAGGAGCAGGAAACTTATGAGGATGATGATTATATGATAGCTCGAGCCTTTATAGTCCTGGACAATTCTGATGCAACAAAGTAAATGGTCGAAGAGCTGGAACAAATCATGCTGACCGAGCATTTGCCCGATCTAAAGGTATACCTGGGCATGAGTTAACCCCGAGCTTAGGAAAAAACCCATTCAATTCCTTTTAGATATCAAGGATTGTCTTGCTTGGTCCAACCTAGATATGACAGGCATCCCACCGGAGATCACTACACATCGACTGAGCTTGGACCAGAAGTTTCGATCCGTAAAACAAATGAGAAGGCACTAGTCCGAGGTGAAAAGTGCATTCATTAAGGACGAGGTAATAAAACTTCTAAATATAGGATCTATTCGAGAGGTAAAAGATTCCGCATGGTTAGAAAACGTAATTGTAGTCCCTAAAAAGGGAATTAAACTTGGAATATGCGTAGACTATAAGGATTTAAACAAGGAAAGCCCTAAAGATTCCTTTTCTTTGCCGAATATCGATCTCATGATCGATGCCATGGCCGGCCACGAGATCCTTATTTTTCTCAATGCCTACTCTAGGTACAACCAAATACAAATTAACCCGGATGATCAGGAAAAGACTTTGTTCATTACTAAATAAGGCACCTAATTTTATAACATAATCATTTGGATTAAAAAATGCTGGTTCTACTTACAATGCCTAGTAAATCGAATTCGAAGATCAATAGGTAAATTAATAGAGGTTTATATTGATGAAATATTAGTTAAGTCTTCACGAACAGAGGACCATTTAAAACATTCGTAGGAGACCTTCGACATACTAAGAAATTATAACATGAAGCTCAACCAGGAGAAATGTCATTCGGAGTCGGATAGGGAAAGTTCCTTGGCTTTATGGTATCAAAACGGGGGATCAAGATCAACCCCAATAAATCAAGAAAATCGAAGACATCATAGTCGTTGATATTGTCAAGGCTGTACAAAGTTTAACGATCGCATAGCTGCCCTAGGTCGATTTATTTTGAGGTCCTCAGATAGGAGCCACCGTTTCTTCTCACTGCTCAAGAAGAAGAGAAATTTTGCATAGACCCCGGAATGTCAACAAGCCTTTGAGGAACTGAAGCGATACATGTTGAGCCCGCCATTGTTTCACACCCCTAAAGTGGATGAGCGACTCTACTTATATTTAGCGGTATCAAAGATAGTGATAAGCAGGGTTTTAGTTCGAGAAGAGCAAGATACGCAGTTCCTATTTTGTTATGTTAGTCGAACTCCAGGAGAGGCCGAAACCGATGGCCAAACTTAGAAAAATTAGCGCTCACTCTGATAAGCACCTCTAGGAAATTAAAACCATACTTTCAGTGTCACCCAAGATTTTAACCACCTATCCGTTTTGCAACATTTTTACAAGCCCAAACACTCAGGTTGATTATCCAAATGGGTCATCGAGATCAGCAAGTACGATATCGAGTGTCAACTCCAAACATCCATCAAGTATCAAATCTTGGCAGACTTCGTGGATGACTTCACGCCAGCCCTCGTACCCGAGGTCAAAAAGGAACTATTATTAAAATCGGTACATCATCGGAGGTGTGGAACTTCTTCACAGATTGCGTTTCGAACGTGAAGGGGTACGGGCTAGGCATTGTTTTGAAGCCACCCACAAGTAATACAATTAGACAGTCTCAAAACTTCAAAATTAGTTAACAATGAGGCCAAGTACGGGGCCGTGACTGCAGGTCTCGAGCTAGTTAAGAGCTTGGGAGAATAGATCATCGAGGCCAAGTATGACTCCCAACTTGTGGTAATTCAAGTCAATGGAACTTTCGAGGTTCAAGAAGATTAAATGCAGAGGTACTTGTATAAACTACATGTGTCTCTACGTCAATTTAAAGAATTGACCCTATAACACGTACCTCGAGAACAAAATAGCGAGGCCGACGCCCTTGAAAATTTGGAGTCGTCAATCAAAGACGACGAACATAGCTCGGGACTGTCGTACAATTTTTGAGGTCAGTAATTGAAGAAGGACATGCCAAAATAAACTCCACAAGTCTAACCTGAGATTGGAGGAATACGTATATCGAATACCTAAAGAATGGGAAGCTTTCGTCGAATATTAAGGAATTGAGGACTCTATGTACGATGGCGGCATGGTTCACATTGGCCGAGTATGGAACACTGTAGAGGAGAATGTTAGATGGAGTGTTGGCGATATGCTTAGGACCAGGAGACACCGACTACGTTCTACGGCAAATTCACGAGGGCACTTGCGAAAATCATTCCGGTGCCGAGCCATTAGTTCGCAAAGTCATATGAGTAGGATACTGTTGGGTCGATATGGAAAAAGATATATAAGATTTTGTTTGAAGGTGCGACAAAATGCCAAAGGTATGCTCCGATGATTAACCAACCCGGAGAGCAACTCTAGTCAGTCCTATCCCCATGGTCGTTCATGAAATGGGGAATAGATATCGTTGGCCCTCTACCATTAGCCCCAGATTAAGCTAAATTCATTTTGGTTAGTGATTGACTATTTTTCTAAGTGGGTTGAGGCACATTCTATCGAGAAAGTCAGAGTAAAAGAAGTCATAGACTTCATCTGGGACCACATTATATGTCAATTCAGGATGCTTTCCGAGATCGTATACGACTATGGAAAGTAATTTTGGGCAACAAACTGACAAAGTTTCTCGAAGACCACAAAATAAAAAAGGATCCTATCAAAGCCGTATAATGCTAGTGGGAATAGAAATGCCGAGCAAAAAAAGCCGAGCAAAAGCTTATTATGGATGCTCTTGCAGTTCAAAGAAAAACACTTAAGGAGTTGAGCAAGTAGACAAAGAATCTAAAAAAGACTAGCCTCAAAGGAGTCGGTGAAGCAATTGAGGGGAGAGGTAGAGAAGATAAAGTCAGCTAGGTGATTAGACATTGGAGCTACTATTACAGGACCAGCTTCCAGCAGCTCAGACAAAGCAGGTTCACAAGTAGGAGACTGAGAGAGAGCCCAGAAGTAGGAGAGTGATGCCCTGGATTGATAATGTAGAGATCTAGATGGAGGATGCATAAAGAGGTGCCTCTGGCCAGCAACAAGACCCCGAGCCAGGTGATCCCGGGACCCAGCCACATGACCCCATACAGAAAGGATCCATATGAAGTTTTCTTTACTCTCTACCCTTCTTTTTTATCATATGTTATTTAGCATTGAGGACAATGCTAGTTTTAATTCGAGGGGGTGGTCCTACTTTGATGATTTTGTAGTTGGTTTGTAATGATGATACTATTTTTTTTTCTTTATGCTTATTTTTCACTTTTGGTATGTATATAACTTTACCATTTATTTCACTTTTCATTATTTTTCTATCTTGTTCTGTATATAAAGTTACTCTCTCATGTATATATTCATTCCCGCTTATGTATATTCATCTAAATCCCCTATTGTACATATTTAGTTTACTTTCTGCATTTTACTTCATAACTTTTTTTTTGTAATTTTCCTTAGTAGTATAGCTTCTTATTTCAGTTAATAGCTTCTTTTTCAGTTCGTAGCTTCTTATTTTACAAGTTTTTGTGATCAATAAGTCTTTGGTTCTCTTAATGCCACGGTTCTTTCCAAAGGTGAAGTTTGTGTGGACCGGATGGCTCTTCCCGATGATGGATGGCATGACAACCTTCTTAAAGGTTTGAGTCTGTTTTTATTTTTGTTTGTGTAAACAGTAGTTAGTGAGCAATAGTACCTTAGGCAAAGCTTCAATTGGGCCTAAGACATTTACCTTTGACCTTATGGTTAAAAACAAATTGGTGTGTATAGGATGGTAATACTTGTGACCTTGAGACTCTTGGGTTGACTAAACAATCATCGAGTGGTTTCTCGGAATCATTTGTGTTGCTCAAATCTTAGTTAAGGCTGTTATTGGCCCCCGACTCAGTCTCTTTAGCAATCCTATAACTTGTGTGGTGAGGTATTGATTTGCTAGTCCAAGTCTCGTGCTAATAAGTCTAGAACTTGCCCTAAATGTTTGTCTAGGCGAAATTCTAAGTGTAGCTCGACTTGAAAAGTGATCATAGGCTCTACTTAGATCCTAATTGAGACTTGAAAGCATCCATATACCACCAATGATGATATCCCTAGTCAACCTTGTTGATCCATATCCCTTATTCTTTCAAAAAACCATGATACAAGCCTTTATCCATTCTAAAATGACCTCTCTTAGAACCCGATATTTCCGTAGCACAAGGCAAAAGCTTAAGTTTTGGGGGAGAGACGAGGAATGCAAAAGTGATAAAAGGTACAAAATGAAGAAAAGGAAAGGAAAAAAGAAAAAGTAAGAAAAGCCAAAAAGTCAAAAAGAAAGTGAAAAATGTAAAAGAAATGAATAGATTCAATAAAGTCAAAAGATGAAAGGCATGGAAAGATTAGAAAGGAGAGAAAGGAGTGAAATGAACAAGAAAGAGTGCCAGTGTGTCTATCTAGCCCCTAAGGAAGAAGTAAATGACCCAATGAGTCTAGAAAATATGTGCCAAAATGAAGCAAATGAAGTGCTTAAGGAAAGATGAAATCTTTTTAGACCAACATATCCTATCCTAAACCAAAAGCCTTCATTACATGCCCACAAAAGCCCTATATGATGTTGAGTTGAGTTAGATTACATTACTGGTGAGTCACATAAGGGGAAAGCTTGTGGTACTTAGAGCCGGAATTGTGACCTTCCTTTGAGATAGATGAGTGTGTTTTCCACAATCCTCGTTTTGAGCGCTACAATCTAAAAGTTAGGTTTGCTTATGGAGAGTTGAGGGGTATGAGTTTGGGTTCCACAATGACCAATGTAGTAGAAAGAGTTTCCTTGATGAGTTGAGTCAACTCTTGATGCTTTTGTGTCGCATTATAGCCATGATGCTAAAAAGGTTGTGTATTGTCAATAAAGCACGTAAGGTCACGATAATTTTCAGTCCCAATTGATTCTTGATCAGGTTACTTTACGACAACTGAAATTTTCCTTTCTTTTTTTCACGACCATAGTTCGCCCTCCGTAAATTGTCGTGATGACACCTTGTCTATATAACTAGGTAAGCCTAACATGTGTAGAAAATAAATCGAAACTTCCAGAAATATAAATTTAAAATCAAGAATAACTAAAAGGAACAATATATGAAATGCCGCTCAGCATACACCGCACAATATCTCAAACTTCTACAACACTATCCCAAAACCCAGAAACTAACGGGAACACAAGTTGAAAGAAAGATAGTAAAATGCTCTAACTCAAGAAATTTCTACATTACCAGTATAATAGAAGGGCTAACACTACAAGATAGAATAAAGATGGAGACTCTTTGGTCTGCGGATGCGGCAGAGGTACCTCGAAGTCTCCAAAACTCTCCATGTCTCAAGGATGGTAAGCTTGCGCAGAGATACCTGGATCTGCACATAAAAAATATGCACAGGAAGGGCATGAGTACACCACAGCGGTACTCAGTAAGTGCCAAGCCTAACCTCGGTCGGGTAGTGGCGAGGAAGTTTAGGGCCCTACTGAGGAGAAATTAAATATTAGGTTGAACATTATGAAATAAAGCAGTATAACTAAGTGCAACAGTAAGAGAATATCATAAAATGGAAAGGACAACCACTACTAGCACAAAGACCACAATTCACGGGAGAAATACAGCTCAAGTCAATAAATATCATCCGGGCACCTCCAGATACCGTCCTGTAGTCCCAATTACAACTGTCCAATGGATCTCCCGCGATAATGTCCCATAGTCCATCATATATATATATATATATTTGAAGGATCTCCCGGGATACCATCCCGTAGTCCAACTATCAATGCACGGGGATCTACTGGAATCTGATCCGTAGTCCCAAATGTAAATACCCAGTACTGGGGGAATCAACCGGGTGCATTTCTCGTAGTTCCATATATCTATGTATGGGGATATATCGGGAATCTTACCCACAGTCCCAAAGTAAATGTGCAGGGGGATCTACTGGTAATCTAACCCGTAGTCCCAAAGTAAACAGACAAAGGGGATCTACCGGAATCCAACATCCGTAGTCCTAATGTAAATACACAACATTAGCAAGAATATATTCAGAAATGGAAATATCATATAAAGCAACGAGTAATTCTAGCCTAACATGCTTCACGTATCGTAATTAAGGCAATTTAAGTCAACTAAACATGCTTTTCTAACTAACAACATGCTAAATTTGCAAGTATAATAAGCAGGACAAGAATTTCATTGAAATAACTTAAGGGAAAAAATGGGGTTTCAACAATTAGCTCAAGTACGCGCTCGTCACCTCACGTACAAGGCAATTCAAATATCAAACATATCATATCCTAAGGGGAAGGTCCCCCATACAAGGTTTGACAAGCCACTTACCCCGAACCGACTAAAAGTCAACTCAAAATCAGACTTTTTCCACGAGTATCCGACTCCAAATGACCCAAATCTATTCAATTAAATTGCGTATTGTTTTAAGCTAATACGCGAAATTATATAAAATAACCAAAATGCCCCTTGGGCCCATGTCTTAGAATCGAGTAAAATTTACATTTCCAGAATCCTCACACTCTCACGAGTCTAACCATAAAAAAATTATCCAAATCTAATGCCAATTTCCCATTCAAAACTCAATTTCTCAGTCTAAAAACTATTCCCCAATTTTTATTCAAAATAAAAAATTAAAGGAGGAATTCATGCTTAGATTAATGGGTTACAAGCAAAAAGAAGTTTTGAATCGTTGCTCAATAGTTCTTTGAAAATCCCTCAAAATCTTGCTCAAATACGAGCTCCAAGCTTAAATTTTGATAAAAATGGCTAAACCCTCGATTTTGAAATCTTATATCTACCTAGGCGGGTTCTTCTTCACGAACGCGAGGCTACTATCACGAACACTGTGCACAAAAGTCCTGCTGGTGAAATTCCTCTTTTGCGAATGTGAGGTCCACTTGCGAACGCATAGCTTACACGTGCAGACTTATGCGAACACGAGGACCATAACACGATCGCGAATACTAATGAGTCTTTACCTTCACGAACGCCGCGCACCATCGTTAACGCGAAGCATATTTCAGCTGCTATCCTTCACAAATCTTCGCGAACGCGAGATGAACGTTGCGAACGCGAAGGACAACTTTCCCCAAGCCCCAGCTCCTCTTCACGAACGCAAAACCCTACTCATGAACGCAAAGAAGGAAACCAGAACTGGGCTGTTGCAATATTTTTTGCAATTCTCTAAGTTCCAAAATGTCCCGTTGAACATCCGAAACACACCCTAGGCCTCCGGGTCCTCAACAGAACCGATGAGCATAATATGTAACATCATTCAAACTTGTCCCAATCTTCGAAACGCTCAAAACACCTATTTTTCATCGGATTCAACTTTAAAAATTTCAAAAACTCTAAAAACACACTTTCGATCAAAAAGCCTTCCAAACCTCATCCGAATGACCTGAAACTTTGCATGCACACCCCAAATGACATAACAGAACTAGTGCATCTCTCAGAATTCCATTCGACCCTCGGATCAAAATCTCACCATCGAACCTAAAACTTCCAAAATTCAACCTTCGGCATTTCAAGCCTAAATTAGCTAGGGACCTCTAAAATAAAATCCGAGCACGCTCCTAATCCTGAAAAAACCTAACGGAGCTAATGGAACTATTAGATTTCCATTATTCCATATTCACACTGTTCCAACTCATGTCAAATTTTTAAATATTTAAGCTCTCACTTATGGACTAAGTGTCCCAATACTCTCCAAAAACTCAAAATTGAACATCCCTGCAATCACATTAGCACAAATAAACTTGGGGGAAGCATTTAATAAGTGATCGAGGCGTTAATTCTTATGATGACTGGTCAGGTCGTCACATCCTCCTGGACTTAAAACATTCGTTCATCCTCTAACGAGTATAGAGACATACCTGAAGTGGTGAAAAGATAAGGGTAATGGCTGCGCATATCCTCCTCGGTCTCCTAGGTCGCCTCCGGTCGACCTAGGTCGCCTCCTCGACCGGCTGACCCCGCTAATGAACATTCACCGATGCAATGTTCTTTGACCTCAACTTTCTAACATGCCTGTCCAATATTTCTACTGGCTCCTCAGCATAAGATAGGTCCTTGTCCAACTGGACTGAGCTGAAATCTTACACATGCGATGGATCACCATGATATCTCTAAAGCATCGAAACATGAAATACCGGATGAACTTCTGCCAAGCTGGGAGGCAAAGCAAGCTCATAAGCAATCTCCCCAACTCGCCTCAATATCTCAAAAGGTCTAATAAACCTCGAAATCAACTTCCCTTTCTTCCCAAATCTCATAACGCCTTTCATAGGCGAAACCCGAAGCAGAACTCGCTCTATGACTATATAGGAAACATCACGAACCTTCCGGTTCGCATAACTCTTCTGTCTGGACTGGGCTTTACGGAGTCTATCCTGAATCACCATGACTCTCTCCAAAGCATCCTGAACTAAGTCTGTGCCCAGTAATCTAGGCTCACCCGGCTCGAACCAACCCATCGGAGATCTACACCGCCTACTATATAAATCCTCATACGATGCCATCTGAATGGTTTACTGATAACTGTTGTTGTACGCAAACTCTACCAATGGCAAGAAGTGATCCCAAGAACCCCCAAACTCCATCACACGCGCACGGAGCATATCCTCAAGAATCTGAATAGTGCGCTCAGATCGTGGGCCCGTCTGAGGGTGAAAGTCGTGCTCAAGTCCACATGAGTACCCAACTCATGGTGAACGGCCCTCCAGAACCGTGATGTGAATTGAGTACCTCTCTCAGAAATGATAGAAATTGGAATACCATGCAGACAGACAATCTCTCGAATATAAATCTCTGCCAACTGCTTCAAAGAGTATGTAGTAAACTGAAGAATGAAATGAGCGGACTTGGTCAACCGATATACAATAACCCAAATGGAATCAAACTTCTTCAATGTCCGTCGGAGCCCAGATACGAAGTCCATAGTGATCCGCTCCCACTTCTACTCGGGGATCTCTATCTGCTGAAGCAATCCACCCGACCTCTGGTGCTCATATTTCACCTACTGATAGTTGAGACACCAAGCTACAGACCCCACTATATCTTTCTTCATCCGCCTCCACTAATAGTGCTGCCTCAAGTTCTAATACATCTTCGCGGCACTCGGATGAATAGAATACCACGAATTGTGGGCCTCCTCTAGAATCAGCTCTCGAAGCCCATCAACATTGGATACACAAACCTGACCCTGCATCCTCAATACTCCGTCTTTGCCAATGGTCACATCTCTGGCATCACCATGATGGAACTTGTCCCTAAGGACGAGCAAGTGATTGTCATCATACGCAAGATACAACCCCACTAGGCTATGAAAGATCCAATCTTACAAATTGGATAGCTAAGGCCTGAACATCCATCGCCATGGGTCTTTCTGATGCTGGTAGATAAGTCAAGCTCCCCAAACTCTATGCCCCGCGACTCAAAGTATCGGCCACCAAATTGACCTTGCATGGGTGATATAGAATAGTATTGTCATAATCCTTTAGCAACTCTAACCACCTAATTTAGCTCAAATTTAGATCCTTTTTCTTGAACAAATGTTGCGAGCTCCGATGATCAGTATAAATTTCATAAGACACATTGTATAGATAATGACACCAAATCTTTAGGGTGTGAATAATGACAACTAACTCAAGATCATGGACAAGATAATTCTTCTCATGTATCTTCAACTATCTGTATGAGTAGGCGATCACCTTACCATTCTGCATCAATACCGCTCCTAGGGCAACTCTCAAGGCATCACAATAGACAGTATAAGACCCCGAACTTATAGGCAATATCAAAACTAGGGCTGTAAACAAAGCTATCTTGAGCTTATAAAAGCTCGCCTCACAATCTTCCATCCACTGGAATGGAGCACCCTTCTGGGCCAGTCTAGTCACATGGGCTGTAATCGATGAAAACCCATCCACAAAGCAACGATAGTAACCTGCCAATCCAAGGAAACTGCGGGTCAATGTAGATATGGACGGACTGGGCCAACTCTGCACTGCCTCTACCTTCTTTGGATCCACCCGAATACCCTCACTCGGTACCACGTGGCCCAAGAATGCCACATAATTCAACCAAAACTCACATTTTGAAAATTTCGCATATAATTTCTTTTACCTCAGAGTCTGAAGCACTGTCCTCAGGTGCTGCTCATGATCTTCTCGACTCTAGGAATATACCAGAATGCTATTAATAAAGACAATGCAAAAAGAGTCACGATATGGCTGGAATATACTGTGCATCAAATGCATAAAAACTACTGGGAACATAACAAGAAACTCGTAATGATCATACCGAGTTCTGAAAGCAGTCTTTAAGATATCTAGCTCCTGAATCTTCAACTGATGGTAACCTGAGCACAAATCAATCTTAGAAAACACCCGTGTACCCTGAAGCTGATCCAATAGATCATCAATACAAGGCAAAGAATAATGGTTCTTCAGTATAACCTTGTTCAACTGGCGATAATCAATACACACACGTATAGAAGCATAATATTTCTTCACAAATAAGACAGGAGCACCCCAAAGTGAAACACTAGGCCAAATAAAACCCTTATCAAGCAATTCCTGCAACTTATCTTTCAGCTCCTTCAACTCAGGAGGAGCCATACGATATGGAGGGATGGAAATGGGCTGAGTGTCTGCAATTGATCAATTCCAAAATCAATATCTCTATCAGGCGAAATGCCTGGAAGGTCAACTTGAAACATATCGGGATAATTCTGTACTACTAGGACTGAATCAATTGAAGGGGTATCAATGCTGACATCTCTCACATAAGCTAAATGCGCGTCACACCCCTTCTCAATCATACGTTGAGCCTTAAGGAAAGAGATAACTACTGGGAGCGTGATCTAAGGTACCACTCTACTCAACATGTGGTACACCTAGCATAGCCAGTGTCATGGTTTTGGCATGACAATTAAGAATAGCATAATGGGGCGACAACCAGTCTGTGCTTAAGATAATATCAAAATCAACCATATTGAGCAACAATAAATTAGCTCTGGTCTCAAAAGCACGGACAGTAACCAAACACGACTGATAAATACGGTCTACAACAAGAGAATCTCCTACAGGAGTAGAAACATAAATAGGGGAATTCAAGGAATCTCGGGGTACACCCAAATGCAGAGCAAAATAAGAAAACACACAAGAATAAGTGGAGCCTGGATCGAATAGAACTCATGAATCTCTGTGAAAAACCAGTATAATACCTGTGATGATAGAATCAGAGGAAACCGCCTTGGTCCGAGCAGGAATGGCATAGTATCGGGCCTGACCTCCCCTTCTAGAGTGACCTTTTGCCTCCCCGACCTCCACCTCTAACTAGATAAGCAGGTGGGGTGGCAACTATTGCTATAAATAAGGCCTGAGAACTCTGCGGGGCATGTTGTGGCTGAGAAGTATGTGGAGGTACACGCCTTCCATGTCTGGGGCAATCCCTATCCATATGGCACGTGTCACCACACTCAAATCAAGCTCTGGGAGGATGTTATGGATATGACTAGCTCAGGCTAGATCTGCTAGACTGACCCCTGAAAGCACCTCGCGAAGGAGGCGTGCTAGAAACCGGAGGTGCATAATAAGGCTCCTAGGATCTATGAGGAGCTGGAGTGCTACTGGCTACTGGAAGAGCCGAATGAACAGGGCGACTCATATAACCCCTACCATGATGACATGTAGCTGAGGTACGAGCACCATAATAATGGCCCGTCTCTCGAGACCTCTTGGCCTCCCTCACCTCTCTCTCCCTAGCATGCATACTAATGTGCTCACGTCAATACCACATAAGAGGGGGGAGGTGATTTGTGTGGTAACTAATTTTTGATCTAGAAGAACCTAGTCCTTCTTAGTGTTCTAACTACTACTGTTGCAAAATTCAAAGTACAGAAAAATAAAGAACGCAGAGATTTTTTACGTGGAAAATACCTGGCTCAAAAGGTGCAAAAACCTCGACTGTTGCGACACTTTCAAGTTAACTCTAACTTGAATACTCAAAGTACCTAATACAATTGCTTCTATGAAAAATGAAAAGGTACAACTTTAAATCACCTACTACAATTGAACTAGAATAAGAATAAACACAATGGAGCTGGTTCTTCTATCTCGTTCAAGTAGCTTCAGGAATGAACACTCAAATCTCACACAAATTGCTTGCAAAACTGCCTTGCCTTTTTGCTCTCAATTTTGTTTCACTTTTGCGTTTTTTGTGCATCCACTGTAAAGAGAACAATCACAGTTATTTAATGAGTTAGTAATTAGAGTTTGATTGAGACTCAATTGCTGATCTTCCATCAAAGTTGAGTCCTTGAACATTATAAACTCCAACCCTATCCTTTATACGGATTGTGTTCTCTTCCTAGAAGGAGACTTCATCTCCTTATTCAATATGCAACCTTTTCGATCACTTCAGAAGATATTGCTCCTTGATTCTTAAGACTTATCTTCTTCACGTGCAACTCACATGTATAGGTTGATAAACACTGTGTCTCTCATGATGACTTGGTCCATGCTGAACTAGTGTCGCGCACCCTTTTTCCTCAGCGGAAATCGGGTTATGACATTTGGAGGGACAACACATTCCATTTGGGAACTGGGCTTTACATTTAAAGAGTTGCCGCTTAAAGATTAGGGTGCATTAGGACACCAAAAGAGTTTGATTTAAAGAACCAGAGATAGGGTAAGGGCTTGAAATTATTCTAAGGGGAAGGTATTAGGCACCCTCAGAATCCACTACTGTGGTTCCCGGCCAAACAATTATTGTAAATTGAGGTGAAATTAGAAAAAAGGAAAATAAGGCTCAAATAAGAGGGGATTTCAACACATAACGTATTTAAAGTAAACACAGTTTGAAAGCAAAATTAGAAAATGACCGTTTTTTAAAAAAAATATAAGGACTTAAAATGTTGAAAGAATAGAAATGAAGAATAAAGAAAGGGGGGTCCTAGTTTTATTAAAAATATGGATCACCCTCACACAATTTCCGGTATTCACTCCTCAATGAGGGGCTACACGTGACTTTATCGCATGGTCATCATATCCATATCTACCTTTCCCACCCCGTTAAGGTGTTTAAAGCTCGTACTGGTATCAGTTACTTATTGCATGCTATTACCCATCCCACTCCTATCAGTCCATGAGGCACTTAGGACTACTAATCCTAAAAAGGGAGGGATATTTGGCTTATTTGAAGTTTCAAAGGTAAAAACTCTAAGGAAACATACAAAACACATATTGCATATTGGGGGGAAGCATATAAACAAACAAAGGCTCATATATACCTCCTTAAACAAAGAAAGCACATAATTTGCATGATTTTCACATATGTTTTAGGTCTGATTAAAATACCAAAGACGAGGGAGTTTAAAAAATTGAGGGAGATTGGTTTATTACAAACTCGGATAAGAAGTTCGAATCAGGCTTGCCTGCTGGTTGTAATGATTAATAGAAATAGATTCAGTTTACAGTTATTACCCTAAGGCTTGCCTAAGTGTTTGGACGGGATCCTATAGGCATGGCATCTACTAAATTTAGAAGGTGATGAGATAGTAAGGCTCGAAATGAATTTTTTGAAATCCTATATGTATACTTGTTAAACTCGTTAAGTGAGGGATCTAGATTATTGAAAGAGATGCAGAATTAAAAAAATTGATTACAGGTTCCGCAGATGACAGTGTCGACTATTACTGATTTTATATCTAATATTGACTGTGAATGAAAGTGAATCAGAATTGCTCGAGGATCCCTGTAGGCATGATTTCTATACATTGCTGATTTTAAACTTGGTATCTAATTGCAGAAACCTTATAGACATGGTATCTAAATGCAGTGTAGAATTATTAAAAATTTCTATATGCATGGTTTCTAAGCGAAGTTTGAATATGCAGAAGTTAAAACACCCTATAGGCATGGTTTCAAGGCGAAATCGAATATGAAGAATTAAAGCACCGTATAGGCATGGTTTCTAGGTGAAATTGAATATGTAGAAGTTAAAGCACCCTATAGGCATGTTTTAGGTGAAATTTGAATATGCAAAAGTTAAAACACCCTATAGGCTTGATTTCTACACTTGCATGCATAGTTTCCCACCCCTTTTCACTAACCAAAACCCAGATGTTTATTACAAATTATTACAAACCAGAATAATAAATTACATCAAAAAAAGTATAAATAAAAGTACAACCAGAGGAAGCCTAATTCTTGAATTCTTACCTGAGTTATGAGATAGACCAAATCAGAAACCATTGATCCAAAGCCTTTCTCCAATTTGAGTTTGTCAGAGTTCCCTAAGAGCCTCAATGGGACTCCGAGCAGTGCTCATACCCAAATTGTATCAGCATGATAGGGATAAGTGTAGTGTGGAATTGCCAGCCCTCAAGTGTCCAAGTTCATAGGGAACTCAATGGGTCCTAAGGCAACACTCACAAGAGGGGGAGCAAAACTTAAGTCTAAGAGAGAGTGCAAGTGCAGAAATAGTGCTTTAAGAACCAAGGAAGTAAAAAAGAGAAAAAGAGGTGCTTGGAACAGTTACAGAGTGAATGATTTCACACAAAAGGGGTTCAGGGACTGGGAACTGCAAAGAACCTATGTACTTAGACATTAGTTAATTCTGGGAATGGACAGCAATAGGGAGTGATGTTATGCTTACAAACACATTGGGGTAGTGGTTTAGGATGTATAATAGATTCAGAACATGCATACGAGAATTACAACATGCTTACAATAAAGTACTAAATTAAACACAACCAACATGCAGATAAGAAAACAAAAGTACTTAGTAAACATACTGTTGTGATGCTGAAATCTTAATCAGGACATACCAGTTCGACAACTGTAAGTATTCCCACAAGAGCTAACAAATGGACCCATGAAAACCGATGCCCAAAAATCAAAGATATCCACTTCAAGAATGGTATTGCGAGGCATATCATCCTTTTTTGAAATTCAACCCACTCTTTGGCATTCGTCACACCTCTTTACCAAATCATCTGCATCCTTGAACAAGGTTGCCAATAGAATCCACAAATAAGAACTTTCAAGGCAGTCCTCACCCCACTGTTATGGCCACCATAGGGTGAGTAATGGCAATCCTCTAAGATACTCAATTGTTCTTCCTCCGGGACACACCTACGAATCACACCATCCACGCAAATCTTGAACAAGTATACCTCAGCCTAATAGAAATCCAAACTATCCCGCTTGAGCTTCTTGCTTTGGTTAGAAGAGAGGTCACGCAGAATTATCCCGGTCATAAGATAATTAGCAACATCGGCAAACCATGGCATATCATTCATTGACACCAAAAGAAGTTGTTCATCAAGAAATGAATCATTGATCTCTAGGCCATCGGAAGGCCTCCCCTTATCGTCCAAATGGGATAAGTGGTCTGCCACTTGATTCTCACTACATTTTCGGTCCATAACTTCTAGATCAACTCGTGAAATAGTAATACTCATCGCATCAACCTTGCTTTGGAGTCTTTCTTTGTCATCAAGTACCTAAGGGTGATATGATCGGTGTGCACTATGACCTTGGCCCCCATAAGATACGGCTGAAACTTTTCCATTACAAAAACTATAGACAACAACTCCTTCTCGGTAATCGTGTAGTTCCTTTGAGCCTCATTCATGGTCTTACTTTAGTAGTACACTGGATGAAACATTTTTTTAACACGTTGACCCAACACCGCTCCAAGCGCAACATCGCTAGCATCGCACATGAGCTCAAAGGGCAAGCTCCAATTAGGCGCGGTAATGATAGAAGTGGTGGTCAGCTTATGCTTGAGAAGTTCAAAGGCCTCCATGCATTTCTCATCAAACACGAACGTGGAATATTTCTCTAGAACCTTGCACAAATGGTTAACTACTTTCAAAAAATCTTTAATGAACCTCCGGTAGAACCCCGCGTGCCCAAGAAAACTTCTCACTCCTTTGACATTGATAGGGGGAGGGAGCCTTGGAATCACATCGATCTTTGCTTTATCAACCTCAATACCATGTTTCGAAATATTATGCCCGAGTACAATTCCTTCTTCCACCATAAAGTGGCATTTCTACCAATTGAGAACGAGATTGGTTTCTTCACACCGAGCCAAAACTCTATCAAGGTTCTTCAAGCATGTATCAAAGGAATACCCCCACAACACTAAAATCTTTTATGAACACCTCCAAAATGTCCTCCACCATATCGATGAAAAATGGCCATTATACACCGCTGAAATGTAGCTGGTGCATTGCACATCCCAAAAGGCATGCTAGAGAAAGCAAATGTGCCATACATACAAGTGAATGTGGTTTTTTCTTGGTCTTTAGGGGCAATCAAGATTTGGTTATAGCCATAATACCCATCCAAGAAGCAATAAAAAGTATTCCCTTCCAGTTGATCTAGCATCTGATCATAGAATGGCACAGGAAAGTGATCTTTGTGGGTCACTTTGTTCAATTTACGGTAGTCCATGCAAACCCGCCAACCTGTGACTGTTTTGGTAGGAATCAACTCATTCTGAGAAATTTTCACCACTTTCATGCCACCCTTCTTCGGTAGACATTGCACCGGAGAAGTCAAGAGCTGTCAGAAATAGGGTACACAACCCCGACATCCAACCACTTGATCACCTCTTTTTTCACCACTTTACATTGCCTCGTTCAATCTTCTTTGATGATCAAGGAAGGACTTGCATCATCCTCCAAGATGATTTTTTGCATGCAGAATGTGGGGCTTATTCCTCGAATGTTAGCCAAAGTCCATCTAATTTCCCTTTTTCGCTTTTGAAGCACCGCCAATGTGGGATCAACATTCAAGTTAGTAAGGCAAGAAGATAGAATAACTGGTAAAGTATAATTTGAGCCCTGGAACTCATACCTGAGGTGTGGAGGAAGTGATTTCAACTCCAACACCGGTGTCTCCTGAATTGATGGTTTTGTTGGTGGAGTCTTTCGATTTCCAAGATCCAACGACAATTTCCTAGGCTCATAGGAATAAGAGATCATTGACATCATGATTTAATAGCACGGCCTCAAGGGGATCTTCCACATTGATCATAGCACTGGTGTCATCCTCGATCACAGCCATGACAATGTCAACAAATGAGCACACCTCAGTGCTATTGGGTTGCTTCATAGACTTGCACACATGAAAGGTAACTTTTTCATCACCCACCCGTAAGGTGAGTTCCCCTTCTTCCATATCTACCAATGCCTTCCCCGTAGATAGGAAAGGTCAACCCAAGATAATAGGAACTTCATAGTCTACTTCACAATCCAAAATCACAAAGTTCGATGGAAAGATAAATTTGTCCACCCGGACGAGCACATCATCAATAATATCCAAAGGTCTCTTCATCAATTTATCCACCATTTTTAACCTCATGGAGGTTGTTATAGGTAGGCCAATACCCAAAGTATTGAAAAGTAATTAAGGAATCAAGTTGATACAAGCTCCCAAGTCACATAAAGCTTTGGCAAAATCCGCACTCCTAATGGTGCAAGGAATGGTGAAAGCACCTGGATTCTCTAACATTGGGGCCATTGAATGCATTATAACACTAACTTGGTGAATGTTTCATAGCCCGACATTTTTGCAAGTGCCTCCACCAAAGACATATTAATGGACAAGCTCTTCATCATATCAATGAATGTTTTGAACTGATTATCATTTCTCTGCTTTACAAGCCTTTGAGGATAAGGTGGAGGTGGCCTTGGAAAAGGAGCCTTGGCTTTTGGCATGACCGGCTCCGGCATGTCAATAACATGTTCCCTAGATGGGTTCACGACATCTTGAGTTTCCACCTCGGCCTCATTATTGTCAATCCTCACTTCATCGTTCACATTGTCATCAACCACATCTTCAACTACCAAGGGTACTTCATCTTCTTGCAACTCAACATCATCATCCACAACTTGTTTTAGTTTCGAGGCATTCACTTCACCGCCTCTCCCACATCTTGTGGTAACCGTCATAACATGATTGTTCCCAACTTTTGGGTTCACTACTATATCGCTTGGTAGAGCACCCCTTCAGGCAAGTATTCAATGATTGTGAGATTTGGCCTAGTTGCACCTCCAAGTTACTGATAGAGGTATTATGGGAAGCCAACTGTGCATCCGAATCCGCATTCTTCTTCATCATTTGTTCGAACATCATTTCAATTCTACTCATATCATTTCTAGAAGAACTCGGAACTTGAGAATGGAATGGGGGTGGATTGTTCGGTTGTTGGTACATTGGGGCCTGTGAAAGCTTTGCCCCCAGTTTCCTTGGTTTCCATTATTCCATCCATCTTGATTATTGTTGCCTCCCCAATTGTTGTTATTACCATTCCAATTTACTTGGTTTCCTTGATTATTATTATGATTGCCCCAGTTGTTATTTTTGTTGTTGTTCCCCCAGTTGCCACTTTTTTGTTGTTGATTACCCCAACTGCCGCTGTTTTGCTGTTGATTACCCCAATTGCCTTGAGGTCTCCATTGTTGCTGGTTTGAAGAGTTGCCCCGTTGAAAGTTGTTCACATATTGTACCTCTTAATTTTGCTCATCATGGACAACATTTTGAAACCCATCACAATCATCATCAAATATCTCAAAATTTCCTTGATTTTGTTGCCTCCTTTGCCTTCTCTTGTTAACAAGCATACTAACACCCTCCATGGCATTCACTTGGCGAGGATTTTGGACTTGTTGCAACTGTGCCTTAGCCAATTGGTTCATAGTAGTTGTCAAATCCGCTATAGCTTGCACATGGTCGTGTAACTCTTTATGCTAATGGATAACCGTAGGGACACCTTGAGCAACATTGGCTCTACTTTACCATGTGGATGATGTATCTGCCATCTCATCAAGTACGACACAAGCTTCATCATATGTCAATTTCATAAAATTACCCATAGCTAACCGGTTCACTATGCATTGATTTGTAGTATTGATTCCCCGGTAGAAGGTTTGTTGCAACATATTATCCGTCATGTCATTATTGGGGCAGTCCTTCACCGTTGTTCTATATCTCTCACAAATCTCATGCAAAAATTCGGTTGGCTCTTGCTTGAAGGTCAATATCTCATCTCAAAGTGCCGCCATGTGTCTGGGTGAGAAAACTTTAGCAATGAACTTATCCGCCAACTCATCCCAAGTTGTGATGGAATAGTTGGGAAGTCTCTCGAGCCAATCCGGTGCTTTCCCCTGAAGTGAGAATGGGAAAAGTCTCAACCTAAGAACATCCTCGGACACATTCATCTACTTGCTCCCCCAACATGTATCCATGAACCCCTTGAGATGTTTGTAGGCATTTTGACAGCAGCGCCCGTGAAATACCTATGCTGCTCAAGTAAGGTCAACATCACATTGGTTATATAAAAAATTTCCCGCTCGTATTCTAGGTGGGACAATTGCACTTGCATAGCCTTGGTTAGGGAGCACTCGAGGAACCGCTCTTGGAGGTGGAAGAGGAGGGTCTGGAACATTATTATTAGCATTGGCCTAGCAGCCTCGTCGTGGTCCAAGAGGTACAAGAGCACCTCCTCGTCTCCAATATCGTCAACCTCCTCCCCCGCAAGCATGTTTTCAAGAGGGTCATTAGCATTTAAATCTATTTGGTACATGAAGTATTCACACACACAAATTAGTAAAAAAGAAGGAAAGAAGAACAACACACAAAACTAACTAAATAGATAGCTAAAACCGTTAGCTCCCCGTCAATGGTGCCAAAAAGTGATCACTTCTGACTTCGCACTACTAGAGAGTAGCAAGAGAGGGTCGCAATAGCTTTTACCCAATTTTTGGGTCGGGATCGAATGCACATAGAGCTAGGATTGGAGTTAAGTATCTGTCTAGCTTCGAATTACGTGTGTGTTCTTAATTAATCTTCTTATCATTTTTGGGTTTTATTTATATGTCTACTAATTATCAAACTACAGTTATAGTTGCAACTATATGAAGCTACGAGTAATTTGCTACAAGTTGTATCTGATGGTTTAAAAGATACTAGGGTAGTGACATCCGTCTAGGTGGACAATTGAGGGGTATTTGAAACTAAGGAATAATTGACATGATTGGGGAATCCGGTATAACCGTTGCACTACTTTACCCACTCTATACCTCTCGGTGGTTCAAGTGATCTTTCCCAATTGAATTTCTCGAGACCAATTGGGTATGCAAATTTGCACAAGCTACTAGGGTTCAAGTCGAGTATTACTCTCTTGAGGTTTAACCCTTTAATTGGGACTATCAATCTCTTGAGTACATCCAAATTCCTTGTTGGATCAATTTCGAAGACATAGGCTCTCTTTCTCAAGAAGAGCCCAAGTCAAATAAGCACAAACTAGTATTTGCAATCACTAATTCATTAATTAAACCACGAAATTGACCCGAATAACAAACAACATAGTCAATCTAGCCCTAAATTGCAAACCAATCAATTAACCATACTAGGGTTGAGCCACAAGCCTAGCTAATGGGTTTAGCTACTCATGCTTGAAGAGAAAATTCGAGAATTAGATAAAGATAAAGACATATCAATTAATCGCTAAAGTAAATACATAGATTCAATGATAAAAACTAAGTAAAAATGCCCAAAATGGCTACAAAATGTCTTTTCATTAGTGCAGTTGAAGTTCTAAAATGTCTGATACCCTAAAATGGAAAAAGGTTCTATTTATATTAAGCTGAAAATTTTTGACAAAATTACCCCTGTGGGATTAGTGCGGACTGCACAAAATGGTGTGCCGCTGCACTAGGCTCTTTAACGTGAAAACTCGACTCTCTAAACCCAGGCTCCGTGGACCACATCGAATGGACTACGGTCGTAGAGGCTTCTAGTGCGGTCCGCACAAACTCGACTGCAGAGCGCACAGGCTTGAACTTCTGAACTTGGCATCTCTCTGAACCTTGCCTCTGCAGACCGAACAGAATGATAGTGCGGTTGCAAAGTTCCACCGCAGACCACACAAAGTATAGTGCAGCCGCATTTCCTAAATGCCATAAATGCTAAGCCTCTGAATCTCTCTAGTGCGAGACGCACAAAGTGTAGGGCGGCCGCACTAGGCCTATTTTTCCTGAATTTGTCTTGTCTTTGGTACTTGTGTAAGTTTCAATTCTTTTGAGATGATCTTTGACATCTTGTGACTTTGTTGATCAAACCTGCAATCAAGCACAATGTATGAGCCTTTGGGACTATTTAGTATGAATTTATAGTCAAAGCACAAGAAATAAGTACTATAAACTGCGTTAGAATCCCTAGTTATCAATACTAACTTGTCATGACCTCAGTTCGCTCTCTGTAAACTGTCGTGATAGCACCTAGTCTCTACAACTAGGTAAGCCTAACAAGTGTGGAAAATAAATCGAAACTTGCAGAAATATAAAGAATAACTAAAAGGAACGATTTATGGAATGACGTTCAGCATACACAACATAATATCTCAAACTTCTACAACACTATCCCAAAATTCGGAAACTCATGGGAATACAAGCTGAAAGAAAGATAGTAAAATGCTCTAACTCTGAAAATGTCTACATCAACAGTATGAAAGAAGGTCTGACAATACAATATATAATAAATATGGAGACTCTTCGATCTGCGGATGCGGCAGAGGTACCTCAAAGTCTCCAAAAGCTCTCCATGTCTCAAGGATGGTAAGCCTATGCAGAGATACCTGGATCTGCACATGAAAAACATGCGTAGAAAGGGCATGAGTACTCCACAACGGTACTCATTAAGTGCCAAACCTAACCTCGGTCGGGTAATGACGAGGAAGGTCAGGGTCGTTCTGCAGATAAATTAAATATAAGGTTGAACATTATGAAATAAAGCAGTATAATTAAGTGCAACAGTAAGATAATATCATAAAATGGAAAGGACAACAACAACTAGAACAAGGACCACAATTCATGGTAAAAATACAGCTCAAGTCAGTAAATATCATCTGGCTACCTTCCAGGATACCGTCTTGTAGTCCCAATTACAACTGTCCAGTGGATCTCTAGGGATACCGTTCAGTATTCCATAATATATATATATATATATATATATATATATATATATATATATATATATATATATATATATATATATATATATATATATATATATATATATATATATGAAGGATCTCTCGGGATACCGTCCCGTAGTCCAACTATCAATGCACGGGGATCTACCAGAATCTGATTTATAGTCCCAAATGAAAATACCCAATACTAGGGGAATCTATTGGGTTCATCCCATAGGTCCATATATCTGTGTAGGAGGATCTATCGGGGATCTAACCCAGAGTTCCAAAGTAAATGTGCAGGGGAATCTACCGGGAATCTAACTCGTAGTCCAAAAGTAAACAGACAAAGGGGGAGCTACGGAATCCCACATTCATAGTCCCAATGTAAATACACAACAATAGCAAAAGGATATTCAGAAATGGAACTCTCATATTAAGCAATGGGTAATTCTAGCCTAACATGCTTCACGTAATGCAATCAAGGCAATTTAAGTAACCTATGCATGTTTTTCTAACTAACAACACGCTAAATTTGCAAGTATAATAAAGCAGGACAAGAATTTCATGGAAATAGCTTAAGGAAAAAATTGAGTTTTCAACAATTGGCTCAAGTACATGCTCGTCACCTCACGGACAAGGAATTTCAGATATCAAACATATCATATCCTAAGGGGAAGGTCCCCCACACAAGGTTAGACAAGCCGCTTACCTCGAACCGACTCATAGTCAACTAAAAATCACGCTTTTGCCACGAGTATCCGACTTCAAATGGCCTAAATCTACACAATTCAATTGCATATTATAAATAACACCTCAAGTAACTGATTCTACAATTAAATTCTAAGCTACTACGTGAAATTGTGTAAAATAACCAAAACGCCCCTCGGGCCCACGTCTCGGAATCGAGTAAAATTTACATTTCTAGAATTCTCACATTTTTCACGAGTCTAACCATATAAAAATTATCAAAATACAATGGCAATTCCCCATTCAAAACTCAATTTCTCGGTCTAACAACTTTTCCCCAATTTTCATTCAAAATCCGAAATTAAAGGAGGAATTCATGCTTTGATTAATGGGTTACAAGAAGAAAAAAAAAGGAGCTTAGAAATGTTACCCAATCGATATCTATTGTGTAAGTTTCAATTCTTTTGAGATGATCTTTGACATCTTGTCACTTTGTTGATCAAACCTGCAATCAAGCACAACGTATGAGCCTTTGGGACTATTTAGTATGAATTTATAGTCAAAGCACAAGAAATAAGGACTATGAACTGCGTTAGAATCCCTAGTTATCAATACTAACTTGTCATGACCTCAGTTCGCTCTCTGTAAACTGTCATGATAGCACCTAGTCTCTACGACTAGGTAAGCCTAACAAGTATGGAAAACAAATCGAAACATGCAGAAATATAAAGAATAACTAAAAGGAACGATTTATGGAATAACGTTCAGCATACACAACACAATATCTCAAACTTCTACAACACTATCCCAAAATTCGGAAACTCATGGGAATACAAGCTAAAAGAAAGATAGTAAAATGCTCTAACTCTGAAAATGTCTACATCAACAGTATGATAGAAGGTCTAACAATACAATATAGAATAAATATGGAGACTCTTCGATCTGCGGATGCGGCAGAGGTACCTCAAAGTCTCCAAAAGCTCTCCATGTCTCAAGGATGGTAAGCCTATGCAGAGATACCTGGATCTGCACATGAAAAACATGCGTAGAAAGGGCATGAGTACTCCACAACAGTACTCATTAAGTGCCAAACCTAACCTCGGTCGAGTAATGACGAGGAAGGCCAGGGTCGTTCAGCAGATAAATTAAATATAAGGTTGAACATTATGAAATAAAGCAGTATAATTAAGTGCAACAGTAAGATAATATCATAAAATGGAAAGGACAACAACAACTAGAACAAGGACCACAATTCATGGTAGAAATACAGCTCAAGTCAGTAAATATCATCTGGCTACCTTCCAGGATACCGTCTTGTAGTCCCAATTACAACTGTCCAGTGGATCTCTAGGGATACCGTTCAGTATTCCATAATATATATATATATACATATACATATATATATATACATATATATATATATATATATATATATATATATATATATATATATATATGAAGGGTCTCTCGGGATACCGTCCCGTAGTCCAACTAGCAATGCACGGGGATCTACCAGAATCTGATTTATAGTCCCAAATGTAAATACCCAGTACTAGGGGAATCTATTGGGTTCATCCCATAGGTCCATGTATCTGTGTAGGAGGATCTATCGGGGATCTAACCCAGAGTCCCAAAGTAAATGTGCAGGGGAATCTACCGGGAATCTAACTCGTAGTCCAAAAGTAAACAGACAAAGGGGGAGCTACGGAATCCCACATTCGTAGTCCCAATGTAAATACACAACAATAGCAAAAGGATATTCAGAAATGGAACTCTCATATTAAGCAATGGGTAATTCTAGCCTAACATGCTTCACGTAATGCAATCAAGGCAATTTAAGTAACCTATACATGTTTTTCTAACTAACAACACGCTAAATTTGCAAGTATAATAAAGCAGGACAAGAATTTCATGGAAATAGCTTAAGGAATAAATTGAGTTTTCAACAATTGGCTCAAGTACATGCTCATCACCTCACGTACAAGGAATTTCAGATATCAAACATATCATATCCTAAGGGGAAGGTCCCCCACACAAGGTTAGACAAGCCGCTTACCTCGAACCGACTCATAGTCAACTAAAAATCACGCTTTTGCCACGAGTATCCGACTTCAAATGGCCTAAATCTACTCAATTCAATTGCATATTATAAATAACACCTCAAGTAACTGATTCTCAATTAAATTCTAAGCTACTACGTGAAATTGTGTAAAATAACCAAAACGCCCCTCGGGCCCACGTCTCGGAATCGAGTAAAATTTACATTTCTAGAATTCTCACACTCTCACGAGTCTAACCATATAAAAATTATCAAAATACAATGGCAATTCCCCATTCAAAACTCAATTTCTCGGTCTAACAACTTTTCCCCAATTTTCATTAAAAATCCGAAATTAAAGAAGGAATTCATGCTTTGATTAATGGGTTACAAGAAAGAAAAAAAGGAGCTTAGAAATGTTACCCAATCGATATCTATGAAAATCCCTCAAAATCTCACTTAAATCTGAGATCCCAAGCTTAAGTTTTGATAAAAATGGCTAAACCCTCGATTTTGAAATCTTATATCCTCCTAGACGGGTTCTTCTTCGCAAACGCGAGGCTATTATCACGAACACGATGCACAAAAGTCGTACTGCCAAATTCCTCTTTTGCGAATGCGAGGTCCACTCGCAAACGCGTAGATTACGCGAGGACCATAACGAGGTTGCGAAGACCAATGAGTCCTTACCTTCGCGAACACAAGACATCATTGCAAATGCGAAGCATATTTCATCTGCTCTCCTTCACAAACCTTCACGAATGCGGGATGAACGTTGCCAACACGAAGCACAACCTTCCCCCAGACCCAACTACCCTTCGCGAACGCAAGACCCCACTCGCGAACACGAAGAAGAAAACCAGAACTGGGCTACTGCAATTCTCTAAGTTCCAAAATGTACCGTTGAGCATCCGAAACACACCCGAGGCCCCCAGGACCTCAACCAAACATATGAACATAACATCATTCAAACTTGTTCCAATCTTTGAAACGCTTAAAACAACATCAGAATACATATTTTCTATCTGATTCAACATTAATAATTTCAAAAACTCTAAAAACACATTTTCGATAATCAAACCTCATCCGAATGACCTAAAACATTGCACACACATCCCAAATGACATAACAGAACTAATGCAACTCTCATAATTCCATTCCAACCCTCGAATCAAAATCTCATTATCGAACCGGAAACTTCCAAACTTCAACCTTCGGCATTTCAAGCCTAAATTAGCTAGGGACCTTCAAAACACAATCTGAACACGCTCCTAACCCTGAAATCACCTAACGAAGCTAACAGAACCATCATATTTCTATTTCGAGATTGTCTTCACTCTGTTCCAACTAAGGTCAATTTTTTCAATACTTAAGCTCTAATTTAGGGACTAAGTGTCCCAAAACTCTCCGAAAACTCAAAACCAAAATCCCGTCAATAACATTACCAGAAATAAACTTGGGGGAAGCAGCTAATAGGGGATCAGGGCATTAATTTTTAAAACGACCAGCCGGGTCATCAAACTTTTGTTTTGAGGAGGTGGGAATTACTCTGTTTGCTTGAGGAGAAGCAAAAGCTTAAATTTGGGGAGTTGATAACTAGGGATTATAGCCTATTTTATGCTCCTTTTTGCTTATGTTTTGGATTAAAAGTGTGTACAAGTATTTCCGAAAGATAACTTATTGTGCTTGTTTGTAGTGTTTGGTCAAAAAGAAACAAGGAATCATAACTAGATCAAAAAGGAGTGAAGCATGCACAAGTTCAAAAGATGGGTCACTCAAGAATTGATAGCGAAGAAACAACCGTGGACGTGGAGGGTCCACCGCTAAGACGGTCTTGATTTCGCTCTCAACAATAGAAAGGTTCAGAGAGCCGTAATTTTGGGCTTAACAAGTCACCGTTTCCCGCGATAAAATTTCACGGAAGCAGTAGATTTAGCGTGGCTGCAATCATTTTACCGCCCTCAGCGGAAGCCAGATTTAGATAACCAAAAATGGACTTAAAAATTGAAGAACGCGGTCCGCGCTCACTTTTGTGCAGTCGCGGTAGTGATAGATCTGCAGCAGTCCATTCTCCGCTATCAGCGATACCTCCGTAGGGGCATTTTGTCCGAAACATTTAACTGTGTATAAATAAATCTTTTTTAGATTTTTAAGCCATTGGTTATTTTGTAGAGCACGTGCAACGCCTCCTTTTGTCTTTTGAGTAATTTTAGAACATCTTTATCAATTAATCTTAGATTTTTATCTTGTAATTACTTTTTATGGCTTATATTTCATTTCAATCTATGATTTATTCCTTGATTATGAGTAGTTAAACTTATTAGCTAGGGTTGTGGCTCAACCCTTTTTTAGGGCATAAATATTCATGGTGATTGATATTTGGCCTGATTTATGCTTTAAATGTTGAATTGGTGGTTGCAAGTCTAGGAAATTTAGGCCAACAAGGAATTAGGATACATTCAAGAGATTGATAACCCCAATTAAAGGGTTAAACCTAGAGATAGTGATACCCGACTTGCGCCAATTTTTCTTGTACTGTTTGAACACCCAATTGGGATTGAGAAAGTCAATTAGGGCAAAGTCACTCAAACTACCAAGAGGTATAAAGTGAGTAGTTACGTGCAATGGCTATATCATGATCTCAACTATAGCAAATTTACCCAAAGTTTTAGATTCTGTTAGATACTCACCTAGGAGCAAGTCACTTCCCTAGTGCTTTTCTACCAATTAAGAAAACCTCATACAAAAATATCATACTTAGTTTAATTTCCTGCATCATTAATATTAAATTAGAATAGTGAAAAAACAAAGAAAGATTGGAAGTATAATTAAGAATATCGCATATTGTTATATTAGATTAGACCAATTCCAAGCCTATCTTATCTCCCTATGGATTCGATCCCGACCGTTCGGGTAAAAGTTGCATCGACCGCTTTTGCCACTCTATAGTGGTGTAGGGTTTGAGCCGATTAGATGCCTACTCGAATTTTCTATAATTTGTCCCATCATCATTGATCCAGGATGGCCCAAACGGACATGCCAAAGCACAATTATTTGAATTAGTAAACTTCTGGTTTACGATAGAGTGTGCTTCATTGTACTAATTTTTGAATAGATAAGCTAGAAGATAAAGTCGGTAACTTTTCAATAATGCATTTCTGGCCAGAAATATTATTTGTAATACAAATATATTCCACGTTCATTCATCAATAACACAAATATCTTCATGATTTGTATCAAGATATTCTGATCCTTGAATGTGGCATGAGTTGTTCCATTATCAATAACACAAATATCTTCATGATTTGTCTCTAATCCAAATATAATTTGAGTATTATCAATATTATTCAAAATGACATAAATAAAATATATTATAGTAAACATCATTATCAAAGCATAACTTTTATTTATGTACAACAATTACATAACCATATTATCTATTACAAAAAAATTAAAATATTTACATTTCTACAGATTCACCACTGATTACATGACTTGTTTCTCCTTCTAGGAGTGCAAAGTAATCAGCTACATCCAAATGCATGAAGTCTAAATTATTTTCAGAAATAAAATTTGCTTTAACATTTTTCTCTGTCTTCTTCAGGGAGGCTTGATAAAGCTCAACCAGGTGATTATCGTATGGCAGGTACATGACCATTGCCTTTTTCCTCCACATCTATAGCATGCATTTTCTGCATGTGGTGCTTGCACCATTTCTTGCTTTTGTTCCTTCCTTTTCCACTACTGGTGGCGAGGAGAGTTCTTTGGTGCATTATTATTTCCATGATTAGATTTTCTTCCTCGACCACGGCCATGACCACGACAGGGCCACGACCTCTTCCACATCTAGCTTGGTGGAAGTTCGTCTCATTCACTTCAGAGAATGGACAAGAACCACGAGGTCGGCTTTCATGGTATTTCATTAATAGCCCCTTATGTTGCTCGGGTATAAGAAGATATGAGATAAGTTCAGAATATTTTTTAAATCACATACCTTGATATTGATGCAACAAGAGCATATTTGAGGCGTGAAAAGTAATAAAAGTTTTCTCCAACATATCATGATCAGTAATATATCACTACATAATTTCAATTGTAAAATAATTTTGAACATAACAGAATTAACCTCACTTATAGATTTAAAATCTTTTAGAGTTGGATGAGTCAAATCATAACGTACATGTGGAAGAACGACCATTTTTAGGTGGTCATATATATCTTTAAATTTATACCACAGTATGACTAGATCTTTAATAGTGAGATATTCCATTTTCAGGCCCTCATCAAGGTGATGGTGTAGGAATATCATTATTTTGGCACTGTCTTGGTTTGATGGAACATTTTTATCCTTGATGGTATTTGCGAGACCCATCACATCCAGATGAATTTCAGCATCAAACACCCAAGATATGTAGGTTTTGCCCGATATACCAAGGGCTACAAATTCAAGTTTTGAAAGATTTGACATTATATAGAAAAAGAAAGTTCGTACCACAAATACTTTCAAAGTATTTTCTCGAGATGGCGGAGTCTCGTGTTGATAACGTATTATAAAATAAAGACTGTAAAGTAGAGACAAGTACGGAGAGAAACTGATATGTTATTTGACTTCAAACTGATGTACATATTGAACCTCCTCTATTTATAGAAGAAAGGAAGATGTTGTATAAGCTGCTACTGCAATCCGCTGTGTTAGCTGCTACTGCAAGATGTTATGTAAGCTACTACTGTACCAGATATAGATAATTTTTTACCGAGGGTAATATATATCTATAACGGAGTGCCAAAAGGATAAGCTCATTGTACCAAGTATGGACTACCAAGGGTAATACTCATCCATAACGGGGTACCGAAAGGATAAGCTTATTGTACTGGATATGAATAATCTTCTACCGATAGTAATATTTATCTACAATGGAGTACTTAAAGGATAAGCTTATTGTACTAAGCATGGATAATCTTCCACTGGGGGTAATGTTTATCCATTATAGAGCATTGAAACGATAAGCTTCTTCAAGAGGCTTACTTCCAATATATTACTAAATAGATAAACATAGTTATGGTAGAGTACCGTATGGATGAGCTTCTTTAGGAAGCTTATTTACAACAGAGTACCAAATAAAGATCCATAATATAATATATTTATAACAGATGTTAAAATGCTATTTGAAAGTTTGAGTTATATTAAATATAATTATGGGCTATTTTTTAATTTTTGTGCGTAACTTAAAATGAAAATCACTCTTTTAAAGTTTTTCAAATTTTGAATTTCACCGTTAAGTGAAAATTAAAAGACTTGTGGTCAAACATTGACTGGACAATGAAATTTTTTTATGGCCAAACGGCCCCTTTGTTTCTTCTGGAATTATTGCACTTTTGATTCCTCAAGCTCTCTACAAGGGTTCCAAAGAAAATTAACATCAGGGGTACGAAATCAAGAAGCGATAATATTAGAACGATCCCTACGACATAAGTATCACTATATTGCTTCTATTTTTATTTGTAGTTTGAGTTTTGGAAGGTACTTTATAGTTAATAAAACATATAATTTGTGTATTTAAGCTTTTAAATGTCAAATAATGTTGGTACATTCATTTCGTATAGTTAGAACTCATAGGACGGTGATCAGAAGTCGCGAGTTCAATTTACATCACTTTTAGTAGACTATTTTTTAGTCCACTTGTGCTGGCCTCTTGTGATGATGTTTTGTGGATTTTTGGAGGATACAATGTGTGGTGAAATACATATGATGACGGAATGGTGGGCTGGTTGTTCATTGTTACATTTTTTAGGTTGTTTGGCACTACTTTAGTTGTTGTTTATGTATGAAGTGATTAGGGTATGTGGGTTGTTTTGTGGTATATTGTGATGGAGATAAGGTTGGAAAAAGATGCATACATATTTTTATTATTGTGTTTATATTGTTGTCGGTATATAGTATTGTAGGAGGTCCTTATTACAGGGGAGATGTTGCCCAAATTTACGTAAACGAGCAACTAGTTTAAGTTCTGACCTTAGCTTTTACTCAGTACTGATTTTAAATCTCCGTATGTTGTGGCAGATTGAGTTGAGTTGTTTGAATAATTGCTTGAAAGGTAATAATGACTCAACAAAGTTAAGGTATTCTAAGGCTAAACCTTTCCTTCATTTTGGCATGATATGGTAACTACACGTGTTTGATAACGAGGCATAAAGAGAAGTTCACAGTCCTGACATTATGCATGTTGTCCTAGTCTCATAAGTTACAGCATTCTCCCTTTTGGGACTTCATATTCAGATTAGTTTTGTCCTCTTTCATCCAAGAGAGTATAGTGTCTATATATATACAACATTACACTAATTTCACCACCATCAAGCTATAATCGATGGGCAGGCCCCTTTTCAGAAACCTCTAATCAGATGGTAAGTTATATATAGAGCCTACTGTGGTTGAGCGCGTATAAACGAGCCCAAAAGGGCCGATATACAGAGCCTAATATGGTCGAGCGCCTATGAGCGAGACAACTACGGCAGAGAAGTTACACATAACGAGCCTTATAGGGTCAGACATCTATTTTACTTACTATTTTGAGAGAGATGAGTCAGTATCAATAGGTAAGCATATTTTCAAATCATATTTGAATCTTGCGTACTTTTAGTTATTATATTATCAGTTATGTTTCAGCTTTCAATTTATTCTATTGCCTTACATACTCGGTATATTATTTCGTACTATGTCCTTCATGCTGGGGATGCTGCATTTTGTGCTTGCAGGTCCTGATAGATAGCTGGATAGACCTTCCCAGTAGACAAACTCAAACATCAGCTTGGTTGATAAGCTCAACTTCCTCAGAGTTACCAAGTCTATATCTTGGAATCCATTTTATATATACAGGTTTGATGGGTAGGTCGAGGCCCTGCCCCAACCATGGTACAGTTCAGTTATCTCTAGAGGCTTGTAGATGAGTCATGTACCTTTTTATATTAGTATTATGGATTTACCATCCCTATGTAGATGTTTAGTTTGGTATTGTTGGTTGTAGATGTTATTTTTAGATAATTCAGAATATGGCCTTACCCTTCCAGAGTTTACAGTTACAGAGTGGTACGCTAGGGCCGAGTATGGCAGCGGGTGTCGGCCACACCTCTTCAGGTTTGGGGCGTGACAAAAATGTAGTAGATACTAAATTCAAAAGAAAACAACATATTTAAAGCTAGTAGAGAGCGTCAATGAGGAGGAGAAAAGGGAGAATATGGAGTGTTATAAGAAGGCAAGGAAAGAGGCAAAGTTAGTAGTCACAATGGCTAAGACTGTAGCGTTTGAACGTTTGTATGAGTAACTTGGGGGCAAAGACAACAACATAAGATTATACAAGTGTTAGGCTCGGGAACTAGACCAAGCGACGTACATCAAAGACGAGGAAGGCAAGGTACTGATAGAAGAGGCATATATTAAGAATAGGTGGTAGACATGCTTCAATAAATTATCAAACAAGGATGGGAACAAGAACATCGTGCTTGGGGAGTAGATAATGCATAAGATGAGTAGGGGTAAGGCGAATAGGCCGGACGAGATTGGTGGAATTTTTGATAGACATTGGTAGGGCGGGCTTAGAGTGGCTTACTTTATTACTTAATATCATTTTTAGAACAAAGAAGTGAAGAATGGAGGTGGAGTTTGATGATTCTATTGTACAAGAACAAAGGTGATATCCAAAATTGCAATAATTATCGGGGTATCAAGCTGATGAGTCACACTATGGAAGTTTGGGTGAGGGTAGTGGAAAGGATGGGTGATAAAGAGTGTGTATGTTTCAGAGAACCAATTCGGATTCATGTCGTGGCGGTCGACTAGAGAGCTCATTCATCTTGTGAGGAGATTGATAGAGCATTATAGAGACATGAGAAAAATACTTTCATATGTTGTTCATTGACCTAGAAAAAAGCCTATGATAAAGTCTTGAGGGAGTTTATATGGAGATATATTAAGTTTAGCGGTGTTCTGATAATACACTAGGGTAATTAAGGACATGTACAATGGAGCTAAGGCTCGGGTGAGGAATGTGGGAGGAGACTCAAAATCTTTTCCAGTGGTGATGGGTTTACATCAGGGATCAACTTTTAGCCCATTTTTATTTTCCCTAGCGATGTATGTGTTTACATGACACATTCAATAGGATGTGCCATGGTATATGTTATTTGCACATGAAAAAGTGTTGATTGACGAGAAGATTTTTGGGGTTAATGCTATTCTGGACGTGTGGAGACAAACCTTGGAGTCTAAATGTCTTGGAGTTTCATCCATAAAGGGTGTGATGAGATTTGGGAAGAAGAGCAAGTTGATCCCTCAGTATATTGGTGTTACACCCTATATTTCTGTACGTAAGAGTACATCTTAAGTCAATTGATGTAAGCTCATAAATGAGATCATCTTTGAAAGTACATAAAGTAATTTAATCATGTTACCATGAAGGTTACAAATATTTAAGATCATGACTACCAAGTACCAAGAGGGTTTGAAGGTTTAGAAGCTAAACGGATTGAAGAAAATAAGTTTCGTCGAAAGTCGACTAGTTGGGAATACTATTACATGTACTTTTGCAGTGACACTAGGTTTTTAAAATTATAAGGATATTATGTTATGATTTATTTTAGTCTTATGATAGACATGGTTATTATTTAATGTCAAGCGAGTTGGGGAACAAAAGTTGGAAAAGGTCATCACAAGTTACATTCATAAATATGTTGAAACTGAGGTCAAATGTAGATGAGGTTTTCTCCCATTGTACTTGGAATTAGATTATGATACACCTACCAAATTGAATATCTATGAGTCTATTTTCTAGCTCATTAAACTGTTTATTGATACAACATAAGAGTAGAGAGATATTTGCAATTTTGCGAGACTGCACAGACTGCATAGGTGACAAGTAGGTGTCTTACTAAAGGTTTTTGAGCAGTACATTTTGTGTGTTATATGAGGTCTTTTTAGAACATATTATATACCAAATTTAAGGTCTTGGAATGTATTTTTCAATTCTCTTAAAAATATATAAGTGTCTAAAGATGGGCCAATGAGAGGGTGCAAAGGAAGCACCTCCTTGACTTTTCAAAAGTTGGTATATAATCCCTATCTCGGTTTTTCTCTTCATTTATCCATTGAACACAACCATAGAACACCCCTAATATTAACTTAATCTCAATTCAAGGGTTTCAAATAGTGTTAGCATCCCAGGTATAAAATCAAGAAGCGATAACACTAAAACGATCCCTACGACGTAAGTATCATTATACCGCCTCTCTTTTTTCTTTGTTGTTAGAGTTTTGGAAGGTAATCAAAGTTATAAAACGTCTAATATCTGTATTTAAGTATTTAAATATCAAGTAGTGTTGATAAATTTATTTCCTAATAGTTAGAACTCAGGGGACGGTGATTGAAAGCTGTGAGTTTGAGTTATTTGACTTGTAATGGATTGTTTGTGGGTTGTTTCATGTTGACCTCTTGTGCTGATGTTTGTTGGATTTGTGGAGGAGCAATTTTGTGGGGAAACAACACATAATTACGGAATGGTAGGCCAGTTGTTCGTCGTTATTTTTTTTAGGTTGTTTGGCACTACTTTGGTTGTCGTTTCATGTATGAAGTGATTAGGGGTGTGGGTTATTTTGTGGTATATTGTGATGGAGATAAGGTTGAAAAATGATGCATACATGTTGTTATTATTGTGTTCTTGTTGTTTTTAGTATATGGTATTGGAGTAGGGCCTTGTTACAGTGGAAATGCTACCAAAATTTACGCAAACGAGCTACTAGTTTAAGTTCTGATCTTAACCTTTGCTCATCACTGATTTTGACTCTCCTTATGTTGTGGTTGATTGAGCTAACTTGTGTGAAAAATTGCTTGGAAGGTATCAAGGACTCAACAGAATTAAAGTATGTAAAGGCTAAACCGCTCCTTCATTTTGGCTGATCCAGTATCTACATGTGTTTGATAACGAGACATAAAGAGAAGTTCATATCCTGAATTTATGTACATTTTCCTAGTCTTATAAGTAACATCATTCTCCCTTATCCTGACTTTATATTCAGTTTAGTTGTGCCTTCTTTCATACAAGAGTGCATAGAGTCTATATATATACAGTATTACATTATTTTCACCACCATCGAGCTGTAATCGATGGGTAGGCCCCTGTTCAGCAACCTCTGATCGGATGGTGAGTTACATAGCGAGCCTACTGTGGCTAAGCGCTTATGGGCGAGCCTAGAATGGTGAGATACACAACCTGGTGGGTTCGAGCGCCTATGAACGAGCCTACTATGGTAGAGACGTTACACATATCGAGCCTTATAAGGCTGGACAACTAGTTTACTTGCTATATTGAGAGAGTCGATTCAATACCAGCAGGTAAGCATATATTCATATTATCTTTGACCTCTAGTTACTTTCAGTTATTGTATTATCAGTTTAGTTTCAGCTTTCAGTTACTTAGTTGCGTTACATACTCAGTATATTATTTTGTACCGACGTTCATTTTTCTGGGAATGTTGCATTTCATACCTGCAAGTCCTCATTGACAATTGGACAGACCCTCCTAGTAGACATAGTTAAACATTTGCAAGTTCTACTTTCTCGGCGTTACCAGGTCTAGACCTTAAAGTCTATTTTATATATATAGGTTTAATGGGTAGGTATAGGCCCTATACCGACCATGGTACAATTTAGTTATCTCTAGATGCTTGTAGACAGGTACTGTATAATTTATATATTAGTAGATGTTCATGGTAGCCTCATCAACCTCCACAATTATACATATATATATATATACATATATATATATATACATATATATATATATACATATATATATATATATACATATATATATATATGTGAGTTTTTGAGTATGTTTACACCACATATGAGAGAGACGTTATTTTTCAGACGATTAAGAATATGGCCTCATTGGTCTAAGTTGATGGTTACCCTGTAGAGTCCACATTTACAAAATGGTACGCTCGGGTCAAGTATGACACAGGGTGCCTACCATGCCTCTTCAAGTTTGGGGCGTGAAAATTGGTCTTTTGAAGTCTAGATATAGAGGGAGAGGTAGCCTAAAGACTCACCTTGCCACCTGGTTTATCGGGAGTTCACCTAGTGTTTCATGTTTTCATGTTTTGAAAGTACTATGGGGATCTGTAACTTATATTAGATTACAATATTGTATAATTGGACAAGGATTTAACTTATGATCTGGATTTGGATCCGGTGGCCATTTTGGACCAGCATGATCGAAAGTTGAGGTCGAAGAATATAACATCAGTGAAGGTTTATTGGAAAGGTTAGCTGGTTGAGGAGGCTACTTGGGAGATCAAGCAGAAGATGCAGAGTAGATATCCCCACCTTTTGACGCCCCAAGTATGATTCTAGACCCATTTGAGAATGATCATTTGTTTAAAAATAGGAGAATCTAGTGACCCGGCCGATTGTTTAAGTATTTTAGCCTCGTTTCCCCTGCTTTATGATTTATGTATGTGTGTTTTCTATTATGCGTCTTGTGGGGTCGGTTGATCTATTTTCAGGGAAAATTTGTATTGTATTGGGACACTTAGTTTCAAGGTTGGATGCATAAGTTGTAAGAGTTCATCGGAGTTTGACTTTTGTATATACGAACCCAAAATGGTATTTTTATGGTTTCAATTGGATTGTATGGTGATTTTGGACTTAGGCGTATGTCCGGATTTGTATTTAGAGGTTCGTAGGTTGATTTGGTGCTTTTTGGCGAAAGTTGGACAGTTGAAGGTTTTGAAAGTTTATAGGTTTGACTGAGAGTTGACTTTGATGATATCATAGTCAGATTCTGATTTTGGAAGTTGGAATAGATTCATTATGTCATTTAGGACTTGTGTGAAAAATTTGAGGTTAATTCGAGTTGATTTGATGTGGTTCGGCATGAGTTTTGGAAGCTGAAAATTCATTAGCTTCCTTAGGCTTGAACTGAGGCGTGAGTCATAGGTTTGACATTTGTTTTGTATGATTTGAGACCTCAAGTAGGTTTGTATTTTATTTGGGAGTGTTTGGCGTGATTGAGTGGAGTCTCGGGAGCCTCGAATGTGTTTTATATGAGTTCAAAATCATTTTGGATTAAGTTAGCATGGAAGGTTTTTGAGTTATGGTTCTTTCGCACCTAACCGTAGAAGCCGGATGATCGCAGATGTGACGCGTGTCTAGGAAAGGTTGGGTCCTCAGGTGCGGACTGTGGAGTGCAAATGCGTAGGTGTCGAAGCATAGAGTTCTCCCCATAAGCGAATGTGGGTTTGAAGAGCAGGGACCATAGATGTGTCGATTTGTCCGCAGAAGCGAAAGGTGGTCGGACACTTAGTGGACCTCACAAATGCAAGGAAGGGACCGCCCAAGCGGTGTCGCATGTGCGGCATTTTGGCCCACGGATGTGGATTAGCTGGGCAGATTTATAATTTGAAGTATTTTGGTTATTTTTCATTAATTTAGGTTGCGGAGCTCGGTTAGAAGAGATTTTTGGAGAGAATTTCACTATAATTGAAGGGGTAAGTAATCTTTATTTGATTTTGGTATTTAGATATTAATTATCCGTGGATAATTCCACCTAGTTTAGGTGAATTAAAGGTTAAATTTGGGAGTTTTTGGACTATGATATTAGTGAGTAAAAATTGTTGATTTAAGGGTCAATTTGATATTAAAATTGGATAAAACATACATATTATTCAGAATTTGTGCTTTTTTGGATTTTGGGGTGTAGACCCTAGATTGATTTTTTGGGTTGACTTTGCGTATTTGAACCAAGATCACAGCTTTATTATTTGGGGTTATTTTCCATGGCTTTTATTATGCTTGTGAGCTATGATATTTCTGATGTGTTAGGGTGACGCACGTGCGGGGTGACATGCATGTGCGCGCACATCGGGTTATTCATAATTCCGATAGACTTTAGGCTACTATAAGACTTGTTTGCTTTCACACCTTGTTATATTCGTATTTTCTCCAGTTATATGATTATTTCATCTATGATTCATTTTAGAAATTATGTTTATGCTATGCGCTTATTTGTTTGAGACATGATAGGTCTATTCTTGTTGTTTAAGTTATTTGCCTTAATTGTTGTCATATTCTCAGTCACAATTCTTCATCTGCGTGTTATACCTTAGTCTTTGTACACTGCGTATATGTCATATCACATGCTATTATTTCCTTCTATATGTGATGAGTTGAGTTTTATGAGATGTGAGCTATTAAGACTTGAGCGATTGATGAATGATGTGGGTCATAAAGCCATTTATTGAGTTATATTGGATCGGGTTGCATGCCGTAATTGATTGATATTTGGATTGGGTTGCACGTCTTAATGGTTATATTGATTGTTGATTAGCGCTTGGGAAATGATCCCCCTCTCCAGAGTATGATATTACAGTAAGCGAAAACACGGTGTTACATATGTGCTTTAGTGATGGTCACTTATTCCAAGCCTCCATACATTTGTTGAATATGGTTGTGTATGAGATGGTGATGGGCATTTTTACCAGGCACTGTGAGTGTGCTAAGGGTGAGTATACCTCATGACTTCACTACGATGTGATTGACTTGACATGTATATTTGACATGTAGGCATATAGATTTATTTTTCCTCATGCTAGATCGTAATGAAATGTATTATCTGTTGTTGAAAAATTGAAAAATCACAGTTTCCTTGATAAACTCATGCTTTAGCGATTTCAATGGAAATTGGCTTTGATTGTTATACTTGGAAAGCATGTCTCATTTTCTGCAATTGTGAACAAACTGAATATGATATCTTTTGAGTTGTTTAATTTTATAGCCATCATTATATCATGTGTTGTTATTGATTATTGGTGTTGTTCGTTGACTTTTTTCCGAGCCCATCACTACCTTCAGGCCGAGGTTAGATTTGTTAAATGAGTATATGTGGTCAATTATACTCGTATTATACTCTATACTTTATGTACAGATTCAAGTACTTTGGGATGGGGTGATTTCTAGAATTTACACCGGTTTCAGCTTGTTGAGACTACAAGGTAGCTGATATGTCGTTAGCAAACCTTGAAGTTCTCTTTTAGTTATTTTGTTATCGTTATTCTATCGTTCAGACAATTTTGAATTGAGTAGTACTCATGTACCGTTGACACTAGATATTTGGGTTGGTTGTAGTTGTGATATTGTTGCTATTTTTAGATATTTTATGATATTACTGTTGTTGGGGTTATAAAATTATAATTTGGGTGTTAGGCATTGTCACGGATGTGGCAGGATATGAATCATGACATAAGAGTAAGGTTTTCTTGAGCCCTGGAACATAGGCATCGAAGTCAAGCCACTATCCGCCATATTGTGTATCCCACTTGAGCCAAACAAACATGGTATTTTCGGAAAAACTCTTATATGATTGGTGTCACACCTCTTTTTTCCTATACCACCCCCGAAAGGTGGTGTATAAGAAAGTTTTTCCAATTTAAGTGACATTATTCGAAATGAGATTATTTATTCATTTTTACTCAGAGTCCCACTTTGGATGGTTCATTTTATGTGTCGCAAGTCACATGTTTATTTTAAATCCCAAATCGAGGAAGATTTCGACTTTCCTTTTGAAGTCCATGAAACAAAAATTCTGAATAAGAAATTCTGTTAACCAGGGGGAAGGTGTTAGGCACCCCCGGATTTCGTGGTTCTAGCACAATTGCCTAAACTATTATAATTGGCATATTATATGATTTTAATACATGTTTTACCCTAGGGTATATTTTTAACTTATTAGATCGCTTTTTAATTGTCTTTTAAGAACATTTCAACGTCATCTAAAATGCGTCTTTGGACCACACCACTTGAAATGCACCCGCAATCCGAGACACATTTCTTTTAACGATGTGAGATTTAGATTTGTGTCACATGAAATGCACACCCTAGTTTAGCAAGGTAATTTAAAAATTACACTCCTAAAGTAACTATGTATTTTAGTTTTGCGAGGGTGATGGAAAATTTGCTAAATGGAAAGCCTCGATTTCTAAGGAATCACGTGTTAATTAAATGAGTGCCATGTATTTTAAGACTCTATTTGGCAACGCGCGCTCCAATTCCAATTTAAGGGAAATTCAAAGCTAAATCTTTGAAGGCCATAAATTATACAATTGTCTGGTATGGCTCACCTCCGACAATTTAAGAGACTTGATTATTTAAAGGATCCGGGGTTCCATTCATCTATGAAATTGTTAAACTAAAACTTGATAACTAATGACAGCGACAAATGGCCCAAATGATAAAGCGTAAACAGTCTTCTTCATTGTAAATGTCTTCAGGCTCAAAACCAGAACAAGCACAAGACAGGTTCAAATATTCTCATTGACTGAGCCAATCGCGGATCCCAAATCACGAGTGAATAAATGTACCAAAATTATTTAAACACAAATTAACTAAAGCTCCAAACACCTAAAACTTGAATTAACATCTTTAAGTGAAACATCTATAAAAATCCTAGCATTATTGTATTACTCTACTCTTTAAGAACAAGGATCAGTAAACGAAAGCTATGGGCTCTCATATCGAGCCCACACAAGAACCAAATTTCATGACTATGGGCTGGTATTCCCTAGGTTTGGAGTTAAAATCCACCAGCCTTAGCATTTTGCATTTTCAGTGCATTTGAAAGCAAAACAGAAATAACATTTTATGACATAAAGCCCTGACCCTTTCAACTACATAACAAGCCTTTATGATGAAAAGAAATAAGAGCATGCTTTCATTTTCAATACAACAATAGAACCTCATGATTAGTAACTTTCAAACTACATAGACTTGAGAAATCAACAACATCACTACTCATTTCTAAAGCTAGAATGCTAGATAAAGCTCACATAGAAACTTACAACCAATCATCATATTAATAGTACTATCAAACATACACAACCTATATTTCATCTTTCATCAGAACACTTAATGAAATTTCAAAACATGCTCAAAGGCCTGAAGATATGAAGAACACCAATAATTCCAATATCACCACGAGCACCTCATTTTACCCAAAAGAAAACCCTAAAGTGGTGTTAACTACTTCCTGTTAACCTTACAGCAATGTAACCATCCAAACTAGTGGGAAATAATTCAACACAAGCTAAAGTTAACAAACACAAATCAGAGTCCTAATTACAAGTCCCAAAATAAGTCGCAAATGTTCATGGCATAACACTGTTTTAAACATACTAAAACAGAAAGTATAGATTAACAATTTGAATGAAAAAGAAAAACAGAGGAAAACAACTAGCAAGTATGGAGATCTTCATTTCTTCATAACACATGAACCCTTCATACATATCTAGAATAAGGATATGTACCTGGAAGTTAAGAAGGAAATAAGGAGATTATTTAATCTAAGCAGCAATAGAGCCAGCCTAGAATTAGCAGTCAAAGAGTGAAACCAGCTAAAAAAACTCAATGGAACAATAAACCCACCCCCAAGCTTGAACCAAAACTTTCCAAAACACAACTTCAATCTATTTCAACCCCAGGAGAAGAAACTGTGATTTTCAGAGGTTTTTGTTCACCAAATGGAATTAGAAGACTCAGCAATGAGCTGAATTTGAACAAAATAATGAGAAATTCAGGATTCTAAAGAACTTAGCCATTTTAGTTTTCTCTAGATTTTTTACCCCCTTAAAGTCTGACTTGCGAGTGAAGAAAAGGTGCCTTTATAGGCAAGGTTCTAGGGCAGCAGCAAAATTTTGGTTTTTGCCCATTAAACATTTTCTAATTTTTTATTTTTCTACTTAATCCCTCAAATTTTGACTTGTTTGCCAAGTAAGTCTGTTTTTCAGCTTCCAAGGAGCTTCCTAGTCTATTACACCTAGATTCCGTTAATTGAAAATCCCTAGACTACCCTTAAAACCACTCACAATTACCTCAGAAGACCACATGGGTCAATTTTGACCCAAGACTTAAATCAAAATGGGTGGGCTTCTCTTAAAAGTAGGTTAGAAATAACCCCAAAGCCCAAACCAAATCAAAAATCAATTTTAGTTATTCATAAGAAACAGAAGAACAACAATTTGAACTCTTTCAAAACTAACAGTTTGAATGATTTTTGGACTAATATAAATAAACTAGAATGAAGCAAGATTACCAAATGTAAACAACATCTAATTACGCTACTATACGACTAGACTATAAAGGACAAAAATCAAAAACTTAAATGTCATGAATAACAAATAGGCATGGCGAATGAGTAATCTAAACAAAAATTAGAGAATAGCTTTTGAAATTTGAAAAGAAAACTAAAAAATAGATAGAACAAATATGAACACGAGTCAATCAAAAGGGAAAAACCTAGGTTCAGGATTTGGACCTTTACTAAAGTTCAAACAAAAGAAAGGACCTAAAAAGGTGAAGAAAAAATGGTAATATATGGTGAAACAACAAAACAGACAGAAAAATGAAAGAAAACTTACTGACTTGAACTTGAACTCGGGTGACTCCCGATTTAAACAGCAAAATAATGCCAAGCACTTATTCTCTGTCAAGAACAAGCGAGTGATGCTATTTCGTGACAAAATCGGCCCCAAAGCTCATGAATAATGGAGAAAAGGCCTTGCATGTACACGTTAAATTTTGAAAATCTAAAGCTCGACCCTCGGATTCAATAGTCTAGGAGTTCTAGGCACATTTCCGCCACCCTAAGGCGGTGGGATTTCAGGTTGGCTGGCTAGGGTTACATTTTTTTATCTGAATTTTGAGGAATTCTAGGTGGATTTGAGGTGAACGGAGTGGGTATTTGAGACGAGAGAGTGGAGAGGAAATAGGGATGTAATTTTAGGGATGATTGGTGGCCGATTGCCACTATGGGCGATTTCCGGCATGCGACAAACGATGGTTTAAGACTGCGATTGGAGAGATGGACGGGGTGAGAGATGGAGAGTATGAGAACTGGTTTGGAGGGTAGGAGAACGTTTAGACATATAAGTATAAAGTATGACCCTAGTTCCGGACCGTCCGATCAAGTAAGATCGACGGTCCTGATCAAAAGCAAGCTAAAATGGGGTCATTTGGATGTAAGGGGAAAATCGGGTTTTTGGGACGGGTTTGGGGAAAATCGGGTTTTTGGGACGGGTTTGGGCCATTTCTGGACGGGTTTAACAGGTAATTGAGGCAAAACCATTTGGGTCTGGGGAATTTCTGCCCAAAAAACAGACTCTCTTCATTCTTTTCCTTTTCCTCTTAATTTTCTTTTAATTTAAAATCCTTTTCTTTTTTTTAAATAAAAATAAAAATCCTAAATTAGCTCTTAAAATTAAATTAACCCAACAAATACTAATCAATTTTAAATAATAATTATGAAAAATAATTAAAAACCACATTTAAAAGAAAACTACCAAAATTTATAAATAAAAATTTTAACAAAAAAGTGCAAAAATAAACTATTTTTTGTGATTTTCTTCCATTTTTGTAACATTAGTTTACTAATTAGTCTAAAAATATAAAATTAGATCTTAAATTCAAATGCAAAATATTTTTGCATTTTTATGAATTAAAGAAAATTAAACTTTTATAAATAAAAATTTTAACAAAAAAGTGCAAAAATAAACTATTTTTTGTGATTTTCCTCCATTTTTGTAACATTGGTTTACTAATTAGTCTAAAAATATAAAATTAGATCTTAAATGCAAATGCAAAATATTTTTGCATTTTTATGAATTAAAGAAAATTAAACATGCACACAAAATGGAAACAATTAGAAAAATTCTACAATAATTCCAAAAATAATAAATAATTAAAGGAAAAATCTAGTTTTTGGAATTATGTAGGAGTAATTCATGCGAGGCAAAATCACGTGCTCACAGCTGCCCCTCTTTGCTCGGAGATACGAAGGGTTTTCGGGAAAAGATAAATGAGAAATTATAAGGAATTTTTACCTGTTTGAAACTCCATGAGAAGAATTTTTAAAAAATGTCTGACTGAACCTTGCTTTAGAGGTTACCTACATATCCTTGGCCATAAAGGAATCAGGTCGGTGTAGTTCTACAAGTTTTGGTAGCTGGGACTAGCGGGAAGCTGTGATTTCACTGTTGTTGTTGTTGCTGCTGCTTGACGACCTCCTTATTACACCAAAAAGAAAAATCAAAAGCTAAGCTGGCTAAGCCTATCAACTACGAGCTACAAGATTCCTATCTATAAATCTCTTAAAGTAGAGTCTTAGATGGTTCTTGTTGTGGACCCCGATCTACATCTTGATGCTCGTAACTATAGGTGTTGGTTCTTTCTTCAGCTTTTGGATCAAGGTAGGACACGCGAAGCATGTGATTTCAATCAAGTTTTGAGCAGTTTACATCCTTCTCCACTTCAGCACTTTGAATTCACTTTTTGTTCTTTTCTTCTTTTCTTTATTCTGGATTAAAACTCATTCTTTCGGCCACCTTGAATCTTGTGCCTCGAGGTCAAACCTGCGCAGATGCCAAAACAAACAAATGAACGAATTTTTTTTGCCCCAGTTCTCACTAGGAAAAATTCAAAAGTCTAAACTTATTCTTTTTTTTCTCTTTTTTTTAAAGCAATAAATAAGGATTGTGTCTATTCGGAAAGGAGAGGTTAGGGAATGGAGCTCTATATCTAAAATGTCAACTCAGGGATTAGAGCCCTAATATTGGCAAAAGGCCGGGAATGGAGGCCCTATGTCTTAAAAACTCAACCCATGGATTGGAGCCCTAATTTTGGTAAAAAGGAGACTAGTGAATGGAGGCCATATGTCTAAAACTAAACTCAGGGATTGGAGCCCTAATGTTGGTAAAAAGGCAACTTGGGAATGAAGGCCCTATGTCTAAAAAAACTCAACTTAGGGATTTGAGCCCTAATGTTGGTAAAGGAAACTAGGGAATGGAGGCCCTATGTCTAATAACTCAATTCAGGGATTGGAGACCTAATGTTGGTAAAAAGGAGACTATTCAAAGAATGCTTTCAAGCTAGGAATTAAAGCACAGATAGTTTATTTGACAATTAGCTGGAAGTCGGGTATGCCTCAACTCATAGATTGGAGCCCTAATATTGGTAAAAGGCGACTAGAGAATGGAAACCCTATGTCTAAAAATCTGAACTTACGGATTGAAGCCCTAATGTTAGTAAAAAAGGCGACTAGGGAATGAAGGCCTTATGTCGAAAAATCTCAACTCAGGGATTTGAGACCTAATGTTGGTAAAAAAAAAAGGAGACTAGGGAATGGAGGCCCTATGTCTAAAAATCTCAACTCAGAGTTTGGAGCCCTAATGTTGGTAAAAAAAAGGCAACTAGGGAATGGAGGCCCTATGTCTAAAAATCTCAACTCAGGGATTGGAGCCCTAATGTTAGTAAAGGGTAAGAATTGATATTGGGAATTCTAAACTATTATTTTTGGTTTGGATTTTTCTTTTATCTCTGTTTTTCAGTTCAATCCATTTTTAATTTCATTTTTTAAAGTAAAAATAGAGGAAAGAATTTGGAGGAAACTTCCCTTTTTGGTTGATTCATTGCTATAAAGTTGTTTCTAGCACTTGCGCAACTTTTCCTTTTGGTTGCAGCTGTTTTTTGCACGGTTGCTTTAGGCTCCACCTGTTTCAATTTTTCACACAAAGAACAATTGTAGTTTGAAACGGTGGTTGGTTTTGTGGCCTTGATTATTTCGGTCACTTGATCTCTGCCAACTTTTAGTGAGAACGTCTGCTTCTTGCTGGCTTTTCTGAAGATTGATCTCTCTCCTAAAATCGAGGAATTCAACTTTCCAGGATTTCTCATGACAGCTCACCCGTATGAGGCTTTGGACTTTTCACTTTTATTCCGCCTCTAAGGGCTTTTGACTTCGGATTTCTTTTCTATTTTCAATAACTTTGATTTCAGAGCATCGGTTATCATGGCCAGTCGGGATCGACTTGATGCACCCGCTGAGGATGGGTACTTTTATTTGGGCTTGGATTTTCTTAAACAGAACCCTGTAAACCAATTTTGCCACCTTTCCTTTGTATTATTTTTGAAAAAACAGTTACACCGAAAGGGATTCAAGAAAAAATAAAAAGGTGGAGAGAAAATGAATTTAAAGAGTAGTGTCCCTTTTGGGGAGGAAGGAAGGAATTACCTGGGTTGCATGTAGACTTCAATAGACATGACATGCTTCTTGTCCTAGATTCCCAATCCACACAACTATCCTAATTTCTCATAAACTCATTGTGACCTATATTCCCAGACTAAGAAACCTTGCCAGGACTCTAATGGTGATGAGGGGTGTCTTCTCTTCGATCGACGTCACCCTTTACGGGTTCTCGCCAATCGACCTCTCTCATTTCTTTTCTCATTATCGCCTTATAGTGCTCTCTACGAGTTTTCACTAACCAGGCTCTCTCACTTTTAATTTCTCTACTCACCATCGCCAACGGTGCCCATAGGTTTTCACAAATAAGACTCTCTCATTTTATTTCTCTCATCTTGATTGTATCGGATCCCAGCAATTGTGTTCTCTAATTTCGAAACCTTTTGCCGATTGATTGGAAGAACTTGAGTAAGGTTTGGGTAAAAGAATTGGATTGAATTACAACTTTGGAATCGTTCGGGCTGGATCATTACCGAACTATTATATCATCTACCCTAATTTCACTTTTTTGGCGAAAACTGGATTTTTACTTTGGTGTGACTGAACCCAGAGAGAGGCTACCTACGTATCCTTTCAGAATCAAGTCAAAACGTAGTTTAGGAAAACATTTTGTTTTTGTTTTTCTGTTTTTATTGTTTGCTTTTTTTCTTTTTTTTCCTTTCCTTTATTTTGTTTTGATGCTTTTTTTTCTTTCCTTATTTTATTTTTTTTAACCCTTTCAGGTTCCAAAGAGGGTAGTAAAAAAAGAGTAACCGACTCATAGGATTTGCAAAAGGTTGATAGTATTTGGGTAGCGAGAATGAAAGCCTTCGTCATCCCAATTAGATAATGTTGTCGTTGTAGAAAGCCTAAACATAGTACATTTTCACTGCATCCACATTCACGGTTGCTTCGAGATCATTCTCTTGAACATTTCCCAAGTATAATGCCCCTCTTTGCAATATCTTTCTGATGATGTACGGGCCTTTCCAACTAGGAGCGAATTTTCCTTTCGCTTCCTGATGATGGGGAAGAATGCGCCTTAACACGAGTTGCCCCACTTTGAAATCCCTGGGCCGCACTTTCTTTTTCTGGGCACGGGCTATTCTTTATTGGTACAATTGCACGTGGCAGACCACAACCATTCACTTTTCGTCAATCAGGGTCAACTGTTCCATACGGGTCTTGACCCACTCACGTCTTCGATTTCAGCTTCAACAATGATCCGGAGAGAGGGGATTTCAACTTCCGCGAGTATTATGGCTTCAGTACCATAGACCAAGAGGTATGGGGTTGCTTCGACCGACGTGCGCACCATAGTGTGGTATCCCAACAACACAAAAGGTATTTTTCATGCCACCGCTTGGAGCTTTGAATCATCTTTCTCAAAATCTTTTTGATGTTCTTGTTTGTTGCTTCAACGGGGCCATTGGCTTTAGGTTGATAAGGAGAAGAGTTCTGATGCATTATTTTGAATTGCTCGTATATATCTTCCATCAAACGACTAATTAAATTTGCAGTATTATCTGTGATGAAAGTTGCAGGAATACCAAAAAGGAAGATAAGATTGGAGTGCACGAAGTCTACCACAACTTTCTTGGTGAAAGATTTGGGACTGATGGCTTCGACACATTTCGTGAAATAGTCAATGGCGATCAGTATGAATCTGTGCCCATTTGAGGCTTTTGGCTCGATTGGTCCAATGACATCCATACTCCAAGAAACAAACAGCCAAGGTGCTGACATAGGATGCAGTTCTTTGGGCGTTGCATGAATCAAATCACCGTTCACCTGACACTGATGGCACTTCCGAACAAAACTGAAACAGACTCTTTCCATGGTTATCCAATAGTAGCTTGCTCGAAGGATTTTCTTTGCCAAAACATACCCTTTCATGTGGGGTCCGCATACTCTCGCGTGTACTTTATACATGATTCTTCCAGCCACATCTTTGTCAACACATCTTAACAAGTTGAGGTCCAAAGTTCTTTTGTACAAGACATCGCCACTAAAAAAGAAACCACTTGCGTGCCATCTAATGGTTCTCTTTTGGTCTCCACTGGCTGCTCGGGGTACTATTTCGTCTTTAGAAATATTTTGATGTCATGATACCATGGTTGACTATTCGGTTCTATATCAACCGTGTTGCAATAACCATGTCTTTCCCAGATTTGGATTTCCAAGGGATCTATGTGAGCATTTCTTGGGTACGGCAGCTTTGAGGCTAAAGTAGCAAGTACATCGGCCAGTTCATTGTGGCAACGAGGGATGTACCTGAACTCTATTGACTTGAATCACCTGCCAAAATCTTCCACATGCTGCCTGTAAGGGATAAGCTTAACATCTTGGATTTCCCATTCTCCATAAGCTTGTTAGATAATCAGATTTGAGTCCCCTATAATTAACAACTCCTCGACGTTCTGGTCGATTGCCATGTTTATACCCATAATGCAGGCTCCATACTCGAAAATATTGTTTGTGTAGAAAAATCAAAGTCGGGATGTGGCTGGATAATGCTGCCCATTGGGTGAGACCAAACTTGTCCCAATTCCAACACCTTTTGCGTTTACCGCTCAATCGAAGAACATTTTCCAAGCCTTAGTATCTTCGAATATTGCCATGACTGAGTTTACCTCTTCATTCGGGAAGTAAGTTTTCAAAGGTTGGTATTCATCATCAACTGAGTTTTTAGCCAAATGATCAGCCAACACATGGGCTTTTATTGTCGTGCGAGTGACGCAGACTATGTCAAATTTAGGGAGCATGATCTGCCATTTTGCCAACCTTCATGTGGGCATTGGTTTTGGAATATGTATTACAAAGGATCCAACCTGGTTATGAGGTAAGTTGTGTAGGCTTGCAGATAATATCTCAACTACTGAGCGACCTAAGTTAAAGCACAACAGGTTCTTTCCAACAAGGTATACTTACTTTCATAACTGGTGAACTTTTTACTCAGATAGTAGATTGCCTGCTCTTTCTTTTAGGTCATATCATGTTGTCCGAGGACACAACTAAAAGAATTCTTCAAGATTGTCAGATACAAGAATAGAGGCCTCCCCGGCTCAGGTGGTACCAGGATTGGTGGTTAGGTAGATATTATTTGATTTTATCAAAAGCTTCTTGATATCCACCTGTCCATTTGATTGCCGCATCTTTCTTCAGCAATTTGAATATGGGTACACACGTGGATGTCAACTGAGCAATGAACTGGTTGATATAGTTCAATCTGTCCAATAAGCTCATCACATTTTTCTTGGATCTTAGAGGAGGCAAATACATAATAGACTTTATCTTTGTTGGATCTAATTTAATATCCCTTCGTCTGACTATAAAACCCAACAGTTTGCTTGATGGGACCCTAAATGCACATTTGGCTGGGTTCAGCTTCAAATCATATTTACATAGTCTCTCAAAGAATTTCCTCAAGCCCCGAACGTGGTTGTCCTGTGTTTTGGATTTGATGATCACATCGTCCACATACACCTCTATCTCTCGGTGCATCATATCATGAAAAATGATAGTTATAGCCCTCGTTTAGGTTTCCCTGGCATTCTTTAGACCAAATGGCATGACCCTGTAATAGTATATACCCCAGGGTGTGGTAAAAGATGTCTTTTCTGCATCTTCTTCATCCGTCAGCACCTGGTGATATCCTGTGTAACAATCCACGAAGGACTGTATCTCATGTTTGGAGCAGTTATTAACAAGGACATGGATGTTTGGAAATGGGAAACTATCTTTGCAACTCGCCTTATCTAGATCTGTGTAATCTACACACGCTCGGGTCTTCTCGTCTTTCTTTGGCACTAGAACTACATTGGCCAGCCATATGGTATACCGAACTACTCGGATCACCCCTACTTTCAACTGTTTCGTGACTTTTTCTTTGATCTTGTCACTAACATCAATTTTAAACTTTCTTTGCTTTTGTTGGATAGGGGGTAATCGGGGTAAGTTCTTATGAACCACCAAATCAACATTTAGTCCTGACATGTCATCATATGGCTAAGCAAACACATCTTTGAACTCAAACAAGAGTTGGATTAATGCATCATGGATTTTTTCGTCTATGTGAATGCTTATCTTGGTTTCCCTGGTTTCTTCAGAATTGCCCAAATTAACCGACTCAGTGTCATCTAAGTTTGGCTTGGGTTTGTTCTCAAATTGCTCCAGTTCCCGATTTATCTCTCTAAAAGCCTCTTCTTTATCATATTCCGGTTCTTGGTTCATTATTTCATAGTTAGACAACGTGTTTGGATCTGGGCATGAAGTCAGCAAGCATGTCATATTATTTAAAGCCGCATTATTAGAGCTGAAAGAAGAAGTAAAAATAACAAAAATTAGAAGGAAGAAAGAAAGATGAACGATGAAATATTGATTTCATTTCATTGAATTTGAAGATAATAGTGTTTACATTGGAAATTAAAAGACATAAACTAAAGAAAACATCCAAGTTACACTATGGAATAACTCGTGATTCAGAAAAAGTGGCAGGACAAGTCTACCAGGGCTCCTGCTTGATTGGGAATGGTGTAGCCTTCCAACTTTGCATTTTGGCATTAGGTCCCATGTACAGCACCTCAGCGATGCTTGAGCCTTCCCATGGCTGGACCATGTGGGTTTCATACAGTATTTTCCTCATTGCTTCACATATCTCTTCAATTTCTTCGGTCGTGAAGGCCTCATCTTCCTCTTCCTCATTGTATTTGGGTTTGACAAATGTTCTATACAGATGTGGTACTAGATGAGGCAAGACCTCAACCATCATTCTTTCTACCATCCGACCATTTCACATCAGCTGGCGTGGGTCAGAAGCCAACCCCAAAGAACTTTTCACTGGCGATCAGGGTGATAGGTTCAACTATTCCTTGCAATGATTTCCCGAGCACTTTCCCAGGTTTGAAGCCATGCCTGATCATTTCCTTGGCAACCATGATTGATGCATTTGAAAGGAACGATTGAGGGTAAGGGTTTCCTTCTTCATACTGGTTTGCAACCATGATCTTAAAAGCCTGATAGACTATGTGTTAACTCCCCTCTCTTGCTTCAAGACACAAGACTGACGGGTCCCGATAGATCGATTGCTCATCTTATCCATGAACCACAATCTCTTGATCCCCATGCTCAAATTTCACCATTTGGTGGAGAGTAGAAGTCACAGCCCCCGCTGCATGAATCCACGGCCTCCCCAAAAATAATTTTTAGGAAGTGTCCATGTCTAGAACTTGGAAGGTTACTTCGAAGTCTACTAGGCCGATAGTTAGGATCATATTAATCTTTCCTAATGTGTCCCTTTTTATGCCATCAAAGGCACGTAAACAAACATTTTTGGGCCGGATTCTCTCAGTACTGATTTCCATACATTGCAGAGTTGAGAGTGGGAAAATATCCACCCTAGAACCACCGTCCAGCATGACCATTTTCACATAGCACCCTTCGCATTTGACTGTCAGATGAAGGGCTTTGTTGTGTACGGCCCCATCTGGGGCAAATCATTCTTGCTGAAGGAGATTTTTTGACTGCAAAAAACCTTTATGCCATCCTCTCCAACTGTTCTATAGTGGTTACAATAGGTACATATGCTTCGTTGATGTCTTGATCAATACCTTCTGGTGTTAAGTAAAGTTCATCAACGAGATAATAGAGATACTTCAGCAGGAGATTTTCAAAGCTAGTCGATTATCTCATAATCTACCATTTTCATCTTTTGAAAGAACGTCTCTGCTTTTTCGACACTCACTTGCTTCTTATGTGGGAAACACTTTCTAGTGGCGTTAGTCACCTCCTCCCAAGTGAAGTAATTCTCAACCGAGTTATTTTCTTGAATATATTTCGAGATTTCTTTGCCTTTGTAGGTCACTACTGATTTTTTGTAGTTCATGGCACAAAAATAGGATCTGACATGGGCTTAAATGATGTAAGGCTAATAACCACGGGCTCACTCAGCCTTGGTGGAATTATTGGACCCCGCATCACGTAAGTCCCCTTTGGCACATACATTTGGGTTGTTTTGTTTAGCTCGAACCTCCTGGGAGGACTCAATGACATCTGTTTTTCTTTGCAACCTTGAGGGACATAGAGAATAGCATCTTTAGGGAGCGCTGCCCTAGTTTCAACTTCCATTTTTTTCTTTGACTTTTGAGGGGTGGCTTTGTTCTTTTTCTCCCTTTTGTCTTGCTTGGGACAACCTTTGGTTTCTTTTCTACGTCAACTATGACAATGATGGCCTTCAATGCTGGGTCAAACTCCTTATCCTCACAAATCATTCCGATAATCATCCCATTATTGTGAGTCGGTAGTGGATTGTTGGTTACTTTAGGAATATCTTCGTCCCTTAGAACTATTTTCCTTTGTTCTATCATGTTCTCCACAACCCTCTTTAGAGTCTAACAATCATCCATGTCATGCCCTTCTGCCCCTGAGTGGTAGGTGCATCAGGCACCAGTTCTATAACCGGGCGATGTCGGGTTTTGCCTGGTTTGGGGAATAGGCTGCAACAAACCTATTTGAACAAGTTTGGGTAACAGGCTGGAATAAGAATCACCAATTGGTGTGATATTTGGCCTCTTTGGTGGTTCATGGGCGTGGAAATTGTTTTGTGGAGGTCGGGAGTTGTAGTGAGTTTGGTAAGGAGGTTGGTTTCTGGGAAGCAGAGCTTGGTTTCAATTGGGTTGTTATTGTGGCCTGACATAAGGTTGAGCATTCATTACCGTTTATGGCTGAGGAGCATAGGTCACATCTTGGTGGGGGTAATAGTGTTTCGGCGTTCTTTCAGAGAAAAAGGATCTGAGAGTACAATGCTTTCTTGCACTTGAGGCTGCCATTAATGTTTATTCCTTTTTCTTTCAGTTTGCTACTCCTCTAAACCCACCTGTATGGCTTGGGAGGTAGCCCTTATAACAGATTGGCTTAAAATTTGACATGTTTTCAACCCTTTTTCAACAATTTTGCCTATCTTGATGGCTTCAGCGAATAGCTTACCCATTGCGGACATCATGTTTTGGAAGTAACCCGCCTCTTGGGCTTGGAGGAATATCGTTACCATTTTTCATCTCATCCATTGGAGGCTTTACCCTGGAGGATTGCTCACACCATTTAACAGCATACTCTTGGAAGTTTTTTGAGGATTTCTTCTTTAGATTTGTCAATGAGTTCCTATCAGGGGCAATGTCAATGTTATACTGAAACTGCCCGACAGAAACTCGAGCAAGATAATCCCAGACGTGCCAGCGGGATATATCTTGGTCCATGTACCATTCAGACGCGATGCCAACCAAACTTTCTCTAAAGTAGGCCATGAGGAGTTCTTCTTTTCCACTTGCTCCCTGCAGCTGGTTGTAATATCTTTTAAGGTTCGCAATGGGATCCTCGTGCCCATCATATTTCTAAAATTTTGGGGTTTTAAATCCCAGTGGTAGATGCACATGAGGGAACATACATAAGTCCTCAGGCCTTCTATGCTTTTAAGGCTCTGCTCCATACTCCTCATCTTTCTCGCAATCTCTTCTTGCTCAGGAGTTTTGGTGGCCCTTTCTTACCCTGCGGTGAACTCATACCGGGGTGGTTGAGGGTAAGCATAGGTGGGAAACTGTGTAGGTTCCAATGGGAAGGATGGTGTTTGGAAATTGAAAAGATGATAGGTCAAAGCTAGGCTTGGGCAGTGTAGGCTGTGCCATAGCCAAGCAAGGTGGAGCGGTGAAGATATTAGAAGTTACATCAGACATTAACACCTGGGGGCGAACCTCAGAAGGTGTTCCCACAAAATGATTTGAGATAGTAGGGTGTCTTAGCGGTGTATTTGGGTGACTGATCAGGACATTGGAGGTGTCGCTTGCCCTAGGAAAGAGTTCAAGGAATCCCGAGATTGCATTTGGTAGTTCTCTTCCATTTGTCCAGGCGTCCCACATTTCCATAACACGGAGATGCAGGATACTGTTTTCTTTGGCAGCTGCTGATTCTGAGGTCGGGATGCCCGAGATTGGACTATCATCCATAATGGGAATTGTTGGCAGAGTCATTTCTGAAGACATTTCAATGGTACTTTCGATCTCATGAAGTATGGATGCGAAGCCAAATTACCATTAAACCAACCACCTTACTATAAAAACCTGTACTGAATCACAACAATACAATGGTTAGTTTGAAACAAATAACACATAAGTAATCGCACGTTGGGGGTGTGATGCACCTATACAATTAAATGTGTTTCTACGTGTTTTGCAACGGTTGCATGTTTCATCTCGGCTTTACTTATTTTTCCCGATTTTCTCTTTTCCACCCTCAAACTTCCACTCTTTCCCTTTCATCTCTTTCTTTTTTTTTCTTATTTTCTTTTACTTTTTCTTCTCTCCCTTTTTTTCACTTTTTCTTATTGGAATTATTCACAAAATTATGACCGGATCCGATGAGGATTTCCTACGTATCACAACGCTGCGTGAATCAGATTATTGCGTAGTTCAAGAAAATGACTGCGAAAATAAAGAAACAATTTTTGGGAATTTTTTATTTTCATTAATAAAACTTATAAACTTCTAATTACAAAAAATTTCAAACTACTTATTTTCTTGGAATATAAAACTACGAACAGATTCAAAATAAATCAAAATACAGACTCACTAAATGAAAAATCAGGAATACACTAAAGCTTCAACTCATGGGGCCTGTGGGACATCATTCGGTCTCGTCAAGGGCCTATGTGTGAGATCCCCTTGAAGCCACTCCAAATTACTCGTTATCTAGCTGACAAATGTCATCACTGTAGCGAAGAAAGTGGTTCAAGCCATGTCCTTACATGCCTGGCATTTTGTGATGATATAGTTGGCAATAGCTCTAACCCTCTCTCGGACCCTACCCTTTTCCTGAAGTAGATGCTCGATTTGCTGACTCTTGGCTTCTAACACCTGAGTGTCGTTATGGTTTTGATTTTGTAGCTATTGCATTTCTTCCTCCATCATCTAAGCCATCAGAGCATAACAATGTTCCTTGTCAGCTTTAAAGCCTTTGGCCTGCTTGACAGCCTCATTCTCAAGGGTGGTTAACTTCCATCTCATATTGATGATTGTCCCTTTATATTTTCTCTTCATTTGTTGCACTAATTGTGTCCTCCCTTCTGCATTCTTAGCCAATTGGGCCCGGACTTTTGCTAGATTGGCTTTAGAGTTTTCTAAGTCGTCTTGACTCTCAAGTGCTTTCTTTCTCAGACTACTTATAAGCCTTTCATCCGTTCGGCTTCTTTCCGGGTTTCAAGCTGTTAATCTCATTTTCTGGATTTGAGGTTTGAGGGTTCCGTTTTCCTGGGTGCTTCTTATTTTTCCCTTCATCTGCAGCAGCTTGGATACTCTTGGAAAATTTGAGGTCCCTGATTTGTCCTTCTAATTTACCTATTTTGGCCCTGTAGCTTTCTTCTTTCGCCAACCAACCCCACTGCTCTTGTGAGTTACTAGTGAATTGTTGAACGTGGGCTCTCTTTGCAGGTCTCTCAGGAATCTGAAACCTTTTACCAAACCAACAATGTATTTGGGGTCTGCCTCACCTCTACCTAGATCCCGCACCATAGTCTTAGGCTAAAGAAATCAGCATTCATTCCAACCTGGGGAAATTCTTCCTTCCAGAAATACAACTTTTGGGCCCAATTCAACGACATGTCTACTCAAATCTTCGTCATGGGAATGGTTTGAAATCTACCAAGTTGGCGCAAAACCCTGTGAGGAGCATATGGTTGGATGCTCCGAATGCCCATTAGGAGGAGATAACACACTTCGGCTGACATGTATACTGCTTCGGTGATAGGAAGCCATCCGAACGCCCACTCAATTTTATTGGCATTCAAAGAGCTCAAGTGTGCAAACCAAACCTCAGTACCCTCGGGGAATTCAACACCCACTACTCGGCTTTCAACTTCTTTAATGCTACTCAAATCGATCATACCGTAATTCATATACCCAACCTGATGGCAGAGATGCTCATGTATCCACAATTGTAGTAACAGATTGCAGTCTTGGAAGAATTTTCCCCTTCTCGACAAATAGTTAAGGCTCAGTAAATTTCATATAAGATAAGGGGAACCAAAGTGCCATTAGCTTTCTTGATAGCAACATCAACCATTCCTACGAGACCCATTTCTATATTGACATCTTCTAGCGGATAGATTACAACACCCATGAATGCTACTATGAAAACCAAACACCGCCTTGCCTCCTATTTATCTTTATTTCCGGCATGGGTCAGACCAATGTTCAGTGCTTTAAAACCTTGGGGGTTACCATAGTGTTGATACAAGAACTGCAAAGTGTAATGCCCTTCAGATAAATTTCCATCCTGAATATCTTGACTAATACTCAGCATATCCAGAAATTTGTAGAGAGATACCAGTCTTGGTGACACTAGGTACCAACTTCTAAGGTTTCCGTTAAGGCCGACATAACCCGCAATTTCCTCTAGTGTGGGTGTGAGCTCAAAGTTAGAAAAATGGAACACATTGTGGGTTGGATCCCAAAAAGGTGCTTCAATCACGTCCAACCTTGGCTTGATGTTCAAAAGTCTGATAAGACCACCCAAAACCTTTACCACAGCTTCTCTACTGCCTTTCCCCAAATCATTCCACCACATGTGAAGCTGTAAGGGGATCTCTTTAAGAGCTGCGAAGGGTTCATTTTCATTTGTGCTCATCCTACACATTTATTAAGATGAATTTATAACTCATTTTGACATTAAATAAAAGATAACACTATTTTATTTCTCAAATTTTTATTTCAAAATAAACCCAGATTTGCAAATACGGCTTTTCAACACTTCGCGTGAGAAGATTTTAAGGCCGTTCCAGCTAACTGGCCAAAAATTTGAAAAAGGCCAAAGGTGGTTGTTCTTGCAAAATGCCCCTCCGGTGACCTTTTAGGGACACTCGGCTTATTTTAAACAAGAATGGCATCACCCTACTTATTTGTGATAAAAATAATTTTTTTGTTCTTTTTGGGCTCTTTTTGCAAAAGAGAAGTTGGACTCGAATGGGGTTGCCTATGTGTCCCACATCAAGTGAGAATCAAACTGGCGTAGTTTGGACAAAAAAACTAATTTTTGAAAACAAGATTTTCTTCTTTTTCACCTTTTTTTCAATAATTCGGCAAAGTTTCAGTACCTTTTGGACATTGGTTTTCAAAATGGGTAATTATTTCTCGTAACCCTCACACTGCTATTTTCTTTCCCCAATTTTCTTCTGCTATTCACAAGCCGGTCAACACCTAAAGCTACTACATATTTTAACGTTGTGAGGGACATGAAAAATTTGCTAAATGACACGCCTCGATTTCTAAGAATTCACATGTTAATTAAATAAGGGCCATGTATTTTAAGATTATATTTGGCACGGTGCGCCTCAATTCAAATTTTAAGGGAAATTCAAAGCTAAATCCTTGAGGGCCAAAAATTATACAATTGTCTAGTATGGCTAACCTCCACCAATTTAAGACACTTGATTATTTCATTCATCTATGAAATTTTTAAACTAAAACTTGATAACTAATGTCGGCAATGAACGGCCCAAATGATAAGGCGTAAACAGTCTTCTTCATTGTAAATGTCTTCAGGCTCAAAACAAAAACAAGCCCAATTCCAGTTCAATCTTCTCATTGACTGAGCCAATCGCGGAGCCCAAATCACGAGTGAATAAATTGTACCAAATTTATTTAAACACAAACTAATTGAAGCTCCAAACAACTGAAAGTTGAATTAAAATCTCTAAACGGAACTTCTACCAAAATCCTAGCATTATTGAATTACTCAACTCTTTAAGAACAGGGATCAGTACATGAAAGCTAGGGGGTCTCATATCGAGCCCACACAAGAACCAAATTTCATGATTATGTGCTGGTATTCCCCAGGTTTCGAGTTAAAACCCACCAGCCTTAGCATTTTGAATCTTCAGTGCATTTGAAAGCAAAACAAAATAACGTTTTTATGACATTAAGCCCTGACCCTTTCAACTACATAACAAGCCTTTATGATGAAAAGAAATAAGAGCATGCTTTCATTTTCAATACAACAATAAAACCTCATGATTAATAACTTGCAAACTACATAGACTTGAGGAATCAGCAACACCACTACTCATTACTAAAGCTAGAATGCTAGATAAAGCTCCCATAGAAACTTACAACCAATTATCATATTAGTAGTACTATCAAACATACACAACCTCTATTTCATCTTTCATCAAAACACTCAATGAAATTTCAAAACAAGCTCAAAGGCCTGAAGATATGAAGAACATCCATAATTCCAATATCACCACGAGCACCTCATTTTACCAAAAAGAAAACCCTAAAGTTGTGTTAACTACTTTCTGTTAACCTTACAACAATGTAACCATCCAAACTAGTGGGAAATAATTCAACACAAGCTATAGTTAACAAACACAAGATAAGAGTCCTAATTACAAGTCCCAAAATAAGTCGCAAATGTTCAAGGCATAATACTATTTTAAATATACTAATATAGAAAGTATAGATTAACAAGTGAATGAAAAAGAAAAACAGAGGAAAACATCTCGCAAGTATGGAGATCTTCATTTCTTCATAACATATGAACCCTTCTTACATGTCTAGAATCAGGATATGTACCTGGAAGTTAAGAAGGAAATAAGGAGATTAAGAGGTTAATCGAAACAGCAGCATAGCCAGCCTAGAATCAGCAGTCAAAAAGTTAAACCAGCTAAAAGAAACTCAATGGAACAATAAACCCACACCCAAGCTTGAACCAAAACTTTATAAAACACAACTTCAATCCATTTCAACCCCAGGAGAAGAAACTATGATTTTCATAGGTTTTTGTTCACCAAATGAAATTTGAAGACTCAGCAACGAGCAGAATTTGAACAATTTTCTAATAAAAATGTGAGAAATTCAGGATTCTCAGGAACTCAGCCATTTTAGTTTTCTCTGGATCTTTTACCCACTTAAAATCTGATTTGTGGGTGAAGAAAAGGTGTCTTTATAGGCAAGGTTCTAGGGCAGTAGAAATCTTTGTCAAAATTTGTTTTTGCTACTTAATCCCTAAAATTTTGACTTGTTTGCCAAATAAGTCTATTTTTCAGCTTCCAGGAAACTTCTTAGTGTGTTACGCCTAGATTCCCTTACTCGAAAATCCGTAGACTACCCTTAAAACTCCTCCAAATTACCTCAGCAGACCACATGAGTCAATTCTGACCCAAGACTTAAATCAAAATGGGTGGGCTTCTCTTAAAAGTGGATTAGAAATGACCCAAAGTCTAAACCAAATCACAAATCAATTTTAGTTATTTATAAGAAATAGAAGAAGAACAACTTGAATTCTTTCAAGACTAACAGTTTGAATGATTTTTGGACTATTGAATTTAGAGGATTTTTGGTATTGAATTTGTATTTCATGTGTAAATAGAATTAAAAAATTCAATAAAATTAAAACCAAAACTCCTAGAAACGAAATTCACTTTTGAATTACCGCCAAACCAAAGAGAAAGCGGATAACTTTTCAAAATTTCAAATCATTCCTCAAGACACTTCGCTTTAAGTTCTCAACAATTCTTCGCCGTTGATTAGTATCCAACATCAACGGCTATAACTCGTGATCCGCGTCATCCCATCAAGACCAATAACGACCCTCCTCCACACCACTATATAACTAAACCCCTCAACTCGGCTCTCTACACAAATTCACATTCAAGTCCTCACATTTCTCCTACTCTCTCTCATATTTCATTTCTCTCTCTAGTGTTTCCACAATGGCACCAAAAGCCGAGAAGAAACCCGCCGAGAAGAAGCCAGCAGCTGAGAAGGCACCAGTAGCAGCAGCTGCAGCGGAGAAGAAGCCAAAGGCTGGGAAGAAGCTTCCCAAGGACGGCGCCGGAGCAGCTGCAGGAGACAAGAAGAAGAAGAGGTTAAAGAAGTCTGTTGAAACTTACAAGATCTACATCTTCAAGGTGTTGAAACAGGTTCATCCTGATATTGGTATCTCTAGTAAGGCTATGGGGATCATGAACAGCTTTATTAATGACATTTTCGAGAAGCTGGCTCAGGAATCTTCTAGATTGGCCCGTTACAACAAGAAGCCTACTATCACTTCTCGGGAGATTCAGACTGCTGTGAGGCTTGTGCTTCCTGGTGAATTGGCTAAGCACGCTGTTTCTGAGGGTACCAAGGCTGTTACTAAATTTACTAGCTCTTAATCAATTTTAGAGTTTGTGTTTTGATTAGGGTTTGTAGATGTAAAGAATTGTCCAATTAGGGTTTCATTTGACATTTGTGGCATGTAATGGACATCTATATTATGAATGAAGAGTTTTCTGTTTTCTCTGTTAAATTTGCTTGGTTATGAATTTTGAAATTTTATTCTTTACTGTTTAATCGTTTTGGAGGGGTTTTGAGGATTCTATGTACAATCACTTATTAGGGTTTCTATTGAATTTGGATAGCTAATAGTGAATTGAAATTTGTTTGGTTTTCAATTCGGATGTTTTTAATTTTTGTGTTCTTACATGTTTTTCTTGAGTTTCAACTTTGTCTGGTGATCTCGATATGTTGTTTTGATGTAGAGAATTGGCATTGGTCTGATGGCATCAACGTCCTATTGGTGATTCTCAGAACAACATTCTAGTATCTATTGACTGTTCAATTAGTGAAATGTTTGTACTCCAAGTTTGCATAATGGTATTTTTTCTTTTATCAGACCCTGAAGATCGACACTGTTGTGTTACACATCTAGTACTTAAATCCCCATTTTATTTGTAATGAGGTTCTCATATTGTTGGACTTCATTTGTTGTGGATTCAGTTTGATTTTTATTTTATGCATATTATCCTTACGTTTCAAACAAGATGAATGGAAGGGTGTCAGACAAGATGAATGGACGGGCTATTATTTTATTTCTTGTTTCTAGGGTGAAGTTTTTTCTGCTGGACTTACTAATGTTCTTTTGTTTTTGTTTTTCCTCTCCTTCACTGAGCCGAAGTTTGATTGGAAATAGTCTCTCTATCCTTTCGGGTAGGGGTAAAGCTCATCTACATATTAAGCTCCTCAGACCCTGCTTTGTGGGACAGTAATGGGTAGTTGCTGTTGTTGTTTTAGGGTGAAGTTTCTTGTTGGTCTTGGATTTGGATAATATTATAGTACCTTTAAGTGTTACATTTACAAGTTTATTATCAGCTTGATGGATGTTTTATTAAGCTCTTTCCTAGAAAGATAGTTGCATATTTTCACTTGTAAAAGCATCTGCCATTGTTTAACAGCTCAAGTAGTTGCTGGATATGCGGTGACATTTCACTTGTTTGTATTTCTAGCTTCTCACCTTGAAGGCACTCCTACTATGGTCACCTAGAATGATAAGTTTGATGACACATACTCTCCTAATGTGCAATATTCACTGTTGGAAAAGACAAGGAGTATCGATCCTGTAATCTAAGGAACCTATGTTTTTCTCTAAAACTCTAAAGATGTCAATGGCTGAAACTAGATATAATCTTTTTTATTGAATATTCTGTTGGATATTTATTTATCAAAAAAAAAAAACTTGCATAATTTGATTATACATGCCTGTTGATTTGGATTGTTTTGTTCTGAAACCTCATTCAGTTTGGTCTGGATTGATTTAATCTTCTTAGGGATTTAGGTCCGAAAGTTTGTACATGGTTCAGTCAATAAGCTAGCTGGCGAGCCAATACTAGGCGTTGGATGTGGATAGGATTGAATGGGTATATGATTCTACATTCAGGTTTTATGTGTATAGGTTTGAAACTGTCCTGTTTTGCTGGTTATTTGAGGTACAGCCTGATGCATTTTTCATTGAACTCTTTTCTTGGAAGAAAATTGCATATCTGTCAATGGTGAAAGAGTTTGAACTAGCTTAACAGCTCAAGCAAATGATTGTCATGTAATGGCATTTTACTTGTTTGTATTTTAGCTTTTGAGCCTGAAGGCCAGCCTACTGTGGTCTTCAAGAACGTTAAATTTGATGACGCATATTAAGTTTCTCTGGTAGTGTTATCTGTGGAAGTGGATCCATGATCTTCGAAAGTTTAATTAATATTTGAACTTTTATCGAGGGATGAGTACTTTGATATATGTTGTGTTGGAGATGACATTTTCAATGGTGTTGTTAGCTGTAAAAGGTTGTTTGGGACTAGAGTAGATATATTTTCCATAATATTGTTCAGGTTTTGAATTTATGATGTTCTGATGACATGATTTTTGACATAAACTCTGCAGCATTACAGTGGTCTTCTCTGTTGTTTCCGATTGTAGTTATCTTTAGTTGTAGTTGTTTGATAGCTCCTCTGCAGCACGTCCCTTCAGATGCTGTTATTAACTATTCATTGAGCTCGTCCACATTTCATATTTAGAATTGATTTAAACATTGTTTCGTTTGCTTGGCTTTTGATGGTTAACTTGTGCAGGTTAGCACTTAGTTTGCCTTTCTTTTTGAGCTATTCCAGTACAGGTGAATCAGCTGGTAAGGTCCTACATCAGATATCATGCTCCTATGGTTAATGGTTAATAGCTCTGGTTTGTCGTCTCCCTCTCTAGTTAATGTGTTTTAAAAGCTCTGTCAATTTGCTCTTTATCTTTTTGAACTGAAATGCTTTACCTTTTTGGAACTAAAGTTCTCTATAACCCCCTTAATTATTGGCTATTTTGCAACCTTCCCTTAAACATTTTCTTGGCCTTATTTTGTCAAACTATTTTAGCTTTGTGGTAGAACCATTTCCCCATAAGGGTGGCCCTTAAAACTAAAGGAAAAGTTATATATATACAACAACTACTACCCAGTATAGTCCCACAAAGTGGGGTCTGGGGAGGGTAATATGTAGACGAGCCTTACCCCTACCCGAAAGGGCAGAGAGGCTGTTTCCAATCGACCCCCGGCAAAAGTTATATATATATACAATTTTATTAAATATCAGTGTGTGTGTATATATATTAGTAGATAATGATAGTATTAGAAATTCTCTAACAAGTCTAAAACCTATTCCCAACTAGTAGGTATACCTTTGGAGCTTTTTTTCCAATGCGCCCTATCTTTAGCTAAGTTTTGCACCACCATATTTTTCTTTATTTTCCTTAATATTTTTTGTCTAGACCAAATTGTACTATTTGTCATGTTGAAATATTATGAAGTTTTAGTACCATCTAAGAATTTATATTTGGGTCATGATGGTTTCATACCAGCCATACTACGGAGCACATGTCCACCACTCTGTTATCCTTGAAGATGAAAAGGAATTCCATGTCCTTGTGGAGAATAACCATTGGACCAGATCTGCAATAACAATGAGGTACAATGTGTAACCTCTTTTGTTTTTCTTCATTTGTTTGGGAAAAATGACATTTTATAGCCTCTCTCAAAATAATAGCAAAAAAATAATATATATTTTGTATGTTACATACAACAATTATACAAATCTTATAATTATAAAAAAAATACAAATCTTGTACACTTTTTCGGTTATCAAATGTGAATGATTTCTGACGCGGTCTAATAGTGGTAATACCCCTTTGTTTTGTAATGTCATCTAGTATACCTATCTTACACATGTTTTCCTTTAGGAACCTTTTTGGCCTTATTTATGCTACATAATGGGGTTCTTTTTTCATTAATCTAAATAATATAGTTGAAGACTAAGTTGTTCGTTTAGCAAGCCCCTGAAAAGTTGTCTTTGCCTTAAAAAATATTTGCTTAATAGAAAATAGAGATATCAGACCCAGAGACTTGGGGAAAAGGAACAAAATAGAGCTAAGTTTGAGATTTGTATGTTTGTGCAGGGATAAGTTTAAGGTTAAGAAAAACTATATTAGAGAAGTTCCAATTTGTATTAAAAGACAAAAGTATTTAGTGTTGGACTGAAATGGAATTGAATAGAGCCCAATGTTTAAAAGGTTGTAGTGCACTTCAACCTTTTATGTTCTTGATTAGTGGCTGAATGTAATGAAATCAACCTTTCAAGAGCTGCAAGTCCATGCCCTTGCTCTTTCCAATGTTTCCATGAATTAGGAAAAAGAATTAAGGAACATTTAATCAAAAGGGAATGAGAAATTTTTAAGTAAAGAGCAAGGCATGGACTTGCAGCTCTTAAAGGTTGATTTCGTTACATTACATTCCTCTATAAGTTGAAAATCAGTGGTAGTAGCGAAAAGGAAAACATATCTGGTGTAGGGTGGAGATGGACAAAAATGTCTTCAGATAGATGAAGATTTTAGTTTTAAAGAATTTAATCTTAACCAAGGCAAAATTAAGATTATGAGATAACAGATGAAGCTAGGCTGACATGGCTATTAACAACAACTGACAACTATGCATCAATCCCAAGCTAGTTGGGGTTGGCTGCGTAAATACTCAATATCATAAATGCTTTGTTTGGGTCCATAATTTTGCAGAAATTTGTACTTAAGAATGTGTTCTCATAATTTCCTATTATTGTTCCTATCTTGTTTCTATCTGCAATATATTTATCCATTACATACTGAATCATAAAAGATCTTATTACGCCAATTGATAAGACCTCATTGCTATGACTTGGTAAAGAGAATCTCTATCTATGGGTTACGGTTGCCGGAACCAGGTTCAGAGTTCTGGATGACCAAATGAGCCATCAGTAAACTCTAATGGACTAGGTAACGAGTCTAATGAGAAGGATAAGATGAAACAAATTTGTATTCGGCAAAGCGTATTGATTAAAGCTAAGTGAAAACCTTCACTCGATAGCGTTCAAATATAAATCCTTGATGAGTGTGCTACGTTTATGTTTTCTTGGCGTCTGTGAATGCTTGTTTTCGAGATGATTGTTCACGTGCTGTTAGAGGTCAATATTATTGCCACGGTTATGTTATTGCATTTACCGTTTCTTACGTCCTCTTTTATTTAGGGTTTAAATGTAAGATATATTAACTCTGATGTTCCAAAATTCAGTTTTCACGCTTGTTCGTGAGATTTATCTGGCCATTAGGATCTCCTTTGTGAGATGGCTATGTCACATTTTTATTTTCCACAATATCCATCTCTCTCATGCATTGTTATTCTTTATTTTCTAGCATCCAACTAGGGAAAGACAAATCAAGCTTGGGTTTCAGGTGGCATTTCAAGGCAGCCTCCTGGAACTGGTCAAGATTTAATACAGTGAGTCATCTTTCTCTGCAGTTTTGTGTGACTGCTATAGTTGTGCGAAAGCAGGGAAGACATTCCATTATTTTTACCACCTCCATTCCAGCAGAAAAGCGAAGAGAGAATCTGCCATCTACTTGTGTTCCTAATTCTTTGCAACATAAGCATGCTTAATTGATATAATTGCTGCACGTTTGAGTAAATTTGCTGCTAGAGTTCTGAACCAGTGTCAGGTTTCTAGGAAATAGGGGTGGATATTCTTCAAATGTGACATTATGCTGCCAGAAAACATCTAAGAACCCTGCCTTCATATTCTTTATATTGAACAACCATGAAGAAGAGAGACATGACTATCAAATCTGTAGGGAAGTTGAACATGTTGCTACCTCTATTCATATTCTTCTTCCTTTTCTTGTTGGTCAAAATTTTGGATCCTATTGATCTAGGGTAACTACTAGGTGAAGTATCTTTACTTGTCGGGGTAGAGCTTTGCGGAAGCTGATCGCCAATTTCATCAAACCCTAATTTAATCCATATATATATCTAATGGATTCTTCATCACCTCACTGTTCTACTTCTCCAGCAAAGGATTAGTTTGTCATTTTACTTTGAAGATATTTTGAAACCCCCCGCTCCCCCACCCCCTTTTTTTGGGGATGAAGTGCAAATATTAGCCAAGGGTCTATTGGAAACATCATCTCTATATTTGAAGGTAGGAGTAAAGTTTGCGTACAGACTATCCTCTCATACCTTATTCATGGGAGTACATTGAGTTCATCATTGTTGTTGTTGTGTTGTCATCCTCGTCTTCTTGATCTTAATGAGCTAAAGGTTGTTTATTCTTATAAAAGTAAGTTGCTTTCTTAGCGACTTCATTTTGAAATTTCTTTGTCCTCTTTCGTGAATGTTACACGGAGTTTCGTGAATGTTTCGTGCAAATATTAGCCAAGGGTCGATTGGAAATATTATCTCTATATTTGAATGTAGGAGTAAAGTATGCGTACAGACTACCATCCCACATCCTATTAATGGGAATACATTGAGTTTGTCATTGTTGTTGTGTTGTCATCGTCGTCTTCTTGATCTTAATGAGCTAAAGGTTGTTTTTCTTATAAAAAGTAAGTTGCTTTCTTAGTGACTTCATTTTGAAATTTCTTTGCCCTTTTTCGTGAATGTTACATATGTTCTTAGTTTCCTTTCTCTTTAGATCTGGAAGATGCTTTAATCGGGCAGTTTGCTCTTTTCCAACTTAAATTTGGATCTCTTTTCCAACTTAAATTTGTTTTTGTTGGGATATACACTATCAACTATTAATTTGGTTTAGATATAGTATTTATTATGATAATACTGTTCATTCGATTTTAATAATGTTTTAATAGATCATATATTACTCGGTATCCATTGCTTATATAGTAAATGATTTACTGTAAAGAGTTTAGCTTATACACGGTAGATTAAATCATCAGTTCTTATAAATATAAAGCTTGAGTTCACAATGTAATGATGGAATTTGCAAACCATCAGGAATGATTGCAGAACAAGATTAAATATAATCTATCTTAATTATGAGAATGATTTAATTCCATTTTTTTGTGCTAATACATTTTGTATGTATTGAACAGACCAAGTAGAAATAAGTACTTTATTACTGACTTAATAAAATAAATTCTCTAGCCATTAAATGTACTTATACTCTTAATCTTGATATAATTATTATTAGCTGTGTATATTATTATTATTTTTATTTATTAAAAGACAATATCCTTTCGTGGGTCAATACGCCTTGTAAATTTGTGCCAAAACAATTTCTCATAAGGGTGGCCTTTAAATCTAAAGGAAAAGTTATATATATATATATATATATATATATATATATATATACACGATTTTATTAAATAACAGTGTGTGTATATATTAGTAGATAATAATAGTATTAGAAATTCTCTAACAAGTCTAAAACCTATTCTCAACTAGTAGGTATCGCCTTGGGGTATTTATTTCTTTTTTTTTTCCTTAATATTTTTTGTCTATACTAAATTGTACTATTTGTCATGTTGAAATATTATGAAGTTTTAGTACCATCTAAGAATTTATATTTGGGTCATGATGGTTTCATACCAGCCATACTACGGAGCACATGTCCACCACTCTGTTATCCTTGAAGATGAAAAGGAATTCCCATGTCCTTGTGGAGAATAACCATTGGACCAGATATGCAATAACAATGATGTACAATGTGTAATCTCTTTTGTTTTTCTTTCATTTGTTTCGGGGAAACTACATTTCTTCGTTTCATATGAGTTAGTTTATTCGACAAGTAGTTTAAGAAAAAAGAAGATTTTTAAATCTTGTGGTCTTAAAAGTTTAGGGGTAAAAAGTTTGTGAAGCCGTATCATTTGTATGGCTATAAAAGCTTCTCATTAAGGGCAAAAATGATAAAAAAAAAAGAGTTTAAAGTTGAATTATTTTCAAATTTAGAAATATGTCATTTATTTTGGAACAGAATAAAAAGGAAAGTAGCTCCTTTAATATAAAATGGAGGACGTAGCAAAAAAAAAATATTTTGTATATATATATATATTTTGTATGTTACATACAAATCTTATAATTATTAAAAACTCTTGTACATTTTTTTGGTTATCAAATGTAAATGGTTTCTAACGGAGTTTAAAAGTGATAATACCCCTTTGTTTTGTAATGTAATCTAGTATACCTATCTTACTCATGTTTTCCTTTTATATTTCTAGTAGGAACCTTTTTGGCCTTATTTATGCTACAAAATGGGGGGTCCTTTTCCATTAATCTAAATAATAAAGTTGAAGATTAAGTTGTGCATTCATAATGTAATGATGGAATTGGATAAACCATCAGGAATGATTGTATCACAAGATTAAATATAATCTATCTTACTTATGAGAATGATTTAATTCTAATTTTTTGTGCTAATACATTTCGTATGTATTGAACAGACCAAGTAGAGATAAGTATTTTATTACTGATTTAATAAAATAAACTCTTTAGCCATTAAATGTACTTATACTCTTAATCTTGATATAATTATTATTAGCTGTGTATATTATTATTTGTTTTGATTTATTAAAAGACAATATTCTTTCGTGGGTCAATACGCCTGGTAAATTGGATAATAATAATGTACATTGGCGAAGTAATAGTTAGTTGATGGAATCTATGTCTTAGTTTAGAGATTGATGATATACCTTTATGAAAGTTTATAAGTTTTCATGTATAAATCCGTCCAGTCAATTTTGTATCCGACACATAAAATAAGTTAAGCAAAAGTCTAAAGGAAATAATCATAAAAATTGAATATATAGTAATTTAATTTAGTTGCTTAATATCTGTATTTTAACATAGCGAGTTAAATAAGATTTAATGGATAAATTTAAAAATTGAATAAAGATTGCAAATACGAATTTTTAGTGGGATAATTCATAATTAATTATGGTAGATATTAATTTCAAAAATGAGAAATTAATTCCATAATTGGAGCTTTGTTGATTAAATTCTATAGTCCATGTTGTGCCTAAATAATATGAAATAAAGGAATCCTTATTCTGATAGAAAGGAAAACCTAATAGGTTTTGGAAAAGGGGTTTAACTCTTAATACTTATGCTATAAATGCATAAGGTTTTTCACCTAGAAGGTGAAGTACATGGTGGCTGAAATTTTCAGCCATATTTTCCTAGAAATTTCGCCCACACAAAATTATTATTTTTGGATATTATTTGGGCACCACAATAAAACATCATGGAACGTTCAAAGATCGTGATTGTGTGGGTGGTTTGGAGGCTCATGTGATAACAGAGTTTTGTTCAAGCTTCAAGAAGTAATCCGTAAAATTTCGTTTATGCTAGTTGTCTAGATTACATGTGATTTTGATACTGGGATTGCTTCCGTTGCATATAATAATCCATCAATTGATATCAAACCCCACTCACATCTAATTATATAACTAGTTTTTTTATGAAACAAGAATATCGTATTTATGTGCGTTTTTGAATTACATGTATATGTTGTTTCCTGAAAAACTACACTACTATTTTGTGAATTAACTGTGCAAAAGTTTTGGATTACTCTTGTAATCATGATATATATGCTTTCTTATTGATATTTATTGAGATGATCTAAATTTTTTGGGTAAATCCTAGAAAAAACGCAAAATCTGATTTTGATCGAATAGCTGGTATTTTCGGAGGTCAGCGTACTTGACAAACTCCTATTGAGATGAAATTTGGCTGGTCCATTGTAAACGACATGGTGAGAAAAACTCACTTCTATAGAAGTGAATTATGGTTTTTTTCGGCGTTTTGAGGCCGTTCGGACTGCACTTTGGACGTTTTTCTATTTTCTAGAAATTATCTTTTAATAATTTTAATTCGTTTTTAATTCAATGGTGGTGGGGGTGACTCCCCATGGTCTCTATGATTAAATACTTGTAATATAGTAGGTTTATACATTGGCTATTAGTAATAGACGTGTTATTGTATTAAATTCAATAATAGAGGTGTAAGATTTTATTGACTAGGTCTTACAAGGTATAATTGATATTATGTCATGATATAATTATTTTGTAAGAAAGTAAAATCATCTGTTTGATATCTTGGATGACTAATGATTGGAGCGTTTGACATATTTGTGCGTAAGAATTTTCTAAAAATTTTGTTTATGTTTTTACGCCCTACGTGATTACTAGTCTTGAATTTTCGATAAAAAATTTTGTTCTCTAGTTAGAGGTTGTAATTAAGTGAAGTATGATGATATTTTGTATGGGTTTTATATTATTGGCATGACTTTTAACCTGTGGTCCATAATCTGGCATAAAATAACTTTATGAGATACATGTATCTTCATGTAAGTTAAGAATTTTGTGAGTAATAAATAGTTACCACTAAAGTGGTTTGTTTATTTAAACTCAAATTTTTTTTTTGATAAATTTGTACATGTGAAATTGTGTCTAAGAAATTTTGTTAACCGGGGGGGAGGTGTTAGACACCCCCGGATTCTGTGGTCCTAGCACGATCGCTTAACTATAATAATTGGCCTATTATCTAATTTTAATACATGTTTTAGCCTATGGTATATTTGTAACTTATTAGATCGCTTTCTAGTTATCTTTTAAGAAGATTTCAACGTCATCTAAAACGCGTCTTTGGACCATGCTGCATGAAATGCACCCGCAGTCCGAGACACATTTTGTTTAACGTTGTGAGATTTGGATTTGGGTCACATGAAATGCACACCCGAGTTTAGGAAGGTAATTTTAAAATTACACACCTAAAGCAACTACGTATTTTGACTTTGTGAGGGACATGAAAAATTTGCTAAATGACACGCCTCGATTTCTATGAATTTACATGTTAATTTAATGAGGGCCATGTGTTTTAAGATTCTATTTGGCACGGCGCGCCTCAATTCCAATTTTAAGGGAAATTCAAAGCTAAATCCTTGAGGGCCATAAATTATACAATTGTCTAGTATGGCTCACCTCCACCAATTTAAGACACTTGATTATTTAAAGGATCCGGGGTTCCATTCATCTACGAAAATTTTTAAACTAAAACTTGATAACTAATGCCGGCAACGAACGGCCCAAATGATAAGGCATAAACAGTCTTCTAACTTCTTCATTGTAAATGTCTTCAGGCTCAAAACCAAAACAAGCCCAAGTCCGGTTCAAATCTTCTCATTGACTGAGCCAATCGCGGAGCCCAAATCACGAGTGAATAAATTGTACCAAATTTATTTAATCACAAACTAATTAAAGCTCCAAACACCTGAAAGTTGAATTAAAATCTCTAAACGGAACTTCTGCCAAAATCCTAGCATTATTGAATCACTCAACTCTTTAAGAACAGGGATCAGTACATGAAAGCTAGGGGGTCTCATATCGACCCCACACAAGAGCCAAATTTCATGATTTATGTGCTGGTATTACCCATGTTCGAGTTAAAACCCACCAGCCTTAGCATTTTGAATCTTCAATGCATTTGAAAGCAAAACAAAATAACGTTTTTATGACATTAAGCCCTGACCCTTTCAACTACATAACATGCCTTTATGATGAAAAGAAATAAGAGCATGCTTTCATTTTCAATACAACAATAAAACCTCATGATTAATAACTTTCAAACTACATAGACTTGAGAAATCAGCAACATCACTACTCATTACTAAAGCTACAATGCTAGATAAAGCTCCCATAGAAACTTACAACCAATCATCATATTAGTAGTACTATCAAACATACATAACCTCTATTTCATCTTTCATCTAAACACTTAATGGAATTTCAAAACATGCTCAAAGGCCTGAAGATATGAAGAACATCCATAATTCGAGTATCACCACGAGCACCTCATTTTACCCAAAAGAAAACCCTAAAGTTGTGTTTACCACTTCCTGTTAACCTTACAGAAATTTAACCATCCAAACTAGTGGGAAATAATTAAACACAAGCTAAAGTTAACAAACACAAATCAGAGTCCTAATTACAAGTCCCAAAATAAGTCGCAAATGTTCAAGGCATAACACTATTTTTAAATATACTAAAATAGAAAGTATAGATTAACAAGTTGAATGAAAAAGAAAAACAGAGGAAAACATCTCACAAGTATGGAGATCTTCATTTCTTCATAACATATGAACTCTTCTTACATGTCTAGAATCAGGATATGTACCTCGAAGTTAAGAAGGAAATAAGGAGATTAAGAGGTTAATCGAAACAGCAGCAGAGCCAGCCTAGAATCAGCAGTCAAAAAGTGAAACCAGCTAAAAAGGACTCAATGGAACAGTAAACCCACAACCAAGCTTGAACCAAAGCTTTATAAAAAACAACATCAATCCATTTCAACCCCAGGAGAAGAAACTATGATTTTCAGAGGTTTTTGTTCACCAAATGAAATTTGAAGACTCAACAACGAGCAGAATTTGAACAGTTTTCTAAATAAAAATGTGAGAAATTCATTATTCTCAAGAACTCAGCCATTTTAGTTTTCTCTGGATTTTTTACCCACTTAAAATCTGATTTGTGGGTGAAGAAAATGTGCCTTTATAGGCAAGGTTCTAGGGCAGTAGAAAATTTTTAGTTTTTGTCCATTAAACCTTTTTTTATTTTTATTTTTGCTACTTAACCCCTGAAATTTTGACTTGTTTGCCAAGTAAGCCTATTTTTCAGCTTTCAGGAAGCTTCCTAGTCTGTTACACCTAGATTCCCTTACTCGAAAATCCGTAGACTACCCTTAAAACTCCTCCAAATTACCTCAGCAGACCACATGAGTCAATTCTGACCCAAGACTTAAATTAAAATGGGTGGGCTTCTCTCAAAAGTGGATTAGAAATGACCCCAAAGCCTAAACCAAATCACAAATCAATTTTAGTTATTCATAAGAAAATGAAGAAGAACAACTTGAATTCTTTCAAAACTAACAGTTTGAATGATTTTTGGACTATTGTATTCAGAGGAATTTATTGTATTGAATTTGTATTTCATGTGTAAATAGAATTAAAAAATTCAATAAAATAAAAACCAAAACTCTTAAAAACGAAATTCACTTTTGAATTTAGGGGTGTCAAAACCGATCCGAAACAGAAAATCGAACAGAATAATGGCTTAATGGTAACGGCTTAACGGCTTAACGGACGGAGAACGGATTGAATTTCTTTTATTAACGACTTATCGGTTTGGGGGCGAATTATTCAATTTTCTTAACGGATAATCCGCTAACCCGTTAAGAATATATATATATATATATATATATATATATATATATATATATATATATATATATATATATATATATATATATATATATATAAAATTTATTTTTACTTACATAATTATATATATTAAATATAAAAACTAAAAACCTTAAAAATGAATAAGCATAAGTGTATAACAAAAATAAATTACAAAAATAAATCACCCCCACCGCTTGTTCTGACTGAGTGAGACAGTGAGTAGAGCTGTATGACTTGATGCCTCGTTCTAGTAACTAAATTAAGTTGAAAATTTGATGCCTAATGACCATCTTCACAAGGTTAAGTTTGAGTGTGATTCTATTTTTTTTAAAAGCACACTGTCTTAGTGATTTCTTAACCTTTACAAGGTAAACTGAAATAAATCATCTCCCACTCTTTCTCACAGTATGAGACTGTATTTCTTTTAGTGTTTTTCATGTAATTGAAATAGGAAAAGAAATAGAAATGGAACTGGACATTGGACAATGTAGTGTGCGGACAGAAAATGTATACAATTTGCAATTGTCTTTTGCTTTTTGGACTTTTAGTATTGTACAACTATAGTAATTCGGTATAAGCTTTTCGATAACCCCCATAGGTATTAAACCGATAAACCGCCCGATAAGAACTAACCCGATACCAATCCGTTCGATATCTTATCGGATGGCTAACGGATGAATACATTTAAAAACTGATAACCATCAAGCCAAATCGTTAAGAGTAAAAAGCCGCCCAATCCGCCCGATGAACACCCCTATTTGAATTACCGCCAAACCAAAGAGAAAGCGGATAACTTTTCAAAATTTCAAATCAATCCTCAAGACACTTCGCTTTAAGTTCTCAACAATTCTTCGCCGTTGATTAGTATCCAACATCAACGGCTATAACTCGTGATCCGCGTCATCCCATCAAGACCAATAACGACCCTCCTCCACACCACTATATAAGTAAACCCCTCAACTCGGCTCTCTACACAAATTCACATTCAAGACCTCACATTTCTCCTACTCTCTCTCATATTTCATTTCTCTCTCTAGTGTTTCCACAATGGCACCAAAAGCCGAGAAGAAACCCGCCGAGAAGAAGCCAGCAGCTGAGAAGGCACCAGTAGCAGCAGGTGCAGCGGAGAAGAAGCCAAAGGCTGGGAAGAAGCTTCCCAAGGACGGTGCCGGAGCAGCTGCAGGAGACAAGAAGAAGAAGAGGTTAAAGAAGTCTGTTGAAACTTACAAGATCTACATCTTCAAGGTGTTGAAACAGGTTCATCCTGATATTGGTATCTCTAGTAAGGCTATGGGGATCATGAACAGCTTTATTAATGACATTTTCGAGAAGCTGGCTCAGGAATCTTCTAGATTGGCCCGTTACAACAAGAAGCCTACTATCACTTCTCGGGAGATTCAGACTGCTGTGAGGCTTGTGCTTCCTGGTGAATTGGCTAAGCACGCTGTTTCTGAGGGTACCAAGGCTGTTACTAAATTTACTAGCTCTTAATCAATTTTAGAGTTTGTGTTTTGATTAGGGTTTGTAGATGTAAAGAATTGTCCAATTAGGGTTGCATTTGACATTTGTGGCATGTAATGGACATCTATATTATGAATGAAGAGTTTTCTGTTTTCTTTGTTAAATTTGCTTGGTTATGAATTTTGAAATTTTTTCTTTACTGTTTAATCGTTTTGTAGGGGTTTTGAGGATTCTATGTACAATCACTTATTAGGGTTTCTATTGAATTCGGATAGCTAATAGTGAATTGAATTTTTTTTTGGTTTTGAATTCGGATGTTTTAGATTTTTGTGTTCTTACATGTTTTTCTTGAGTTTCAACTTTGTCTGGTGATCTCGATATGTTGTTTTGATGTAGAGAATTGGCATTGGTCTGATGGCATCAATGTCCTATTGGCGATTCTTAGAACAACATTCTAGTATCTATTGACTGTTCAATTAGTGAAATGTTTGTACTCCAAGTTTGCATAATGGTATTTTTTCTTTTATCAGGCCCTTATGATCGATACTTTTGTGTTACACATCTAGTACTTAAATCCCCATTTTATTTGTAATGAGGTTCTCATATTGTTGGACTTCATTTGTTGTGGATTCAGTTTGATGAATGGAAGGGTGTCAAACAAGATGAATGGACGGGCTATTATTTTATTTCTTGTTTTTGGGGGAAGTTTCTTGTTGTTCTTGGATTTGGATAATATTATAGTACCTTTAAGTGTTACATTTACAAGTTTATTATCAGCTTGATGGATGTTTTATTAAGCTCTTTTCCAGAAAGATAATGGCATATTTTCACTTGTATAAGCATCTGCCATTGTTTAACAGCTCAAGTAGTTGCTGGATATGTAGTGACATTTCACTTGTTTGTATTTCTAGCTTCTCACCTTGAAGGCACTCCTACTATGGTCACCTAGAATGATAAATTTGATGACACATACTCTCCTTATGTGCAATATTCACTGTTGGAAAAGACAAGGAGTATTGATCCTGTAATCTAAGGAACCTATGTTTTTCTCCAAAACTCTAAAGATGTCAATGGCTGAAACTAGATATAATCTTTTTTATTAGTCCATAAACCTTGCATAATTGGATATTTATTAATAAAAAATAATAAAAAGAAAAAGAAAAGAAAACTTGCATAATTTGATTATACAGGCCTGTTGATTTGGATGGTTTTGTTCTTAAACCTCATCCAGTTTGGTCTGGTTTGATTTAATCTTGTTAGGGATTTAGGTCCGAAAAGTTTGTACATGGTTCAGTCAATTTGACTAGGTCCAGGATTGAAATCAAATTTACTGGGTTAGGATGTGTGTTGGTCTATGGACAGCTTCTCTTGGTTGGTCTTGTTTTTTCTTTTCAATTGCGAAAACCTTCTTGTGGTTTAGTTGATCACATAAGCTAGCTGGCGAGCCAATACTAGGCGTTGGATGTGGATAGGATTGAATGGGTATATGATTCTACCTTCAGGTTTTATGTGTATTGGTTCGAAACTGTCCTGTTTTGCTGGTTATTTTTGAGGTACAGCCTGATGCATTTTTCATTGAACTCTTTTCTTGGAAGAAAATTGCATATCTTTCAATGGTGAAAGAGTTTGAACTAGCTTAACAGCTCAAGTAAATGATTGTCATGTAATGGCATGTTACTTGTTTGTATTTTAGCTTTTGAGCATGAAGGCCAGCCTACTTTGGTCTTCAAGAACGTTAAATTTGATGACGCATATTAAGTTTGTCTGATAGTGTTATCCGTGGAAGTGGATCCATGATCTTCAAAAGTTTAATTAATATTTGAACTTTCATCGAGGGATGAGTACTTTGATATATGTTGTGTTGGAGATGACATTTTCAATGGTGTTGTTAGCTGTTAAAAGGTTGTTTGGGACTAGAGTAGATATATTTTCCATAATATTGTTCAGGTTTTGAATTTATGATGTTCTGATGACATGATTTTTGACATAAACTCTGCAGCATTACAGTGGTCTTCTCTGTTGTTTCAGATTGTAGTTATCTTTAGTTGTAGTTGTTTGATAGCTCCTCTGCAGCACGTCCCTTCAGATGCTGTTATTAACTATTCATTGAGCTCGTCCACATTTCATATTTAGAATTGATTTAAACATTGTTTCGTTTGCTTGGCCTTTGATGGTTAACTTGTGCAGGTTAGCACTTAGTTTGCCTTTCTTTTTGAGCTATTCCAGTACAGGTGAATCAGCGGGTAAGGTCCTACATCAGATATCATGCTCCTATGGTTAATGGTTAGTAGCTCTGGTTTGTCGTCTCCCTCTCTAGCTAATGTGTTTTAAAAGCTCTGTCAATTTGCTCTTTATCTTTTTGAACTGAAATGCTTTACCTTTCTGGAACTAAAGTTCTCTATAACCCCCTTAATTATTGGCTATTTTGCAACGTTCCCCTTAAACATTTTCTTGGCCTTATTTTCTCAAACTATTTTAGCTTTGTGCTAGAACCATTTCCCCATAAGGGTGGCCTTTAAATCTAAAGGAAAAGTTATATATATACAATTTATTAAATAACAGTGTGTGTATATATATTAGTAGATAATAATAGTATTAGAAATTCTCTAACAAGTCTAAAACCTATTCCCAACTAGTAGGTATACCTTTGGAGTTTTTTTTCCAATGTGCCCTATCTTTAGCTAAGTTTTGCACCACCATATTTCTCCTTTTTTTTCCTTAATATTTTTTGGATCATGATGGTTTCATACCAGCCGTACTACGGAGCACATGTCCACCACTCTGTTATCCCTGAAGATGAAAAGGAATTCCCATGTCCTTGTGGAGAATAACCATTGGACCAGATCTGCAATAACAATGAGGTACAATGTGTAATCTCTTTTGTTTTTCTTCATTTGGCCTTTCTCGAAATAATACTCCCTTCGTTTCATATTGTTTGAGTTAGTTTGACTCGACAAGTAGTTTAAGAAAAAAGAAGAAGACGTTTGAATCTTATGTTCTTAAAAGTTTAAGGGGTAAAAAGTTTGTGGAGCCATATCATTTGTGTGGCTATAAAAGCTTCTCATTAAGGGCAAAAATGGTAAAATAAAGAGTTTAAAGTTGAATTATTTTCAAATTTAGAAATATGTCATTTATTTTGGAACAGACTTGTTAGAGAATTTCTAATACTATTATTATCTACTAATATATATACACACATTGTAGGAGACTGAGAGAGAGCTCAGAAGTAGGAGAGTGATGCCTTGGATTGATGATGTAGAGATTTAGATGGAGGATGCTGAGGGAGGTGCCTCTTGCCCGCCACAAGACCCGAGCTCGGTGATCCCGGGACCCAGCCACAGGACCCCATACAGAAAGGACCCATATGTAGTTTTCTTTACTCTCTACCCTTCTTTTTTATCATATCTTTGGTTATTTAGCATTAAGGACAATGCTAGTTTTAATTTGAGGAGGTGAATAACTTTACCATTTATTTCACTTTTCATTATTTTTCAATCTTGTTCTGTATATAAAGTTACTCTCTCATGTATATATTCATTCCCCCTTATGTATATTCATCTAAATCCCCTATTGTACATATTTAGTTTACTTTCTGCATTTTACTTCATAACTTTTTTTTTTTGTAATTTTCCTTAATAGTATAGATTCTTATTTCAGTTAATAGCTTCTTTCTCAGTTCGTAGCTTCTTATTTTACAAGTTTTTGTGATCAATAAGTCTTTGGTTTTCTTAATGCCATGGTTCTTCCAAAGGTGAAGTTTGTGTGGACCGGATGGCTCTTCCCGATGATGGATGGCATGACAACCTTCTTAAAATTTTGAGTCTGTTTTTATTTTTGTTTGTGTGAACAGTAGTTAGTGAGCAATAGTACCTTAGGCAAAGCTTCAATTGGGCCTAACACATTTATCGTTGACCTTATGGTTAAAAACAAATTGGTGTGTATAGGATGGCAATAGTTGTGACCTTGAGACTCTTGGATTGACTAAACAATCATCGAGTGGTTTCTCGGAATCATTTGTGTTGCTCAAATCTTAGTTAAGATTGTTATTGGCCCCCGACTCTGTCTCTTTAGCAATCCTATAACTTGTGTGGTGAGTTATTGATTTGCTAGTGCAAGTCTCGTGCTAATAAGTCTAGAACTTGTCCTATATGTTTGTCTAGGCGAAATTCTAAGTGTAGCTCGACTTGAAAGTGATTATAGGCTCTACTTGATCCTAATTGAGACTTGAAAACATCCATAGACCACCAATGATGATATCCCTAATCAACCTCGTTGAGCCATATCCCTTATTCTTTCAAAAACCATGATACAAGCATTTATCCATTCTAAAATGATCCTCTCTTGGCACCCGATATTTCCGTAGCACAAGGCAAAAGCTTAAGTTTTGGGGAGAGACGAGGAATGCAAAAATAATAAAAGGTACAAAATGAAGAAAAGGAAAGGAAAAAAGAAAAAGTAAGAAAAGCCAAAAAGTCAAAAAGAAAGTGAAAAATGTAAAAGAAATGAATAGATTCAATAAAGTCAAAAGATGAAAGGCATGGAAAGATTAAAAAGAAGAGAAAGGAGTGATATGAACAAGAAAGAGTACCAGTGTTTCTATCTAGCCCCTAAGGAAGAAGTAAATGACTCAATGTGTCTAGAAAATATGTGCCAAAATGAAGCAAATGAAGTTCTTAAGGAAAGATGAAACCTTTTTAGACCAACATATCCTACCCTGAACCAAAAGCCTTCATTACATGCCCACAAAAGCCCTATATGATGTTGAGTTGAGTTAGATTACATTAGTGGTGACTCACATAAGGGGCAAGCTTGTGGTACTTAGAGCCGGACTTGTGACCTTCCTTTGAGAGAGATGAGTGTATTTTCCACAATCCTCGTTTTGAGCGCTACAATCTAAAAGTTATTTGCTTATAGAGAGTTGAGGGGTATGAGTTTGGGTTCCACAATGACCAATGTAGTAGAAAGAGTTTCTATGATGAGTTGAGTCAACTCTTGATGCTTTTGTGTCGCATTATAGCCATGATGCTAAAAAGGTTGTGTATTGTTAATAATGTATGCGAGGTCAGGGTAATTGTCAGTCCCAATTGATTCTTGATCAGGTTACTTTACGACAACTGAAATTTTTCTTTTTTTTTTCACGATCACAGTTCGCCCTCCGTGAATTGTCGTGATGACACCTAGTCTATCTAACTAGGTAAGCCTAAAAAGTGTAAAAAATAAATCGAAACTTGCAGAAATATAAATTTAAAATCAAGAATAACTAAAAGGAACAATATATGAAATGCCTCTCAGCATACACAACACAATATCTCAAACTTCTACAACACTATCCCAAAATCCAAAAACTAACAGAAACACAAGTTGAAAGAAAGATAGTAAAATGCTCTAACTCAAGAAATTTCTACATTACCAGTATAATAGAAGGGCTAACACTACAAGATAGAATAAAGATGTAGACTCTTTGATCTGGGGACGCGGCAGAGGTACCTCGAAGTCTCCAAAACCTCTCCATGTCTCAAGGATGGTAAGTTGTGCAGAGATACCTGGATCTGCACATAAAAAATATGCACAGGAAGGGAATGAGTACACCACAGCGGTACTCAAAAAATGCCAAGCCTAACCTCGATCGGGTAGTGGCGAGGAAGTTTAGGGCCATACTGAGGAGAAACTAAATATAAGGTTGAGCATTATGAAATAAAGCAGTATAATTAAGTGCAACAGTAAGAGAATATCATAAAATGGAAAGGACAACCACAACTAGCACAAGGACCACAATTCACGGGAGAAATACAACTCAAGTCTATATATATCATCCGGGCACCTCCAGGATACTGTCGTAGTCCCAATTACAATTGTCCAGTGGATCTCCCGGGATAGTATCCCATAGTACATCATATATATATATATATATATATATATATATATATATATATATATATATATATATATTTGAAGGATCTCCCGAGATACCGTCCCGTGTCCAACTATCAATGCACAGGGATCTACTGGAATTCGATCTGTAGTCCTAAATGTAAATACCAGTACTGGGGGAATCAACCGGGTGCATTCTCTTAGTTCCATATATCTATGTATGGGGATATATCGGGAATCTTACCCACAGTCCCAAAGTAAATGTGCAGGGGGATCTACTGGTAATCTAACGCGTAGTCCCAAAGTAAACAGACAAAGGGGAGCTACCGGAATCCCACATCCGTAGTCCTAATGTAAATACACAACATTAATATATTCAGAAATGGAAATATCATATTAAGCAATGAGTAATTCTAGCCTAACATGCTTCACGTATCACAATTAAGACAATTTAAGTCAACTAAACATGCTTTTCTAACTAACAACATGCTAAATTTGCAAGTATAATAAATCAGGACAAGAATTTCATTGAAATAACTTAAGGGAAAAAATGGGGTTTCAACAATTAGCTCAAGTACGCGCTCGTCACCTCACGTACAAGGCATTTCAAATATCAAACATATCATATCCTAAGGGGAAGGTCCCACACACAAGATTAGACAAGCCACTTACCCCGAACCGACTAAAAGTCAACTCAAAATCAGACTTTTTCCACGAGTATCCGACTCCAAATGGCCCAAATCTATTCAATTAAATTGCGTATTGTTTTAAGCTAATACGCGAAATTATATAAAATAACCAAAATGCCCTCGGTCCCATGTCTTAGAATCGAGTAAAATTTACATTTCCAGAATCCTCACACTCTCACAAGTCTAACCATATAAAAATTATCCAAATCCAATGCCAATTTCCCATTCAAAACTCAATTTCTCAGTCTAAAAATTTTTCCCCAATTTTTATTCAAAATCAAAAATTAAGGAGGAATTCATGCTTAGATTAATGGGTTACAAGCAAAAATAAGTTTTGAATTGTTACCCAATCGATATCTCTGAAAATCCCTCAAAATCTTGCTCAAATACGAGCTCCCAAGCTTAAGTTTTGATAAAAATGGCTAAACCCTCGATTTTGAAATTTTATATCTACCTAGGTGGGTTCTTCTTCACGAACGCGAGGCTACTATCACGAACACGATGCACAAACGTCCTGCTGGTGAAGTTCCTCTTTTGCGAATGTGATGTCCAATCGCGAACGCATAGCTTACACGTGCAGACTTATGTGAACACGAGGACCATAACGCGATCGCGAATACAAATGAGTCTTTACCTTCGCGAACGCGGCGCACCATCGTGAATGCGAAGCATATTTCAGTTGCTATCCTTCACAAATATTCGCGAACGCGGGATGAACGTTGCGAACGTGAAGCACAACTTTCCCCCAGCCCCAGCTCCTCTTCACGAACGCAAGACCCTACTCATGAATGTTAAGAAGGAAACCAGAATTGGGCTGTTGCAATATTTTTTGCAATTCTCTAAGTTCCAAAATGTCCCGTTGAACATCCGAAACACATCCTTGGCCCCCAGGTCCTCAACCGAACCGATGAACATAATATGTAACATCATTCAAACTTGTTCTAATCTTCGAAACGCTCAAAACACCTATTTTTCATCGGATTCAACTTTAAAATTTTCAAAAACTCTAATATCACACTTTCGATCAAAAAGCCTTCCAGACCTCGTCCGAATGACCTGAAACTTTGCACGCACACCCCAAATGACATAACAGAACTAATGCAACTCTCAATTCCATTCGACCCTCGGATCAAAATCTTACCATCGAACCGAAAACTTCCAAAATTCTACCTTCGACATTTCAAGCCTAAATTAGCTAGGGACCTCGAAAACAAAATCCGAACACGCTCCTAACCCTGAAATAACCTAACGAAGCTAATGGAACTATCAGATTTCCGTTCTTCCATCTTCACACTGTTCCAACTCATGCCAAATGTTTCAATATTTAAGCTCTCACTTAGGGACTAAGCGTCCCAAAACTCTCCAAAAACTCAAAATTGAGCATCCCTGCAATCACATTAGCATAAATAAACTTGGGCGAAACATTTAACAAGGGATCGGGACGTTAATTCTTAAGATGACTGGTCAGGTCGTCACATCCTCCTGGACTTAATACATTCATTCATCCTCTAACGAGCATAGATACATACCTGAAGTGGTGAAAAGATAAGGGTAATGGCTGCGCATATCCTCCTTGGTCTCCTAGGTCGCCTCCTCGACCGGCTGACCCCGCCAATGAACCTTCACCGATGCAATGTTCTTTGACCTCCACTTTCTAACATGCCTACCCAATATTTCTACTGGCTCCTCAGCATAAGATAGGTCCTTGTCCAACTGGACTGAGCTTAAATCTTACACATGCGATGGATCACCATGATACCTCTAAAGCTTCGAAACATGAAATACCGGATGAACTTCTGCCAAGCTGGGAGGTAAAGCAAGATCATAAGCAATCTCCCCAACTCGCCTCAATATCTCAAAAGGGCTAATAAACCTCGAAATCAACTTCCCTTTCTTCCAGAATCTCATAGCGCCTTTCATTGGCGAAACCCGAAGCAGAACTCGCTCTACAACTATATAGGAAATATCACGAACCGTCCAGGTTCGCATAACTCTTCTGTCTAGACTGGGCTATACGGAGTCTATCCTGAATCACCTTGACTCTCTCCAAAGCATCCTGAACTAAGCCTGTGCCCAGTAATCTAGGCTCACCCGGCTCGAACCAACCACCGGAGATCTACACCGCCTACCATATAAATCCTCATACGGTGCATCTGAATGCTTGACTGATAACTGTTGTTGTACGCAAACTCCTCCAATGGCAAGAAGTGATCCCAAGAACCCCCAAACTCCATCACACACGCACGGAGCATATCCTCAAGAATCTGAATAGTGCGCTCAGATTGTGCGTCTGTCTAAGGGTGAAATGTCGTGCTCAACTCCACATGAGTACCCAACTCATGCTGTACGGCCCTTCAGAACCGTGATGTGAATTGAGTACCTCTCTCAGAAATGATAGAAATTGGAATACCATGCAGACGGACAATCTCTCGAATATAAATCTTTGCCAACTGCTTCAAAGAGTATGTAGTAAACACAACAATGAAATGAGCGGACTTGGTCAACCGATATACAATAACCCAAATGGAATCAAACTTCTTTAATGTCCATCGGAGCCCAGATACGAAGTCCATGGTGATCCGCTCCCACTTCCACTCGGGGATCTCTATCTGCTGAAGCCATCCACCTGACCTACGGTGCTCATATTTCACCTACTGACAGTTGAGGCACCAAGCTACAAACCCCACTATATCTTTCTTCATCCGCCTCCACTAATAGTGCTGCCTCAAGTTCTGATACATCTTCGCGGCACTCGCATGGATAGAATACCACGAATTGTGGGCCTCCTCTAGAATCAGATCTCGAAGCCCATCAATATTGGATATACAAACCCGACCCTGCATCCTCAATACTCCGTCCTTGCCAATGGTCACATCTCTGGCATCACCATGATGGAACTTTCCCTAAGGACGAGCAAGTGAAGGTCATCATATGCAAGATACAACCCCACTAGGCTATGAAAGATCCAATCTTACAAATTGGCTAGCTAAGGCCTGAACATCCATCGCCATGGGTCTTTCTAATGCTGGTAGATAAGCCAAGCTCCCCAAACTCTATGCCCCGCGACTCAAGGCATCGGCCACCAAATTGGCCTTGCCTGGGTGATATAGAATAGTATTATCATAATCCTTTAGCAACTCTAACCACCTAATTTGGCGCAATTTAGATCCTTTTGCTTGAACAAATGTTGCAAGCTCCGATGATCAATATAAATCTTATAAGACACATTGTATAGATAATGGCACCAAATCATTAGGGCGTGAATAATGGCAGCTAACTCAAGATCATGGACAAGATAATTCTTCTCATGTATCTTCAACTATCTGGATGAGTAGGCGATCACCCTACCATTCTGCATCAATACCGCTCCAAGGGCAACTCTCAAGGCATCAAAATAGACAGCATAAGACCCCGAACTTGTAGGCAATATTAAAACTGGGGCCGTAGTCAAAGTTGTCTTGAGCTTATAAAAGCTCGCCTCACAATCTTCCATCCACTGGAACGGAGCACCCTTCTGGGTCAGTCTAGTCACAGGGGCTGTAATCGATGAAAACCCCTCCACAAAGCAACGATAGTAACCTGCCAGCCCAAGGAAACTGCGGGTCAATGTAGCTATGGACGGCCTGGGCCAACTCTACAATGCCTCTACCTTCTTTGGATCCACCTGAATACCCTCACTCGATAGCACGTGGCCCAAGAATGCCACAGAATCCAACTAAAACCCACATTTTGAAAACTTCGCATATAATTTATTTTACCTCAGAGTCTGAAGCACTGTCCTCAGGTGCTGCTCAAAATCTTCCCGACTCTGGGAATATACCAAAATGCTATTAATAAAAACAATGAAAAACGTGTCAAGATATGGCTGGAATATACTGTGCATCAAATGCATAAAAACTACTGGGAACATAACAAGAAACTCGTAATGATCATACCGAGTTCTGAATGCAGTCTTTAGGATATCTAGCTCCCGAATCTTCAACTGATGGTAACCTGAGCACAAATCAATCTTAGAAAACACCAGTGTACCCTGAAGCTGATCCAATAGATCATCAATACAAGGCAAAGAATAATGGTTCTTCACTATTACCTTGTTCAACTGGTGATCATCAATACACACACGTATGGAAGCATAATTTTTCTTCATAAATAAGACAGGAGCACCCCAAAGTGAAACACTAGGCCGAATAAAACCCTTATCAAGCAATTCCTGCAACTTATCTTTCAGCTCCTTCAACTTAGGAGGAGCCATACGATACGGATGGATGGAAATTGGCTGAGTGCCTAGCAATATATCAATTCCAAAATCAATATCTCTATCAGGCGGCATTCCTGGAAGGTCAACTGGAAACATATCGGGATAATCCCGTACTACTAGGACTGAATCAACTGAAGGGGTATCAATGCTGATATCTCTCACATAAGCTAAATGCACGTCACACCCCTTCTCAATCATACGCTGAGCCGTAAGAAAAGAGATAACTACTGGGAGCGTGATCTAAGGTACCACTCTACTCAACATGTGGTACACCTGGCATAGCCAGTGTCACAGTTTTGGCATGACAATTAAGAATAGCATAATGGGGCGACAACCAGTCCGTGCTTATGATAATATCAAAATCAACCGTGCTTAGCAACAATAAATTAGCTCTGCTCTCAAAAGCACAGATAGTAACCAAACACGACTGATAAATACGGTCTACAATAAGAGAATCTTCTACCAAAGTAGAAACATAAATAGGGGAATTCAAGGAATCTCGGGGTACACCCAAATGCAGAGCAAAATAAGAAGATACACAAGAATAAGTGGAGCCTGGATCGAATAGAACTCATGCATCTCTGTGAAAAACCAGTATAATACCTGTGATGATAGAATCAGAGGCAACCGCCTTGGTCCGAGCAGGAATGGCATAGTATCGGGCCTGGCCTCCCCCTCTAGAGTGACCTTTTACTCCCCTACCTCCACCTCTAACTAGATAAGCAGGTGGGGTGGCAACTAGAGCTGTAAATAAGGCCTAAGAACTTTGCGGGGCATGCTGTGGCTGAAAAGTGTGTGGAGGTACACGCCTTCCATGTCTGGGGCAATCCCTAACCATATGGCACGTGTCACCACACTCAAAGCAAGCTCTGGGAGGATGTTATTGATGTGACTAGCTCGGGCTAGATCTGCTAGTCTGACCCCTGAAACACCTCACGAAGGAGGCGTGATAGAAACCGGAGGTGCATAATAAGGCTCCTGGGATCTATGAGGAGCTGGAGTGCTACTGCTACTGGAAGAGCCGAATGAACAGGGCGACTCATATAACCCATACCATGATGACATGTAGTTGAGGTACGAGCACCAGAATAATGGCCCGACTCTCAACACCTCTTGGCCTCCCTCACCTCTCTCTCCCTAGCATGCATACTGATGTTCTCAACGTCAATACCACATAAGAGGAGGGGGAGGTGATTTGTGTGGTACCTAATTTTTGATCTAGAAGAACCTGGTCCTTCTTGGTGTTCTAAATACTACAGTTGCAGAATTCAAAGTACAGAAAAATAAAGAACGCATAGATTTTTTACGTGGAAAATACCTGGCTCAAAAGGTGCAAAAACCTCGACTGTTGCGACACTTTCAAGTTAACTCTAACTTGAATACTCAAAGTACCTAATACAATTGCTTCTATAAAAGCTGGAAAGGTACAACTTTAAATCACCTACTACAATTGAACTAGAATAAGAATAAACACAATGGAGTTGGTTCTTCTATCTCGTTCAAGTAGCTTCAGGAATGAACACTCAAATCTCACACAAATTGCTTGCAAAACTGCCTTGCATTTTTGCTCTCAATTTTGTTTCACTTCTGCGTTTTTTGTGCAACCACTGTAAAGAGAACAATCACAGTTATTTAATGAGTTAGTAATTAGAGTTTTATTGAGACTCAATTGCTGATCTTCCACCGAAGTTGAGTCCTTAAACATTACAAACTCCAACCCTATCCTTTATACGGATTGTGTTCTCTTCCTAGAAGGAGACTTTATCTCCTCATTCAGTATGCAACCTTTTCGATCAGTCAAAAGATATTTCTGCTTGATCTTAAGACTTATCTTCTTCACGTGCAACTCACATGTATAGGTTGATAAACACTGTGTCTCTCATGATGACTTGGTCCATGATGAACTAGTGTCGCGCACCCTTTTTCCTCAGCCGAAATCGGGTTTATGACATTTGGAGTGACAACTCATTCCCTTTGGAAACTGGGCTTTAAATTTAAAGAGTTCCCGCTTAAAGATTAGGGTGCATTAGGACACCAAAAGAGTTTGATTTGAAGAACTAGAGATAGGGTAAGGGCTTGAAATTATTCTAAGGGGAAGGTATTAGGCACCCTCAGAATCCACTACTGTGGTTCCCAGCCAAACAATTATTGTAAATTGAGGTGCAATTAGAAAAAAGGAAAATAAGGCTCAAATAAGAGGGGATTTCAACACATAACATCTTGAAAGTAAACACAATTTGAAAGCAAAATTAGAAAATGACCGTTTTTTTAAAAAACATAAGGACTTAAAACGTTGAAAGAATTGAAATGAAGAATAAAGAAGGAGGGGGGGGGGGGTCCTAGTTTTATTAAAAATATGGATCACCCTCACACAATTTCTGGTAATCACTCCTCAATGAGGGGCTACACGTGACTTTATCGCATGGTCATCATATCCATATCTACCTTTCCCACCCCGTTAAGGTGTTTAAAGTTTATACTGGTATCAGTTACTTATTGCATGCTATTACCCATCCCACTCCTATCAGTCCATGAGGCACTTAGGACTACTAATCCTAAAAAGGGAGGGATATTTGGCTTATTTGAAGTTTCAAAGGTAAAAACTCCAAGGAAACATACAAAACACATATTGCATATTGGGGGGAAGCATATAAACAAACAAAGGCTCATATATACCTCCTTAAACAAAGAAAGCACATAATTTTCATGATTTTCACATATGTTTTAGGTCTTATTAAAAATACGAAAGACGAGGGAGTTTAAAAAATTGAGGGAGATTGGTTTATTACAAACTCAGATAAGAAGTCAGAATCAGGCTTGCCTGCTGGTTGTAATGATTAATAGAAATAGATTCAGTTTATAGTTATTACCCTAAGGCTTGCCTAAGTGTTTGGACGGGATCCTATAGGCATGACATCTACTAAATTTAGAAGGTGATGAGATAGTAAGGCTCGAAATGAATTTTTTGGAATCCTATATGCATACTTGTTAAACTCGTTAAGTGAGGGACCTAGATTATTGAAAGAGATGCAGAATTAAACAAATTGATTACAGGTTCTGCAGATGACAGTGTCGACTATTACTGATTTTATTCTAATATTGACTGTGAATGGAAGTGAATAAGAATTGCTCGAGGATCCCTGTAGGCATGATTTCTATACATTACTGATTTTAGACGTGGTATCTAATTGCAGAAACCTTATAGACATGGTATCTAAATGCAGTGTTGAATTATTAAAAATTTCTATAGGCATGGTTTCTAAGCGAAGTTTGAATATGCAGAAGTGAAAACACCCTATTGGCATGGTTTCAAGGCGAAATCGAATATGCAAAAGTTAAAGCACCGTATACGCATGGTTTCTCGGTGAAATTGAATATGTAGAAGTTAAAGCACCCTATAGGCATGTTTTTAGGTGAAATTTGAAAATGAAAAAGTTAAAACACCCTATAGGCTTGATTTCTACCCTTGCATGCATAGTTTCCCACCCCTTTTCACTAACCAAAACTCAGATGTTTATTACAAGTTATTACAAACCAGAATAATAAATTACATAGAAAAAGCATAAATAAAAGTACAACCAGAGGAAGCCTAATTCTTGAATTCCTATCTGAGTTATGAGATAGACCAAATCAAAAACCATTGATCCAAAGCCTTTCTCCAATTTGAGTTTGTCAGAGTTCCCTAAGAGCCTCAATGGGACTCCGGGCAGTGCTCACACCCAAATTATATCAGCGGGATAGGGATAAGTGTAGTGTGGAAGTGCCAGCCCTTAAGTGTCCAAGTTCATAGGGAGCTCAATGGGTCCTAAGGTAAGGCTCACAAGAGGGGGAGCAAAACTTAAGTCTAAGAGAGAGTGCAAGTGCAGAAATAGTGCTTTAAGAACCAAGGAAGTAAAAAAGAGCAAAAGAGGTGCTTGGAAACAGTTACAGAGTGAATGATTTCACACAAAAGGGGTTTAGGGATTGGGAACTGCAAAGAGCCTATGTACTTAGACATTAGTTAATTCTAGGAATGGACAGAAATAGGGAGTGCTGTTATGTTTACAAAATCAACAAAAATACACAACATGTAATGGTAACATAGAGATTATGATCTTGGGGGAATCAATTTTGAGTCATAGATAGCAATACTTAATACTGTCATGCCACAAACAAGCCATAAGTAACAACCACATTGGGGTAGAGGTATAGGATGCATAATAGATTCAGAACATGCATAAGAGAATTACAACATGCTTAGAACAAAGTACTGAATTAGACACTAGCAACAGGCAGATAAGAAAACAAAAGTACTAAGTAAACATATTGTTGTGATGCTGAAATCTTAATCAGGACATACCAGTTCGACAAATGTAAGTATTCCCACAAGAGCTAACAAATGGACCCATGAAACCGATGCCCCAAACATCAAAGATGTCCACTTCAAGAATGGTATTGCGAGGCATATCATCCCTTTTTGAAATTCAACCCACTCTTTGGCATTTGTCACACCTCTTTACCAAATCATCCGTATCCTTGAACAAGGTTGCCAATAGAATCCACAAATAAGAACTTTCAAGGCGGTCCTCACCCCACTGTGATGGCCACCATAGGGTGAGGAATGGAAAGCCTCTAAGATACTCAATTGTTCTTCCTCCAGGACACACCTACGAATCACACCATCCGCGCAAATCTTGAACAAGTATGGCTCATCCCAATAGAAATCCAAACTATCCCGCTTGAGCTTCTTGATTTGGTTAGAAGAGAGGTCACACAGAATTATCCCGGTCATAAGATAATTAGCAACATCGGCAAACCATGGCATATCATTCATTGACACCAAAAGAAGTTGTTCATCAAGAAATGAATCATTGATCTCTAGGCCATCAGAAGGCCTCCTCTTATCCTCCAAATGGGATAAGTGGTCCGCCACTTGATTCTCACAACCTTTTCGGTCCATAATTTCTAGATCAACTCTTTACATAGTAACACCCATCACATCCCTTCCTTTGGAGTCTTTCTTTGTCATCAAGTACCTAAGGGTGGCATGATCGGTGTGCACTATGACCTTGGCCCCCATAAGATACGGCTGAAACTTTTCAATTACAAAAACTATAGACAATAACTCCTTCTCGGTAAAGCCTCATTCATTGTCTTACTTTAGTAGTACACTGGATGAAACATTTTTTTAACACGTTGACCCAACACCGCTCCAACCGCAACATCGCTAGCATCGCACATGAGCTAAAAGGTCAAGCTCCAATTAGGCGCGGTAATGATATGAGTGGTTGTCATCTTATGCTTGTGAAGTTCAAAGGCCTCCATGCATTTCTCATCAAACACGAACGTGGCATCTTTCTCTAGAAACTTGCAGAAAGGGTTAACTACCTTCAAAAAATCTTTAATGAACCTCCGGTAGAACACCCAAGAAAACTTCTCACTCCTTTGACATTGATAGGGGGAGGGAGCCTTGAAATCACATCGATCTTTGCTTTATCAACCTCAATACCATGTTTCGAAATATTATGCCCAAGTACAATTCCTTTTTCCACCATAAAGTGGCATTTCTACCAATTGAGAATGAGATTGGTTTCTTCACACCGAGCCAAAACTCTATCAAGGTTCTTCAAGCATGTATCAAAGGAATACCCTACAACACTAAAATCTTCATGAACACCTCCAAAATGTCCTCCACCATATCGGTGAAAAATGGCCATTATACACCGCTGAAATGTAGCTGGTGCGTTGCACATCCCAAAAGGCATGCTAGAGAAAGCAAAGGTGCCATACAGACAAGTGAATGTGGTCTTTTCTTGGTCTTCCGGGGCAATCAAGATTGGTTATAGCGATAATACCCATCCAAGCAGCAATAAAAAGTATGCCCTTGCAGTTGGTCTAGCATCTGATCAAAGAATGACAAAGGAAAGTGATCTTTGTGGGTCACTTTGTTCAATTTACGGTAGTCCATGCAAACCCGCCAACCTGTGACTGTTTTGGTAGGAATCAACTCATTCTGAGAATTTTTCACCACTTTCATGCCACGGTTCTTCGGTAGACATTGCACCGGATAAGTCAAGAGCTGTCATAAATGGGGTACACAACCCCGACATCCAACCACTTGATCACCTCTTTTTTCACCACTTCTTACATTGCCTCATTCAATCTTCTTTGATGCTCCAAGGAAGGATTTGCATCATCCTCCAAGATGATTTTGTTATTACAGAATGCAGGGCTTATTCCTCGAATGTCAGCCAAAGTCCATCTAATTGCCTTTTTTCGCTTTTGAAGCACCGCAAATGTGGCATCAACCTGCAAGTTAGTAAGGCAAGAAGAAAGAATAACTGGTAAAGTAGAATTTGAGCCCTAGAACTCATACCTAAGGTGTGGAGGAAGTGGTTTCAACTCCAACACCGGTGTCTCCTGAATTGATGGTTTGGTTGGTGGAGTCTTCAATTTTCAAGATCCAACGACAATTTCCTTGGCTCATAGGAATACGAGCCCATCCTATGCAAGACATTCACGCACTCCACTCTACTTGCATCATCATTGACATCATGATTTAATAGCACGGCCTCAAGGGGATCTTCCACATTGATCATAGCACTGGTGTCATCCTCGATCACAACCATGACAAGGTCAACAAATGAGCACACCTCAGTGCTATTGGGTTGCTTCGTAGACTTGCACACATGAAAGATAACTTTTTCATCAACCCGGAAGGTGAGTTCCCCTTCTTCCACGTCTACTAATGCCTTCCCCGTAGCTAGGAAAGGTCAACCCAAGATAATAGGAACTTCATAGTCTACTTCACAATCCAAAATCACAAAGTTTGCTGGAAAGATAAATTTGTCCACCCGGATGAGCACATCATCAATAATACCCAAAGGTCTCTTCATCGATTTATCCACCATTTTTAACCTCATGGAAGTTGTTCTAGGTTGGCCAATACCCAAAGTATTGAAAACTAAGTAAGGAATCAAGTTGATACAAGCTCCCAAGTCACATAAAGCTTTGGCAAAATCCGCACTCCTAATGGTACAAGGAATGGTGAAAGCATCGGGATTCTCTAACTTTGGGGCCATTGAATGCATTATAACACTAACTTGGTGAATTTTGCATAGCCCGACATTTTTGCAAGTGCCTCCACCAAAGGCACATTAATGGACAAGCTCTTCATCATATCGATGAACTTTTTGAACTGATTATCATTTCTCTGCTTTACAAGCCTTTGAGGAAAAGGTTGAGGTGGCCTTGGAAAAGGAGCCTTGGCTTTTGGCATGACCGGCTCCGGCATGTCAATCACGTGTTCGCTAGATGGGTTCACGACATCTTGAGTTTCAACCTCGGCCTCATTATTGTCAATCCTCACTTCATTGTTCACATTATCATCAACCACATCTTCAACTACCAAGGGTACTTCATCTTCTTGCAACTCAACATCATCATCCACAACTTAATTTAGTTTCGAGGCATTCACTTCACCGCCTCTCCCACTTCTTGTGGTAACCGCCATAACATGATTGTTCCCACCTTTTGGGTTCATTACCGTATCACTTGGTAGAGCACCTCTTCAGGCAAGTATTCAATGATTGTGAGATTTGGCCTAATTGCACCTCAAAGTTACTGATAGAGGTATTGTGGGAAGCCAACTGTGCATCCGAATCCGCATTCTTCTTCATCATTTGTTCGAACATCATTTCAATTATACCCATATCGTTTCTAGAAGTACTCGGACCTTGAGAAGGGAATGGGGGTGGATTGTTCGGTTGTTGCTACATTGGGGCCTTTGAAAGCTTTGCCCCCAGTTTCCTTGGTTTCCATCAGTCCATCCATCTTGATTATTGTTGCCTCCGAAATTGTTGTTATTACCATTCCAATTTTCTTGGTTTACTTGATTATTGTTATGATTTCCCCAGTTGTTATTTTTGTTGTTGTTCCCCCAATTGCCACTTTTTTGTTGTTGATTACCCCAACTGTCGTTGTTTTGCTGTTGATTACCCTAATTGCCTTGAGGTCTCCATTGTTGCTGGTTTGAAGAGTTGCCCCGTTGAAAGTTGTTCACATATTGTACCTCTTAATTTTGCTCATCATGGACAACATTTTGAAACCCATCACAATCATCATCAAATATCTGAGAATTTCCTTGATTTTGTTGCCTCCTTCTCTTGTTAACAAGCATACTAACACCCTCCATGGCATTCACTTGGCGAGGATTTTGGACTTGTTGCAATTGTGCCTTAGCCAATTGGTTCATAGTAGTTTTCAACTCCGCTATAGCTTGCCCATGGTCGTGTAACTCTTTATGCAAATGAATAACCGTAGGGTCACCTTGAGGAACATTGGCTCTGCTTTACCATGTGGATGATGTATCTGCCATCTCATCAAGTACGACACAAGCTTCATCATACGTCAATTTCATAAAATTACCCATAGCTAATCGGTTCACTATAAATTGATTTGTAGTATTGATGCCTCGGTAGAAGGTTTGTTGCAACATATTCTCCGTCATGTCATTATTGGGGCAGTCCTTCACCGTCGTTCTATATCTCTCACAAATCTCATGCAAAATTCGGTTGGCTCTTGCTTGAAGGTCAATATCTCATCTCAAAGTGCCTCCATGTGTCCGGGTGAGGAAACTTTAGCAATGAACTTATCCGCCAACTCATCCCAAGTTGTGATGGAATAGTTGGGAAGTATCTAGAGCCAATCCGGTGCTTTCCCCTGAAGTGAGAATGTGAAGAGTCTCAACCTAAGAGCATCCTCAGACACATTCATCTACTTGCTCCCCCAACATGTATCCATGAAACCCTTGAGATGTTTGTAGGAATTTTGATCAGCAGCACCCGTGAAATACCTACGCTGCTCAAGTAAGGTAAACATCACATTGGTTATATGAAAATTTCCCGCCCGTATTCTAGGTGGGAAAATTGCACTTGCATAGCCTTGGTTAGGGAGCACTCGAGGAACCGCTCTTGGAGGTGGCATAGAAGGGTCTGGAACATTATTATTAGCATTGGCCTAGCAGCCTCGTCGTGGTCCAAGAGGTACAAGAGGCACCTCCTCGTCTCCAATATCCTCAACCTCCTCCCGCGCAAGCATGTTTCCAAGAGGGTCATTAGCATTTAAATCTATTTGGTACCTGAAGTATTCACACACATAAATTAGTAAAAAAGAAGGAAAGAAGAACAACACACAAAACTAGCTAAATAGATAGCTAAAACCATTAGCTCCGCGGCAACGGTGCCAAAAAGTGATCACTTATGACTTCGCACTACTAGAGAGTAGCAAGAGAGGGCCGCAATAGCTTTTACCCAATTTTTGGGTCGGGATCGAATGCACATAGAGCTAGGATTGGAGTTAAGTATCTATCTAGCTTAGAATTAAGTGTGTGTTCTTAATTAATCTTCTTATCATTTTTGGGTTTTATTTATAAGTCTAATTATTATTAAACTACAGCTATAATTGCAACTATATGAAGCTATGAGTAATTTGCTACAAGTTGTATCTGGTGGTTTGAAAGATACTAGGGTAGTGACATCCATCTAGGTGGACAATTGAGGGGTATTCGAAACTCATGAATAATTGACATGATTTGGGAATCCGGTATAACCGTTGCACTACTTTACCCACTCTATACCTCTCGGTGGTTCAAGTGATTTTTCCCAATTGATTTTCTCGAGACCAATTGGGTATGCAAATTTGCACAAGCTACTAGGGTTCAAGTCGAGTATTACTCTCTCGAGGTTTAACCCTTTAATTGGGACTATCAATCTCTTGAGTACATCCAAATTCCTTGTTGGATCAATTTCGGAGACTTAGGCTCTCTTTCTCAAGAAGAGCTCAAGTCAAATAAGCACAAACTAGTATTTGCAACCACTAATTCATTAATTAAACCACGAAATTGACCCGAATAACAAACACCATTGTCAATCTAGCCCTAAATTGCAAACCCATCAATTACCCATACTAGGGTTGAGCCACAAGCCTAGCTAATACGTTTAGCTACTCATGCTTGAAGAGAAAAACCGAGAATTAGATAAAGATAAAGACATATTAATTAATCGCTATAGTAAATACAAAGACTCAATGATAAAAACTAAGTAAAAATGCCCAAAATGGCTACAAAAGGTCTTTTCATTAGTGCAGCTGAAGTTCTAAAATGTCTGATACGCTAAAATGGAAAAAGGTTCTATTTATATTAAGCTGAAAAATTTGGACAAAATTAATCCTGTGGGATTAGTGCGGACCGCACAAAATGGTGTGCTGCTGCACTAGGCTCTTTAACTTGAAAACTCGACTCTCTAAACCCAGGCTCCGCGGACCACATCGAATGGACTACGGTCGTAGAGGCTTCTAGTGCGGTCCGCACAAACTCGACTGCAGACCACCACATGCTTGAACTTCTGAATTTGGCATCTCTCTGAACCTTGCCTCTGCAGACCGCACAAAATGGTAGTGCGGTTGCAGAGGTCCACCGCAGACCGCACAAAGTATAGTGCAGCCGCATTTCCTAAATGCCATAAATGCTAAGCCTCTGAATCTCTCTACTGCGGGCCGCACAAAGTGTAGTGCGGCCGCACTAGGCCTATTTTTCCTGAATTTGTCTTGTATTTGGTACATATGCAAGTTTCAATTCTTTTGAGCTGATCTTTGACATCTTGTCACTTTGTTGATCAAACCTGCAATCAAGCACAACTTATGAGTCTTTTGGGACTATTTACTATGAATTTATAGTCAAAGCACAAGCAATAAGGACTATAAAATGCGTCAAAATCTCTAGTTATCAATACTAACTTGTCACGACCCCAGTTCGCTCTCCGTGAACTGTCGTGACAGCACCTAGTCTCTACGACTAGGTAAGCATAACAAGTGCGGAAAATAAATCGAAACTTGCAGAAATATAAATTTAAAATCAAAAATAACTAAAAGGAACGATATATGGAATGACGTTCAACATAAACAACACAATATCTCAAACTTCTACAACACTATCCCAAAATTCGGAAACTCACGGGAATACAAGCTGAAAGAAAGATAGTAAAATGCTCTAACTCTAAACATGTCTACATCAACAGTATGATAGAAGGTCTAACACTCATCGATCTGCGGATGCGGCAGAGGTACCTCAAAATCTCCAAAAGCTCTCCCTGTCTCAAGGATGGTAAGCTTATGCAGAGATACCTGGATCTGCACATGAAAAACATGCGTAGAAAGGGCATGAGTACTCCACAACGGTACTTATTCAGTGTCAAACCTAACCTCGGTCGGGTATTGACGAGGAAGGTTAGGGCCGTTCTGAGGATAAATTAAATATAAGGTTGGACATTATGAAATAAAGTAGTACAATTAAGTGCAAAAGTAAGAGAATATCATAAAATGGAAAGGACAACAACAACAACAACAAGAACAAGGACCACAATTCATGGTAGAAATACAGCTCAAGTCAGTAAATATCATCTGGCCACCTTCCAGGATACCGTCTTATAGTCCCAACTACAACTGTCCAATGGATCTCTAGGGATACCGTTCAGTATTCCATCATATATATATATATATATATATATTTGAAGGATCTCTCGGGATATCGTCCCGTAGTCCAACTATCAATGCATGGGGATCTACCAGAATCTGATTTGTAGTCCCAAATGTAAATACCCAGTACTAGGGGAATCTATTGGGTTCATCCCATAGGTCCATATATCTGTGTAGGAGGATCTATCGGGAATCTAACCCAGAGTCCCAAAGTAAATGTGCAGGGGGATCTACCGGGAATCTAACTCGTAGTCCCAAAGTAAACAGACAAGGGGGAGCTACGGAATCCCACATTCGTTGTCCCAATGAAAATACACAACAATAGCAATAAGATATTCATAAATGGAAATCTCAAATTAAGCAACAGGTAATTCTAGCCTAACATTCTTCACATAATGCAATCAAAGCAATTTAAGTTAACTAAACATGCTTTTCTAACTAACAACACGCTAAATTTGCAAGTATAACATAGCAGGACAAGAATTTCATTGAAATGGCTTAAGGAAAAAAATGAGTTTTCAACAATTGGCTCAAGTACACGCTTGTCACCTCACGTACAAGGAATTTCAGATATCAAACATATCATATCCTAAGGGGAAGGTCCCCCACACAACGTTAGACAAGCCGCTTACCTCGAACCGACTCATAGTCAACTCGAAATCATGCTTTTGCCATGAGTATCTGACTTCAAATAGCCCAAATATATTCAATTCAATTGCATATTGTAAATAACACCTCAAGTAACTGATTCTACAATTAAATTCTAAGCTACTACGTGAAATTGTGTAAAATAACCAAAATGCCCCTCGGGCCCACGTCTCAGAATCGAGTAAAATTTACATTTCTAGAATTCTCACACTCTCACGAGTCTAACCATATAAAAATTATCAAAATCCAATGGCAGTTCCCCATTCAAAACTCAATTTCTCGGTCTAACAACTTTTCCCCAATTTTCATTCAAAATCCGAAATTAAAGGAGGAATTCATGCTTTGATTAATGGGTTACAAGAAATAAAGGAGATTAGAATTGTTACCCAATCGATATCTATGAAAATCCCTCAAAATCTCACTTAAATCCAAGATCCCAAGCTTAAGTTTTGATAAAAATGGCTAAACCCTCGATTTTGAAATCTTATACCCGTCCAGACGGGTTCTTCTTCGCAAACGCAAGGCGATTATCGCGAATGTGATGCACAAAAGTCGTACTGCCAAATTCCTCTTTTGCGAATGCGAGGTCCACTCGCCAACGCGTAGATTACGCGAGGACCATAACGAGGTCGCGAAGACCAATGAGTCCTTACCTTCGCGAACACGGGACATCATTGCAAATGCGAAGCATATTTCATCTGCTCTCCTTCACAAACCTTCACGAACGCGGGATGAATGTTGCGAACGCGAATCACAACCTTTCCCCAGCCCCAACTACCCTTCGTAAACGCAAGACCCCACTCGCGAACATGAAGAAGAAAACCAGAACTAGGCTGCTACAATATTTTCAGCAATTCTCTAAGTTCCAAAATGTACCGTTGAGCATCCGAAACACACCCGAGGGCCCCAGGACCTCAACCAAACATATGAACATAACCCATAACATCATTCATACTTGTTCCAATCTTCGAAATGCTCAAAACAACATCAAAACACCTATTTTCCATCTGATTCAACCTTAAAATTTTCAAAAACTCTAAAAACACATTTTCGATCAATAAGTATACCAAACCTCATCTGAATGACCTATAACATTGCACACACGTCCCAGATGACATAAAAGAACTACTGAAACTCTCATATTTCTATTCCAACCCTTGAATCAAAATCTCACTATCGAACCGGAAACTTCCAAACTTCAACCTTTGGCATTTCAAGCCTAAATTAGCTAGGACCTTCAAAACACAATCTGAACACGCTCCTAACGCTGAAATCACCTAACGAAGCTAACAGAACCATCATATTTCTATTCCGAGTTTGTCTTAACTCTGTTCCAACAAAGGTCAATTTTTCCAATACTTAATCTCTCATTTAGGGACTAAGTGTCCCAAAACTCTCCTAAAACTCAAAAACAAAATCTCGTCAATCACATTAGTAGAAATAAACTTGGGGGAAACAGCTAATAGGGGATCAGGGCATTAATTCTTAAAATGACCGGTCGGGTCATCAAACTTTTGTTTTGAGGAGATGGGAATTACTCTGTTTGCTTGAGGAGAAGCAAAAGCTTAAATTTGGGGAGTTGATAACTAGGGATTATAGCCTATTTTATGCTCCTTTTTGCTTATGTTTTGGATTAAAAGTGTGTAAAAGTATTTCCGAAAGCTAACTTATTGTGCTTGTTTGTAGTATTTGGTCAAAAAGAGACAAGGAATCATAACTAGATCAAAAAGGAGTGAAGAATGCACATGTTCAAAAGGTGGGTCACTCAAGCATTGATAGCAAAGAAACAACCGCGGACGTGGAGGGTCCACCGCTAAGACGGTCTTGATTTTGTTCTCAGCAGTAGAAAGGTTCAGAGAGCTGTAACTTTGGGCTTAAAGAGTCACCGTTTCCCGCGATAAAATTTTGCTGCAACAGTAGATTTAGCGCGGCTGCAATCATTTTACTGCCCTCAGCGGAAGCTAGATATAGATAACCAAAAATGGACTTAAAAATTGACGAAACACGGTCCGGGCTCACTTTTGTGCAGTCGCGGTAGTGATAGATCTGCAGCAGTCCATTCTCCTCTATCAGTGGTACCTCCGTAGGGGCATTTTTGTCCGAAACATTTAACTGTGTATAAATAAATCTTTTTCAGATTTTTAGGTCATCAGTTATTTTGTAGAGCACGTGCAACGCCTCCTTTTGTCGTTTGAGTAATTTTAGAACATCTTTATCAATTAATCTTAGCTTTCTATCTTGTAATTACTTTTTATGGCTTATATTTCATTTCAATCTATGATTTATTCCTTGATTATGAGTAGTTAAACCCATTAGCTAGGATTGTGGCTCAACCTTATTTTAGGGCATAAATATTCATAGTGATTGATATTTGGCCTGATTTATGCTTTAAATGTGAATTGGTGGTGCAAGTCTAGGAAATTTAGTTCAACAAGGAATTATGATGCATTCAAGAGATTGATAACCCCAATTAAAGGGTTAAACCTAGAGATAATGATACCCGACTTGCGCCAATTTTTCTTGTACTGTTTGAACACCCAATTGGGATTGAGAAAGTCAATTAGGGCAAAATCACTCAAACTACCAAGAGGTATAAAGTGAGTAGTTACGTGCAATGGCTATATCGTGATCTCAACTAAAACAAATTTACCCAAAGATTTAGATTCCGTTAGATACTTACCTAGGAGCAAGTCACTTCCCTAGTGCCTTTCTACCAATTAAGAAAACCTCATACAAAAATATCATACTTAGTTTAATTTCCTGCATCATTAATATTAAATTAGAATAATGAACAAACAAAGAAAGATTGGAAGTATAATTAAGAACATCGCATATTGCTAGATTAGATTAGACCAATTCCAAGCCTATCTTATCTCCCTATGGATTCGATCCCGACCATTCGGGTAAAAGTTGCATCGACCGCTTTTGCCACTCTATAGTGGTGTAGGGTTTGAGCCGATTAGATGCCTACTCGAATTTTTAATAATTTGTCCCATCATTATTGATCTAGGATGGCCCAAACGGACATGCCAAAGAACAATTATTTGAATCAGTAAACTTCTGGTTTACGATAGAGTGTGATTCATTGTACTAATTTTTGAATAGTATAAGCTAGAAGATAAAGTCGGTAACTTTTCTATAATGCATTTCTGGCCAGAAATATTATTTGTAATAAAAATATATTCCACGTTCATTCATCAATAACACAAATATCTTCATGATTTGTATCAAGATATTCTGATCCTTGAATGTGGCATGAGTTGTTCCACTATCAATAACACAAATATCTTCATGATTTATCTTTTATCCAAATATAATTTGAGCATTATCCATATTCTTCAAAATGACATAAATAAAATATATTATAGTAAATATCATTATCAAAGCATAACTTTTATTTATGTGGAACAATTACATAACCATATTATCTATTACAAAAAAAATTAAAATATTTACATTTCTACAGATTCACCACTGATTACATGACTTGTTTCTCCTTCTAGGAGTGCAAAGTAATCAGCTACATCCAAATGCATGAAGTCTAAATTATTTTCAGAAATAAAATTTGCTTTAACATTTCTCTCTGTCTTCTTCAGGGAGGCTTGATAAAACTCAACTAGGTGCTTAACGTATGGCAGGTACATGACCATTGCCCTTTTCCTCCACATCTATAGCATGCATTTTCTGCATTTGGTGCTTGCACCGCTTCTTGCTTTTGTTCCTTCCTTTTCCACTACTGGTGGCGAATAGAGTTCTTTGGTGCATTATTATTTCCATGATTAGATAATTTTCCTCGACCACGGCCACGACCATGACTGGGCCACGACCTCTTCCACGTCTAGCTTGGTGGAGGTTCTTCTCATTCACTTCAGAGAATGGACAAGAACCACGAGGTCGGCTTTCATGGTATTTCATTAATAGCCCCTTATGTTTCTCGGGTATAAGAAGATATGAGATAAGTTCAGAATATTTTTTATATCACATATCTTGATATTGATGCTACAAGAGCATATTTGAGGCGTGAAAAGTGATATAAGTTTTCTCCAACATATCATGATCAGTAATATATCACTACATAATTTCAATTGGAAAATAATTTTGAACATAGCAGAATTAACCTCACTTATAGATTTAAAATCTTTTAGCCTTGGATGAGTCCAATCATAACGTACATGTGGAAGAACGACCATCTTTAGGTGGTCATATATATCTTTAAATTTATACCACAGTATGACGAGATCTTTAATAGTGAGATATTCCATTTTCAGGCCCTCATCAAGGTGATGGTGTAGGAATATCATTATTTTGGCACTGTCTTGGTTTGATGCCACATTTTTATCCTTGATGGTATTTGCGAGACCCATCACATCCAGATGAATTTCAGCATCAAACACCCAAGATATGTAGGTTTTACCCGATATACCCAGGGCTACAAATTCAAGTTTAGAAAGATTTGACATTATATAGAAAAAGAAAGTTCGTACCTTAAATACTTTCAAAGTATTTGCTCGAGATGGCGGAGTCTCGTGCTGATAACGGGTTATAAAATAAAGACTGTAAAGTAAATACAAGTATGGAGAGAAACTGATATGTTATTTGACTTAAAACTTATGTACATAATGAACCTCCTCTATTTATAGAAGAAAGGAAGCTGTTGTATAAGCTGCTACTGCAAGCTGTTATGTTAGCTGCTACTGTAAGATGTTATGTAAGCTACTACTGTACCAGATATAGATAACCTTTTACCGAGGGTAATGCATATCTATAACGGAGTGCCAAAAGAATAAGCTCATTGTACAAAGTATGGAAAATATTCTACCAATGGTAATACTTATCCATAACGGGGTACCGAAAGGATAAGCTTATTGTACAAGATATGGATAATCTTCTACCGGTAGTAATATTTATCTACAACGGAGTACTTAAAGGATAAGCTTATTGTACAAGGCATGGATAATCTTCCATTAGGGGTAATGTTTATCCATTACAGAGCATTGAAACGATAAGCTTCTTCAAGAGGCTAATTTACAATATATTACTAAATAGATAAACATAGTTACGGTAGAGTACCATATGGATGAGCTTCTTCAGGAAGCTTATTTACAACAGAGTACCAAATAAACATCCATAATATAATATATTTATAACAGAAGTTAAAATGCTATTTGAAAGTTCGAGTTATATTAAATATAATTTTAGGCTTTTTTTAAATTTTTGTGCGTAATTTAAAATGAAAAATTTTAAAACTCACTCTTTTAAAGTTTTTCAAATTTTGAAATTCACCGTTAAGTGAAAAATAAAAAGCTTGTGGTCAAACACTGACTGGACAATGAAATTTTTTGTATGGCCAAACGGCCCCTTTGTTTCTTCTAGAATTATTGCACTTGTTATGAAATAATATAAGAACAAGAACAATAGAGAGAAAAGTAGAGAGAGGAGTATTCTTATTGATACTTAGGGATGATTTACAATGGTAGAAGACCCCTTTATTTATAGGGAGGAGTAAACCCTAGAATCTCTCTAATTATGGACATTCACCTAAAATAAGAGATTTTATAACACTCCCCATTGAATGTCTATTCAATAATGTGCCTCGTTAAAACCTTAACTAAAACAAAACCCAATGGGAAAAAATTTAAAGAAAAGGAAAAAGAGTACACATGTTTGAATATGCGCCTATTGGTTGCCTCGTTAAAAAACTCGCAAGGAAAACCCGGTGGGACAAAACCTTGTAAGGGAAAAAGAGTGCAACGCGCATTAACTCCCCCTGATAAGAACATCAATTTATATCCTTAAGTCTTCGCATTCCGATCTTGTGAACTAGCTTCATAAAGGTTGACGTTGGTAGAGATTTTGTGAACAAATCAGCCATATTATCGCTTGAACGAATCTGTTGTACATTGATATCACCATTCTTTTGAAGATCATGTGTGAAGAATAACTTTGGTGAAATATGCTTTGTTCTATCTCCTTTTATGAATCCTCCCTTCAATTGAGCTATACATGCTGCATTGTCTTCATACAAAGTCGTGGGTAGTTTATTACACTTCAAACCACATTTATCTTGAATATGATGTATTATAGACCTCAACCACACACACTCCCGACTTGTTTCATGAATAGCAATTATCTCGGCATGATTAGATGAAGTAGCCACAATTGATTGCTTAGTCGATCGCCAAGATATGGCGGTGCCTCCAAAGGTAAACACATAACCTGTTTGAGATCGAGCCTTGTGTGGGTCGGATAAATATCCAGCATCAGCATAACCAACAAGATCAGGACTGCAATTCTTGCCATAAAATAAGCCCATATCGGTAGTCCCCTTTAGGTACCGCAATATGTGTTTGATCCCATTCCAATGTCTCCTTGTAGGAGCCGAGCTAAATCTTGCTAAGACATTAACTGAAAAGGATATGTCAGGCCTTGTAGTATTTGCAAGATACATCAGTGCGCCAATTGCGCTAAGATATGGTACTTCAGGACCAAGTAGCTCTTCATTCCTTTCTTGTGGTCGGAATGGATCTTTATTCACATCAAGTGATCGAACAACCATCGGTGTACTTAAAGGATGTGCTCCATCCATGTAAAACCGTTTCAGTACCTTTTCTATATAGGTAGATTGATGGACAAAAATTCCGTTTGCCAAATATTCAATTTGCAAACCAAGACATAATTTTGTCTTTCCGAGATCTTTCATCTCGAATTCATTCTGTAGATAATCAATTGCCTTTTGGAGTTCTATGGGGGTTCCAATAAGGTTTATGTCATCGACATATACGGCAAGTACAACAAATTCCGATGTTGTTTTCTATATAAAAACACACGGGCAAATGGCATCATTTATATAGCCTTCTTTTAACAAATACTCACTAAGACGATTATACCACATTCGTCCTGATTGCTTTAGACCATACAAAGATCTTTGCAATTTAATTGAAAACATTTCCCGAGACTTTGAATTATGAGCGTTTGGCACTTTGAGTCCATCAGGAATTTTCATGTATATCTCATTATCAAGTGAGCCATAAAGATAGGCAGTAACCACATCCATTAAATGCATGTCAAGCTTTTCAAGGACAGCAAAACTGATGAGATAACGAAAGGTTATCGCATCCATTATAGGCGAATATGTTTCTTCATAATCGACACCAGGCCTTTGAGAAAAACCTTGTGCAACAAGGCGTGCCTTATATCTTTGTACCTCGTTTTTCTCATTTCTCTTGCGTACAAAGACCCATTTATAGCCAACAGGCTTAACACCATTAGGTGTTTCAACTACAGGGCCAAAAACTTCACGTTTTGCCAGCGAATTCAATTCTGATTGAATTGCTTCTTGCCATTTTGGCCAATCATGTCTTTTTCGACATTCTTCAATAGATTGAGGTTCGAGATCCTCACATTCTTGCATAATGCTAGATGCGACATTATAAGCAAAGACATTATCCACCACTATATCCACTCGATTAATATTTGCCTCAATATCAATTGGATTTATGGATAGTTCCATATTTTCCAGAGCCTCGGGCTCAATGGATTCTTCATGAATCTCAGAATTTGTTAAATCATGAATTTCGTCATGAGATTCTTTCGTAGTGTCATTTTTATCATTTGCTTTCCTCTTTCTAGGATTTCGATCTTTAGAACCTAATGGCCTGCCACGCTTCAGGCGTGCATTCGACTCATTGGTTATGACACTAGATGATTGTCCAATAGGGACATCAAAACGGATTGGAACATTTTCCGCGGGGATGTGTGATTTCGTTATCCTTTTCAAGTCCGTAAATGCGTCAGGCATTTGATTTGCTATTCTTTGCAAATGGACAATCTTTTGTACCTCTCTTTCACAAATAGAGGTATGTGGATCAAGATGAGATAATGATGCATTGTTACACAAAATTTCCCGTTTGGTTTCACCAACTTCTCCCCCTAATTTTGGGAAAAGTGTCTCATCAAATCGACAGTCTGCAAATCGTGCAGTAAACAAGTACCCTGTCAATGTTTCGAGGTAGCGAATGATGGAGGGCGATTCAAACCCAACATATATTCCTAACCTTCTTTGCGGACCCATTTTGGTGCGGGATGGCGGTGCTATAGGCACATATACTGCGCATCCAAAGATTCTTAAATGGGATATATTGGGTTCATGACCCAAAACCAATTGCAACGGGGAATATTTGTGATAATTTGTCGGTCTGAGACGAATTAGCATTGCTGCATGCAAAATGGCGTGACCCCATATCGAAGTGGGCAGCCTCGTTTTCATGAGTAATGGCCTTGCAATCAACTGCAGGCATTTAATTAACGATTCTGCAAGACCGTTTTGAGTGTGAACATGAGCTACAGAGTATTCCACTTTTATCCAAATTGATAAGCAATAATCATTAAATGCTTGGGATTAAAACTCAGCAGCATTATCCAGTCTAATAGACTTGATTGGATTATCAGGAAATTGTGCTCGTAGTCGAATTATTTGTGCCATTAATTTTGCAAACGCAAGGTTGTGTGATGACAACAGGCACACATGAGACCATCTACAGGATGCATCTATCAAGACCATAAAGTACCTAAAGGACCCACTGGGTGGGTGAATAGGTCCACAAATGTCCCCTTGTATACGTTCCAAAAACGTGGGTGACTCAGTCCCAACCTTTGTTGGTGATGGTCTGATGATCAACTTGCCTTGATAACATGAAGTGCAAGGATATTCATTAATTGAACGAATTTTGAAATTCTTTAATGGATGCCCATATGAGTTTTCTATAATCCGTCTCATCATGATCGATCCAGGGTGTCCCAATCGATCATGCCAAACTACAAAAGTATTGGAATCAGTAACCCTTCGGTTTACTGTGGAGTGTGCCTCAATTGCACTAATTCTTGTCCAATACAGGCCACAAGATGAAGATGGGAATTTCTCAATAACCCTCTTTTGGCCGGAGACATTCTTTGTAATGATGAGATATTCAAGATTATCTTCATCTATTGTCTCAATATGATAGCCATTCCGGCGTATATCTTTAAAACTCAACAAGTTTCTCTTAGACTTGGAGGAGAACATTGCATTCTCTATGATAAACATCGTGCCTTTGGGCAGAGTTACAGTTGCTCTTCCGGAGCCTTCAATCAATTTACTACTACCAGAGATTGTAGTAACATTTGCCTTACACATATTTAGTTGAGAGAAATATTTCTTTTCTTTGAGTATCGTATGTGTAGTACATGAATCAACTAAGCAAATATTTTTACAGTTGGACGTTGATCCAAGCTTGCTTTGTGAGATATCCATATTTGCTTTCCCATGGTTTGACATACAAAAGAAATACACGAACATGAGAATAAACAACATCAATTCGTTTGTTTCACATTTAAACAATATTTTGGGAAGCAGTCATTTAGGATAGTCGACTAACTGAATCAGATAATCGTCTATCATGCCTTGCGGAAAAGTCCAGTTTTAATGCGAAAATATTAGATAGTCGACTAACCAAGTTGATATTCGACTATCTCAGAAAACAGTTATAAGGATAGTCGACTATCTAAATCAGATAGTCGACTATCTCAGCTTGCGGAAAAATTTAGTTTTATTGCGAAATATTGGATAATCGACTAACTGTTAGGTTAGTCGATTACCTCTACTGGAAAATAAAAATATTATTGAAATTTGAGCATATTGAAACATTCTAACGAACTAATACTAACATTATATCATAAACTAACTAATACGAGCTGATACTAATGACTATTAGTTTATTCACTAACTATTACAAATAAGTGAAATAAAATCAAACAACTCCATCTCCTTTCATCACGGATCCATCACCGATTAGCTGGTCTATTTTCCCATCAGGTTGCTCAAAGAAGTCTGCCACATCCAAGTGGGTGATGTCAAAGTTGTCGTCAGAGACAAAATTTGTTTCAGGGCCTTTACTCTTTCGAGATGCTTGATAAATGTCAACCAAATGTCTTGGAATACGGCAAGTTTTTTATCAGTGCCCTTTTCCACCGCAACGATAACATATAGTTTCTGAACTATTTGCCTTAGGATCCTCATAATCTCGTTTCTGCTTTCGGCGGTTATCTCTCCTCGGGGGGTGACGGACATCATGGAGATTTCTTCCTTGTCTACGTCCACGGCTATGACCCCGATTACGACCACGACCATGATTAGATCCATGGCCCTTTTCATGATTGGCATAATGAGAATACACCTTATCTGCTTCAGGCAGTGGTGTAGACCCAGTGGGTCAATTTTCGTGATTTCTCATGAGCAGGTCATTATTTCGCTCAGCCACAAGTAGAAGAGAAATCAGTTTAGAGTACTTTGTGAAGCCTTTCTCTCTGTACTGTTGTTGCAGTACCATATTGGAGGCATGAAACGTTGTAAACGTTTTCTCAAGCATATCATAATCGGAGATTTTATCTCCACATAGCTTGAGTTTAGAAGTAATTCTGAACATAGCAGAATTATATTCAGAAACAGACTTAAAGTCTTGGAGCCTCAGATGAGCCCAATCATATCGTGCTTGTGGCAGAGTGACCAACTTCAGGTTGTCATATCTCTCCTTTAAGCCTTTCCACAAGATGAGTGGATCCTTGACGGTGATATATTCAATCTTCAAACCTTCATCAAGGTGATGGCGCAAGAAAATCAAGGCCTTAGCACAGTCTTGGGTGGATGCTTTATCTCTATCTTTAATGGCGTCTCCAAGACCCATAGCATCTAAGTGAATTTCAGCATCCAACACCCATGTCATATAGTTCTTGCCCGAAATTTCAAGGGCAACGAACTTTCTTTTCGTAATGTCAGACATAATCGAAAATCAAATTAGGAAGAGAGAAATACCTTAGTTTTTCTCGATAATCGATTCTTGAGACGGTAGAGTCTTGTGCTGATAGCGTGTTATGAAATAATATAAGAACAAGAACAATAGAGAGAAAAGTAGAGAGAGGAGTATTCTTATTGATACTTAGGGATGATTTACAATGGTAGAAGATCCCTTTATTTATAGGGAGGAGTAAACCCTAGAATCTCTCTAATTATGGACATTCACCTAAAATAGGAGATTTTGTAACAGCACTTTTGATTCCTCAAATATTGAAATTTTTTAATCTTGACACTTTTAATACTTTGCCAAATATATTAAATCTTTTATTAGATTAAAATGTATTTTCTCACTAAACATAAAAGTACGTTACTTTCATATAAACTCTATTACTCTTAAATATGAAGTGCCAAATTGCCAATGCATATTTAACATAACATATACACATTTAAATAAAGTATCAATTAATAATTCATTTAATTTATGGACGTTCACAAGTAAATAATTTTAATAAAATGCTCATATCACTTAATTTAAGGTGTTACACTTAATAAATTATCAAAAATATTGCACCCCATAGTTTCATACGTGAGTACGTCGTAAATCAATTAATGTAAGCTCTGAAATGAGATCGGATTTGAAAGTACATAAAGTAAGTTAATCATATAAACTTTGAGGTAAAAAATATTTAATATCATGGATAACAAGTACCAAGAGGGTTGAAAGGCTTAGAAGCTAAACAAATTGAAGAAAATAAGCTTCGTCGAAAGTCGACAAATTGGGAATGTTGTAACATGTACCTTTGGGGTGAGACTAGGATACTCAAAATGACAAGGAGGTTATGTTATGAGTTGTTTTTATCTTATAATGGTTGTGCATTATGTTTTGAAGTTAAGTTAGCTGTGGAACAAAAGTTGGTAAAGATCATCACAAGTTAATTTATAAATATGCTGAAAATTAGGTCAAATGTAGATAAGCATCCCCCCCCCCCCCCTCAAATTGTACTTGAATTATGGGATGATCCACATATAAAATTGAAGATCTATATGTCTAGTTTCTAATGCATTAAACCTTGATACAACATTGAATTAGAGAGATATTTGCAGTTTCGCGAGACTGCGTAGGTGACAAGTAAGCGTGTCACTAATTCTTTTTGAGCAATACATTTCGTGTGTTATATGAGGTATTTTTGGGACATATTATATACCAAAATATAGGGTTTTATAGGATTTTAAATCATCTTTCTATTCATTTTTTATAGAACACGAACATACAACCCCCCAAAACTTATCCTTAAGCTCTCTACAAGGGTTCCAAAGAAAATTAACATCACGGGTACGAAATCAAGAAGCGATAATATTAGAACGATCCCTATGACATAAGTATCGCTATATCGCTCCTATTTTTATTTGTAGTTTGAGTTTTGGAAGGTACTTTATAGTTAATAAAACATATAATTTGTGTATTTAAGCTTTTAAATGTCAATTAATGTTGGTACATTCATTTTGTATAGATAGAACTCATAGGACGGTGATCAGAAGTCGCGAGTTCAATTTACATCACTTTTAGTAGACTATTTTTTAGTCCACTTGTGCTGGCCTCTTGTGATGATGTTTTGTGGATTATTGGAGGATAAAATGTGTGGTGAAATACCATATGATGACGGAATGGTGGGCTGGTTGTTCATTGTTACATTTTTAGGTTGTTTGGCACTACTTTAGTTGTTGTTTTATGTATGAAATGATTAGCGTATGGGCTATCTTGTGGTATATTGTGATGGTGATAAGGTTGGAAAATGATGCATACATCTTTTTATTATTGTGTTAATATTATTGTTGGTATATAGTATTGTAGGAGGTCCTTATTACAGGGGAGATGCTGCCCAAATTTACGTAAACGAGCTACTAGTTTAAGTTCCGACCTTAGCCTTTACTCAGAACTGATTTTAAATCTCCTAATGTTGTGGCAGATTGAGTTGAGTTGTTTGAATAATTGCTTGAAAGGTAATAATGACTCAACGAAGTTAAGGTATGTTAAGGCCAAAACCTTTCCTTCAGTTTGGCATGATCTGGTAACTACATGTGTTTGATAACGAGGCATAAAGAGAAGTTCATATTCCTGACTTTATACACGTTGTCCTAGTCTCATAAGTTACAAAATTCTCCCTTTTGGGACTTCATATTCAATTTAGTTTTGTCCTCTTTCAGACAAGAGAGTAGAGTGTCTATATATATATATATACAACATTACAGTAATTTCACCACCATCAAGCTATAATCGATATGCAGGCCCCTTTTCAGAAACCTCTAATCAGATAGTAAGTTATATATCGAGCCTACTGTAGTCGAACGCGTATAAGCAAGCCCAAAAGGGCCGAGATACAGAGACTAATATGGTCGAGCACCTATGAGCGAGACTACTATGGCAGAGCATATACACATACCGAGCCTTATAGGGTCGGACATCTATATTACTTACTATTTTGAGAGAGATGAGCCAGTATCAATAGGTAAGCATATTTTCAAATAATATTTGAATCTTGTGTACTTTTAGTTATTATATTATCAGTTATGTTTCAGATTTCAATTTATTCTACTGCCTTACATACTCGGTACATTATTTCGTACTATATCCTTCTTGCTGGGGATGCTGCATTTCGTGTTTGCAGGTCCTGATAGATACCTGGATAGACCTTCCCAATAGACAAAGTCAAACATCAGCTTGGTTGATAAGCTCAACTTCCTCAGAGTTACCAAGTCTATATCTTGGAATCCATTTTATATATACAGGTTTGATGGGTAGGTCGAGGCCATGTCCCAACCATGATATAGTTCAGTTATCTCTAGAGGCTTGTAGATGAGTCATGTACATTTTTATATTAGTATTATGGCGTTACCATCCCTATATAGATGTTTAGCTTGGTATTGTTGGTTGTAGATGTTATTTTTAGATAATTTAGAATATGGCCTCATCGGCCTAAGTTGAGGGTTACCCTTACAGAGTTTACAGTTACAGAGTGGTACACTAGGGCCGAGTATGGCAGCGGGTGTCGGCCACACCTCTTCAGGTTTGGGGCGTGACAAAAATGTAGTAGAGACTAAATTCATAAGAAAACAACATATTTAAAGCTAGTAGAGAGCGTCAATGCGGAGGAGAAAAGGGAGAATATGGAGTGTTATAAGAAGGCAAGGAAAGAGGAAAAGTTAGTAGTCACAATGGCTAAGACTGTAGCATTTGAGCGTTTGTATGAGGAACTTGGGGGCAAAGACAACAACATAAGATTGTACAAGTGTTAGGCTCGGGAACTAGACCAAGCGATGTACATCAAAGACGAGGAAGGCAAGGTACTGGTAGAAGAGTCATATATTAGGAATAGGTGGTAGACATGCTTCAATAAATTATCAATCAAGGATGAGGACAAGAACATCGTGCTTGGGGAGTAGATAATGCATAAGATGAGTAGGGGTAAGGTGAATAGGCCGGACGAGATTGGTGGAATTTTTGATAGACATTGGTAGGGCAGGCTTAGAGTAGCTTACTTTATTACTTAATATCATTTTTAGAACAAAGAAGTGAAGAATGGAGGTGGAGTTTGATGATGCTGTTGTACAAGAACAAAAGTGATATCCAAAATTGCAATAATTATAGGCGTATCAAGCTGATGAGTCACACTATGAAAGTTTGGGTGAGGGTAGTGGAAAGGATGGGTGATAAAGAGTGTGTATGTTTCAGAGAACCAATTCGGATTCATGTCGGGGCAGTCGACTAGAGAGCTCATTCATCTTGTGAGGAGATTTATAGAGCATTATAGAGACATGAGAAAAAGACTTTCATATGTTGTTCATTGACCTAGAAAAAAAAGCCTATGATAAAGTCTTGAGGGAGTTTATATGGAGATATTTGAAGTTTAGCGGTGTTATGATAATACACTAGGATAATTAAGGACATGTACGATGGAGCAAAGGCTCGGGTGAGGAATGTGGAGGAGACTCAAAATATTTTGTAGTGGTGATGGGATTACATCAGGGATCAACTTTTAGCCCACTGTTATTTTCCCTAGCAATAGATGTGTTGACGTGACACATTCAATAGGATGTGCCATGGTATATGTTATTTGCACATGAAAAAGTGTTGATTGACGAGATGCTTTTTGGGGTTAATGCTAGTCTGGACGTGTGGAGACAAACCTTGGAGTCTAAATCTCTTGGAGTTTCATCCATAAAGGGTGTGATGAGGTTTGGGAAGAAGAGCAAGTTGATCCCTCAGTATATTGGTGTTACAACCTATATTTCAGTACGTAAGAGTACATCTTAAGTCAATTGATGTAAGCTCATAAATGAGATCATCTTTGAAAGTACATAAAGTAATCTAATCATGTTACCATGAAGGTTACAAATATTTAAGATCATGACTACCAAGTACCAAGAGGGTTTGAAGGTTTAGAAGCTAAACGGATTGAAGAAAATAAGTTCCATCGAAAGTCGACTAGTTGGGAATACTATTACATGTACTTTTGCGGTGACAATAGGTTTTTTAAATTATAAGGATATTATGTTATGATTTATTCTAGTCTTATGATAGACGTGTGTTATTATTTAAAGTCAAGCGAGATGGGGAACAAAAGTTGGAAAAGATCATCACTAGTTACATTCATAAATATGTTGAAACTGAGGTCAAATGTAGATGAGGTTTTCTCCCATTTTACTTGGAATTAGATTATGATCCACCTACCAAATTGAATATCTATGAGTCTATTTTCTAACTCATTAAATTGTTTATTGATACAACATAGGAGTAGAGATATATTTGCAATTTTGCGAGACTGCACAGATTGCATAGGTGACAAGTAGGTGTCTCACTAAAGGTTTTTGAGCAATACATCTTGTGTATTATATGAGTTCCTTTTAGAACATATTATATACCAAATTTAAGGTCTTGTAATGTATTTTTAAATTCTCTTAAAAAGATATAAGTGTCTAAAGATGGGCCAATGAGAGGGTGTCAAGGAAGCACCTCCTTGACTTTTCAAAAGTTGGTATATAATCCCTATCTCGGTTTTTCTCTTCATTTATCCATTGAAAACAACCATATAACACCCCTAATATTAACTTAAGCTCAATTCAAGGGTTTCAAATAGTATTAGCATCCCATGTATAAAATCAATAAGCGATAACACTAGAACGATCCCTACGACGTAAGTATCATTATACCGCCTCTCTTTTTTCTTTGTAATTAGAGTTTTGGAAGGTAATTCAAAGTTATCAAACGTCAAATATCTGTATTTAAGTGTTTAAATATCAAGTAATGTTGATAAATTTATTTCATAATAGTTAGAACTCAGGGGATCGTGATTGAAAGCTGTGAGTTTGAGTTATTTGACTTGTACTGGATTGTTTGTGGGTTGTTTCATGTTGACCTCTTGTGCTGATGTTTGTTGGATTTGTGGAGGAGAAATTGTGTGTGGAAACAACACATAATTACGGAATGGTAGGCCAGTTGTTCGTCGTTATTTTTTTTAGGTTGTTTGGCACTACTTTGGTTGTCGTTTCATGTATGAAGTGATTATGGGTGTGGGTTATTTTGTGGTATATTGTGATGGAGATAAGGTTGAAAAATGATGCATACATAATGTCATTATTTTGTTCTTGTTGTTTTTGGTGTATGGTATTGGAGTAGGGCCTTGTTACAGTGGAGATGCTACCAAAATTTACGCAAACGAGCTACTAGTTTAAGTTTTGAACTTAACCTTTGCTCAGCACTGATTTTGAGTCTCCTTATGTTGTGGTAGATTGAGCTGACTTGTGTGAAAAATTGCTTGGAAGGTATCAAGGACTCAACAGAATTAAAGTATGTAAAGGCTAAACCTCTCCTTCATTTTGGCATGATCCAATATCTACATGTGTTTGATAATGAGACATAAAGAGAAGTTCATATCCTGAATTTATGTACATTTTCCTAGTCCTATAAGTTACATCATTCTCCCTTATCGTGACTTTATATTCAGTTTAGTTGTGCCTTCTTTCAGCCAAGAGTGCAAAGAGTCTATATATATACAGTATTACATTATTTTCACCACCATCGAGCTGTAATCGATGGGTAGGCCCCTATTGGGCAACCTCTGATCAGATGGTGAGTTATATAACGAGTCTACTGTGGCTAAGTGCTTATGAGCGAACCTAGAATGGGTGAGATACACAGCCTAGTGGGTTTGAGCGCCTATGAACGAGCTTACTATGGTAGAGAAGTTACACATATCGAGCCTTATAAGGCTAGACAACTAGTTTAGTTGCTATATTGAGAGAGTCGATTCAATACCAGCAGGTAAGCATATAATCATATTATCTTTGACCTCTAGTTACTTTCAGTTATTATATTATCAGTTTAGTTTCAGCTTTCAGTTATTTAGTTGCCTTACATACTCAGTATATTATTTTTACCGACGTTCTTTTTGCCGGGGATGTTGCATTTCATACCTGCAAGTCCTCATTGACAATTTGACAGACCCTCCTAGTAGACATAGTTAAAAATTAGCATGGTTGGTAAGTTCTACTTTCTCGGAGATACGAGGTCTAGACCTTAATGTCTATTTTATATATATAGGTTTAATGGGTAGGTCAAGGACCTATCCCGACCATGGTACAATTTAGTTATCTCTAGATGTTTGTAGACAGGTACTGCATAGTTTATATATTAGTAGATGTCCATGGTAGCCTCGTCAACCTCCACAATTATATATATATATATATATATATATATATATATATAAATATATGAGTTTTTGAGTATGTTTACACCACAGATGAGAGAGACTTATTTTTCAGACGATTCAGAATATGGCCTCATTGGTCTAAGTTGAAGGTTACCCCTGTAGAAACCACATTTACAAAATGGTACGCTCGGGTCAAGTATGACACAGGGTGCCTACCATGCCTCTTCAAGTTTGGGGCGTGAAAATTGGTCTTTTGAGGTCTAGATATAGTGGGAGAGGTGGCCTAAAGACTTACCTTGCCACCTGGTTTATCGGGAGTTCACCTAGTGTTTCATGTTTCATGTTTTGAAATTACTATGGGGATCTGTCATTTATATTAGACTACAATATTGTATAATTGGTCGAGGATTTGACTTATGATCTGGATTTGGATCCGGTGGCCATTTTGGACCAGCATGATTGAAAGTTGAGGTCGAAGAATATAACATCAGTGAAGGTTTATTGGAAAGGTTAGCTGGTTGAGGAGGCTACCTGGGAGATCAAGCAGAAGTTGCAGAGTAGATATCCCACCTTTTGACACCCCAAGTATGATTCTAGACCCATTTGAGAATGATCATTTGTTTAAAAATAGGAGAATATAGTGACCCGGCCGATTGTTTAAGTATTTTAGCCTCGTTTCCCCTACTTAATGATTTATGTATATGTGTTTTCTATTATGCGACTTGCGGCGTCGGTTGATCTATTTTCAGGGAAAATTTGTATTGTATTGGGACATTTAGTTTCAAGGTTGGATGCATAAGTTGTAAGAGTTCATCGGAGTGTGACTTTTGTATATACGAACCCAAAATGGTATTTTGATGGTTCCAATTGGATTGTATGGTGATTTCGAACTTAGGCGTATGTACGGATTTGGATTTAGAGGTTCATAGGTTGATTTGGTGCTTTTTGGCGAAAGTTGGACAGTTGAAGGTTTTGAAAGTTTATAGGTTTGACCGAGAGTTGACTTTGATGATGTCATAGTCAAATTCTTATTTTGGAAGTTGGAATAGGTTCATTGTGTAATTTAGGACTTGTGTGCAAAATTTGAGGTCAATTTGATGTGGTTCGGCATGAGTTTGGAAGCTGAAAATTCATTAGTTTCCTTAGGCTTTAATTGAGGCGTGATTCATAGGTTTGACATTTGTTTTGTATGATTTGAGACCTCAAGTAGGTTTGTATTATATTTGGGAGTGTTTGGAGTTATTGAGTGGAGTCTCGAGAGCCTCGAATGTGTTTTATATGAGTTTAAAATCATTTTGGATTAAGTTAGCATGGAAGGTTTTTGAGTTATGGTTCTTTCGCACCTAAATTGGATAGGGTGTAAATGTGATGCCGTAGAAGCTGGATGATCGCAGATGTGACGCGTGTCTAGGAAAGGTTGAGTCCTCAGGTGCGGACTGTGGAGTGCAAATGCGTAGGTGTCGAAGCATAGAGTTCTCCCCATAAGCGAATGTGGGTTTGAAGAGCAGGGACCACAGATGTGTCGATTTGTCCACAGAAGCGAAAGCGTAGGTGCGCTTAAAGGAATGCAGATGCAGGTGGCCGGACACTTAGTGGACCTCACAAATGCAAGGAAGGGACCGCCCAAGCGGTGTCGCATGTGCGGCATTTTGGCCCACGGATGTGGATTAGCTGGGCAGATTTATAATTTGAAGTATTTTGGTTGGTTATTTTTCATTATTTTAGGTTACGGAGCTCGGCTAGAGGAGATTTTTGGAGAGAATTTAACTATAATTGAAGGGGTAAGTAATCTTTATTTGATTTTGGTGTTTAGATATTAATTATCCGTGGATTATTGCACCTAGTTTAGGTGAATTAAAGGTTAAATTTGGGAGTTTTTGGACTATGATATTAGTGAGTAAAAATTGATGATTTAAGGGCCAATTTGATATTAAAATTGGATAAAACATACATATTATTCAGAATGTGTGCTTTTTTGGATATTGGGGTGTAGACCCGAGATTGATTTATTGGGTTGACTTTGCGTATTTGAACCAAGATCAGATCTTTATTATTTGGGGTTATTTTCCATGGCTTTTATTATCCTTGTGAGCTATGATATTTGTGATGTTTTAGGGTGACGCACGTGCGGGTGACATGCATGTGCGCGCACATCGGGTTATTCATAATTCCGATAGACTTTAGGCTATAATAAGACTTGTTTGCTTTCACGCCTAGTTATATTCGTATTTTCTCAACTTGTATGATTATTTCAGCTATGATTCATTTTATAAATTATGTCTATGCTATGCGCTTATTTGTTTGAGACATGATAGGTCTATTCTTGTTGTTTAAGTTATTTGCCGTAATTGTAGTCATATTCTCAGTCACAATTCTTCATCTGCATGTTATACCTTAGTCTTTGTACAGTGCGTGTATGTCATATCACATGCTATTATTTCCTTCTATATGTGATGAGTTGAGTTTTATGAGATGTGAGCTATTAAGACTTGAGCGATTGATGAATGATGTGGGTCATAAAGCCACTTATTGAGTTATATTGGATCGGGTTGCATGCCGTAATAGATTGATATTTGGATTGGGTTGCACGTCATAATGGTTATATTGATTGTTGATTAATGATCCCCCTATCCAGAGTATGATATTACAGTAAAAACACGGTGTTACATATGTGCTTTAGTGATGGTCACTTATTCCAGGCATCCATACATTGTTGAATATGGTTATGTGTGAGATGGTGATTGGCATTTTTACCAGGCACTGTGAGTGTGCTAAGGGTGAGTATACTTCATGACTTCACTATGATGTGATTGACTTGACATGTAAATTTGACATGTAGGCATATAGATTTATTTTTCCTCATGCTAGATCGTAATGAAATGTATTATCTGTTGTTGAAAAATTGAAAAATTACAGTTTCCTTGATAAACTCATGCTTTAGCGATTTCAATGGAAATTGGCTTTGATTGTTATACTTGGAAAGCATGTCTCATTTTCCGCAATTGTGAACAAAATGCATATGATATCTTTTGAGTTGTTTAATTTTATAGCCATCATTATATCATGTGTTGTTATTGATTATTGGTGTTGTTCGTTGACTTTTTTCCGAGCCCATCACTACTTTCAGACCGGGGTTAGATTTGTTAAATGAGTATATGTGGTCAGTTATACTCATATTATACTCTATACTTTATGTACAGATTCAAGTACTTTGGGATGCGGTGATTTCTAGAATTTACACCGGTTTCAGCTTATGGAGACTACAAGGTAGCTGATATGTCACTAGCAAACCTTGAAGTTCTCTTTTAGTTATTTGTTATTGTTATTCTATCGTTCAGACAAATTTGAATTGAGTAGTACTCATGTACTGTTGACACTAGATATTTGGGTTGGTTGTAGTTGTGATATTGTTGCTATTTTTAGATATTTTATGATATTACCGTTGTTGGGGTTATAAAATTATTATTTGGGTGTTAGGCATTGTCACCGATCTGGCAGGAGTATGAATCATGACATAAGAATAAGGTTTTCTTGAGCCCTGGAACATAGGCATCGAAGGCAAGCCACTATCCGCCATATTTCCGATCCCACTTGAGCCAAACAAACACGGTATTTTCGGTAAAACTCTTATATGATTGGTGTCACACCTCCTTTTTTCGATACCACCCCGAAAGGTGGTGTATAAGGAAGTTATTCCAATTTAAGTGACATTATTCGAAATGAGATTATCTATTCATTTTTATTCAGAGTCCCACTTGGGATGGTTCGTTTTATGTGTCCCAAGTCACATGTTTATTTTAAATCCCAAATCGAGGAAGATTTCGACTTTCCTTTTGAAGTCTATGAACCAAAAATTCTAAATAAGAAATTCTGTTAACCAGGGGGAAGGTGTTAGGCACCCCCGGATTTCGTGGTTCTAGCACAGTTACCTAAACTATTATAATTGGCATATTATCTGATTTTAATACATGTTTTAGCCTAGGGTATATTTTTAACTTATTAGATCCCTTTTTAATTATCTTTTTAAAAATATTTCAACGTCATCTAGAATGCGTCTTTGGACCATGCCACTTGAAATACACCCGCAATCCGAGACAAGTTTTGTTTAACGTTGTGAGATTTGGATTTGGGTCACATGAAATGCACACCCTAGTTTAGCAAGGTAATTTAAAAATTACGCGCCTAAAGTAACTATTTATTTTAGTTTTGCGAAGGCGATGGAAAATTTGCTAAATGGAAAGCCTCGATTTCAAAGGATTCACATGTTAATTAAATGAGTGCCATGTATTTTAAGACTTTATTTGGCAAGGCACGCTTCAATTCCAATTTAAGGGAAATTCAAAGCTAAATCATTGAGGGCCATAAATTATACAATTATCTGGTATGGCTCACCTCCACCAATTTAAGAGACTTGATTATTTAAAGGATCCGGGGTTCCATTCATCTATGAAATTGTTAAACTAAAACTTGATAACTAGTGACAGCGACAAATGGCCGAAATGATAAAGCGTAAACAATCTTCTTCATTGTAAATGTCTTCAGGCTCAAAACCAGAACAAGCCCAAGACTGGTTTAAATATTCTCATTGACTGAGCCAATCGCGGATCCCATATCACGAGTGAATAAATTGCACCAAAATTATTTAAACACAAATTAACTAAAGCTCCAAACACCTAAAAGTTGAATTAACATCTTTAAGTGAAACTTCTATCAAAATCCTAGCATTATTGAATTACTCTACTCTTTAAGAACAGGTATCAGTACACAAAAGCTAGGGGGTCTCATCTCGAGCCCACACAAGAACCAAATTTCATGACTATGGGCTGGTATTCCCTAGGTTTGGAGTTAAAATCCACCAGCCTTACCATTGCATTTTCAGTGCATTTGAAAGCAAAACAAAAATAACGTTTTATGACATTAAGCCCTGACCCTTTCAACTACATAACAAGCCTTTATGATGAAAAGAAATAAGAGCATGCTTTCATTTTCAATACAACAATAGAACCTCATGATTAATAACTTTCAAACTACATAGACTTGAGGAATCAGCAACATCACTACTCATTACTAAAGCTAGATAAAGCTCCCATAGAAACTTACAACCAATCATCATATTAATAGTACTATCAAACATACACAACCTATATTTCATCTTTCATCAGAACACTTAATGAAATTTCAAAACATACTCAAAGGCCTGAAGATATGAAGAACACCCATAATTCAAATATCACCACGAGCACCTCATTTTACCCAAAAGAAAACCCTAAAGTGGTGTTAACTACTTCCTGTTAACCTTACAACAATGTAACCATCTAAGCTAGTGGGAAATAATTCAACACAAGCTAAAGTTAACAAACACAAATCAGAGTCCTAATTACAAGTCCCAAAATAAATCGCAAATGTTCATGGCATAAAATTGTTTTTAATGTACTAAAACAGAAAGTATAGATTAACAAGTTGAATGAAAAAGAAAAACAGAGGAAAACATCTAGCAAGTATGGAGATATTCATTTCTTCATAACACATGAACCCTTCTTACATGTCTAGAATAAGGATATGTACCTGGAAGTTAACAAGGAAATAAGGAGATTATTTAATCTAAGCAGCAATAGAGCCAGCCTAGAATTAGCAGTCAAAGAGTGGAACCAGCTAAAAAAACTCAATGGAACAATAAACCCACCCCCAAGCTTGAACCAAAACTTTCCAAAGCACAACTTCAATCTATTTCAACCCCAGGAGAAGAAAATATGATTTTCAGAGGTTTTTGTTCACCATATGGAATTAGAAGACTCAGCAATGAGCTGAATTTGAACAATTTTTTAAACAAAATTTATGAGAAATTCAGGATTCTAAAGAACTCAGCCATTTTATTTTTCTCTAGATTTTTTAGCCCCTTAAAATCTGACTTGCGAGTGAAGAAAAGGTGCCTTTATAGGCAAGGTTCTAGGGCAACAGAAATTTTTTGGTTTTTGCCCATTAAACGTTTTCTAATTTCTGATTTTTCTACTTAATCCCTAAAATTTTGACTTGTTTTCCAAGTAAGTCTGTTTTTCAGCTTCCAAGAAGCTTCCTAGTCTGTTACACCTAGATTCAGTTAATTGAAAATCCCTAGACTACCCTTAAAACCACTCTCAATTACCTCAAAATACCACATGGGTCAATTCAGGCCCAAGACTTAAATCAAAATGGGTAGGCTTCTCTTAAAAGTAGGTTAGAAATAACCCCAAATCCCGAACCAAATCAAAAATAAATTTAAGTTATTCATAAGAAACAGAAGAAGAAGAACTTGAATTCTTTCAAAAGTAACAGTTTGAATGATTTTTAGACTAATATAAATAAACTAGAATTAAACAAGATTACCAAATGTAAACAACATCTAATTAAGCTACTATACGACTAGACTATAAGGACAAAAATCAAAAACTTAGATGTCATGAATAACAAATAGGCATGGCGAATGAGTAATCTAAACGAAAATTAGAGAATAGCTTTTGAAATTTGAAAAGAAAACTAAAAAAATAGACAGAACAAATATGAACACGAGTCAATCAAAAGAGAAAAACCTAGATTCAGGATTTGGACTTTTACAAAAGTTCAAACAAAAGAAAGGACCTAAAAAGGCGAAGAAAAAGATGGTAATATATGGTGAAACAACAAAACGGACAGAAAAATGAAAGAAAACTTACGGACTTAAACATGAACTCGGGTGACTCCCGATTTAAATCGCAAAATGATGCCAAGCCCTTATTCTCTGTCAAGAACAAGCGAGTGATGCTATTTCGTGACAAAATCGGCCCCAAAGCTCACGAATACTGGAGAAAAGGCCTTGCATGTATAGGTTCAATTTCAAAAACCTAAAGCTCAACCCTCGGATTCAATATTCGAGGAGTTCTAGGCACATTTCCGCCACCCTAAGGCGGTGGGATTTCAGTGCGGCTGGCTTGGGTTACATTTTTTTATCTGAATTTTATGGAATTCTAGGTGGATTTGAGGTGAACGGAGTGGGGATTTGAGACGAGGGAGTGGAGAGGAAATAGGGATGTAATTTTAGGTACAATTGGTGGCCGATCGCCACTGTGGGCGATTTTCGGCAGGCGACAAATAATGGTGTAAGACTGCGACTGGAGAGATGGACGGGGTGAGAGATGGAGAGTATGAAAACTGGTTTGGGGGTAGGAGAATGTTTGGACATATAAGTATAAAGTATGACCCTAGTTCCGGACCGTTCGATCAAGTAGGATCGACAGTCCTGATCAAAAGCTAGCAAAAACGGGGTCGTTTGGATGGTAAGGGGAAAACCGGGTTTTTGGGACGGGTTTGGGCCATTTTTGGACGGGTTTAACAGGTAATAAAGGCAAAACCATTTGGGCCTGGGGAATTTCTGCCCAAAAAACAGACTCTCTTCGTTCTTTTCCTTTTCCTCTTAATTTTCTTTTATTTAAAATCCTTTTCTTTTTTTAAATAAAAATAAAAATCCTAAATTAGCTCTTAAAATTAAATTAACCTAACAAATGCTAATCAATTTTAAATAATAATTATTACAAATAATTAAAACCCACATTTAAAAGAAAACTACCAAAATTTATAAATAAAATTTTTTAAAAGAAGTGCAAAAATAAACTATTTTTTGTGATTTTCTTCCATTTTTGTAACATTGGTTTACTAATTAGTCTAAAAATATAAAATTAGATCTCAAATTCAAATGCAAAATATTTTTGCATTTTTATGAATTAAAGAAAATTAAACATGCACACAAAATGGAACAATTAGAAAAATTCTACAATAATTCCTAAAATAATAAATAATTAAAGGAAAAATCTAGTTATTGGAATTATGTAGGAGTAATTCATGCGAGGCAAAATCACATGCTCACAACTACCCCTCTTTGCTCGGAGATACGAAGGGTTTGGGAAAAGATAAAATGAGAAATTATAAGGAATTTTTACCTGTTTGAAACTCCATAAGAAATTTTTTTAAAAAGTATCTGACTGAACCTTGCTTTAGAGGTTACCTATATATCATTGGCCATAAAGGAATCAGGTCGGTGTAGTTCTACAAGTTTTGATAGCTGGGACTAGCGGGAAGCTGTGATTTCACTGTTATTGTTGTTGTTGCTGCTTGACGACCTCCTTAGTACACCAAAAAGGGAAATCAAAAGTTAAGCTGGCTAAGTCTATCAACTACGAGTTACAAGATTCCTATCTATAAATCTCTTAAAGCCTAATCTTGAGTCTTAGATGGTTCTTGTTGTGGACCTCGATCTACATCTTGATGCTCGCAAGCTATAGGTGTTGGTTCTTTCTTCCGCTTTTAGATCAAGGTAGGACACGCGAAGCTTGTGACTTCAATCAAGTTTTGAGCAGTCTGCATCCTTCTCCACTTCAGCACTTTGAATTCACTTTTTGTTCTTTTGTTCTTTTCTTTATTCTGGATTAAAACTCCTTCTTTCGTCCACCTTGAATCTTGTGCCTCGAGGTCAAACCTGCGCAGATGCCAAAACAAACAAATGAACGAATTTTGTTTGCCCCAGTTTTCACTAGGAAAATTTCAAAAGTCTGAACTTATTCTTTTTTTTTCTTTTTTTAAAGCAATAAAATAAGGATTGTGTCTGTCGGAAAAGAGAGGTTAGGGAATGGAGCCCTATATCTAAAATGTCAACTCAAGGATTAGAGCCCTAATATTGGCAAAAGGCGACTAGGGAATGGAGGCCCTATGTCTTAAAAACTCAACCCATGGATTGGAGCCCTAATGTTGGTAAAAAGGAGACTATGGAATGGAGGCCCTATGTCTAAAAACTCAACTCAGGGATTGGAGCCCTAATGTTGGTAAAAAGGCGACTAGGGAATGGAGGCCCTATGTCTAAAAAAACTCAACTTAGGGATTGGAGCCCTAATGTTGGTAAAGGCGACTAGGGAATGGAGGTCTTATGTCTCATAACTCAATTCAGGGATTGGAGACCTAATGTTGGTAAAAAGGCGACTATTCAAAGAATGCTTTCAAGCTAGGAACTAAGGCACAAATAGTTTATTTGACAATTAGCTGGAAGTCGGGTATGCCTCAACTCATGGATTGGAGCCCTAATATTGGTAAAAGGCGACTAGAGAATGGAAACCATATGTCTAAAAATCTCAACTTAGGGATTGGAGCCCTAATGTTAGTGAAAAAAGGCGACTGGGGAATGGAGGCCTTATGTCTAAAAATCTCAACTCATGGATTTGAGTCCTAATGTTGCTAAAAAAAAGGCGACTAGGGAATGGAGGCCCTATGTCTAATAATCTCAACTCAGGGATTGGAGCCCTAATGTTGGTAAAAAAAAAGGCGACTAGGGAATGGAGGCCCTATGTCTAATAATCTCAACTCAGGGATTGGAGCCCTAATGTTGGTAAAAAAAAAAGGCGACTAGGGAATGGAGGCCCTATGTCTAAAAATCTCAACTCAGGGATTGGAGCCCTAATGCTAGTAAAAGACGACTAGGGAATGGAGGCCCTATGTCTAAAAATTCAACTCAGGGATTGGAGCCCTAATGTTAGTAAAGGGTAAGAATTGATATTGGGGATTCCAAACTATTATTTTTGGTTTGTATTTTTCTTTAATCTCTCTTTTTCAGTTCAATTCATTTTTAATTTCATTTTTTTAAAGTAAAAATACTGGAAAGAATTTGGACGAAACTTCCCTTTTGGGTTGATTCATTGCTATAAAGTTGTTTCTAGCACTTGCGCAGCTTTTCCTTTTGGTTGCAGCTATTTTTGCACGATTTCTTTAGGCTGCATCTGTTCCAATTTTTCACACAAAGAACAATTGTTAGTTTAAAATGGTGGTTGGTTTTGTGGCCTTGATTATTTCGGTCACTTGATCTCAGCCCAAATTTTAGTGAGAACCCCTACTTCTTGCTGGCTTTTCTGTAGATTGATCTCTCTCCTAAAATCGAGGAATTCAACTTTCCAGGATTTCTCATGACAGCTCACCCGTATGAGGCTTTGGACTTTTCACTTTTACTCCGCCTCTAAGGAATTTTGACTTCGGATTTCTTTTCTATTTTCAATAACTTTGATTCCAGAGCATTGGCTATCATGGCCAGTCGGGATCGACTTGATGCACCCGCTGAGGCTGTGTACTTTTCTTTGGGCTTGGATTTTGTTAAACAGAACCCTGTAAACCAATTTTGCCACCTTTTCTTTGTATTAGTTTTGAAAAAGCAGTTACACCGAAAGGGATTCAAGAAAAGTAAAAAGGTGGAGAGAAAATGAATTTAAAGAGAAGTGTCCCTTTCGGGGAGGAAGGAAGGAATTACCTGGGTTGCATGCAGACTTCAATAGACATGACATGCTTCTTGTCCTAGATTCCCAATCCACACAACTATCCTAATTTCTCATAAACTCATTGTGACCTATATTTCCAGACTAAGAAACCTTGCCAGGACTCTAATGGTGGTGAGGGGTGTCTTCTCTTTGATCGACGGCACCCTTTACGGGTTCTCGCCAATCGACCTCTCTCATTTCTTTTCTCACTGTCGCCTTATAGTGCTCTCTACGAGTTTTCACTAACCAGGTCCTCTCATTTTCAATTTCTCCACTCACCATCGCCTTACGGTGCCCATAGGTTTTCACAAATAAGACTCTCTCTTTTTATTTCTCTCATCTTGATTGTATCGGATCCCAGCAATTGTGTTCTCTGATTTCGAAACCTTTTGTCGATTAATTGGAAGAACTTGAATAAGGTTTGGGTAAAAGAATTGGATTGAATTACAACTTTGGAACCGTTCGGGCTGGATCATTACCGAACCATTATATCATCTGCCCTAGTTTCACTTTTTTGGGGAAAACTGGATTTTTACTTTGGTGTGACTGAACCCCAGAGAGAGGCTACCTACGTATCCTTTCAGAATCAAGTCAAACGTAGTTTAGGAAAACATTTTGCTTTTGTTTTTATTTTGTTTCTCTGCTTTTATTGTTTGCTTTTTTTCTTTTTTTTCCTTTCTTTTGTTTTGATGCTTTTTTTTTCTTTTTTTTCTTTCCTACTTTTATTTTTTTTAACCCTTTCAGGTTCCAAAAAGGGTAGTCAAAGAAGAGTAACCGGCTCATAGGATTTGCAAAAGGTTGATAGTATTTGGGTAGCGAGAATGAAAGCCTTCGTCATCCCAATCAGATAATGTTGTCGCTGTAGAAAGCCTAAACATAGTACATTTTCACTACATCCACATTCACGGTTGCTTCGAGATTATTCTCTTGAACATCTCCCAAGTATAATGCCCATCTTTGCAATATCTTCCTGATGATATACGGGTCTTTTCCAAATATGAGTGAATTTTCCTTTCGCTTCCTGATGATGGGGAAGAATGCACCTTAACACGAGTTGCCCCACTTTGAAATTTCTGGGCCGCACTTTATTTTTCTGGGCACGGGCTATTCTTTATTGGTACAGTTGCCCATAAAAGACCACAACCATTCACTTTTCGTCAATCATGATCAACTGTTCCAGACGGGTCTTGACCCACTCACTGTCTTCGATTTCAGCTTCAACAATGATCCAGAGATAGGGGATTTCAGCTTCCGCGGGTATTATGGCTTCAGTACCATAGACCAAGAGGTATGGGGTTGCTCCGACCGACGTGCGCACCATAGTGCGGTATCCCAACAACACAAAAGGCAACTTTTCATGCCACTGCTTGGAGATTTGAATCATCTTTCTCAAAATCTTTTTGATGTTCTTGTTTGTTGCTTCAACGGAACTTTTGCCAAAATCCTAGCATTATTGAATTACTCAACTCTTTAAGAACAGGGATCAGTACATGAAAGCTAGGGGGTCTCATATCGAGCCCACACAAGAACCAAATTTCATGGTTATGTGCTGGTATTCCCCATGTTTCGAGTTAAAACCCACCAGCCTTAGCATTTTGAATCTTCAGTGCATTTGAAAGCAAAACAAAATAACGTTTTTATGACATTAAGCCCTGACCCTTCAACTACATAACAAGCCTTTATGATGAAAAGAAATAAGAGCATGCTTTCATTTTCAATACAACAATAAAACCTCATGATTAATAACTTTCAAACTACATAGACTTGAGAAATCAGCAACATAACTACTCATTACTAAAGCTAGAATGCTAGATAAAGCTCCCATAGAAACTTACAACCAATCATCATATTAGTAGTACTATCAAACATACATAACCTTTATTTCATCTTTCATCAAAACACTTAATGGAATTTCAAAACATGCTCAAAGGCCTGAAGATATGAAGAACATCCATAATTCCAATATCACCACGAGCACCTCATTTTACCCAAAAGAAAACCCTAAAGTGGTGTTAACTACTTCATGTTAACCTTACATCAATTTAACCATCCAAACTAGTGGGAAATAATTAAACACAAGCTAAAGTTAACAAACACAAATCAGAGTCCTAATTACAAGTCCCAAAATAAGTCGCAAATGTTCAAGGCATAACACTATTTTAAATATACTAAAATAGAAAGTATAGATTAACAAGTTGAATGAAAAAGAAAAACAGAGGAAACCATCTCACAAATATGGAGATCTTCATTTCTTCATAACATATGAACCCTTCTTACATGTCTAGAATCAGGATATGTACCTGGAAGTTAAGAAGGAAATAAGGAGATTAAGAGGTTAATCGAAACAACAGCAGAGCCAGCTTAGAATCAACAGTCAAAAAGTGAAACCAGCTAAAAAGGACTCAATGGAACAGTAAACCCACACCTAAGCTTGAACCAAAACTTTATAAAACACAACATCATTCCATTTCAACCCAGGAGAAGAAACTATGATTTTCAGAGGTTTTTGTTCACCAAATGAAATTTGAAGACTTAACAACGAGCATAATTTGAGTAGTTTTCTAAATAAAAATGTGAGAAATTCAGGATTCCCAAGAACTTAGCCATTTTAGATTTCTCTGGATTTTTTACCCACTTAAAATTTGATTTGTGGGTGAAGAAAATGTGCCTTTATAGGTAAGGTTTTAGGGCAGTAGAAAATTTTTAGTTTTTGTCCATAAATCTTTTTTAATTTTTATTTTTGCTACTTAATCCCTGAAATTTTGACTTGTTTGCCAAGTAAGTCAATTTTTCAGCTTTCAGGAAGCTTCCTAGTCTGTTACACCTAGATTCCCTTACTCGAAAATCCGTAGACTACCTTTAAGACTCCTCCGCCACATGAGTTAATTCTGACCCAAGACTTAAATTAAAATGGGTGGGCTTCTCTTAAAAGTGGATTAGAAATGACCCCAACGCCTAAATCAAATCACAAATCAATTTTAGTTATTCATAAGAAAATGAAGAAGAACAACTTGAATTCTTTCAAAACAAACAGTTTGAATGATTTTTGGACTATTGAATTTAGAGGATTTTTGGTATTGAATTTGTATTTCATGTGTAAATAAAACTAAAAAATTCAATAAAATAAAAACCAAAACTCCTAGAAACGAAATTCACTTTTGAATAATTGAATTACCGCCAAACCAAAGAGAAAGCGGATAACTTTTCAAAATTTCAAATCATTCCTCAAGACACTTCGCTTTAAGTTCTCAACAATTCTTCGCCGTTGATTAGTATCCAACATCAACGGCTATAACTCGTGATCCGCGTCATCCCATCAAGACCAATAACGACCCTCCTCCACACCACTATATAACTAAACCCCTCAACTCGGCTCTCTACACAAATTCACATTCAAGTCCTCACATTTCTCCTACTCTCTCTCATATTTCATTTCTCTCTCTAGTGTTTCCACAATGGCACCAAAAGCCGAGAAGAAACCCGCCGAGAAGAAGCCAGCAGCTGAGAAGGCACCAGTAGCAGCAGCTGCAGCGGAGAAGAAGCCAAAGGCTGGGAAGAAGCTTCCCAAGGACGGCGCCGGAGCAGCTGCAGGAGACAAGAAGAAGAAGAGGTTAAAGAAGTCTGTTGAAACTAACAAGATCTACATCTTCAAGGTGTTGAAACAGGTTCATCCTGATATTGGTATCTCTAGTAAGGCTATGGGGATCATGAACAGCTTTATTAATGACATTTTCGAGAAGCTGGCTCAGGAATCTTCTAGATTGGCCCGTTACAACAAGAAGCCTACTATCACTTCTCGGGAGATTCAGACTGCTGTGAGGCTTGTGCTTCCTGGTGAATTGGCTAAGCATGCTGTTTCTGAGGGTACCAAGGCTGTTACTAAATTTACTAGCTCTTAATCAATTTTAGAGTTTGTGTTTTGATTAGGGTTTGTAGATGTAAAGAATTTTCCACTTAGGGTTGCATTTGACATTTGTGGCATGTAATGGACATCTATGTTAGAAAGAAGAGTTTTCTGTTTTCTCTGTTAAATTTGCTTGGTTATGAATTTTGAAATTTTTTCTTTACTGTTTAACCGTTTTGTAGGAGTTTTGGAGATTCTATGTACAATCACTTATTAGGGTTTCTATTGAATTTGGATAGCTAATAGTGAATTGAAATTTGTTTGGTTTTGAATTCGGATGTTTTAGATTTTTGTGTTCTTACATGTTTTTCTTGAGTTTCAACTTTGTCTGGTGATCTCGAAATGTCGTTTTGATGTAGAGAATTGGCATTGGTCTGATGGCATCAATGTCCGATTGGTGATTCTCAGAACAACATTCTAGTATCTATTGACTGTTCAATTAGTGAAATGTTTGTACTCCAAGTTTGCATAATGGTATTTTTTCTTTTATCAGGCCCTTATGATCGATACTTTTGTGTTACACATCTAGTACTTAAATCCCCATTTTATTTGTAATGAGGTTCTCATATTGTTGGACTTCATTGGTTGTGGATTCAGTTTGATTTTTATTTTATGCATATTATCCTTACGTTTCAAACAAGATGAATGGACGGGCTATTATTTTATTTCTTGTTTTTGGGTGAAGTTTCTTGTTGTTCTTGGATTTGGATAATATTATAGTACCTTTAAGTGTTACATTTACATGTTTATTATCTGCTTGATGGATGTTTTATTAAGCTCTTTTCCAGAAAGATAATGGCATATTTTCACTTGTAAAAGCATCTGCCATTGTTTAACAGCTCAAGTAGTTGCTGGATATGTAGTGACATTTCACTTGTTTGTATTTCTAGCTTCTCACCTTGAAGGCACTCCTACTATGGTCACCTAGAATGATAAATTTGATGACACATACTCTCCTTATGTGCAATATTCACTGTTGGAAAAGACAAGGGGTATTGATCCTGTAATCTAAGGAACCTATGTTTTTCTCCAAAACTCTAAAGATGTCAATGGCTGAAACTAGATATAATCTTTTTTATTAGTCCATAAACCTTGCATAATTGGATATTTATTAATAAAAAATAATAAAAAGAAAAAGAAAAGAAAACTTGCATAATTTGATTATACAGGCCTGTTGATTTGGATGGTTTTGTTCTTAAACCTCATCCAGTTTGGTCTGGTTTGATTTAATCTTGTTAGGGATTTAGGTCCGAAAAGTTTGTACATGGTTCAGTCAATTTGACTAGGTCCAGGATTGAAATCAAATTTACTGGGTTAGGATGTGTGTTGGTTTATGGACAGCTTCTCTTGGTTGGTCTTGTTTTTTCTTTTCAATTGCGAAAACCTTCTTGTGGTTTAGTTGATCACATAAGCTAGCTGGCGAGCCAATACTAGGCGTTGGATGTGGATAGGATTGAATGGGTATATGATTCTACCTTCAGGTTTTATGTGTATAGGTTCGAAACTGTCCTGTTTTGCTGGTTATTTTTGAGGTATAGCCTGATGCATTTTTTATTGAACTCTTTTCTTGGAAGAAAATTGCATATCTTTCTTTGGTGAAAGAGTTTGAACTAGCTTAACAGCTCAAGTAAATGATTGTCATGTAATGGCATTTTACTTGTTTGTATTTTAGCTTTTGAGCCTGAAGGCCAGCCTACTGTGGTCTTCAAGTACGTTAAATTTGATGACGCATATTAAGTTTGTCTGCTAGTGTTATCTGTGGAAGTGGATCCATGATCTTCAAAAGTTTAATTAATATTTGAACTTTTATCGAGGGATGAGTACTTTGATATATGTTGTGTTGGAGATGACATTTTCAATGGTGTTGTTAGCTGAAAAGGTTGTTTGGGACTAGAGTAGATATATTTTCCATAATATTGTTCAGGTTTTGAATTTATGATGTTCTGATGACACGATTTTTGACATAAACTCTGCCGCATTACAGTGGTCTTCTCTGTTGTTTCCGATTGTAGTTATCTTGAGTTGTAGTTGTTTGATAGCTCCTCTGCAGCACGTCCCTTCAGATGCTGTTATTAACTATTCATTGAGCTCGTCCACATTTCATATTTAGAATTGATTAAAACATTGTTTCGTTTGCTTGGCTTTTGATGGTTAACTTGTGCAGGTTAGCACTTAGTTTGCCTTTCTTTTTGAGCTATTCCAGTACAGGTGAATCAGCTGGTAAGGTCCTACATCAGATATCATGCTCCTATGGTTAATGGTTAGTAGCTCTGGTTTGTCGTCTCCCTCTCTAGTTAATGTGTTTCAAAAGCTCTGTCAATTTGCTCTTTATCTTTTTGAACTGAAATGCTTTACCTTTCTGGAACTAAAGTTCTCTATAACCCCCTTAATTATTGGCTATTTTGCAACGTTCCCCTTAAACATTTTCTTGGCCTTATTTTCTCAAACTATTTTAGCTTTGTGCTAGAACCATTTCCCCATAAGGGTGGCCTTTAAATCTAAAGGAGAAGTTATATATATACAATTTTATTAAATAACAGTGTGTGTATATATATTAGTAGATAATAATAGTATTAGAAATTCTCTAACAAGTCTAATACCTATTCCCAACTAGTAGGTATCACCTTTGGAGCTTTTTTTCCAATGCGCCCTATCTTTAGCTAAGTTTTGCACCACCATATTTCTCTTTTTTTTTTTCCTTAATATTTTTTTGTCTAGACCAAATTGTTCTATTTGTCATGTTGAAATATTATGAAGTTTTAGTACCATCTAAGAATTTATATTTGGGTCATGATGGTTTCATACCAGCCATACTACGGAGCACATGTCCACCGCTCTATTATCCTTGAAGATGAAAAGGAATTCCCATGTCCTTGTTAGAATAACCATTGGACCAGATCTGCAATAACAATAAGGTACAATGTGTAACCTCTTTTGTTTTTCTTCATTTGTTTGGGGAAAATGACATTTTTTAGCCTCTCTCAGAATAATAGCAAAAAAAATAATATATATTTTGTATGTTACATACAAAAAATTATACAACTCTTATTATATATAAAAAAATACAAATCTTGTACACTTTTTCGGTTATCGAATGTGAATGATTTCTGACGCGGTCTAATAGTGGTAATACCCCTTTGTTTTGTAATGTCATCTAGTATACCTATCTTACACATGTTTTCCTTTAGGAACCTTTTTGGCCTTATTTATGCTACATAATGGGGGTCTTTTTTCATTAATCTAAATAATATAGTTGAAGATTAAGTTGTTCGTTTAGCAAGCTCCTGAAAAGTTGTCTTTGCCTTAAAAAATATTTGCTTAACAGAACAGAAAATAGAGATATCAGACCCAGAGACTTGGGGAAAAGGAACAAAATGGAGCTAAGTTTGAGATTTGTATGTTTGTGCAGGGATAAGTTTAAGGTTAAGAAAAACTATATTAGAGAAGTTCCAATTTGTATTAAAAGACAAAAGTATTTAGTGTTGGACTGAAACGGAATTGAATAGAGCCCGATGGTTAAAAGGTTGTAGTGCACTTCAACCTTTTATGTTCTTGATTAGTGGCTGAACGTAATGAAATCAACGTTTCAAGAGCTGCAAGTCCATGCCCTTGCTCTTTCCAATGTTTCCATGAATTAGGAAAAAGAATTAAGGAACATTTAATCAAAAGGGAATGAGAAATTTTAAGTATAGAGCAAGGGCATAGACTTGCAGCTCTTAAAAGGTTGATTTCGTTACATTACATTCCTCTATAAGCTGAAAATCAGTGGTAGTAGCGGAAAGGATAACATATCTGGTGTAGGGTGGAGATGGACAAAAATGTCTTCAGATAGATGAAGATTTGAGGTTTAAAGAATTTAATCTTAACCAAGGCAAAATTAAGATTATGAGATAACAGATGAAGCTAGGCTGACATGGCTATTAACAACAATTGACAACTATGCATCAATCCCAAGCTAGTTGGAGTTGGCTGCGTAAATACTCAATATCATAAATGCTTTGTTTGGGTCCATAATTTTGCAGATATTCGTACTTAAGAATCATCTAACACCATGGATTCTCTAATATACTCTAGTGCTTATATTTCTAATATACCAAGGGTCTCCTAGTAAGCTAAAATTTGTATCGTGAATGTTATATTGTTCATCAGAATTCTTTGGTCTTTGTATTCTATCAAAGTAGTTAGATTTATATATTAGGAGAATCTGGCTATGGCTTCTTATGTTATATGGAGCTTTCTGAGTGAGAAAAGGTTTCTTTTCTTGGCCAAGGCTTTGATACCACATTTTCTTAGGTTAGCTTATGAAAAAGGGTACTGGAAGTTTTGTTTCAAGTTACATTTGCTTATCTCCCACATCTCCTCTCCTTGCTCCATGTCTAAAAAAAGCATTAGAAGGAAAAAGGAACTTTTGTAGTGCAGGATTAGAAAGATTTACAAGAAGTGAAAAATGTAACAACTTTGTAGATAAGGTCTAGGAGTTTAGGTGTAATACCTCCACCCATCCCTCGTCCTGAGAGGACTGATCAGCGACTCAGTGTTAACTCTCACAAGATCAAGAGAAAATAGTGTGAACAGGTTACTATACGTTGTTCCTAGAGTTATATTTAAATATTACTCCTAGTAGGAAGATGTGAAAAGAGTAGAGAAATTTGATATCATTCTTTCATAATCAAAATCATGCGAATAGATTTTGATGATTGTGAAGCATTCCCTTAAGAGAATATGTCAAATCTTTTCTGGCAGACCAAAGTTGGAAGCAGGCCAAATAAAATATGCGAGAGCTTAATGCAAGCTTAGGTTTCAAATTCTGATACTTTTTCCGGAAGCATACTTGTTGAATTCAAAGGAGAATGTGTTTTCATAATTTCCTATTATTGTTCCTATCTTGTTTCTATCTGCAATATATTTATCCATTACATACTGAATCATAAAAGATCTTATCACACCAATTGATATAAGACCTCATTGCTATGACTTGGTAAAGAAAATCTCTATCTATGGGTTATGGTTGCCGGAACCAGGTTCAGAGTTCTGAATGACCAAATGAGCCATTAGTAAACTCTAATGGACTAGGTAACGAGTCCAATGAGAAGGATAAGATGAAACAAATTTGTATTCGGCAAAGCGTATTGATTAATGCTAAGTGAAAACCTTCACTCGATAGCGTTCAAATATAAATCCTTGATGAGTGTGCTACGTTTATGTTTTCTTGGCGTCTGTGAATGCTTGTTTTCGAGATGATTGTTCACGTGCTGTTAGAGGTCAATATTATTGCCACGGTTATTTTATTGCATTTACCGTTTCTTACGTCCTCTTTTATTTAGGGTTAAATGTAAGATATATTAACTCTGATGTTCCAAAATTCAGTTTCCACGCCTGTTTGTGAGATTTATCTGGCCATTTAGGATCTCCTTTGTGAGATGGCTATGTCACATTTTTATTTCCCACAATATCCATCTCTCTCATGCATTGTTATTCTTTATTTTCTAGCATCCAACTAGGGAAAGACAAATCAAGCTTGGGTTTCAGGTGGCATTTCAAGGCAGCCTCCTGGAACTGGTCAAGATTTAATACAGTGAGTCATCTTTCTCTGCAGTTTTGTGTGACTGCTATAGTTGTGCGAAAGCAGGGAAGACATTCCATTATTTTTACCACCTCCATTCCAGCAGAAAAGCGAAGAGAGAATCTGCCATCTACTTGTGTTCCTAATTCTTTGCAACATAAGCATGCTTAATTGATATAATTGCTGCACGTCTGAGTAAATTTGCTGCTAGAGTTCTGAACCAGTGTCAGGTTTCTAGGAAATAGGGGTGGATATTCTTTAAATGTGACATTATGCTGCCAGAAAACATCTAAGAACCCTGCCTTCATATTCTTTATATTGAACAACCGTGAAGAAGAGAGTCATGACTATCAAATCTATAGGGAAGTTGAACATGTTGCTACCTCTATTCATATTCTTCTTCCTTTTCTTTTTTTTTCTTTTTTTTTTAAAACCTAGTATCCCACTTAGTGGGGTCTGGGGAGGGTAGTATGTACGCAGACCTTACCCCTACCCTGGGGTAGAGAGGCTGTTTTCAAATAGACTCTCGGCATCCTTCCCTCCAAGAACTTCCCACCTTGCTCTTGGGGAGACTCGAACTCACAACCTCTCGGTTGGAAGTGGGGGTTGCTTACCATTGTTGGTCAAAATTTTGGATCCAATTGCTCTAGGGTAACTACAAGGTGAAGTATCTTTACTTGTCGGGGTAGAGCTTTGCGGAAGCTGATCGCCAATTTCATCAAACCCTAATTTAATCCATATATATATCTAATGGATTCTTCATCACCACACTGTTCTACTTCTCCAGCAAAGGATTAGTTTGTCATTTTACTTTGAAGATATTTTGAAACCCCCCGCTCCCCCCTCCCCTCCCCCCCCTCCCCCCTTTTTTTTTGGGGGATGAAGTGCAAATATTAGCCAGGGGTCTATTGGAAACATCATCTCTATATTTGAAGGTAGGAGTAAAGTCTGCGTACAAACTATCCTCTCAGACCTTATTCATGGGAATACATTGAGTTCATCATTGTTGTTGTTGTGTTGTCATCGTCGTCTTCTTGATGTTAATGAGCTAAAGGTTGTTTATTCTTATAAAAGTAAGTTGCTTTCTTAGCGGCTTCATTTTGAAATTTCTTTGTCCTCTTTCGTGAATGTTACACGGAGTTTCGTGAATGTTTCGTGCAAATATTAGCCAAGGGTCGATTGGAAACATTATCTCTATATTTGAATGTAGGAGTAAAGTCTGCGTACAGACTACCATCCCATATCCTATTCATGGGAATACATTGAGTTCGTCATTGTTGTTGTGTTGTCATCGTCGTCTTCTTGATCTTAATGAGCTAAAGGTTGTTTTTCTTATAAAAAGTAAGTTGCTTTCTTAGTGACTTCATTTTGAAATTTCTTTGCCCTTTTTCGTGAATGTTACATATGTTCTTAGTTTCCTTTCTCTTTAGATCTGGAAGATGCTTTAATCAGGCAGTTTGCTCTTTTCCAACTTAAATTTGGATCTCTTTTCCAACTTAAATTTGTTTTTGGTGGGATATACACTATCAACTATTAATTTGATTTAGATATAGTATTTATTATGATAATACTGTTCATTCGATTTTAATAATGTTTTAATAGATCATATATTACTCGGTATCTGTTGCTTATATAGTAGATGATTTAGTGTAAAGAGTTTAGCTTATACACGGAAGATTAAATCATTAGTTCTTATAAATTTAAAGCTTGAGTTCACAATGTAATAATGGAATTGGACAAACCATCAGGAATGATTGTAGCATAAGATTAAATATAATCTATCTTAATTATGAAAATGATTTAATTTCAATTTTTTGTGCTAATACATTTTGTATGTATTGAACAGACCAAGTAGAGATAAGTACTTTATTACTGACTTAATAAAATAAACTCTCTAGCCATAAAATGTACTTATACTCTTAATCTTGATATAATTATTATTAGCTGTGTATATTATTATTTGTTTTGATTTATTAAAAGACAATATTCTTTCGTGGGTCAATACGCCTGGTAAATTGGATAATAATAATGTACATTGGCGAAGTAATAGTTAGTTGATGGAATCTATGTCTTGGTTGAGAGATTGATGATATACCTTTATGAAAGCTTATAAGTTTTTATGTATAAATCCGTCCAGTGAATTTTGTATCCGACACATGAAATAAGTTAAGCGAAAGTCTAAAGGAAATAATCAATAAATTGAATATTTAGTAATTTAATTTAGTTGCTTAGTATCTGTATTTTAACATAGGGAGTTAAATAAGATTTAATGGATGAATTTCAAAATTGAATAAAGATTGCGAATACGAATTTTTAGTGGGATAATTCATAATTAATTATGGTAGATATTAATTTCAAAAAGGAGAAATTAATTCCATAATTGGAGCTTTGTTAATTAAATTCTATAATCTGTGCCTAAATAATATGAAATAAGGGAATCCTTATTCTGATAGAAAGGAAAACCTAATAGGTTTTGGAAAAGGGGTTTAACTCTTAATACTTGTGCTATAAATACATATGATTTTTCACTTAGAGGGTGGAGTACATGGTGACTGAAATTTTCAGCCATATTTTCCTAGAAATTTCCCCCACACAAAATTATTATTTTCGGATATTATTTGGGCAACACAGTAAAAGACCATGGAACGTTCAAATATCGTGATTGTGCGGGTGGTTTGGAGGCTCATGTGATAATAGAGTTTTGTTCACGCTTCAAGAAGTAACCCGTAAAATCACGTTTATGATAGTTGTCTAGATTACATATGATTTTGATACTGGGATTGCTTCCGCTGCATATAATAATCCATCAAATGATATCAAATCCCACTCACATCTAATTAGATAACTAATTTTTTCATCAAACAAGAATATCATATTTATGTGCGTTTTTGAATTACATGTATATGTTGTTTCCTGAAAACTACACTACTATTTTGTGAATTAACTGTGCAAAAATTTTGGATTACTCTTGTAATCATGATATATATGCTTTCTTATTGATATTTGACTGAGATGATCTGGATTTTTTGGGTAAATCCTAGAAAAAACGCAAAACCTGATTTTGATCGAATTGCCGGTATTTTCGGAGGTCAGCGTACTTGACAAACTCCGATTGAGATGAAGTTATCTTTTAATAATTTTAATTCGTTTTTAATTCAATGGTGGTGAGGGTGACTCCCCATGGTCTCTATGATTAAATACTGGTAATACAATAGGTTTATACATTGGCTATTAGTAATAGACGTGTTGTTGTATTAAATTCAATAATAGTGGTGTATAATTTTATTGACTAGGTCTTTCAAGGTATAATTGATATTGTGTCATGATATAATTATTTCGTAAGAAAGTAAAATCCTCTGTTTGATATTTTAAATGACTAATGATTGGAGCGTTTGGTATATTTGTGCATAAGAATTTTCTCAAAATTTTATTTATGTTTTCATGCCCTACGTGATTACTAGTCTTGAATTTTCGATAAAAAATTTTGTTCTCTAGTTGGAGGTTGTAATTAAGTGAAGTATGCCGATATTTTGTATGAGTTTTATATTATTGGCACGAGTTTTGACCTGTGGTCCATAATCTTCCATAAAATAATTTTATGAGCTACATGTATCCTCACTTGTAAATTAAGAATTTGTGAGTATAAATAGTTACCACTAAAGTGGTTTGTTTATTTGAACTCATAAAAAATTCTTGATAAATTTGTACATGCCAAATTGTGTCTATTCATGGATTGAGCATTATGATTAATAAGTAGGATCCACTAAATGGTCAATTTATTTAAGTCATGAAAATCTGCTTAATGGACCATGTGAAAATTATCCTTGATAAATTTATGTTAGTGGTGGAGGTTCCTAACTAGGAAAAGAGTTTTATCTTTGGATGGACCAACTCCACCCATGGGAAGAGATGTTGGGGTTTCGCCGAATGGAAGAAAATATAATATCTTAGGTTCTTGTGTATTTAATAAAAGGATAATTTATTGCAAAAGGAGATATTGTGTATCCTAGAAATAGGAAGAACATAATATATGCCTTGAGCTCATAGTATAATTATAAGCAGAATGAAAATCGATGTCATATTTATTTTAATTCATGAAATTGCTTAAAACGGTTATTCTTCGAGTTTGGTTACAGGCTGGTAGTCATGAATTTGACGAACTCCGATTGACCTGAAACTTTGTAGGTTCATTGAAAACGATCTAGTGAGAAAAACTCAATGCTATGTATATAAATTTATTATTCGAGATGCATGTATGCATATAAATATGAACTCAATCTGAATTTTAGAATTCAGTATTTACTTATTATGATCTATTTAATATTTTTTATCTCAACTCTACAATGACTTTATGTAATTTGTCATATTACTTGTTAATATTTTCTTTTAGTGATAAGACATTAATTTAAAGGATGCAATATATGTACTTTTTGTTAGAAGAAATTTAATTCTGAATTTTGGGCAAAATAAGAGATGGATATTTGTTTTATTTTTCGAATAACTCTTGAGTTATTTAGCTTGATAAATATTTTATCTCTTGTGGTACATGAATATATGACCTTGTTATTGTATATTAATGTCTCTTCTGAACAAAACAATAATAGTCTACCTCATAAGAGAACATGTTCTTCAAATTTGGGTAAAAATTATCTTTGCACTTTTGTCTACGTCAATCTAGATATGATTTCAAGTTGGACAAGGATAGACCTTAAAGTTTATTGAAAGTAGAGGCATTACCAACTTGTAGATCCTATTTGAAAGGAAATTTGACAAAATGTTGTTTTCCTTCAAAAGGAAATAAAGCTAGTGATAAGCTAGAATGAATTCCTTTGATTTGTATGGTTAAATGAACATACTGGTGAGAGATAATTTTGAGTATTTTTGTGACATTCACAAATGATTACTCAAAATATTAATATATTTATTTGATGCACCGTAAGTCTTAATAAATTAAGTAAATCAAGATTTTAAGACTTGAAAAGGAGAAGCACCAAAAAAATATATTAAGTACTGCAATTTGATTTAGTAGCGAGCACCTCTCTAAAGAGTTCTTCTGTTATTTACTAGAATAAGGTATTACCTCTCAATTGACTACACCGTAAACTCCATAATAAAGAAGAAATAAGTCTCTTTTGGACATAGATATATTAATGACGTGTTATTTAGATTGCTTTATTTATTTTTGCAATATTTCCTAGAAACTGCAAATTATATTTTGAATTTAGTTCCTTCTAAGTTAGTACCTGGGACATCTATAGAGCAGTGGACTGAATGTAAGCTCAGTCCCTGGCATGTTCAAATATAGGATTGTCCTGCATATGAGCTAAAAGAGAAAGTGGATATCTAAGTTAGAACTAAGAATGGATATGTGCATATTTATTGAATATCCAAGAAAACACATGGGGTTTTATTTTATTATCCTAAAGAAAATAAGGCAAATTGAAGTTCAAAAATATCAAAACTCACAAGTCGGAATTGATGTTCCATTGCATTTGAGTAGTGGAAGAATGCTATAGACATAATATACCTTTATTGAGTGGGAGTGATGTTTGAACAATGAACACTATAGCAAGAAGTCGGTAATATTTCAATGTCATAAGGTAATGAAGGTAATATTAGTAGTACTCCGTTGTAGTGAGAGAATGGTAAAGAAAATCATAGTTCGGTGTACACACTTGGAATAGTTTCAGTAACAGGATCCCTGAAGAGTTTAATACCAAACTAGATGGTTACGACAAAGCACTACTGGACAAATATTGCATCAGAAATAACTTGGCAAGATTCTTAACAAAATCATATTTGGTGAAGATGTTTAACAGTCTTGTAAAAGAATTCCTGAGAAAGTTGTAGATGCATGATTATGAGTCTAAGTGGGAGATTGTTTGGGCATATGCTATTAACCATGCGTTTAGATATAGTATATTCAGACAATTATCATGGTTAAAAGTCTAAGTGGGAGATTGCTGGGATATATATTCTATTAACCATTGATTTAGTTTAGATATAATATTTATTATGATAATATTGTTCATTTAATTTTAATAATGTTTTAGTAGATTATATATTAGTCGGCGTCCTTTGCTTATATAATAGATGATTTAGCTTATAGAGTTTAGCTTATACACAAAAGATCAAATCATCGGTTCTTATAAGTATAAAGTTTGAGTTCACAATCTAATGACGGAATTTGACAAACCATCAGAAATGATTGTAGCAAAAGATTAAATACAATTTATCTTAATTATGAGAATTGTTTAATTCCAACTTCTTCTGCTGGTACATTTTGCATGTATTGAACGCACCAAGTAGAGAAAAGTATTTTATAATGACTTAATAAAATAAACTCTCTAGCCTTAAATGTACTTATACTCTTAATCTTAATATAATTATTATTAGTTGTATATATTATTATTGTTTTGATTTATTAAAAGGTGAGATTCTTTCGTGGATCAATATGCCTGGTAAATTAGATAATAATAATAATGTACATTGGCGAAGTAATAGTTAGTTGATGAAATTCGTATCTCGGTTGCGAAATTGATGATACACCTTTATGAAAGCTTATAAGTTTTCATGTGTAAACCCGGCCGGTAAATTTTGTATCCTACACATAAAATAAGTTAAGCGAAAGCCTCAAAAAAATAATCAATAAATTAAATCATCAGTAATTTAATTTAATTGATTAGTATCTGCATCTTAACATGAGATGTTAAATAAGATTTAATGGATGGATTTCGAAATTGAATAAGGAGTGCAGTTACAAATTTTTAGTGGAATAATTCATAATTAATTATGGTAGATATTAATTTTGAAAATGAGAAATTAATTCCATAATTGGAGCCTTGTTAATTAAATCCTGTGGTCCCTACTGTATCTAAATAATAGAAAATAAGGAACCCTTTTTCTGGTGGAAAAAAAACCTAACAGGTTTTGGAAAAGGGTTTTAACCCTTAAAACGTGTGCTATAAATACATAAGGTTTTCCACCTAGAAGGTGGAGTACATGGTGGCTGAAATTTTCAGCCATATTTTCCTAGAAATTTCGCCGACACGAAATTGCTATTTTCGGATATTATTTGAATAACATAGTAGAAGACTGTGGAACGTTCGAAGATCGTGATTATTTAGTTGGTGGAGAATTCATTGAATTACTGTGCAATTGAAGGCTCATGTGATAACAAATTTTTATTCACGTTTCAAGAAGTAATCCGTAAAATTTGATTTATATTAATTATCTAGATTACATGTGATTTTGATACTATAATAATCCATCAAATTTTACAAAGCGGCACGAGGAAGAAGAGCTAAAGAGCTCGTGAGAGGTCGAAGAATAATGAAAAAGGAATCAAATAAAAGTTTGTATCAGTTAATATTAAGGACCAGAAGTTGTGTCCATACCAGTCCGTCAGCCATTTAACACACACACACCCACATCCACACCCTTGCTATTAGCTGATGGAAAAAAGTAAAAACCTAATAGAATAAAGAAAGAAAAAGACAAGGAGAAACATGTTAAATAGTTGCTTCCTTGTATGAAATGATGCATCCATGTGAAAGTAACCATTGCCAAAAGATATTATGTCTCCATTTCAGTGGATGTTCTCTCAATATCCCAAGAGATAAAAGTACACAGAAATGAGTGCTCAATCACATTCGACTTTACATAGAACTAGACATTTAATAAATACTCTTAATATACAATACAATATATCCACTCTCCCATGGATGATGGACCCCTCCTAATTTAATTAGGAAGTTTCTAGGATTCTCATTTCACAAGTAACTTCCATGTTGCCAAATCCTAATTTCCAGCATTGGCATGCAAAACTCAACGTGATTTGTTCCCCAAACAAGATACCATTCTTTTGGCTTCTTGGGGATGGCATTTTGCTATTGGATTTAACTTTTAGGCTATACAAGATTGACACTCATGTATACAACTTTTATGCTAATAACTTAATCTAACATATGAAAGCAGGTTTATTAATTACTATTTTTACAAGGTTATCAATTATTATTTATTAAAAGTACTTGCCCATACTTAAGAGTATGTACTTTATAAGTGATTTGATTGTGTAAATATTTTTTTACAACATATAATCAGTGTAGAGAAATTAAATTTAATCTGATTTGTTTCCCAAAGAAGCCACTATTTCTTGGCTTCTTTAGGATGGCGTTTTGCTAATTTCTTGACAAATGATAGGAGAGGGGTAGAGGGAGACAAGGGGAATGGAAGGTGCATATATAAAGGATTAAATCACGACATATAACCTAACATGACAAACCCTATTTCTGATCATACATCCCAATGCTTTTGTCTTTAGGGTAATAGACATATGCAAATAAATTAGATATGTCGTATGATGCGTCTCGATTATGCTATGTTATGAATAATCATGTAAAGATGGTTTTTCTCTTGTGGGGGTTACTTATGTGTTGCTGATGATATGTTATAATTTCGTATTTTAATCTCTTATTACACTTAAATTTATTGTACTTTAATTGAGTTTGCGCTTTAATTGCTAGTGTTTTGCACTAACGATACATTTTATGCTTTGTAGGAATGATTTCGAGCTATGTAGATTTTGTAGGAGTGGTTTCGAGCTATGTAGATTTTATGGGATGAATTCAAGTGATTTGTAGCTTTGAAGTCTGAGTAAAAGCCCAAGAAATTAAGTCGGGATCGTATTTGAGGATCAACGGATGATAGAGCAACAAAACAAAGAATCAAGTAGGCATATTGCGCACTATCTAGTAAAATACACATAACTTTTCGCTCAGAATTCCATTTGGGTTCCACAATACATGGTTGGAAAGATAATTCAAAGGTTTACGTTTTTCATATTCCAAACAGAACAAGGTGAAAAATGCAGTTGAAACTGCGACCGGCGGACCTGAGGCGGGTTGAGGCAGTATACCTGCCATATACCATGTTTGTACCGTGGTTTGAATGCGGCCGCGACAATCCGGACATGAAATATTGTCCTTTTTCGCATAAGAGAAGGAATAATTATTTGGGCCCGACCCTACTTGGTATATATACATAAAAAATGGTATGTTATATTTTTGACACAGATTCGACCTAAGGAGGCAGATACACAATAGGAGCAAGGCAGAAAATTCTTCTACAAGTTTTTCCTTCCTCTTCCTATTTTTCATTGTTGGTTATGACTTTTAGTATTGTAGTTTTACATACTATTATGAATAACTAATTTGTTATCTAGGTTTTTGATGGAACCTTTTGTAGGATAAATTCTTGTTATGTTTTTATATAATTGAGCCGTCAGATTTCTCTACTTGTTCATCTACTTGTTCAACTACGTGTTTGTTGTTGTTGATTGAATGACCATCGGTTGACTGTGCCTATTTATTATGTGTTGCTTGAGAAAGGATGCACATTTAGGTGGTTGTTGAACAATGTCACTCCTAACGTATGTGAGAAATCGATACAGATGATTTAAAGGCTTAAAAATAACAACGCCTTGACGTGGTCATAATGAGCGGTTAGATGAAGCCAACTAGCGTAGTTCGAGAGAATATGTCTAGTAAATTGTTGTAGTTGTTCGAGAGAGAATTACAACACCTAAAGTGCTCGCGATCAGTAGAGAATACATTGGTAGAATTGTAGGGAACATAGTTGGAATGATTCCGACAATTGGGAAAATCATAAATTTAGACCTCCTTAATCTTTTCTCCAACCTGTAGTATCTTTAGTGTTAATTTATTATTTTAACTTGTTAGTTTTTAGTAAATACAAGAATCTTAATATCTATTAGTTAGAAAATTGTTTAAATTTGTCTTCTTGATGATGTTAAATAGATATAACTAAGCCTTAGTTTTATGTGAGATTCGATTCCGAACTTTTAGGCTGGATTATATTTGTAACGATCACTTATCATTTTCAAAACTAGAGTTGAACGTGATCAGCTACTCCTATCTTCTTTGAAAGATTTACTATATAGTTTAGTCAGCAGTGACAAAGATAATCGATTGAGCATTTCGACAAAGATAAGCATGGGTATAAATATGGCAACATTTCTATTGTTTATTTTTTTAATTTGGGATTTAAATCCTAATTTTTTATGATTTTCATCTACTTTATTGGTATTTAGTGTCCATAATAAGTTTTGGCTATATGATTTGAGTAAAGACAAGTTCAATAACTCCAAATGAGTATGTCTTCTTCGGAGGGAAATATTGTGTGCAAGAGAAAAAGCTTTTGCAACCTTAAACATAATCAACTTAAGACAATGTGTAACTTTAATTGTTTTTTTAAGTTGGCACCACACAGCATTTGTAACTCACATATATAATTACTTGTAATAAATTTGTAGCCAATTGCTATCAATGCTGACGTCTTTTTTTACGCTTTGAGAAAATAATTGCTTGACTTTGAGAAAACAAAGAGAGAAGCTATCTTAGAGAATCTTTTCTAGATATCATATGATTAAAAGTCCCTTTATCATAATTTTACATGTTCTAATGCTTGCTTTGTCCCTTACCAGCGCAAAGGTGAAACAATTAACCTGTTCTATTGCGTGTATACGGTTATAATTATGCTTATCCGATTTTGTTAATCGATCGAGATCATGACACGATCAACCTCGTAATGGATCAGATCAGAGTACGAAGATAAGGTAGCTAATTCGAGAATTGAGGTGGCTGTCAAGATCTCAGTGACTAGTTGGAGGTCGCGGCGAAAATTCCGGAATAAATCAGATCAAGAGCGGCTGTTTAGGCTAATCATAGGATTTACTTATATAATTAGAGTTATACCATAATTATGATTCCTCTACTATATAAAGAGCAATCCCCTTCATTTGTTGACATCTTACATTAACGAATATCAAAGCAGTATAATATTTCTCGGCTTACTTTCTTGTTCATCAGCTTATTGTACCTTTATCTATTCTTGCATGACTAACTTGAGAGTAGTCAGGCTCAAGGGTTCTGTCCAAACACTGGTTTGCTTTGTAATATTGTACCTCACTTATCTTCATATTTATTAATTTGTATTAGATGAAATCACATATTCTTAATACCATATTATAAATTTAATTGTTATCCAATTTTTAGGATAAACAATGTGATCCCACTCTTTTGAATGACAAAAAAAGAAAGAAAAAAAGTAATTATAATAATAATATATAAAGGTGTTTAGACGACCTTAAAAAATGATCAAAGGAACAACAACTAAAAGGTGATAATGATTGTGTTTGGTTAAGCTTATAAGCTGGTCAAACTAGCTTATAAGCATTTTTAAGCTTATCTATGCGTTTGATAAGTCAAGTGCTTATAAGTAAAAAATAAGCCAAAAGCCATAAGCTGGTCACCTCTAGCTTATGAAATTTTAACTTATAAGCACTTTAAGTTTCACCAAGATTTTTATTATTTTATCCTTAAAATATTCTTTTTTAGAACAAAATTCATACATCGATACTCACTGCCTCATGTATTTTATCAACCTAAACCCCCCTTCCCCCACCTCTTTAAGTCTGCTTTTATTGACTATTTAAGATAAGCAAATTCTCTATTCCTTTGCACATTTGTATCTATGTAATTGTGTATTAATCTTTAAACTATATGTAATAAAAGAAGACATATCAAATTTTTGGTGTATTGCTTTTTAAGTGTTGTGGTGATGAAAACATTGTTTCTCTTCAAATATTTTGTCCTATTTATATTTATTTTTACTGATTTTTTTGTCAATTTATTAATTATTATAACTTATGATTATGTGATTATCATAATTTTTTTTTCTAAGCACAATTGTATTTAAAATAAAATGATAAATAAAATATTTTGTATATGAATCGATTTGGAATCTAAAATTTTGAAGAAATTACACTCTTATAAGTGTAAGTAGTTCTAAAGCTATTTAAGTCATTTTAACAGAAAAAGAGTTTATCAGCACTTTTTTATCAAATACTACAACAACTTATTATCAATTTCATCACTTATACCCATTCACGTAACTGTTTATTTATTAAATCAGTTTCAACACTTAAAAGTACATTTAAGCACCTAATGCTTTCTTATCCAAACGGGCTCAATATTTATTCTTGAATAAATTTATCGGTCGAGATTAATCAAATACTTACATTAAGTTTGTAACCAACTAGAATCAGAATTTTGTTAAATTAATATATGTGACGTGAATATTACCTTACCTCTGTAAGTAGATGGTAAAGTTCTCTTAGGACATAAGATTATTAAGTTTAATTAGCTAGCAAATAGGAATTGAACCAAGAAATCACCAAACATGATAAGTAGAATAAATTCAATGTTACCCATTTATTTATTTTGGAAAAATGATACTGTATGGACGGTATAAAAATATTAGTTGAAAAATATATATGAAATTTGTATATATTTTGCATATATATACTTTCTATATATTATACATAAAACTATATAAATTTTTATATATTTATTTGACGCGAACTAAAAGTGATAATATCTCATTTATTTTCCTTTTGCAATTCTCTATAGGTTAGATTACTTGTCTAACCCAAAGTCTAAAGAGTAAGCCACATTTCCCCTCCCTAAAATTCATGATTGTAGGTGGTGCAAGGTCAAGGAATAGTCCATTTCCTTCATATATATTTTGTTTAATTAGCAGTTCTTTAGTTAAAGCATTAAATGTGGATCTAAAAAAATATTATATTAATGACTTCTTATCTTTCTAAATTAGTTACATATCATATAATTTTTAAAAATTAATTTGTAATGAGAACCTAATCTAGTAGAGAAAAAAAAGCAAAGGAAGTAAATGTTTTTGGTAAAATTTACTTTTATATCTAAATAACGCATAATATAATTATAATTATTAGACTACATTTTAATCTGGAAATTGCAAGGCTACCAATAATGGAAGAATGATTCTAGGGAGCAAAAATATGGAAGATATGCTAAGGTTGGAGAGTGGAGAATAGTATACAATAATACCATTAAAGTATTGGATCGAACATCAAAGGGACAAGAGTTTAAAAATAGGTAGTTAGTTTTCGGATTGATCATTCAAAAATAACAAGTATTTATCTTAGTCAATAAAAAATAGTCACTATTTTGCTGCAACAGAGATTGGTCCAACATAATATACTGGAGTTCGATGCACCTGTGTATGAACTTTAGCATATTATGCTGGACCGGTATACTTTGCTGGCTCCAGTATAATATACTGGAGACTGGAGCATCAGTGCTCCAAACTCCAGTATATTATACTGGACAGCAGTATACTTGCTGGAACTCCAGTATATTATGCTAGAGTTCTAGTGTACTTATGCTGGAACTCCAGCATAATTTTCCGGAGTTCCAACATATTTATCCTAGAACTCCAGCATAATATGCTGGAGTTCAAGTATACTTATGCTGGAACTCCAGCATAATATACAAGCGTATTTTTGGGATTTTGAACAGTGATTTCGCTAAGATTTATTTCCATAAAAAGTGGCTAAATTTCGATTACTTTTGAAACTGGGCTATTTTTGAATGATCAATTGTAAATCTGGCTATTTTTTAATTTCACCGGACAAGAGTGGATTGGCTAAGTGGTGAGCACTAGGGATGTCAATAGATATTTAAAAATCGACTAAACCCACCCAACCGTACTACACCTAACCAATTTTTAGGTTTCTTTTCATAAAACTGTAGGTTTTTATATAATCTACAACCATACCAATAATTACGGTAGATTTTTTATTTTATAAAAATAAATCGAAAAATATTGAATAGCACCGAATAAATTTACATGTGAAAAATATATTTATATATTAAGTTTAAAAATATAAAGCATTAAAATTTTCCTTAACTTTGAAATTATAAAAATGATTACAAGCCAACAAGTAATTAAAATCATAGTCCTAATTCCCAACACTATTATGTTACTGTTTACCCTAAAAATCGAGTAACAACTAAATTTATAATGTAATTTTGAGGGTACATAATTTCACGTAATACCAATTGATAATGTAAAGATAAGTGATGCAAGTTGTCAAGAATACAAAGCAAACCAGCGTTTGGACCGTGCCCTCGAGCTAATGAACCCTCCAGCTTGGTAGAGCAAGAACAATTAAAGAGCAGCAAGTTGATAAACAAAAGAACGTGACTTAAAGAGAGAATGTTATATTGCTTTTATCTGTCTGAATGTAAAGTCTCTACAAATGATGGGGACTTCTTTTTATATAATAGAGGAATTCTAATAATAGTACAATTCTATTATGGAGGTAAATCCCATGATTGGTACGAATAAACACCATTGATCTGATCTGTTCTAGTATTTCTGCCGTGATCTTCGACCAGTTATGGATATCTCGTCTTTCTATTATTACACTTCACTCGAAGTCGGTCATACTTAGTCTCGATCGTTGCTGGCTTCGATTTTGATGAGCACCTCAATTCTTGAACTTGACACCCCGTCTTCGTACTCTGGTCCGATCTACTCCGAGGCCGATGCTCGATGCGATCCCATTGTGTCGATTAAATAGCAAGATTAGGCAAGCCCAATCTTAACCGTATACAGTTACTCCTAGTAAAACTAAATTATTTCGAGCATATTCACTAGCAAGGAACAAAGTATTCTAGTGATTATGAGTAGTAAACTACAATGTATTGGATATGTTTCCATTTGTATGATTTAGATTTATATTTTTGAATATTTAATATTCTATAGACTTTATTCTTGAGTCCCAACTTGGTTAATATCTTTTGACTTGTGTGATTTATTTTTTCTTTGTCTTTGCTTAATTTTTGTACGCTGTTGTAAAATAGTTGATAGATATGCTTTATGGACATCTTTTATGTTTCTTAATTCATCACCATTTAAATAGTAAAACAGTCTAGAGAGTTGCTAAGTCCAATAAAGTATGTATGTTATTGTATTTTACTTTTACTAGCGACTTTTACATGACATTTAAAAAAAATCAAAATTAACCGTATCGTACCAATACCGAAGAGAAACCGATATGATTGGGATATTTCCGAAAAATTTAACTTTGGTTATACATAATAAGATAACCAAAATATTGGTATAGCACAAATTTTATAAAATAACCGGCTGAACTGAATCATTGACACCCGTGGTGAGCAACATTCTCTTCTTCCCAAATAAATAAACAATAAAAAAGTTTATTATAGCCTATTGTTTACCGTAAAAATAGTAATAACAATTAGATTTGATTACGAGGTTCTAAAAATACATAATCTATTTTTATGCTAGTTGTTAAGCAATGAATGCTAAGTAAACCGTTAGAAATCAGGATTATGGCTTGGAGATGGCAGGATAATTGAACCAAACAGTTGCAAATCGGAGGCCTCGAGTTGTCGATTACAAGACCTCGGGGTCGAGCTGGATGGCCGATTCAGGGCAGTCGAGGGGGAGATAACAGTTTGAGAGCTGTGATGATGGCTCTTTATGATCAATGATTGACAATAAATGAAGAACAATAAATTGAACACAATAAATATAAGCAATAAATGAAGTAATTAAATAAAGAGAATATGTTAGAGAGCAGAGAGAATGTTCGTGTGTTTCTTAGTATTTTTCAACAGGTGTTTACAAAGTGACAAGGATCCTCTTTATATATAAAGGAGAACACCAACATAGTACAAATACATTTATTACAAAGATATGGAGATATGACAGCTAGTTGACGGCATGATTCAGGTTTAAACTTAGCTCACTTGACTTTGTCAGCTCTAGTTATGCACCTTGGGAACACCCATGTTTTCATCACAACCATTGATTTGCATTGTCCCGAGGTCGAGCATTGATAGCCCTCGAGGGTGAACCTCGACCATAATCTCGAAACTGTGAAATGTGCTTACGAGCCATCACAATGATGGAAAATTGGACCTTCCGATTTTACTGCATACAGATAGTTCCCTCGTTTCTTAGAGTGAAGATGATAAGAAATGACCTTAATTCCTCCCCTACTAGTATTTTCATAATGGCATCAGTCATAGGGTGCCAAAGATTGCGTACACACAGCCGTTGAAAGCATTTGCATTGCTTACAGTGGTTGGCTATCCTTTGGCCTTCTTCAATGCGTGTGTGTGACCTATATAAATACCCCTTTTCTCGCTCTTTATAACTCTCTGCACCGCCGAGCCCCAAAAAGGATCCTTCTACCTCTACTTTCGTTCATTTTTCGAAACGCAATTTACTTTTTTCCTCCTTAATCTTTTAGAATGGCAAAAACTTCCGCCTCTGCTTCTTAGGAGAACGCGACCTCCTCATCCTCGCTTCCATCTAAACGCAAAGCAGCAGTGCCTCCTTGTGTTAAGGAATGCGTTCCAGGATTTTTTGCAACAACTTCTGATTTCAAGGTCAAGAAACCTTCTTCGAAGCCGGGACATCGTGAGCCGTGTCTCAATATATTAGCTCAATAACAGATGTCGGGAGGGTGGGCACTGATTGCCGCTGGAGGGATGCGGTGGATGTGGAGATCCTTTCTCGGGAGGAGGATATAACGACATACAAAGCTGATTTTCTTAGTGTGTATACTTACCCATTTACCCTTGGGCCGGTGGGGCCATCTTTGACCCCGATAGACCCCGTGGTTCTCAAATTCTGCCAACGGTATCAAGTGACCTCGGCAAAATTCACCCTTTGTTCTGGCCCATTATCTACATGATCAGGTATTATGTGAATATGAATGAGGAGATGCCATTCACCCTCGATCACCTGATTAGGATGTACAACCCCCGTCTCTTCTGTAGGGGTATGATGAATCTCTACTGCCGAGCTTCAAGGGCCAAGTTCACCCTTTGTTCTGGCCCATTTTCTACATGATCAGGTATTATGTGAATATGAGTGAGGAGATGCCATTCACCCTCGATCACCTGATTATGATGTACAACCCCCGTCTCTTATGTGAGGGTCTGATTAAGCTCCACTACCCAGCTTCAAGGACCCTTTTTGCTTGCATAGAAGAAGTTGAGAATGGAGGGTAGATGAATCATTTTGTCCGAGTTAGGACCTCTGACCTAATCCTGGTGGAAAGGATGTCATTCCCTGAAAAATGGAACACGGAAAGTAAGTAGATACGCTATCTAGTATTTCCTTGCTTTTTTTATGTACATCTTTCCATGCGCTTAATTTCTTCAGTTGATGCAATTGTAGCAATTTACCTTGGTGCTGTCACGGACCTCTCAGGCTGGGTCAGCTGGTTGGACTCGATTTTCCCATACGCTGAGCGAGTGTGGTGTGATATGTCCCAATCTTGATGGGAAGCCAAGGACCACGGTGAGCCCTACTTCTGCAACAATCATTCCTTTCAATCAGAATTGTTATTGACAACGTCCCTACCCCCTGTGCTTACCTATTGCGTTCATGTAGGTCTGGGGAAGATCCCCTTGATGAAGGGAGCTTCGCTTGGTAAAGAGGGTACCTCGGGACCCGGTTAAAGGAAGAAAAGACAAAAGGAACCATCAAATAAACCTTTAGAATCCAAGAGGGCAAAGGTGGGAGAAACTAATGCCAACCCGACAGCCCTAACTCCAAAGGCAACGGGAAGTCCCCGAGTTGAAAGCGAGGGGAAAATAATTTCTTGATAGTGCCCGAGGGAGGGGAAAACCTGATCGACCCTCATGCTGTAGAGATGGTAGATCTAGAGCTAGAGCTTGATGTTGTCGCGATCCAACTTTAGGCTATAGAGATGTGATGCCCCTGAGCTAGTCGATGCCCAAAATATCCCTTGCTCTAAGACGGGTTCAGTAGATGGTTTGGAGGAAACTAGTTCTAAATCCCTGCAGGGACAAGAGGCGACTCCGATTGACCCTGTTGGTGTTACCATGGTGAGTGCTCCTGGAGCAATCTTGCCTCCAAGGGGAACACAAGATGCCCAGAATGAAGGACCTTTCAATGTGGGGGTGACCATTGGAGGCAAGGGTGCTCTTGAAATGCCGTTAGCCACTCTCGATGGAATCCTTGAGCTTGAGGCTTCACTTGTCTTCAGTAAGATGAACATGCATTATGAGCAGGTAGTTCTTGTAAAGACCTACATGTAGTCTTGATCTTTATCTTTCAAACTTGTATTTTTCATGGCTTCAGGACAGGGTGCTTAATAATCAAACTTTTGCCCGGCTTCAGGCTGAGGCAACCCGTCACGAGCATGAGAAGTCTCGCCTTGTAGAAGAGGTTACCTAGTTTTCGTTTGTTATTGCCTGAATATTTGCCGGATACCATCATTTTGACATCTTTGATCTAATTTGTGCAGTTTGAGAAGGAAGGTTCCCTACTGAGGAGGAGCTTCTAGCTAGAGACTCTGACGTTCACGAACTCAAACATCATATAAGAGAGATAACTTCTGAGAAGGATACCCTCCAGGAAAAGATACCCTTAGTTGGGCATCATCTTCAAGACGCGAGGGCGAATAGTGACAACTATAGAGGTCTCCATTCCGAGTTAGTAGCTACACTATCTGGGATCAAAACTAAAGCTGAGGCGCTGATATCTTTACATAAAGAGGATGCGCCTGACGCGGGCCGAGATGAAATTGACTCGAGCTATGGAGCGTGCTCGATTGGAATCTTGGAGGCAGGCTCTCGAGGATATACACGCCAGGGTTATCAATTTGTCTACCAATCTCGAGAGGGTGAAGACCCTAGAAAAGAAGGATGATACCCTATTTGCTTCTGGAGGTGCATCGGGTAGTAGCTTAGGAGATGATGAGAATGAAGGTGGATCCCCTAGAGGGGAAGATGCCGTTGAAGGACCCAAAATTGTAGCCGGAATCGTTGGGCGCAACCTTCGGCGGAGCCATCAAAGATTTAGGCTTGATGACAGATTAGGGTTTTGTTTGGTTCCTTCTTTGTAAGGATTTTTACATGCCATATAAACATGCCTCTATGAGCAATATGTATTAAAGGATTTTTGTTTCTTACCCCTTATTTTCCCCTTTGTTTTTGGAAATAATATGTGATTTTTTTATAATTGATTCGAGATTTTAGATCTTGGGTTAGACCTTTAGGTTTTTGCTATTACTGAGGTCAGTCCTTGAGCGTTCTTGGGTTAGACCTGTCTCTTATGCATTTGGTCGGTACAACCTTTTATTTTAGTGCCGACGATAGTAGCTCTTATGTATTGGGTCGGTTCGACCTTTGATTTAGCATTCTCAACAGTGGCTCTTATGTATCGGGTCGGTACGACCTCTTAGTATAAGCTGGTGTTTGAGATTTTATGCTTTTGCCCTCAGGAATGTTTAGTTAACTGTTTTAGGTTCAATCTCCGAGCCGGGATTCGACTCGAGCTCATTTGACCCTGAAGTTTTTAAATTTCAAAATGGCCCTTAGGCTCTTACGTGTTGGGTTAATGCGACCTTTTATATGGGCTGGTGAAAGTGGCTCTTATGCTTTGGGTCTATGCGACCTTTTATGTGAGCTGGCAATAATGGCTCTTACACTTTAGGTCGATACGACCTTTTATGTGAGCTGTTGACAATGGCTCTTACGCTTTGGGTCGATGCAACCTCTAATGTGAGGTAGCGACAATGTTTCTTACGCGTTGGGTCAATGTGACCTCTAATGTAGGCTTTATTTTTCCTTCATTAAGAATTTTTGAGATGTTTTTTGCCTGAATCTTCGACGGTTTGATAAAAACCTCGATTATAAGCCATTATATGGCGATGATCGAGCATCTCGGGAGGTTGGCTCGGAGGTTGAGTATCTCGATGCTAGTAATTTGAAGCTGACATGGTCGAAGCTCTTTTGCCTATGTCGAAGGTAGCCTGTTTTACCGGTTCTTTTCGAAGTTGATTCGAAGTAAATGAAGGCTTGTGATTTTATAGTGATGGTCAGACGTCCGCGAGTTGCGTTAGCTTGGACGGTACAGCCTTGAGACCATAATCGTTTGTATTTTGCGAGAGCCTTTTTGTCCCGAGTGAAGTAGTTTCGGCGTCTATATCGAGGGTATTCCTTTTTAGGGGTCTTACAAGTTCGATATATAGCCTTAACTTTGAGATCTAGTTTATGCCTTTAGTAAGGTCTTACATGTTTTACACGCCTTTGAGGTCTTACAATTTTGTTGTTTCTCACTTGGTACAAATGTGGTTCATTCGTTGCTTAAGGTCTTATAGATATTGTTGTTGCTCACTTGGTACAAGTAAGGTTCATGCCTTGCTTGAGGTCTTACAGATATTGTTGTTGCTCACTTGGTACAAGTGAGGTTCATGCCTTGCTTCAGGTCTTACAAATATTATTGTTTCCTTATGTAGGTCTTACGAGATCGAGGCTGCCCACATGTGGTCTTATGGCCTCGGGGTTTGATAAGTTGGTGGGGGTGGAGATTGACGGCAGTCCCCGAGGATTTCTTGGCTCGGGAGACATTACTTGTAATCTTGGTATCGCCTCATTGAGGGCTTACGATTTTGGAGTTTTCAACCTAGAGACCATGCAATTTTGAAGATTTTGATGCCATTCCCAGAGTGTTTGGGATTCTTTTGGATTTGGATCCATTTTGTGATTCTGATGTTGAATCATTAAGGGCTTATGAGTTTGAAGCCCTGATACGGAGGCCATTCAGGCTTTGAATTATTGACGCCAGTCCCCGAGTGCCCAAGACATGTTTTTGGTTGTGGAGCCACTTTGGAAAAATGCCGAGCTTCTTTGAAACGCGAAATGCTTTGGAAAGTGTCCTTTTGATTACTTGGCATAAGTATACATGTTTTTTCTACTAAGGGCTCGGTTACTCTATGTGGACATGACTCATTTTGATCATTTGGCCCGGTACATTATCTTCCTATCGAGGCCCTGTTTAGCACATCTTGGCTTCTTCGAAGAGGCGATCTTCCAGGTGGATGCCCCCCAAGTATTTGAGGTTGATTGAAAGGAAGCCTTGGATACTTTGTTGAGTCCTTCTTAGACAACATATTAGATGTTGCCCTGTTAAAAACCTCGCCAGCAAAATCCTTCTAGGGATAAAATTCGGCTGAAGGAAAAGAGTGCAACACATGCTTTTAAGAGCCCAAGGTCCTCGAGCTCGAGTGTGTTTTAGAATTTTCAATCGGACACCCTAGCAGTAATATCATTTCAACATTGATATGTTCCAGTTTCTTGGAAGCTATTCATTTTCCATGGTACCGAGCTTGTAGGACCCTTTGCCGATTACTCTAAGGACGCGGTACGCTCCTTCCCAATTTTAGCCTAGCTTTCCTTTATTATGGTTTTGGGTGTTGAGGGTGAATTTTATTAGGACCAAGTCCCAACTCCGAGATATCAGAGGTTTGTTCTCCTGTTATAGAACCTTTCGATCCTTTACTTTTGGGTGGCCATTCAGATCAGTGAGGATTCTCGCTTTTCATCCAGTAGTTCGAGGGTCATAGTCATGGCCTCGTCATTCAAGCTCCCAGTGGGGTTTCTGAATCTAGTACTTGGTTCCCCGACCTCCACTAGTATCAAAGCCTCGGTACCATACAGTAGGGAGAAAGGTATTTCCTCTGTTCTTGATTTTGGAGTTGTTCAGTATGCCCATAACACTTCGATTAATATTTCTCCATCTTCCCTTAGTGCTTCCCAACTTCTTTTTAAGTTTTGTATGATGGTATTGTTCGTGGACTCGGCCTGGCCATTTGCACATGGGTGGTAGGGTGTCAACATGATTCTTCCGATTTTGTGATCCTCGAGGAACTGTGTTACTCTGCTTCTGATGAATTGACTCCCATTATCGCATGTTATTTCAGAAGGAATCCCAAATCAATACATAATGTAGTCGCAGATGCAATCAATGACTTCTTTTTCTCTTATTTTTTGGAAAGCCTGCCTCTACCCATTTTTATAAATAGTCAGTCATAAACAAAATAAATTTATCATTACCTGATGCTGTTGGTAGAGGTCCAACGATGTCCATTCCCCATTTAATGAACGACCATGGCGATAAGACCCAATGTATTTGTTTGCCAGGTTTGTGAATCATAGGGGCAAATCTCTGGCATTTGTCACACTTTCAGACGAATTCCTTAGCGTCTTTTCCATGTTATCCCAGTAGTAGCCTGCCCTGTTCACCATTCGGACTAAGGAATTGACGCCGGTGTGGGTTTTATAGGTACCCTCGTGAATTTCTCGGAGTACATAATCTGTATCTCCTGGCCCCAAACATAGTGCTAGGGGGCCATCAAAAGTTCTTCTGTACAGAGTGCCCTTTTCGTCGAGCGGGAACTGGGTTACTTTGGTTTTCAGGGCTCTCGATTCCTTTTGATCCGTGGGTAATTTTTCGTCTTTCAAATAGTCAATATATTTATTTCTCCAATCCTATGTTAGGCTAGTAGAATTAATCTAGGCATGACCTTCTTCAACCACTAATTTGGACAGCTAAATAATAGCCCCGGGAGTAGGTCATCTTCTTCAACAGACAAACCTAGGTTTGGAAGGGCATCAACCTCACTGTTCTGCTCCTGGGGTATGTGGACCGGGGTCCATTCTTTCAAACGACGTAATATGACTTGGATTTTGTCCAAGTACCTTTGCATCCTGTCTTCTCGGACCTCGTAGCTCTCATTTCCCTGATTTACTACCAAGAGTGAATTGCATTTTGCTTCGATGATCTTAGCTCCCACGCCTTTGGCCAATTCCATACCTGCACTCATAGCCTCATATTCGGCTTCGTTGTTAGTCAATCTTGCAGTTTTTGTAGATTGCCTGATTATGCCATCCATAGGTGGCTTTTGGATTATACCGAGTCCGGATCCTCTCACGTTTGTGGCGCCTTTGGGAATATGGTTTATACCCCAGAAGATGTGCCCTATTTTAATAAAATTTCCTTTTCTAGCTCGGGCACGAGGGAGGGCGAGAAGTAGGCCAGAATCTAGGACTTGATGACCGTTTGGGGTTAATATTTGATATCATACCCCGACCACGAAGTTCGGGCTTATGCAGTATGCTTCGAAGAGGGTATGTTGTTAATATGCAAATACAGTGGCATTGAAAATAGGGTTTTAATTTTTGCGATGTGCTTATTAACGCAAGAGCTAATTTTTCTAGGTGTGGATGCCTGGTTTCAGCATCCCCTAGGGTCCGACTCACATAATAAATAGGGAATTGCATACCTTGCTCTTCTAGAACCATCACACTACTATCTCGGATACGGTCAGGTATAGATACAACATTCATCCTCTTTTGGCGTGTGGAGCAAAGCTGGAGTAGTCAGATATCGTTTCAACTCCTTTAAGGTGTGTTGGCATTCTAGAGTCCACTCGAAGTTGTTTTTCTTTTGAGTAAAGAGAAAAAATGATGACTCCTGTTGGATGACCTTGATATGAATCTACCTAGAGCTGCTATCCGCATGTCAGCCATTGCACAAACTTTACATTATTTATCACTGTAATTTCTTCAATGGCCTTGATTTTGTCGAAGTTGATCTTGATCCCCTAGTTCGACACTATGAATCCTGAGAATTTGCATGAACCTACTCCAAAGGCACATTTCTCGGGGTTGAGCTTCATGTTGTAATTTTTGAGGATGTCGAATGTTTCCTACAAATGAGTCAAACGGTCCTCTGCGTGTAGGGACTTAACCAGCATGTCATCAATATAAACTTCCATGGATTTGCCTGTTTGATGCTCAAACATTTTATTAACTAGACGTTGGTATATGGCCCCTGCTTTTTTTAGCCCGAAGGGCATTATATTGTAACAGTAGGTACCATACTTCATGATGAACGAAGTCTTTTCCCTATCCTCGGGTTCATCTGAATTTGATTATACCCTGAGTAGGCGTTGAGAAAGGTGAATGTCTCATGGCCGGCCGTGGCATCGATTAGACGATCGATGTTAGGCAATGTGAACGAATCCTTGGGGGCACGCCTTATTTAAATCTTTATAATCTATGCACATCCTTAACTTATTTCCCTTTTTGGGTACTTCTACTACGTTGACCTACCATTCGGGGTACTTTACCTCTCTGATATACCCTATTTTAAGGAGTTTTGTTACCTCGTCCTTGATGAACGCGTGTTTTATTCAGACTGCGGTCTTCTATTTTGCTTTATCAGTTTAAACCTGGGGTCAACACTTACTGTTTGATCACGATTCTTTGGGGAATGTCGGTCCCCCCGATGATCATATGAACGACATGCTGAGAAATCTCTCTTTCTGCCCATATTGGATTTTTTGGGTTTCCTGCTGAATATCTCAGCATGCTCCCTTGCTAATGTAATGACCGTCATTACCGTGTTGGGTGTTGTATGAGGTCGTAACCTTGGGAATTCGTTCTGGCGTACTCTCAGGGGTGCGGTGGTGCACCAACACCTGGAACATTCACATAGTTCTCTCCGTGGTCCTCAAAATTGTTGTTTTCACCTCCATTTACCGAGTTAGACATTTTGACCTGAAATCAAACATCTTGGACAAGAAAAAACATGAAGGATAACTTGCGTTATATGGTAAAACCAACAAGAAAATAATCACTATTTGTTTAGCGCCACGGTGGGTGCAAAACTGTTTATCGTGAAAATGGTAATAATAATTAGCTTTGATTAGAGGTTCTAAAAATACATGATCTATTTTATGCTAGTTGTTAAGCAATGGATGCTAAGTAAAACGTTAGAAATAAGGATTATGGCTTAGAGATGGCAAGATAATCGAACCAAACGGATGCAGATCGGAGGCCTCGACCTATCAATTACAAGACCTCGGGGCCGAGTTGGATGGCCAATTCGTGGCAGTCGAGGGGGAGATAACAATTACAGGAGCTATGATGATGTCTCTTTATGATCAATGACAGGAAATAAATGAAGGACAATAAATAGAACACAATAAATATAAGCAATAAATGAAGTAATAAAATCAAGAGAATATGTTCGAGAGCAGAGAGAATATTCGTGTGTTTCTTAGTATGTTGCAACAGGTGTTTACAAAGTGACAAGGATCCTCTTTATATATGAGGGGGAACCCAAACATAATACAAATACATTTATTACAAAGATATGGAGATATGATAGTTAGTTGACGCCATGATTCGGGTCTGAACTTAGCTCACTAGGTCAGCTCTAGTTATGCGCCTTCGGAACTTCCCATTTTTTCATCACAACCGTTGATTTCTCGAACCATCGATAGCCCTCGAGGGTGAACCTCGACCATAATCTCGAACTTGTGAAATGTGCTTACGAGCCATCCCAATGATGAAAAATTGGACCTTCCGATTTGCTATTTAACCAAATCGTGAAAAACTAAAAGAGTTGTTTATTTACTTATTTATGAAAGTGCTTATTTGGATTTTTTTTTTGTTTCTGAAAAAAAATATATTTTTAAATAGTAACAAAAGTTGAATACCTGCGGTGTGGAAAAGTCAAAAAATAATTATTTTCTGGCAAAAGTTTGTTTTCCATTTTTTCAGGGTAAAAATAGCTCGTATAAAAGATATGCGTTTACCAAATTAATCCCATCTTATGAACGAAAAATTAACCTCATGCATTATTGACATCACATTTATGACAAAAGTCTCAAAAACTTTTCATTAAACTGAAACTGATAAAAATTAAGTAAAATCTTTCATAAGAAAAACTTATATAATTAGAGGTGCAGTTGAATGTGATTAGACACTTCAAATTAGTTTTTGAAAAGATAAGTCAAATATAGAATGTTTTTTCTAATGTTAATAAAAGTACTTTTTGTATGATTTGACATAACACAAATTTATCAGGTATTTTTTCTAAAACTCCAAACGACTAAAAGAGATTTTTAATATAAGCAAATTCTAAAAGTTTGGTGAAATATGCAAAAATAATCAGTCGGTAATGTTGGATAACATTGAAATAATAAAGTAATTTGGTGGTAATTCTATTTCAATCTTCTCTTGTAGGAGTTAACCCGTAAAGTTGCATGGTGATTGCTCTGATTAGGGATTAGTCTTTCCATTTAAAAGAGTTGGAGGGTGTGACTAAATATCGAAAAAGTTAACAGTGCCAACAAGAAAATAAATAAAATAAATAATGACATGTCAGCTTCATAATAATATCGCCGCTCCTCTCATTTCGGTCTTTCTTTTATAGAACTAGAATAATAAAATATAACACAAAAGCTCCCCATCTTTCAACAATATCGTAATTTCCCATATCATCTTTTGTTTTTACCATTTCACTTCTCTTTCATCTTTTCTGTTTCTCCCTCTATACAATACATTATATAAACATTTCTATGGTGGACTTACAATCAGCGTGTTTATTGATTCTTACACTCTTCAGCCATAAGCAACAACCTTCACTGGTACGTTTCCCTTTTTGACCTAGCAGTCATTTGCTACTTCTGCACTCTACTGTTTCACTTTCCAGTTCAATTTATTCAGTCTCGTAGTAGAATTATGTTTACTTCTTCTTTCGCGTGTATATATTTTCATTGCAGTGATAAAATTTGGAACTTTTTTTATAACTTGTCTGACCTGTGTAATCTAATCAGGTGATTGTGGTATTTATCAAACGTGGCATTGGCCATCTATGGATTTAATGAAATTTGATGTGAAATTAGGTTTAGAGTTTAGTATATGGAGTTACTTGGGAGGAAGTTGTATGATTTTGGTTGGGAAAAATGGTGTGTTCTGCATTTAGGTGGGTTTTAATTAGGGTAATTTCATTGTTATATGATGTGTTAAGCGTCTTAGGTTGGGGGTAGTGGGGTTTGAAGGATGACTGATGTTCAGCAACAACTGGAACAGAAGCCCGAGAGCACGGGGGATGATGCCAGCTCTGAATATGAGAGGGGATGGGAGGAGTTAATGATGCGCGGACACTTGGATGAGTGTATGTCATTTGCTTCTTGTAGTTCAGCACGCAACACTGAAGACGAGGACGATGAGAGCAATGATCGTCTTGTGAGAAGGAGAAGGAGGAGTTCGGGAATTGAAGGTGGTGTTGACCTGGCTGAGTCTTCTGCTGCTAGGAGGAGGCATTCACGGATTTTGAGTAGGTGGGCTGCTAGACAGGCAGAAGATATGATCACTACTATCGAGAGAAGGAATCGTGAGTCTGAGTTGATGGCACTTTCTGGTTTGCATACCGTGTCGATGCTTGATTCTTCGTTCTTGAAAGAATCACGATCTCCTAGTTCAAGGCATCAGGGTGATGCTGAGAGGAGCAGTAGAGCTTCGACCATCTTGCAGATGTGGCGCGAGTTGGAGGATGAGCATATACTGAATCGTGCCCGAGATAGGGTGAGGGAAAGACTGACACAACAGAGGAGTGTGGATTCTAGTACCAATATTTCTAGAACTAGTATTTCAGAAAGCCGGGAGAGTGAGAACCATGCTAGTTTGGTGGATGCTAATGAGAGTGAGAATGAATATGGTACCTGGTCCCCTGATGTGATTGGACCACAGATTGAGAACAACAACAACAACAACAACTACCCAGTGTATTCCCACCAGGTGGGGTCTGGGGAGGGTAATATGTAGACGAGCCTTACCCCTGCCCGAAAGGGCAGAGAGGCTGTTTCCAATCGACCCTCGGCGAATAGGATAAAGGAAAAAGCTGCATTGAGAAACAAAGGTAAAATTAGAAACACAAGCAAGACAAAGCAAAATAAAACAAAATAATAAAGCATAAGTACTCCCGCAAAAATAACGTAAATAATTATGAAAACATAAGCAACATAAAGACATAAATACAGTCGCATGCAATACTAACAAGCAGTAACTACCATACTAAAACACTAATCACCTAATCACCTATGAGCCCCTAGCCTACAATCCTGATTCTAGACCTCCAGACTCCCCTATCAAGGATCATGTCCTCGGTAGCCTGCATACTGGTCATGTCCTGCCTAATCACCTCTCCCCAATGCTTCTTAGGTCTCCCTCTCCCTCGCCGACCACCAACAATCTCCAGTCGCTCGCAGCTCCTCACCGGGGCGTCGGGGCCCCTCCTCCGAACATGCCCGAACCACCTCAGTCTCGCTCCCGAACATGCCCGAACATGCCCCTCCTCCGAACATGCACAGATTGAGAACAGCGAGCATGAAAACTCCAGTCGTGAACAGTCTCCTGATCTAGGGGAAGTTGAGAGGGAGAGGGTGAGGCAAATCGTTCGTGGATGGATGGAGAGCGGGGTCAGTGACCATTCATCTAATGTCTCCCATAGGAACAGTGGCCCAAGAGGCGAATGGCTTGGGGAGACAGACCGTGAAAGGGTAAGAATCGTGAGGGAGTGGGTCCAAATGACTAGTCAACAAAGAGGAGCTCGTGGTGGCAGAAGGGAAGAACAGTCCAGTGGGCTTAGTGCTCAAGTTGATCGTGTTCGTGATGGGTCCGCTGTTGACCATGAGGAAGGCCAGCCAGAGCACGTAAGAAGGGACATGCTGAGGCTGCGTGGAAGGCAAGCGTTACTTGATTTGCTTGTGAGGATTGAAAGGGAAAGACAGGGGGAGCTTCAGGGTCTTTTAGAGCATCGTGCAGTTTCTGATTTTGCCCATCGCAGTATGATTCAGGTTAGTTTCTAATCTTTATCCCTTTTATTCTCCATCCAGTTTTCATCTTCTATTTTACTTAGGGAATCCTCAACAGAAATCACGATTTAATTGTTCACGTGCGCATTATGTTGTTTGTCCTTTGTTAATTGTGAAGTTTGACATTTTGAAGTTGAGAATTGAAATTACAGAGATATTCACTGTCTTGAACTGTGCTTTATTTTACTCTGTTCCTATTAGTGGTAGATACAACTAGCCTGTTTGAGTGTTGCTGGCTGTGCATGGAGGTGTCTTTGAACTGTCAGCTAATTTTTTCTAGATTTGTTGCTTACTTTCTTGCCTCCCCAGACCCCACTCGTGGGATTATGCTGGGTTTGTTGTTTTTGCTGTTGTTGCTTACTTTCTTAGGTATCTCATTTTATACCCTTTTACAGTCACTACTCAGAGGAAGGTTCTTGAGAAATGAACTGCCTGCTGAGGAAGAGAGACCACCTTCAATGGCAGCAAACGAACTAGTTCAGCTTAGGCAACGCCACACTGTCTCTGGACTCAGGTACATGGTCTGGTGTAGTTGTGTTTTCTGCCGGATTTGTCTCAATAATTGAAATTTATTACTTGTTGAAGCTTATCCTATGTAATAATTTATCAAATGTCTTTTCCTTGCTGTATACTCTTTCAGTTTTGTTATAGGGCAGTAACACCTGGTCCAATTCCCTTCTGTAGCTGTCAGAATGATTCACGTGTTTTTAAAATGATGGGTAGTGCCCTCAAGTATGTTCATAAAATAGTAAGTTGTTAAGGTTCCAGCATTATCAACTAGGTGTTGTGCTGTCATCCAGTTTGTTGATAGTCAAGGCTAAGAGTCCGTTTGGCCAAGCTTTCAAAAACTACTTATTTGGAGAAGTACTTTGTTCAAAAGTGCTTTTAAAAAAAATACTTTGAGAGTGCTGGCCAATTTATTTAAGAATTGCTTTTTGCAATATTTAGTAAGCAAATTGTGTTTGGCGAATTCTTTCAAAAAGTACTTTTGAATATCAAATTATAAAAAAAGACACTGTCAATGTTAATTTTACAATTAGTATAAGAGAACTTTTTAAATATTTATTGTAAAAGAATTCAATTAATATTTTTGTTTTTATTTAAATAAATATAAAAAACACTATCTTTAGGTAATATTGCATTTTTTCAGTTATAATACATGCATGCATGCCAAAAAAAAAAAAAGAAATAAAACTACAAACTAGAGATCATACAATATTGGTATACTACAAAAGAAAAAAAAATCATGTCTTGTGAAGTGAGTGTTTGAATATAGTGATTAGCCTTGTAAATTATTTCAAAGAGGAATTGGAGACAAAGAAAAGAAAAAACAAGAAGATAAAAAGAGAAGAGATTTATTTATAGTAGAAAAACGATTCCAAAGAGGATTGGAGAAGGAGAATAAAAATACGTTCAAATAAAAATAGAGAAGAAAGGGATGGTAGAAATAAAAAGGGAAAAGAATAATTTAAATTAATGAGGAATAATTTGGAAAATATAAATTCTTGGTAAGGATATTTTTGTCTTGAAAAAAATTAATTTTATGCTTCTGCTTTTTTTAAAAAAGCTAGAATTTGCAGCTTCTTTCCAAAAGCAGAAAATCACTTATCCGTTTTGGCTAAACACCTCATGTGGTGTATTTGGGGAGACATTAGGTGATCTTACTATTCTCATCTGAATTCACATTGGGTTATGTGGCTATTAAATTTTATTGCTCGAGTAATGTCATTGAACTATTGTGTCTAAGATCACTTAGAACTCAAAGATACAGCAGTACAAGCCTATAGATGTGTTCAAGTAAGGTCGTTATTTTTGTCTAAGGATTACTTTTGGTTCTTTTGCCCTAAAAGCTGCTTGTGAATTGGTTTCTATGCACATTTCAGTTCTTTTCTCCTTTTCTGTTGGCTGTATATTTTATTGAGTTCTCTTTCTCTTCTGTCTATTATTGACACTTCTAAGTACAAATTGTGCATGTGAGGCTATAGTGTAATTGTTCAGTTCAGTATCTGTTTCGTGTGTCTATCTTAGTGGACAAATCTTAAACACCTCCCCCCCTCCCCCACCCACATACACACACCCACACAACAAACAGAAAGGAAAAAATGCAACCATGCTTTATAATGTTGGATTTTTCTGAGAAGTGAAGATTTATGAAGGACCCCCTTTTATATTATATTCTTCTTTTTGAGAATCATAAGGTTATATAAATGAAGCACAAAGATTGTGCCAGAATTATACACTATTCAGTTCTCTTACAATTACTATTGGAAGCTGAGAAAATCTATCATCCTATCAACTGTATTAACATACACCAAAAACCCAAAAAGGGAATACATCTGTATTACAAAACATAAATGTTGTCATATTTGTTTTCAAGAAACATCTTCGGTTCTTCTACCTCCAAATCACCCACCAGACACAAGCAGGAATGGTCTCCCATATCTTCCGTTTCCCCTTTCCTATGTCCTTGCAAGTCCAGCACTATAGCAGTTACTCAATAGTTCTCGGCATAACCTAGCTGACCCGGAAAGGATTGTACTGATTCCAGATCTAAGTAACAAAGATACAGTGCAAAAACTAGTGATTGGTTTCCTCTTTGCTCTTTTCATACAATAGGCATCTGCCACATAGAGTCATCCCTCTACTTTGTAAATTCTGTTGAGTTAGCATTCCCTCATTCACCATGGTCTAGCAAATAACAAGAACTGTGTATGGAGCCCTGGTCCTCCAAATCTGTTTTCATGGCCATGAGAGATGAGACTTCCCCAAGCTTGAAAAAGATAACAGAATAAACATACCATTGTTCTGTGAAATCCATAATAGCTTATCTGTGTCTTCTTCCTGAGCTGTAAAGCTGCCAAATAGCTGAATAAGGTGAGAAACCTTTTCCAATTCCCAGTCATTGTAATTTCTCCTAAAGTGGAAACCCAAACCAGTATTAGGTCTACATTGTGCCATAGTTTGTTGATTGTCCATCACCATGCTGTATAATTGTGGAAAATTGTCCTTTTGAAGGTGAATGCCCTAACCATGCATCATTTCAAAAGAGAGTTTTACTAACATTTCTCACCAAGGTATTGCACCTGAAGTCATCCCCCAGACTTCTAATGTACTTCCATACACTTACTCCATAAGTCGACTTGTTTGTTTTAGTACACCAATTATTGTTCATCCCATACTTCTTAGTTACCACCATCTTCCAGAGAGTACCTTCTTTAAGATTAAATCTCCAGAACCACTTGAATAGGAGACCTTTTTGTTATGATATCTGAGGTTTCTAACCCCCATCCCTCGCTGTACTTTACTCGGTCTTACATTATAGTATTAATTTACCAGATGAAAGGCCCTCTTCTCCTTGTTACCCTCCCACAAGAACTCACTTCATATGCTGTCAAGTCTCGTTTCCACCTTGGCTGGCAGTGGAAAAAGAGTGTTCATCGGAAGTGAGTCCAAAACACTGTTAATAAGCACCAACCTGCATCCCTGGGAAAGACATTGAGTTTCCAATCAGATAACCTCTTTTCGCATTTCTCCAAAATATTCTCCCATATCACGGATGCTCTGAATTTAGCTCCCAAAGAAAGTCCAAGGTACACTGCAGGTAGGGTCCAAGTATTGCACCCAAGAGTATCTGCCAAATGTTGCAAGTTTTGAACTTCGTTTACTGGAAACTGATGAGTTTTTGAAAGATTAATGTGCAGGCTAGGCACCCCTACAAAACTAATAGAATCATCCTCAGGAGTCTCAATTTAGGGCTACAAAGCACTAAATATATTTCTCAATGTATTATATTTCGAGGAGGATTCGTGATGAAATTGGTGAAGAAATAGGATTTATTTCTCAATGCATTGTGCTTTTCCTTTTTTATTTTTTATTTATATGTTGTAGTACCGTATAAGCTATCAAAGAGATTATTGCGGTCTTTCACTCATTAAGAACTCAGGCGGATTGATCTCAAATCACACACGTTAACTGTGGCTAAAAGGGAGTTGAGGTAAGTGAATGCGGACCTTTTGGAAAATAAAATGATCTAATTTGATAGTAATGTTTTATAGATCTTAGTTTACATGTCACAATGTATTTTTTCTTTCTTATGTGATGCTTGTAACATTGTATAGAATTATTTAATTATGCATATCTTAAAAAAAGCTCACTTAGTGGGAATTCTCCTTTTTGGAATATCTAGAAGCACTTGACAAAGAATCCACATTTTCATTTTCTGCTTTATTATGGAGCTTTAATCTTTGAAAGATTTTCTGCTTTGTGTTCGTGCTTCATCTTATCTCTTGCATGAGATGGCTACCTAAGTGATTTTACATTTCCCAGACATACTTTGCCCTGATTTTCAGCTTTCTGTACTTTTGTGAAAAAATCTGCATTTATAGCTATTTTTGCAAAATGATCACTTTTATTGTGTTCATGCATGACTTCTTGTTCTTTTATCTCAACCAGGGAAGGATTTCGCTCCAGATTAGAAAACATTGTACGTGGTCAAGTAAGCAGCAATTCTGAATCTTCATCTAACAGTGGCAACGGTGGTTTGAGAAATAACCAGATTCGCACAAATCCTTCACAGGAGGTACAAAACGAAAATCTTGAGCAGCTGCTGTCTAGGGAACAAGAGCAGAGTACTCATCACTTACTGATCACAGAGAGAATGTTGATTCCAGTACAGCTGGTCAGGCTACAAATCAGCTAGCATCTCCTAACCAAGGAAGGCGTCGAGTGGAACCTGTTGAAGCTGAGGGAGGAAATCACCGCAATGTAACTTCTAATGAACGGACTCGTGGAATTATGGAGAATACAAGTGGGAATTGGCCACAAAATCAACCAATTGCTTGGCCCCCTGAAACAACAGTTGAAGTGAACAGAGATGAACGTCGTTTACCAGAAAATCATGAGGTTTGGCACGAGGTTGGGTCACGCGAAGCTGTGGAGAATTGGTCAGAAGGGCCTTCTGATCCTGCTAGAATCCGACGTTCTGTCCCATATAGGAGAGTTAGTAGATTCCATCCGCCCGATGATGATAATGTGTATAGTATGGAACTCAGAGAGCTTCTTAGCAGGTAAAATGCACGTGTCGTTCTGTTTTCCCATCTGTGCTTATGAGGTCTTTTTCTTTATTTGTTGAGATTCTTTGTCTGGTAGGAGGAGTGTTTCCAATCTTCTTCGCAGTGGCTTCCGTGAAAGTTTAGATCATTTAATTCAGTCATATGTAGAAAGGCAAGGCCGCACTCCAATTGACTGGGATATGCATAGGAACTTGCCTATTCCAAGTTCACCCGAAAGAGATCAGGACCAACAGAATGATGAGAGAAATGTTGCTCAACCGGAAGGAATTAGCAGGCCTTCACTTCAGCGACCATCTCCTCCTGTACCTCCTCCACAACCACTTTGGCATCAGGACGTGCACCAGTCCGGTTGGCCACGTCACACTGTGCATCAATCTGAACTTGTAAGCTTACCATCCCTTCCTAGAAGCTATTGTCAGATGTCCTGATAATTTTTCCACTTGATAGTGATACCTTAAGGCTATGCTTCCCTTCCTACCATCCTTTCACAACTTAGAATCTTGCGCTCTTTACATGCTGGTAAGAAAATCATCTAATTTAGTATGTCTCTGTTAGAATATGTTATTACTGGTGGTCTATGTTGACGACATTGTTATTACCGGCAATGACCAGGATGGTATTGCTAAATTGAAGCAACATCTCTTTCAACACTTTCAGACTAAGGATCTGGGCACACTAAAGTATTTTCTGGGTATTGAGGTCGCTCAGTCTAGCTCAGGTATTGTGATCTCACAACGGAAGTATGCCTTAGATATTCTTGAGGAGACAGGAATGACAGGTTGTAGACATGTTGACACTCTGATGGATCCGAATTCTAAACTTCTTCCAGGACAGGGGGAGCCTCTTAACGATCCTACAAGATATAGGCGGTTAGTTGGTAAATTAAATTATCTTACAGTGACAAGACCTGACATTTCCTTTCCTGTGAGTGTTGTGAGCCATTTTATGGGTTCTCCGTGTGATAGTCATTGGGATGCAGTTGTTCGCATTTTTCGGTATATAAAATCAACTCCAGGTAAAGGTTTATTATTTGAGGATCGAGGCCATGAACAGATCGTTGGATACTCCGATGCTGATTGGGCAGGATCGCCTTCTGACAGACGTTCTACTTCTGGATATTGTGTCTTAGTAGGAGAAAATTTGGTATCTTGGAAAAGCAAGAAACAGAATGTGGTTGCTCGGTCTAGTGCAGAAGCAGAATATCGAGCAATGACTATGGCGACATGTGAGCTAGCTTGGATCAAACAGTTGCTCAAAGAGCTGAAATTTGGTGATGTTAATTAGATGAGACTTGTGTGTGATAATCAAGCTGCTCTTCATATTGCGTCAAATCCAGTGTTCCATGAGAAAACTAAGCACATTGAGATTGACTGTCATTTTGTAAGAGAAAAGATACTCTCGGGAGATATTGCTACAAAGTTTGTAAAGTCAAATGATCAGCTTGCAGACATTTTCACCAAGTAACTCACTGGTCCTCGTATTAACTACATATGTAACAAGCTCGGTACATATGATTTATATGCACCAGCTTGAGTGGGAGTGTTAGAATATGTAAATAGTAGTAGAATAACCCTAATCTAATATGTATTAGGAGTAGGATAGATTATGTGTATATATAGGGCTCATTGTATCATGTTTAATATCAATATTTCAATAATATTTTTCTCCCGTGCATTCTCACAGTCTCCATTATGAACAGGATAATATTCTGTTCATTCCAGTATATATAATAGTTTCATCTTATCAAATTGTCCCACGGTCTTTATATGTTCCATAAAAGAATGTTTTCAGTATATTTATACTGCTTATCGGGAATTGAGCGTATTCTGTTATGGAGCAGGAGTTGGAGGCGATGAATGATCTTAGAGCGAACATGGGAAGACTGCAGCAAGGTATGAATCACATGCAAAAGATGTTGGAGGCCTGCATGGATATGCAACTGGAGTTGCAACGTTCTGTCAGACAGGAAGTTTCAGCTGCTTTGAATAGATCAGCTGGCGGACAAGGTCTGTCTCTCATCTACAGCATGCGATAAAACATTGAAGCTCTTATAATTGTCGTACCTCCTCTAACCCTTTTATCTGGTTCTTTTCAACATCAGTTGATTTCTTCTGATTGGGTTTTCCCCTGCAAATTTATGACAGGAGTTGCTGAGACTTCAGCTGATGGATCTAAATGGGGCCACGTGAAAAAGGGTACTTGCTGTATTTGTTGTGATAATGACATTGATGCCTTGTTGTACAGGTAAAAGTTTTGTTATGCAGTTTCATGTACCTTGCAGCAGCTACTTTAAAAAGTACAAGGAATGAGTCTTATTGAGTGATATAACAATGATGCATTCAAGATCTTTTTATAGTGAATGCTTTCTTTGTATTTTGGCAGATGTGGGCACATGTGCACCTGCTCGACATGTGCAAATGAATTGGTCCGAGGTGGAGGGAAGTGTCCATTGTGTCGAGCACCCATTGTTGGGGTGATCCGAGCTTACTCGATATTCTAAAAAGAAAGGACAGGAAGATCAAGAAAAACTGAGAAAAATTGGTAAGTTATAGAGGAGTTGTATGCTCCCTCTTGCCGAGCTTCTTAGATTTCCTAATTCCTTACTTGTAGAGTGCTTACTTGCCTCTGTTCTTCTGATTATGTGGTTACGCGCTGTATATTTGGGATAACTACCGGCACTTCTATTGCATCATTCATTCGTAAATGGAAGGTTATTCTTTTCCAATTTATGGCTTATTCTGATTTGTTCTTTTGTGTTTTTCCTTTTCCTTTTTGGATTAAGCAAGAAGCACCGATTTCTTTTTCCTTTTTTATTCTAGTTACATTTTATTTTTGGCTTAAAACTAGGTGAAGAGAGAGTCAATAATAAAATATTGGTTTATAGGGCAGTGGTTCTCGCTGGTGCTGCTGTTGTTTACAGGGGAAAAGAAGGAAAAGGCATTGGGAGGTTCATGAACTATTCATAAGTTCGAATATCATCTCTAAAACTTTGATTTGCAGTTTTATTTGAAATAACGGTGATTTTTAACGATTAATTTTGACCAATCGTCATCTAAATGATAAAAATTGATCATTCTACGTAGAATAAATTCAATTTTCAACCGCCCAATCGACATTAGCCTAGTCATACACAAATTGATCATTGGTCACTATGACGACTACATTTTTTTTGTTGAATACCTACCATCGACGTTGAGTAAAGTTCTGCGTTGTCTCATTTCGGAAGTCCAATACCATCGGGAATGAGAAGTGCACAAATTCGTGTTTGAGGAAATATATATATATGAAACTGAATAATATCATTGCTGATTGGTTGCTTTATAGTTCTCTGTCATGATCGTTGGTCAACATCACGAGTATTATTTTTGGTTCAATGCCTATCGTTAATTATGAGTAAGTTTCATAAAGTTTCGGTTTAGAAGCCAAAGTAATATAAGTAATAACGTTAAGAAACACAAGTGTACTATTTCGGGTTTAAGGGAAAGGAGAGACTTAGATTTATTTTGGTCTGAAATAAAGGCTTTTAGAAAGACTCTTAATCACTACGAAGTGGTGCGTAATGACGTTTGATTGGACTAAGTTGACGGTAAAACTTTGCCCCATTAAATGTTTACACCAAATCATCTCTGGTTGAGTGATTCACTGATGTGGAAATACATGGAATTAACCATGATTAAGTGAGAAAAGTATATGCGACAAATACATGTATTCTGAATCTACTAATTTAATATAAATAGTCTGTGCGAATAAGGCGGCATTTGCTAAGATGGCAGGGAGTAGAAGCAAGGAAGAACGGAGAGCGAACAGGGAGATCTACAAGGCGGCGAGGAAGGAAGCAAAGATGGCGGTTACGGAAGCCAAAAACACGGTGTTTGGTCGCAATGAGGAATTAGCGGAGAAAGGCGGGGACAACAAGTTATTTCGGTTAGCTAAATAAAGGGAAAGGAAGGCGCGTGATCTTGACCAAGTTAGGTGCATCAAGGGCGAGGATGGTAGAGTTCTGATGCGGGAGTCTCAAGTCAAGCAGAGGTGGCAGGCATACTTTCGAGACTTATTTAACGATGTAGGGGATTGTAACATAGAGCTAGGGGAGTTGGGGGCATTCAGAGCATCATAGAGACCTTGGGTACTGCAGGCGCATTAGGGCGGAGGAGGTCATGGGGGCATTGCGTAGGATGAGTAGGGGTCGAGCGACCGGGCCTGACGAGATCCCGGTAGAGTTCTGGAAATGCATGGGTAGGTCAGGAGTGGAGTGGCTCTCCAGGTTGTTCAATGCGATCTTTAGGACCAAAAAGATGACGGAGGAGTGGAGGTGGAGTACAGTGGTTCCCTTGTACAAGAACAAAGGTGACATACAGTGCTGCAACAAGTATATGGGTATCAAATTAATAAGTCATACCATGAAGGTCTGGGAGCGGGTGATCGAGGCGAGGGTGAGGGAGATGACATCTATATCTGTGAACCAGTTCGGTTTCATGCCGGGTTGCTCCACTACAGAAGCTATCCACCTTGTCAGGAGGCTGGTGGAGCAGTTCAGGAATAAGAAGAAGGACCTGCACATGGTGCTTATCGGTTAGAGAAGGCGTATGACAAGGTCCCAAGGGAGATGCTTGGAGGCGAAAAGCGTGCCAGAAGCCTACATAAGAGTAATTAAGGACATGTATGATGGAGCTAAGACTAGGGTTAGGACAGTGGGTGGCGACTCAGACCATTTTTCAGTGGTTATGGGGCTCCATCAAGGATCGGCGCTTAGCCCTCTCTTGTTTGCCTTGGTGATGGATGCTCTTACCCGACATATTCAAGGGAATGTGCCTTGGTGTATGCTATTTGCTGATGACATAGTCTTGATAGACGAGACAAGGGTCGGTGTTAATGAGAGGTTAGAGGTATGGAGACAGGCTCTCGAGTCTAAGGGTTTCAAAATAAGCAGATCTAAGACAGAATACTTGGAGTGCAAGTTTGGCGCCGAGCCGAGCGAAGTAGGCAGGGACGTGATGATTGGATCTCAGGTCATCGCCAAGAGGGACAATGTCAGATATCTTGGGTCAGTGATTTAGGGGGACGGAGAGATTGATGGGGACGTCACTCATCGTATAGGAGCGGGGTGGTCAAAGTGGAGGCTTGCATCAGGAGTCCTGTGTGACAAGAAAGTTCCACAGAAACTCAAGGGAAAATTTTATAGAGCTGTGGTTAGACCGGCCATGTTGTCTAGGGCGGAGTGTTGGCCAGTGAAGAACTCTCATGTTCAGAGGATAAAGGTTGCGGAGATGAGGATGCTTAGGTGGATGTGCGGGCTTACCAGGTTAGATAAGATTAAGAATAAAGTTATTCGAGAGAAGGTGCGGGTGGCCCCGGTGGATGAGAAGACGCGAGAAACGAGGCTGAGGTGGTTCGGGCATGTACGGAGGAGAAGTCCTGACGCCCCGGTGAGAAGTTGTGAGTGGCTGGCGACGGTCGGCGCACGGCGAGGCAGAGGGAGGCCTAAGAGGTATTGGGGAGAGGTGATTAGGCATGACATGGCTAGATGCGGGTTTCTGAGGACATGGCCCTTGATAGGAAAGTCTAGAGGTCTAGTATCAGGGTTGTAGGATAGGGGCCCCTAGAGTTTTTCGTACTCCTCACCCGTGGTTGGGTGAGGCTTGGCAGGGCTATCCATAGATGATTTGTGTATTTGGAGTTATTTATGGTAGTTACTGTCTGATATTATTGCATGCTATTTTATTTATGGTTCTTATGCTTAGATAATTATTTACGCTATTTCTGCTGAAGCTACTAATGTTCTTTTGTTGTTGTTTTTGTTTTTGTTGTTCCTTTCCTTAACTGAGCCGATGGTCGATTGGAAACAGACTCTCTGCCCTTTCGGGTAGGGGTAAGGTCCGTCTATATATTACCCTCCCCATACCCCACTTTGTGGGACTATACTGGGTTGTTGTTGTTGTGCGAATAAGTTATTAACCCAAGTCGACAAACTACTCTTTGATGCAGAGGCTGATGATCTTTTCAATTCCATTCCAATTAAGTTTTTCTTCTGCTTTTAAATGTTATAAATAGACTTCTATTTAAGGTGAATGTCTATAATTAGAGAGATTCTAGAGTTTTATTCTTGGTAGCTAAGTCACTACCTCCCTATAAATAAAGGGGTCTTCTACCATTGTAAATCATCCCTAACAATCCCAAGTATCAATAAGAATACTCCTCTCCCTATTCTCTCTATATTGTTCTTGTCTTTTATATTATTTCATAACACGTTATCAGCACGAGACTCTACCGTCTCAAGAAACACTTTGAGAAGATTAAGGAGAAATTCGCCCCCACGAATTTCGCTAATTCCGGGCATTATCCGGGTCACGCTTCAAGAGATAAGTATCGATTTTATGTTCGATTAAAATATATAATATGTGTTGTTTCCTTGTCTGCAGCTTTCCATCAAAGACACACAACTTGTTCATAATTGGGGTCATTAAACTCTGGGAGCAAGCATTAGAAATATGGGTTTGTAGGACTTAGTAATTTTGCGTACAGGAAACAAGTTGATTTTTTTCTCATGTGCTGTAAAATCGTCTCCTTATTTCGCGGGATAACGCGGTAGAATTTCTATACGGAAAATAGAAGAGATTTGTATATTCTCATGTTCATATATTTTCTTTTGTATGTCAAACCATGGGAATTAAATTGATTGAAGGCTCCTGAAGAGCAACTATAACTCTGTCTAAAGGAACAATATTTTAGAGAATGCAATGTTCTCCTCCAAGTCTAAGAGGAACTTGTTGAGTTTTAATGATATCAATCAAAATGTTCTCCTCCAAGTCTAAAAGGAACTTGTTGAGCTTTAAAGATATCATTCAAAATGGATATCAGATTGAGACAATACATGAGTATAATCTTGAATACCTCATTTACTCATGAAAACGAGGCTGCCCACTTCGGTTTGGGGTCACGCCATTTTGCATGCAACAATGCTAGTTCGTCGGCTGCCCACTTCGGTTTGGGGTCACGCCAATTTGAATACAGCAATGCTAGTTCGTCTCTGACTGACGAATTGACACAAATATTCCCCGTTGCAATTGGTTTTGGGTCATGAACCTAATATATCCCATTTAAGAATCTTTGGATGCGAAGTATATGTGCCTATAGCACCGCCATACCGCACCAAAATGGGTCCGCAAAGAAGGTTAGGAATATATGTTGAGTTTGAATCGCCCTCCATTAATTCGCTACCTCGAAACATTGACAGGATATTTGCACGATTTGCAGACTGTCAATTTGATGAGACACTTTTCCCAAAATTAGGGGGAGAAGTTGGTGAAACCAAACGGGAAATTTTGTGGAAATGCATCACTATCTCATCTTGATCCACATACCTTTATTTGTGAAAGAGAGGTACAAAAGATTATCCATTTGCAAAGAATAGCAAATCAAATGCCTGACGCATTTACGGACTTGAAAAGGATAACGAAATCCCACATCCCGCGGAAAATGTCCCAATCTGTATTGATGTCCCTGTTGGACAATCATCTAGTGTCATATTCAATGAGTCAAATGCACGCCTGAAGCGTGGCAGACCATTAGGTTCCAAAGATCGAAATCCTAGAAAGAGGAAAGCAAATGATCAAAATGACACTACGAAAGAATCTCATGAGGAAATTCATTATTTAACAAATTCTGAGATTCATGAAGAATCCATTGAGCCCGAGGCTCTGGAAAATACGGAACTATCCATAAATCCAATCAATATTGAGGCAAATATTAATCGAGTGGATATAGTGGTGGATAATGTCTTTGCTTATAATGTCGCATCTAGCATTATGCAAGAATGTGAGGATCTCGAACCTCAATCTGTTGAAGAATGTCGAAAAAGACATGATTGGCCAAAGTGGCAAGAAGCAATTTAATCAGAATTGAATTCGCTGGCAAAACGTGAAGTTTTTGGCCCTATAGTTGAAACACCTAATGGTGTCAAGCCTGTTGGCTATATATATGGCATGAATGATCGTTGGTCACGTACCTATTGTACGCCAAAGTATTTTGGAAATATGACTATTAAAGGACAACGATAATGCAAGAAACATATCTTGCATATAATTTTGACCATGACCATAATGGTATAACTTTCTCTTTAAAAGAGATATTCACCACATGGATGTTGATGAATCTGTGGTAGTACAAAATTAATTGAGAGCTCTAGAAGAGCCAATTACTATGTTGGAGAAACACAATTGAGTATTGTGCTGTAGTAAGTCTCAAAGAAACTTATTCAGTTTCCAAAGTACACGCGAAAGCGATTGATTATATTGAGACTATAAATGAAGGAAAGATTTGATATCTCCCATTACTACAACCTGTAGCGGGATACTTTGTATATAAAAAGCTACCCGCTTCATTCTCCAGTTTGTACTACACAAACAAAAGAATACCACAATAAAGTGAATATCTATTGGTATAAAAACCCATGTCATAATAAACCTGAAGTTTATTGATAAGTGCACATGTCATGGAAATTTGAAGTTTACCAATATTGATAATTTATTCAGTTGGCATTCGGGTTAGCCATCTCATTTTAAGTATGATGTGCAATAATAGAGAATTCACATGGGTGAATATTAAAGAACTAGAAAATTCTTTACGAATTCTCTTGTATCACTTGTTCTCATTAATGAACTGACCAACTAAAGAGTTCGGGTTGAAGCCCATAAATTCTGGAAATATCAAAGGTGAATATGGGCCCATTCACCTGCCATGTATACCACATATGATGCATCTATGATATGGTTACATGCGCAATTGTTATTAACCCGCAGCCTGGCCGGTGCTTGCGAGGTAAATTGCTCAGTAATCTAACTTCGAGCATAATTTCCAGATTTTCTACTCAAGATAGTTCATCTTGATAAGTTGGTTTATATCAAAGTTGGTTTAGCAAGATAATTATTGAGTGCCTCCACTTAATAGCTAAACTGTTTCTTATGAGAACAAAGTTATATATATCAGTTTGATATACGTTGTATACGAGAGTATATTATATTCTCCCCTCACAAGTGGTTCAGGGTCAGGAACTAAATAATTTCATCTTATTATTAATGTGCTGTGTATATTGACATAATAATGCACAAAGATGATTTCCCAAAGTTGAGGAAACAAGTTAGCTTTTCTAACATGAGGGGGAGACATGATAAACACTTGAGAAAAGGTTACATGGGAAGAATTATCATTTGTATATGTAGATCCCCGAATATCATGATATGAACCTGAAGTTCATAAAATGGATAATTCAATTGCAACATATTGCAAAGCATGCTATACGCATTTGCTGACCCAAAGAAAGTGACTATATTCTCACTACAAATGCTCATATTAAGTCCCAGAAGGACAAAGTCTTTGATACGCTTAAAGCGTATAGACAAATACTTGATTCCATATGAAAGACATGTAGATTTGGACATATAGTTCAAATACTTGAAAGTATAAAGTCAAAGGTATGTATAATCAGTTTTCGATATCTTATTTGTTTAGCATGACGTGAAAACTTGATATGCATCTAAAGTCTATTATGTGACTTACATGACTTAACTTGAAAGATTTAAGTTGCTTGAAGCATATGCAATTCTTGGTCCTGAAGTACCATATCCTAAGTACAATTTGTGTACATATGTATCTTGCTATAACTATAAGCATGATGGCATCGATAGTACATCTATGGAGATATTGAAGAGTCATTCCACCACATTATATGAAGATGTTCATATCTATCAAGAATGATGATTTCAAGGTGCGGAATATTTATTCAAGTCAATATGGTTGATTTATTTATCAAACATCTACCAAAGATCGTTTTGAAGATGATGCACAAGATTGGAATGCAAATGCTCAAGGATATAAATTGATGTTCTTATCAGGGGGAGTTAATGCGCGTTGCACTCTTTTTCCCTTACAAGATTTTGTCCCAACAGGGTTTTCCTTGCGAGGTTTTTAACGAGGCAACCAATAGGCGCATATTCAAACATGTGTACTCTTTTTCCTTCTCTTTAATTTTTCCCATTGGGTTTTGGTTTTAAGGTTTTAACGAGACACATTGTTGAATAGACATTCAAGGGGGAGTGTTATAAATAGACTTCTATTTAAGGTGAATGTCTATAATTAGAGAGATTCTAGAGTTTTATTCTTGGTAGCTAAGTCACTACCTCCCTATAAATAAAGGGGTCTTCTACCATTGTAAATCATCCCTAACAATCCCAAGTATCAATAAGAATACTCCTCTCACTATTCTCTCTATATTGTTCTTGTCTTTTATATTATTTCATAACAGTTTCGTGCTTTTTGTTACTTGTTGGAGGCACTCGGAAAAATTGTGACGTTCGATTCAAGTTTTGCCAAAAAATGCCACCTAAATTCTATTTATTTATGATTTGGCCACTCTCGTAGAGCCATAGGCCAGAAAAGCAAAGAGAAAAAGATTCTAGCCTTCAAATACGGAAAATAGAGTCATTTATACAAGATACCTGTTTGATCTGAAAATAATTATCCTTCTTCACCCATTTGAAAATTATTTACAATATATACTTTTCTGATTAAAACTAATTACCTAACTTACCTACCCACTATCCTAACTTGTTTTATCTACTTGACTTGACTTATTTTGGTTCGACTTGGCAATTTAGTAGCTAAGTCATTTGGCTAGGAGTTGGGGCAACTAATTATTTTCTATGAGATAAGTATTTGCTAAACTTTAGTATTTCTTCTACTTCAAACTTTTCTCTGTGACTTAATTAAGTTCACTATCGGATGTCCTCAACTTCTTGGGGACAAGTTCGTTTTCTTTTTTATTTTACTTTTTTTGGATGCATCAAGTGGTTTAAGTAAAATACTGCGATTTAACTTCAACTTGTTTGGAGCTATTTATTGTTGTTGGAATCATCAAGTGCCCGTTGCACGATGTTGGCAATTACTAAACTTTATTCACCTTGAGGCAAATTTTCACTTCTTCTTTTTAGGATGTGCCATTTTTTTTTTCTTTTCTTTAAGATTAATTAGAAATAGGAGATCTAAGTAACTTCGACCTAAAATAAAATAAAGTTACTAAATTGTAAGAATTAGGTGATCTCATTTTTCAAGAGATAAGTATTTTAAACTTAATGAGTATTTTGCATAAATTGCTTCTCAGAAAATAGGAGCACGCAGCTAAAGGCCCAAGCGGGTTGAAGCACAAGGGCTTTAGGCCCCGTAAGTTTTAAATATTGGGAGGTGAGAGGAGGGGTAAAGGTAGATCAAAAAAGTCTTGAAGAGAGAAGTGATCAGGCAAGACATGATGATCACGACGATATCATCTTCATTTTTTTTCTAAAAATCTAACGCTTTTCCTCCCCCTTCTGAGATTTCTTCTTGTTGTTCTCAAAACCAAAAAGAAAAAGAAACACACGCATGCAAATACAAAAAGAGCAAGGGACGAAGAGGCAAAAAAGGGGGAAAAGCAAGAAAAAGGCACATCAAGAGCAGCTGAAAAATTTCCATTCTTTCTCGTCGTAATAGCAACTCAAAACCTTTCTTCTCCATGTGAGAACCTATAAAAGTCCAGATGAAAACCACTACAAATCACTCCTTGTTTTCTGCTAAAAAACACAACAAGACAACATTCACAATCCGAAGTCAAGTTTAAATTTTTTTTCCGTCCAATTTCCGTCGTGGTTCCATTTGCAGCTTCTCGTCGTGTTTGCAGTCAGTTGGAAGCTTTGTTTCCATGTACAAATTTGGAGGAACATATTCAATAATAAAGGTCCTTTTCTTACTTTAAGATTATTTCATGTATTTATTGTGCTTTGGTGAATGTTTTAGTTTGATTCCTTGAGTCTCCATATCATGCCATATATGTGATTTCAATTTGTTCGTCCATTTATGGTGTTCTTAAGTTTATTATGTTAAATTATTAAGGGTTCGTCAGATTTTTCTATTTTTAGTTGTTGAAGTAGTTGTGTACAAATGGTGTATATATATTTACATTACTAATTTCAGCAGTTAGGCTATTTAGGAAAGTGGAAGTTTGGTTTGGTCAATTTATATTATTCATTATTGAATTCCTTTGCGTCGATTTATTGTTATTCATTAAATAATGCATATTTTATTCATTTTTAGTGGTAATTGCTTTAGGTTTGCAAGATTATGATCCAAATCTCATGTTTGTTTCCTAGAATGGGTATGAAAGTGATGTTTTTCTTTCACTGAATTTTATTGTGGATGACCACCTTCTCTCTTCTTTAGGAAGCAAAAAAGAAGATGTAACTTTTCTATGCTAATTTATTCGGTGGGCTAGTTAGAAGGAATATGAGCCAAATGAACAATTTTACATTACGAATTTATCCGTAGAATATAAATCTCTTTGCTCCCACAATTCAATTTTCTACAATGTTTATGCCTTACAATAGTTTCAAATTAGCTTAAGAAAAATCATGAATACTCGTAGTAGAATATTTATGTGTAATTAATAAATCATCGTGATTATGGGTATGATTTCCGTGACATAGTCATGATATTTAATTTTTAAATTCGGGGATACATTTCATGTAATCCGATTATAACAATTTCGAATAATAAAACCCTTTGAAGTACGCAAACAAAATCCATATCTCATGGCCCTCATAAAATTAAGTCAAGAGTTAACACTTATAGAAAAATATTTTGAGGTGTGTCATAAATAGTTTAAATCATCCATGGCCCTCACAAATGTTGCCGTTAAAAATTAAATCTTCATAGTTGCTTTAGGCGCGTTATAGTAGAATCATCTTAGCTACGGGTACGGTTCTTGCGACGTAGCTGTGGTACCTAATTTCTAAATTCAGGGTTACATTTATGTGACCCGGTCATAATAACTACTAATTTTAAATAAAGTAAACATGTTTTAGATTGTGGGTAAGGTTACCGTGTCTGTGACACGGTCCGCAATCTATATAAAACAAATAAGTGTACGACAATCATAACTTCTTCCAGATTAATTCAATTAGAATAATTAAAAGTGGTTAAAAGGAATAAAATGCACAATAGGTTTAAACATGTAGTAAATCAGATAATAGGTCAATGTAAATAGTTTAAGCGACCATGCTAGAACCACGAAACCCGGGAATGCCTAACACCTTCCTCAAGGTTAACAAAATTCCTTATCTAGAATTTTTGGTTTGCGGACTTTAAAAATAAAAATTGAATTTCTTCGATTTGAGATTTTAAAATAAATCGGTGACTGGAGACACCATAAATATTTCAAGTTAAAAATAATCCCATATCGAATAATGTCACTTGAATTGGAAAAACTCCCTTATATCACCTTCGAGTGTGTAAAAATGAGGTGTGATACTGACTGGGGGCATGATCCTAGATAGACGGGCGTGCAGGTTGAAGATAAGGATAGAAGGTTAGTAGGTAGTCGAGCATTTTCCTTTGTCTTTTCTAGTTCGGTAGTATTAGTGCTAGTACAGTACTCTTTTTTCTTTAGTTTGCTATATTCGCATGTCTCGTTGCGTTATTACTTGCCATCGATAATTCTGTAGTTTGCTAGCAGTATTTTGTTCATATTCTCGTTGCTGCCTTAGATTTAGTTTTCTAAATATGTTATCTTGCTATTACTTGTAATCGTTACCCCTTCCATATTCGGGCTGGGCATATATCGGGTAAAACCGATAGCTCGAACCGAAAAAGATTTATTGGGTTAATAATTTGATAATGATTTAGAATTTTTTCACTACTGAGTTATCGCTTCTGACCTTGGTTTGCCAATTTTCTTAATGGGTTAACCAATAACCCAATAAGAATTAATAAAACTACGACCTTATCCTTAAGCTAGAAATAGCGTGAGGTATCCACTTTTTAAAGTGATATTTACTTTTTATCCAATATTTTTAATATTAAGCAAAATAACCACTATTCTATTAAAATTAATATGAAAAGATGATGTTACCCTTTTTTCTCTCTTTTTCCTTCCATTGTACTGTAAACTCAACGACGACGAAGAAGAATGACACACAAAAAGTTTGCAGGGAAAAATATCGTGAAGTCCTAAGTGAAAAAGAGAGAAGGAGAGATGGATCACATGACGCCATTCTTTGTCGAGTTGAATGACCTGATCGACGAGACCAATGTCGGCAAAATCATTACTAAAAGCAAAATCTGTCATTGTTTCCAGATATATGTTTTCTCTTTTTCATGGACATGCCTTGTCCCGTGAACTTTACCATCAATTTGCTACTCTATTTTCACCTTCTTCTCGTTATTTATTATGCTATATGAAATTTTCTTATTGAGGGCGAACATTTTTGAAATGTCCTAACTTCTGGACAAACGTTAAGGATAATAAGTCCTCAGCTTACAGTAACAAGTTCAAAAGTTAAGGACAATAGGTCATGAAGTCCTGAACTTAGACTAACAAGCTTAAAAATTAAGGGCAATGAGTCCTGAACTTAGGAGAAGAAGTCCAAAAGTTAAGGATAATAAGTCCTAAACTTAGGCTAAGAAGCCCAAAAGTTACGGACAATAGGTCCTGAACTTAGACTAACAAGCTCAAAAATTAAGGACACTTGGTCCTTAACTTACAGTTACAGTTCAAAAGTTAAGGACATTTAGTCCTGAAGTCCTGAAGTTACTTTCAAAAGTTAAGGACGTGTAATCCTGAAGTCCTAAAGTTAAGTTCAAAAGTTAAGGACATGTAGTTCTGAAATTCTGAAGTTAGAGTTCCAAGTTCAAAAGTTAAGGACATCTAGTCCTGAAGTCATGAATTTAAGTTCAAAAGTAAGGACATGAGCAGAAGGGTATTTTTGTCCGAGCAGTTAAAGTTCATTAAAACAGCGGCTAAAGGCTAAAAACTAAAGATATTTTAAACAGTGACTTAGAAGTAAATACATGTGTTATTAATGGCTAACCGTGCACTTTCCCCATCCTTATGCATATGCCTAAATCTAGGGCTTGTCGTCTGTTGTTTATCCTATGGTTGTGGTTGTTTGTTAATCTACTTCTAATTAGCTACATTTTGACATCTTATGTCTAAAGGACTAACGGGTTATGAAAATCTTTAGTTACGAGCTTCTGAACAAGTTTTGATCTAGATTGAGTTATTTTATCGGGTAAACTGATAACTGAATCGATAACAGTTGATAACTGATAATAGGCTAAACTGTATAGTTTGGCCTACGTTCAGGCTCTAACTTAAGGATTCTTTACTATTGTAAGTGTATAAATAATGCAAAACTTGGCTCTAATGGTGGCTTTTATGTTTCACAGGAGTGCAATAATCAAATGAGGACATGCTGGTGATCGGGACAAAAATTGGAGTTAATGGAGGAAAAAGGGAACAAAGCTTTTTGGCAGTGGAAAACCCCACTAGCGCGGGCATTAGCGAGACCTTAGCGCGCTCGCGCTAGTCCAGTAGTCCGAAACATACTGAAACCCTACTAGCGCAGGCAGTAGCACGCTTGCGCTAGTCCAGATGCATGGAAGGTGTTTTAAAAAGAAGTTCATAAGTCCAAACAAATCCACACAAACTATAAAAGGTTTAACATGTCCAATAGAATAGGGAATTTGAGTTTTTGAGAAGAAGCAAGAGAGGTAAGGAGGCAACTTGGAAAATAATTTCTTATCTCTCTAATTGTTTTTTCTGTCAGTGACAATGAATTCTTTTGTAGTTTTCATTATTGTTATGAGTAGCTAAATATTTTAATCTAAGTTTTTGGTGAAACTCGTTGGAGATGAATTGGGTTTTATATTAATATAGTTTTGAGTTGGTTGTTAATCTCTATTTGTTCAACTACATTTTGATTGTGGTTAATTGAAAGGATCTTCAATTAGCCGTTCCTATTTAGTATGTATCTGCTTGAAAGGAAGTGTATATTTAGGTAGTTTTTTGAACAACATCACTCCCGGAGTATAGACGAGAGTCATAACTGAGGGTTTAGAGGTTGGATTAGAGATAATGATACCTCGAGTGCAATCTAAGTGAACTGTAATGCGAATCTAGCTAGCGTAGCTTGAGAGAGTACGTCTAGTAAATTATCAAAATTGCTTGAGAGAGATTTATGATAGCTGGAGAGTTCATGATTGATGGAGGCTACTAAGTCAATGCTATAAGAAACATACAACCAAGGAAATCAACAACGGGGTAACCATTACCTTAGACCTTATTCCAATTGTTTACACTTCAAGCATAGTTAATTTTTAGCGGTTTATTTATTCCCAGTTTTAGTTGTTAGAAATACCATCACTTGTTAATCACAATATTTGGGAAAGTTGATTCTATAGAATTTAGTAAGTCCAACAATAGTAATTGATAGGTTAATGTGGGTCGACTCTGGGCATAAATACTCAGATTATAGTTGCAACGTTCGCGTGTCATTTTATAAGGCATAGTTTGGCGTTATCAAATTTTTGCGCCGTTGCCAGGGAATTAACAATGTTATTGATTACAATTGAAAGAAGTAGAAAATTCTTAGTGTAGTCAATTTTCTCTATACCTAATCTTTTCATTGAAATTCTCACGTTTGAATTCTTGTCGAATTCAGGTGTATGCCTAAAAATTCTTCGAGGACTGGAGAACTGCTAGAATGACTCTCAGACCACGAGAAAACATTTAGGGAATTGAACCATGCCAATAAGAGAATCCAACAATTACAACAACCACACCAACTCGAATTAGACATGGTGACGCACAAAACATCTTTGGAAACGTGGGGGATCCACCAGCAAACCCCAACGTCAGAGTGGTGGCACCTCTTGCGCCCGAAGCTGCACTTTATGACTGGGCACAACCCATAGCTGATAACCTAGCTACTGCCATAGCTATGCCTGCAATTCAAGCGGATACCTTCCAGATAACCAACAATATGCCGCATCTTCTGCAGAATAAAGAATTGTTCTCCGGATCACACATTGAAGACCCTCAGCAACACTTGAAAAATTATCTGTCAATTTGTGTGACCCAAAGGCAGCCAAATGTCACCCCGAAAGCTACCAAGCTATTACTGTTCCCATTATCTATGACCGGGGAAGCTTAGACTTGGCTAAATTCGTTCCCTATCAGTTCCATTGTCACATGGGTGGAATTAGTCAAACAGTTCCTAAATAAGTTCTATCCGCCAAACAAGACCGCAAGACAGATTGATGAAATATTACAGTATAAGCGGCAGCCAACTAAGTCCTTGCAAGAAACTTGGGAAATATTTAAAGGGATGCTAGTGAAGTGTCCTCACTATGGCATTCCAGACCAGATACTCGGCCAGAGATTCTACATGGGTTAGCTGAAAATCTAAAGCCAAATGTGGATGCTTTAGTTGGAGGTGCATTTTTGAGTAAGACATTCACCTAGTACAAAGTCTTTCTTGACAGATGTCACAAAATTCGGGGTGGATGACTAGAGGTACAACACTGGCACCCATAGTTCATTTAGTTCCTCTTGACCCAAATAATTTGCATGCAGAGAACATGGCCACACTCATGACACAAATGAGCATATTGACAAAGAATATTGATAAGATGGGTACAAAACAAGTGCACATTGTTGACACAACAAATGAAGGACTGTGTACACCTTGTATTAATCAGTCTTATGTGTGTTCATGGAGTGGAGAAGGTGAAAACTAAGGGGAAAGAGAAGATATGAATTATGTCAACAACTTTGGGGGTTGGAGACAAGGAGGACAGCAGTGGAGATCGCCACAAAATCAGCAGTACAATCCAAACATGCAACAACATGGGGGTATGCACCTTTTGCCAGTACCATATCAGAAACCATATGGTTCGACAGCAAAATCAGCAGCAGTTAACATATCAACCACCTCCTAAGCAGCAAGATAACAACATGATGGAAATCAGGGATATGCTTTAGCAACTCATTGGGACAAATGGTAAAGTGTAGGAAAAGTTGGTAGTGCATGATTCAGCTATAAAGAACATTGAAACGCAGCTGGGACAACTATGTATGGCTATAAACAACCGCCCTCAAGGAACCTTTCCTGCAGACACAAACATCAACCCCAAGGAGCAAAACTCGAATCAGGTGATGACAGTAAGGCTCCGAAATAGGAGAGAATTAGGCAGAGAGTAGGAAATTTTACAAACCAGCAAGGAGAGTACGCTAGCCACTCCAATTCCATTAGAGGTAGATGAAACAATAGAACTTACTGAAGTGGTGGTTGAATAGAGTCATGATGAAACAGGTAAGGATAAGGTGAATGAGCAAGCTGCAGAACAGGTGGCACCTCTTGTGCCATCAAACTCCAACAAAGAGAAGCCGGCAAGTAGTGCACAAAGGGTGTTACCTGCACCCTTCCCTCAGATACTGGTAAAACAAAAGAAGGAAGTTCAATACAAGAAATTCATAAAGATGATGCGTCAAATTTAGTTGAATATTCCTTTAATGGATTCCTTGAGGGAGATGCCCGGTTATGCAAATATGATGAAGGATCTAATGAACACAAGTTTGATTTTTAGGATCTTTTCACTATGACTCTAACACAGACCTGCAGCGCAGTAGTGACAAGACCGATGGCTCAAAAGATGTCTGATACAGGTAGCTTCACTATTCCAAGCGCAATTGGGAGTAATGACTTTGCAAAGGCATTATATGATTTGGGAGCCAGCATATCTGATGTTGCTGGCTGTATACACCAAACTGGGCATTGGTAGAGCTAGACCGACTTCGATGCTGCTACAGCTGGCTGATCGCACGCTAAAAAGACCAAATGGTATTCTTGATGATGTGTTGGCGCAAGTGGAAAGTTCGTGTTCCTTGCAAACTTTGTTATTCTGGATTTTCAAGTGGATGAGGAGATACCCCTTATTTTAGGTAGACCATGTTTGGCCAAAGGGAGAGAGCACTGATCGATTGTGAGACTGAACGATGAAGAAGTCATATTCAATGTTCAACAATCTATGAGGAGACCCAATAAATATACTAATTGCTCTCTAGTGGAGATAGTAGATGTGATCTTGCAAGAAGATGATGCGACCCTGAGTGTTAAAGATCCGTTAGAGGCATGGCTGACAAATTTAGAATTAACCCCGAGTGTCAACCCCGGGCTCGCTTAGTCAAAACAAAAGGTTCGGACCAAAATCAAATTCCCCATTCACCTTTAAGTCTAAATATATAATTATTTTCAAAATTCGACCCCAAAACGAGGTCTAAATCACCATTAATAAAAAATCCCAGTTCTACCCGAATCCCTCATTTTCTACCCTTAATTGCATGTTTTAGGGCTAGAATTCTAATTGGTGTTGAAGGTAAATGACGAAAAAAAGTTAAAAAATGCTTATCCAAGAAGCTTTGGTGAAGAAGTGCTTCAAATATCTCCTAGGAGCTTTGGAGAAGAAAGGGTTTATGATATTTTACGAAAATCCCATAATGGATTCTGTTTTGGGGTTTTCAAATAACTAGGCAAAATTGCCCTTCGCGTTCGCGATGGGTCAGGCTGATTAAGCCTTCGCGTTCGTTCTAGGGGGCTCGCGTTCTGCTTTTAGCCTCTCGATCCTCACATTCACATTCCATGGATTGCGTTCGCGTAAGGTTTATGCCCCTCCCCCTACCCAGGCCACTTGGCCTTCGCGTTCACGTAGCCAGGAACGCGTCTGTGAAGGTATAGCCCCCTGCTTCCTCGCGTGCGCGACCTGGTCTACGCGTTCACGTAGAAGGAAGTTCCTTAATCAAAACGTTTACACATTGCATTTGCGAGGTCCTCCCACGAACTCGAAGAAGGGCATATCAGAATACTAGAACTGGAAAACCTGCAATATTTTTCAAGTCTAAACCTTTCAAAACACATCCGAAACACACCCGAGTCCTCCTGGATCCTAACCAAACACATGAACTAACTCATCTACATCATACGAACTTATTCGTATGATCAAATTACCTAAATAACCTAAAAAACAATGAATCAAGCCTCAAAATCAAGAACTTTTCCTCAAACTTCATCACGTTTCAAATTTAGAAATTCAAGTCCGAATCATGTCAAGCGACATCCGTTTCCAATCAAATTTCACAGGAAGGACTTAAACAATATATAAGACCTATATCGGGTTCCGGAACCAAAATACAGGCCGATACCAACACGTTCTAATCAATTTTCATTTCGAATTTCCTTGAACAATTTCAGAAAACAATTTTACTAAAAAATTCATTTCTCGGGCTTAGGACCTCGAATTTGATTCCGGGCATACGCTTATGTCCCATATCTTTCTACAGACCCTCCGGGATTGTCAAATCACAGGTCCGGGTCCGTTTACCCAAAATGTTGACCGAAGTCAAATTTATTTATTTTAAAATCAAAACTTAGCATTTCTAACAGAATTTCATATTTAAGCTTTCTGGCTACACGCCCGGACTGTGCACGCACACCGAGGTAACTCTTAGTAAGGTTTTCAAGGTATTAGAGACATAGAATTTAATTAAAAACCGGTGATGACCCTTTAGGTCGTCAAATTCTCCACCTCTAAAACAACCGTTCGTCCTTGAACAGACAAAAGAAAGAAGTACCCGAGTCAGGGAAAAGATGAGGATAACGTCTCCGCATATCAGACTCGGAATCCCAGATCGATGCCTCGAGAGGCTGACCTCTCCACTGAACGCGAACAGAAGGAAAACTCGTCGACCTCAACTGATGAACCTTCCGGTCTTGAATAGCCACCGAGTCCTCTTCCTAAGACAAGTCCTTGTCCAACTGGACAATGCTCAAATCTAACACGCGGGCTAGATCATCGTGATACCTTCAATGCATGGACACATAAAACACTAGATGCATGGCTGATAAGCTCGGTGGAAAATCAAGTCTATAAGCCAAATGAGCCAATGAACCTAGAGCTAACATTGTCCTTCTTCCCAATCCTCATCATGCCCTTCATAGGAGACAGTCGGAGCAATACCCGCTCACCAACCATAAAGCACATCTCGAACCTTGCGGTCTGCATATTGCTTTTGCCTGGACTGAGCTGAATGAAGCCTATCATAAATGATCCTGACCTTGTCCAAGGCCTCTTGAACCAGATCCGTACCCAACAACCGAGCCTATCCTGGCTTAAATCATCCATTCGGAGACCGACACTGCCTACCATATAAGCCTCACAAGGAGCAATCTAGATGCTCGACTAGTAGCTGTTGTTGTAGGCAATCTCTGCTAAAGGCAAAAACTGATCCCATGATCCTCCAAAGTCAATAACACAAGCTTGAAGCATATCCTCCAAAATATAAATAGTCCACTCAGACTGACCATATGTCGTTGTGCTCAACTCAACTCGTGTGCCCAACTCTCGCTGTACTGCTCTCCTAAAGCACGAGGTAAACTACGTACCCCTATCCAAAATGATAGATACGGGCACACCATGAAGGCGAACAATATCCCGAATGTAGATCTCAACCAACCTCTTAGAATAATAGGAGACTGCCACATGAACGAAATGGGTTGACTTGGTCAGCCTATCAACAATGACCCATATTATGTCGAACTTCTTTCGAGTCTGCGGAAGCCCAGTAAAAAAGTCCACAGTGATCCTGTCCCAATTCCACTCGGGAAGCTCAATCCTCTAAAATAAATCACCAGGACTCTGATGCTTGTACTTAACCTGGTGACAATTCAAACATCGATCCACATATGCAATGATATCTTTTTTCATCCTACGCCACCAATAATGTTGCCGCAAATCCTGATACATCTTCGCGGTGCCCGGATGAATAGAGTACCGGGAACTATGGGCCTCCTCTAAGATCAACTATCAGAGCCATCCACATTAGGAACACATACTCGACCCTGCAGTCTCAAAACTCCATCATCATCTAAAGTAACTTTCCTGGCACCTCCGTGTTGCACCGTGTATCTAAGGATACACAAATGGGGATCATCGTACTGGCAATCATGGATACACTCCTATAATAATGAATGGGTGACCGTGCAAGCCAACACATGACTGGGCTCAGAAACATCCAGTCTCACGAACCGATTGGTCAAAGCCTAAACATCCAAAGAAATCGGCCTCTCACTAACCGGAATATAAGTGAGATTGCCCATACTGGCTGACTTCCTATTCAAAGTATCTGCCACCATATTGGCCTTTCCCGGGTGATATAAGATGGTGATACCATAATATTTCAACAACTCCAACCACCTTCTTTGCGTCAAATTCAGTGAACTACTCACATGCCACGCTATACAGATAATGCCTCCAAATATTTAATGCCTGAACAATGGCTGCCAACTCTAAATCATGCACAGGATAGTTCTTCTCATGAATCTCAACTGCCTCGAAGCATAGGCAATTACCTTGCCATCCTGCATCAACATTGCACCAAGTACAACAATGGAAGTATCACAATAAACTGTATGAAGTCCTGAAATTGTAGGCAAAGCCAACACCGGCACCGTAATCAGTGCTGTCTTAAGCCTTTAAAAACTCGCCTCACACTCGTCCGATCATCTGAACTGGACACCCTTCTGGCTCAATCTAGTCATCCGGTCTACAATAGATGAAAACCCCTCCACGAACCAACGGTAGTAGCATGTCAATCCCAGGAAACTTCAAATCTCTATAGCTGATGTTGGTCTACGCCAATTCTTGATTGCCTCAATTTTCTTTGGATCAACCTGAATACCCTCTGCTGATACAACATGACCCAGAAATGCAAGTAAACTCAACTAGAACTCACACGTCGAGAACTTAGCATATAACTGACTATCCTTCAACATCTGAAGAACCACTCAAAGATGCTGCTCGTGCTCCTCCTGGCTGCGAGAATATATCAAAATATCATCAATTAAGACTATCACGAACGAGGCCAAATAAGGTCTGAGCACACGGTTCATCAAATCCATGAAAGCTGCTGGAGCACTTGTCAACCTAAATGACATAACAAAGAACCCATAAAGCCCGTACCGAGTGCGAAAAGCTATCTTAGGGACATTGGATGCCTTAATCCTCAACGATGGTAGCTAGATCTCAAGTCAATCTTTGAAAATACTTTGTCACCATGAAGCTGATCGTACAAATCATCAATCCTAGGCAATGGATACTTATTCTTGATTGTAAAATTGTTCAATTGCCGGTAATTAATGCACATTCTCATTGCCCATCCTTCTTCTTAACAAAAACACCGCTGCAGTCCAAGGCAATACACTAGGTTTAATGAAACCCTTCTCAAGCAAGTCTTGCAACTGTTTCTTCAACTCTTTCAATTCAAGCAGGGCCATACGATATGCCGGGATAGAAATGGGATGGGTGCACGGCGCCACATCAATACAAAAGTCAATATCCCTGTTGGGCGGCATATCCGGAAAATATTAGGGAACTCACAAACAACGGGCACAGAATCAATAGAGGGGACCTCAACACTAAAAACACGAACATATGCCAAATAGGCCAAACACTCCCTCTTGACCATATGGCAAGCCTTCACATATGAGATAACACTACAGGTAGAATGGCTAGGATTTCCTCTCTACTCTAAACGAGGCATACCCGGTAAAGCTAAGGTCACAATCTTGGCATAACAATCAAAGATAGCGTGGTAAGGTGATAACCAATCCATCCCCAATATAATATCGAAATCAATCATGTCTAAAAGAAACAAATTCACACGAGTCTCAAGACCCCCAATCACCACAATACAAGATTGATAGGCTCGATCGACCATAATAAAATAACCACCGATAGACACATAAACAGGAACACTCAATGCATCGCTAGGCAAGGCCAAGTACAAGGCAAAATAAGATGACACATACGAAGACGTAGACCCTGGATCAAACAACACCGAAGCACCTCTATCACAAAACCAGAACCGTACCTGTAATAACTGCATCTGAAGCCTCAGCCTCGGGCCGAGCCTGAAGAGCATATCATCAGGGCTGGGCCCCACCACTTTGATCTACCTCTATGGTACGACCTGTAGCTGGCTGGCCTCCACCTCTAGCGGTCTGAGCTTTACCTCTAAATCCTCTACCTCCCCCTCTAGTACCTCTACCTCCGCCTTTAGCTAGATGGACGGCCTGTGGAATATCTGGTGCCTGAATCATAGCACGGGGACCCTAATGCTACGACTGAGTACTTGCCAACCTCAAACAATCCCTTAGGATATGACCATACATACCACACTCATAACATCCACCTGAATAGTATGGATGAGGAAACTAGAACTAACCCTGGCAACTTGAATGACCACCCCGAAAACTATGGAGCGACGATGCACTGATAGGAGCTGGTGGCGTACTGTAGGGCTGCTGATCAAAATATCACGTTCGAGAACCACGACCACCAGAAGTACCGTGAGAAACCTGGAGAGCTGACTGAAAGGGCCTAAGAGGATGACCCATATTATATGAATCTCTGCCTCCCGACGAAGCACCACTAAATCTGCCTGACTGATGGGGTCTCTTTTCTGCCATGTGACCACCCCTACGAAAATACCATCTCAACCCTCTGGGCCATATTGGCCGCCTCCTGAAAGGATATCTCACTCCCAGCCTCTATGTCCATTGGAAGACGAATCGGCTGGATGAGTCCATCAATAAACCTCCTTACCCTATCTCTCTTGGTAGGAAGTATGACAAGAGCATGGCAAGGTAAGTAGATGAACCTGGTCTCATACTGGGTGACCATCATGGGATGCTGCTGGAGGCGTTCAAACTGCCTCCGTTAAGCCTCTCTTTGAGTAATGGGGAGAAACTTCTCCAAAAACAACACTGTAAACTGCTCCCAAGTCAAAGATGGTGACCCGACTGACCTACCTAAGCAATAATCCCTCCACCAAGTCTTGGCATATCCAGACATGCAAAATGTAGAAAAATCGACCCCATTGGTCTCAACAATACCCATATTTCTGAGAACCTCGTGGCAATTGTCTAGATAATCTTGGGGATCCTCAGTAGATGCACCGCTGAAAGTAGAAGTGAAGAGCTTACTGAACCTATCCAGCCTACACAAAGCATCGGAAGACATCGGAAGATAACAGGATATAAAAATAAGATAGAGGAGATGCCGGGCATGCGAACGTCTGCAAGGATACCTCAGTGTCACGGTGGACTGAAAGCTGGCTCCCAAACTAATGCTGCGCACCAAATGATATTCCGGTATCTGCACAGAGTGCAGATTGTAGAATCAGCACAACCGAACCCATGTGCTGGTAAATATCTTGCCTAACCCCGGCGAGGTAGTGATGAGGCTAGAACCAGACTCCAGATAAACCTATGTAGTTATATAATATATGAAGGAAAAATAAACAGGTAATCATTAGTAAAAGAGGGAGGGGGTACATGCTTAAGGGAAACAACTCAACCTAATAGAAACCAAATGAATATGAAAGATCAGTATAGTATCTACATCAACGTAATAATACTATTGTTACGGCAAGCAACTCGATCCATATATATATATATATGTATATAGTTGTTGTGGCGTACAATCCGATCCAATATAATAAGCGTTGCAGCATGCAATCTGACCCAATATAATATTTGTTGCGGCGTACAACCCGATCCAATATAATAATTGTTGCGGCATGAAACCCAATCCAATATAATAATTGTTGCGGCGTATGACCTGATCCAATATAATAGTTGTTGCGGCATGCAACCCAATCCAATATAATAATTGTTGCGGCGTGCAACCCGATCGAATATAATATTTGTTGCGGCGTGCAACCGATCCAATATATATATATTTTTAATAAAAATATTGCAGCATGCAACCCGTTCAAAATATACAGCTCACAGTAATCATAACAACAGTCCTAGCAAGGAATTAACCATACGTTACACTATCCCAACAAAGAAATTCAACAGTACAAGAATATATATCCCGACAAGAAAGGATTAGCTATAACCTACCTCAACTCAATTTCTAATCATCTCTATTATCACCATTTCTAACTCATAAGTAACTTTCACGAAAATAAACTAAGCCTTAGCCCAATATTACGGATTTACTCACTATTGCAACCATAGTATCATTCAAGAAAAGCAACAAGTATCAATTTAAGACCACGGTCATGATCGATACCAACGTATAGATACTCGTCACCCTACCTATACGTCGTACTCAACAAGAAACAAGTAGCAAATATGACTCAACTCCTAGTCCCTCAAGCTATGGTTAGACCGAACACTTACCTCAAACTTCCACGGCCAACTCAATCCTCAATTACCTCCTTTCCTTTCGAACTCGGCTCCAAATCAATTGTATCTATACACAAATGACTTTATAACATCAATAGACACTAAAAAATTCGAATTTAATGCCTAATTATAGCTTTCCAATAATTCTTCCCAAAAATTCAAAAAATCAACCCCCGGCTCCCTTGGTCAAAATAAGAGGTTTGGACCAAAATCAAATCTTCCATTCACCCACGTGTCGAAATATATAATTATTTTCAGAATTCGACCCCAAAACGAGGTCTAAATCACCATTAATAAAAAATCCCTAGTTCTACCCAAATTCCTAATTTTCTATCCTTAATTACATGTTTTAAAGCTAGAATTTTAGTGTGTGTTGATAGAAAATGAAGAAAACAAGTTAAACAATGCTAACCCAAGAACTTTGGTGAAGAAGTGCTTCAAAAATTGCCTAGGAGCTTTGGAGAAGAAAGGGTTTATGGTATTTTAGAAAAATCCCGTAATGGGTTCTGTCTTGCGGTCTTAAAATAACTGGGCAAAATTGCCCTTCGCTTTTGCGGTAGACCCTTCGCGATGGATCAGGCTGATTAAGCCTTCGCGTTCGCGATAGGGGGCTCGCGTTCGCGAATCTTTTAGCTTCTTGAGCCTCGCGCTCGTGTTCCATAGATTGCGTTCACGTAAGGTTTCTACCCCTCCCCTGCACAAGCCACTTGGCCTTCGCATTCGTGTAGCCAGGAATGCGTTCGCGAAGGTATAGCCCCCAGCTTCCTCGCGTTCGCGACCTGGTCTACGTGTTCTCGTAGAAGGGAGTTCCTTCAGCAAAAAAGTTTACACATCACGTTCGCGAGGTCCTCCTACGAACACGAAGAAGGGCATATCAGAATGACTGTACTGGAAAACCTACAATACTTTTCAAGTCTAATCCTTCCGAAACACATCCAAAACACACCCGAGCCCTAGGGGCTCCTAACCAAACACATGTACTAACTCATCTACATCATACGAACTTATCGCGCGATCAAATCGCCTAAATACCCTATAAAATAATGAATCAAACCTAAAAATCACGAGCTTTTCCTCAAACTTCATCAAGTTTCAGACTTAGAAATTCAACTCCGAATCACGTCAAGCGACATCCGTTTTTAATCAAATTTTACAGAATAGACTTAAACCATATATAAGACCTGTACCGGGTGCCAGAACCAAAATACGGGGCCGATACTAACACGTTATAATCAATTTTCATTTCAACTTTCCTTAAACAAATTCAGAAAATAATTTTACTGAAAAAATCATTTCTCAGGCTTGGGACCTCGGAATTTGATTCCGGGCATACGCCCAAGTTCTATATTTTTATGCGGACCCTCCGGCACCGTCAAATCACGGGTCCGAGTCCGTTTACCTATAATATTGGCCGAATTCAAATTTATTTATTTTAAAATCAAAATTTTGTATTTTTTTACAGAATTTCATATATAAGCTTTCCAGCTATGCACCTGGACTGCGCATGCAAATCGAGGTGACTCTAAATGAGGTTTTTAAGGCCTTGGCGGCACATAATTTAATTAAAAACAGGTGATGACCCTTTGGGTCGTCACCACAGAGTTTAAGAAAAGAAAGAAGACTTTTGAACTTGTGGTGTAAAATGAAGGAAATTTATTTTGTGTGGTTATAAATCATTGCATAAAGGTAAATTGTTTCAAAATAGGGAAAGAGATCATTTTTCTTGGCACGGATTAAAAAGAATAGGTTCACATAAATTAAAACGGAGAGAGTAGTATATTGTAGGTTTTTGGTGCAACAAACTTATTCTCACATAACATTTATAACAAGGTAACATATGCAAAATATACGCTTTCATTTTAAGTTTTAATTATTAATGTTAAATTAATTAATTTAATGTAGATAGTGAGTATGATCTAATAAATTTTACTGTACAGAAACCTCCATCGCTTACCTAGTACAGGATAGCGAGTGGATGCCCTTCCTTCAAACGTTTAGGCTTATAAACATTTTTACTATCTCTTTGTTGGTGTATGAGAACGTTTTTAAAGATTTGTCTTCCATATATACTCTCTCCGTTCATTTTTAATTATTTACTTTTGATGCTGCACTTCCTTTAAAATAAATTTTTAAAAAATTTATGTATTTTACAGTTACCTACAATAATGACAATATTTGAAAAAGTATCAAAAAATAATTTAGAAAATAAATAGTTAATAATAAGGGTAAAATTATATTTATTTTGCCTTTCTCTTGATTTGATAAGTAAAAGTAAACGATGAAGTATATGATAATTAAGTATCCAAAGTGGAGGAACATGTATATGATCAAACACATCCTTTTATTCATTTTTAGAAGGGACACGCAATTAATTAAGATTTTTTTATTACTTTCTCCTGTTTAAAATAAGTGAATTTTTTGATTTTTTTTATGGTCTAAAATAAATAAATTTTTTATATTTTAAAAATAAATTAATTATTTTTTTCCCTATATTGTTCTTGGAGTAAATAATGTTGGAATATATGTTAGGAGTGTTTATATGAGATGATAAATGTTAATATGGTCAATATCATTGCTAATTAATACTAAAAGGTGAATTTCTTAATCTGTGTAAAAATATTAAAAAATAACTTATTTTGGACTAGAGGGATCATAACATACTCTCTGTTGATTTTTACTTGGCACGTTTTGATTTTTCACGCCCTTAAAAAATAATAAATAAAATATATAATACATAATGATACCCATATCAATTAATATATATTTTATTAGATTTGACTATATAATTTAAATGAGTAACAAATATTAGGTACATCTTTATATGCGTATGCAACAAATAAAAATAAAAATTTATTTTAATATAACATACCAAGTAAAAGTAAACGGTACAATAATCCACACATGCATTAGAAAAACAGAACATGAACGCTAGGCTTAGGCTGCAGCAGCCTCAGCGTGCATCTCAGCTTTAATGGCAGCAGCCAACTGGTCGTACGCTTCTCCCCATGCTTCTTTCATCTCTTCGCTCCATTTCTCTCCCATTGCTTCTTTCACTGTCCTCAACAATGCTTCTTTTACTACCTACATTAATACACAAACGCAATTTTATATATATATTTATATATATATATATATATATATATGTTTTTTCAATTATACTCTTTGTCTTTTTATTTATTATGGGGAAATAAAAAATTACCTCGAAGTGGGGGTCAATAACTCCCTTTTGGAGATGGACGGATCCCAAGTACTTGAGCGTAGTCTCACCAACCACTACTTCACCCTTCTCCCGCAGTTGAACGGCCGATTCACATGTCTATATATAAATATTCAACCATTATATTAGTCTTTTTTCTTTTCTTTTTGGATCATTATATATAATTGTTTGATTTTAGTTAAAATACTTTAGATTACTAATTTTCAAATATTCCCTAAAGTTTTATTTTTATATGACAAAATTTTATTGGACATAAGTTTTTAGAAGGAAAAATTAATTTTTAGCATATACGAAAACTATCCTTAGTTAGAATATGTCATGGTACTTATATGTAGGGTAGTGCATAATTTGGTAAATATTGAATTATTATATCGATATAAAAATTTTAGTATTTAATATTTTTATATTATGATATTTGGTGTGATACTTGGCTTAAGTTTTCTGAAAATTAGCACTAGATATGGTATTTGATATTTACAAAAATAATATTAAAATTTTAATACCATAACTAAGTTATACAATACAGTAATACACATATTATTAATTATAACGATACTAAGTTACATAATATTTTTCTTTGATATGCGTATTAAGGGTGTAGCAAAGACCATGTATTTCTTAGGAAAAATAGAGAAATAAAATAGGTGGTAGATTTTGACTTTTAGTCTCTAGCATGCCAAATATCTTAACGTAATACTTTTACGATTTTAGAGGTTTTTTCCTTTAATTTAAATATTAAAATGAAATGTTAAATATCGAACCGTAAAACTCTTTGGAGTTGATATAAATGAAATAGAAAGTAGTGGAGTAATCAAGAAACTTCCAAGAAAAGAAAAAATATAAAGATATAGTAAGACGGAAAATGCAAGCAGAAACTTCCAAGCTAATATTGCGTATAACCAGACGAAGTTGAGAGAATATGCATGCCACGGTCCTTATCCTTTGTTGGGAAATATGAGGTATGTAGGGATTGTGGTAATTTTATATATATATATATATATATATATATATATATATATATATATATATATATATATATATATATATATATATATATATATATATATATATATATATATATATATATATGTTGAGGACTCTCTAAAATACACCGAGCAGCATTTTCGATAAGTGCAAGCACCATAGCTAGCCCATATATAGGACAATATTATTGAATATGTTGCATCAAATTAAATCTATAATAAGAACATATCCACAAAAAATGACGAATGGAGATCCTTGCTTAAAAGGAAGATAAAGTGGAAAAAATGTTCATATATATATATATATAACTACTAACCATCTTGAAAACTTTAACAGCATGGGCTTTAAGTTTAGGATTGTTGTGAGGAATTTGGTCCGAATCCTTCAAGAATGAGAACATGTTCTTTGCTGCTGGTGCTATCTCCAAGATCCTATCAAATCGATCACATTAAGATTACCTTTTTATTGATATCAAAAAATTGCGACAAGTTAGTATAATGTTTGAAGCCTAAATAGGGAAAAACACAGAAAATATATTGCATGCATCACACTTTTACGCGCAGTAGCAAATGTAGACTAGATATAATTGTGTGTGTATATATAAAACTAAAAGTGGTACTCACAAGGAGAAGAAACGAAGACTGAGTTGAGGAATATTTTGCTTCATGTTTTCCCAACAATCCTTCACCATAGCTTCTTGTTTCTCTGTGAACCCCATCTCCCCTTTCTCTCTCTATCTGTAGTATTTATCTCACTTATTTTCTGCTGAATTTGTGTTGTATCCTCAGCATTTATACTCGTTTGAGCCCTTTTTTAGTGATAATTAGGAGGAAGGTACCATCCATCTTAAAAAAGAAAAAAACAAAAATAAAAAGAGGACCACTACGTCATACTTTTAATTGTACGATCTATTCTCTGAACATCTGTTTAAGATAGATAAATGTATAATATAATGAATAAAGAAACAGCACTAGCATACACCATAGAAAGTATCAATAATAGTACTTATATTCAGATTTCCCGTTAAAAACTTTGATGGTAGAACTTTGAGATTTGTTACCGATTATAAGTACTAGTAATATATTTGTAGTCTTGACTCTTCGGTATTGTTTAAGGACTTAACTAATTCAACTTTCACCATGATTACATTATAGCCAAGTTGTGCCACGTAATTTAAAATATATTACTTATTTTAATTTATGTGAATCTATTTATATGAGCATAAAATTTAATATTTTTTTAGAATTTATAGTGTAAAATAAGATATATATATATATATATATATATATATATATATGGTTATAAATTATTGTATAAAAAATAAATTATATTCAAATATAAAATAAATTATTTTTTTGATACGGACTAAATAGAGATATGTTAAATTGAAATAGAAAATTGTTAGAGAAAGTATTTACAAAGTACATGTTTTTCATGTCGTACACATGTATTCGGGTCAATTTATGAATGATTGCTCAACCTATGAAATACTCTATCAAAGTTAATTTTGCTTTTTTTCTTTTGGGGGGGGGGGGGGGGGGATGATAACGAGCCTAACTATTACTTTTTGGCTTTGAAAAAAAACTCATTTGACTTTTGACATAATGTCATATTTAAAACTTATGTTTTAATGGTAAATTCATAGAATCCATATCTCTTAGAAACTATACCTAATTGCTACTAATATTAGCCAATTACTCATAAAATACTATGAATATTAATCTATTGACTATTTGTATACTATAGACAATAAAATTACGTCAAGAAAATAATTGACACCGAAAAATATTGCAAAAATTGTAATATTTATTTCAAATTATATGAGTGTTATAATTTTTATAAATCCTCTAGTTCTTCTTTTCTAAGATAAGTTCAAGGGCCTTTGAGTTTGATCTTGAATTTATGCGTGTCTTCAAGAATGATGACCTGGAATTCAACTAGCACGAACTTTGATTTGAACTCGTCCTACTTGAACCTTGATTTGTTCTTTGTTCTTGAGCTTGAACTTGATTTGTTCTTTGTTCTTGAGCTTGAACTTGATTTCTTGGACTTGATCTTGATTGCTTGAAACTCAAAACTTGTAGAGAAATTTACGGCGTTTGATCCACGAGCTCTCTCTTATTTCTTGTTATAATTTCTAGTGCTGTCACGAACCTAAAACTGACTCAGTCACGATGGCGCCTTACATGAAACTAGGCCAACCGACACAACACTCGAATCAACCATTGAATCAATTAAAAAAATATTTTAAGCCTTATCTAATCAGATATCTCATAAGGTAAGTCTAAATGAATAGTGCAGAATAAATACACAAGCCCGACATCGACGTGTCACAATTCACGAGTATCTACTAAGGTCTGAAAATATACTAAAACAATCTAAGGAATACAAAAGGGAGAAGAGCAGGGCCGAACGTCGAGAAACTACTTGGCTAACTCCGATGACTTTGCCACTGAATTGTTACATTCCATGTTTTCGTACGTGAGAGTACGTCATAAACTAATTGATGTAAGCTCAGAAATGAGATCATTTTTGAAAGTACATAATGTAAGTTTCATCTTGTTATCTTGGAGGTTACAAATCTTTAAGATCATGAATAACAAGTACCAAAAGGGTTGGAAAGCTTAGACGCTAAACAAACAGAAGAAAATAAGTTTTGTTGAAGGTCGACAAATTTGGAATGTTATAACATGTACTTTGGGGTAAGATTAGGGTTCTTTACATGATAAGGAGGTTATTCTATGAGTTATTTTATTCGTATGATATTCATTTTCTACATTTTGAAGGCAAGAAAGTTGTGGAACAAGAGTTGGCAAAGGTCATCACAAGTTACATTCATAAATTTGCTGAAATTTAGGTCAAATGTATATGCACTTTTCTCCCAATATACTTGGAATCAAGGGATGATCTATATAAAAAATTGAAGATATACGGTCTAGTTTCCAAAGCATCAAACCGTTCATCCATACGACATCGAAGTAGAGATATATCGGAGTTTTCGCGAGACCGCGCTAGCAGCTCCCAATGTGACCCACTTAGGCGGTGGTTGAGCTACTTCAATTTATAAACGATTTGGATGCCTATTTTTGCTCATTTTTTAACTCAACCTCATCTCCAAACTTCTCCAAACCCTTCTAAACAGGTTCCACAAGGGTTTGAAGTGATTCCAAAGTGATTACACTATATTTCAACATCAAACCTAGTCCTAGTGAAGAACAACACCTCTTTGAGGTTGTGTTGTCATTGAGGATTGTTGTGGGTTGTATTTGGATGAAATTCCATGTTTTTGCTGCTATCTAAGGTGAGTCTAACAGCCTACTAATTGTGCTTAAGTTTTCTTGTATGTTGGTTAAGTTGTTAGGATGATAAACTACAAGATAATACTTGGATTAGTTTAAGTCACTTCTATTGTGTTTTATTGACATTGAGGGTCATTAAGATGAATATACCTTGGATTTCAACTTGAAGTTACTGTAGGAGGTAGTTATATAGTGTTCTTGCATGTTCCTAAGGTTATATTTATGTTGATTAAGTTAAATGGATGGAGTAGACATGAATTAGTGAATAAAGTTACTAATCGAAGGTAGTTAGAGTTGTGGGTTGTTTCATTTGTTATAATATATGGTATAAGGATGGAATCATTGATGAATGACTTCATTATCATGTTAATGATACTTGTAACTTAATGTAAGAAGTCTATAAGGGGTAGATGGGTTATACGGATTCCAATTGGAGCTTGCCGCCTCGCCGTGATGTAGTTGTGACTTATTATTGTTATGTGGTGTTTTGTTATTGACATTTATACGTTGATGGATTTCTCTGGTTGTTGTTGTTGGTATATGGTATTTGTGGAGGCCCTTGTTACAAAGGTGATGCTGCCCAAATTCAAGTAAAACGAGCTACTAGCTTAAGTTATAGACTTGGCCTTTGCTCAACACTGATTTTGAATCTCCTTATGCTATGATAGATCGAGTTGACTTGTTTGAAGAGACACTTGAAAGGAATTAAGGACTCAACATGTTTAAGGTATGTTAAGGCTAAGCCCCGTCCTTTCTTTTAGCTTCTAGGAAATTCCTATGACGTCAAATAGGATATTTTACTATTTTATTGCTAGATAGATCTGCGGACGACATTGGGATCATAGATGAATTATTTTCATAAAGCTATTAGGTTGATGTTCCACTCATTCAGTTAAATAGGGTATTCTACATGTATATATGTCATTTTGTCGATTTTCTTAACTATATGTCTATATATATGAATTCTTATTCGTCTTTGGGTTGTGTAATTAAAAAAATTAATAGTAAAATAAATAAAGGCATTTAGTATTTGCGATCAGTCTTTCTTCCTTGTTAAAGTATATTTTAAAATTTCTGAAGTGACACGTCGATTTCCAGTAATCTCAAATATAATTTTTATTTAAACTACTAAAACACTTGATTTTTTTGAAATAATTTCTTTTATTAAATATCAAGAAATCAAGTATAAGGACTAAGTGAAGCACCTTAAGCTGTTTATGAACATCTTCAGAGTTAAGTTATCTTTCTAAAAGTCGAGTTAAGTTTTCAAGATTATTCAAAAGAAAAGAAAGATATGATGTTCCACGAGACAATTGTATGCAATACAAATGTGATTATAAGATCATGAGAATAAGAGTACCTATGAGCCATGATTGGCTAAGTTCTTATTATGTGCATTCAAAGTTCATATCATACATGGCATATTATGCATGGAATTCGACCTATTATCGAAGGTAAGGGGCCTATTTGCCCGAAAAACTATATATTCTACAGATGGCCATTTGTTGGCAATATGATACCAGTTAGCTACAGAAGAGACCACCACTGATAGCATTTGGTTGGGTATGTCATGCATTTGCATCAATATATATATGTATTGCCGACATATGACTACACGAGCATACCATTCATATTTGATTACTATGAGGTCGGATGTCATCTATGGAGGCTATTAGAATTTCAGTGTCAGGTGGTATCTTTATTAATTTTTTTACATCAGCTATGTATGATTCTACTTTCTACCTTACATACCAGTACATTTTTATTCGTACTGATGTCCCGTTGCCTGGGGACACTGCATTTTTGTTTTGTGTGTGTAGGTCCAGGTAGGGACTCTGATCGACCCCTCTACTAGGGTTTCATGTTTCAGTTGTGAGTTGGTAAGCTCCACCTCTTCCTGGAGCTTTCATAGGATTGTTACTTTTGTTGTATAGTTTCAGTATAGTCGGGGCATTGTCTCGATGATGGATATGACACTCTTAGAGGCTATTGTGGACATATAATTATGGGTTCTTTTTGCAGCTCCACTCTCCAGCCCATAGGCTTGGCATGTACCTATATGTATGTAGGCATGTATGTCTCCAATCGCGGCCTCGTCAGCCAGCTAGTACTTTATTACTTTGACTCGTCTACTTTTGGTTATATGGCTTACTGTTATTTAAGTCATGACCTTAATGGTCCAGGCTTAGTATTTCAGATGTTGTGCTGCCCGATCATTCGGGCCCCCACTTTAGTTAGCTAGTATGTTTAGTGACTAACTCGGTAAATACAGTATCGAGGGCCAGTCATGCCTCCCCTAGTTTGGGGCGTGACATGAACAATCAACACCCTCTACCCAGTTCAGAAATACTTGAATTTGCACGCACAGGGTAGGGAGTAATATGAGTACCGCAACTCAGTAAGTAATAAAAGTAAATGAAAGATGACCAGTAAGGAAAAAACATAAGCCACGTCAACATGCTTCAACAAGTGCAGGACATTTCCAACATAGTACAGAAATCATTTACTTCATAAATCAAGCTTAGTTTCAGTAAAAACCTTTGTAAACAACTCTCAATAGTTTCAAACCAGTGATAAAATAGTGAATAAAAATGATAGAAGACGTAGACAATCCCTCGGGTAAAACATGTACCATGAACCGCCCCTCAGGCATAATATCAACAAAACCAGCTCCTTGCGCTACCTGACAATCATTTATAATCAGCCCTTAAGGTATAACATGAATCAAGAATCGCCCCTCGGGCAAAACGTGGATAAAAAACAGCCCTTCGGGAAACAATATGAAACAAGAACAACCCCTCAGGATACATCATATCACTTAAACTGGGCACCCGTGCTCACTAGGGGTGTACAGATTGCGGGAAGGGCCCCTTACAGCGCAAGCTCAATAACAAGCCATCTCATGGAATAATCAAACAGGATCTCGGCCTCATATCAAGCCACCTTATGGCATAACAAATCAGACCCTCGACCTCAAAATCATGAATTAGTACAACACTGTTGCAGCACGTAGCCCGATCCCATAATATCCTCACAATAAGGCCCTCGATCTCACACAATCAGAAATCTCTCAAGTCACTCGGGCAACAGTAAAACATGATGCTCAGTCCAAAATATCATGTAAAATATCTAAATATGGTTGAGTTATGAACCAGTAGAATACAACATGATTGAGTACAAATATAAAGTGAAAACAATGAGAAATAGTAGTAAAATCCCCTAAGGGTCCAAAATAGTTGGTACAAAGCCCAAATATGGCATTCAGCCCGAAGCATGGTACAATTTCCAAATTACAATGATAGAAAACAGTTTTTAATCGAATACATGGTTAAACAATCATACGATACAGACTAAGTCACAATCCCCAGCACGATCCCACGCTCGTCATCCAGTATGTGCGTCACCTCAAAGTAGCACAACGAAGTGAAATCCAGGGTTTCATACCCTCAAAACAAACATTTACAAATATTACTTACCACAATTCTGTCCAAACTTTAGCCCGCGACGCCTTTGCCTCTCGACTCGGCCTCCGAATGCTCCAAATCTAGCCAAAGCAGATTCATACCATTAAAATATGCTAAAGGAACAAACCCCACTCGAAAATAACCAATTTACATAAAAAATCCCATAAACTAAAAATCTAATTCATATCCTAAAATTTCAATTCATAAACAAAAAATCCAGTTCATATCGAAAAATTTCAATTCATATCCTAAAGGTTCAATTCGTATCCTAAATTTCAATTCATATCACAAAAGTTCAATTCATATCCTAAAATATCAGTTTATAAACTAAAATTCCAATACATAAAGTAAAATTACAATTCATTTCCTAAAGGTTCAATTCATATCCTAAAGGTTCAATACATATCCTAAAATTTCAATTCGTACACAAAAGTTTCAATTCATATCCTAAAGGTTCAATTCATATTCTAAAATTTCAATTCATATCCACAAGATTCCAATTCATATCATAGATTTTCAATTTATAAACTAAAATTACAAAACATAAACTAAAAGTCTGATTCATATCCTAAAATTTTAATTCATAAACTAAAATTCCAATTAATATCCAAAAATTTTAATTCATATCCTAAACCCTAAATTCTACCTAAACTATCAAGACAATACAAAGTATAATTCAAATCTAACTAAACTAAAGTTAACACTAATTAAACTAATTAGTTAATAAAATTAATTAGCAAAACTAATTAAAACAAGACCTAAACCCTAATCCTTAATAAAATACAATGTTCAAAGAATTGAAACACTAATTTAAAAGATAAACTACAATACATCAAATATTGTAACACACACTAAAAATAACAATCTAACCTTGGTTTTTTTAGGTGGAGAAGGAGAGAGAAGGGCGGTAGTGGTAGTGACCAGCGAGCAGTGGGCAGCGAGGCGGCAACGAGCAAGAGGGGCAGTGGTGGCACGGGGTAGGGGATGGGATTTGGGCGTGTGAAATAGAGAGGGTGAAGGAAAGAGATAGTTTGGGAAATTTTAGGAAGGAGATAAGAGAAATGAGGGGGGAGAGAGAACCCGTTTTTGTCTCTAGAATTAGGAAAAGCGGCCAGCTTTGGTTGCTATTTTTGGTCTGTAGATAAGTCTTGACTGTTTGGCCAGAAATAGCGACTAACGTTGCTCGCTATTTAAAAAAATTAAATTGAAAATAGCGACCAAAGTTAGTCGATGAATCAATTTACATTCACTCATCACTAGGTTAAAGTCGATGAATCAATTATAACATATCAATTGATATAAGTCAAGATGTTTAATTTTTAATATTTAATGATGCATCTGAGTAGGTTGTAAGTCGATGGATCAATGTATAAGTGTGTGTATATATATATATATATATATATATATATATATATATATATATATATATATATATATATATATATTTATACACACACACACAAACAAACACACATACACTTCACTGTAATAATATAACGTATATATAACTTATTATAGTATATATTAGCATGTGTATATCTGTAACACACAAAATTTCGTGCTGCTTTAACTACATATATAGCATGTTATAGTATATGATACTTTATTCATTATTTATATTAGGAAAAACCGTCAGAAGTGCCCCTAACGTATTGGCTCCAGGTTAAAAATGCCCTCCTTTAACCTATTTTGAAGAAAATACCCCTACCGTTAAAAATGTGGCATATTTGTGCCCCGAAGTCTAACAAATGACTCTACTTATATTCAAAACGGTAGGGGCATTTTTAAACTGGAGTCAATACGTTAGGGGCACAAATATGCCAGAATTTTAATGGTAGGGGCATTTTCTTCAAAATAGGTTAACGGAGGGCATTTTTAACCTGGCGTCAATACCTTAGGGGTAGTTCTGACCCTTTTCCTTTTATATTATAATTGAGTTAATGAATTACATTCATGTATATTTAATGAAAAATTATATATATTAATTAGGATTTTGACAAGTCTATCAATCCCTAAAAGAACCCTACCTCAGGTTCTTTTAGGAATTGATTGACTTGTCAAGATCCTAATTAGTACATATAATTTTTCATCAAATATATTTGTGTGTAAATTGATTCATCGACTTATAACCTACTCAAATGTTATCGTTGAATATTTAAAACAAAGCGTCTCGACCTATATCAATTAATCTGTTGTGAATGATTCATCGACTTATAACCTAGTGATGAATGAATGTAATTCATTAACTCTTTTATAATACAAATAATGAATACAGTACCATATACTATATATGTAGTTAAAGCAGCACGAAATGTATGTTATATATATACATACACTAACATATCATATAACAAGTTATATATACGTTATAGTATTACAGTGAAGTGTCCGTATGTGTCTATATATATATATATATATATATATATATATATATATACACATACACACACATACAGACACTTATATACTTTGATAGCCGTATATATGTATTAATCCCTAAAATAACCCAATCATGTGTTCCAAGAGCTTCATGTTTCTATATATTTATATTTTTTTAAATAATAATATAATAATTGAAATTTTGTAATTGGGTCCCAGATTATCGATCAAAGTTGGTCTCTATCTGCTTCCCCTTTTGTAAGCGACCAACTTTGGTGGCTAATTTTAAATTTTATATATATATATATATATATATATATATATATATATATATATATATATATATATATATATATATATATATATATATATATATATATTTTATAATTTTTTTAATTAGTAATATAATTATTAAAATTTTATGTGTGTGAGATAAATGTTAGATACATGTCTTGCAAAAAAAAAAAAAATCTAAACTCGATTTTAGTTACAAATTTTGATTCAATCTAATTCAAATTACCTCTAATCTTTCTAAAATTGTGTATGTTATCTTATCTATATGGTCTAAAAAATTCCAATTATACCCATTAAAAAAATTACTTAGGTTTTTTATTAATATGATATATTATTGATAATTTTTGTCTTGCTATTTTTGGTATCACATATTGGTAACAAATATCTATTTTTGGATTGTTTCGGTAGTTCTCTCTATCTCTTATACCACTTCCCTACTTTTAAGACTAGCCTTTTAGCTTGTAAAAATAGCACGGTTTTTTCAAATTTTTAAAAATAATCAGCGTTTGCAAGGTAATTGAAAAATATTACTATTTTGCTGCAATACGATGAGTTGTAGCATAATATACTAGAGATTAGTGCATCTGTATATGAACTTCCAGCATATTATATTGGACAAATATATTATATTGGACTTTTACTATATTATGGTGGAGTATTTTTCGGATTTTGAATAGTGTTTTCATTCAAATTTATCTTTAAATGAAAACTGGCTAAATTTGATTACTTTTGCAATTGTGACTATTTTGAATGACCACTTGTAAATCTAGCTATTCTTTAATCGGGATTTTTATCTCCTATAGCAAAGGTTGATATCTTATTTATTTTAAATAAATATCCTTTTAAAAAATTATATTCTATAGCTACCCTTTGATTTTTATAGCCAAATATCTATTTATGATCACCTCCTACCTTTAAGCAATAAAATATGCTTTGTATTATTTTTTTCTTTCATTATTTAGATTTTTTTTTTATCATCTCTCACGCCAATCTTTTTTTTAATACAATCATAATTCTCTACTGATTCATCTTCGTTATCAAACAAAATTTTCATTACCAATGGCTTGGGGGGTCTGAATCAAGGTCAAAATCGAACCATATCTTCAATTTCCTGAACTATACTTTCAGGCTGCCCCTCAACGGCAACCTTTGTTAAACTAGGTATCAACAAAGACCCATTAATGGGTGTGGATAAACTGACAAAGTCGAGGTTCTAAGTATGATTCGGGCTCGTGGAATCATAAAATCTTTCCCTAGATGGTTCTTTATCCCCTTGTTGTCTTTACTTGGTCAGATTCGAATTATTCAAGCTAGTTAATTCAAACATTGTATCATTAAACTCTATTGATAAAATACGACAATAATACATGGCTAACATGATGGATGACTCGTGGCGAGTATCTCCTAGTGGGTTGTTTAGACATCATTAACCCTTATAGCCAGTGGAGATACAGAGCTTTTGCTCAGCAGCGGATTCGTCAGAAATTAGGGTTTGTTCTTGAATAAAGACGATGAAATTTAAAGTCGAGCAACTTAGTTTTGCTATTAATATATTTCAATATATTATCAACGTATCACGTTGTATATTCATGTATTTAATTGTCTTTTTCTTTATTGTAATAGAATATATCTCGTAGCATTCCATGTATTTTATTGTATTCATTGTCTTTTATTTCATTGTATTTCAAAATATCCCGGTGTATTCTATGTATTTTATTGTATTCATTGTCTCGCTATATGCCATAAATGTTTTCATACATTTTTTAATTAATATAATTTATGTACTTAGATGTATTATATAATTTCTCTAAGGAATGCAATATTTTTGGGGTATTTTACGGTTGAGAATTTTTTTTATAATTGAAAATACCAAATTTGTGTGTTGTAATTGAGTTTTGTGTTATATGTGGAGTCTATTATGTTAATTGATTCACTTTCTGGTTAAAACAGTGTAATCCCCTGTTTCACGCCATGAATACAGTCGAATACAATAATCTGTCCAGCTATAATCTCATATTTCAGGCCAAGAATACAGTCGAATATATTTAAATACAATAATTAATTAGCTGGACTTCCCTAATTCACGTCTATTTTTGATATTATATTCGTGAATACAATAGTTTAAATACATCTAATACATCTTATAACAACAGAAAACGTATCTACAATCCGTAATAGAGCAAATGATAACTATAGATAGCTAACTACCTGTCACGACCCGGATTTTCCACCCTTGGGGGTCGTGATGGTGCCTACTCGTAGAAGCTAGGCAAGACACGAAATCATAACTCCTAACGCTTTTATTTTAAATCCTTTTATGAATCGTAACACCAAGCGTTATACATTCCAATAACAACGGGATATGAAATTAAAGCGGAAGACTTAAATTAAATAAGCTAAGAAATACTGTGGAAATCAACATATGCCTCTACTCCAAGAACTGGTGTCACAACATTCACGGACTACTAAGAGTACTAAATACAAACGTTTGAAAGAAATAAATCACTATTTATCTCGAATACATGAGTAACAGAATAAAATATAAGATAGAGGAGACGTCGGGCATGTGGACGCTTGCAAGGCTACCTCGGAATCTCGTTGGACTGGAGGCTGCATCCCGAGCTATTGTTGATGATCAAACACAACTACAGAGTCTGCGCACAGTGCAGAGTGTAGTATTAGCACAACCAACCTTATGTGCTGGTATGTGACTGGCCTAACCCCGTCAAGGTAGTGACGAGGCTAGAACCAAACTCCAGATAAACCTTTGCAGTTATATAATATATGGCGGAAAAGTAAATAGGTAATAAGCAGTTAAGGCTGGGAAGGGGAACATGCTGCGCGGTTAGGAGATAAAACAGAATATCAAAGAGCAATAAGAAAGATATAATTTAACTTCTAACAAGGGTAAAGATAAATAAAAGCAACTTTCACCTTCAATTTCATCTTATTGCATGCGTGCAACCCGATCCCATTTCTTATATCTTGTGGTAGGCGTACCACCCGCTCAAATTTCATCAATCTTGTGGTAGGCGTACCACTTACTCTCATTTTATCATATCTTGTGGTAGGCGTACCACCCGCTCCCATTTTATCATATCTTGTGGTAGGCGTACCACCCGCTCTCATTTTATCATACATTGTGGTAGGCATACCACCAACTCCAATTTTATCATATCTTGTGGTAGGCGTACCCCTGCTCGCATTTCATCATATATATTGGTAGGCGTACCATCCGCTCCTAATTCATCATATCTTGTGGTAGGTGTACCACCCGCTCCAGTTTCATCATATCTTGTGGTATGCGTACCACCCGCTCACATTTCATCATATATTGTAGTAGGCGTACCACCCGCTCATATTTTATCATATCTTGTGGTAGACATATCACCCGCTCTCATTTCATCATATCTTGTGGTAGGCATACCACTCGCTCCCATTTCATAAATCTTATGGTAGGCGTACCACCCGCTCCAATTTCATATCAACGCATAATCACAAGAAATCCCGGCAAGGGAACAAAGCAATATAATAACTTTCCGGCAAGGGAACAAAAGCATTATAATAATTTTCCGGCAAGGGAACAACAATATCGAAACAATCATCCCGACACGGGAGAATCAGCTATAACCAACTTTAACTAGGCTTGTACTCGGCTCAATTAATGAAAATTCTCAATTATAATTAAGATCCATGAGGATAAACAAATCTTTGTTCAATATAGTAGATCATTAGTTAAAGCATCCGAAATGCCATTTAAGAACACAACAACTTTCAGCTTAAGACTTACGGTCATGCTCGACACAAACGTGTAGATACTCGTCACCATGCATATATGTCATACTCAACAAGAAGAAAGTAGCAAATATGACGCAACTCCTAATACCTCAAGCTAAGGTTAGACCGAACACTTACCTCAGTACTTTGAACACTACTCAAGTCTCAATTATAGCTTTTCCCCTTGATTCCACCGCCAATGCGTTCATATCTAATCATAAATTACTTAATTACATCAATAAACGCTAAATGAATCAACCCCAATGCATAAAATCGAGTTTTTCAAAGTTGTAACCAGAAATAAAAAGTAGCTCACGGAACCACGTGGTCAAAATCCGATGTTCGAACCAAAATTCGATTACCCAATCCCCGTACGAACTCAAATATGTAATTTATTTTGAAATCGAACCTCAAATTGAGTCCAAATCCCTAATTTTTGAAAAACCTAGGTCCTACCCAAAACACCTAATTTTCCCCCATGAAAATCTTTGATTCTAAGTTGAAATCATGTTAAAAGATGTTAATGATTGAAGAAAACTAGTTTAAAACGACTTACAATTGATTTGGAGAAGAAATATTGCTTGAAAAATTGCCTCTTATATTTATAGGGTTTTGAACAATGAAAAATAACTGAAAATCCCGTCTATATATACCCCTCTCAGACACCTTGTACGGAACGCACAAAAAGGACCGCGGCCGTACAGGCCTTCCTGAAGATGCTGCAATTCTACACCTTGTGCAGACCGCACAAAGTCGCCCGTGACCGCACTGACCCCTCCGCAGTCGCACGCGATTTCTCACAGACCGCTCTGGCGGGTTCAGAGGACCTGTAACTCCTCTGAGCCTGCAAAATCTAATTTCTAAGCCTAAGACATCCCAAAACCTACCCAAAACTCATCCGAGCCCTCGAAACTCCAACATAAGTATACACATAACTTCAAAAACATCCTACGGACATATTCGTGTAATCAAATAACCAAAATAACATCACGAACATCAAATTAAACCTCAAGATCACTGTAATTTCTCAAAACTCCATTAAACATAAAATTTCCATATTAAGGTCCGGATCATGTCAAACGACTCAAGTCATATATAAGACCTGTATCGGGTGCCGGAACCAAAATACGGGCCCGATACTATCGCTTTCTAATCAGATTTCATTTCAAATTTTCTTAAACATTTCTAGAAAATACGTTTTTCTCAAAAAATCATTTCTCGGGCTTGGGACCTCAGAATTTGATTCCGGACATATGCTAAAGTATCATATTTTCCTACGGACTCTCCAGGACTGTCGAATCACGGGTCTGGGTTCGTTTACCCAAATTGTTGACTGAAGTTAAATTTATTCATTTTAACATCAAAACTTAGCATTTTTCACCAAATTTCATATTCAAGCTTTCCGGCTATGCGCCCGGACTACGCACACTAATTGAGGCAACTCTAAGTGAGGTTTTCAAGACCTCGAAAGCACAAGATTTGATTAAAAATAGGTGATGACCCTTTGGGTCGTCACATCCTCTACCTCTAAAATAATCGTTCATCCTTGAACGGACAAAGAAGGAAGTACTTGGGTCGGGGAAAAGATATGGATAACGGCTCTGCATGTCGAACTCGGACTCTGAGGTCGATGACTCAGGAGGCTGACCTCTCCACTGAACATGAACAGAAGGGAAACTCTTTGACCTCAACGGATGAACCTGCTGGTCTGGAATAACCACCGGCTCCTCTTCATAAGACAAGTCCTTGTCCAACTGGACAGTGCTGAAATCTAACATATGGGATGGATCATCGTGATATTTCCGAAGCATGGACACATGAAACACTGGATGCACGGCTAATAAGCTCAGGACAATGCAAGTCTATAAGCCACCGCTCCGACTCGATCAAGAATCTCAAACAGGCCAATGAATCTAGGGCTAAGCTTGCCCTTCTTCCCAAATATCATCACGCCCTTCATAGGAGACACTCGGAGCAATACCTGCTCACCAACCATGAAATCACAACTCGAACCTTGTGATCTGCATAACTCTTATGCCTGGACTGAGCTATGCGAAGCCTATCCTGAATGATCCTGACCTTGTCCAAGGCCTCCTGAACCAGATCCGTACCCATTGCCGAGCCTCTCCCAGCTCAAACCATCCAATCGAAAAATCAACACCACCTACCATATAAAGCCATAAGGAGCCATCTAGATGCTCGACTGGTAGCCGTTGTTGTAGGTAAACTCTGCTAGAGGCAAAAACTGATCCTACGAACCTCTAAAGTCAATGACACAACTTGGAGCATATCCTCCAAAATCTAAATAGTCCGCTCAGACTGACCGCCCATCTGGGGATGAAATGTCGTACTCAACTCAACCTGTATGCCCAAATCTCACTGACATGCTCTCTAGAAGCATGAGGTAAACTGTGTATCTCGTTCTGAAATGATAGATACAGGCACACCATGAAGATGAACAATCTCTCAGATATAGATTTCAGCTAATCTCTCAGATGGGTAGGAGATTGCCACGGGAATGAAATGCGCTGACTTGGTCAGCCTATCAACAATGACACAAACTGTGTCGAACTTCTCCGAGTAAGCGGGAGTCTAACAAAAAAATCCATAGTGATCCGCTCCCACTTCCACTCGGGAAGCTCAATCATCTAAAACAATCCACTAGGCCTCTGATGCTCATACTTAACCTGCTGACAATTCAAACACTGAGTCACATATATAACGATATATTTTTTAATTCTACGCCAACAATAATGTTGTCGCAAGTCCTGATATATCTTCGCAGTGCCCAGTGAATAGAGTATCGAGAGTTGTGGGTCTCCTCCAAAATCAACTCTCGAAGCCAATCCACAGTAGGCACACAAACTCGACCCTGCAATATCAAGACTCCATCATCACCTAAAGTGACCTGCTTAGCACCTCCATGTTGCATCATGTCTCTAAGGACACACATATGGGGATCATCAAGCTGCCTATCACGGATACGCTCCAATAATGAAGAACGAGTGACCGTGCAAGCTAATACTCGACTAGGCTTATAAATATCCAACCTCACAAGCCGATTGGACAAAGCCTGAACATCCAAGGCAAGTGGCCTCTTACTGACCGGAATATAAGCAAGACTGCCCATACTGGCTGACTTTCTACTCAAAGCATCGGCCACCATATTGGCCTTTCTCGGGTGATATAAGATAGTGATATCATAATCCTTCAAAACTCCAACCACCTTTTCTGCCTCAAATTCAACTCATTTTGCTTGAACAAGTACTAAAGACTCTTATAATCCATGAACACCTCAAACTCGTCCGACCATCTGAATCGAGCACCCTTCTGGGCCATCTTGGTCATCGAGGCTGCGATAGATAAGAATCCCTCCACGAACCGATGATAGTAGCCTGCCGATCCAAGAAACTCTGAATCTCTGTAGTTGATGCTAGTCTAGGACAGTTATTGACTGCCTCAATCTTCTTTGGGTCAACCTGAATACTCTTTGCTGATACGATATGACCCAGCAATGAAATGAACTCAACCAGAACTCGCACTTCGAGAACTTAGCATATAACTGACTATCCCTCAGAGTCTAAAGAACCACTCTAAGGTGCTGCTCGTGCTCCTTCTGGCTGTGGGAGTATATCAATATATCATCAATGAAGACTATCACGAACGAGTCCAAATAAGGCATGAACACTCGGTTCATCAAACCCATAAAAGTTGTTGGGGCATTTGTCAACCTGAATGACATAACCAAGAACTCATAATGCTCGTACCGAGTGCAGAATGTTGTCTTAGGGACATCGGATGCCCTAATCCTCAACTAATGGTAGCCATATCTCAAGTCAATCTTGAAAAATACCTTGGCACCCTGAAGCAGATCGAACAAGTCATCAATCCTTGGCAACGGATATTTATTCTTGATTGTCACCTTGTTCAACTGTCGGGAATCAATGCACATTCTCATCGAACCATCCTTTTTCTTAACGAACAACACCGGCACACCCCAAGGAGATACACTGGGTCTCATAAAACCCTTCTCAAGAAATTCCTGCAACTATTCCTTTAACTCTTTCAACTAAGGCGGGGCCATACAATATGGCAGGATAGAAATAGGCTGGGTGCCCGGAGCCACATTAATGCAAAACGTTGATATCCTTGTCAGGCGGCATACCCGACATTCTGAAGGAAAAACATCAATGAACTCACAAACAACGGGCACAGAATCAATAGAAGGGACTCAGCACTAGAATCACGAACATATGCCAAATAGGCCAGACACTCCTTCTCGACCATACGCCTAGCCTTCACATAAGAGATAACACTACGGGTAGAATAACCAGGAGTCCGTCTACACTATGAACGAGTCATACCTGATAAATCTAAGGTCACAGTATTGGCATGGCAATCCAAGATAGCGTGGTAAGGTGATAACCAGTCCATCCCCAATATAACATCGAAGTCAACCATGTCCAAAAGCAACAAATCTATGCGAGTCTCGATACCTCCAATCACCATAATACATGAATCATGGACTCGATCAACAACGATAGAATCACCCACCGGTATAGACATATAAACAGGAACACTTAATAAATCACTAGGCATGACCAGCTACGGTACAAAATAAGATGACACGTACGAATAGGTAGACCCAAATCAAATAACACTGAAGAATCTCAATCACAAACCAGAATAGTACCTGTAATGACAGCATCTGAAGCCTCAGCCTCGGGCCTTGCTGGAAGGGCATAACATCGGGGCTGGGCCCCACCACCCTGTACTACCTCTCTGGGGCGGCCTGCTGCTGGCTGGCCTCCACCTCTTGCAGCCTGAGCTCCACCTCTAGGACCTCTACCTCCACCTCTAGCACCTCTACCCCCACCTTTAGCTGGCTGGACGGGCTGTGGAATATATGTTACCTGTACCATAATATGAGAACCCTAGTACGGAGAACTGCTCAAAGCTCAAGGGCACTACCTAGAAATGTGCCCTGTGTCACCACAAGTAAAAAAAAGCCCTCGGCTTTCGGCCCTAGAAACTCTTAAGCGGTGGTGCACTAATAGGTGTTGGTGGTGCACTAAAGGACTGCAAATCGGGATACTGCATCTGAGGACCACGGCTACCTGAAGCACCGTGAGAAACCTGAATAGCTGACTGAAAGGGCCTAGGAGGATGGCCTCTACCACGTGAATCTCTACCTCTGGACGAAGTACCAGTGAATCTACCTGAATAACGGGGCCTCTTGTCCGACCCATGGCCACCTCCCTATCACAGGACCCTTTCAACTCTGCGGGCCACATTGGCCGCCACTTGAAAAGTGATCTCACTCCCGGCCTCTCTAGCCATTTGGAGACAAATCGGCTGGATGAGTCCATCAATAAATTGTCTCGCTCTCTCCCTCTCAGTGGGATGTATAACAAGAGCATGGCGAGCTAAGTCGATGAACCTAGTCTCAAACTAGGTGACCGTCATGGATCCTTGCTGGAGGCGCTCAAAGTGCCTCCAATAGGCCTCTCTCTGAGTCACATGGAGAAACTTCTCCAGAAACAACACCGTAAACTGCTCCCAAGTCAAAGATGATATCCACATGTCCTAGCTAAGCAATAAACCTTCCACCAAGTCTTGGCGGATCCAAACAAGCAAAATGTAGCAAAATCGACCCCATTAATCTCAACAATGCCCATGTTCCTTAAAACCTCGTGGCAGATATATAGGAAATCTCGGGGATCCTCAGAAGAAGCACTAGTGAAAGTAGTAGTTAAGAGCTTAGTGAACCTATCCAGCCTCCATAAAGCATCGAAAGACATTGACGCTCCATCGTCGGTCTGAACCACTACACCCGGCTGAACTGCTCCAACTAGCTCAACCCCTGGAGTCTAAATCTGGGGAGCTACCAACTCCAAAGTGTGAGTATTAGAAGTCTTAGTCCCTCCTCGATCCATAAGCTAAGGTTAGACCGAACACTTACCTCAGTGCCTTGAACACTACTCAAGTCTCAATTATAGCTTTGCTTCTTGATTCACCGCCAATACATTCGTATCTAATCACAAATTACATAATTACATCAATAAATGCTAAATGAATCAACCCCATTGCATGAAAATGAGTTTTCCAAAGTTGTACTCAAAAGTAAAAAATTGTCCGCGGGCCCACGTGGTCAAAACCCGAGCTTTGAACCAAAACTTGATTACTCATTCCCCCACGAACTCAAATATGTAATTTGTTTTGAAATCGGACCTCAAATTGAGGTCCAAATTCCCAATTTTTAAAAACCTAGGTTCCATCAAAAACACCAAATTTTCCTACATGAAAATCTTGATTTTAAGTTGTATCATAATAAAAGATATTAATGATTGAAGAAAACTAGTTAAAAACGACTTTCAATTGATTTGGATAAGAAAGGTTGCTTGAAAAATTGCCTATTATGTTATTAGGGTTTTGAATAATGAAAAATAACTGAAAATCCCATCTATTTATACCCCTCTCAGACCCCAAGTGCAGACTGCACAAAGAGGACCGCGGCCGCATAGATCTTCCTGAAGATGCTCCAGTTCTGCACCTTGTGCGAACTGCACATAGGCAACTGCGGCCGCACAAGCTCCATCGCACCGCATAAAGTCGCCTGCGGCCGTGCTGGCCCCTCCGCGGTAGCATGCGATTTCTCACGGACCACGCCGGCGGGTTCAGAGACTTGCAAATTCTCTCAACCTGCAACATTTGATTTCTAAGCCTCAGAAATCCCGGAACCTACCCAAAACTCACCCGAGCCCTCGAAAGTCCACAAGTATGCACACAACCTCAAAAACATCCTACGGACATATTCATGTAATCAAATCACCAAAATAACATCACGAATATCGAATTAAACCTCAAGATCATTGAAATTTCTCAAAACTCCTTTAAACATCAAATTTCCCAATTAAGGTTTGGATCACGTCAAATGACGTCCGTTTTAACCAAATTTCATAGAAATGACTCAAGTCACATATAAGACCTGTACAGGGCGCCGGAACCAAAATACAAGTCTGATAACATCGCTTTCTAATCATATTTCATTTTAAATTTCCATAAATATTTCAAAAAAATAATTTTCTTCTCAAAAAATCATTTCTCGGACTTGGAACCACGAAACTCGATTCCGGGCATACGCCCAAGTCCTATATTTTCCTACGCACCCTCCGGGACCGTCGAATCACGGGTCTGGGTCGTTTACCCAAAATGTTGACCGAAGTCAAATTTATTCATTCTAACATCAAAACTTAGCATTTTTAAAGAATTTCATATTTAATCTTTCCAACTACGCGCCTAACTGTGCCACGCAAATCGAGGAAACTCTAATTAAAATTTTTAAGGCCTCGGAAGCACAAAATTTGATTAAAAATAGGTGATGACCCTTTGGGTCGTCACATTACCGCTAAATGATAATGCTTTATAAAAAATTCTCTTTTTGATTTCCCCCTTTTAGCTTTTATCAAATTATTTCAACGAGGCCCAAAAGAACAAAAGCATTTCTAGCTGAAGCCTTCCAATTTATCATAGCCCTTCTAGAATTGTGTTCTAAGTTAAAAATTGGAATAATCAAGAAAATAAATCTAATAGTTGCAGAAAAATATATTTACTCTATTTGCAATATTTTAATTTTCTTAATTTTTTTATTTCATCTTCGTATTTTCGTTAAAATATTTTAATGGTAGAAACAGGGCAGAAGGAAATGGGCCTCAGTAGATCAAGGCCCACTGAAAAACAATAGAAAGCAAAGAAGGTCAGATCTGCACGCGATATTTCCTGTGAAATTCAAAAAAGGAAACTTACACAAACATTTCAAATAAATCTTAATTTATCAATCTCTAGCCATTAATTATAAATTTATCGAAACTAACAAACAAAAATTGAAAAACTAAATAATAAGGTTCTTTCTATTAAAGAATCAGAGGCAAAAATCATCTTTCATATTTTAATGCGTGATTAGCAACATTAGATACAAGATGGAAAGGAAATTTCATAGACGAGGTAGCAAATAAGGTGATGAAATATAAAAATCTATACAATATTCCAAAACTCTAAATAAAAGAGAATTTTTTCAATGGGTATAGATGAAATTCATTGAAAATATATGGATAAGTCAATATACAAAATTTGAGGAAGATTGGAGGTGATTTGGGCTGGTTTTATATCAAAATTCGTAATTAAATCGAGTTCGAAAAAGTTCTCTGCGACACATGTATCAGGCATGTATCTCACACACAAGTATACATAGATATATATGATACATAATTAATACATGTGTGATACACAAATAATACACAGTGTGATACACATATCATTTTTCTCATGTTCAGCTTTTACTTCGAATTTTCAATTCAAACCACCTCAAAACTTTACCAAATCATCCCAAAACTGATATTCAAGATCCTTAAGTTGTGCCCAGTCATTCTAATAACACTCACTCAAAACAAAGCAAAAATTTGATATTTCTTTGCTACAAATAGCTAATTTAGCTAATATTAGTAATATTTTATCAATTGGCCAATTTTTTGAACTACTTATGAATGGACATAGCTGGTAATTCCTCATTCAAAAATAACCAGATTTACTACTGGTCATTCAAAAATAGCTCAGTTTCAAAAGTAATCGAAATTTAACCACTTTTTATGTAAAGATAGATCTGAGCGTTCAAAACCCAAAAATATGCCAATATATTATGTTGGAATTCCAACATAACTATACTTGAACTCCAGAGAATAAGTATGCTGGAACTCCAACATAATATGATGGAATTCTAGCACAGGTACTTGAACTCCAACATAATATACTGAAACTCCAGCAAGTATACTGGTCAAGCATAAAATATTGGAATTTGAAGCACCTGTGCTCCAATCTCCAGTATATTATATTTGAGCCAGCAAAATATACATGTATAACATAATATGCTGGAGTTCATATACACATGCACCGAACTCCAGTAATTATGCTGGACCGCTTTCTGTTGCAACAAAATAGTGACTATTTTTCATTGATTTAGTAAATACTGGTCATCTTTGAATGACCAGTCCGAAAATTGGTTATATCATGTTATTTTTACCGATATTTTGGCTGGATTGCCGAAAAGCCCTTTAAATTGTCATTTTATTCCTAACTAGTATTGGTATTAATGTACGGATAATATTGATTATATTTATGTGATCTAACTTGTTTGAGAATATTATATTATATTACTTGAATTAGATTCCAACTACCTTCTTGTCATCCATGAAACGTACCTAAAAATTTAAGAAATTAGAAAAAAAAAATTACATATAGTTATTAAATAACTTTTCAGTTCTTCATTTTTCTTTATTAAATAATGTACAACATTAAGTATTATCTCACTTTTTTATAATATTTTATTAGCTTATCTCTTTGTAATATAATATGAATATATATTTTTCTTATTCCTAAAGTTTTTTTCTTGAAAGATTTAATCCATTCATCTAAATGTATTAATATTACTTTATTTATTTTTGAACTAATTTTGATTATAAATATTCACACATTATATCTATTCCTCACTTTGTACAACTTTTATATGGTGTTTTAACTGGTTATCCTCGTTTAGAGTTTCAGTTATAATCTAGACAATATCAATACTCAATACAAGTTACGAATTTGAATGCCTTTGCTATCAAGGTAAAAAATCTACCGATATTTTAATTATTTATATTTTTGTATTATATATAATAAGAATTTGAATTTCCTTCTCTTTCATTTACAACATAAAATTTAAATTGATTTTTAAATTTATTTAATTTTCTATATTTTATTTAATATACTCTTTTGCTTGAAATTTTTTCATTATCTGATATTATTTTACTTCATCTATTGAGATTTCAATTACGTGGTATTGTCCATTGTATATATGACTTTTGTTATCATAATTCAAAAAATATTTTCTCATCTTAAATTCAAATAAGACTTATCCTTTTATATTTTGACAACTTATTTCATTTTTTAAATTTTTTCCTCTTTTTCATTCATTATTGTTATTATTGCATTATTCATACTTAGAACTGTTATCTTGTAATGTAACTTTTTATTAGCTTGTCATTTGACTGAGTATTCTTATTTATTATTTTTGTTTATAATGTAGATAGAAACCTATTTTTCTTACTCCTGAAATTTAATTGATCACGCTGCTTAAATAGTTACATTGTGTTATACATATAGGTATAACTGTTGCCTTAATTAATTGTAAGTTTTAACCATGAGATCAGATATGCGACATTATTAAAAACACAAAAGCTAAAATAAAGTAAAATATGCACTTGTCATAATATGCAGGATAGGATTCCAATAATGCCAGTGAGTATCATGATTAACATATCTTTTCATGTGTGGAAAAAGCAACTGATATGAGTATCTAATTAACAAAGTTTTCTTGTGACACAAGACAAGAGCCATTCCAGTCACAAGTACAAAATGCTAAGTTCTACTTCCCCCTTTTCTCTAATTCTTTTTCTTTCAAGGTAAAAGTCACCATCAAGGCTTATAATCTAAGTAGGAGATGATAAAATGGTTAAAATAAGTAGTTATATATATATATTATTAATTAAAAAATATATTGAATAATAAACTTTTTAAAAACGTGTTAAATATAAATAAGAACCATATTATCTACTTAGAAAATATATAATCAATGAATAACTAACGAGTTTAACTTTTATATTAGTAAATTCTTGAAGTTTGAGAGACTAAGAATTCTTCCAAACGTGATTATATTCAAGAAGCTATAGATAATATAGATATCCATATTATCCGCCGGTTAACCCATTTTTATCCTTATTAAATATGGGTCGAGTTGGATAATTTATTCATTTTTTGATTACCCGCTTTCGATCTGGCCCTATCCGACTCGATCTACCCGTTTACCCCCAGTAATCTAATAATACCAACAAACAATAAACGTGAGTTAAATTCTCAGTGTATTTTTTCGATCTTGTCCTTCCCTAATCCCCTAGTGTAATAGATTTTTTTTAAGTCATTTTGTGCCATATGTTAAATGTTAGAATAACAGGCCCATCTCATACAAACCCAAACATCTCTGAAGATGAAATAGATCCAGACCCAAACACTTGACTAATTTATAATTTTGTATGTTATTATATCAATAGCCACAAATGTAATAGATAGACACTTTTTTTATTATTTATTATAGATAGACAAATAATTGCTAAGTTGTACATGAGATATTATTGAATCTACACAGATTTCATCTCTGTCTTTTAGCTCTCTCTAGAACACTCGATCTAGGATTTTCTTCCAAGGAAATTCATGGATTCTTTCGTATTTATCTTCGTTCTAACATAGTATTAGAGCGAATCCTGGTGATTATTACTCTAATCTGAGTGTTCATCAGAGAGATTATCAAAAAGATTTGAGTTCTCTGGTTCCGACGATTTCAAAGGGTTTTTTCATTTTTTTCCAATTTGGAGTCTTCGACTGGGTTTTTCATTCAAATCTCTCATTCAACGATTCATAGGGATATTCTGAGTCATCCTCACTAATCGATTTCACAACAAATTGCCTTATGAAAATCAACTTGGAAACTAGGGTTTTATGTCATCATCAATCTTTACATGCGGTGACATTCTTCTAAACCAATATCTTCGAGTTTTTCTAGTTGATTAGTTTAGATATTCAATTGTAGAAATCATGACTTTGAATAATGATTCAGCTGAGCATTCTGGTGTTTCGAATACATCAGTCCTTGATCCCTTTCATACTCTTTATCTTCATCCTTCCGACACTCCAAAAACTTAGTGTATGTGCCCTTCGTTGGCACATGGTTTGGAGATTGGAATGAAGGGATGCTCATTTCTCTGTCTGTAAAGAACAATGTCCAATTAGTTGATGGATCTATAGTCAAAGATCAAACTATAACTAATACTCTCTTATATCCTCATTAACAACAATGTAATACGGTTAAAGCATGGATAATGAATTCATCTCTAAGGACATAGCCAAAAAAATCATTATAAAGCTTCTAGAGAAGCTTGGAATAATCTTGTGGAAAGATATGGTTTTGCCAATATTTTCCAATATTACCGCCTTCAACAATCCATTTCTTCAACATCCCAAAGATCATATGATATTTCCACCTATTATACTAAAATCAAGGGATACTGGGATGAAATATATACAATCTCTTTAGGAAGGCCTTGTACATGTGGTTCCATGCACAAATTTAGTGAGCCACATAAACTCATTCATTTCCTATTAGGGTTAAAGGAAATTTACTCCACTGTTAAGAGTAACATTTTAATGAAGAGTCTTGTGCCAAGTATGGAGAAGGCATATTCCATTCTGATTAGAGATGAGAAGCAAGGGAAAATTAATTCTGGTTCCCAACGTTTTTCTTCGGATTCCACTTATTTCATAGCCAACTCCAATTCCAATTCTGGTCCTAATTAACCAAATACAACCAAACATTTTACTCAGAGGGTGAACTTTGAACCTAGGAGAACCACAATATCTTGCGAGTATTGCAAAAAACCTTGTCACAATGTAGACAAGTGCTACAAGCTACATAGAATCCTACAAGATTTTAAATTTACCAAGGAAAAAAGAGTTGTTGCATGTGTCCACATTGATCGACATATCAGACTTCACCCAAGCCTGATCCATCTCAAGCTGAAGTCATTCCACGTGGGTTTTCCAAGGAATAATATGCTCATCTTATATCTCTATTCCACCAGATGCATATGTTTTCTCCAAATCAACAGTCTACATCCCAAGACTGTCCAGTCTATGCAAATTTTGTAGGTTGTCATGACAATCCTATTAGTAGGTTATATGGTTATCTTGTATGTCATGCTAGCCACAACAATTTTAGCTCTTGGATCGTAGATTCAGGAGCAACCAATTAGATGACACCTCATAAAAACTTACTTCATGACATACAACCTTTAATATCTCCTTCCATTGTTACTTTACTAAATGGATATAAAGTAAAAGTTACTTCTTTTGAATGTCTTTTCATATCCTCTAGTATCATTCTAACTAATGTAGTATTGGTACCTTCCTTTTTATTATAACTTAATTTAGATACACTAACTTTTTTCTCAACTCAAATGTTGTGCACTCCTTACTAATATTTTATGTTGGTTACAGGGCCCTTATCTTGAGAGGCCATTGATAATTGGTAGGGTTGAGCATAGACTATACATTCTGAGATTGTCATCTTATGGTATTGATGCAGCTGATCCTTCTCAAGCAAATGCCTGTCCAATTTCTTCTTTTCCTAAGTATGATTCAATTCCTATTTTTCCTATTCATGATTCTGTAGTTGATAGTTCTAATGTTGTTACAGTTGCTTTTAATTCTAGTTCTATTAATAAAAAGATGTACTTTGGCATCAAAGAATGGGACATATGCCTTTTATAAAAATGGGTTCTATTCCTCATCTATTTGGAAAGTTTTCTTCGAGACAATATTTCACATGTACTCAATATCTAATGGCTAGACAACAAAGGCTTCCATTCTCTAAAAGAACCTCACACTCTAACAGACCTTTTCAACTTGTACATATTGACCTATGGGGGACTTACCACACTGCTAAATACAATGGGTTCAGATATTTTCTAACCATTATAGATGACTACAGTAGGGTCACCTAGACACATCGTTTCTTCGGGAAAGGCAATGCATTTTTCATCATCAAATCCTTTATTACCATGGTGTCTACACAATTACATGTTTCTATTGAAACTATCAGAACCGATAATGCATTTGAATTAGGATCCGCTCATTCATATGCTTCATATCTCACTTTTCTTGGAATTTCACACCAAATTTCTTGCCCACACACTCTTCAGAAAAATGTAATAGTAGAGAGGAAACATAAACATTAGTTAGAGACTTCTAAGGATCTTCTTTTTCAATCCAAATTGCCTATCAAATATTGGGGGAAGTGTGTTCGTACTACAATTTACCTCATCAACATATTTCCTTCCATTGTTATTTCTAACAAAACACCATATGAAGTATTACTTGATCACCCGCCTAACTATAATCACCTCAGATCATTTGGATACCTAGAATATGCAATTGTCCCATCCTTACACGGATTAACTATAATTTAGAATTATTCCTTTTGTGTTTCTAGGTTATTTTTAATAAAAAGGGTTACAAGTTGCTAACTTTAGGAACCAAATCTATATTCTATTCCAAGGATGTCACTTCTGTTGAGCATATCTTCTCATCTACTTCTACATCTTCTGGTTTCTTTCCTTCTTCTACTTCCTCCTTTTCTGATCACATCACTCTTAATATTGTTCCTGATCCCACCTCTTCAGCATTTCACCCTTCCGATCCCGCTCCTACCTCTTCTTCACCTTTTCCTTCTTCTGATCATGCTACTGCTCCTTCTTCACCCTTTCATTCTTTTGTTCTTCTCATGAACCTAGTTCTATTCCTTCACCCAATGTTACACACAACACACAAATTCCTCTTTCTTCTCCTTCCACTTCTCTTCTTTTGAGAAGATCCTCTAGGTCTACAATCACTTCTACCCACTTTAAGGACTATAGTTGCTATGTTGTACCTTTCAATGCTTTTGTAATTTCTTCATCTTCCTCAAAGTCTACTCACCTACCACTTTACTTGAACCATTTTTCTACCATCAATCTGCCTCTAATCCTCCCTGGCAAGAGGCAATGTTGAAAGAATTCAAGGCCTTGGAGTCTAATCAAACTTGGGATATTGTTCCTCTACTACCTGGCAAAAAGGCCATTCCTTGAAAATGGGCGTATAATATTAAGCAAAACTCTAATGCTACCATTGAGAGATACAAAGACAGGTTGGTCATTGGGGGATAGTCAGCATGCTGGTGTTGATTATTTTGAGACATTCTCACTAGTGGTCAAGTTCACTACTATTAAATGTCTACTTGCTTTGGATGCCAAATTTCTTGGCATGTACACCAGCTTGATGTAAACAACACATTTTGCATGGAATCTCTCTGAGGAGGTGTACATGAAAGTTCCTCTTAGTCTCAATATCTCTTCTTTTTCTTCTGGTCCTCCTTTGGTATGCAAACTCAATAAGTGATTGTATGGTCTCTAACATGTATCAAGATAATGCTTTACTAAATTGTCTAATGCCCTCACTTTAATGGGATATTCTTCCAGCCTTAATGATTACTCAGTATTCTATAAAACCACTCCCTCTTCAACTATTTTTATTTATGTTTATGCGGATGACATATTGTTGGTTGGCGTTGATACCTATGAGTTGGACTCTATCAAATCAGTTTTAGACAACCAATTCAAGATCAAAGATTTAGGTTTTGTTCACTATTTTTTTGGACTTGAGGTTTCTCATCTACCCCAAGGTTTGCTAATCAATCAGTATAAGTATCTCAAGGAGCTCCTTACTGAGTTTCATTGTAACTCTGTTTCTCATGTTGTTACACCAATGGACATTTCTATCAAGCTCAATCCCTCTTCTACCGGTCCATTGGCTGATGCTTCCCCTTATAGAAGGCTCATAGGAAAGCTGAGCTTTATTCAACATACAAGGCATACATCTCTTTCTTTTTTAGCACCTTAGCCAGTTCTTTAATGCTCCCCATACTGATTATTCAAACAAGCCTACATGTTTTGAGATTCTTGGTTACGGATCCGGCTAGAGGATTTCCACTTAACAACAATCAAGAATTTTCAGTCATTGCTTATTCAGACTCTGATTGGGCAGGGAGTCATTCTTCTAGGAAGACTTTCACTGGTTATTATGCCACTTTTGGGGGCAGTACTGTTATTTGGAAGTCTATGAAACAACCTACAATGTCATTATCTTCTGCAGAGGCTGAATACATGGCTCTTAGAAAAACTGTTGTTGAGCCTACTTGGCTTGATAAGTTGTTCGCAGACCTAGGATTGTCTATTTTTGCTCCAATTTATTTGTATTATGATAACATCTCAGCCATTAGCATTACCAAAAACCCTATGAGAGGACCAAGCATATTGAGCTCGACTATCATTTTGTCACCCTCCAGCTTGAGGGGGGAGGGAGTGTTAGAATAACAAGCCCAACTCATATATGCTCAAACACCTCTGAAAATGAAATAGGCTCAGGCCCAAATATTTAGCTGATTTATAGTTTTGTAATGTTATTGTATCAATAGCCAAAAATGTAATACATAGCCATTTTTTATTTTTTAGTATAAATAGACAAATAAGGGTTAAGTTACACATGAGATATTATTGAATATACACAGATTTTATCTCTGTCTTTTAGCTCTCTCTAGAACACTCGATCTATGGTTTTCTTCCAAGGAAATTCATGGATTCTTCCTCATTTATGTTCATTCTAAAATTAAAAGATTGCATATAATAAAAACTCAATGCCACCTAAATGAATCATTATGCCCTTCATTCCTAGCAAAGCTGCAACTTGCTTGTTTATCTGTGTTGACTATTTTAGTTTCCCACATACATAGAATATGTGAAAACGATACTATGAAAAATAAGTGTGGGTTCAATTTTCACTATCTTCCTTCTTTCTCTCTCTTCCTAATTCTCATTGTACAATAAACTTGTTATATAAAAGGGATAAAGGTCCAAATTTACTGTCATAACTCAAAATCCACCTAGTCGTAATGGCACATAATCCAACTATCTAGATAAGAAAAATAAAATAAATTACAACTAAATTGAGAAATCAACAATGTATATAATAGAAACCATAACCCAAAATACAGTTATCCTAAGGACTGGTGATACAAGTTATGAGTCACAATGATTTAAGTTTATGAAAATAGTATGAAAAATAAATACGATATCTATTTGAAATTTATATAAACATAGATGAAATCCAAAACTATCATGAACAAGAGGTAGCTTGAATCTAGAATGTGGGTACGTCTTCAATGTAAGGCTTTGTCTTCCTCGGCTACTTAGCTCCAAGATCTGCGTGCAAGGTGCAGAAGTGTAGTATGAGTACAATTGACCTCATGTAATCAGTAAGTATCTTGACTAACCATAGTGAAGTAGTGACGAAGTTTTAACCTAAAGATACTTACTTAATATATACATGTACAGATAAGAAGCAGGAAAACTAGGCAAGCGATATGCGAATAATGGAAGAAGTATCAACTGAAGAGCTACGGAGCAAGTTAAAAGACATGGAAAACAACACATAACGTCATAATTTCTACGAAAGGGAACAATAATCATGAAATACATACAAGGATCATAACCCAACATCACAAACAAACACCATTATGGCGTGTACCCGAACTCAATCTCATTTAACACTGTTGCGGCATGTAATCCGAGTCCAGCATCAATAAATATTGTTGCGGATTGCAATCCAATCTCAATATTAATAAACTCTGTTGCAGCGTGCAACCACATTCTAATATCAATAAATATTGTTGCAACGTGCAATCCAATCACAACATCAACAATATCATATGAAACTGCAACAAAAATAAAACGCGGGAAAAGTTCACATAATAATACTAAGAAAACGAACACGCGGTATTCAATTATGTAATACAACTCAAACAGAGTAAGAGAGCTGTACAACATCAAAAGCTAGCCTACCATATAAAATGGCGAGGCTTCACAAAGCATAACACAATCTAAAAGTAACCAGTCCGATTAAGCAAAAGAGAGTAGTACATGAAACGAGTAAAGATGTTTGTCAAGTAGGAACAAGATCAAAGGAAGACATTCAATATATGAAATCATGTAGCAAGTAGAATCATATAGCAAGTAAAGGAATTAAATAAGTGAAAGCTTATGGTAAGTAAAAGCATATAGTAAGTGAAGACATATAGTAAGTGAAAGCATATAGTGAGACATGTAGGAGGTTAATGCATTTAACAAGTAATCACGTGACTGTTAGAGGCATAAAATATGTATGAGCTAATAACAACTAACGACATTAATTCGAAGAGGATATGTAGCAGAAGTAAATCAGGTAAACGTGCAGGTGTAACAGCAACAAACAAGGTAAAGACATAACTATAACAGTAACAGGTCAAAAGGAAAATGTAGAGGTCACTACCAAACGAACTCAAAGGTATCATATAAAATAGAAAATATTAATAGAAACTAAAGTAAAGGCATATAAGTGCTTAATGAATGAGTAATCATAACAGAAATCTAGCTTTCTTCCTTTTCGCATGGTAATAACCAACAAACCAATCTCATTTCAACCCGCACGAAATACTCATCGTGCCAATATCATATAAACTGAACGGAAATACCCATCGTGCCAAATATATCCCAAAGGCCCCCAATCACCTTATCTTATTATAAATAATAAAGCTCAAGTAACGTGACAATAACCGGTATAGATATAGGTTTGTGATACCATGATCAAGTGAGGTATGCAATGGATTCAGAACGACACATTAAATCCTTTTTAAGATGTCATGTGTGTGTGTGTGTGTGTGTGTGTATATATATATATATATATATATATATATATATATATATATATATATATATATATATATATATATATATATATATATATATATATATATATATATATATATATATATATATATATATATATATATATATATATATATATATATATATATATATATATATATATATATATATATATATATATATATATATATATATATGTTCTAGCATGATTTCTAGCATAATTAATTGAGTTTATTATTCATCGAATTAAAAGACGTAGGTTAAGGGTCATCAAGTTCAATAAAGGCATAAAGAAGCATATAATTTTTTCTCCCGGGCATAGACAGCATGGCACATGCATATATGCCTGTCACCTTATATGTGCATCACCCCCACATGCAGCAAAAACTAATCACTTAGTAGAAAAAAAAATTTCAGTAAAGTTAGGCAACACACTTAACTCATTCGAGAATAATTTTCACAATCCAATACTATCTTTTCATCGAAATACTCCTCAAAACGATCAAAACCTAATCAATTATCATCTAATGGAGTCAAATAGTGCTAAAGTAAACAACCTCAATCAATAAAGGTCAATTTTGGCCATAAGCTCAAAAGTCAATAAAAATTCAACCTGAATCCACGTGGTCAAAATTTGAGATTCAGGCCAAAATATGATTACCTATTCAACAGAGTCCTAAAATATAATTTATTTTCAAATTTTGATCTCAATTTGGGGTGTAAATCTTAATTTTACAAAATCTCGAAATTCTACTAAAACCCTCTAATTTCTACCATGAAATTCCTATATATGATGTTAAAAACTCATGAAAAAATAATGATAACTTAATTTTAAAAAAAATTAGAGTTACTTACCAATGAATATTAGAAGAAAGCATTCTCCAAATATCGCGTTAAAGTGTTTCGGGTTAAGAAATTATGTAAAATAGGCTAAATTCCGACTTTCTCCTCTTTTACCTAGTGAAAGTGAACCACTATTTGCTAAAGTGAATAGATGTCCGGTCCACTGATGTCCATTTGCGACCAAAGCCTTATATTTGTGAATTTCGTACTACTGCAAATGCAACCCTGACTTCTTATTTGCGAAGCCTCTTATTCTGGCCCCTAAGTCGCAGAAGCGAATACTTGGTCGCAAAAGCGAACACCTTCCACTTTCAAATGTGATCCAGACTTGCATTTGAGAGGTCATCAGTCCTAGACCAAGTTTCGCAAATGGATCCTAATTCCGCAAAAGCGAAACTTGCATTTGCGAGACCTGCAGTTCAGTTGCGCCAAATATTATACCATTTATAATTTCCTTTTCACTATCCATCCAAGCCCATTGGTACCAAACATGCATATAAGTGTAACAATATCATACAAACTCGCTAGCTACCTCAAATCATCAAAATAATATCTAAAATCACAAATTGATCACCAAAACTTAAGATTTTCAAGTTTAATTCAACTTACACATAATGCGCCACAATGTGAGAGTCACCCGGGACCCCATCCAAATATACATACAAGTCCAAAATTATCATGCAGACATACTAGAATTGTTAAACACGAATTCGAGATCGTTCACCAAAAATATTGACCGTGATCAACTTTAGTCATTTCTAATGTCAAAAATCTCATGTTTTTTAAAAAAATATTCACATTTCGAAAATCGGCACAGACCACACACGGAAGTCATAGATCATCAAATAGAGTTAAGAAAAGTCTCGTAACATAGAGGGGGCAGCTAGTACCTACAACTATTGATCGGACGTTAGCCTTGCCCTCGACTTTGTCAAACTAGTCATATTTCCATAAGTTAAAAGTTGGCAAAATACCTTAAACCACCTCTAAACTTGGCTCAGATTATTAGTATCCTCCTCGAACTATGTCGGGTCTTAATTTTCCCCCTCAACTTAGCCTTTTGAGAGACATTACCCCCTAGACGCTGATATGGCAAAAAGTATGAGTGCACTCACCTGCCACGTATATTTTTTGTATATGTGGCATTTTTTTGAAAAATAAAATATATTTTTACCGTTTTAAGAATATTACTTTCTAGATAATTTTTTTCGAATACAATTTATAATAAAACTTAGATAGAACTACATTATTTAGGCTAAATATTTTTATTTGGACAAAACAATAAAGTTTTGGTTAACCTTTTTTTGAATTTGACTTGAAAATAAAGATTTATACATTTGAAATAAATAGTCAATGCATCTAAACAGTTTTAAAAATACATAGTTTGAAATTAATTATTTTAGCTGTAATTTTTTATATTGCTCTAATTACGGTGCTATATAATATATTTTTTTTTATAGATTTTACCTAAAAAAATAAAATACACAATTGAAATAAATAGTCATTGCATCAAAAGAAGAAATAAAAGGAATGTATTTATGCAATGACTATTTATTTTTTATAATTTTTTTGGTGCCTTGACTATTTATTTCAATTGTATAAATTTTTATTTTCAGGTCAAAACAAAAAAAATTAACTAAAACTATATTATTTTGGCCAAATAATAATATTTAGCCTAAATAACGTAGTTCTTTCCAGAAAGTAATATTCTTAAAATGGTAAAAATATATTTTATTTTTAAAAAAAAATATTACATATACCAAAAAAATTCACGTGGCAAGTGATTGCACTCACACTTTTTATCATATTTACGTTTAGGGGGTAATGTTTTTTAATAAGCTAACTTGAGGAGAATAATTAAGACCGAATATAATTAAAAGAAGATATTAATAATCTGAACCAAATTTTAAAATGGTTTAAGGTATGTTGCCTTAAAAGTTTGTAAAAAAAAATCTCACTGCTACCCAAAGGAATCGTACCTGCCCTTAATTTCTAATCGACCATTTTAAAATGCCACATCGGTCAGAATTTGCCGTAGAGCTTTGCCAAAATCGGTATTCATGTCCCTCTTTATCTTTATTTTGCAGAGGCAGAGCATCACACTAAAAACAGTCACTCTCTCTCTCTCTGGTTTCCTCTTTATTCCGTTTATTGGCTTATGGTTCAAGTCTAGCGGTCTAGTTTGAGACTAGAAGTCTAGTGATATTGATATTAGTAAGCGCCCGCTTGGATATAAGAATTTCTTTGTTTTCTTTCTAAATTCACTTTTTTTTTGTTTTAGAAAATTTTCAATTTTCACTTGAAAATATATTTTGAAATTTTTTAAAAATTTAAAAAATTTTAAAATATTATTTTTCAAAATTTTAATTCAACTCACTCACAACTTCAAAAATAGCCCAAAATTATATTCATATCCAAAAACAACACAAAAATTCAAATATTGTTTTCACTTGAAAAAGTTTGCCACTCTTTTTTAATATTTTACAATTCTTATATCCAAACGCTCACTAAATATTAGTCTTGTTTAAAGGGTAGGTAATCTAGTCATAATCCAGGCATAAATAATTACTTATTTATAGTTCTTATGTTTAGATAGTTACTTAAATATTTCTGCTGGACTTACTAATGCTTTTTTGTTTTTGTTTTTATTTTTGTTTTTCCTCTCCTTCACTGAGCCGAGAGTTGATTGAAAACAGCCTCTCTGTCCTTTCGGATAGGGGTAAGGCTCGTTTACATATTACCCTCCCCGGACTCCACTTTGTGGGACATTACTGGGTAATAGTTGTTGTTGTTGTAATCCAAGTATAAATAAGGCAATATGAATTTGCATTAGGATAGTCCTCAATCTGTGTGAAGTCAATTTTGTCCAACCAATTGATTGATAGTACGATTCTTATGTAGGCTTTGGGACCAGTTAACTAAATTAAATTAATGCTATTTTTTTCCTAAAGGCAAATGCTTTTTGTTCATTGTCGTCGAATTGTCGAGTTTATTATTGGCACATGGCGTATTTAATAGTAAAACAAGTATGTGGCGCAGTAAATATTACTAGTATTATGACATGGGATATTTAAATATTGTAAATCAGTGCTACGGAGCAGTAAATTTTATTAGCTCAAATCGCAGTAATCCTCTTATCTGTCATTCTCATTAATCTCCTTTCTTTTATAGCTCCATTGTTTTATTTTCTGCATCTAATAGAATCTCTTAGCAATCTAAAAAAATAGAAGTATTACTAACGTCACACAAATGGATGATTTTGGATTTTCTCATACATACACAATTTGCAAGTTTAATTTATTTTCGTCCCTGTAAATAAACGTCCGACTGACAAAGTACAGTGACCAACTCCCACAAACTACACAAAGAGATTGTTGGATTTTGAATGTATATAATTAATATATTAAATATTTAAAAGAGAGTGAATGGGAAATGGAGAAACATAAAATTTTTAAGTGAAATTTTAAGTTCCCCTTGGTAAATGGACATTGGCCCATATTGAAAGAGGAAGGGGGTTTTATGGGTATATAAGCAATTGTTCTTCTTCTAGCTCATAAAGAGTTGAGAAGTAGGCAAGCCTCGTATCATCGTCGTCGCTTACTCGGCTCGGCTTCTGCAAAAATAGCAATTCCAAAAAGTTGCACCTCTTTAGATTTCAGCGCAACTTTAGCTATAAATACAACACTATTCTGCTCAATTTTTTACTATAATTTTCTGAGTTTCTTCTCCTTCTTCTGTATACTTTTAGATTAAATTCCTTAAGGAAACACCGTAAATTCAGTGGGCTCGAAATGATTTTCTGTCATTTCTGTTTATATTCATTTATATTTCCAGAATTATTTTACAAATATAGTATACTAACAAGCTTAAGGAATTTAAAATATATTTTCTGTATTTGTACTCACTGTTTCTGGAAGAGTAAAACCTTTGTGGTTTTATACTCTATTAAAATCTACGTGATTTTAATGTTTGTAGTCATTCTTTTACAGAAATGACTAATGAAAATGAGAACCAAGCTATTCCAATAGTGATTACCAATGCCTCAACAAATCGAACGACATCGGCAGCATTGGCACTAGCGGAAAAACCCAAAAAATTTTCGAAATTGATTTCAAGAACTGGTAGCAAAAGATGTTCTTTTATTTGACTACTCTAAGTCTCCAGCAGTTCATCAAGGAAGATGTTCCAGTGTTATCCGATAAAACTCCAGAAACTGAACGCTTTCTCGTGATTGAGGCATGGAAGCATTCAGATTTTTTGTGCAAGAATTATATTCTAAGCGGGCTGGAGGATGCTTTGTATAACGTTTATATTTGCGTGGAAACATCAAAGGAACTGTGGACTGCGCTTGAAAAGAAATACAAAATCCAAGATGTCGGGTTGAAAAAGTTTGTTGCTGCAAAGTTTTGGTACTACAAAATGGTAGATAGGATATGTTATTACTCAATTCCAGAAATTGCAAGTGATTGTTCACGATCTCCTTGCTGAAGATATAAATCAAATTAATATTGATGTTGAAAGTAATAATCTTAGTATTTTTACTAACAGTAATATCATTGAAGGTCTTGTCATCAATGAAGCATTTGAAGTATCAACGATGATTGAGAAGTTGCCTCATTTATGGAAGGACTTAAAAACTACTTGAAGCACAAACTCAGGGAGATGTCCCTTGAAGATCTCATTGTTCGGTTGAGAATCGAAGAGGACAACAAAGCTGCTGAAAAAAGAGGCCGTGGAAACTCAACAATAATAGGAGCAAATATTGTTGAAGAGAACAAAAAGAGGAAGAAGGCTTCTGGACCGAAATACAACCCAAAAAAGAAGCGGTTCAGAAGAAATTGTTATAACTGTAGAAAAATCGTACACATATCTACGGAGTGTCGTGCTCCGAAGAAAGACAAAAAGAAGGATCAAGAATATATGGTTGAAAAGCATGATGATGTTGATGTTTCTTGTGCCATGCTTTCTGAATGCAACTTGGTGGGCAATGCTAAAGAGTGGTAGATTTATTCTGGAGCCACTCGCCATATTTGTGTTGTTAGAGAAACTTTTGCTTCTTATGCTCTGTTGAACCGAATGAGACGATTGTTATGAGAAATGCTTCAAAGGCGAAGATTGAAGCATGCGGGAAGATATTTCTCAAAATAACTTTTGACAAAGTGGTGAATTTGAACAACGTCCTTCATGAGTAAGAACGAAATGTTTGTAGGAAAAGGTTACCTCACTGAGGCCTTTTCAAGATGAATGTAATGGTAGTTGAAAATAATAATAAGATTTCAGCTTCGTCTTACTTACTTGAGTCAAATGAATAATGGCATATACGTTTGGGTCATGTCAATTATAAAACCTTACGGAAAATAATTTATTTGGAAGTATTGCCCAAGTTTGAATGTGACAAATCAAAATGTCAAGTATGTGTGGAATCTAAGTATGTTAAACATCTTTATAAGCCGGTTGAAAGAAATTCAAATCCTTTAGACTTAATTCACACAGATATTTGTGACATGAAGTCAATACCATCTCGCGGTGAAAAGAAGTATTTCATAACTTTTATTGATGATAGTACTCGATATTTCTATGTTTACTTACTTAATAGTAACGATGAAGCAATAGACACATTCAAGCAATACCAAAATGAAGTTGAAATGCAACTTAATAAGAAAATCAAAATGATAAGAAGTGATATAGGTGATGAATATGAATCTCCATTTGAACAAATATGTTTAGAATATGAAATTATTCATCAAACAATGGCCCCTTACATGCCCCAATCCAATGGGATTGCAGAAAGAAAGAATCACTCATTAAAGGAGATGATGAACGCATTATTGATAAGTTCTGGTTTGCCACAAAACTTGTGGGGGAAGCCGTTCTTACGGCTAGCCGAATACTAAATCGAGTACCCTATAGAAAAACACAAGCCATTCTATATGAAAAATAGAAAGGAAGGAAGACCAACTTGAACTTAAAAGTGCGGGGGTGTTGGAAAAAGTGCAAGTTCCTAAACCCAAAAGGATAAAAATAAGACCGAAAATTATTGATTGCGTTTTCATAGGATATACGACTAATAGTAAAGTATATCGATTTCTGGTTCATAAATTAAAAAATCCTGACATTCATAATAATCAGAAGGATCCAAACGATTGTTTCAATGTAATTTGAAATTGAAGAGAGGTTAGAAGTCTACAGTGAAATTGTTTAGGCTTAACTCAAAGGGAATATGTATATATTGGGCTGATTTAAGATCGATCTGATGATGAATCGGCCAGGCTTTGGTAGTCTAAGCCCAATATCCAATTCGTATATTTAGCCCAACAAGCCCAAGGCGTAGTTTTCTGCCTAGGAAAATAGGAGAGAATGATACAAATTAGTATCAGCCCATATTCTTTATAGCCCATAATCAAGCATATCGATTGGTGAAGGATCTAAACAACCTCGGGAAGAAACAAAAGAAAGCACATTTAATCAGAAGGATCCAAGATATAGTAAATGTCAAAGAACGTCTACTTTATTTGGACTAAATTCTGTGACTTTCTTATGGAAAAATGAGCCTCAAACATTTAAATAAGTTATGACTTCTTCGGAATCATCGTTATGGAATGAGGCAGTCAATAGTGAAATAGAATCCATACTGAACAACCATACATGAGAATTGGTTGATCTTCCTCCTGGAAATAAACCGCCGGGGTTCTAAATGGATCTTTAAGAGAAAAATAAAAGATGATGGCACTATTGACAAATATAAGACAAGACTTGTGGTTAAAGGGTATAGATAACGAAAAGATCTTGATTATTTTGATATACACTCTCCAGTTACAAGAATTACGTCCATACGAACATTAGTAGTGTTAGCTGCAGTTTATGGTCTTGAAATTCATTAAATAGCTGTTAAGACAGCCTTTTTAAATGGAGAGTTGGAGGAAGAAATCTACATGGAACAACCTGAAGAGTTTGTGGTTCTAGGTAAAGAAAAAAAGGTCTGTAAACTTGTTAAGTCCCTTTATGGATTAAAACAAGCACTCAAGGAATGGCATGCTAAATTTGACCAAATAATATTGTCAAATAGATTTAAGATAAATGAATGTGATAAATGTTTGTACATTAAAAATATTCCAAATCATATAGTTATTGTTTGCTATATGTGGATGATATGCTCATAATGAGAAATGACATTGCCAACATAAATGATACTAAGCGTACACTAACTAGCAAGTATGATATGAAAGACTTGGGAGTTGCTGATTTAATTCTGGGAATTAAGACCCATAAGACTTTTTAAGGTCTAGCATTGTCACAATCTCATTATATTAAGAAAGTATATGAAAAATTCAATCACTTGGGCTTTAAAGTTGCAAAGACTCCAATTGATGTGAATCTTGCATTAGTAAAGAACAAAGGCCAGAGCATATCATATTTTGATTATGCTCGTGTGTTGGGTTGCTTAATATAAATCATAAATTGTACACAACCAGATATAGCTTGTGCTATAAGTAAGTTGAATCGATATACGAGCAATCCATGCCAATCTCATTGGATGGCCATAAAACGAGTTTTGGGGAATTTAGTACATACCCAGGACTTTGCTTTGCACTACAGTAAATATCCTGCGATCATTGAGGGATATTATGATGCAAATTGGATCACTGGATCAACTGATTTCAAGTCCACAAGTGGATATGTATTCACTATTTGTGGAGAAGTTGTATCTTAGAAGTTATCCAAACAAACTTGTATTGCTCGCTCTACAATGGAGGTTGAGTTCATAGCCTTGGATAAAGCCGCTGAAGAAGCTGAATGGCTCCAGAATTTCTTGAAAAATATTTTTTTCGGCCCAAACCATTGGCACCAATATGCATATATCGAGATAGTCAAGCGGCAATTGGAAGGGCTGGGAACATAATGTATAACGGTAAGTCTCGTCATATACGACGAAAATATAAAACTGTTAGACAATTACTCTCTAGAGGAATTATCACGATTGACTATGCAAAGTCAAGTGATAATGTGTCGGGTTCACTTACAAAAGGCCTAACTAGAGAGGTAGCTGAGAAGTCATCAAGGGGAATGAGACTGTGTCCGAGAACAAATCAGAATGGCGGTAACTCTACCTAGAAGACTGAGATCCCAAGATCTAGGTTCAAGGAGATCAAACAAAGTCATTTATGATGGTTCAACGTTGTCAACTAAACTTTTGGTCCATTCTCGTGATGAGACAATGTTCAAAAACAAGGATAAAGCATTAAGGCTTTTTAATAGTTTATAAATTTGATACGGGGTATATCAAATAGTGTATCTACGGGATGACACGTTTAGGAATCACCTATGTAAGTGTGAAGTGTTAGCCGCTTCAAGGAGAATATTGTAAGGCCAATTCTCCAGCGCTTATGAAACTAGGCGATGTTCATAACTAAAACGAACACAATAATAAGAATCAAAGACGATTAAGAATTGGTTGTGTGACTTGTGGTTGTCTAGGTATACACTAAAGTTCGACGGTTCAAAGATATCAAATCTACCGATTGATCGAGTATATCCGACATAAGTTCACTACAGAAAGTTAAACAGAAAACCTACTTATCCAGATGCAATTAATCCTTACTTGCGAATTACACAGTTTTTCATGCATACTTCCGTGATATAGCCATTCCCCATTCATGTGGGAGATAGTTGGGTTTTGGATATATTAATTAATATATTAAATACTTAAAAGAGGGTGAATGGAAAATGGAGGGAAATAAAATTTTAAGTTCCTCCCCTTGGTAAATGGACATTATCCCATATTGGAAGAGGAAGATGTTTTTATGGGTATATAAGCAATTGCTTCTTCTTCTAGACCTTAAAGAGTTAAGAAGAAGGCAAACCTCGCACAGCCGTCATCGTCGTCGTTGTCATTCGCTCGGCTCGCCTCGGCTTCGGCTTCGGATTTGGCTTTGGATTTGGATTTGAATTTGGTCAAATGATCGATTGATTGATTAATTTTTTTAGACAAAATTTATTTGTTAATAGTAAAATATTAACAGATATGTTATTAAATATTTATTATAATAATAGAATATTAATATTAAATAAATATTAATATTAAATCCATTTTAGTTATCCATATTTCAGTTTTCTATTTTTGTAACAGAAAATTGATTACCCATCAATTTTTCTCTTTATTTTTCCTCTTTAATATTGAGTAAATAGCTATTTATGCAATGATATTTATGATGTGGCCGTTTTGAAAAATAGCCATTCTGAAGAGTTGCACCTCTTCAGATTTCAGCCCAACTTTAGTAATAAATACAACACTATTCTGCTAAAAATTTTACTATAATTTTCTAAGTTTTTCTCCTTCTTCTGCATACTTTTAGCATCAAACAAAGCAAAAAGTAAGTGTAATTTGCTAATGAACTTTGTGTTCGCTGAAACCTGGGGTTTGAAGTACCACTACACCAGTGTGTAATTCGTTCCATCATGGGAGAAAATAATTCATAACCTTGGTTATTAAGAGGAAATTAATTACTTAAGGAAACACTGTGAATTCAGTGAGCTCAAATTTATTTTCTGTCATTTCTGTTTATGTTCATTTCTGTATATATTCATTTATATTTCTAAAACTATTTTATAAATACAGTATACTAACATAGATCATTATTAGTAGTTCTATAAGAAATTCAAATTTGGGCTATATTAATTTTCTTAATTAATGAAGTTCGGAAATATTCAAATAAAAAAGATAAGCTGGCGGCATTTAAATTAGTTGATTGTTTTTTTTCTAACTCTCTTTGCTGAGGATAAATAGTCTAGATACCTAACCCAGTTAGTGGCTTTGAATATGTAATCATGAGCCTATAATGTAGAATTTATAATTCAATAGGACCACAATTTTATAGTATAAGAGCTGAAAGTCAAATATATGCATATATGCATTATTCTCACTCCATTAGAGAAATATTAGAGAGTATATCTTTTCATAGACAAACACGGCCAGGTTAGCGAATTTTGTGGTTTAAAATTAAACTTTAAGAAAAGGTATTAATATTTCTTTTTAAATTATTATTATTTTATTTAAAATTTATTTTTATAATTTTTTAGATACAAAGTTATTAATAGTTTTTTATAATCAAATTTTTTTAATAAATTTTTTAATTAATAATATAGGTCAAATTTGTTTTTTCTTTTTACACAACATTCTCTACTTTTCACTTTACAGAATTTTCTTGTAACTTATATATAACTTATTCGGTATAACAAAAGATAGGCCCCCATATATGTAAGGCCTATAACAGTTCATTTACTTGCTTTAGAGAAGGGTCACCCCGATGAACAGACAGATTCAGCAGTTGGAAGAATCAGCTATTTAGAACCTTTCAACAAACAAAAGCACAAAATACAATTCTAAAAAAACAAAAAAACATACAACTAAGGTACGATATATGCATATTTTAGCTAATACTCTCGCTCAACCAATATATGTGATGCTACAATCTATTCTAAAAACGAATTATATCTTTAATTTTAAACTTTACATATCATAAAAATACACATAAATTATTTTAAACTAGTATAAACTTTTTTCTTTTAAAATAATCTTAAATTTTGTATCCGACCAAAATGTATCACATCAAATTGGACGGAGGGAATATTTAAATTTTGGGGAAATGGGAATAGTGACAAATGATATCCACGTTGAGTAAAATGAATAGCTTGACACAGCACATTGTCTAGTTTTGTTCACATCAATGAAAACAAATCTGTTCTCTATTATTATATGTGTCGATTCATTTAAACAAAAATGGAAAAAGCAAATTTTATCAATCCGAAAGCCGTGTCAATCACTCAACTTCTTTTCTATCATCATCTTATGCTAAACTTAGCTTAAACGCAAAAAAATAATATTCCAAAATTACCATAGAGCTTCAACAGAAAGTTCAAACTAACTTCCTTTTAACAAAAGCAATTAACCAACCTTTTAATTAACATGGCCTTATCACCAATACTGTTTTTTCTTCTTCTTTCCTTTACTACTGCAGAATCGTTGAAGGTACATAAAGAAATTAAGGAAACTGATAATTGTCAAAATTTGGGATTCTCGTTAACTGATTAAAGATGAAATAGTAGTACAGATAATTCTCCGAAACTGGGAATATAAGATATATAACTGATGAAAATCTAAATAAAATAAATTGGATACATATGGATTTTCCATTGAGGTATAGAGCAACAATTAAATTCAAAATTCAGATCCAAATTGTCTTGGATCTTTGACAACACAATAACATCTGTGTTTAATAATTCACATATTGAAAAAAAGGAAAAGAATATATATAGATACATACATCAAGTGTATTTTCCTAATTAGAAGATCATATCGTGGAATTTGAATCTTTCTTTTCTGGGTAACATTTATTCATTGATTTACAGAAGACACCTTCTTTTGACATGATCAACAGACCTGAAGAATGAGTCAACTTCTTCTCTTTCAGCAACTTCGAAAAACTGAAGCTCATCTACTAATTTTCTCTTGCACGAGATCACTCTTTTGGGCTTCTTAGGCGCCGGTGGACAGCTCAGAATTTTGGGGATCAAATTCTGAGGAGATTTTGGGGTTTTGATTTCTTCTTCTTCTTCTCTTGAATTCGGTGCAGATAAAGTAGTAATTACATTGATTTTCGGCAATTGGACTTCCAACCGAAATTCTAGATCTGTAGACATATTAATTCTATGGGTATGTGAAATGGACAAGAAAAGAGAGGGATGTGTGTTAAGTTTGAGGTCAATATATATGGGCGGAAGAGTGAAGAGAAAATTGTTAGTTAAAGAGGCGAGACGCGTGCCATTGAAGGCAGGAGTAATTGAGTGGGCGTTTGTAATTACTTTATTCTTACACCTTTCTTCCATGTCCATTTCACACTTTTATTCGCATTTAATTAATAAAGTTATTGATTAAACTTGTAGTATCAAACACAATATATTATGGCATTTTTATTATTAAGGATAAAATAAAAAAAAGGTTTAAATGTATTTTTTCTAAATACATAAATATATTGTTCTTTTTTTGTGGTGAAATTGGAAGAAACTAAAATGAAAAATGAAACAAAATGGAACACAGAGAGTATAACGTAAATACATGATGATCATATGAAACTTCTCCTTATATAGAAATATTGTTATTCCAATTTCTAAGCTTGCTATTCTTTCTAGTTTAAGCTTGGAAAGAGATTTTGTTATTGCTTTGTATGAAGGGAAAGAGTAAATTCCCTTAGTTAATTTTGCTAAATGTAATGCCTTGTGTATCATTTGAGGTATGTATGAGGACAAAGGATGAGTAGTGCCTTGCACTTAGTGTTAGGTATATTCTTTAATACCATGATTCTAAAGAGGATATGTTTTTTTGTTCATTTCTCCATAATTCATTGCATTCAACTTAGAAATAAACAAGGGTGAAATGAGGATCAACTAGACAATTTATTCTTACATTTCCATGGATGGCAATTAATTAACACTATCACCTTTTTGTTTCATTCTCTAGTTTTGATTTGTCATACTTACAAATTTAGATACCTCTATCAATAAAAACCTTATATACATTTATTGATGTATTTCGAGGGGAAAATGGAAAACATTAATGAAAAGATAGAGGAGAAAGACAAAAGAAGAGAAAATTTAGAGAATTAATGATTAGTAGAGGCAGTAGTATTGGAGAACCTTTCCTTTGCTGTCTCAGTCAGATCTGAAATTTATAACATTCTGTTTTTGGGGATTGCCATGTGAAGTTTACAACTTGCTTTTGACAAACAAAGTTGTAACTCTCATTGCGCTTCCATCTCATCTTTCTTTTCTTCTTTTCTATTTGGGAACAAATTAACAAATGTGGTTTGGTATGATCCGAACTACCAATAATTTTGTCCATCATAATTTAGACAAATAAGAAAAAGTTATTACTTAACTATTTTATCTTTATTAAATTTTAAATCCAAAATCTGATAAAAGATATATAAAAAAAAGAGGCATATTTTTGCCCGTATGTTTTCATCTTGTTTTATTGCGTATGAAGTAAAGAAAAAAAAAGAAGAAGATTTGTCGCAAAACAAAGAGCTGAAAGCTTGTTTATGGTTGCGAGCTGCACGAAAGTTAATGTGCCCTCCAATTTTTCATCTGATTTTGGATTACGTTGGATGGCCCTCCACCCTATCTCAGTCATATATAAGTACATTCTAAACACGATTTTCCCATAACCTTAAAGGGGAGATACTAATTTGGAGCAAGACAAGACCCCTCCCCTCCCTCCCCGAGGTAAAAACACACTAGGAGTAAGGAGAAAGATTCAACCACGAATTTTTTTCCTTCTTCTTCCTATTTTTTTTATTGGTTATGAATTCTAATATTGTATTTTCACATACTTTTCTGGGTAGCTAATTCTATTATTTAGGGTTCTGATAGAACTTTTTGTAGGACAAATTCTTGATACATTTTGAAATAATTGACTGTTTGGATCTCTCTATGTGTTCAACTACATGCTTATCTTAGTTAATTTAATAGCTATCAGTTGATTGTGATTATTTATTATGTATTACTTGGGAAATGATACAAATTTAGGTGATTGTCGAACAATGTCACTCTTAACATATGTGAGGAATCAATAGGCAAACTAAAAGGTGAATTTAGGAACAATAAAACTTTCACGTAGTCATAGTGAGCGGCAAGATATTGCAAGCTAGCGTAATTTGAGAGAATATATCTAGTAAATTATGATAGTTGCTAGGGAGAGAATTACAACACATGAAGTGTACTTCTCAAAATGCTCTCGGCGCACATTAGTTAAACATATGCCGAATTCGTAACCATGGCGAGAGGAAGAGATAGAGGAAGGGGAAGACCTAGGAAACACCCTCTAGCAGCACTAGAAGCGTTATTAACTACAAAGCAGCCATTAATGGAAAAAAATCCTTCACTAACCACTCCATCAGCTTCAATTCAGATTTCAGCTCAAAGTTCAGATCTCAACAAAGGAACAGTTGCATGTGCAATTGGAGCAACTTCAAGTTAATCGAACATAGCTAAGAAGCTAGCTCTGACAAGTACATATCCTAAAGAAGTAGTTTCAGAAGGGATGGAGGTACAGTCCAATGGGACAGTGACTTTGCAGAGTCCAATCTAGATTAGAGTGACCTAGCTAATAAATAGGATGGTCCGATAGTGAGGAATGATAAAAAAGAAGATACTAAGGCTCCATGGACAACACTCTTCCAGAAGAACAGATTTGCTTCTAATAGTATGTCACTTTCATACATACCATCTTTGTTAATAGATGGTGAACCTGTGGTCCAATTAAATAAAATAGAGGTAGAAGAAGAAGAATCTAAATGGAAATGTGCTTTGATTGCGTATATTTTAGGAAACGGGGTAGGGTATAATGCGATAAAAAGGTATATCAGTATATTGGGCTCATGTTCCAGAACCTGACCTGTTTTATCATGAAGAAGGTTATTATATAATCAAATTTAAAAATATGGATGATGCTCATGAAATCCTATGTGCAGGACCTTATTCTATAGCTAGTAAACCTATCATCTTAAAATCATGGACCCCATATTTCGATTTTACAGAGGAATTTCCCACTTTCATTCCTTTGTGGGCTAAATATCATAAACTATCTATGTCATGTTGGGGTGTAAGACCTTTAAGTAGAATATCAAGTGTGATTGGGAAGCCTATATTTGCTAATGAATGTACAACAAAACAGACCAGAGTTTCATACTCTAGGATGCATTTTGAGGTTAATGTCTTTAAGGAACTACCAAGTGAAGTGTTGGTGATGGAACCAAATAGAAAAAAATTGTTACCGAGTGTAACATATGACTGGAAACCTGCCTACTATGAGAAATGCTCAGTAGTGGGGCACAAATGCTCAACTCAAGTCAAGAATGGTGTTTACGAACCTCCTAATAAGGGCAGAATTACCCAAGAATGGAGAGCTAAAGTACCAGCTCCTACTGACCAAGTAGAAAAGCATGAGGGTCAACAAGATAGTAGTATCTAGATGGTTGAAATTCAACAGACTAAGGAGAAGGCTCAACAAAAAGGAGATCAATTTGAGAGACAAGGAAATGGGGTATTCTCCCTCCACCCACACACTCCTCAATTCTACGTTTGTAGGGAATGGAGATTTTATCACCAAGATGGCCAAATTTCAGCAGACTAAGGAGAAGGCTCAACCAATGGATGATCATAATAATGTAGGGAGGGAAGATAGAGAGAAAGCAATACAAAGTCCTGAGCTAAACATTGTAAACTTTTCTCCATTATCACATATTCCTATTAGGAATAGATTTGAGCCAGTGTTTAATTGCAAGCATGATATTCCACCTAGTGATAAAAGTGGAACAAGTTATCAATAATGAAGTGGTTATTCTGGAACATCATGGGTGTAAATAAGAGGTATAAGCATAAGAAAGCTAGAGAATATATTAGAAGTAACAAAGTAAACTTGGTAGGACTATTGGAAACCAAAGATGCTCAAAAATTATTGAAGTATATTACACTTGGCTGGGATATTTTGACTAACTACAGAGAAGCTAAGGATGGTAGAGTTTGGATGTTATGGAACACTAATATTCTCATGGTTACTAGAGTTAGAGATGACCCTCAAATGATCCACTCTCTAGTACAAAGCATAAAGAGGGATACAAAATGTTATCTGCCTGTGGTATATGGATTTAATGGGTTAGAACAAAGAAAAGAATTGTGGAAGAATCTTCAACAAATTGCTATAATTGTTACTGGACCATGGTTGATTGCAGGCGACTTTAATGCCGTATTGTATGCTAGTGATCAATTGTCTTGTAATCCAGTTAACTTTGCAGAAACTTAGGATTTCAGATCATGTTTGCAGCAAACAACTTTATCTGAACTCCCTTGGCAGGGTGAGTACTACACTTGGACAAACATGCAACTTGGAGTTAATAAGGTTAGCAACAGAATTGATAAATTTCCTGGCAATTATGAATGGATGATGATATAGAATCATGTGGAGACAATCTATGATCTTCCTCAAATATAAAATCATGCCCCAATGTTACTAACTCTAGCAAGCTCATCTTGGAATGGGAAAGTACCATTTCGATTCTTCAATGCTTGGACTAACCATCAGGAATTTACTCAAATAGTGACTGAAGGGTGGAATACAAATAATTCTACTAGTAATATAAAATTTGTTTGGTATAAACTGAAGCCATTGAAAGCTCCCCTAAAATCTTTGAATGTTAAGGAGTTTAAAGGAATCAAATTAAGAATTGAAGCAACTAGAATGGACCTTAAAGATATACAAGAACAACTTTCAAATAAGTACTCAGACAGTCTTTTGAAAAAGGAGAAAGAGACACTACTCAACTTAGAGAACTGGTCTATGATTGAGGAGAATATTCTGCAGCAGAAGGCAAGAGCTAAATAGAACACAGATGAAACATATCAATAAAATTACTACAAGGAGTGGAGATAGAGTTACTGATCCTGAAGGCATTAAAGAAGAGATATTGGATTTCTACAAGTCTCTTATAGGATCCACATCAAGGTCAATTCCAGCCATAAACAGATTATACATGGCCAATGGTCCCAAACTAACTCAGCAACAAAAAGAAGATCTATGTGCAGATGTTACTAATCAGGAAATTCTGGAGAGTCTCAAAGCTACTAGAGATGATAAGGCACCTGGTATTGATGAATACAATGTTGTCTTCTTCAAGAAATCATGAAACATTATCAATAGATAAGTTATAGATGCTATTGGGGAGTTTTTCTTAACTTCTAAGACGTATAAGACAATCAACTGCTCTACTATCACTCTTGTACCTAAAGTTCCTAAACCTACAAAAATAAAAGAATATAGACCAATTTCATGATGTACAGTGTTATACAAAGTGATCTCAAAGATTCTAGCTGCTAGACTTTAAAAGATCATGTCATATATAATCGCTGAATCACAAGCTGGTTTTATTCCTGGTAGGAAAATTGCAGATAATGTGATATTGGACCATGAACTAGTAAAGTCCTATTCTAGAGCCTAAATCTCTCATAGGTTCATGATTAAAATAGACCTCCAAAAGGCCTATGATTCAGTTGAATGGATTTTCCTACAACAGGTGATTGAGTAGATTGGATTTTCTGGTATTCATAAGGTGGATCATGGAATGTGTCAAATCAGTTAGCTACACTGTGCTGATTAATGGAGAAACTACTAAGACTTTTATAGTTGCTAAGGGCCTTATGGAGTACTTGAGCAAATCATTCAGTTAAATTGGAAAGGACAAGTTGTTTCAATATCTTCCTAGGTGCAAAAAATTGAGCATAACTCACCTGAGCTTTGCTGATGATCTTCTTCTTTTTTCGGGAGGTGATCTTCTTTCTGTATCCACCCTATACCAATACTTTTATCAGTTCTCTAAGGAATCTGGATTACAAGTTAATATGGGTAAAAGTGCAGTATATTTTGGGGGAGTGAAGCATGATGTTAAGCAACAAATTTTTAACTATCTTGGATTTGTACAAGGGGAGTTATCCTTTAAATACTTAGACATTCCTTTGTCTTCCAAGAAAATTGCATTGATCCAATGGAAGCCCTTAATTGATAGAATCAGAGGAGAGATATCTTCTTGGACTGCAAAAGAGTTTTCTTATGCTGGTCGAATACAATTAGTGAAATCTATTATCTTTGGAATTCAGGCATATTGGGCTCAACTGTTTATTCTGCCTTCTAAAGTGTTAAGGATGATAGATGCTATGTGTTGAATCTACATATGGTCTGATACTAATACTATTACCAGAAAGAGCTATGTGACACGGGACAAAATGTATACTCCAAAATCGACTGGAGGTATGAATATCATTAACTTAATAATCTGAACAAGCCTGCAATTGCTAAAATATGCTGGGATTTAGCTCATAAAAAAGACAAATTATGAATTAGGTGGATCAATGCCTGCTACATCAAATACCGACTGATTCAGATTATTCCTATCCCAAAGAAAGCTAGTTGAATGGTTTGAAGAATAATAGCTTTCATATATGTACTACAACAAATTCAATGCATAAGAGGTGACAAAGAGACTAACAAACATATGTATCTACATCTACTGGGAGACCTACCAAGAATGAGATGGAAGAGCTTGATATTCCAGAATTCTGCTCGACCAAAGGCTATCTTTAGCCTATGATTAATGTTATATGGAAGATTGCCTACCAAAGATAGAATAGCAAGCTGGGAATGTCAATTGATCAAAGTTGTGTATTATGCCAGGGACAACTAGAAACAAAAGATCATCTATTTTTACATTATTCTTATACAATAGAAATATGGAGTAGATATGGAAATAGATTCAGTAAGATCAAGGAAGCTACAACAATTGGCATCATCATCTTCAATGGATCATCAAGAAAGCAAAAGGGAAATCCAACCAGGCCAATATTTGTAGACTGGTATTCACAGAAACAACTTATGCAGTATGGATGGAAAGAAATAATCATATCTTTGAAAAAAATATCGTCAATGTGTCGAGAAATAGCCTATATTCGTAATGTTAGAGTTGAGCCTAAAGCTAGAATTTAATTACAGAAGTACTTGTTAGTATAGAGAGTAGCAACTTGTATAGTCCTTTGGAGTAGATTAAGGGTACTGTAATTTAGTTGAGATAGTCGACCGAGTATGATGTTGATTATAGTTCTGTAATGATCTCACTTTGGTCATTAATATAAAGAAAATTAATTACTAAAAAAATACATGAAGTGCTCACAATCACTAGAGAATACTTAGACGACATTATAGGAGATGTAGCGAGAAGTATTCCGATAGTTCAAAAAATCATATCTCTAGTCCTGCTTAATCTTGCCTCCAATTTCATCCTAGTTAGTTGATAATTTTACTGGTTTCTAGTATTTGTTAGTTACCTAGTTTTAAATAAAAATTATAAACTTTACAACTAGGAAATTATTTGAACTAGTTTTCTTAACAATATTAAACAGTTGTAGCTTAGCCTTAGTACTTTATGGGATTTCACTCCAGACTCTTAGACCATATTATGTTTATAACTATGATTAAAATTGGGCATGATTAAATTTTGACGCCATTACCAGGGAACAAACGATTTAGTTGTAGTTGTAAATGTTGTTAAGTTTCAAGTTTTATTTTTATCTTATTTATACTTATTGATGGGAAACATGTCATGTTGGAGTTATGAGAGTTTTAATGTTGGCAATTCTACTTTTAATTTTTCTTATGAATATTATGGAGAAAATTACTCGTGGCAAAATTATCAAAATATTCTTTGGAGCGAGTTATGTGTACCAACTCAATTTTATGTGTATGGTGGTCAAAATGGTCTTTTATGGTTGTCTTGTATTTCTTATACTCCAGCAACCCCCTATTATGATAGTTAATTTTTTTCTCTTGAAATTAACCGGAATAAAGAACCACGAAAAGCTTACCTTAAGGAGGTAAGGATATTTTAAAGTTCCTTGTAGAATAAAATAATGAGAAACTTCTGCAGATACAAAGGAAAAATGCAATAATTTGCAACTTTGAGGCTCGAGTAAGTCAACTGCTAGAACTTTTAGTGCTCAACAAGGTAATATTGTGGATAGTTTCCAAGGACAATATGCATTAACGATAGAAATTGAGGTGCTAGTGGAGGAAGTCAGAGTAAAATACCAACAATCTAACCGAATAGAATATGATGATGAGGATGTTGAAGAAGTGATATTAGAGTCAGCCAAATACACCAAGGATACAAGTTTTGTTGACTCTAGTGTAATTGGTGTTGAGAAAGTTAAAAGTCTAGAAGTTCATATATTTGAGGGCATTGGACCTCATTTTAAATACTTCTCTATTTTGTGTTTGGATGATGAAATGAGAATGGATCATTACAGACATAAAAAAGTCAAGAAAAAGGTAGATGAGCCATATATTCTAAAATTTTCAAGGTTGTTTAGGCAAGGTGGTACTGCTTAGGTGAAAGGCGCAAAATGCATAAAAAATATTCAATTTTTGGCCCGCAATAATTTACACCGCCCCAAGAGAATAATCACAAGCTTGAATTAAACACTGGAATCGAATTTATTAGTTCGAAAAGGCAAAAAGTGGTTTACATCATGATACGACATTAAATCAAATGTAGTTAGGAGGCAAACCCAACTTTAATATTTTTTTTTAGATTTTTTATTTTTTATTATTTGTTGTATTTTTTCGTATTATTTTGATGTTATAGGAGTATGAGTATGGGAAGAAAAGCCATTGAAATTATGCAAATGTAATCCAAATAGTTGGAACTAAGCATGTGTGCCGCACAAAGGACCATGTTTGTGAGAACTCTGAGTTTCCTAATGAGCTACTAATGCTTCAGCGTTTGACCTACCAAGGAGTTTCTTTTACCATCTTGTAATTTATGGTGTACATTGAGGACAATGTACAATTTTAAGTGTGAGGTAGAGAGATCATTTGGTGGATTTTTGTGCTATTTCAAGTGTGTCGGTTTAATTGGAAAAAAAATTTCAAAAAAAAATTCAAAAAATTGGAAAAATATTTAGCTAGATTTCGCTTTTTATAGTCACAGTTCTTTTCTAAGGGATGACTCTTTGAATCAAGAAGTAGTAGATTTTTTTAAGAAAAATTTTAAAACTTTTGAACTTTTCCCGTGGATAGATTTTTTAGACAGTTTTGTCAAGGAATTGAAGTCTAAAGAAAAATGAAAATATATTTTCTTTTTCTTTTAAAATTGACAAGTATATATAAAGCAGCAGTAATAATAAAGAATACAACATACAAACAGGGAGGGGACATATAAAAGGGGGTAAATATAACAGCTGCAACATGTATGTAATCACGAAATAGCCAAGTAAATCATCAACCAATGAAATCAGATAAACCAATTATATGAAAATAGCATGGCATCATCCATCATGATTTTACTCACTTCCTTGCCATGTAATAATGAATAAATAAGATAAATGGCATGGCATTATCCTTCGTGCTTTCGCTCTCATCCTCACTATGTAATAATGAATAAATGAGATAAACTTTTGTGCTTTTAGTCTCGTCCTCATATGTAATAATGAATAAATGAGATAAATGGCATGACTTTTGAGAGTTGTAAATCTATCAACTTTGGGTACCTCCCACTATCGTCATTACACCCTTTTTTTCTATAGCTCCCATTGTCACGACCTTAAATTCCCAGCATCGGGACCATGATGGTGCCTAACATTTCACTTGCTAGGCAAGCCAACATTAGAACATATTATCCATCTTTAACAGTTGAACTGAATAATGAGAGATAATTGGAATAACTGAATTATTAATGTGGAAGATAAAACTGCCAAACGTCTATTACAATCCTTGAATCTGGTGTCACAATTACACGAGCTGCTAGAATAATATACACAAGGTCTGAAATATCATAAAGCTGCCCGAAAGAAGATAAATAGCTAAATAAGAATAAGAAGGGGACTTTAGGAGTTGCAAGAACTAAGCAGTTGTACCTCAAGTCTCCATAAGATGTCTAATTCGAGATCTCTAGTACCCGTCACCGGGACCAACTCCAGAATTTGCGTAATATGTAGAATGCAGTGTTAGTACAACTGATCCAATGTGTTGGTAAGTGCCGAGCCTAACCTAGATGAAGTAGTGACGAGGCTAAGATGGGTCACCTACACTATAACTTGCACGCAGTATATAATAACGACCGAATAATGGAAATACCAAAAAAAATTTAAACAGCAAACAGAAAATGATAACTATAGCCTAAAAAATAAACTAGTATCATCCAGAATTACCAATCTTGACCAGTTCAAACAATAATATCGGGAAACAACGCAGCTCAAGAAAAGGGAACATATAGGTTGTTAAGGCACTCAATCCGATCCCACCAGACAACACATAATCCTCTCTTATTCCACCGTAACAATATCAATAATAGTTTATAATATAGATTAGTTGTGGCGCGTAACACAATCCCACCATATACCAGTATCAATAGCATAACTCACCCATATTTTACCATATCAATCCACCCTTATTTCATATATTGCGGTGTGCAATCTAGTCCACCGTATAAAGATATTCACCCTTATTCCACCATATCAAACCACCCTTATTACACCTGATGCGGTGTGAAACTCGATCTCACTATATCAGTACCAAACACTCAATGTACACAATCAAATCAACAGTGGAAACTACAAAGCCTTTACAGAACCAAACTGAACAAAAAACGAAAAACCTTGTTCAATCTAAAATCTACACAATTAGTACTACATAGCGAGGCCAATCCTACAATTTACAATTATAAAGTGAAAACAAGTCAAGTTAAGCAAATAGCAGGGATTCATGAAATTATGAAAAGAGCTAAACATCATTAATGGGAGAAAATATTCATTAACAGGTAGCAGTTAAGCATGGAAGGCAGGTAGAGCATATAACAGTTAAGACTTGAAGGGAAATAATTAAAGGAAAAGCGGTAAATCAAGGAAAAAATATAATTTGGCGGAATATAAGCACTTGTCACCTCCCATATACGCCGCTCACATGAGAATCACTTAGCAAATAGTCTGAGGGTTCCTAATTACCTCAAATCAAGGTGACACAACACTTACCATGATCCAAAGACCACTCAAAGCTCAACCAGGGCTATGCATTTCAAAAAAACATCCGAACCAAAAATATCTAGGAAAGTACCAACCAAATGATTCAAAATAAACCTTAGGATCACCCATGATCATAAAAAAAATCATTTTAGGCCATTATTGAAAAATTTAATAAAAGTCAACACCCGGACCCGCTTAGTCTATACCCAAAATTCGGACAAAAATTCGATTATCCATTCAGTCCGAGCCCTGATATGTAATCGGTTCTGGAAACCAATCTCAATTCGAAGTCTAAATCTCCAAATTTCTAAATTCCTAGTTTCTATCCAAAAATCCCCAAACCTTAGATTTTTGGTTGAAGTCATGCAAAATAAAGTGAAAGATTAAAAGAAATTAGTTTATAATCACTTACCCATGTTTTAGAGAAGAAATGGTCTTTGGAAAATCGCCTAGAGGGTTTCTTGTTTTGAAAGTTTTAAAAAATGAGCAAAAATCTCATCTAAGTCTCTTTTACACAGCTGCAGATGTCGCATTTGTGACCCGAGCTTCACAAATGTGAGGGGACTATCACAAATTCAAAGTCTTTCGTACTTCTGCTGCCTTCGCAAATGAAAAAATAAGTTTGTAAATGCAACCTTGGCTCTCCGCAAATGCGATAACTATATGGCCTAGCTTCTCTTCGCATTTTCGATGAGAAGATCGAAAATGCGAAACCCTCAGAGGTCGCAATTGCTATGCCTGATCTTGCAAATGTGATATCAGAGGCCTGCAACAAGATCAATTACACCATCAAATCTTTCCAAGTTCAAATCACTCCGTAGCATATCCTAATCTCACAAGAGCCCTCAAGACTCTAAATCATACATGCACACAAGTCTTACAACATCACACGAACTCGCTCACATAATTAAATTGCCAAAAGAACACCTAGAACAATGAATTTAGCATCAAATCAAATGAAATTCTCGAGAACACTTTAAAATTTATATTTTCTCAATCGAACGTCCGAATCACGTCAAACCAACTCCACTTCTTACCAAATTTCATAAAGAGGTCATAAATAGGGTATTGGACATGTATCGGGTTCCAAAACGGTAATATAGACCTGATATTCAAAAAGCCAAACCTTGGTCAAGCACTTCGATTTCATTAAGCCTTTAACTTTTACATTTTAACAAGGTCTGAAATATCGGCCTAGGGACTTCAAATTTTGATTCCGGACATACTCTTAAATCCCAAATCATGATATGGACCCAGCAGGACTATCAATTCATGAATACGGGTCCATTTACCAAAAATATTGACCGAAGTCAACTCAAAGGAAGTTTTAAGGCAATATTTTTTAATTTTACCAACTTTTAACATAAAAGCTTTCCAGAAACATGCTCCGACTGAGCACACAAGTTGAAGATGTTAAAAATGATATTTTAAGGTTTAAAGCGCAAAATTGAGCTCTAAAATACATGATGAACTTTTGGGTGATCACATTCTCCACCTCTCAAACAATCGTTCGTGCTTGAACAGACATAGAAAAGTAGCTGAGCTGGTGAAAAGGTGGGGATATCTACTCTGTATATTAGGCTTGACTCCGAGGTAGCTGCCTCAACAGGCTAACCTCTCCACTGCACTTGAACTGAAAGATAACTCTTTGATCTCAACAGACAAATCTGCTAGTCTAAAATAGCTACCGGCTCCTCCTCGTAGGTTAAATCCTTGGCCAGCTGACAATGTTAATGTCTAACATGTGGGATGTGTCATTGTGATACTTCCGAAGCATGGACACATGGAACACTAGATGTACCACTAATAAACCAAGTGGCAACGCAAGTCTTTAAGCTATCTCTCCTACTCGCTGAAGAATCTCAAAAGGCCTGATGTAACTAAGGCTCAACATTTTCTTCTTTCCAAACTTCATTACACCCTTCATGGGTGACATACGTAGCTACACTTTGTCTCCGAATATGAATGAAACATCCCGGATCTTATAGTCCGCATAACTCTTCTGCCTAGACTGAACTACGCGAAGTCTATCCTGAATGATTTTAATCTTATCCCAAACATCCTGTACCAAATTTGTACCCAATAATTGATCCCCTCTGGCTCAAACTATCCAACCAGCGATCAACATCGTTTACCATGTAATGCCTCATAAGATGCCATCTAGATTCTCGACGGATAGCTATTGTTGTAGGCAAACTCCGCTAGCGGTAAGAACCGTGCTCCATAGTCAATAATACAAGCATGGAGCATATCCTTTGATAACTAAATGGTATGCTCGGACTATTCATCCGTCTGAGGACGATATGATGTGCTCAGCTTAACCTGCATGCCCAAATCACACTGCACTGCTTCATAAATGCGAGGTAAGCTGCATACCTCGATCAGAAATGTTAGACACAGGCGCACCGTGAAGATCAACGATATCGCAGATATAAATCTCTTCCAATCGATCTGAAGAATAGGTAAATACCATAAGAATGAAATGCACTGACTTGGTTAGTCTATCCGCAATAAGCAAAACTACATCGAACTTTCTCTAAGTCCGTGAGAGTCCAACAACGAAATCCATAGTGATACGCTTCCACTTCCAATCAGGATTCTCTATCTTCCAAAGCAAACCATCAGGTCTCTAATGTTCGTACTTTACTTGATGAAAATTTAGATACCGAGCAACATATGCCACTATATCTTTCTTCATTCTCCCCCACTAATAATGTTGCCATAAGTCTTGATACATCTTGGCGATGCCCGGATGAATAGAATATCAGGAACTGTGGGACTCCTCTAGAATTAACTCACGAAGTCCATCCACGTTAGGTATACAAACACGACCCTGCATCCTAAAAATCTATCATCTCCAACTGTAATCTTCATGGTATCACTGTGCCGCACTGTATCCCTACGGAGAAGAAAATGAGGGTCATCATATTTCCTCTTCATGATGCGCTCAAACAATAAACACCTACCGACCGAAAAAACTAGAACATGACTAGGCTTAGAAACATCCAACCTCCCAAACTGATTGTCCAATGACTAAACATCCAATGCAAGCGGTCTCTCATTGACTAGAATATACTCAAGTATGCCCATACTCACCGACTTCCTACTCAAAGATCGGCCACCATATTAGCTTTACTGGGATGATACAAGATGGTGATATCATAATCTTTCAATAGCTTCAACCACATTCTCTGCCTGAGATTTTGCTCCTTTTAGTTGAATAAATACTACAAACTTCAATAATCCGTGAATACCTCACACGACATGCCATAAAGATAGCGCCTCCAAATCTTCAGTGCATGAACAATAGCTGCCAACTCTAAGTCATGAATAGGGTAATTTTTCTCGTGAACCTTCAGCTGCCGTGAAGCATATGCAATTACCTTGCCATCCTGCATCAATATCGTACCAAGTCCAATAAAATATGCATCACAATATACAATATAAGATGTTGAACCTGTAGGAAAAAGCAACACTGTCGTAGTGAAAACGGTCTTAAGCTTATGAAGCTTGCCTCACATTCGTTTGACCATCTAAACGGGGCGCCCTTATGGGTCAACCTAGTCAACAGGGCTGCTAGAGATGAAAATCCCTCCACAAACCAACAGTAATAGCCTGCCAATCCCAAGAAGCTCTGGATCTCTATAGCTTATATGGGTCTAAGCCAGTTCGGAACTGCACCTGAATTCCCTCTATCGATACAACGTGCCCTAAGAAGGTGACTGAGCTCATCCAAAACTCGCATTTTGAAAACTTAGCATATAATTAGCTATCTATCAGAGTCTAAAGAACGATCCAAAGGTGCTTCTCATGCTCCTCTCAGCTGCAGGAGTAGATCAAGATATCATCAATAAACACAATTACAAAGGAATCCAAGTAGGGCTTGAACACTCGGTTCGTCAAATTCATTAATGCTGCTGAGTCATTTGTTAGCCCAAATGATATCACTAGAAACTCATATTGCCTGTCCTGAGTCTGAAAAGTTGTATTAGGGACATCAGATGCCCTAATCCTCAACTGATGGTAGCCAAACCTCAAATCAATCTTTAAAAACACCTTGGCACCCCGAAGCTGATCAAATAAGTTGTCAATCTTGGCAATGGATACTTTTTCTTGGTTGGTGACTTTGTTCAACTGCCGATAATCTATGTACATCCTCATCATCCATCATTCTTCGTCACAAACAACACAAGCGCACCCCAGGGAGAGACATTAGGCCTAATGAAGCCCTTATCAAGCAACTCTTGCAACTACTCCTTCAATACTTTCAACTATGACGAGGCCATACAATATGGTGGAATAGAAATGGGATGAGTGCCCGAAGCCAAATCAATATAGAAGTGAATATCTCTCGGGTGGTATCCCCGACATATCTGCAGGAAGCACCTCTAGAAACTCACGAAGAACCGGTACTGAATCCCTAGAAGGAACCTCCATACTAGAATCGCGAACATAAGCCAAACACCCATTCTCGACCATATGCGGAATTTTTACACACGAGATAACCTACTGGTAGAATAGCCAGGAGTCCGTCTCCACACTAATCGAGGCAAACTCAGAAAGGCTAAGGTCATTGTCTTGGAGTGAAAATCCAATATAGCATGATAAGGTGACAACCTATCTATCCCCAAAATGACATCAAAAGCGGCTATATTGAGAAGTATGAAATCTACACAAGTGTCACACCTTCTTTTTAACACCCGAAAGGGGATATATCAGGGAGTTTTTCCAATTGAAGTGGCATGATTCAAAATGTGATTATTTTATTTATTTAGTGTCTCCACTTGGGATATTTATTATGGTGTCCCAAGTCACTTTTAAAACCCTAAATCGAGAAAAATCGACTTTATTTAAAAGTCTGCGAAACCAAAAAAAAATAGGCAAGGAATTTTATTAACCCGGAAGAATGTGTTAGACATTCTCGGATTTCGTGGTTCTAGTATGATCACTTAACTATTAATAATTGGCCTAATTATCTGATTATACATGTTTTAAACCTATTGTACATTTTAAACTTTATAACCGCTTATATTTATTTAAAATCCGCTTTTTACGATTTATGAAATTATTTCTTTAACAAGTTACGATTGTCGTACACTTGCCATTTTGGAAGATATTGTGAATACGCCATGGAAATCATACCTAGCAGAAAAGAGCTCAAAGACCCTTCGCCTCTAATAGAGTTTTAATCAAGTTTTCCCACATTGGGCTAATATCATTTTAGTATTCAAATAAACTAGGAAGTTTCTCAATATCAATATATTACATTATGACTTATTAAATATATAAATTAACTACATTAAGATCTAATCTATTACAAATTTTGTATAACTGACATAATAAGGAATTCATGCCTCTTTTGAACATGATTTGTCCATTAGATCTTGGTCTCCTCTTGTGTTAAAATGACATGATTCCCAATTTTCAGCTTCTGAACCTACTGACTTGGATAACTAGTGGCCAAATTTGCAGGTAGCAGCTCATGCCCAAACAGAAAAAATCAAGCAACTTTAAGTAAAGAGAAGGCCATTCACTCAGATAAAAGAAAGAAGAGAAAACATGACTAAATTTTCATAATCAACATTAATAACGACTCAGATAAAGCTACAAGTTACTCATATATTAACTACGCTATTCATGCTACATCACCTCATACTTTAAACTCACATAGTCAAAACGAATCAAATTCATATCAATGTATGCTACTACTAGCATGAAAGATATTTATTTCTACAAATACCATTTATAAATCCAATTTTATACCATTTCAAAAAGGGGAACTAGTAGTAGCGATTGTTGCTCTTTATGCCTGGTTCCGCTCAACTCTCCCTTCAGAGCTACCCTTGCCTGAAAGCGGAAGAGGTAGCTTACTAAGCTACTGGAGTAAGTAGTCTTGTCCGAAAGCCTCAGGCGAAAAGACAGCTTAAAAGTAACAACGTTCTGCAAGAAAGACAAGCGTTAAGGCAACTAAAGGTAGGAAGGTAGGTTAAAGTGACTAATCTTTCTTATCCGAAAGCAAGAAAGACAATAAGGGAGGTTTTAAGCAACTCGCGTTAAGGCATTACAATGGAGAAAAGCTGAGGTAAATACCTAAAAACAGCAACCAATATATGATTAAGGTGGTTGAAAGCTTAGAGCAAGAGAGCAGTAACAGAAACTCAAGATCAGCAACTAAAATAAGGAACCGGACTTCAACAATCAGCTACAATAGCTAAAACCAGTATACCCCAAAGGAAAACCAGGAAACCCTCAACTTCAAACCATGTTTCTCAACTTATGAAGATCACAAAATACGAATTTTTTGAATTTTTTTGTCGAAATTGAAAGCCAAGGGAATCAACTCTTTTCCAAAACAGTAGCTGAAGTTGATAGAGAGTATTTTCTATGGTTTCTAAAATCTCCTCTTATTTTCAGAGTAATGGTATCTACATATATGCTACCTAGGATAGATATTCTTTAAGAATATTCCTTATTCTATAGCTGAAAATAGTACAATAGAGATTTCCTCTTTATCCTATTTCAGCATTTTTTGAATCAGCTAGGACAGGTGTACCGTTTCTGAAAACTTCTATTCCTAAGATATTTTTTCTAATAATTTGTCCTAAGTCTCTTTTAGTTCAATTAGGTCCCTATAAATTCTAATGATTTAAAAATCAAGGACAAAAAGCCATCAAAGGATCAGAATCCAAATTAAAAGGGCAAAAAAAAAAAAAAACCAAAGGGATGAAATTTAAATTTAAGACTAACCTAATTAGTAGACAAATGTGATTATCTAATTAAATCTAAACCAGACTAAATTTAAACGGCTAACAAAAATTATCAGGGAAAACAAAACCCCAAAGAAATCCTAGAAGTTTAACTATCCAATTCAACGAGTTAATACACTAAAATTTAATTACAGAATATAGGAGGGGAGCAGTTTAAACAAAGGCAATGGAAGCAAAGACAACATGAATAATTCACCACAAATTCTAATCATACTAAAACCATGCAAATTAAAATGAAGTCTCACCATGCTTGGTTTAATCTAATAATCAATGTGTAAATGAACAATTAACATTTTAAAAGGAGAAAAATCCTAAAACCATGCAGTTCAACAGAAATACTAAAATACGAAAAGGAATCAACAAAAAAAGAAGAATAAAAACTAGTGAGAATGTAGAAAAACTTACCCAATGTTTATTCCCCAAAATAAAACTAGAACATATAATAAGTTTTGACCAAATTTCAATCAAGGTGGCATGAACTTGGACCACCATTAATTGATTGTTCTTATCAAGAACAGTTGACTAACGAGAGTTTTGTGTTCAAACAGCCGATAATTGACCAGAAAATAATAAGTGGGGAAAAGGCTAGGCCTCAGGATTTCCAGATTCATGATTCGAGCAATCTGGGTAAGGATTTTTAGGAATCAAGGGCAGGATAGTAGCGAGGGAAGGTCAGGGTTGATATAGTGTAAGTTTGGGGCTGTTTGGGTAATCTAAGGTTTTTAGGTACCAATCTTAGATTTAGGATTCGAAACGTTTGGTAAGGATTTTGAAGGAAACAGATTAGAGATTTGGAAAGGGGAGGGCAAAGAGGTCATAGGGTGTTAATTTTCTAGGATTCGGAATGTCGCCACCGCAGTAAGGCAATTTCTGGTAGCAGAATACGGCAGAGTCGGTGAGGAAGTGAAGGCGGCTAGGGTTTTGGTCTCTACAAGTAAGAGAGATGAAATGAGATGGGAAATAGGGGGTGGACTTGTTTGGACATTCCTATACAAAAAACAAGATTAGTTCCCAATTGTTAGATCCATGATGATCAACGGCTGGGAGTTAAGAAAGGTTAATATGGGATCGTTTTTGCTTTAGATAGGGGCGGACCGAATTATGCTATTTTGAGATTGGATCTGGGTTAGTTTTGGGACGGGTTTAAGCCAAAAATCAGTCCAAATTACAAATTTAATCACTTTTTTGAATTAAGCCTCTTATTTCCTTTTTGTTTAATTTAAAAAATCCTAAATTAAATTTCTAAATTATTCTAAATTGTAAAACTAATTATCTAATTATAATAATTATAAAAATTACTTTATCCTAAATTAAAAGAGAAAAATCAATAATCTAATACTTATAAAGTAAAAAATGTAAAATGAGCCATTTTTGTGATTTTACTTTTAACAAATAATTAACTAACTAATTAATCCTAAAACTATAAAAAAGAAAAACAAAACCTAAATGCAATGCATGGTATTTTTTGATATTTTTTTTTGTGGTTTTTGATCAAAACTAAACGTGCACAACAATGCAAACAATTAATGAAAATCCAACAAAAATTCTATAAAATAGCAAATAATTGGAAAAAATCTATTATCTTTGATTTTATATGAGTAATTCATATAGGGCAAAAATCACATGCTGACAGCTTCCCCTCTTGCCCAGGTGAAAGTCCATTTTCTTTGATTTTTGCCCGTTTGAAACCCATGAGAAGCATCTTTTGAAAAAGTCTGACTGAACCTTGCTTCAGAGGTTGCCTACATATCCTTGGCTATTAAGCAATCAGGTCAGTGTAGTTCTGAAAGTTTAGGTAGCTAGGACTACCGGAAAACTGTGATTTCACTGTTGTTTCTGCTGTTTCTACTTCCTGAGCTACTTATTACACCGAAATAAAAGATTAAAAGCTAAACTAGCTAAGACTATTAACTACAACTTACAAGATTCCTATCTATAAACCTTTTAAAGCTTGATCTTGAGTCTTGGATGGTTCTTTCTGAAGACTCTAATCTGCATCTTAAAATGCTCGTTAGCTGCAACTGCTGGTTCATTCTTTTTCAGCTTTTCGGATCAAGGTGGGAAATGCAAAACTTGTGACGTCAATGATATCTTGAGCCAGAAGACTAGGGAATGAAGGCCTTATGTTTGAAAATCTCAACTCAGGGATTGGAGCCCTAATTTTGGCAAAAACGGCGACTAGGGAATGGAGGCCCTATGTCTAAAATATAAACTAAGAGATTGGAGCCCGAATGTTGGTAAAAAAAGGCGACTAGGGATTAGAGGCCTATGTCTAAAAATCTTAAATCAAGAATTGAAGCTGTAATGTTGGCAAAAAAGGCGACTAGGGAATGGAGGCCCTATGTCTAAAATCTCGACTCATGGATTGGAGCCCTAATGTTGGCAAACAAGCAACTAGGGAAAGGAGGCCCTATATCATAAATCTCAACTTAGGGATTGGAGCTCTAATGTTAGCGAAAAAGGCGACTAGGGAATGGAGCCCCTATGTCTAAAATCTCAACTCAGGGAATGAAGTCCTAATGTTGGCAAAAAAGCGACTAGGGAATCGAGGCCCTATGTCTAAAATATCAACATAGGGATTGGAGTCCCAATGTTTTGGCAAAAAAGGCGACTAGGGAATGGAGGCCTATGTCTAAAAATCTTAAATAAGGGATTGGAGCTGTAATGTTGGCAAAAACGACGACTAGAGAATGGAGACCCTATGTCTAAAATCTCAACTCAGGGAATGGAGCCCTAATGGCAAAAAAGGGGACTAGGGAAAGGAGTCTACCCAGAGATTGGAGCCCTAATGTTGGCAAAAGAGGCGACTAGAGAAGGGAGAACCTATGTCTAAAATCTAAACTCGAGGATTGGAGTCCTAATGTTGGTAAAAATCTGACTAGGGAATCGGGACCATAATATTGGCAAAAAGGCGACCAGGGAACGGAGGCCTATGTCTAAAATATCGACTCAAGGATTGGAGCCCTGATATTGGCAAACATGCGACTAGGTAATGGAGGCTCTATGTCTAAAATCCCAACTTAGGGATTAGTTCCCTAATGTTGGAAAAAGGCGACTAGGGAATGGAGGTCCTATGTCTAAAAATCTTAACACCGGGATTGGAGCCCTAATGTTGGTAAAACAGGCGACTAGGGAATGTAGGCCCTATGTCGAAAATCTCAACTTAGGGAATGAAGCCCTAATGTTGGCAAAAAAGGCGACTAGGAAATGTAGGCCATATGTCTAAAATATCAACTCAGGGATTGGAGTCCTAATGTTGGCAAAAAGGGCGATTAGGGAATGGAGGCCTATGCCTAAAAATCTCGACATAGGTATTGGAGCTCTAATGTTGGCAAAAAAGGTGACTAGGAAATGGAGACACTATATCTAAAATCTCAACTCAGGGATTGGAGCCCTAATGTTGGAGAAAAAGGCGACTAAGGAATGGAGGCCCTATGTCAAAAAATCTCAACTCAAGGATTAGAGCACTAATGTTGGTAAAAAGGCGACTAGGAAATAGAGGTCCGATGTCTAAAAATCTCAACTTATGGATTTGAGCCTAATGTTGGAAAAAATGCGACTAGGAAATGGAGCCCTTATGTCTAAAAATCTGATCTCAGGGATTGGAGCCCTAAGTTGGAAAAGCATAAAAATAGAGATTTGGGTCCTAAGCTACCATTTTTTAAAAAAAAATTCTTCTTGCGTCTTTTTTTTTATTTCCCTTTTTCACGGAATGAGTAAATGCGGGAAAAATTGGAGGGGACTTTCCTAATTATGGATTGTTGCTGCAATACTACTTCTGGCTCTTGCACACTTTTTTTTCATTTTTGGTTGCACCTTCTTGTTGCATGGTTTCTTTGGATTGTACCTATTTCAAATTTTTAAACAAAGAACAATTGTTAGTTTGAAACGGTGGTTGGTTTTGTGTCCTTGATTGTCTCAATCGCTTGCTCTCGGCCCAACATCTTTGATGAAGATCTCAATTGGAAATGCTTGTTTCCTAGAGACCAATTTCATTTCAAGCCATGAGGACCTCTGCTTTTTTCCAGATTTTGCCATGATGGTTGGTTGGTGGAAATCAACCTTTCGACTTTGTGTTGATTTCGTGGGACTTTCATTTATGACTTTCTTTTTTTCCTTTTTTCTTTTGTTCATTATTTCATTTTATTATATTTTCTTTTCTTTTCTTCGTAACATTGAGGAACTTTTGGCTCCTCAAACTTTGCTACAACAGCTAGTCGCGTGGGACTTAACCTCTTCCAACTCTATTTTGCCTTTGCAAGCCTTTCTTTTCTGGTTTTGTTTTTCCAACTTCAATTTTAGATAATTTGGGGTACCTTGGCTGCTTCAACTTTTGTAGGCGGTTAGCTACATAGGACTCAAACTTTTCAACTTTAATTGCCTTTATAGGTGCTTCAATTTGACTTCTCCTTCCAAGAGTTTTGGTTTCGAAGCATCGGCCGCCATGGATAGTCGGGGTCGACTTGATGCCCGTGACGAGGCTGGGTGCCTTTCTGCACATTAGCTGATGCCAAATGAGAACCTTGTAAATCAGTCTTGCCATCCTTTCTTTATCTTAGTTTCGGAACAGTGTCAGATCGAAAGGAATTTAAAGAAAACAAACAATGGACAGGATGATGAATTCAAACGAGAGGTATCCCTTTCGGGGAGAGGAAAGAATGATTTATCTGAAGTACATACAAACTTCAATGAACATGACATGCCTTTTAGACTGAATGCATGATCTATTTAAACCGTCTGACTCTCACAAATTCATCACAACTTCTATTTCAAATGCGAGAAACCTTGCCATGACTTTGTCGATGTCGATGGCTTTGAGGATCTTCTTTTCGATCATTGGGGCCCTTTGCAGGTTTTCATTTGTTGACCTCTCTCATTTCTCTTCTCACCATCGCCTTATAGTGCCCATGTGGGTTTTCACTAATAAGACTCTCTCATTTTGATTTTCTCTGCTTACCATCGCTTTACTGTGCCAGTACAAGTTTTCACCAATAAGACTTTCTCATTATATTTTTCTCATTTTGACTATATCGGATCCCAGTAGTTGTATTCTCTATTCTTTGAACATTCTCAGTGATTGATCGGAAGGACTTGAGCAGGGAACATTCGTTTTGTTTGTTGTTTTTTTCTTTTTCTTTTGTTTTTCTATTTTGTTTTGCTTTGTTTTCTCTTTCTTTTTCTTTTCCTCTCTTTTTCCATCCTTTTTTTTCATTTCTTTGTCATTTCTTTCTTTCCTTTTTTGTATCTTTCTTTTCTTTCTTTTTTTCAATGACACTTTCAGGTTCCACAGAGGGTAATCAAAAAATGGGAGCCGGCTCAAAGGGTTTGCAAAGGATTGATAGTGTATGCGTAGCGAGAATGAAAGCCTTCGTCATCCCAACCAAAAAATATTTGAATGATACGGAGGATCCAACATAGTACCTTTTCACCATTGACAGTTTTTTTAGGACATTTTCTTCGATGTGCCCCAAGTATGATGCACTCTTTTGCAGTACTCTTATTGTAATGTATGGAACTTTTCGCTCTAGAACCAATTTTTCTTCAACTGTTCCAACTCTTTATTTTTCTTTCCTCAAACTTATCTTATTTTCACTTCAGCTCTTGATTCATTATTTCAAATTGTGACGGCATGAAGTCTGCAAGCATGTCATGTTATTGAAATCTGCATTTAACAAAACTAAAAAAGAGAATGAGAAAACGACAAGATTAAGAAAAGGGACATTCTTGGAAAATGAAAAATTAATTTCATTTGATTTTTTTATTTTTGTTTATATTTCCTTTTTTATTTTTGAAGATAGAAGGGTTTGCATCGGAAAGTAAGACAATAAAGTAGAATATCCCGATCACTTTCTAAGATAATCCAGATGCAGAAATGATAGCAAGACAGGCTACTGAACTCCCGTCCGATGGGGAACTTTCATGCTTGGCGATTACTTTTTGGCTTTTCTTCTTTCTCGGCAATGGCTGCAATGGCCTTTAGTTCCATATCAAATTCCTTAGCTTCACAAATCGTTACGACTATTGGCTCGATGTTGTGGGCATGTAAAAAATTGTTCATCACATCCGGAGCTTCTTCATCCCGATGAACAATTCTTTTAGCTTCAATAAACTCTTCAACTGCCCTTTTGAGGGTCCAACAGTCCTTTGTACTGTGTCCCACTGCTCCATTGTGGTATTCACATGTAACATCATCTCGGTGCATAGGGGACTCGGGGTTCATCCGGGCCAGGGCCACAGGCTGCAATAGATCTAGCCTGATTAGCTTTAGGAATAAACTTGAATATGATTCACCAATAAGGGTGAATTGACTCTTTCTGAAAGGCTATCTTGGGCGAGAATTGTATTGGGGATCATTCGGTTGAGGATTATATGGAGCTTGGTAAGGATGGGCATTTCTAGGAGGTGGAGCTCAATTTTGTGTATAATGTTGTGGCCGCAGGGTAAGGTTGCGCGTTCATTACCACATAGGGAGGCGGTGTCATGGCATAAGCAGCATCTTGAAGGGGATAACAGTGTGGTGGGACGATATGAGGCATATATGATTGGCTGAATGACCTGCGAGTCCCCCTCGAGCTTGAGACCATCATGACTCCCTTTTCACTCCCATTTCTTTTTATCAATACCTCCGAACCATTCCGAGCAGATTGTGATGTGGCCTTAAAAGCAACATGACTGAAGATTCGACCTGTTTTTAAATCGTTTTAAACCATTTCCCCAATTTTAATAGCCTCAGCAAATGGCTTACCCACAACAAACGTAATGTTCTAGAAGTATTCAGCCTCTTGGGCCTATAGAAAGACAATGACCATTTCAATTTCATCCATTGGAGGCTTTACCCTAGCAGCTTGCTCACGCCATTTGACAGCATATTCACGGAAGCTTTTCATGATTTTCCTTTTCAAATTGGACAAAGTGTTCCTGTCGGAAGCGATGTCCACATTATACTGGAACTGGCGGACAAAGTCTCGACCCATATCATCCAACACGTGCCAATGAGTAATTTCTTGATCTGTGTACCTACTCAGAAGCGATTCTGGTGAAGCTTTCCCAAAAATAGGCCATCAGCAGTTCCTTTTTTCCACCAACACCCCTCAGCAGTATCATTTCAAATGAGTGACCAGGCCTCCATGCCGGTTGTACTTTTCAAATTCTGGCATTTTAAAGCCAACTAGCTAGTGAACATGGGAAAATATACAAAAGGTCAGAGTATGAGACACTCTTTTGGCCACTCATACTTTGCATGTTGTTCAAGCTTTTTTCAGGCTCTTCATCTTCCAAGCAATTTTCTCATGTTTGGGGTTTTTAACAACCTTTTCTTGCTCTACCGAGAGATAATATCGCGGAGGTTAAGAGAAAGAGTACGGGGTCGCATATCTTATTTCTGATTGAAGCTGCAGACCCTAAAAGGCGAACAATGGAAGCGGTTCCCTTGGAGCCGGTGCCTGGTGGCGAACCACGAAAGGCATGCCAGGATCATTGGAGGGCATTGGAGGGTGCCTGAACGGGATGAACGGATTAGGTACAGGGGCATTGGTAACCTCACCTGACCTGGGGATAAACTCAGGGAACCTAGGAATTTAACTTGGTAGTTCCCTACCATTAGACCAGGCGTCCCACATTTCCCATATGCGGAGACGCAACATCTTATTCTCTTCAACATCTGCTGTATCTAGCTGTAGAATAGCCGATGCCGCGCTATCCTTAGGACCTATGATTGGTAGAGTTCTTGCGGAGGTCATCTGTGCGTTTGGATATTGTGAAGGAGGGGAGGCTAGACTGCCAATAAAATCAACCACCAAAACTTGGCTTTTTGCACACGCAAACAACCTTATTAGTTTTGAAAAGCTTAACAGATAGGAAATCGTGCATTTGGATGCAATGCACCTAAACAGTTAAACGTTTATACCATGTACTTGAACGGTTGCATGTTTCATCCCGGCTTTAGCTAACTTTCTCAGTATATAGCAGTTTTTTTATTTGTTCCACTCTTTAATCACTCTTGATTTTTTATCTTGTTTATGACGCTCTTTTATTTTTGGCACTTTTTTCTGTTTTTTGTCACTCTTGTGTTTTTTGTCACTCTTTTTCTTTCTTTTTTTTTTTAAATTTTTCACTCTTTTCTTTCTTTTTTTTTCACCCAATTTTTTTTTTCAGTTTATGTTATCACTCAACTAATTTAATCGCTATAATCGAATACGATGAGGATTGCCTACGTATCATATTTGCGTAGTTCAGAAAGATTGGGAATTAAATAAACTAACTTTTTTTTTCTTTTTATAAAAACTCGAACCATGAGGCTTTAAGGCAAAAGAAAAATATTTCTATTTTTTTTGAATTTTTTTTGGAATTTTCTAAAAAAAAATTTTAAAGAAGAAAGGGAATTTTTTTGGATTTTTTATTTTGGTTTTGTTTTGAATTTTTTTTTTTTGGAAAAATACTTTAAAATGAAGAAAATCCGTATTTTGGATTTTAGTTTTTATTGATTTTTCAGTTTTTCACATGAAAGACATAAGAAAAAAGGAAACCATTTTTTATTTAGTTTAAAAAACTACTTTTACTTTATTTTTGAATTTTCTAAGAAAAGGTTTTTAAAGAGGGAACTAACGGAAATATTTTTGGATTTTTCTAACACTGGGGTCGGAATCGATGAGGTTTTGCCTACGTATCTCACATTCGGTGAGAATCAGACCTGCATAGTTCGTTCAATTTTGACATTAAAACATGATATTTGACATACATTTTCCTTTTTCTCTTTTTTTCAAAAATTCGGATGAGTTTCTGGATATTTTCAAATATCAGAATTTTTGAAAACTGGGTAAATTCTTTCTCCCTACCTCACTCTTGGTTTTTTTCTTTATTTCCTTTTCGTAGCCGGTTAACATGCAAGTCGAAACAAATAAGTATTCACATAGCACATAGGATGCATCAGGATGGTCTTTATTTTGGGTACACCTATCCTAGACGAACCCAACCCCTATGTTGAGTCCCCAAGGTCAAATTTACGTGATGCAAATAGTCGTTCCTACTAGGGATACGTCATGAGATTGTGTTATTCTAGGTTTAAAACCTGGGGTTGTGTTCTAGACTTGGGTTAACCAAGTGAACAACTGGGCCGAGGGGGAGGGGGGCAATATATCGGGAGCACTAAAGTCTACATGACCTTGTTGTTGGCCCAACCTCGATCTATTTGGTATAATTTCAACAGAAAAAGTGGGCCATACAAACATGTGCATCATTTTCAGAAGACTGAGAGGGGTTGCGTAAGAAGACATTTAAATACAGTTCGAGTAATATCAAAGCGGTAAATGATAATTAGCACATTAAGTCCACATAATACAGTAGTGTCAACAATAAAGCCAAATAAAAATCAGATTAACAAGCTCGAATTCTTGAATCATAAACCGAAAGTTCTGGGTTCTTATCCCCAGCAGAGTCGCCAGAGCTGTCATACCTTCTTTTGTACACCACCTTCCGAGGGAGGTACATAAGGGAGTTTTTCCAATTTAAGTGACAATATTCGAAATGGGATTATTTATTTATATTTATTCAGAGTCGCCACTTGAAATATTTTAATTGGTGTCCCAAGTCACCAGTTTATTTTAAATACCAAATCAAGGAAATTTTGACTTTCCTTTTTGAAGTATACGAACTAAAAATTTTGAATAAGAAATTTAGTTACACGAGGGAAGGTGTTAGTCACCCCCAGATTCCGTGGTTCTAGCACAGTCGCTTAGTGATTATTACTTGGCTTAAATTGTTTAACTACTCCTTTTTAGGACCTATGTGTATTTATCTTTTTACCACTTTTAAATCATTTGAATAATTCGTAATTAAAGAATTGAGTTATGGTACGTATACTCTTGCGCGTTAAAAATCATGTCACGCGAACGTGTCCACAATTAATAAAGCTTTGTTTATTTATTTAAGAAGAGTTTGGTTGAAGTTGCGCGAACGCATCCCTCGAGTCTTTTAAAAATTAAATTTGTATTATGCTACGCGAACGTATATATAATCACAATACAAGTCTAAATCGAGCCTAAAGCAAACTACAATTGTTTATTTTTCTAGGTTCGGGCTATTTGTGAACTGTCATGGATTATGGATATGGAGGCATTTGGAGTACAAGAATTTTAAGCTAATTGGAATAGTCTAGCAATGAATTCTATTAGAAAGAACAAGTCGTCAACTTCATCAACTAGAGTCTGGACCAAAGTTTTGAAATATATTACTTCGACTAAAAATGGAGCAGTATACATACGTTCTACAATAAACCAAAAGCACCATTCAAATGCCAAGTAGTACATGTTTTTTGGCATAAATATCTTTCAATTTTAAAATTATTACAAAGAATAGGCCAAATGCTCATTGAAAACAAAATACCACGCATAAATCCAAAAGCAAAAACAACACCAACACAAAGGACAAAGTATTTTCGTAAAGTCCACAAATTAAACCCATCTGACCGACAATCTTTCTTAACAAAAAGAACAATTAAGATAATTGGTATATTAATCTCGTTAAAGTCAGGACAAACAAAGGAATTCCACTTAAAACACAAAGCTAACAACCAGCCAAATATTTCATTCAAACAACAATAACAATTTGAAAATCTAAGAAGAACCCGAGTGAAGAATAAACCTTTTAGTTGAAGTTCAAGAGCACAGAGTCTCAAAACCAGTACAAAGCAGCAAAGATAAACCCGAATCAAAATAGGGACCTCGACCGGATACAACGGCAAACAGTAAACCATGTCGGCGACAACCTCAAGTACAGAGCTTCAACGGGATTAATGGAGGAATTTTGATCTGTTTCCTCAGCAAAAATCGCAACGGTTTGAGATACTGTTTTCACATTTTTTTGGAGCTGGTTTTATAGCTAAATTTCGACAGCGTTCAATCGATTTTTGTGCTAGTTTTTGCTGAAGCAGTGGTGCTTCAAGGTTGCATTTCATTGGTTGTTTTATAGAGTAGCTAGTTGCTGCATTTTTGGAGTTTGGTTGGTGAAGAAGGTGACTTTATGGTGCTTCAAGGCTGCAATTTAATGGCTGAAAAATGGGATGACAATGGCAATTCTTGAAGAGAAAATGGAGGTGTTTTGGATGGTGGATTAGCTACTTTGGCTCTGTTTGCAGGAAGAAGAAGGAAGAGCCTACTCTTAGCTACTAGATCTTTTTGTTCTCTTTTTCCTAAGCTGCTGCACAGCTTTTCCTTTTTTCAGCTCCGAAGTCCTCCTCTAGGATATTAGACGTTGTAGCTATATATTTGATTGTAGAGCCTTGATCTAGGTTTTTGTAGGTTTTTTTAAGTTAAGGGGTGTGCGTCTAGGAGTTATGAGCTAAGTTCTGAAAATTAGACCTAAAAATTAGTTGTTCATACTCAAGTTTTATTCTTTCTCGGTGAACAAGACTAAAATACTACCTTATTTATTAATTAATTTTACTTAAATAAAAAATTACTATTAAAGTAAGACTAACCATTAAAGCGAAGCTATTTTTGATATTTTTCAAGATTAAAAATGACCGCAAAACATTAATGAAACTAATTGTTTTTGTAATTTTTATTTTCTTGAAATAAAATAAAGTAACATAGTAAAAATTAGTTAAAATAGCTATATTAGGCCTAAATTAAATATTTACGTGCTAAAATATGAAAAATCTTGGGGATGGTAAAAAATTACATGTCTACACACTTGACTTTGGATTTCTTCCTTTTCAATAATTGACTCTAGAGCATCGGTCGTCATGCACAGTTGAGATCGACTTGATGCACCTGCTGAGGCTGGGTGCTCTTCCTTGAATTTTAGCTTTTGCTAAGCAGAACCCTGCAAAACTAATCTTGTCATCTTTTCTTTGAATTAGTTTTGAAGGAGGATTAGATCGAAAGAGATTCAAAGAAAAGTAAACAAAGGACAAGATAATCAATTTAACGAGAAGTGTCCCTTTCTGGGAAAGGAAAGAAAGACTTATCTGGAGTGCATGTAGACTTCAACAGATATGACATACTTCTTAGAATGGACACCCGATCTGTGCAACCATCCAATCTCTCATAAGCCCATCATAACTCATATCTCAAAACCGAGAAACCTTGCCATGACTCTATCAGTGTTGATAGTTGTAAGGAATTCCTTTTTCCGATCACTGGCGCCCTTTGTGGGTTTTTTCCAGCTAACCTCTCTCATTTCTCTTCTCACCGTCACTTTATAGTGCTCTTTATAAGTTTTCACTAACAAGACTCTCTCATTTTCAATTTCTCTTCTCATCATCGCTGTACAATACCCGTGTGGGTTTTCACCAATAAGACTCTCACATTTTATTTCTCTCATTTGATTGTATCAGATCCAAATAACCAACATCCTCCCATTTTGAACTTCTTTACCAATTGATTAGAAGGACTTTGAACATGATTAGGGTAAAAAGAGTTTGGATTGAATTATAACTGTGGAACCTTTCAGGCGAAACGTCGTCAACCATTATAAATTCTGTCGAGTTTCAACTTTAGGGAAATGTGAATTTTTGTTTTGGTGTGTTTGAACCATAGAGAGAGACTGCCTATGTGTCCTTTCAGAATCAAGTTGAACGTAGTTCAGGGAAAAAAATTTTTACAACCGTTTTCGGGTTCCAAAGAGGGTAATCAAAGAAAGGTAACCGACTCAAAGGGGTAACAAAGGGTTGAAGTGTTTGGGGTAGCGAGAATGAAAGCCTTCGTCATCTCAATCGGATAACATTGGTATTGTAGAAGGGTTAAATGTACCGCGTCTATATTGACAATGTTTCAGGGCCATTTTCTTTAATTTTTCCCAAGTACAATGCCCCTTTTGGCAATAATTTCTTATAATGCACGGATCCTTCCAGTTTGGAGCGAACTTTCCTTTTGTTTCCTTGTAATGTGGGAAAATACGTCCCAAAACGAGTTTCCCCACATCAAAGTTCCTAGGCCGTACTTTCTTGTTGTAGGCACAGTCCATTCTTTGTTGATACAACTACCCATGGCAAGCTACGACTATTCGTTTTTCATCAATCAATATTAAGTATTCTAGACGGGTCTTGACCCACTCATTATCCTCAATCTCAGCTCTAGCGATGATTCACGTAGATGGAATTTCAACTTTGCGGGTATTACGACTTCAGTTCCATAAACCAATAGCTAGGGTATTGCTCCAACTGATGTGTGCCCACTTGTGCGATATCCCAACAATGCAAATGGAAATTTTCCATGCCATTGTCTAGAGCTTTGAATCATTTTCCTAAGAATCTTCTTGATGTTCTTGTTGCTGCTTCAACCGCACCATTAGATTTGAGCCGATAAGGGATAGAATTTTGATGCGTGATCTTAAATTTTTCACATATCTCCCTCATCAAGTGACTATTGAAATTTGCAGCATTGTCCGTAATGATAGCTTTATGAATACCAAAATGATAGATGATGTTGGAGTGCATGAAGTTTACTACTACTTTCTTAGTGACAACTTTGAGAGTGGCCGTTTTGGCCCACTTTGTGAAGTAGTTAATGGCATCAAATATAAATCTGTGCCCATTTGAAGCTTTTCACTTGACTGGCCCATTGACGTCCATACCCCAAGCAATGAACGGCCACGGTGCTAACATAGGATGTAATTCTGAAGGTGGTGCATGAATCAGGTCACCGTGCACCTGACACTGATGACACTTTCGGACAAAACTGAAACAATCCTTTTCCATAGTCATCCAGTAATAACCTGCTCGAAGGATTTTTTTTGCCAGAACTTATCCATACATATGGAGACCACACACTCATATGTGTACTACATTCATGATTCTTCTGGCCTCTTGGGCATCTACACATCTTAAAAGGTTCAGATTTGGATTCCTTTCGTACAAGACTTCTCAGCTCAAGAAAAAGCCACTGGCAAGCCTTCTAAGGGTTCTCTTTTGGTCTCCACTAGCTTGCTCAGGATATTCTTTTGTTTTCAATAATCTTTTGATATCATGATACCATGGCTGAACATCAGGCTCTATTTCAACTGTGTTGCAATAACCATGTCTTTCTCGAACATGTATTTCCAATGGGTCAATGTGGATATTTCCTAGATATAGCAGCATCAAGGCCAAAATAACTATTGCATTAGCTAACTCATTGTGAAATCGAGGAATGTACCTGAACTCGACAAACTAGAACCGCTTGCTTAGTTCTTCCACATATTGTCTGTATGGAATAAGCTTGACATCCTGAGTTTCCCACTCTGCCTGATCTTGTCGGATAATCAAGTCTAAATCTCCCATCATTAACAATTCTTCCACATCTTGCTCGATCGCCATGTTTATGCCCATAATGCAGGCTTCATACTCAGTAGTGTTGTTCGTGTAGAAAACTTGAAGCTGGGCTATGGCAGGATAGTGCTGACTGGTGGGTGAGATCAAACTTGCTCCAATCCCGACACCTTTTGCATTCACAGCTCCATCGAAGAAAATTTCCCAAGCGTTGGTGTCTTCTAAGTTACCTCAACTGAATTTACTTCCTTGTCTAGAAAGTAAGTATTGAAAGGCTGATATTCATCATCAACAGGATTTTCAGCTAGGTGATCCACTAAAGCTCGAGCTTTCGTTGCTGTACGGGTGACATAGACTATGTCAAACTCGATGAGCAAGATTTTCCATTTCGCTAACCTTCCTGTGGGCATCGGCTTTTGGAATATGTACTTCAAAATATCCAATTTAGTTATGAGGTAGGTGGCGTAGGCCAACAAGTAATGGCTAAGCTTCTGAGTGACCCAAGTTAGGGCGCAACAACTCCTTTACAATAAAGTGTGTTTGGCTTCATAACTAGTGAACTCTTGCTCAAATAATATATGGCACGTTTTCTTTCCGGTCACACATGTTGCCCGAGAACACATCCAAAGGAATTCTTCCAGATTGTCAAATACAAATATAAAGGCCTTCCAGGTTCGGGTGGGACCAAGACTAGCGGGTTTGACATATATTCTTGATTTTGTCAAAAGCTTCCTAACACTTATCTGTCTATCTAATCACCACATCTTTCTCAATAGCTTAAATATGGGTTCACATGTGGAAGTCAACTGAGTAATGAACATGCTGATGTAATTCAACCTTCCAAACAGATTCATAACCTCTTTCTTGGTTTTCAAAGGAGGCAAATCCAGAATAGACTTTATCTTTGTTGGAATATCTATGCCCCTTCAACTGACTACAAATCCCAAAAGCTTCCCATCCGGAACTCTAAATGCACATTTAGCTGGATTTAACTTCAAGTCATACATACACAGACGCTCAAACAACTTTCTTAGATCTCGAACATAGTCGTCCTGTGTTCTTGATTTAATGATCACATCGTTCACATACACCTCGATTTCTTGGAGCATCATGTCATGAAAGATGGCAGTCATAGCTCTCATGTAAGTTGCCCCGGCGGTCTTCAAACCAAAAGGCATGATCCTGTAACAGTAAGTAACCAAAGGGGTGGTGAAAGCCATTTTTTCCGCATCGTCTTCATCCATCACGACCTGATGATATCCAGCATAAAAACCCACAAAGATTATATCTCATGTTTTCCATAGTTGTCAAGAAAGATGTGGATGTTTGGTAACGGGAAGTTTTCATTGGGAATTTCTTTGTTCAAATCTCGATAGTCAACACACACTTGGGATTTCCCGTATTTCTTTGGCACTGGGACCACATTAGCCAACCATGTGGTGTATCGAACCACTCGGATCACACCCACTTTCAACTGTTTGGTGATTTTTTCTTTGATCCGGTCACTGATGTCCATTTTAAACTTTCTTTGCTTTTGTTTGATAAGGGGATAACCGGAGTAAGTTGGAAATTTATGCACCACTAAATAAACACTTAGTCCTGGCATATCATCATAGGACCACGCAAACACATCTTTGAACTCGAACAAAAGTTGGATCAATGCATCCCTAGTTCTTTCATCAGCGAGAATGCTTATCATGGTTTCCTCATTCTCTTCTGAAATACCCAGATTGACTGGCTTAGTTTTATTTTATTTTGACTTAGGTTTATTCTCAAATTGTTCCAATTCTCGGTTTATTTCCCTAAAAGCCTCATCTTCATCGTATTCTGGTTCTTCATTCATTATTTCACAATCAGACAACGTGTCAGGATCTGGCCATAAAGTCCGCAAGCATGTGATGTTATTTAAGTATGCATATTAGAACTGAAAGAAGAAATAAGAAAAGAAAACAAAATCACAAAGAATAAAGAAAGAGATTCATAGACGATGAAATATTGACTTCATTTCATTGAATTTGAAGATAGAACGGTTTACATTGGAATTCTAAAGATAGTAAACTAAAAGAAACATTCGAGCTACACCCTGAAATAACTCGGAATGCAGAAAATGTGGAAATATTGAACTACCGGGATTCCTACCTAACTGGGAATGGAGTAGCCTTCCAATTCTGAAGTTTGGCATCGGGCCCCATATATTGCACATCAACAGTACTTGAGCCTTCTCCCCACTAGACCATGTGAGCTTCATATAACATTTGCCTTATGGCTCCACATATGTCTTCAATTTCCTCGGCCGTGAAGGCCTTATCTTCTTCCTCTATGTATTCGTCAGTGGAGCCAAGAGAATATACCAAGGGACAAGCGGTTTTGATATTTTGGAGGGTTCAATGGTGCTCCGTCTAGGGGCAGAAGTCAGTTTGTAAGGGTTAAGTCTAGCAGGACCACATATCTAGCACCGCCTCCTCCTCGGGGTGCTCCAGTTTGGCCCTATTTCAGCGCCATTCTAGAGAGTTCCCACCGTCCACAAGCTATTCAGGGTTCCTCTAGTGGGTATTTATGACATAATGTTTAGACTTAAGGTCATCAGTCCATCGCTCCGAGGGTTTGGTTTGAGTGCATGGATTTTGTCCACATGAGGAGTTTTTGTCCCAAACTTTGAGAAAAGGTAGTACACCAGGGTCCTTAGCCTATGATTGTCGCACTAGTTGTCCGGTCTTCTAGAGGCCGAGGGCAGGTGCATAGAGGCAAAATTAAAGGTCAAGGCTAGTCAGGTGGCGCCCCATCTAGGTTCTATGCTTTTCCAGCCAAACCAGATATAGTAGACTCAAATGCCATGATCATATATATTATTTCTGTCTGCGGTAGGGATGATTCGGTACTATTTGTTCCAGGGTCTACGTATTCATATGTTTTATATATGTTTGCCCATTTATAATTGTTCCTCGTGAGTCCTTGGGTAGTCCTGTATATGTGTCCACGCCAATGGGAGATTCTGTTGTTGTAGATCGGAACTACCGATCTTATATCGTGACTCTCTGTGGTTATGATACTAGAGCAGATATTCTGTTGCTCAATATGATCTACTTTGAGGTAATCCTGGGCATGGACTAGTTGTCTCCGTATCATGTTGTCCTTGATTTCCATGCCAATAATACTACCTTGACAATGCCAGAGTTGCCTAGATTAAAGTGCAAGGGCTCATCTGTTAGTGTATCTAGTCAGGTTATCTCTTTTATAAGGGCTCGACACATGGTCGAGAAAGGTATTTGGCTTATCTAGCTTATGTCTGGGATATGATTGCAGACAATTCGATGATTGATTCACTGCCTGTGGTTCAGGAGTTCTCCGATGTGTTTCCTTCTGATCTTCTAGGCATGCCACTAGAACGTGATATCAATTTCTGTATTGTTTTGGCTCCAGGTACCCAGCCAATCTTTGTTCCACCATACCGCATAGCTCCGAAAGAGTTGAAAACGTTGAAAGAACAGTTTGAGTAGTTGCTAGCAAAGGGGTTCACCAGACCGAGTGTGTTGCCTTGGGGTACACCGGTGTTTTTCGTGAAGAAGAAATATGGGACCATTTGGATTTGCATTGATTACCTCTAGTTGAAAAAAGTTACCATTAAGAACAAGTACTCGTTGTTGTATATTGATGATTTGTTCGACCAGTTGTAGGGTTCCAGGGTGTTCTCTAAGATCGACTTGAGATCGGGGTATCATTAGTTGAAGATTCGTGATTTGGATGTTCTGAAGATGACTTTCTAGACTAGATATGGCCACTATGAGTTTCTAATAATGTCTTTATGCTTGACTAACGCCCCGACGGCGTTTATATTTGATGAATCGGGTGTTCCAGCCATATATTGAATCATTTGTCATTGTCTTCATTGATGATATATTGATCTACTTGTGTAGCATGGAAAAACATGAGCAACACTTGAGAGTAGTGTTTTAGAATTTGCGGGAATAGAAGCTATATGCTAAGTTCTCCAAGTGCAAGTTTTGGTTTGATTATGTGGAATCCTTGGTGCATGTTGTATCAGGCGAGGGTATTAAGGTAGATACCAGGAAGATTGAAGTAGTTCAGAGTTGTCTTCATCCTACCATAGCGACCGAGATCAGGAGTTTCTTCGGGTTAGCAGGTTATTATCGTTAGTTTGTAGAGGGCTTATCATCTATTACATCACCTTTGACTCGATTGACCTAGAAGGGTGCTCCATTTTGATGGTCCACTGAATGCAAGGCGAGCTTTCAGAACCTCAAGACCGCATTGACTTCAACACCAATGTTATTGTTCGCTTCCGGTTCAGGGATGTATATTGTGTATTGAGACACTTTATGCATTAGCATGGGTTGTGTATACATGAGGTGCGAGTTGTTACATATGCTTCATATCAGCTGAAGCCCCATGAGAAGAATTACTTCGTGCATGATTTGGAGTTAGTCGTGATAGTTCAGCTCTCAAGATCTGGATGCATTATCTTTATGGGGTGTCTTATGAGGTTTACACTAATCATCGCAGCTTGCAGCATTTGTTCAAGTAGAGGGATTTCAAATTAAGGTAGCAAAAGTGGTTTGAATTACAAAAGGATTATGGTATTACCATCCTTTATCATCCAGCCAAGGTGAATGTGGTTGCGCATGCCTTGAGCAGAAAGGCTGAGAGCATGGGTAGTTTGGCATTCATTTCAGCAGAGGTGAGGACATTGGCTCGGGACAATCAATCCTTGGCTAACAAACTTATGAGGTTGGATATTTCATAGCCTAGCCGAGTTCTTGCATGCATCATCGCTCAGTCTTCATTATTCGAGTAGATCAAGGCTCGTCAGTTCAATAATCCACATTTATTGGTTCTTAGAGAGACGGTACTACAGGGTGGTGCCAAGGAGGTTGTTATCGGTGAGGATGGTGTTATGCGGCTCCAAAGTCGCTTATGTGTTCCTAATATTGATGGATTGAGGGAGAAGATTCTAGAGGAGGCACTCAGTTCTCGTATTCTATTTATCCAGGTGCTACGAAGATGTATCACGACCTGAAGCAACATTATTGGTGGTGGTGGATGAAGAAGGACATAGTTGAGTATCTAACAAGGTGCCTAAATTGCCAGCAGGTTAAGTAAGAGCACCAGAGGCCAAGTGGCCTACTTCAGCATATGGTTATACCTAAGTGAAAATGGGAGCGCATCACTATGGACCTCGTAGTTGGGTTGCCATGGACCTTGAGAAAGTTTGATGCCGTTTGGGTCATTGTCGACAGATTGACCAAGTCGGCACATTTTATTCCGATTGCGATTACGTATTCTTCAGAGCGATTGACGCAAAATCACATTCAAAAGATTTTTAGGTTGCATGGTGTGCCTGTTTCCATCATATCAGATAGAGGCCCTCAGTTTACTTTGCATTTATGGAGGGCAGTACATAGTGAGTTAGAGACCCAGGCAGAGCTCAGTATAGCCTTTCATTCGCAGACCGACAGGCAGTCAGAGGGGACAGTCCAAATGTTGGAGGATATGCTCAGAGCATGTGTCATTGACTTTGGAGGTCAGTGGGATAGATTCTTGCCCTTGGCCAAGTTTGCTTACAATAACAGTGATCACTCTAGCATCGAGATGGATCCATTTAAGGCTTTGTATGGTCGGTAATGTTCGCCCATCGGATGGTTTGAGCCCGATGAGGTTAAATTATATGGTACTGATTTGGTGAGAGATGCCTTGGAAAAGGTAAAGTTGATTCAGGAGTGACTTCGCACAGCAAAGTCCATGCAGAAGAGTTACGCGGATAAAAAGTAGCGTTATTTATCATTTATGGTGGGCGAGAAGGTTCTCTTGAAAGTCTCACTAATAAACGGAATCATGAGGTTTAGGAAGAAGGCCAAGTTGATCCCAAGGTTCATAGGTCTATTTGAGGTATTGAGGCGGTTGTGGAGGTTTCTTATGAGCTTATTTAACCTCCAAGTCTATCGGGAGTTCATCTGATGTTCCACGTGTCTATGCTCTAGAGGTATCATGCTGACAATTCGCGTACATTAGACTACAACACGATTCAGCTAGATGAGAGCCTAGATTTGAGGAGGAGCAATTGCCATTATTGACAGACAGGTTCACCAGTTCAGGTCTAAGAAGATTTCTATAGTAAAGGTTCAGTAGAGGGGTCAACCAGCCGAGGAGGCGACTTAGGAGACTCATGAAGAAAGGGAAAGCAGATACCCACACTTATTCAGCACTTTAGGAATGATTTTAGACTCGTTCGATAATGAACGTTTGTTTAAGAGGTGGAGAATGTAACAACCCGACCGATCATTTTGCTTTTTGGATCCTCATCCCCCTAAATAAGACTCCCCATATGTTCTTTTAATGTTTTATGACTTACGTGGATGGTTAGTTCGGGTTTGGAAGGGTTCTGATTGAAACCAGAACACTTAGTTCCTTAAAGATGGCATAAAATGGATAAGTTTGACATGAGTCGACATTTTGAGTAAACAAACCCGAAATCAGGATTCAAAGTTTCTAAGCGGTTCATATGATGATTTTGGACTTAGACGTATGTTCGGATGACTCGAAAACATTTCGCCGCCTAACACTGAAATTTGGCGCATTAAAGGTTTTTAAGTCCGTTAAGTTTGATTTGGAGCAGGTTTTGATGTTATCAAGGTCTATTTGGTATTTCGAGATTGGGAATAGTTCTGTATGGTGATTTAAGACATGCATGCAAAATTTGATGTCATTATTAGTAGTTTAAATATGATTCGTTGCGTTCGGAGTAAGTTGTGGAGTTTGAAGTTCATAAGTTGATTCAATTTGGTTTTGGGGTACGTTTCTCAGGTTAGTTGTCGCTTTATGTGTATTGAGAGTTTGAGAAGGTCCGTATTATGTTTATAAACTTGTGGGTGCAGTTGGACGAGGTCCCGAGTGGCTCAGGTGAGTTTAGGACCACCCGAAGTTGAGTTCAAAAATATGCTATTTGTTGTTCTAGTTTCTTTCTTCGCAAACGCGGAGAAGGCCTTGCGTTCGCGATAAAGAAGTTGAGGTGGGGAGATTTTTGCAACGCGTTTTCGTATAGGAGCTCGCGATCATGAAGCTCTAGGCAAGTGGCCTTTGTGTTCGCATGATGTGGTACGCATTCACGAAGGGTAAGGCGAGCTGGGTGGCAGTGGCACTGTTGGTCTTCGCATTTGTGAAGTAGCCTTCCCGTTCGCGTCGGGCATGGTAGGCAAGTCTCTGTGTTCGTGAGGCCCTAGTCGCGTTCACAATGGTCAAATTTTCGGGGCCTGAGCTGTTTGCCTTCGCGATCGTGAGGCCTCTTCGCGATTGAAAAGAAGGAATACCTGGGCAAAGACTTGTTTTAAAAATGGGACTTAGGCCCTTTTCTCTCATTTTTCATTCCCTTGGCCGATTTTGGAGCTCTTTGAAGAAGTGTTTTCACCTAGCTATTGAAGGTAAGTAATTTCTACCCAATGTAAATTTAATACATAGATTGTGGGTAGATTTTAACATGTAAAATAATGGAAATTATGGGTTTAGTTGAAAAACCTAGGTTTTGATAAAAATGAGATTTAACCACGAAAATCACAAAAATTATTTTGGAATTGGGTAGAAATTATATATTTGATTTCGTGAGGTTATGGGTAACATGTATCTTCAAATTCCTAGTATCCAGGCACATGGACCCCAGGATGAATTTTAGGGCTCTTCCAATTTTGGTTATGTAATTTCTCTACTGGCTATATTATGAACTTGTGAGTGTATATTGATTAATTTATATAATATTTGGCTAGTTTCAGATTTATTGGCGCCAAGTTGAGGCTTTAAAGCAGATTTGTGGACCGAAAGTGAGCTTGAGGATGAGGTAAGTCTCTTCCATAACCTTATAAGAGGAAACTCATCTGCTTAGGCGTATCTTTTTGTGTATTACTTGTGTGGGGATCTATGTACGTACTAAGTGACAAGAGTCCATGCGTAGCTACATTCCATGAGATGTCCAGGTAGACTTAGATCCATATCATGCCTTTAATTGTACTATTATATTTATTATGCATATTAATTGTCTTGAATAGATCTGAGACTAGGGATTTTAAAGTTTCAAATTCTCGATTTAGATTTCTTATTTTTGGAAGAATTGAGGAATACATAATAACTCTGAAAACTCCATGTCCACCCGCGTCACAAGTACTTCTTTGAGCGAGGTAAACTTCTCTATTATCATAGGAGCAGACCGTTCACCTCAGCAGTATAATAGATGCATCTGCGGTTCGTTTTAGTTGACCCTCGGCAATGCATACAGTATTTTGTATCGGGCCGTACAACCTCAGCATAAATCGTGTGTGATGATACTCGGAGCCTGGCTACACTTAATATTATCTTATGGCTTGAGAGTTATATTTTATTTAATGACTGAAATTGCAAAAGTTAGTAGGTGACAATTGGAGACTTTTAAATTGACCATAAGTAAAAGAACCATTTATCCATTGCTGGTTATTGTGTTATTATTATTATTCATGTGCTCTGTGCCTATTTAGAGTTTCTGCATTTTTATTATTGGCCCGTAGTAAGTGTCGATGTCGACCCCTTGTTGCTACTTCTTTGAGGTTAGACTGGATATTTACTAGGTACATGTTGTTTATATACTCAGGCTACACTTCTTCACTAATCGTGCGGGATCTAAGGCAGGCGCATTTGGCAGTCATTCAGGTGCACACCCCCGTTACATCGAGGCATAATAGTGATCCATTTTCTTAGCCCGTTCTCCAGCACCCGCAGTCTCTCTTTTGTATTTACTTTTTGTCTATCTCATTTCAGACAATAGCATATGTATTTTGTGTATTCTACTAGTTGCTCATACACTTGTGACACTAGGTCTTGGAAACACGCTAACAGTCACTTGACGGATTTTGAGTATTTATAGGGTCGTGACAAGGGTAGGGTAGCTCGGTACATTAAGCACCCTCTACGCATGAAGAACTTCACGGTATAAAAATAAAAGAGCTAGGAACTCGTCTATGATCGCGTGTTGCGTGATAGTTGATGCGCCCTCCAACTTTCTTATCCAATTTTGGATTGCATAGGACGACCCTCCATCCTGCCTAGGTCCTTAAATACAATCTCAGCTTGATTTTAACATAACTTTGGAGGGGAGACACTACTTCGGAGAAAGACAAGACCCTCCGAGGCAAGAACACGCTAGGAGCAAGGAAAAAGATTCAATCATGAGTTTCTTCCTTCTTCCTATTTTTTACGCTTGGTTATGAATTATAGAATTGTATTTTCACATACTTTTTATGAGTAGCTAATTCTATTATCTAAGGTTTTGATAGAACTTTTCATAGGATAATTCTTGATACGTTTTGATATAACTGAGCGTTTGGATATCTCTATGTGTTCAACTAAATGCTTATTTTAGTTAATTGAAGAGCTCTCAATTGAATGTGATTATTTATTATGTATTGCTTGGAAAATGGCATAAATTTAGGTGGTTGTTAAAAAACGTCACTCCTAGCATATGTGAGGAATCAATAAGCTGATGTAAAGGTTGGTCCAGAATTAACAAAGTCTTGGCGTGATCATACTGAGCGATAAGATAGTGCCAGCTAGTGTAATTCGAGAGAATATATTTAGTAAATTATTATATTTGCTTAGGAGAGAATTACGATACCTAAAACTTTCATTGTCACTGCATAATACTTAGACGAAATTATAGGAGATGTTGCGGGAAGGATTCCAATAATTTAAAAAGTCATAACTCTATGCCTCCTTATTCTTTTCTCCAATTTCATCCTTATCAGTTGATAATTTTATTATTTTTTTATTATTTGTTAGTTAACTACTTTTAACTACAAATCACAATTATAACAATGAAATTATTCGAGCTTGTTTTCGTAGCAATATAGAACAGTTCAGCCTTAGTTTTCTATTTCAAACTATTTTTCAAAAATATCATATGTTATTTTTTAGTATTTGAAATATCCTCGACTAAATGAGAGTGATTTTCTATTTTTGGATGGACGTTGGTTCTTTTCATAAGTATACCAATTATTCTTAACATGATCCTATATGAAACAAAAATTGTTTCAATCAATACTTAAGATTATCATCAACACTTAATAATTGGTTTTTTAAACAATACTTTCGCAGTCAAATCAAATACCAAAAATTACTTTTCATAAGATAGAATTTTATGGGAAAACATTTTTCCTCGTGCCCAACACAGCAGAGGAAATTAAAAAAATAATAATAATGGAAAATAGGAGGAAAGGAAAACTAATCATATCTGATTTTAGTGTTTGCGCAACATACACGATAACATCAGAAAAAGTTATAGGGTGGCTTCGAGGTTACGGTCAATAGTGTTATTATTGTAGCAATGTGGGGCTCATTAAGTTCGAAACATATAGTTGGTGTGCTATTAGAGTTTAATTTCAAATAACAGTGATTTGAATTAGTTAATTTTGTTGATAAACGTGTGAAAGTTGTTTCCTTTGACTCTTTTTATGTGGACATATGATTTGTTTAATTAAATTAGTAGTCCGTCAATAAATTACAAAATATAGATTGAAATATTTTGAAAATTACATTAAGGTTTCTAACCAAAATAAATTGTTAGCAAAAAAATAAAAAATTTAAATAAATTGTTGAGCAGTCCAAATATTTGAGTATAATCTTGCTATGGAATATTTAGGGGTATTATATTTTTATACCACGCCATAAGTTATTTATATTTGATTGTCGAAAATATATATAAAATTTATATTAGTTTTGTATATAATATACAGAACGTGTATAGATACAAAATATATATTTTTTAGATTGTTATTTTAAAAGTGACTATACACGATCATATTTCCGAATATTTACGTTTTTCTAAGTTAGCCCCAGATTTATTGAAACTTGGATTAATCTGAAAAAAACCTTCACAATCGTATCTTTTCCTCTAGTCTTCGGTTCAAGTTTGGATTTATTTAACATAAAGTATGTTTGTCTTAATATTGTCTTGGCTAATCTCCTCTTGTTATAACTTTTAACTTATGTTTGTTCGAATAAATATCTCTAATTACCAAAAAAGAAAAATTTTATAACGTTTCATCACTCCAAAAGAAAAGGATTAACGTAGACTTAGAGTCTGTTTGGCTAAGCTGTAAAAATCAGCTAATTTTAAGAAATGTTTTTTTTCAAAAGTGTTTTTCTCAAAAGTATTTACGGTGAGAAGCAGTTTGTATTTGATTAATTAGTTTGAAAATTACTTCTGAGCAACAATTAATATTTGGCCAAGTTTTAAAAAATTACTTCTAAATATATTTTTCTCAAAAGTGCTTTTGGAGAAGCTACTTTTTTCTGCTTCTCCTTAAAAATATTTTTTTCCTTCCAAAAGCTTAGCCAAACACCTCAATTTTTGGTTAAAAATACTTTTGACAAAGAAAAGAAAAATACTTTTAGCTAAAAAGAAATTTGGCCGAACAAAATATTACAAAAATAGGAACGAAAAGCGTTGACGTTTTGTAGCATGACTAAAATAGTAGTAAATATTTCTGCTTTTCTCTTGTGTACTCCATCTTCAATATATTTATGTTGTATTTACTTTAAATATATTATCTGTTTTCCTTCTGGCAATAGTTGGTATCAGAACTAAGGGTGTGTATTTGATTTATCGATTTGATTTTGACTTTTATTGATAATTACTTATCGATCATCGATTTGTACATATGCTTATCGTTATCATTTCAATAAGGTTTTGATTTTTCCAATTTCGATTTATCAATTTTGGGGTCTTATCGTTTCGATTATCGATTACACCAATAAAAAAAATTGCGGGATTCCACGAAAAGTATATAGCTATAAACGCGCATAACTAATATGGACAAAAAGAAGCTAAAATAAGATGAACACCATTTATAATATAAAAATTATGTCAACAAGCACATGCGACAAAACCAAAGCAAGGGATCAAATGTATGCCACAAACACTCTAATGGTATAAACAAAACAAAACAAAACAAAACACATCATCATAGCTAATTATGTTTTCCATTAGTTTGAACTTCATTCCCTTGATCTTTAAATATGATCATTCCTTAAATGTGGTAGAGAAAATAATAGGGTAAGGGACTTAGGGTAAAGGAAAGGGTATAGATTAGGGAAAATAATATTGTATAGCCGCTTTCAAAATAGTAGCGGAATATTCTTACATTCTGTATGTTATATTAATCTAGACAAATAGGTAATTACTCATTTAACAAGTGTCTACAGTCTAGGGGTGTGCATTCGATTTATCGATTCGATTTTGACCCTTATCGATAATTACTTGCGATTATCGATTTGTACATATGCTTATCGTTATCGTTTCAATAAGATTTTGATTTTTTCGATTTCGATAACAAATAATCGATTCGATTTATCGATAACCGATTCGAATGCACACCCCTAATCAGAACCAAACCAAATATTTTTCGGGAAAGCAAAGTTTGGTCTTGAAACCAAACACAAAATCTGTTTGTTTACCGAAAACAATAAAACTCAGCTTAGCCTATTTTCTGATTTTCATTTGTTTGTTAGTTATAATTTATTATTCGAAAATTTGTTTGGCTATTAATATGAAAAGTATTTTTGAATAATAACAAATTTTTAAAAAGTATTTCAAAGTTAATATATATTTTTAAGTGCTTTTTCGATATAAACTATTCCCTTCGTTTTAATAAAATTAAATTTGTAGTACTTCCTCATTAGTTTATTTAAAAATAGATTGACACATTTTAATATTTCCTTAATAGAAAATATAGCCATATAAATATTATCTCATCAAAAGTCCTCCTTTTTTATTAAAATATGAGTCAAGTTAAATTATGACAATTTTTTTTTAAATGGAGGGAGTACTTTTTTATACTTCTTCGAAAAAAATACCTCTGCTCCTACCCAATATCAATAAAAATAGCGTGTGGTAGCGATTATTAAATGTGATATTTATTGTTTATCTAGCAATTCTAATATTGAACAAAAATAACTATTACTCTATTAAAATTAATATAAAAAAATATTTTTACCCTTTCTTCCATTACTTTTCTTCTCAAACCTTCGTTTCTCTCTGAATTCGAAACTGCGCTTCAGACGACTAGCCATTTCACTCTTGTCTTCTTATGTTACGGTTTCTCCTTCTTTTTGCGACAATTCTGTTGTTTCATTGTTCCCGAAACAAACCAATTTACCAATACTCACAATGACAATTATTTATTCTTCAATTAGTTCCGTAGTTTTTTTATCGTCCAAGATTCTTTATCTTAGGAAGCTTATATATATATAATTAGGAAAAATATGGTAAAAAGCTAAAAAATTGAGTAAAGATAATTGTGTTAAGAACATGTAATCCTGAAGTCGTAAAGTTAAATTCAAAAGTTAAGGTCATAGTCTTGAACTTAGAATTTCAAGTTCAAAAATTAAGAAAATGTACTCGTGAATTCCTAAAGTTAAATTCAATAGTTAAGGACACAAGTTCAAAAGTTAAGGACATGCAATCCTTACTTACAATTACAAGTTTAAAAGTTAAGGACAACCAGTCCTTAACTAACAGTTACAAGTTCAAAAGTTAAGGACAATAGGTCCTTAACTTTAATTTCCAATTTCAAAAGTTAAGGACATGCAGTCATTAAGTTACAGTTACACGTTCAAAAGTAAAGGACAAACAGTCTTTAACTTATAGTTACAAGTAGGGGCGTATAAAGAAAACCGATAAACCGCACCAACCCGATAATCCGAGTCAAACTGAGAAAAAAACCCGACTATGGTTTGGTTTGATTTGGTTTGGTGTTGGAAAAAAAAACCCGACCATAATTGGTTTGGTTTGATTTTAACTAAAGAAAGTCAAACCGAAACCAAATCAACCCGACATTACATATATAGCAATTTTAAATATATTTAATATATAAATATAGTTATTGTAATGTAATTTATAAATATTTCTTAAAAAATTTCATAATTTTATCTTTTAAGGTATTATTTCAAGGTTTGATTTAGAACTTTGGAATGCTCCAATAAGTTTTATAATCATTAATATTAGTAAATTAAATAATGCTAGCATTTAATACTAATGCTAACAAAAGACATTCAATTCAATATTACGAACAGGTATGTATTAAATGTCTATTTTTTATTTTGCAATAATTTAGATAAAAATACATAACCTATTTTTTTTTAGCTTTTACGCATATAACTAATACTCCCTCATTAGTCTATCTAGTTTAGCATGAATTAGTGCTTTTAGATTATGTTTATTTTTATTATGACTTTTTAATTAGCAATATTTATAGTACATAATTTTATTATTTTTTATTGTTGAATATTTTAGGATAATGTCATGAGTCATGACATATCTCATATTTTGTATTATTTTCTTGAAAAATACTTTATATAGTTGTATCTTACTAGGATTAAAGAAATATTTTGAGCATACGTTATATATTTTGTTCTACGAAGATTTTACCGGAAAAAAATTCGAAAAAATCCGAATAACCCGAAAACCCGAAAAAATCCGAAAAAAACCAATATTGAAAAACCCGAATTTATTGGTTTGGTTTGGTCTTTAAATTTAGTAACCCGACACAATTGGTTTGGTTTGGTAATTGTAAAATCCAAATCAACCCGGTCTATGTACACCCCTAGTTACAAGTTCAAAATTTAAGGACAAAAGGTCCTTAACTTTGACTTACAAGTTCAAAAGTTAAGGACGATCAGTTCTTAAGTTTGAGTTCCAAGTTCAAAAGTTAAGGACATGTAATCCTGAAGTCCTTAACTTAGAGTTCCAAGTTTAAAAGTTGAGAACATGTAGTCCTTGAGTCCTGATGTCCTGATGTTTAGTACAAAAGTTAAGGAAATGAGCAGAAGGGTATTTTTGTCCGAGTAATTAAAATTTATTAAAGCAATAGGTAAAAACTAAAGACATTTTAATAATAATTTAAAAGTAAATACATGTGTAGGGGCCAACCGTGCACTTCGCCAAAATCACTTACTTTTCTTCTAAAAGTTTGGCAAAATATATTAACTTTGAAAAAGATACACGTTTAACCAAAAAAGCACTTTTAATTTTATAAAAGTTTAACCAAACAAACTATTAATCTATCTTAATTAATTATTTCTTATTATTCCTTGAAATAATTTACAAAATATAATCAATAAGCGTCTACATCCACCTCTATCTATTTCTTCCTCTAGTTTTTACGGGTTACCTTCAAATCCAGGATAGTTAGAATATTTCGCGTATACTCACTAAATTTTATGTATTATAAAACAATTGGAATATTATTTTTTGACATAATGAATTAAGCAACTGAAATTTACCAACTCTAATGGTAATATATAACTTGAAAGTACTTTTCGAACCCTATAAGGGTCGATTTCAGCCTAAATGGCCCGCTTCAAAACTACATTTCTTTTTTACTGACAATATTATTTCTGCTGAATTCATTAATTAGCTAATTATCCTTTTATTTATATATGACTATTGTCATTTAAAAAGAACTAAATGGTTAGCATGAGTTACTATGTTAGTTAATCTCTCCCGTATAAGAAATTACTGTTAAAAATATTTTGTGATATTAGGGCAATAATACAATTATCAATATGTTATAACAGGACAAAATTATTTGTTTCCAACATGATAAAAGTGTGAAATAAGCATATTTCTTTGTGCTTGGTATTTTTAACATGTATGAGATGGTAACAGCTGTTGAAGAAAAAGGACGACATAAAAAGAAAAAGAAAAGGAAAATTTCAGCAAGAAAGCCGAGTTTTATTGACTTGACTAAAGAAACACTGTATGTGGAAAGTAAAGAGCAAAATACCGCCAACATAATGTTGTGGGGTTCCATTGTTAATACTCTTCAAAGACATTTAATATTATTTTCGATTGTTCGTTTCTCCTTTTTCTTCGTTAATGTTTCTTCCACCTTGGTAATTATAAAATAATAAACTCCTAGCCAGGAACGGATGTAGCCCTATAGTAATAGCGTGTTTAATTGAATTCATAATTTTACCCTAGAGCATAAAGTTATGTGCAAAAATTATTATATGTTATGATCCAAATTTTCTGTTCTCGGAAATTGTGATGGCGCTTACTAATGGATACTAAGCAAGCCGATTATTTGAACAACTTACTTTCTTTTTCATTTTAAATCCTTTAATAATTCTGTGCAATAACTTAAAGACAACGAAATTTATAAAAAGCGGAAGAAAAAGAATAAGAACACTAAATATATCTAATACAACAATTTAACACGACTACTTAGAACTGGAGTCATAGCTTCACAGACGGTCTAAGAGTACTACAAACAAGTCAGAAAGATAAGATACAATCTGTCTCTAAAGTAAATGAAAACAGGATATGAAGATAGAAGAGAACGACGAGGCCTGCGGACGCCTGCATGACTATCTCGAGATCCCTGACTGGACTAAAGGCAGCCAGCCAAAGCTATAGTCCAAAAGTTGCCGCTCTGGGATCTGCACATAGTGCAGAGTGTAGTATCATCACAACTGACCCCATGTGTTGGTAAATACCTAGCCTAACGTCGGCAAAGTGGTGACGAGACTAGGACCAGACTACAAACTGTGCAGTTAAATCATATACAACGGAAATAGAATCAGATAATTTCAGCTAAAGTTATGTGGGGAAAAACATACTGCGGGGAGTAACATATAACAACATAACAACAGTAGAGAAATATAAGGATTGCTATAAGTCCATTACCAGCAAAGATAAGGGAATAAGAAGAACAGGTACACATGAAATATAGTTGCAGGCGTGCAACCCAACCCATTTCATATGACACAATCGCAAGCATGCAATGTGCTCTTATTTCATATATTACTATTGCAGGCGTGTAACCCACTCCCATTTCATAAATTACCATCGCAGGCGTGCAACCCGCTCCTATTTCATACATTATCTTTGCAGGCGTAAAATCCGCTCCCATTTCATATATTACCGTAGTAGGAATGCTACCCGCTCCCATTTTATATTTTACCGTTGCAGGCGTGCAACCCGCTCCTATTTCATTTATCAACACCAATCATAAAAGAATCACGGCAAAGGAAAAATATGTAACAACATTCGGGCGAGGGAACAATAATATTACAACAACATCCCGGCAAAAGAATAATAATATCACAATAAGCATCCCGGCAAAGGAACAATAATATGGCAATAACATCCTGGCAAAGAAACAATAATGATAATAACATCCCGACAAGGGAACAATAATGATAATCCTCATATGAAGCACAATAAACCAAGACAGAGTCATAACAATTACAATACGAGTCTCATGGGCATGCTTGACGCCGACATATAGATACTCGCCACCATGCCTATACGTCGTACTTCACATTTAACACGTAGCAAATAAGACACGACTCATAATCTCTCAAGAAAAGGTTAGACCAAACATTCACCTAGATGCCACGAACACAAGTCAAGTCTCAATTATCACTTTACCTTTTGATTCCACCACCAATTCGCTCGTATCTAGCCACAAGTTACTTAATAACATCAATATTGCTAAATGAATCAATTCCAATGCATGAAAATAAGTTTTTTTAAAAATTTTCCCAAAAAGTAAAAAATCTCCCCCGAGCCCACATGATCAAAACTCGAGGTTCAAACCAAAACATGATTACACATTCCCCACAAACCTAAATTATAATTTATTTTGAAATCGGACCTAAAATCAAGGTCCAAAATCCCCAAAATTGAAAAACCTAGGTTCTATCCAAAACTCCCAATTTTCCTCATGAAAATCATTGATTTTGAGTTAAAAATCATGTTAAAGATTTAAAAAAAAAAACTAGTTAGAAATCACTTACAATCGATTAGGAAGAGATGTTGCCTTTGAAAAATCTCCATAGAGAGTTTATGTTTTGAGAAGATGTGAAAAATAGTTGAAAATGCGTCTTAATTATGAACTTACAGGTTGCACGTATCGCTATTACCATCAGGGTTTGCAATTACAAACCCAGACTCTGCTAAGCTCGCATTTGTGAAGTCGGATTTGCAAAAATCATGTGGAATTTGCAATGGCATGCCCAAATGGGGAGCATCGCATTTGCGAGGAAGGGCTGTCCTGGGTTGTTTCGTATTTGCCACTCAGCCTTCGCATTTGCGAGTCAGGCTTCACAGCAGGCATGCAATAGAACAACTGAAACTTGCAATTTTTTCCAAGTCCAAAATTTGCCCCGTGGCCTATCCAAAACTCACTCGAGCCCTCGAGGCTCCAAACCAACCATGCACACAAACCTAAAAACATCAGATGGACTCGATCATGCATTCAAATCACTTAAAATAACATCAACAACTATGAATTTAGCATCAAAATCATAAAATTTCTTAAGAACTTCAAAATTTTCAATTTTCTCAAATACGGTCCGATTCACGTCATTTCAAGTCCGTTTATTACCAATTTTCATAAGTACGGCTCAAATCATACATAAGATCTGTACTGGGCTCTGAAACCAAAATACGGTCCCGTTACTATCAAACTTTAAATACATTTCACTTTCAAAAACTCATACATTACTAGACAACAATATACTTTAAAATTTCATTTCCCGGGCTTGGGACCTTGCAATTTGATTCCGGGCATACGTCCAAGTTCAATAGTTTCCTACGGACCCTTTAGAACTGTCTAATCACGGGTTTGGATCCGTTTATCCTAAATATTGACCAAATTTAGCTTAATTCATTTTAAATTCAAAATTTATCATTTTTCACAGATTTTTACATGTTGGCCTTTTGGCTACGCACCCGGACTGTGCACTCAAATTAAGATGATATAAAAAGGAGGTTTTTAGGCCTCGGATCACTGAATTAGTTTCTAAAACAAGTGATGACCTTTTGGGTCATCACATCCTCCACCTCTAAAACAACCATTCGTCCTTGAACGGACATAAGAAGGAAGTACCTGAGTTGGGAAAAGATGGGGATAATGGCTCTGCATATCGGATTCGGACTCCCAGGTCGATGCCTCAGCAGGCTGACATCTCCATTGGACACGAACAAAAGGAAAACTCTCCAATATCAACTAACGAACCTTCCGGTCTAGAATAGCTACAAACTCCTCATCATAAGACAAGTCATTTTCCAACTGGATAGTGCCAAAATCTAACACGTGGGATGGATCACCGTGATACTTCCAAAGCATGGACACATGAAACACGGCTGAGAAGGTGGGCGGCAATGCAAGTCTGTAAGTCACCTCCCCTCCTCAATGAAGAATCTCAAAGGATCAATCAACCTAGGTCTAAGCTTTTCCTTCTTCCCAAATCTCATCACGCCCTTCATTGGAGACACTTGAAGCAATATCCGCTCACCGACCATATATGCCAAATCACGAACATTACGGTCGGCATAACTCTTTTGCTTGGACTGAGCTGTACGAAACCTATCCTGAATGATCCTGACCTTGTCCAAGGCATCATGTACTAGATCTGTACCCAACAACCGAGCCTCTCTTGGCTCGATCCATCCAATCGGCAACCGTCACCACATACTATACAAAGTATCACAATGAGCCATCTGGATACTCGACTGGTAGCTATGTTGTAGGCAAACTCCGCTAAAGGCAAAAACTGATCCAATGAGCATCCAAAGTCAATGACACAAGCTCGGAGAATATCCTCCAAAATATGAATGGTCTGCTCGGACTGCCTGTCCGTCTAAGGATGAAACGAGGTCTGCTTGGTCTGCTTGGCAACAAATACTTATTCTGTATTGTAACCTTGTTCAATTGCCGGTAATGAAATACCCATTCTCATTGACCCATCATTCTTCTTAACAAACAACACTGACGCACCCCAAGGTGAAACACTGGTCTAATGAAACTTTTCTCAAGCAAGTCTTTCAACTCTCCTTCAACTTAGGTGGGGTTATAAGATATGGCAAAATAGAAATGGGCTGAGTGTCCGAAGCCAAATCAATGCAAAAATCAATATCTCTGTCGGGTGGCATACCTGGTAGGTCTGAAGGAAATACCTCAGGAAACTCCCGAACAACGGGCACATAATCAATAGAAAGGACTCAGCACCAGAATCCCGAACATAATCCAAATAGGCCAAACACCCTTTCTTGACCATACAACGAGCCTTCACATAAGAGATAACACTACGGGTAGAATGACCAAGAGCCTCTCTCCACTCTAAACAAGGTAAACCCGGCAAGGCTAAGGCATAGTCTTGGCATGACAGTCTAAGATAGCGTGGTAAGGTGATAGCTAGTCCATCCCTAATATAACCTCGATATAAACCATATCCAGAAGCAACAAATCCATATGAGTCTCAAGACCCCCAATCACAACTATACAAGAGCGATGGACTCGATCTACCACAATAGAATCACCTACTAGTGTAGATACATAAATAGGAGCACTCAAAGAATAGCTAGGCATGGCAAGATACGGTGAAAAATAGGATGACACATAGGAGTGTCTGGACCCTGGATGAAATAAAACTAAAGCATCTCTGCTACAAACCAGAACAGTACCTGTAATAACTATATCGGAAGACTCAACCTAGGTCCTATCTAAAAGAGCATAACATCGGGACTGGGCCCCACCACCTTGAACTATATCCTTGGGACGGCATGTTGCTGGTTGGCCTCCACATTTAGTGGCCTGAGCTCCACCTCTACTACCTTTACCTCTGCCTCTAGAACCTGTACCCCCCACCTCTAGATGGCTGGACGCCTGTGGAACACTCGATGCCTGAACCATGGCACGAACCCTGATACTGAGAGTTACTCGGTGCTCGAGGGCCAAACCTAGCAATGTGCCTCGTGTCGCCACAGGTAAAACAAGCCCTTGGATGCTGGGGTTGACGACCCTTAAATTTCTGAAGCATGTGGTGAGTTTATAGGAGCTAGCGGTGCACCATAGGACTGCTAATCAGAATATGGCATTTGAGAACCACGGCCACCTGAAGCACTGTGAGAAATCTGAAGTGTTAACTGAAAAGGCCTTGGAGGATGGCCTCTACCATACGAACCTCTGCCTCCAAACAAGGTACCACTGAATCTGCCTGAATGAAGAGGCCTCTTGTCAGACCCCTGGCCACCTCCCTGTGACAGAACCATCTCCACTCTTTTGGCCACATTGGCCGCCTCCTGGAAGGAAATCTCACTCCCTGTCTCCCTAGCCATCTGAAGACGAATCGGCTGAATAAGTCCATTAATAAACCTTCTCACCCTCTCTCTCTTGGTGAGAAGTATGATAAGAGCATGACGATCCAAGTCAATGAATCTGGTCTCCTACTGCGTAACAGTCATAGAACTCTGCTGGAGACGGTCAAACTGCCTCTGATAGGCCTCTCTATGAGTGATGGGGAGAATCTTCTCCAGAAATAGCTAAGTGAACTGCTCCCAAGTCAAAGCTAGCAATCCAGCTAGTCTAGCCAAGCAATAATCTCATCACCAAGTCTTGGCGGATCCAGACAAGCGAAAAGTAGCAAAATTGACCCCGTTGGTCTCAACTATCCCCATGTTTCTGAGAACCTTATGGAAACTATTTGGATAATCCTAGGAATCCTCAAAATATGCACCGTTGAAAGTAGTAGTGAAGAGCTTGGTGAACATATCCAACCTCCACAAAGCATCGCCAGACATAGCTGCTCCATCACCAGTCTGAGCTGCCACACCCAGCTGAACTGCTCTAACTAGCTGAACTGCTGGAGTCTGAAACTGGGGAGCTAACTGCTATGGAGTGTGAGTAGCAGGAGCCTGGGCTCCTCCTCCGGCCTGAGAGATGGTCGGTGCTATAGGAAGCAGGCCTCCTCGAGTGACACTCTCCATAAGGCCCACTAGACGGACCAGAGTATCCTAGAGTACTAGGGTAGCAATAAACCCTTCTAGGACCTGAGCTGAGCCCACCGGAACTATTGGGGCAAGAACCTCATCATCAAAGTCAACCTGAGGCTTCGCTGCTGGTGTTACTGCCCTGGGCTGAGCTCTGCCCCAACCTCGGCCTCTAACACTGCCTCGACCTCACCCTCCGCCCCTCGTAGGAGCTGTTGCTGGGGGCTCAAGATGCTGGTCAGCGGATAAGGAAGCGCTCATTCCTGGCATCTGTGAGAGAATAGATAGAAATTTGATCAGTATTGAGAAACCAAACCGCGCGACAGGAAAGAAATATGTGAATTTTTTCCTAACTCTGTAGCCTCTGGGATAAATAAAGAAATCTCCGTACCAATCCTTCAAAATCTACTAAGCTTGTCTGTGAACTGTGAGACCCATATAACCTAGAGCTCTGATACCAACTTGTTATGACTTGGATTTTCCACCCTTGGGAGTCGTGAGGGTGCCTACTAATGTGAGCTAGGCAAGACAATTATCAGACAATTACCTTTTACCAATTTTATGCTCTTTAACAATTTTAAAACAATAACATGTAAACAGCGGAAACTTAAAAATAGCGGATGAAAGCAACAAAATATCTGAACATGTGTCTATTACAACAGCTTATGCTTTAATCACCCAGAACTGGTGTCACAGTACCATAGATGATGTAAGACTTCTAAATACAAAGTCCAAAAAATAAAGGACACATTGTTTCTGAAGCAAAGAGATGAAACAGGAATAAAGGATAAGGAGATGCCAGGGCCTGCGGACTCCTGCAGGTCTACTTTGGATCTCTACGTGGACTGAAAGTAGCATCTAGCTACGGTCCAAGAGTTTCTCAAGGATCTACACATAGTATAGAGTGTAGTATCAGCAGAATCGACCCCATCTACTGGTAAGTGCCTAGCCTAACATCGGCTAAGTAGTGACGAGACTAGGACTAGACTACCAAATAACCTGTATAGTGTTATAATATAGAGCAAAAAGTAAAGCAAAACTAAATAAGTAATGATGGGAGGGGGAAAAATGCTTCAGTGAATAATAGTAAACAACGGAATATTAAGAGCATTATAAAGGAACCAAAATCCAACTACTAACAAGGATAAGGACAACAAAAGAAAAATTTACTTTTATTTCACATCTTGTTGCAGGTGTGCAACCCGATCCCATTTTGTTTACCTCGTTGTAGGTATGCAACTCATTCCTATTTCACATATCTTGTGGTAGACGTGCCACCCGCTCCCAATTCAAATATCTTGTGGCAGGCGTCTCACCCGCTCCCATTTTATGTATCTTGTGGCACGCCTGCCACCCGCTCCCATTTCATATATCTTGTGGCGGGTGTGCCACCAACTACTATTTTATATATCTTATGACAAGCGTGACACGCGCTCCCATTTCATATATCTTGTAGCAGGCGTTCCATCCACTCCCATTTCATATATCTTGTGGCAGGTGTGCCACCAGCTTCCATTCATATATCTTGTGGCATGTGTGCCACCCGCTCCCATTCCATGTATCTTGTGGCAGGCGTGCTAACCAATACTAGTTACAAATCAACAACAATCACAAAGAATACTGACAAGGGAACAACAGCAATATAACAACTCTCCTACAAGGGAACAATAATATTTAGACAACATCCCTGCAAGGGAACAATAATGTTTAGACAACATCCCTGCAAGGGAACAACAATATTTAGACAACATCCCGGCAAGAGAACAATAATATCCAACCAAACATCCCAGAAAGGGAACAATGATGATAGTAACATGTGAGGCACATTAAACCACAACGAAGTCATAAAAATTATAATACAAGACTCACGGGCATGCTTGAAACCGACGTATAGATACTCGTCACTATGCCTATGCGTCGTACTCCACAGTTACCACATAGTAAATACGACTCGACTCCTAATCCCTCAAGATAAGGTTAGCCAAACACTTACCTCGATGTCACGAACATAATTCACATTTCAATTATAGCTTTACCCTTTGATTCCACCGCCATTTCGCTCGTATCTAGTCACAGGTTACTTAATTACATCAATAAACACTAAATGAATCAATTCGAATGCATGAAAATGGATCTCCCAAAGTTTTACAAAAAAAATCAAAAATCGCCCCTGGGCCACATGGTCAAAACCTTAGGTTCAAACAATCCGATTACCCATTCCCCCACGAACCCAAATATGTATTTTGTTTTGAAATCGGACCTCAAATCGAGATCCAAATCTCTAATTTTGATAAACCTAGGTTCTATCATAAACATCAATTTCCCCCATGAAAATCATTAGTTATGTGTTGAAATTATATTGAAAGATGTTAATAATTGAAGGAAATAAGTTAAAATTAACTTACAATTGATTTGGAAGAAGAGTTATTCTTGAAAAATCATCCTAAGGAGTTTGTGTTTCGAAAATATGTGAAAATAGGTTAAAATTAGTCTAAGTATAAAAGTTGCAGGTCTCAGATGTGAAAAATGCGAACAGGAATTCGCATTTTTGAACCCCCGACCTCTACTAGCTTTGGAATTGCGAAAGGACTCTCGCATTTGTGAGATGGGAATTGCGAGAGGAGCGTCACACTTGTGACTACAGGTTGGGAAAAGGGCATCACATTTGCGATAGGTTTCCTTGCAATTGCGAGATGGAGCAGGCATGGGCTTCCTTCGCAATTGCGATAAGCCGCTCGTATTTTGCGATATCGCATTTGCATGCCAGGCTTCACAAATACGAATTGTGCAGGCGTCCTATGCACAACTGAAAAATCTGCAATTTTCTAAGTCCAAAATACACTCCGTGGCCTATCCAAAACTTGTTAGAAAATACGCTTAACGCTAGAGGGGGGGGGGGTGAATAGCGTTATAATAAAAATTAGCGTAAACTTGCGGAATTTAAAAATTGCAGGAAAGAAATAAGTGCTTTAAGTAAATAAATAAGAACGAACGCACCGATGTATCCTGGTTCACCACAACCAGTGGCTAGTCCAGTCCCCGAGAGACTCTCTCGAGATTTCCACTAACACTGTTAAGCTTACGGGTGCTCAACAAACCTTTACAAACTGAGGAAACAAGCCTCAACAACCTTTGCTCGAAGATACAACACTTCAAGACTTCAACCAAAGGAAACACAAGTTCCTTCTTACAATACAAGGGACTAACACTTCCCTTCAAGTGTATAAAACACTTAGCACTCACTTAAACAAGACTCTCTTAATAGAGTAGATATGAGTAAACAGATACGCTCAAGAACGCAACAACTTTCGTCAAGAATTTTGGCTCTCAAAACTTATGTAATGAATAGAAAGTGATCAACAATAGAGTATGCAAGCTATAGCAATAATATGATCAGTTGTTGTGTTTAGAAGACTGATTTGAAGCTTTATTTATAGTTGCAAAAACCATGCATTACCGTTGCCTAATTGCCAATTAAGAATTGCTGATTTTACTCAGTGACAATCGATTGTCAAAATGCCACAATCGATTGTTTGCCAATCGTTCCAAAAATCATTCCCAGATTTCACGCTTAACAATCGATTATCTAAGATCAATAATCGATTACTGGCAACGTTCAAAAAATCATTTCCAGATTTTACTTAAAACAATCGATTGTCAGAAATCTACAACCGATTACTTGGCAACGTTCAAAAAATCATTTCCGGATTTTACTTAAAACAATCGATTGTCAGAAATCTACAATCGATTACTTGGCAACGTTCAAATTTTTTTTTCCAGATTTTATTTAAAACAATCGATTATTAGAGATCTATAATCGATTACCTGACGGTGTTTGAAAATATTTTGGCAACGGTCAATTACACAATCGATTATGCTATGAGAACAATCGATTAGATATCAGTCTTTGAAAAATCAATTAGACACTGCCTCAATGCACTCGATTGTCAATGGTACACAATCGATTATTTTATGACTTTGAAAATGTCTGATAGACACTGCCTCAACACAATCGATTGTCATAAGTTCACAATCGATTATTTTGTAGCTTTGAAAAACTTTGATGTACACTGCCTCAACACAATCGATTGTCATAAGGTTCACAATCGATTGTCATGCAGATTTGAAAAATCTGATGCACACTGCCTTAACACAATCGATTGTCATAAGTTCACAATCGATTGTCATGCAGCTGACTTAACATAATCGATTATCATAAGTACATAATCGATTATCTTTGTCCAGATTTTAGAGGCATGTTTAAAAATCATTTTGACTAAATTAAATATGCATGATTTAAAATTATTTTGCTTTAAATTAAATATGCATGATTTGATAAAAATGTTTTTACGAGAGAAGCCAAGTCTTGAGTCAAGTTGTCGGATCAAGATCACAATTAAAGAACGACTCATGTGTAACTTTATATCTTTGGTTGATCTTGGTCTTGTGCTTGAATCTCGTTATATATCAATTGCGCGCTTGTGCTTGGACCTCGTCATATGTCCATTGCGTATAGTTTGTCATTCATCAAAACCTACAAATATGAACACACGTTTTAGTATAGTGCCTTGAGGACGTGTTTCAACAATTTCCCCCTTTTTGATAATGGCAAACTTTAGTCGGGATATGCATATTTGATAATTCATAATGACGATTCAAGACAAGTAAAGATATGCATGTAATAAGTCTCTAGATGTGCAATTAGTTCCCCCTCAACATATGAATTCCCCCTCAATTTATGCCAATGATTATTAGTGCATAGCCCCTTATTCTTCCCCCTTTTGACATTAGCAAAAATGGAAAAAGTAAAAGACATAAAAAGGCAAGTAATATCAACATAATCGATTATTGATACTAGATAATCGATTAAATAATAAAGAGAAAGCGATTATCCTTAGGAGAAATCGATTATTTTGCATCAATCTTTATAATTCCCCATGCCTTTAGGGCGATACCTGCAAAAATTCGTTAGACGTCTCCGACGCTCAAGTTAGAAATCACGTGAAAGGGAAAATGCGATGCATGACTTAGATCAACGTGGAGTCAAGAATCCCGAGTTCACTACGAATTCGGAAGAAGGACTCTTTCTCTAAGGGTTTTGTAAAAATGTCAGCCAATTGATCTTTGGTTTCAACAAATTCAATTTCGACATCACCCTTGAGAACGTGATCTCTTATAAAATGATGCCTAATTTCAATGTGTTTTGTTCTTGAATGAAGAACGGGGTTCTTCGTCAAGCATATGGCGCTAGTATTATCACATCTAAGAGGGATATGATCAAGACTTAGGCCATAGTCCAAGAGTTGTTGTTTCATCCAAAGAATTTGAGCGCAACAACTCCCCGCGGCTACATATTCAGCCTCGGTTGTGGACAACGCAACACTTACTTGTTTCTTGCTAAACCAAGAAACGAGAGAGCTACCGAGCAAATGGCAAGTGCCACTAGTGCTCTTGCGGTCCAATTTGCATCCAGCAAAATCGGAATCGGAATAGCCAACAAGTTGGCATGAAGAACCTTTGGGGTACCATAGACCCACATTTACAGTACCAACAAGATACTTTAATATCCGTTTCACGCAGTTAGGTGAGACTCCTTCGGACACGATTGATAACGAGCGCATAAGCACACGCTAAACATGATGTCCGGTCTACTAGCAGTAAGATAAAGGAGAGATCCAATCATACCTCGATACTTTTTGGTGTCGACTTCCTTACCTTTCTCATCTTTGTCTAGATGATCGGATGTGCTCATGGGAGTGGCCATTGCTTTTGCGTTGGTCATTTCAAATCGTTTCAGAAATTCTTTGCAATATTTAGCTTGACAAATGAAAGTCCCTTCTTTCATTTGCTTTACTTGCAGCCCCAAAAAGAATGTTAGCTCACCCATCATAGACATCTCAAATTCGCTTGTCATTAAATCGGAAAATTCCTTGCACAAAACATTGTTAGTAGAACCAAATATAATATCATCCACATAGATTTGAACTAATAAAATATCATTGTTTTTATGCTTAACGAAAAGAGTGGTGTCAACTTTCCCCCTAATGAAATCATTTTCCAAAAGAAATTTACTCAATCTTTCATACCAAGCTCGGGGAGCTTGTTTATGACCATAAAGAGCCTTTTTAAGTTTGAAAACATGATTTGGAGATTTAAAATCTTCAAAACCCGGGGGTTGTTCAACATAAACTTCTTCTTGAATAACACCATTTAGAAAAGCACTTTTTACATCCATTTGATACAAATTGAAATTCATAGAAGATGCAAAGGCAAGTAATAAACGAATAGCTTCTAACCTTGCTACTGGAGCATATGTTTCTTCATAGTCAATACCCTCTTCTTGATTGTAGCCTTTTGCTACAAGCCAAGCTTTGTTTCTAGTGATTACACCATTTTCATCTAATTTGTTTCGAAAAACCCATTTCGTACCAATTATGGTATGATTTCGGGTCTTAGCACCAAATCCCAAACGTCATTCCGTTTGAATTGGTTAAGCTCCTCTTGCATTGCCAAGGTCCAAAACTCATCCCCAATTGCTTCGGAGATGGTTGTGGGTTCAATTTGAGAAACAAAAGCAGTATGTCCTAAGGTGTTCATAAGAGAGTTTCGGGTACTTACCTTTTCTCCAACGTCGTCAATTACCTGTTCGAGAGGGTGATCTTTGATTGTCCTCCATTCGTTAGGCATTTTCGTTTCTTTCTCCAATTGTGGCGCTTCCTCCGATAATTGATCCAAGATTTCATCTTGAGTTTCCTTCGGAGTTTCCTTTTGTATTTTGTCTTGAGGACTTAGTGAGTTTAAAATACCTGCAAGATCAAAACCAGAATCCTTTCTGTTGGAAACACGTTCTCAAGGCTTTATACTAAAACGTGTGTTCTTATGTGTAGGTTTTGATGAATGACAAACGAAGCGAATTGATATATGAAGAAGTTCAAGTACAAGCGCATAATTGATGCATAACGAGATTTAAGCACAAGACAAAGTTTTATAGTTTAAATGAGTCGTTCTTAATTGTGTTCTTGATTCTACAACTTGACTCATGATATGGCTTCTCTCATAAAACTATTTTTTCCAAAATCATGCATATTTAATTTAATGCTAAATTCAAATCATGAATATTTTCATTAGTCAAAATGATTTTTATACATGCCTCTAAAAACTGGACTAAGATAATCGATTATGTACTAATGCAAATTGATTATGTTGAGCCAAGATTGCATGACAATCGATTGTGAACTCATGACAATCGATTGTGTTAAGGCAGTGAGCATCAGGTTTTTCAAACCTGCATGACAATCGATTGTGAACCTTATGACAATCGATTGTGATGAGGCAGTGTCCATCAAAGTTTTTCAAAACTCAGAATAATCGATTGTGAAGCTAATGACAATCGATTGTGAAGAGACAGTGTCCATCAGATTTTTAAAAGTCACAAAATAATCGATTGTGAACTTATGACAATCGATTATGTTGAGGCAGTGTCTTCCAGACTTTTTCAAAGTTATTAAATAATCGATTGTGAGTATATAACAATTGATTGTCACGAGGCAGTGTCTAAAATGATTTTCAAAGTCTGATAAATAATCGATTGTTAACATTGCACAATCGATTGTGAAGCTGACCGTTGTCGTAAAGTTTTCAAATACCGTCAGGTAATCGATTGTTGATTTTGTACAATCGATTGTTGATATTAAAATCTGGAAAATATTTTTTGAACGTTGCTGAATAATTGATTGTTGATTTTGTACAATCGATTGTTGAAATTAAAATCTGGAAAGGATTTTTTTGAACATTACCAATAATCGATTATTGATTTGGTATAATCGATTGTTTTACGTAAAATCTGGAAATGATTTTTTGAACGTTGCCAATAATCGATTGTTGATCTTGGACAATCGATTGTTAAGCGTAAAATCTGGGATTGATTTTTGGAACGATTGGCAAACAATCGTGTGGCTTCTTGACAATCGATTGTCACACAGTAAAATCAGCAACTCTTAATTGGCAATTAGGCAACGGTAATGCAAAGTTTTTCAACTATAAATACAGCTTCATTTCAGTGTTTTAAACACAACAACACACAACAACTGATCATACAATTGCTATAAGCTTGCATACTATTGTTTATCATTTTAATATTCATTACATAAATTTTGAGAGACATATTATTGTCCATAGTTGTTGTGATCTTGAGCTTACTTCTTTTACTCATATCTACTCATTAAGGAGTGTTTTGTTTGAGTGTTTAGTGTTTTGTACACTTGTAAGAGAATTGTGATTCTCTTGTTGTAAGGAACTTGTGTTTCCTTGGTTGAAGTCTTGGAGTGTTGTATCTCTGAGCAAAGGTGTTAAGGCGTGTGTCCTTAAGTTGTAAAGGTTTGTTGAGCACCCATAAGCTTGACAAATTAGTGGAAAATCTCGAGAGAGTCTCTCAGGGACTGGACTAGCCACGTGTTGTGGTGAACCAGAATACATCGGTGCGTTCTTTCCTTTTGTTTATTTAACGCACTTAATTATTTCCTGCAAATTTTAATTTCTGCAAGTTTACGCTAAATTTTATTATAACGCTATTCACCCCCCTCTAGCGTTAAGCGTATTATCTAACAATTGGTATCAGAGCACAACTCTCTGAAGACTTAACAGTTTGAGAGAAACTTCCATGGCTTCTACTCGTGATTCTTTTGCAGGAATAGAGGAAGGACAGTGCTCCACCCGACCACCACTATTCAACGGTACAAACTATACGTACTGGAAGGAGAGGATGAAAATCTTCGTTCAAGCAAACAATTTTCATCTCTGGAAGGTGATAACAAAGGGAAATCAAATTCCAACCAAAAAGGTTGAAAACGAATGGGTTCCCAAGTCCGAAGAAGAATATGACGCGGATGATATCCGAAAGGTTCAAAATAATGCTAAAGCAATTAATTTATTATATTGTGCTGTAAATGCTGACAATTACAGGAAAATATCGTGTTGCACAACGGCAAAGGAAATGTGGGACAAGCTGGAAATTACGTACGAAGGTACGGACCAGGTAAGGGAAGCTAAAATTGATTTCCTAACCCATGCTTATGAATTATTTCACATGAAGGAAGGTGAAAAGGTGGATGAAATGTTCGAACGATTTTCAATAATCGTATATGACCTACATGCCCTCAAGAAGACATTCACGGATAGAGAACTTGTTCGAAAAATTCTTAGAAGTCTCATTCCGGCATGGCGATCAAAGGCCGACGCAATCCAAGAATCCATTGGCGTCTCAAATGTCACCATCGACGCATTAAGAGGTAACCTTAAGACTTATGAGTCTACTATACTTAACCCTCTTGTTGATGATCAAAGGAGGCAAAGAATAGCGCTTAAGGCAAGCACAACCCAACCTCAAGTTGATAAGGACGGAGACAACGAGTTTGGACTCGTTATCAAATGATTTCAAAAGTTCATGCGAAAGGAGTATGAACGAAAGGGCAAAACGCAAGGCGAGCAAATAAAGTGCTATGAATGCGGTGAAACCGGGCACATCAAATCAAATTGCCCAAACATCAAAAAGGAGAAGAAACCTTTTAAGAAGCAACGTGCATACATTTCTTGGGGAGGAGACTCCGGAGATGAGTCAAGCAAAGAAGAAGAAGACGAAGCCGCAAACCTTTGTCTTATGGCGCAAGAAGACAAGCAAGATGAGGTATGTCAAATCTCTTCTAAAACTTCTTTACTCTTGAAGAAATGCGAACTACTTTTGATGAGCTATATACTGAATTTATTAAAGCTTCAAAAACTGTCAAGAGCATAAAAGAAAATGCTTCTCTAAAAGAAAAAGATTTTCAAAAACAGCTTTCTTTGAAAGAAAAGGAGTTAGAAAAACTGGTTTTAGAAAATGAGAAGCTGAAAGAGGAAAACAAGTTTTTCGGAAAAAGAAGCGCCGACAAGCCCGAAAGTTCTATTAAAAATTGCTCTTCTTGCATGCATCTCGAAAATGAGGTAGATAGACTTAAAGGAACCTTAGATAAGTTTAATTCTTCCCACAAAAATTTGAATAAGGTCCTTGTTAATTTGAAATCAACCAAGCATGGCATAGGCTTTAAGAATGCGCCTAAAGAAAAGGTTGACGCCAAACCCCAACCACCTAAGGCTCAACCTAGGATTAATAAAACAAATGCTTATCGTAGAAATAGCAATCCTAGAACAAATATGCATGCTAGACCAAATGTTGAACATTTTAGAAGACCTAGAAATGACTTACCACCTAGAAATGACTACCCTAGAAATGATGCATATTCTAGGCCAAACACTAGAAGGAGTTTTGAACCTCTTAGAACATCTAGACATGACCATTACTCTAGAAATGCTGCTCATTTTAGAACTAATAGTAGGAGAAATGGTTCTCATGAAATGCGCAATAGTCATAATGAAAATAGAGTAATTCATTTTCGTCCATCAAGTTACTATGAACCTAGAAGGATGCATAACCCCAACGTGACTTGTCATTATTGTAGACGCATTGGTCATATTGCCCCTGCATGCTTTACACAACATAGACATATCACTCAATCGCATCATTATGATATGCCTAACCCTCAAGGACCCAAAATGGCATGGGTACCTAAAACGCATTAACTTGTTTTGTAGGTATGTTTGAAGGGATCAAGTGTACTATGGTACCTTGATAGTGGATGCTCCAAACATATGACGGGAGACGAATCCAAATTCCTTCAACTAGAACACAAAGAACGAGGAAGTGTGATTTTTGGGGATAACAATAAAGGAAAGATTATTGGCATCGGATCGGTCGGTAAGGATGAAAATTCCTCTATTAAGCATATATTACTTGTGAAAGGTTTAAAGCATAATCTCTTGAGCATAAGTCAATTATGTGACAAGGGAAATCTTGCCCTATTTGATTCGGATGAATGCTTAGTGGTTAGACGTAGTGATTTTAAAATTATCCTTCGTGGTTTTAGAGTGGATAATATTTATATGGTTGATCTTGCTAATTCCTCACCCGAATATGTTGATTGTTTTATGAGTAAAGAGGATGATACTTGGTTATGGCATCGTAGAGTAGCACATATCAACATGCATCTTTTGAACAAATTGATTTCTCAAAACTTAGTTATTGGCCTTCCCAATTTAAAATTTGAAGATGACTCTATTTGTGATTCATGTCAAAAAGGGAAGCAAATAAAAGCATCTTTCAAGTCCAAAAATATTGTTTCAACTTCTAGACCATTGCAATTGCTTCACATGGATTTATTTGGACCATCTCGCATTGAAAGTCTAGGAAGAAATCGTTATGCTTTTGTGATTGTTGATGATTATTCTAGATTTACTTGGACTTTATTTCTTGCCAATAAAAGTGATGCTTTTCAGAATTTTAAATATTTTCTTAAGCGTGTTCAAAACGAGAAGGAAACAACCGTCACTTCAATTAGAAGTGATCATGGGGGAGAGTTTGATCACAATCTCTTTGCGGACTTTTGTGACGAACTCGGTATCAAGCATACCTTTTCCGCTCCACGTACACCACAACAAAATGGGGTGGTGGAAAGGAAAAATAGGTGTCTCGAAGAGATGGCTAGAACCATGCTCGAAGAGGCTAAGATTCCCAAACATTTTTGGGCGGATGCCGTGAGTACCGCATGCTACATCTTAAATAGAGTAGTCATAAGGCCAATACTCATGAAGACCCCTTATGAACTCTACAAGGGAAGGAAACCAAATATCTCCCATTTTAGAGTATTCGGTTGTAAATGTTTTATTCATAATAATGGCAAAGATCAATTGGGAAAATTTGATGCTAAGTCCGATGAGGGAATTTTCATTAGTTATTCTTCACGTAGCAAAGCATATAGGGTTTTTAATAAAAGAACCGAAACTGCGGAGGAATCCCTTCATGTTGTATTTGCCGAAAATAATGCTTGCTTGGCGAGAAAGGATTCCAGTTTTGATCTTGCAAGTATTTTAGATAGCTTGAAAGACAAAATACAAGAGGAAACGCCTAAGGAAAATAAAGATGAAATCTTGGAACAATCAATGGAGGAAGCGCCACAATTGGAGAAAGAAACGACAATTCCTAACGAATGGAGGACAATCAGAGATCACCCTCTCGAACAGGTAATTGGCGACGTCGGAGAAAAGGTAAGTACCCGAAACTCCCTTATGAACACCTTAGGACATACTGCTTTTGTGTCTCAAATTGAACCAACAACCACCTCCGAAGCAATTGGGGATGAATTTTGGACCTTGGCAATGCAAGAGGAGCTTAACCAATTCAAACGGAATGACGTTTGGGGTTTGGTGCCAAGACCCGAAAATCATACCATAATTGGTACGAAATGGGTTTTTCGAAACAAACTAGATGAAAATGGTGTAATCACTAGAAACAAAGCTAGGCTTGTAGCAAAAGGCTATAATCAAGAAGAGGGTATTGACTATGAAGAAACATATGCTCCCGTAGCTAGATTAGAAGCTATTCGTCTATTGCTCGCTTTTGCCTCTTCTGTGAATTTCAATTTATATCAAATGGATGTGAAAAGTGCTTTTCTAAATGGTGTTATACAAGAAGAAGTTTATGTTGAACAACCCCCCGGTTTTGAAGATTTTAAATCTCCCGATCATGTTTTCAAACTCAAAAAGGCTCTCTATGGTTTAAAACAAGCTCCCCGAGCTTGGTATGAAAGATTGAGTAAATTTATATTGGAAAATGATTTCATTAGGGGGAAAGTTGACACCACCCTTTTTGTTAAGCATAAAAACAATGATATTTTATTAGTTCAAATATATGTGGATGATATCATATTTGGTGCTACTAACAATGCCTTATGCAAGGAATTTTCCGATTTAATGACAAGCGAATTTGAGATGTCTATGATGGGTGAGCTAACATTCTTTATGGGATTACAAGTAAAGCAAATGAAAGAAGGTACGTTCATTTGCCAAGCCAAATATTGCAAAAAATTGCTGAAACGATTTGAAATGAACAATGCAAAAGCAATGGCGACTCCCATGAACACATCCGATCATCTAGACAAAGATGAGAAAGGTAAGGAAGTCGACACTAAGAAGTATCGAGGTATGATTGGCTCTCTTCTCTATCTTACTGCTAGTCGTCCGGACATCATGTTTAGCGTGTGCTTATGCGCCCGTTATCAATCGTGTCCGAAGGAGTCTCACCTTACTGCGGTAAAACGGATTTTGAAGTACCTTGTTGGTACTACAAATGTGGGTCTATGGTACCCCAAAGGTTCTTCATGCCAACTCGTTGGCTATTCCGACTCCGATTTTGCTGGATGCAAATTGGACCGCAAGAGCACTAGTGGCACTTGCCATTTGCTTGGTAGCTCTCTCGTTTCTTGGTTTAGCAAGAAACAAGTAAGTGTTGTGTTGTCCACAACCGAGGCTGAATATGTAGCCGCGGGGAGTTGTTGCGCTCAAATCCTCTGGATGAAACAACAACTCTTGGACTATGGCCTAAGTCTTGATCATATCCCTCTTAAATGTGATAATACTAGTGCCATATGCTTGACGAAGAACCCGTTCTTCCTTAGCGAACAAAACACATTGAAATTAGACATTATTTTATAAGAGATCACGTTCTCAAGGGCGATGTCGAAATCAAATTTGTTGAAACCAAAGACCAATTGGCCGACATCTTTACTAAGCCCTTAGAGAAAGAGTCCTTCTTCCGAATTCGTAGTGAACTCGGGATTCTTGACTCCACGTTGATCTAAGTCATGCATTGCATCTTTTTATCTTACATGATTTCTAACTTGAGCGTCGGAGGCGTCTAACGAATTTTTGCAGGTATCGCCCTAAAGGTAGGGGGAATTATAAAACAGGACGCGCAATAATCAAGTCTTCTTCAGAAAAATCGGTTTCTGTCGCCTAATAATCGATTATCTCGTATCAATAATCGATTGTACTACTATTACTTGAGTTATCATAGTCTCTTTAAGTAATCACGTTTTCTCTTTCCAATAAATAAACAAGTTTTATTTACATCTTTGGCATCTTCTTATATTGTTTTTGCTAATGGCAAAAGGGGGAAGATAACGGGTATGCACTCTCAATATTTATAAGCTTAAATTGAGGGGGAATTCATATATTGAGGGGGAACTAATCGCATACTTATTGCATATCTTTACTTGTCTTGAATCGTCATTATAAATTGTTTAAGTTGCATATCCCGCTTAAAGTTTGCCATTATCAAAAAGGGGGAAATTGTTGGAAACACGTTCTCAAGGCTTTATACTAAAACGTGTGTTCTTATGTGTAGGTTTTGATGAATGACAAACGAAGCGCAAATTGATATATGACGAAGTTCAAGTACAAGCGCATAATTGATGCATAACGAGATTCAAGCACAAGACAAAGTTTTATAGTTTAAATGAGACGTTCTTAATTGCGTTCTTGATTCTACAACTTGACTCATGATATGGCTTCTCTCGTAAAACTATTTTTTCCAAAATCATCCATATTTAATTTAATGCTAAATGATTTCAAATCATGCATATTTTCATTAGTCACAATGATTTTTATACATGCCTCTAAAAACTGGACTAAGATAATCGATTATGTACTTGATAATCGATTATGTTGAGCCAAGACTGCATGACAATCGATTGTGAACTCATGACAATCGATTGTGTTAAGGCAGTGAGCATCAGGTTTTTCAAACCTGCATGACAATCGATTGTGAACCTTATGACAATCGATTGTGATGAGGCAGTGTCCATCAAAGTTTTTCAAAACTCAGAATAATCGATTGTGAAGCTAATGACAATCGATTGTGAAGAGACAGTGTCCATCAGATTTTTAAAAGTCACAAAATAATCGATTGTGAACTTATGACAATCGATTGTGTTGAGGCAGTGTCTTCCAGACTTTTTCAAAGTTATTAAATAATCGATTTAAAGTATATATCAATCGATTGTCACGAGGCAGTGTCTAAAATGATTTTCAAAGTCTGATAAATAATCGATTGTTAACATTGCACAATCGATTGTGAAGCTGACCGTTGTCGTAAAGTTTTCAAATACCGTCAGGTAATCGATTGTTGATTTTGTACAATCGATTGTTGATATTAAAATCTGGAAAAGATTTTTTGAACGTTGCTGAATAATCGATTGTTGATTTTGTACAATCGACTGTTGATATTAAAATCTGGAAAGGATTTTTTTGAACGTTACCAATAATCGATTATTGATTTGGTATAATCGATTGTTTTACGTAAAATCTGGAAATGATTTTTTGAACGTTGCCAATAATCGATTGTTGATCTTGGACAATCGATTGTTAAGCATAAAATCTGGGATTGATTTTTGGAACGATTGGCAAACAATCGATTGTGGCTTCTTGACAATCGATTGTCACATAGTAAAATCAGCAACTCTTAATTGGCAATTAGGCAACGGTAATGCAAAGTTTTTCAACTATAAATACAGCTTCATTTCAGTGTTTTAATCACAACAACACACAACAACTGATCATACAATTGCTATAAGCTTGCATACTATTGTTTATCATTTTAATATTCATTACATAAATTTTGAGAGCCATATTATTGTCCATAGTTGTTGTGATCTTGAGCTTACTTCTTTTACTCATATCTACTCATTAAGGAGTGTTTTGGTTGAGTGTTTAGTGTTTTGTACACTTGTAAGAGAATTGTGATTCTCTTGTTGTAAGGAACTTGTGTTTCCTTGGTTGAAGTCTTGGAGTGTTGTATCTCTGAGCAAAGGTGTTAAGGCGTGTGTCCTTAGGTTGTAAAGGTTTGTTGAGCACCCGTAAGCTTGACAAGTTAGTGGAAAATCTCGAGAGAGTCTCTCGGGGACTGGACTAGCCACGTGTTGTGGTGAACCAGAATACATCGGTGCGTTCTTTCCTTTTGTTTATTTAACGCACTTAATTATTTCCTGCAAATTTTAATTTCTGCAAGTTTACGCTAAATTTTATTGTAACGCTATTCACCCCCCCCCCCTCTAGCGTTAAGCGTATTATCTAACACTTTCTCGCCAAGAGAGCATTATTTTCGGAAAACACAATATGAGGGGATTCCTCCACAGTTCCGGTTCTATAATTGAATACTCTATATGCTTTGCTACGTGAGGAATAACCAATAAAAATTCCTTCATCGGATTTGGCATCAAATTTTCCCAATTGATCTTTTCCATTGTTATGAATAAAGCATTTACAACCGAATACTCTAAAATGGGAGATATTTGGTTTCCTTCCCTTGTAGAGTTCATAAGGGGTTTTCATGAGTATTGGCCTTATGACTACTCTATTCAAAACGTAGCATGCGGTACTCACGGAATCCGCCCAAAAATGTTTGGGAATCTTAGCCTCATCGAGCATGGTTCTAGCCATCTCTTCGAGACACCTATTTTTCCTTTCCACCACCCCATTTTGTTGTGGTGTTCGTGGAGCGGAGAAGGTGTGCTCGATACCGAGTTCGTCACAAAAGTCGGCAAAGAGATTGTGATCAAACTCTCCCCCATGATCACTTCTTATTGAAGTGACGGTTGTGTCCTTTTCGTTTTGAACACGTTTAAGAAAATATTTGAAATTATGAAAAGCTTCACTTTTATGAGCAAGAAATAGATTCCATGTAAATCTAGAATAATCATCAACAATAACAAAAGAATAACGATTTCTACCAAGACTTTCAATGGGAGATGGTCCAAATAAGTCTATGTGAAGTAATTGCAGAGGTCTAGTAGTTGAAACAATATTTTTCGATTTAAAAGATGCTTTTGTTTGCTTCCCTTTTTGACAAGAATCACAAATAGAGTCTTTTTCAAATTTCAAGTTTGGAAGACCAATAACTAAATTTTGTGAAACCAATTTGTTCAAAAGATGCATGTTGATGTGAGCTACTCTACGGTGCCATAACCACGTGTCATCTTCTTTGCTCATAAGACAATCTACATATTCAGATGATGAGTTTTCGAGATCAACCATATAGATATTATCCATTCTAAATCCACGAAGAATAATTTTAAAATCGCTACGGCGAAAAACTAAGCATTCATTTGAATCAAATAAAACAAGATTTCCCTTGTCACATAATTGACTTATGCTCAAGAGATTATGTTTTAGACCCTTAACTAGCAATATATGCTTAATGGAAGAGGAGTCATCCTTACCGACCGATCCAATGCCGATAATTTTTCCTTTGTTGTTATCACCAAAAATAATGCGTCCTCCTTCCTTGTGTTCTAGTTGAAGGAACTTGGATTCGTCTCCAGTCATGTGCTTGGAGCATCCACTATCAAGGTACCAAAGTACACTTGACCCCTTCAAACACACCTACAAAACAGATTAATGAGTTTTAGGTACCCATGCCATTTTGGGTCCTTGGGGGTTAGGTAAATCATAGTGATGTGATTGAGTGTTATGTCTATGTCGTGTAAAACAAGCAGGAGCAATATGTCCAATTCGTCTACAATAATGACAAATCACGTTAGGATTATGCATCCTTCTAGGTTGATAGTAGTTGGACGGATGAAAACTGTTTACTCTATTTTCGACAATATGACTATTGCGCGTTTCATGAAAGTCATTTCTCCTACTATTTGTTCTAGGACATGCAGCATTTCTAGAATAATTATTTCTAGGTTGGAACCCTTTTCTAGGTGTTCTAAAAGGTTCAAAATTCCTTCTAGTGTTTGGCCTAGAATATGCATTATTTCTAGAGTGATTATTTCTAGGTTGCGATTGTTGAAAGCCATTCCTAGGTTTGTTATATCTAGGATGAGCGTTTGTTTTATTAATCCTAGGTTGAACCTTAGGTTGTTGGGGGTTGGCTTCAACCTTTTCTTTAGGCTCATTCTTAAAACCTATGCCGTGCTTGGTCGACTTCAAATTAACAAGAACTTCATTCAAATTTTTATGAGAAGAATTAAACTTAGGGTGCCCTTAAGTCTTTCTACCTCATTTTTGAGATGCATGAAAGAAGTACAACTTTTACTAGAACTCTCGGGTTTGTCGGCGCTTCTCTTGCCGAAAAATTTGTTTTCTTCTTTCAACTTCTCATTTTCCAAAATCAGTTTTTCCAAATCCTTTTCTTTCGAAGAGAGTTGTTTTTCAAAATCTTTTTCTTTCAAAGAAGCATTTTCTTTTATGCTTTTAACAGTTTTGGAAGCTTTAATAAATTCACTATACAACTCATCAAAAGCATTTTGCATTTCCTCAAGAGAATAGAAATTTTTGGAAGAAATTTGACATACCTCTTTTTGATTATTTTCGTGAGCCATGAGACAAAGATTTGCGGCCTCGTCTTCTTCTTCCTCACTCGACTCGTCACCGGAGTCGCCTCCCCAAGATATGTATGCTCGTTGTTTCTTGAAGGATTTCTTCTCCTTTTTGGCATTTGGGCAAGTTGATTTAATGTGCCCGGTTTCTCCGCACTCATAGCACTTTATTTGATCTCCTTGCTTTTTGCCCTTTTGTTCATACTCTTTTCGCATGAACTTTTGAAATCTCTTAATAACGAGTCCGAACTCGTTGTCTTCGTCCTCATCATTTTGAGGTTGGCTTGTGCTTGCCTTGAGAGCGATCTTTTGTTTCCTATGATCATCAACAAGAGGGTTAAGTATAGTAGATTCATAAGTTTTAAGATTACCTCTTAATCCGTCGATGGTGACATTTGAAACGCCAATAGATTCTTGAATCGCGTCGGCCTTGGATCGCCATGCCGGAGTGAGACTTCGGAGAATTTTTCGGACAAGTTCCTTATCCGTGAAGGTCTTCTTAAGAGCATGTAAATCATTAACGATTTTTGAAAATCGTTCGAACATCTCATCGACCTTTTCGCCTTCCTTCATGTGAAACAATTCATATGCATGGGTTAGGATATCAATTTTAGCTTCCCTTACCTGGTCCGTACCTTCGTACGTAATTTCCAGCTTGTCCCACATTTGCTTCGCCATTGTGCAACATGATATTTTCCTGTAATCATCAGCATTTACAGCACAATATAATAAATTAATGGCTTTAGCGTTGTTTTGCACCTTTCGGATATCATCCGCATCGTATTCATCTTCGGACTTTGGAACATCTTTATTTTCAACCTTTTTGGTTGGAATTTGTTCTCCCTTCATTATAACCTTCCAAAGATGAAAACTATTTGATTGAACAAATATTCTCATCCTCTCCTTCCAGTACGTATAGTTTGTACCGTCGAATAGTGGTGGTCGGGTGGAGCATTGTCCTTCACCTATTCCTGCAAAAGAATCACGAGCAGAAGCCATGGATTGTTTCTCTCAAACGGTTAAGTCTTCAGAGAGTTGGGATCTGATACCAATTGTTAGAAAATACGCTTAACGCTAGAGGGGGGGGGTGAATAGCGTTATAATAAAAATTAGCCTAAACTTGCGGAATTTAAAAATTGCAGGAAAGAAATAAGTGCGATAAGTAAATAAATAAGAGCGAACGCACCGATGTATCCTGGTTCACCACAACCCGTGGCTAGTCCAGTCCCTGAGAGACTCTCTCGAGATTTCCACTAACACTGTTAAGCTTACGGGTGCTCAACAAACCTTTACAAACTGAGGAAACAAGCCTCAACAACCTTTGCTCGAAGATACAACACTTCAAGACTTCAACCAAAGGAAACACAAGTTCCTTCTTACAATACAAGGGACTAACACTTCCCTTCAAGTGTATAAAACACTTAGCACTCACTTAAACAAGACTCTCTTAATAGAGTAGATATGAGTAAACAGATACGCTCAAGAACGCAACAACTTTCGTCAAGAATTTTGGCTCTCAAAACTTATGTAATGAATAGAAAGTGATGAACAATAGAGTATGCAAGCTATAGCAATAATATGACCAGTTGTTGTGTTTAGAAGACTGATTTGAAGCTGTATTTATAGTTGCAAAAACCATGCATTACCGTTGCCTAATTGCCAATTAAGAATTGCTGATTTTACTCAGTGACAATCGATTGTCAAAATGCCACAATCGATTGTTTGCCAATCGTTCCAAAAATCATTCCCAGATTTCACGCTTAACAATCGATTATCTAAGATTAATAATCGATTACTGGCAACGTTCAAAAAATCATTTCCAGATTTTACTTAAAACAATCGATTGTCAGAAATCTACAATCGATTACTTGGCAACGTTCAAAAAATCATTTCCGGATTTTACTTAAAACAATCGATTGTCAGAAATCTACAATCGATTACTTGGCAACGTTCAAAATTTTTTTTCAGATTTTATTTAAAACAATCGATTATTAGAGGTCTATAATCGATTACCTGACGGTGTTTGAAAATATTTTGGCAACGGTCAATTACACAATCGATTATGCTATGAGAACAATCGATTAGATATCAGTCTTTGAAAAATCAATTAGACACTGCCTCAATTCACTCGATTGTCAATGGTACACAATCGATTATTTTATGACTTTGAAAATGTCTGATAGACACTGCCTCAACACAATCGATTGTCATAAGTTCACAATCGATTATTTTGTAGCTTTGAAAAACTTTGATGTACACTGCCTCAACACAATCGATTGTCATAAGGTTCACAATCGATTGTCATGCAGATTTGAAAAATCTGATGCACACTGCCTTAACACAATCGATTGTCATAAGTTCACAATCGATTGTCATGCATCTAACTTAACATAATCGATTATGATAAGTACATAATCGATTATCTTAGTCCAGATTTTAGAGGCATGTTTAAAAATCATTTTGACTAAAGTAAATATGCATGATTTAAAATTATTTTGCTTTAAATTAAATATGCATGATTTGATAAAAATGTTTTTACGAGAGAAGCCAAGTCTTGAGTCAAGTTATCAGATCAAGATCACAATTAAGAACGACTCATGTATAACTTTATATCTTTGCTTGATCTTGGTCTTGTGCTTGAATCTCGTTATATATCAATTGCGCGCTTGTGCTTGGACCTCGTCATATGTCCATTGCGCATAGTTTGTCATTCATCAAAACCTACAAATATGAACACACGTTTTAGTATAGTGCCTTGAGGACGTGTTTCAACAAAACTCACCCGAGTCCTCGGGGCTCCAAACCAAATATACACACAACCTCAAAAATATTTTACGGACTTATTTGTGTAATCAAATCACCAAAAAAACATCATGAACATCGAATTAAACCTCAAGATCAAAGAAATTTCTCTAAACTTCTTTAAACATCAGATTTTGCATTTAAGGTTCGAATCACGTCAAATGGATTTCATTTCTTACCAAACTTTACCAAAAATACATATAAATCATATTGAACCTGTACCTGGCTCTGTAACTATAATATGGGTCCGATACCACAGATTTCACATAACATTTTACTTTCAAATGTCTTTATATTTTTCAGAAAATAATTTCTTTTAAAAATTTATTTTTCAGGCTTGGGACCTCGGAATTCGATTTCGGGCATACGCCAAAATTCCATATTTTCCTACGGATCCTCTTGGACCGTCAAATCACAGGTCCGAATCCTTTTATCCAAAATATTGACTGAAGTCATATTAATTTATTTTATAGTCAAAATTTATTATTTTTCATAAAATTTTCACATATAGGCTTTTCGGTTATGCACTCAGACGATGCACGTAAATTGAGGTGATTCTAAAAGAGGTTTGTAAAGGCCTCGGAATGCAAAATTTATTTTAAAAACATATAATGACCTTTTGGGTCATCACAATTATAATAATAGTAGATATGAACACATAACTCTAAAAATATAATGAGTTAAATGCTAAAACCTTAAAAATAGAATCCCTAATGTATAAATCCTAGATCCACCTCTATATATAGGATATTCCAAATTCAAAATCTGTGGCTAGAGATATTGATAAATTCAAAATTATATCATATTAAAATAAAATTTCACTGGCTAAAGAATCATTTAAATTCTTAGATAGCCGACTAAAGTGAATTTTAAATTAAGAATGACATCTTCACTTGCATCATATATATATATATATATATATATATATATATATATATATATATAAAGTTTTAGAAATTAGAATATCAAAATAGAAATATTTTTTGAAAGATAACAACATACCAAAAATGAATTTCGCTCCAAATAGCATAAAAAGAAGCTTGAGTATAAGATTTCCGGTCGTAGTAAAAGAGTCATATCGTAAACAAAGAATTATTCATATCGTGTCAACCTTTGTACTTTGACATAAATATGAGTTATTATTTTATTTCTGGCTATTTTTAAGTTTCAATGGTACCAGTGAGAATGGTGCAAAAATAAATTATCAGTACAAAATTTAAGAAAATATTAGTCTTTTTTCATGTACTGTTTCGTAATTGATATCTAACAAATATCTAGAAGGTCTAAAATTGAAGATTATTTACATATCATTCAAATAATCCGAATGTTTAATATGGTTAATACATATTTCTAAATGTAGTCATACTGAGGAAAAATAATTACATGCTGAATAATTTTTTAAATTTTTATATAGCTGACTAAAATAAGTTTTGAGTTAAGAATAATATTTTTAATTGCTTTTTAGAAAATAAATTAGTATTTAAAAATAATATTTTAGCAACTGAAAATTTAAAATAGAAATAATTTTTGAAAGATATCAAAACACAAAATAAGAGTTCAACTTATAGTAAAGAATCAAATCGTATCCAAAGAGTCCTTCGCAGTCTCAACTTTTGATTGTTTATCATAACTATGAGTTATTATTTTGCTTCCCAACTAATTTTAAAATCCAATAATACCGGCGAGAATGGTATCAAAAAAGAAAATAGAATTATATTTAGAAAATTTAAGAAATGAATTATCTTTTTCATGTAATGTTTCTTAATTAATATCCAATGATTATTTTATTTAATAGAGAAAGTTTAAGTTTTAAGATTATATATATATAATCCAAATAACTCAAATATATTACATAATTAGTGTCCCTGTATTCGAACAACTAATGATACTACTATATTTTAAATTTAATTCTTCATAATAATATACCCATCTTCGTAAAATTTTAGATCTACCTCAAATTTTGTTTTCCCTATATAAACGAGGAAGCGAATACAATGCAAGAAAGATGAGAAGGATGGCTGGTTCAGCATAATATTTTAAAATGTTAATTCGTCCCTTTAAAATGTACTGACTACTGCGTATGCTTTCTTTAGTCATTTTAAGATGGTGTAGAAATTTCTTGGTTACCCACCATTGTTGCTGAAGGAACCGCACAAACATATAGTCCAAAAGATTAGAATGCTGCCTCCAAAGCCCACAAGTCAAAGCATATGCCATGGGCCTAATGATAGGCTGGGTTGACTCTAACATTGTTCCAGGTAAGACTTTTGCTTTAGGCCTCAAATTTTAGAGGTTTCATTTTTCAGAAATAATATATTAATAAGTATTTAAACAAATTATAAATTTTTTATCTCTTATAATAAAGGTTGATACCTTATTTATGTTAAGTAAATACTCTTTAAAAAATTATATTTCATAGGTACCTTTTGATTTTTGTAGCCACATATCTATTTATGATTACCTCCTATCCTTAAGTTATACAATACACTTTTTATTATTTTTTTCTCTCATTCTTTCAGATTTTCCTTCATCCTCTCTCTCTCACGCCGATCTTACTCATGAATACAACCACGATTCTCCACTGATTTATCTTCACTGTCTCACGGAATTTTCATTATCAGTGGGCTGGGAATTTGAATCAATATCAAAATCAAGCCCTAGAGAGAAAGACAGAGATTCAAAATCTGCTAATGAAAGGTAAATTGAAAGAAATTTTCAAGGGGTTGTATATCTAAAATATGAATTGGAGGGATTTGCAAATAAAATTACAATGAAATTTTGGGAGAATTTCTTTAGTTTTTGCTACAAATTTTGAGGGATTCGAGTCAGAATCATGGCCCTTTCGAGGAGACGACATTAGGATTGTTCTTGAACAAAGACGACGGAGTTTGAGGCTGAGCAACTTGAAGAGTCTGTTACCATTTTTTTTATTGTATTTCAATGTATCTCGCTGTATTCCATATTTCATTGTCTTCACAGTCTCGCTACATTCCATGAATGTACTTGATATATTTTATCAATTAATACAATTTATGTATTCAGATGTATATATTTATTCTAATGTATCTGTAATATGTATTCATATAATTTTTCACTACAGATGACCTGCTATACTTTATGTATTCAATATATTTTATGTACTTAACTCTATTTAGTGTAATTATATAATTTTAATATATAGCTCTATTTGTAAAGATACACTAGAAAATATTTTAGTAAAGATACCACTTAAAAAGAAAGGATGGATTAAGTCTCTGAAGATTGCTCTTTTTGGGGTATTTTTCAGTTGAGATTCTTTTTTATAACTGGAAATACAAATTTTATGTGTTATAATTGAGTTTATTGAGTTATATTAGGAGTCTATTGTGTTAATTGATTCACTTTCCGTTTAAAAACGACTTAATAGATCATGATTTACATTATTTACATTACTATATTCACAAATACATATCGTGAATACAGTTGAATACAATAATTGCCTAGTTGTACTCCCATGTTTCACACGAGTATTGCTATATTCATGAATATAGTGACTTAAATACATCGAATACATTCTAAAAAATATAACTATAAAAAGTAATATAGTAAATGATAGCTACAACTAACTAATAACCCTAAACAATAATGGTTTGTATAAAGTTCTCAAAATTTATTAACAACTTCTTTAGAAAATTTTGGCCCACTATAAATTTTGGCTTTACGCCACAAATATGTTTGGCCCGCCCCTGATGATAGGTAAAAGTTGTGAAAGGTTGCATATTTTTAGCCACCTTTTAATTTTTTGCTGTTGTTTGAAATATAATTGAAAAAAGTTACTTTTTTAATGTAAAAATAAAATTTGAAAAAATTCCTTGCTAAAACACAAAGAAGTTTCAACTTAATATATTTGAAGTTTGAAATTTTTATAAGTGAAAATTAATTATTTGACTGTTTTATCCAAATGATAGATGCCACGAGTTTGATCGAGGAAATATTAGTCACAAGGAGTGATAAGTTGTGTGCATATACAAGATAGAGGCTGAACACTTGAATGAGTAACCACAAGATAGAGGCTGAACGCTTGAATGATCATAATCAGATACTTGAAAACGAGCCACCATCGGCAACAACCTTTATAAGTGCACTAAATATCTTTACTCTTTAGTTACTAGTAATGTAGTTATTGTTTAACCAATTCTTAATAAATTTTTATTTGCCCGGACAAAAATATTCATGTACTATACATTAGTGATGTTTAAATATTAAGGGTATGGTATCCTTAACTTCATGAATGTTGTTTAAATATTACTTGCAAAGTAAACTGTCATATCCTTGACTTCATATGTGCAGTATAAATATTAAGGATATGACGGCCTTAACTTCATGTGTGCAGTATAAATGTTAAATACATAATGTCTTTTGTTGTTAAATTTCAGGACTTCATCTCCTTAACTTTATATATGCAGTGTAAATGTTAAAGACATAATGTTCTTAACTTTATGAGTGTTGTGTAAATATTAAGGACATGTTGTCCTTAACTTTATGATGTCACGACCCAAACCCCGATCAGGTCGTGATAGCGCCTCTCGTGAAGACGAGGTCATCCAACCAACTCATTTCACCTTTTCAAAATAGTTAATATTCATAAACAGTTTTAGCATAATTAAATAACCATAGTTTAAAAAACAATTCTTTATTAAGTGCGGAATACAACCCAAACACAGCCTAAACCGGGGTGTCATAAGTCACGAGCATCTATTAGAGTATAATACAACTACAAGGCCTGAAATAAATAAAATAGGACTAATAAATAAAAGGATGAAATGCAATGCTGCGAATACTGTCAGTCATCTCGCTAAACTCCGATAACTTAGCCTCCGATCAGCTCAAACCCACTACTGGAGGAACAAATACCCGCATCTGCACATGAAGTGCAGTGAATAATGTCAGTACTCCAACTCAGTGAGTAATAAAGGTAAATAATAACTGAGCAGTAAGAAATCACATAAGACAAACCTTCATGCTGTATAGTGCAGTGTAAATCTCCTTGAAAAAAAATAGTGAAACTGTGAAATCTTTAGAAAAACATCTTAGCTCAGTTTAAACCTCTTTTGAAAATAACTTATCCCAATGTTTACGCAGATGAGTGCAAAACAAATAGTGCTTATAAGCACATAAACTCGCCCCTCGTGCATAACACTCAATTAACAGATCATGCCAGGCAATCAGGTAGGTATCACATGAAGTAGCACAACAACAGATAATGGCAGACAAATAAAATAAATAAACACATAGAATAGTACTAGCACCGCTGCGGTGTGCAGCCCGATCCATATATCATTGCGGCGTGCAACCCAATCTATATATCTCGTCGACAGCGCTCACTGGTGGTGTACAGACTCCGGGAGGGGCCCCTTACGGCCCAAGCGCAATATCATTTCATTTCGTGGCATCAAATCTAGGCACTTGTCCTCATATCAGTATCAGTATAACACTGGCACGCAGCCCGATCCCATAGTATCCCCACATCTGGCCCTCGGCCATACTTAGTCCAAAAATTACATCAGCCCCTCGGGCATTAGTAAAACACTAGTTCTCAGCCCAAAACATAATTTAATATATCGTTTTACTTTCAAAACCAAGTAAAATGGTTTAGTTGTAAACAGTGAAAAGCAGTACGACTGAGTTCAAGTAGTAAGTGAGAACAGTAAGGAAATAGTGATAAAAATCTCCAGAGGGTTTAAATAGTTGGCATGAAGCTCAATCATGTCAATCATTCCAAATAATAATGATAACACATAAGTTTCAATCAAATACACGGTAAAAGTATCAATCGGGACGGACCAAGCCACAATCCCCCGTAGTAATTGACCCCACGCATCAAACGTGTGTATCACCTCAATATAGCACTACAATATGCAATTCGGGATTTCAAATCCTCAGGATATCATTTACAATCATTACTAATCTCAATCTGAAAAAAATCCTACTCCACGATGTCTTTATCTCTCAAATCAACCTCTGAATGCTTCGAATCTAGCTACAATGATTCGATTCCGTTAATAAAAATTATAGGAAATAATTCCATATGAAAATTTACATTTTCCATCAAAAATCCGAAATTGCACTCAAAATTCGTCCTGAGGGACCACATCCCGGAACCCGGCAAAAGTTACAAAATATGAAACTCCATCCAACCACGAGTCCAACCATACAAATTTTACCAAAATCTGACAACAATTCGGCCTCCAAATCTAGGATTTTTCTTTTTGAAAAGTTTACAAAATTTCTCCAATTTCTTCCATTTGTTTCACTAATACTTGATGAAAATAACCATGGAATCATTAAATATAATCACTTCTAGATTTAGAATACTTACCCCCAATGTGTTCCTTGAAAATCTCTCAAAAAATTGCCTCACCCGAGCTCCCTGATCCAAAAATGTTAATAATATGATTGAAACCTCGAATTAAAGCTTCTCCCTAGGTATATACTCTTTGCGGTCATGCAAAATGCTTTGCGATCGCGAAGCACAACATTTCCCAGCCCAATATTTTCACTTCGTGATCGCGGACAATGCTTCGCTACCGCGAAGAACAATTTTTATCTTCCGGACAACCTCCAGTATAATGATCATAACGTTTTGCACATAGCTTCAAATGACAAATGGCTTAATATTCTGAAAACTAGACATCAAGGGCTACACTTTGATAGTTTTCTCATTTCCTTAGTCATTACATATTGGAGATATAAGCTTACAAAATCAGCCCTGTGCAGCGGATATTTCAAAACTCTCCCCGGACAGCCTGTCGTATAACTACCGTAACTTTTTTTACACAAATTGGAATGCCAATTAATTTACATTTCTGAAAACTAGATACAAGAGATACAATTTTTATTTTCGGATCATCTCCAAACTTCTTATAAATTGTGAGATATAAGCTTTCAAAATAGGATCAGTGTAATATACTATTTACTCTATGCGATCGCGAAGCACTAATATTTTTCTCACATTTTACTCACCACGATCAGGTCCAATTCCCCATGATCGCATAGACCACTGCTACAGCCAAAAACCAGCAGCTAAAAATAGCTTAGAAATGGTCCGGAATCACCCCGAAACTCACCCGAGGCCCTCGAGACTTCAACCAAACATGCCAACATATCCCATAACATCATTCAAACTTGTTCCAATCTTCAGAGTACTCAAAACAACATCAAAATACCAAAATCACATCGGATTCAAGCCTAAGAATTTCAATAACTTTGAAACTCTACTTTTGATCAAAAAGCCAATCAAACCACATCTGAATGACCTAAAATTTTGCACACATGTCATAACTGACGCAACGAAGCTACTGAAACTTCCAGAATTCTATTCCGACACCTATATTAAAATTTCACCTATCAACCGGAAAATGCTGAAATCTCAATTTCGCCAATTCAAGCCTAAACCTTTCACGAACTTCTAAAATGCATATCGATCACACTCCTAAGTCCCAAATCATCTAACAGAGCTAACCAAATCATACAATTCGTATCCGTGTCACGACCCGGATTTCCTACCCTCGGGAGTCGTGATGGCGCTTACTAACGGGAGCTAGGCAAGCCAGATTCAATCACTTCTCATTAATTATCAACAATAAGACAAAACCAACTGATTTGGCTAATCAAGCGGAAGACTTAATATTAATGTAAACTGAATAACAACGCGCAAGTTCAACATAGTATCTACCCAAAATCTGGTGTCACATAACTCACGAACTACTAAGATTTACTAAACACAGTGTATGAAAGAAAGTGTAAACTGTTTGTCTCGAAATACATAAGATACAGACTGAAATTAGGATAGAGGAGATGTGGGGCCTGCGGACGCCTGTTAGGCTACCTCGTGTCTCATTGGAATGAAGGCTCGCTCCCAGGCTACTGATGCTGCCCAAAAACAACTCTAGTATCTGCATATAAGTGCAGAGTGTAGCATCGGCACGACCGACCCCGTGTGCTGGTAAATGTCTGGCCTAACCCCGCCAAAGTAGTGACAAGGCTAGGGCCAGACTCCAGATAAACCTATAAAATTACATAATAGATGGTGAAAGAAACAGCAGGAAATAAACAAGTAAAAGGGGAAAATGCACAAAATCTCAACACTGACAAAGAAACCACTATAAAGCTACTAACACAAATAAGAATAGATAAAACAACTTTCATTTTAAGTGCTCATCTCGTTGCAGGCATGCAACCCGACCCCATCAATTTCTCGTGGTAGGCGTACCACCCGATCCCATGTCATCAAGATCTAGCGGTAGGCGTACCACCCGATCCCATTTCAGCAATATCTTGTGGTAGGTGTACCACCCAATCCCATTTCATCAATATCTTGTGGTAGGCGTACCACTCGTTTCCATTTCAATCAATATCTTGTGGTAGGCGTACCACCCGATCCCATTTCAATCAATATCTTGTGGTAGGCGTACCACCCGATCCCATTTTATCAATATCTTGTGGTAGGCATACCACCCGATTCCATTTTATCAATATCTTGTGGTAGGCGTACCACCCGATCCATTTCAATCAATATCTTGTGGTGGTACCACACGATTCTATTTTAATCAAGGCTTTTATAGGATCAATTAAGAATTCACAACTATCAATTTTAAGACCCATTGTCATGCTCGACACCAAATGGATACTCGTCACCATGCCCGTACGTCGTACGTGACATAAACAAGTAGTAAATACGAGTCAACTCCGAATCCCTCAAGCTAGGGTTAAACCGAACACTTATGTCAAACTTCCACGGCCAATTCAATCCTCAACAATCGGTTTCCCTCTCGAATTCAGCTCCAACTCAACCAAATCTATGCAATAATGACATCATAGTATTAGTATATGCTAAACAAATCAAACCCTATATCAAATTATAGATTTTTCATCATTTTTTCCCAAAAGGTCAAAAATACCCCTGGGCCCACACGGTCAAAACTAGAGGTTTGAACCAAAACTCAATTACCCATTCCCCCAGGAACTCAAATGTATAATTTCTTTTGGAATCGGACCTCGAATTGAGGTCCAAAACCCCCAATGTTAAAAAACCCTAGGTTCTACCCAAAATTCCAAAATTTCCCCACTAAATCTTTGTTTTGAAGATGAAATTAAGTTAAAAGATGCTAAGGAGTGAAGAAAATAAGTTAGAAATCACTTGCCAATTGTTTTGATGGATAAGAATTGCTTGGAAAATCACCTCATATGTTTTGGATTTTTGAAAAAGTGAAAAATAATTGAAATTCCAGTGTTTATATACCCCCCTAAAGTCACAGGCGGACCGCACAAAAATGGACCGTGGCTGCGCTGAAGAACTGAAAAATATGCAACTCCCTGAATCCCCCCCAACGCGGACCGCACAATAAGGACCGCGGCCGCAGTGGTAGGCCTGGAGATTGCTGGCTCTGTAAAATTTGCTACGCGGACTGCGCATGGACAACTGCGGCCGTGCAACTTCCACCGCGGACCGCGCATGGATAACTGCGGCCGTGCAGCTTCCACCGCAGACCGTGCTAAGGCAGTCGCATATCGCGCTAAGGCAACCGCGGGCACGCTGGAGCCTGCACTTCTCCTGAACTTGCAACACCTAGTATTTTATGTCTAGGACCTCCCGGAACCTACCCAAAATTCACCCGAGCCCTCAAGGCTCCAAACTGAACAGACACACAACCTCAAAAATATCTTACGAACTTATCCGTGCGATCAAATCACCAAAAAACATCATAAACATCAAATTAGGCCTCAAGACCCATGATTTCCTTCCAGTTTTCATGAAACATCAAGTTTAGAGTTTTTAGTCCAAAACACGTCAAACGACGTTCGAATTCACCCAAACTTTACAGAAAGCGCGTAAACCACATATAAGATTCCTACCGAGCGTTGGAACCAAAGTACGAGCCCGATACCATAGTCTTTTAATCAAATCTCATTTCCAATTTCCTTGATTATTTTCAGAAAACAATTTCTCACAAAAATTCATTTCTCATGATTCAGACCTCGGAATTTCATTCCGGGCATACATCCAAGTCCCATATTTTCCTACGGACCCCCTGGGACTTTCAAATCATGGGTCCGGTCCGTTTTCCCAAAATATTGACTGAAATCAAACTTAATCAATTTAATATCAAGATTTGAGATTTTTCTCACAAAATTTGTATTTAAGTTGTACGGCTAAACGCCTGGACTACGCACGCAAATCGAGGGAAGCTTAAATAAGGTTTTCAAGGCCTCAAAGATACAAAATGAATAAAGAAACAGGTGATGACCCTCTGGGTCGTCACATTCTCCACCTCTAAAACAATCGTTCGTCCTCGAACGGACAAAAGAAAGAAGTACTTGAGAGGAAAAAGATGGGGATAACGGCTATGAATATCAGACTCGGACTCCCAGGTCGATGCCTCAGGAGGCTGACCTCTCCACTGAACACGCACAGAAGGAAAACTCTTCGACCTCAACTATTGAACCTGCCGGTCTAGAATAGCCACCGGCTCCTCCTCATAGGACAGGTCATTGTCCAACTGGACAGTGCTAAAATCTAACACGTGGGATGGATCGTCGTGATACCTCTGAAGCATGGACATATGAAAAACTGGATGCACGGTTGATAAGCTAGGCGGCAATGCAAGACAATAAGCCATCTCTCTCACTCGATCAAGAATCTCAAACGGACCAATGAACCTAGGGCTGGGCTTGCCCTTCTTTCCAAATCTCATCACGCCCTTCATAGGTGACACTCGGAGCAATACCCGCTCACCAACCATGAAAGCTACATCTCGAACCTTATGATCTGCATAGCTCTTTCCCCTAGACTGAGCTGAACGGAGCCTATCCTGAATGATCTTGACCTTATCCAAGGCCTCCTGAACAAATCTATACCAAATAACCGAGCCTCTCTCGACTCAAACCATCCAACCGGAGTTCGACACCGCCTACCATATAAATCCTCATAAGGAGCTATTTGAATGCTCTACTGGAAGCTGTTGTACTAGGCAAACTTCGCTAAGGGCAAAAACCGATCCCACGAGCCTCCAAAGTCAATGACACAGGCTCAGAGCATATCCTCTAAGATCTAATTAGTCCGCTCGGACTGACCGTCCGTCTGGGGTGAAATGTTGTACTCAACTCCACCTGAGTGCCCAACTCTAACTGAACTACTTTCCAGAAGCGCGAGGTGAACTGCGTACCCCTGTCCGAAATGATAGATACTGGCACACCATGAAGGCAAAGAATATCCCGGATATAAATCTCAGCTAATCTCTCAGATGAATAGGAGATTTCCACAGGAATGAAATGCACTGACTTCGTCAGTCTGTCAAGAATGACCCAAACTGCGTCGCTCTTTCGGGTCAACGGAAGTTTAGTAACGAAATCCATGGTAATCCTCCCCCACTTCCACTCGGGAAGCTCAATTCTCTGGGACAATCCTCCATGCCTCCGATGCTCATACTTAACCTACTGACAGTTCAAACATTGAACCATATACACTACAATATCTTTCTTTATTCTGTGCCACCAATAATGCTGCCTCAGATACTGATACATCTTCGCGGCGCCCGGATGAATAGAATACCAGGAACTATGGTCCTCTGCTAAGTCAACTCTCGAATCCCATCAACATTGGGCACGCAAACTCGCCCCTGTAACCTCAAAATACCATCATCACCTAAGGTCACCTGCTTGGCACCTCTACAACACATTATGTCTCTAAGGACACACAAATGGGGATCATCAAACTGCTGATCACGGATACGCTCCAATAATGAAGAACAAGCAACCGTGCAAGGTAACACCTGGCTAGGCTCAGAAATATCCAACCTCACAAGTCGATTGGCCAAGGCTTGAACATCCAAAGCAAGCGCTCTCTGGTCAACCCAAATGTATGCAAGACTGCCTATGTTGGATGACTTCCTACTCAATGCGTCGGCCACCATGTTGGTCTTCCCCGGGTGATATAAAATGGTAACATCATAATCCTTCAATAATTCCAACCACCTTCTCTGCCTCAAATTCAATTCCTTTTCCTTGAACAAGTACTGAAGGCTCTTGTGATTAGTGAACACCTCACATGCCATGTCATACAAATAGTGCCTCCAGATCTTCAAGGCGTGAACAATGACTGCCAACTTTACATCATGAACCGGATAATTCTTCTCGTGAATCTTCAGCTGCGTCGAAGCATAGGCAATGACCTTGCCATCCTGCATCAACACTACACCAAGCCCAACATGGGAAGCATCGAAATAGAGTGTGTAAGGTCCTGAGCTTGTGGGCAAAACCAACACCGGAGCAGTAGTCATAGCTGTCTTGAGCTTCTGAAAGCTCGCCTCACGCTTTTCCGATATCTGAATTGGGCACCTTTCTGGGTCAACCTGGTCATCGAGGCTGCAATAGATGAAAACCCCTATATGAACCAACGATAGCGGCCTGCTAACCCAAAGAAACTCCGGATCTCCGTAGCCCATACTGGTCTAGGCCAGTTCTTGACTGCCTCAATCTTCTTCGGGTCCACCTGAATACCCTTTGCTGATACAACATGACCCAGAAATGCAACTGAGCTCAACCAGAATTCACACTTCGAGAACTTAACATATAACTGACTACCCCTCAAAGTCTGAAGGACCACTCTGAGGTGCTGCTCGTTGTCCTCCTGGCTGCGAGAATATATCAATATATCATCTATGAACACTATAACGAATGAATCCAAATAAGGCATGAACACTTGGTTCATCAAGTCCATGAAAGTTGTTGGGCATTGGTCAACCCGAATGGCATAACCAAGAACTCATAATGCCCGTATCGAGTGCGAAAAGCTGTCTTAGGGACATCGGATGCCCTAATCCTCAGCTGATGGTAGCCAGACCGCAAGTCAATCTTGGAAAATACCCTGACACCCTGAAGCCGATCGAACAAATTATCAATCCTCGGCAGTGGATACTTATTCTTGATCATTACCTTACTCAATTGCCGGTAATCGATACACATCCTCATCGACCCATCCTTCTTTTTGACAAATAATACTGGCGCATCCCAAGGCGATACACTGGGTCTGATGAAACCCTTCTCTAACAAGTCCTGCAACTGATCCTTTAACTCTTTCAACTCTGGTGGGGCTATACGATATGGCGGGATAGAAAGGGTCTGAGTACTCGAAACCACATCAAATGAAAAATTCGATATCCCTGTCGGGTGTCATACCCGGCAGGTCTGAATGGAACATGTCAGGGAACTCTCGAATAATGGAAACGGAATCAATAGAGGGGACCTCAACACTAGAATCACGGAGATAAGCCAAATAAGCCAAACACCCCTTCTCGACCATACGTCGAGCCTTCACATATGAGATTACACTGCGAGCGGAATGACCAGGAGTCCCGCTCCACTCTAAACGGGAAAAATCTGGTAATATCACACCTTCTTTTTACAGTACACCCTTCGAAGGGTGTATATAAAGGGAGTTTTTCCAATTAAAGGACAATCGAACTGGGATTATTTGTTTAAATATTTTAGAGTCGCCACTTGGGATAATTTATGGTATCCCAAGTCACCAGTTTAAAATCCCGAATCGAGGAAGATTTTGACTCTGTATTACAGTCCGCGAACCAGATATTCGGGTGAGGAATTCCGTTAACCCGGAAGAAGGTGTTAGGAATTTCCGAGTTCCGTGGTTCTAGCACGGTCGCTCAACTGTTATAAATTGGCCTATTATATGATTTTAAAACATGTTTTAGCCGATGGTTCAATTTTAATTGTAACCGCTTTTATTCATTTATGAAATATTGCAACATTGTTAAAAACATGTCTTGAACCACGTCACATAAATGCATCCGCGGTCTTCGACATATTTTAACATTGCTGGGATTTGAATTTGGGTCACATAAATGCACACCCGAGTTTAGGAAGGTAATTTTAAATTACGCGCCTAAAGCAACTACGTATTTTCAACCTTGCGAGGGCCATAAAAAAATTACTAAATAGCACGCCTCGAATTGTAAGGATTAAAATAATAATGAAATGAGGGCCATGCATTTTGAAATTTTATTTGCTACAGCACACCTCGATTCCAATTTTATCTCAAAGAGCTTTAATACATAAAGTTGTTATAATCAGGTCACATAAAATGCACCCCCAAATTTAGAACTAGGCATCATAACTATGTCACGGGAACCGTACCCATAGTCGCAATGATATTTTTATTAATCATGCCTAAAGCAAGCTACAGTGTTCATGAATTATTTCTTAAAATATTTTTCAGATTATTATGAGGCCATGAGAAGTATGGGACGTTCTTTGTGGAAGAGGTGTAAGATTAGCTATTGGAGGTATTAGCAAGTTTAATTACCCTACTAAGCTAGAAAGATTTAGATAACTTACCATGACAATTGAAAATGAATATTAGCGCCATTTTAATCAAACAATCAAACTGAAAATAGCTAATGACAACCAAATTGGTAGCAAATTATGCTTCAACTTCTATGTCATATAGACCAAATTCTAATACATAACTAAATCCCAAAGTCTCAGTTCTTAAGGGAAAATGGAGTACTAATTCCTGAGGTTGTCTAATGACTGCTTGCAACCATTTTAGGATTATTTTTGGATTTAACACTACATGTCAACAGTTGAAGCTTTTATAAATAGCTCAAGAAACATGATGATCAAGGAAAACAATCCCTATCAATGCTCGAAACATTCAGAGAGCAAAACCAGAAATTAACGATCCTTTCACAAAGAAATCTCCACTCCTAATAACATGATTCACCTCAAAATGGCTTCACAGACAAAAATCTAACACTTTAACTTTCAAGAATCATAATCAATCAAACAGAACCTTGATATTCCAAATAAGAATGAACTTTGGAGATATATGTATAATACTAAGACAAGAAGCAAACATGAACCTTTGCCTGTCAACATTGAAAGCATTCAAATTGAAGTCTTTGTTCATGATTAACAAATTAATGAAAAGACAAAGGTATCGAAAGTTAACATGGCCGACACGGTTTCAATTAATCACATACTAGGAACTTTAACTCTAACAAACTGATTTTGAGTCCTAAATAAATTATGAAGCAGCCGTTAATTTCTATCAAATTGGACCCAAGAATATTTGATTGGAGTCAGCATGGATCATGTGAATTCAACAGGAAAACACATTTTAGGTACCAACAACTAGCGAGCTATATACACACACATTCCATTGAGAGCATCATACAGATTTAAACTGGAGAAAAATTACTCAAACACTACTGCTGAAAACAAACATTAGGCATCAAAATCACCCAATATGTGACTTAACTAACATGGTTTCATTCATGAAAAATCACGATAAATTACATATAGATTCAGATCGTACCTAGATTGCTGAGAAAATTCTAAGGAGAAGACCAAATAAAGGTCTGATGGCCTAGGGACAGAATTCAACAACAGTTTCCAGTAGCAAAGTGTCACACCTCCTTTTGGACACTACACCCCGCGAAGGGCGTAGTTAAGGGAGTTTTTCCAATTTAAGGATAATGAAATGAGATTTATTTTATTTAGAGATTTCAGAGTTGCCACTTGGGGATAATTAACAGTGTCCCAAGTCACAGGTTTAGATCCCGAATCGAGAAAAATTTGACTATGTTATTATAATCTGCGAACCAGAAATTCGGGTAAGGAATTTAGTTAAACCGGGAGAAGGTGTTAGGCAATCCCGAGTTCTGTGGGTCTAGCACGGTCGCTCAACTATTATATTTGGCTAAAATGTGACATCTAATACATGTTATCCTATAGTGCAATTTTAACTTGTTAAAACCACTTTTAATTGAATTTTTAGGAATGTGAACATAGTTTAAAACATGTCTTCGGATCACGTCACATGAAATGCACCTGGATCCGAAACACATTTTATTTAGCGATTTAGGATTCGAATTTGGATCACATGAAATACACACCCGTATTTAGGAAGATAAAATTATTAAAAGACGTGCTTAAAGCAAATAATGTATTATTATCTTTGCGGGAAGCCGTGGAATTCGCTAAATGGCATGGCTTGAATTTATAAGCATTTTAATAGGAGCATTTAAAGAGGGACACACAATTCATGGGTTTCATTTGGGCGGAGCACCTTATTTTATGTCTTCAGAAGGCCAACCTAGAGCAAACTATAAATTTTCTATCAAATTTGTCTCTAATAAGACCTAGTTATTATTGTAAAACTCGGGCCTCAAATTCATATCCGGATTCAAACAAAAGAGAAAAACCTCTTAATTTGAACCCACTACCTAACTCGAAAACCCAAATCTATGTTACACAATTGGACCTATAATCATAAAACAAGTTCCAACTGCTTATGGACAACAGCCTGCATTGGGCCCTTGGCATGCACACCTTCAGGCCCAAGTCTGTTTACATATAGAACTGCTAGGTTTTGACTCATAGGAACCCCATCCAATAACTTCCAAAAATATATTTTCAACTATTGCTTTCCGTCCAAGGTTAATTGAATAGAAGATTGATTTTAGTTTCATATATTACTTGTTAACAAATAATCTCTAATCTGAATCTAATTATCACAAGGCTATATAACTCGTGCATTTTACCAAAGTAAAACAAATATAAATTTTACTCCATAGCTTTGGGGAATATATATCTATCAATGAGCATACTTTTACACATAAGCAAGATTAAAACATTTTTGTTCATGTAAATTTCAGGAACTAAAAAATCTCACAAGCACAATGTCATTAAACTTAACGATTTATTAAATCAGGAACGAGATCTTATTATTACAGATTTCAAATTAAACTGCTACTACTAAATCTATGATTTCACATATGAATTTTATCAGATCACTCATAACTAAACACCATACTCAATGTTAACTTCAAGGATTCATAAGCTCTTAACTCATTTAGAACATTAGAGCTAACATAAAGCAAATGGGCTAAAAATCTAGAAGAATCAATTCATTACGGTCCAAAAGTCCAATAACAGTCCATATTATTTATAGTCAATTACTACAAAGAAAAGCCAAAATCTATTACAAAATAAAGCATCACTGTTACTCGTCTTCCAATTGTGATATATAGTAAAGGAGCTTAGAATATATACCTAGAATTACAGCAAATAAATATCGATGAGTATGCAGGCAGGAAGCAATAACAATAACAAATCTAGCTCAACAAATGCAACAGTAATCCAAGCTCGAAACCCAGAATCAAAACAGGAGAATTTATCAAATAGACCAGGATACACACAGCTTTAAAGTAGATTCAAACGATTCCAACTCAAATTATTCTTGCACTTTTGAAATGTGGAACTGAAATAGTATTTTCTGCCTATTTTATTGTTTTCAATTTTCAGAAGCTTTCCCTAAAATTAGATCTTCTATTTTTGCATTTTTGCTCTTGCACTTATGATCAGTTCGAAGGATTTTTTCTAGAGGGTTTTTTCTGTCCCCTTTTAGCCAAGAAACCTATGCCTTGATAGGAAAGTAACTAGGGCAAAGTTTCAACTCTTATTTTATACTTAGTCCTTTCAATTCTTCATTTTAACCAATCAGTCCCTCTTTTATTTTTGCTTTTAGCTTAGGCCACCTTATATTTCTGATTTGTTTACCAAGTTTTACCACTTAACCAACAAAATTTTCAATAGAAGCTTCTTAACTTGTTATAAAAGATTTTCTACCCCTCAAATGCCTAAACGACCCTTCATTCAATCTGAATTTACTATGAATGAGTACTAAACTAACCCCCCAAACCCCTTTTTACCCTAGTTAGAAGTGACCGTAGGTAACTAAACATTAAACTATATCCAGCCAATCCTGAAATTGAATCAAAACTCTGTAACCTATGTTGACCTGATTTAAATCTGATTAAAAAGAGTTCTAAGGCTAAGCGTATCATTTAAACAGTAGGCAATTAATTGAAACTATTCTCAACAAAATGACATGGCATATGGAAACTAATATCCTAATAATCTAAATTAATCCTCAATCATTTAATTTAAACCACTCAAACATACTGCTCATGAATCAATACAGAACGACTCAGGAGAACAACAATCAAGCTTGATTAATCATAACTCAAAATCTAGAAGTCCAGTTACTGAAAGTGAAGCAAGGAACCATTCATAGGAAATAATCAGTGATGATTTAGAGTTGAAATTAAACACATGAACATGAATCTGAGTAACCCTACCCCAAAATTCTAAGTGAAACCTAACAAAAGGAAAACCAACACCACTAAGAAACATATGCAAGAACAAATACTAAAAAGCATACATCACCAAGATGAAGGAACAAGACATTGAAATTGAGAAGACTTAGATTAATGGCAGCATAAATCCGAATTTGGGACTAACCAGACTACAATTGTCCTTAATTATGTGTTTCCCTGAGAAAACACGAGATTAAAGACAGTCATAGTCCAAAACACATGAACCCCTGGGCCCTGAGCGTCTAAGGTTTCCGGCAACCTTTCGATTCGAAATTCGAGGAGATCCAGAAATGTTTGAAAGAAATGCGATGAGGATTCATGGTGAGGGGGTTGAGGAGGGTATAGGGTGTAAATTTGGTCAAGATTTGGTGAAGCAGCATTTTGGTCCAGACTTTTGATTTGAAATTTGAAAGAACTGGCTAAACTTTGAGGGAAGATAAGGTTGGATATGGGTTGGGGAGATGAAGGCGGGGTTATGATGTAAAATTTGGGTTGTTTGGTGGTGGCGCCACCGTGGACGGCGGAGGCGGTGTCCACGGTTTTGAATAATTGAAAGGCAGGACTAGGATTCGAAGGCTGGTGCTTGGGGAATTGGAAAGAGGAGGAGGAGGGGATTCACGGGTGTAAATTTGTGCTTGTTTGGAGACCAGCCGCCATCGGAGATGATTTCCGGCCGGCGGCAGCGAGGAGGAGGGTGGCGGAGAAGACAGGTACGAGGAAGAGAAGGTTTGTCTCTAGGGTTTTCTAAAATATTTGGATAATTTTATTTAAAGTGTAGGATCGAACTGGGCCGTTGGATTGAATGGATGGATGGTATGGATTTGTTTGAGTCAAACGACGTCGTTTCTTGTTCTATGGGGCTGGACCGGGTTTGTCAAATTGGGCTGGGGGTTGGGACGGGTCTGGGAAGCGATTGGTTTGGGCTGCAATTAGCATTGGCCCAATATCAGGCCAGCCTAATTTTGTATATCTTCTCCTTTAATTCTTTTTATTTATCTTCTATTTATTTATTGTTTCAACTTTAAAAATCAAACTAAAATCAAACCTAAAAATTAATTCAACCTACCTAATTAAACTACAATTAAATTAATATCACTTTAAAGAAAATTAATAAACCTAAAATTAAAATTAAAATCAAACCAAACAAATCAAAGTTTCTTTATGATTTTTATATTTGTAAAAGCTTAATTACTAATTAGTCTAACAAACAATGTAAAAATTAAATCACAAATGCTCATGCAATGTTTTTATATTTTTATGACTTATCATGCACTCACAAATAAAAATATTCAAATAGAGGATCTTAAACTTCTTGATCATGAAAAATCAAATGAGCTTTCCCTCATGACATTTCTGTGGAACGGGGCTCGATCCTACACAATTCAGACCAGCTAGTATCCAGATCGACAGGGGGAGAAGAAGAAAGTCTCTTCCCAAATACGCAATTAAATCCTAAAAATCAAATAATAAAAGGAAAAAAATCATAATTCTAAGAATTCTCTAGGAGTAATTTTAGCGAGGCAAAATTCACGTGCTCGCTGCTGTCCCTTTTTGCTCGAAAATAGAAAAGGTTTTCGGGCAAAGATAAATGAGCAATATGAGGGATTTTTGCTCGCTTGGCACTCCAGTAGAATCATTTTTTTGAAAAACATCTGACCGAACCCTGCTTCAAAGGTTGCCTATATATCCTTGGCTATAAAGGAGAGTTAGTGTAGTTCTGGAGTATTTGGTAGTTGGGACTACCAAAGCTGTGATTTCACTGCTGCTGCTACTGTTGCTAAAACCCCTTATTACACCTTGCGAAAAATAAAAAAGCTAGACTAAGCTATGAACTTATAGATTATAAAAGAACTTATCTATGTCTTCAATCTTGCTCTTGATCCTTGTTGCCTTGTATTTCTTCCTATGAACTCCGTGTTGCCTTGTTGACTGGTATTTCTTCTTGTAAACTCCTTGTTGCCTTGTTGACTTCTTGTTTTCTCTTCTTCTATGTTTGTTTCCAAATTGTTGGACTTGAAGTGTATTCCCTTGCTTTGCAGGTAGGCACCTGATTACCAAAACTTGAATCTTAAAAAATATTCCCTTGTTCTACAGGTGGGCGCCTGATTACCAAAACTTGAATCTTGAAGAATATATTCCCTTGTTTTACTGGTGGGCGCCTGATTACCAAAGCTTGCAACTTGAAAGATATTTCCTTGTTCTACAAGTGGACGCCTGATTACCCAAACTTGAATCTTGAAAATTATTCCCTTATTCTACAGGTGGGCGCCTGATTACCAAAACTTGAATATTGAAGAATATTTCCTTGTTCTACAGGTGGGCGCCTAATTACCAAAACTTGAATCTTGAAGAATATTCCCGTGTTCTACAGGTGGGTGCCTGATTACCAAAGCTTGCAACTTGAAAGATATTCCCTTGTTCTACAGGTGGGCGCCTGATTACCAAAACTTGAATCTTGAAAAATATTCCCTTGTTCTACAGGTGGGCACCTGATTACCAAAACTTGAATCTTGAAAAATATTCCCTTATTCTACAGGGGGAGCCTGGTTACCAAAACTTGAATCTTGAAAAGTATTCCCTAGTTCTACAGGTGGGCGCCTGATTACCAAAACTTGTAACTTGAAAACTATTCCCTTGTTCTCCAGGTGGGCGCCTGATTACCAACATTTGCAACTTGAAAAATATTCCCTTGTTCTACAAGTCGGCGCCTGATTACCAAAACTTGCAACTTGAAAAATATTCCCTTATTCTCCAGGTGAGCGCCTGATTGCCAAAACTTGCAATTTGAAAAATATTCCCTTGTTCTCAGGTGGGCGCCTGATTTCAAAAACTTTCAACGTGAAAAATATTCCCTTGTTCTCCAGGTGGGCTCCTGATTTCCAAAACTTGAAACTTGAAAAATATTCCCTTGTTCTACAGGTGGGCGCCTGATTACCGAAACTTGCAACTTGAAAAATATTCCCTTGTTCTCCAGGTGGACGCATGGTGGACGCATGTTTGCCAAAACTTGGAACTTGAAAAATATTCCCTTAGACTGCTGCTTGTGTACCTGATCACAACAAAGCAAATAAAACAAGAGAAATTCTTTCGTCCCTAGTTTGGTGCTGGATGCATCTGTAAGTGTTAATCAAATCCCATGACAAATTTAAAATTAGGGTGTGCTATCAAAAGGTATCATGTTCCACCGGGCTTTGTTATCTAAGTTATGTCTATTGGGGATCTACCAGTGACTGGTGATTAAAGCTACTTTCCATTATCCAGGAGGGTTCTGACAACTTTTAATTAGATGACAAATGTGTCTGCTGAGGATTAGTATTTAGAGCTACATCCCATTACCCAGGTGGGTCCTGAAAGCTTTTACAATTAAATCTCATTATCCAGGCGGGTCCTGATGACACTTGTTGGGGAAATATTTGGGTATGACCATGTCACCCGACCGTTTGTGTTTTAGGCTAAATCCCATTTTTCAAGAGGGTCCTGAAAACTTTTAACTAAATCCTCTTTCAACATGCAAGTCACTTTATGTTCTTTGATATCAATGATTACCTCTAACCTTCAAATAAGCCCTATTTTCCATGAGGATCCTGAGGGTTCCAAATTAAATGTCGATTCTCACTTCTGGTTGTTTATGCTAGTGATCATTGTTCAGGAGGGTTTCAATGACTCTTACTGGGGAAGGTGTTTGTGCCTGCCCATGGTGCCCGTGCCTGTTTGAGTTTTAAACTGAGTCCCATTTCAACACAACGCCCCTTTTTAACGCTCTGTTGCTTCTGTTGGGGTTTGCTAATTAAAGTTTGTCCCAATAAACTCTTGATGGGGAAAACATTTATGATGAACTATGTTCCTTTTGAGTTTTAACTGGGTCCCATTTCCAAATAGGACCTGAGGTTTTGATCATACCTGCCATGTGGCAGCCTCCTTTAGGATCTTCTGGAATTTTTCTGCCCCTGTGTCAATCAAAGAAATATTGTCAGTTTGAAAAGTGGTGGTTAGCTTGCGGCATTCTTGTTGGAAGCGGCCTCCCCGCTGTCGTATTTTGTTGTGTTCAAGTTTCCATGTTGATGATGTGTTGCCTTCGTTGGTTGGCTGACCCCCGAACCTTTATGGCTTTACTTTGCTCCCCCATCTTTGTGTTGCACCTCTAACCCTCTTGTTATGATTCTTTACGTCTTTCTCAGATGGTGTTGAGTCAATGTATTATGCTTGGTTAATCCTTGCGACCTTTCTCATCTTTGTGTTGCGCTTCTGACCCTTTCGCCAGAGGCCTTGCATCTTTTCTGAGATTACCCAGTCAGTGTGTTATGCTCGGCTGACCCCTGACTCTTATGGTTTTGATCTGCTCCCCATCTTTGTGTTGTGCTCCTTCAGTTTGCCGAACTCTTGCCTCTTCAATCAATTTTATCATTGAAGCTCTTGTGAGTCCCTCCCGTTGTTGTTTCAAACTTTGATGCCTTTGTTATGTTTTGGGGTGTCATGCACTTCGTCCATTTAGGAGCTGATAGTAAGCTTTGAAATTTCTCTCACGTTTGCTTAAACAAAAATACTTTAGAGCCTCGGAAGGAAAAATGAAATGCAATAACTCAAAATTGTTTCTAGGGTAAAGAATTCCACATTTAATGACTGTTGAGGGGAAAGAAAAGAAACTTATCTGAGGAAGAGCAACTGGTTTTCATGATCATGACATGCATTTTGGCCTAATCGACCCAGTCTGTTCCGATGACCGGCCTTCAATTGCCATGCTTTTGTTGTTGCGACCATTGTAACCTAATTCCTGTGACCAAACCCTAACTTTGCTTGACTTACCGTGTTCCGAACAGATTTCCACCAATGCCCCTTTTCCCACTATTCATTCCTTGCCTTGCCTTCGCCTTATAGTGCCCGTGAGGGTTTTCACCAACAAGACTCTCTCATTTTTATTTCTCTAAACTCTCATCGCCTTATGGTGACCATGAGGGTTTTCACCAATAAGACTCTCATTTTTATTTCTCTCAAATCTCATTGCTAAGACTCTGTCATTTTTATTATTTTTCTGCTGGAACTAGAGTGTCGTACCGAGGTACGGTCCACATCTCCTTGCTTGCCCTGGCATTTCTTAATGATTGATCTGAAGGTCTTTTTTTGAACTGTAATATGGGTTCTTGGATAAGATTAGAAAGAAAAGGGTGTAAAAGGCGTAAAAAAGTCGCTCTCATGAGTTCAAAATTTACAACTTTCGAAATCCAATGTATCATAACAAACGCAATTTCTGCCCTAGTTTCTTGCTTGGGGCCTTTGAATTTTATTTCAATATGACCAAGTCGTATGGTTTCCTACGTATCCTTAAAAGGAATCAAGTCAAACGTAGTTTCTGGATTCCTTACTTTATTGCTCTGTTGTTGTTTGTCTATTTTTTCTTTCTCTTTTCCCCTTTTTCTCTCTTTTTTTTCTTTTTTTTCTTTTTTTTCTTTTCTTGTTTTTCTTTTTCTTTCTTTGTTTTGCTTTATTTTCTTATTTTTATTCTTTTCTTTGCTCCTTTCCTTTCACTGCCTTCTTATAATTGCATTTCTTACTTTCGTTACTGATTTCCAACGAGGGATATGAAAAGAAAATAATTGAAGCTCAAAAGGGTTAGCAAAAGGGTAAAGTGTTTAGATAGCCGAATAAAATGATTTTTTCATTTGAATCTCTAAAACACGCCAAGTACAAACAAACATGCCAAGTATAGACAATGATTCAAACAAGAGAAAGTCATACATAGTATCTTTTGACTACATCTGAATTGATGGTCATTTCTACACATTTTCCTTCCACATCTATAGGATACAATGCCCCATTGGATAACACTCTTGACACGACAAACAGTCCCTACCAGTTTGGGGCGAACTTGCCCTTTGCCTCTTCCTGGTGAGTAAGGATCTGTTTCAACACCAATTGACCCACTTCAAACTTTCTTGGATGTACTTTCTTGTTATATGCTCTGGCCCTTCGTTGTTGATGCAGTATTCCATGACACGCCGCTGCCAATCTTTTCTCATCAATCAAACTCAATTGCTCTAGACAGGTTTTAACCCATTCTTCATTGTCGATTCTTGCTTCGGCCACAATCCGAAGGGAGGGGATTTCAACTACAGCTGGGATTACTGCTTCTGTGCCATATACTAACAAATATGTTTCGCCCCTACCAAAGTGCGTATGATAGTGCAATAGCCTAACAGTGCAAAGGGTAACTTCTCATTCCAATACCTGGATCCTTCCACCATTTTGCGAAGTATCTTTTTTATGTTCTTATTGGCTGCCTCGACCGCTCCATTCCCCTTGAGACGGTACGGGGTTGAATTGCGATGTGTAACCTTGAACTGCTGACATACCTCTTTCATCAAATGACTATTGAGATTTGCCCCATTATCAGTGATGAGAGTCATTGGCATTCCAAGCCGACAAACAATATTTGCATGTACAAAGTCGACCACTGCTTTCTTGGTCACTGCCTTGAAGGTTTTAGCTTCAACCCATTTAGTGAAATAGTCAATAGCAACCAGAATGAACCTATGTCTGTTAGAAGCTGCTGGCTCGATGTGCCCGATGACGTCCATGCCCCAAGAAACAAAAGGCCATGGTGCAGACATCATATGCAACTCAGACAGCGGGGAATGAACCAAGTCTCCATGCACCTGACATTGATGGCATTTGTGCATGAAACTGATACAATCCTGCTCCATGGTGAGCCAATAATATCCTGCCCGGAGAATCTTCTTTGCCAAAACATATCCGCTCATGTGCGGGCCACAGACTCCAGCATGCACCTCATTCATGATGGTTGTAGCCTGTCCGACATATACGCATCTTAACAAACCAAGATCCGGCATTCTTTTATATAATATCCCTCCACTGAAGAAGAACCCACTTGACAAGCGATGAATTGTTCTCTTCTGGTCAGTTGTGGCTTGCACCGGGTACACACCTATTCTAATATATTCTCTGATGTCGTGAAACCAAGGCTCACCATCAAGCTCTTCTTCAACCATGTTGCAATAAGTATGTTGATCATGGACCTGGATATGTATCGCGTCAACATAAGCCTTATCCGGATGATGTAACATTAATGCCAAAGTAGCCAAGGCATCAGCAACCTCATTGTGAATTCTAGGGATGTGTCTGAACTCTATTGACCGAAATCATTGACAATGATCATGCAAGCATTTCCGGTGTGGTATGAGTTTTAAATATCTTGTTTCCCACTTCCCTTGAATTTAGTGTACCAGAAGGTCCGAGTCTCCCAAGACCAAGACCTCCTGGACACCCATGTCTGCTGCCAACCTCAAACCCAAATACATGCCTCGTATTATGCCATGTTTTTGGTGCAATAGAAGCGGGGTTGAGCTGTGACTGGGTAATGATGACATTCTTCATATATGAGCACTACTCCTATCCCAACGCCTTTCATGTTGGCAACCCCATCAAAACAAAATATCCATCCTAATTTCCCACCCTGTTCTATTCCATCAATATGCATTACTTCCTCGTCCGTGAAGTAAGTCTTTAAAGGTTCATATTCTTTGTCTATCAGATTCTGGGCTAAATGATCAACCAATGCATGTGCTTTCATTGCAGTCCTAGTCACATAGACAATGTCAAACTCAGTGAGCAAGATTTGCCGTTTCACGAGCCTCCCTGTAGGGATGGGCTTCTCAAAATGTACTTCAACGGGTCCATATGTGAGATGAGATAAGTGGCATATGACGACAAGTAATGTTTTAACTTCTGGGCTACCCACGTCAAGGCATAGCATGTATTTTCAAGATGAGTATCCTTAACCTTGTAGGTCGTATATTTCCTTCTAAGGTAGTATTTGGCCTGCTCTTTCCTTCCGGTGATGTCGTGCTGACCTAATACACATCCAAATGAGTTTTCCAAGACTGTCAAATATAAGATCAAGGGCCTTCCTGGTTCTGGCGGGACCAACACCGGTGGGTTCGACAAATATTCCTTTATCTTATCAAAAGCCTCCTGGCACTCTCCTGTCCATTTCATTGTAGCATCTTTTTTCAATAGCTTAAAGATGGGCTCACAGATGGTTATGAGCTGAATAATGAATCGATTGATGTAATTCAATCTTCCCAATAGACTCATCACCTATGTTTTGTTCCTCGGTGGCGGTAGTTTCTGTATAGCTTCGATCCTTGATCGATCAAGTTCAATGCCTCTTCGGCTGACTATGAATCCTAGACACTTCCCTATGGGGACCCCAGATGCGCATTTTGCCAGATTGAGTTTGAGATCATACCTGCGAAGCCTCTGGAAGAACTTCCTCAGATCTTTGACATGATCGGATTACTTTCTGGACTTCACAATCACATCATCCACATAGACCTCAATTTCCTTATGTATCATATCGTGAAAAATGGTTGTCATTGCCCTCATATACGTCTTCCTAACTTCTTCAAACCAAAAGGCCTGGCACTATAGCAATATGTCCCCTAAGGCGTGATGAATATTGTTTTCTCCGCATCTTCTTCATCCATTAAGATCTGGTGGTAACCTGCGTAGCAATCCACGTATGACCCAATCTCTTGCTTCGCACAATTGTCAATCAATATGTGAATGTTCGGCAGTGGAAAGTTGTCCTTTGGACTTGCTTTGTTGAGGTCATGATAATCGACACACACCCTAGTTTTACCATCCTTTTTTGGCATGGGCACAACATTAGCTAATCAAGTGGGATATCGTATGACACAGATAACTTTTTCCTCAACTGCTTGGTCACTTCCTCTTTGATTTTCATGCTCACATCAGTTTTGAATTTTCTCAGCTTTTGTTTGATGGGAGGGCAGGCTGGGTCGGTGGGCAATTTGTGAACCACCAAGTCAGTGCTCAATCCGGGCATATCACCGTAAGACCATGCAAAGACATTTTTGTATTCAAGCAATATGTCAATTATTTCTTTCCAAAGCTGTGACTCCAGATGGATACTTATTTTGGTTTCTCTAACATTATCCGGGCCCCCTAAATTGACTGCCTCTATGTCGCTCAGTTTTGATTTAGGTTTCTCCTCAAATTGGCTTAACTCTTTACTAATTTCATCACATGCCCCTTCCTCATCGTACTGTTCGTCCTCATGTTCTATTTCTTGATTATTATTTCTGAACTAGACCGATTTTTAAGACTGAGCCGAAGAGTCCTTATGCATGTCAGATCATTGGAACCAGCATTAAATAACTGTAAAAAAAAAGAGAAAAGAAAAATAAATAAAGAAAAAAGAAAACAATCAGCATTGCTGGAAAAGAGATTGCATTTCATTGGGATCGAAAGGATAATAGAGTTTTACACATCCAACTGGACGAAAATAACAATTGCGTTAACAACTCTGAAGCTAATCAATACTAAAAAGAAAGAAAAATCAAAGCCGACTACCACGACTCCCTTCGGGTGGGAAGAGGAGTGGCTTCCCAGTTGTTAACTTTTGCACATGTTCCCAAAAACTGCACATCTCCACTACTCGATCCTTCTCCTGCCTCGACCATATTTACCTCATTGAATAGTCTTTCTAGTCCCTTATCCAAATCCCCATCCGCATTGATCAGTAGACCGGGAATCCTTGGCACTGGCACTTGCTAATACTGGGCTTCACAAACGATCTGGACAACCTTAAGATGGGCTTTGGGAGGGCCCAGGCCCTCTGCTTCAACTTTCTAGCTCGCCTTATGTCTGCAACTGTAGGCTTGAACCCTAGACCAAAAGTGTCTAGATTCTTGGGAGATACACTGGTTGCACGATGCCTCGTAGAGAAGCACCCAATCCCTTGCGGGGCATGAAACCATTTTTGAACATTTCTGAAGTTACCATGACTGATACGACTGCTATATTTGGAGTTGTGACAGCTTCACCTTCAGGGATCTTCTCAACTGACACCGTGTCAAATACCTGGTAGACCCATAGACTCTTGTTTCTTTCAGATTCAATAAAAGGTATGATGGCATCACCCGAGACACAATGATTATCTTCATCGTGTACCACAATCTCTTGCTTGTACCGTTCAAATTTATCCATCTGGTGCAAAGTAGATGGCACCGCCTTGACTGTGTGAATCCAGGGCCTTCCCAACAACAGGTTATAAGAAACTACCACGTCCAGCACTTGAAATTCCATGGTGAACTCAACGGTCCCTATTGTCAGTTCCAACACTATATCCCCTACTAAGTCTTTGCCTCCGCAATCTAACCGCCGAACACAAATGTTATTCTTGTGGACCCTTTCATTTTCCACCTTCAGCTTGATCAATGTGTAGAGCAGACAAATATTTGCACTGGACCCATTGTCAACTTCAACCCGGGTGACCATAGCATCTTCACACTTTAGTATCAAGTAAAGGGCCCGATATGCTCAGTACCCTCCATTGGAAGCTCATCGTCAGAGAAAGTAACCCTATTTACCTCGAATATCTTGTTTGAAATTTTCTCCAAATGATTCACTATTATTTTGTCAGAGATGTGGCCTTCATTCAAAATCTTCATCAGCGCCCGACGATGTTCATATGAATGGATTAACAAGGACAGTATGATGATCTGAGCTGGTGTTTTCCTCAATTGCTTTATGATGGAGTAGTCTTGCATTTTCATTTTCCTCAGGAATTCTTCTGCCTCTTCTTCTAATACGGCTTTCTTCACCGATTCTGGGTTATCCTTGGGGATCCTGCTTTTTCTCAACTCCTTAGGGGCAAAGTATCTCCCTGACCGAGTCAAACCCCAAGCTTCACAAACCTCCTCCCTAACTTCCTTAGCTTTGTACATCACTATTTCTTGCTCATATCTCTAAGGAATGACTTTGATGTTGATGACTGGCGCCTGGATTACTGGTTTACAATGATAGGCTCTATGCGAGCACCTTCCACATTTACGACGGGTTCCCTAGCTGCCCAGTGTACTATCACCTTTACTTTTTCTTGCTTTGGTGCAACCATGCCTAATGACCTCCCTTGAACAACAACAGGTTTGCTGTCTCTTCCCTTCATCTTGATCATTGACTTCTCACTGCTCATACTCTCGGTTAGCTTGACTTCACTGGATTTGATCATCATTACCATTTGTACGAGATTTTTAGGCTCTCCCCCTTTCCTACGATCTCAATCATGTTGGTCTCATGGTGGGCTGGCAACGAGTTTCGGTTAATGTTAGGTGCCTCTAGAGCCTGCTCTTTAATCCGGTGGGATTCAGTAAGTTCCTGGATAGAATTCTTCAAATGCCAACACTTTTCGGCATCATGCCCCGGGGCACCGGAGCAGTATTCACAGCTAACAGAATAATCTAAATTCTTCGGGGGAGGATTTGGTAATTTTGCTTCGATTGGCCTCAACATGTCCAGTTGCCTCAATATGTGGAACAGGCTGGTATATGACTCTCCCAATGGCATGAAAGTTTTCTTCCTCTGTACTCTTTCAGTTTTTAGCACTTGGTCGGCTCGAAAAGCTGGTCTAGGAGGTTGTTGGTAGGCTCTTGGAGGTTAATTGTTTGCTGGAGTTGGGTAATTATTTTTTGGAGCTGGCGCACGCCGTTGTGCGTGGGCGGGAGGTTGGGTATATGCTTGAGCGTGATGGACTGAGAATCGAGGTTCTGACGGTGGGTAGTAATGTTGTGGTGGGCCATATGGAGCGTTTGGGTATAATTGGTGGTGGGGATGGGGTTGGCTATAATGGGATGGAGCCCGAGGCCTGAACCAAGTTCCCGACTAAACTGTTGCTACTTCCTCCTTCTTCTTCTTTCCAAATGTTTCCCAACCCACCCTGGATGGCCTGACTGGTCGCCTTGATTGCAGAGTAGCTCATGATCTCATTGGATTTGAGGCCTTCATCAACCATACTCCCCATTTTAACTACCTCGTTGAAAGATTTACCTACTGCCGATACCAGATGCCCAAAATAGATTGGCTCCAAACTTTGCAGGAAGTAATCTACCATCTCACTCTCCTTTATTGCGAGATCAACCATGGCTGCCTGTTCTTCTCCAACGGAAACCGTATTCTCTGAAGCTCTCGTTGTGTTTCTTCTCCAGTTTTGTCAAAGATAGACGGTCCAGGACAATTTCGAGATTATGTTGAAAGTGACAAGCGAACGCTTGTGCCAAGTCATCCCAAGTGTACCACTGATTGTGATCCTGCCGGGTGTACTATTCCAATGTCGATCCGCTTGAACTTTTGCTAAAATACGCCATTAGCAACTCATCTTTTCCCCCTGCTCCTCCCATTTTGCTACAAAACCCCCTTAGATGCGCAGCTGGATCGCCATGTCCACCATATAAGTCAAATTTAGGCATCTTAAAACCTGGAGGCAACTACACGTTTGGAAATAAGCAAAGGTCCTTGAACGCCACGCTCACATGGCCACCTAACCCTTGCATGTCCCTGAACGATTGTTCTAAACTTCTAACCTTTTGAACCTCCTCTCGCTCAGGATTTTGAGTGGCCTTTCAACTCTCGTCGGGATTTCGAAACGGGGAGCATAGGAGTAAGGTTCATGGGCTTTGTAAGTGGGTTCTGGTGGGTAGTATTGGTTGTCGTAAGCTTGAAGTAAGGGCTCACTTAATCATCTATAGAGCACATGAGGAGGAGGTGCCACATGAATGGGAGCAATTGGTGAAGGGGGTGATGAGCGGCTTTGGGTGGTGGAGCTGGGGTTGGTTGAGAGGTTGTACCCTGGTGCTGCGAGTAGACAGGAAAACTTGGGAGTGGATCAATGGTTGAATAGTCATGAGCTTGGGCCAGTGGCGGGATGAAGGTTGGGTTAGAAGGATAGGTTGGTGGTGGCTGTCCTCTCGCCCATGCCTAGTACATCTCATCCATTTGGTGTTTCAGTTTGTACATTTCCTCCCTTATGGCATTAATGTCCAATTCCTCTACCTTTTTTGATGGGTCAATAATGCTGACATCGGCTTTTTGATTGGCAATGACTTGCTTGCTCTTAGATCGCGTGATGTAGGATTGGGTTGCCAGAATGCGGCAAGTACTAACCACATGTCTAGGCTGGAATCAAAACATGTAAACTTGTTTATGGTTAGGTTTCGACATGTAAGCAATGATATATTTGGGGATGAGTGCACCTAAGCAATTACTTTGGTTACTACATGCATTGGTTGGTTGCGTCATCCCGGCTTTCCCTTTTCTTTTCTTAGCTTATCCTCTTACTCTCTCCCTTTGTTTCTTTTCTCTTCTCTTTTTTTTCCTTTTCTCTTTTATTTTGTTACGGTCAAATTCTATGTAGATTTCCTATGTATCACGACCCCGCATGAATCAGACCGGGCGTAGTTCTTGCAAAATAAGGAAACAATTTTTTGGGGGTTTTCAAAATTTTCATTAATAAAACTCCGATTAAAAAGATTCTAGACTATATGTTTTTCTTAAAAGGAAAATTACAAAACAGACTCAAAATGACAAAATACAAACTCGATGACTAAAACTAGATCAAGAGTACATTAAAGCTTCAAATCCTGGGGCCCGCAGAGCGTCATTCGGCATCAGCATGGGCCTACGTGCAAGACCCCTTTGTAACTGCTCTAGATCATTCAAAGCCTAACGAACAAATATCATCACTGTAGCAAAGGAAGTTTACAACCCATTTGTTCACCGGCCTGACATTTCATGACAATATAATCTGCAATGGCTCTGATTCTTTCCCTGATCCTGCCCTATTCTTGGAGTAGTTGGCATATCTGATGATTAGGAGCTTCTAGCACTTGGGAATCATGGAAGTGATAGTCTCGCAATAGTTTTATTTACTTCTCCATGTCGATGATAAGCCCATAGCATTGTTCCCTCTCAGCCTGAAATTCTTTGTCCTGTCGGGTTGCCTTATTTTCAAAGGCGTTCATTTTTCTGTTCATATTAGCAATAGTTTCCTCATAATTCCTTTTTTATTTGTTATACAAACTGATCTATTTCCTCTGTCTTCTAAGCCCATTGGGCCCGAAGTTTTTCCATGTTCCCTTCGGATTTCTCCAATTCTTCCTGACATTCTGTGATTTGCTTCTTCAGCCCTTTTATCAACCTCTCATCATACCGACTTCTTAATTGATTTCTGGCGGCTACTTTCATCTGTTGAATTCGAGCCTTGAGAGCTTCATTCTCTTGGGCCAGTTTCTTTTTATCACCTTCATCAGTTGCGGCTTGCACACTCTTATCAAATTGAAGATCTCGAACCTGTTGCTCCAGCTTCCCTATTCTCGTTATGTATTCCTTTTCTTTTGCTAGCCACTCCCACTGCACATGTGGCCCACCTGTGAATTGTTGTACATGTGGCATTTGGGTGACTCTCATGGATTTGAAATCTTTTTCCAAAGGTCAAGTATTTGGGATCCACTTCGCCTCTAGCCAAATCCTGTACCATAGTCTTAGGCTCAAAGTATCTGCACTCATTCCACATTTTCCGGATTTTATCTTTTGGAAATGTAGCTTTTGGACCTAATTCAATGATTTCTCCGCTCATATCTTTGTCACCGTGGAGGATTTGGAATCTTCCAAGTTGCCTCAACACTCGGTAGGGAGCATAAGCTTGGGTACGTAGAACGCCCATCAAGAGAATATAAGGTACATTTGCCGATGTGTACACAACCTTAGTAATGGGAATCCATTCAAAAGCCCATTTAACTTTATCCGAGGTCAAAGCTCTCAAGCACGACAACCAAGCTTCAGTGCCTTTGTAGAACTTAATACATGTTACCCGGGTTCCGAACTCCGCAATACAACTTAGCCTGGTTAGACCTTAGTTAATATACCCCGTGCGATGACAAAGGTGATCATGTATCCATAACTGTAGCAACAGACTGCAACCTTGGAAGAATTTCATGCCCCCTCGGTACATGGTTAAGGCTCGATAAATTTCCGCCACAATCAAAGGAACCACTGTGCTAGTAGGCTTTTTTACGGAAACATCCACCATTAACTACAAGGCCAATGTCTATGTGACTGTCTTTTCTTGGACAGACCAAGATTCCCAGAAAAGCTACCATGAATGCCAATCCCCACCAGTCCTCCCATTTATCTTTGTTTCTGGCATGTGTCAAACAGGTATTGGGCTCCTCAAAACCTTTTGGGTTGCCATATTGGTGGTATAGGAAATGAAGTGTGCAACACCCTTCCGATAGATGCTTATTTTGAATGTCCCAACGAATGCTCAACAAGTCCAAGAATTTGTGGATGGTTACCTGTCTCAGTGCTAATGGATATCTACTCATGAGGTTCCCGTTGAGACCTGCATATCCCATAATCTCCTCTAGTGTGGGTGTAAGCTCAAAGTCCGAGAACCGGAATACATTAGGGGTTGGGTCCTAGAATGGCATCAATGATTCAATAATATCTGTTCTTAGTTTGATGTTTAACAATCCGACAAGACCACCTAAAATCTTGACCGCGGTTTCTATGCTACCTTTTCCCTAGTCATTCCACCACATGTGTTGCTTCAAAGGGATCTCACTCAGGATTGAGAAGGGTTCAATGTCAGTGGTATTCAACCTGCAAATTTATTCAAAGGGGATTTAATGATTTATTTTTACATAAAAGAGAAAAATGGTTATTTTGTTTATTGCAAAAATTTCTTCAATTAGGAAAACAAGGACTTGGTCTTGCTGATACGGCCTTTCAGCACTTCTGGGGGGGGGGGGGGGATTTCAAGGTTGCACCCACAAACTATTTAAAAATTACTCAGGATGGTTGTTCTTGCAAAAACAGTCTTCCGGTGTCATTTTGGGATTCGGTTTTCTTTAACAAGAATGACATCACCCTATTTATTCAGGACGACAATTAAAACTTTTACATTTTTTGGCATATTTTTGTAAAAGGGAAGTTGGACCCGATGAGGGTTGCGTACGTATCTCACATCCGGTGAGAATCAAACTGGCGTAGTTCGGGCAAAATTGAAAAAAAAAAACAAAAGGTTTTCTTTTCTTTTTCTTGCAACTCTTTCCTATTATTCATTAGCCGGTCAACATGCAGAGCCGAGTAAACAAGCGCACAGGTAGCACGTAAGATGCATCAGGGTGGTCTTTTTATTGTAGGTTACCTGTCCTAGACGAACTCAACCCCTGTGTTGAGTCCCCTAAGTCAAATGCACATGATGCAAACAAACATTCCTACTAGGGATCCAGCATAAAGCTTTGTTATACTAAGTTTAAGCCACAAGTTTATTGTTCTACACCTGGCTTACCCGAGCGGACAACTCGAACTGGGGGGGGAGGGCAGCGTATCGGGGATACAGAAGCTCCGCCGACTTAGCAACTTATCCAAACCTCGTTCTAATTGGGGTATGACTCTAAATAGAAGAGAAGTCACACGAAGTGCACCCTTCTCCATGATTAGAAGACTCAGGGATAGGAAGGGTTTCGCATCAATTCATATACAGTTCAAAAAATATCAAAGCGGTAAACATTAAGCACATATAGCATGGAACATGTAATAAAATCAGATAAAGCCAAATGTAACAGTTATAATAAGCTCGAATTCTTGAACCCTGAACCATAGATTCTGGGTTCCTTCCCTAACAGAGTCTCCAAAGCTGTCAGACCTCCTTTTGGACACTACACGCCGCGAAGGGCGTAGTTAAGGGAGTTTTTCCAATTTAAGGACAATCGAAATAGAATTTCTTTTATTTAGAGATTTCAGAGCCGCCACTTGGAATAATTAATAGTACCCCAAGTCACCAGTTTAGATCTCGAATCGAGGAAAATTTGAGTCTGTTATTATAATCTGCGAACTAGAAATTTGGGTAAGAAATTCAGTTAAACCGGGAGAAGGTGTTAAGCACTCCCGAATTCTGTGGTTCTAGCACGGCCGCTCAACTATTATATTTGGCTAAAATATGACTTCTAATACATGTTATCCTATAGTGCAACTTTTACTTGTTAAAACCACTTCTAATTGAATTTTTAGGAATATGAACATCGTTAACATGTCTTCTGATCATGTCACATGAAATGCACCTGGATCCGAAACACATTTTATTCAATGTTTTAGGATTTGGATTTGAGTCACATGAAATGCACACCCGTATTTAGGAAGATAAATTATTAAAAGACTTGCTTAAAGCGACTAACGTATTATAAACTTTGCGGGAAGCCGTGAAGTTTGCTAAACGACATGTCCCGAATTTCTAAGCATTTTAATAGGAACATTTAAAGAGGGACACACAATTCATGGGTTTCATGCGGCACACCCCATTTTATGTTTTTAGAAGGCCAAGCTAGAGCAAACTATTATTTTTCTATCGAACTTGTCTCTAATAAGACCTAGCTAATATTGTAAAACTCGGGCCTCAAGTTCAAGTCCAGATTCAAACAAAAGGGAAAAACCTCTTAATTTGAACCCGCTACCTATCTTGAAAACCCAAATCTATGTTACAGAATTGGACCTACAATCTTAAAATAAGTTCCAATCACTTATGGACAACAACCTGTGTTGGGCCATTGGCACGCACACTTTCAGGCCCAAATCTATTTACATATAGAACTGTCAGGTTTTGGCTCATAGGAACCCAATCCAATAACTTCCAAAAAAAGATTTCCAACTATTACTTTTAGTCCAAGGTTAATTGAATAGAAGATAGATTTTAGTTTCATATATTACTTGTAATCAAATAATTTCGAATCTGAATCTGATTATCACAAGGCTATATAACTCGTGCATTTCACCAAAGTAAAACAAATATCAATTTCCCTCCATAGCCTTGGGGATATATATCTATCAATGAGCATACTTTTACACATAAGTAAGATTAGAACGTTTTGTTCATGTAAATTTCAGGAACTAACAGATCTCACAAGCACACTATCATTAAACTTAATGATTTATTAAATCAGGAGCGAGATCTTATTATTCCAGATTTCAAATTAAACTGCCACTACTAAATCTATGACTTCACAAATAAATTGAATCAGGTCACTCATAACTAAACACCATACTCAATATTAACTTCAAGAATTCATAAGCTCTTAACTCAATTAAAACATTAGAGCTAGCATAAAGGAAATGGGCTAAAAAATCGAGAAGTATCAATTCATTACAGTCCAAAAGTCCAATACAGTCCATATTATTTACAATCAATTACTACAAAGAAAAGCCTAAATCTATTACAAAATAAAGAATCGTTGTTGCTTTTATTCCATTTGTGATATATAGTAAAGGAGCTCAGAATATGTAACTGGAATTATAAATAAATATCGATGAGTATGTAGGAAGGAAGAAATAACAGCAACAAATCTAGCTCAACAAATGCAGCAGTAAACCAAGCTCGAAACCCATAATCAAAATAGGATAATGTATCAAATAGACCAGGATACATATCGCTTTAAAGCAGATTCAAACGATTCCAACTCAAATTATTCTTCCACTTTTGAAATTTGGAACTAAAACAGTATTTTCTGCCATTTTTTGTTTTTAATTTTTCAGAAGTTTTCCCTAAAATTAGATCTTCTATTTTTGCAGTTTTGCTCTTGCACTTATGATGGATTCAGAAGGATTTTTTCTAGAGGGTTTTTTCTGTCCCCTTTTAGCCAAGAAACCCATGCCTTTATAGGCAAGTAAACTAGGGCAAAGTTTCAGCTCTTATTTTACACTTAGTCCTTTCAATTCTTCATTTTAACCAATCAGCCCCTCTTTTATTTTTGCTTTTAGCTTAGGCCACCTTAGATTTCTGACTTGTTTACAAGGTTTTACCATTTAACCAACAGAAATTTCACTAGAGACCCTCACTAGAAGCTTCTTAACTTGTTATGAAAGATTCCTTAGCCCTCAAATGCCTAAACTACCCTTCATTCAATCTGAATTTACTAAGAATAAGTATTAAACTAACCCTCAAACCCCTTTTTACCCTAGCTATAACTGACCATAGGTAACTAAGCATTCAACTATATCCAGCCAATCCTGAAATTGAATGAAAACTCTATAACCTATGTTGAACTTCATTTAAATCTGATTAATAAGAGTTCTAAGACCAAGCGTATCATTAAACAATAGAAAATTAATTGAAACCATTCTCAACAAAAGGACATACCATATGGAAACAGTAATATCCTAATAACTTAAATTAATCCTCAATCGTTCAATTTAAACCACTCAAACATACTACTCATGAATCAACACAGAACGACTTAGTAGAACAACAATCAAGCTTGATTAATCATAACTCAAAATCTAGAAGTCCAGTTACTGAAAGTGAAACAAGGAACCATTCATAGCAAATAATAAGTGATGATTTAGAGTTGAAATTAAGCACACGAACAGGAATCTGAATAACCCTACCCCAAAATTCTAAACGAAACCTAACAAAAGGAAAACCAACACCAATAAAAAACACATGCAAGAACAAATACTAAAAAGCATATAGCACCAAGATGAAGGAATAGGAAATTAAAGTAAGAAGACTTAGCTTAGTGGTAGCATGCAATCCGAAATTGGGACCAACCGGACTACAACTGTCCTTAACTATGTGTTTCCCTGAGAAAACACGATATTAAAGGCATTCATAGTCCAAAACAAATGAACCCTTGGGCGTCCAACATTCGATTCAAAATTCGGAGAGATCTAGAAATGTTTGAAAGAAACGGGATGAGGATTCATTGTCAGGGGGTTGAGGGGGGTATAGGGTTTAAATTTGGTCAAGAGTGGGTGAAGTTTGGTCCGGACTTTCAATTTGAAAAGAAAAAGAACTGGCTAAAATTTGAGGGAAGATAAGGTTGGATATGGGTTGGGGAGATGAAGATGGGGATATGGTGTAAAATTGGGGTCGTTTGGTGGTGGCACCGCCATGGACGACGAAGGCGGCGTCCACAGTTTTGAATATTCAAATGGCTGGACTAGGATTCTAAGGCTGGTGTTTGGGGCATTGGAAAGAGGAGGAAGGGGATTCAGGGGTGTAAATTTAGGCTTGTTTGGAGACCGGCCACCGGCAAGGACGTTTTCGGCTGGTGGGGGTGAGGCGGAGTCTGGCAGAGAAGACAGGTATGAGGAAGAGAAGGTTTGTCTCTACGGTTTTCTAAATAATTTGGACAGTTTTATTTAAAGTCCACGGTCAAACTTGGGTCGTTCATTAGAATGGATGGATCGTCTGAATTTGTTCGACTCAAATGACGTCATTTCTGGTTTTATGGGGCTGGACCAGGTTTGTGAGGTTGGACTGGGGGTTGAGACGGGTCTGGGAAGGGAGTGGTTTGGGCTGAAATTAGCATTGGCCCAATATCAGGCCAGTCTAATTTTGTATCTCTTCTCCTTTAATTCTTTTCATTTATCTTTTATTTATTTATTGTTTCAACTTTAAAAATCAAACCTAAAAATTAATTCAACCTACCTAATTAAACTACAACTAAATTAATATCACTTTAAAGGAATTTAATAAACCGAAAACTAAAATTAAAATCAAACTAAACAAATCAAAGTTTCTTTATGATTTTTATATTTTGTAAAAGCCTAATTACTAATTAGCCTAACAAATAATGAAAAAATTAAATCCCAAATGCTCATGTATTTTTTTTGTATTTTTATGACTTATCATGCACTCACAAATAAAAATATACACAAAAATACGCAATTAAATCCTAAAAATTAAATAATAAAAGGAAAAATCTTAATTCTAAGAATTTTGTAGGCGTAATTTTAGCGAAGCAAAAATCACATGCTCACACAAAGTAGCAAAACTAATTTCCTGTTCCGGACAGTGATAACCATCAACAAAAAATAACAGCAAAAAACTAACAGCGATAAATAAGAAATCGTATAGCATTTGGATCTGAGAGATAAATGGAAAATCAATTGCAACAAGCTCGAGCAGTTTCAGTTGGTGTTGAGGACGTGGATATGGAGGAATTGAAGGATTGTTTAGAGGTGGGAGTGGGGAATCACTGCCGTTGGTGTTTTGTTGGAGAGCTAGGGTGGAGAAGAAAGTCTTCAAGGGATCTTGCGGTTGAAGCTTTTAGGTTCAAAACCAACAGAATCTCCAAGGGTGTTAGGTCTTTAGGATCTTTGAGAAGATGGGAGAACAAAGGGTGTTTTGCTATCTTGTCCATGGAGGAGATGAAGGAAAGGGATCTGGTGCTTGGGAAAATCAAAAGCAGATGTGGCGGATCCTGTATTGTCCGCTCTATCTGATAGTGTTAGGTCTAGGTTTAATTGAAAGGGGGTGGGTTATTGGGCCTGGCAGATCTGGTTCTTGGGCCGGAACAAATTAGGTATTATTTGGGCTATTTGGGAGATTAAAAATTGGTCCAATTTCAGAAAAGTAATACTCTTATATTCCTGTTCATTTATTTTCAATTCCTTTCTTTTCTTTCTATTTTAATTAAAAATCCTAATAATTAAAATCCTAAATTATCTAAAACTGTGAATAAAGTAATTAACAAATATAAAAGTTCTAAACCTCACTTAGATCTATATTAAAAGTGGAAAATCAATAAACCAAAATTAAAAGACAAAAATGTAAAATGAGATATTTTTGTGATTTTTGAATTTCTATAAAATAATTAATTACTGGTTAATTCTAAAATTTTAAAAACAAATCATAATGCATGATATTTTGATATTTTTCCATGACTTAAATAAAACTTAAACATGCACAAAAATGCAAACCACTAAGAAAAATTCTACAAAAACTCCTAAAAATGGAAAAAATTAAGAAAATCTATTTTCTTGGGATACTGTAGGAATAATTCATATATGGCAAAACTCATGTTCTTACAGGTAAGGCTAAAGTCACAGTCTTGGCATGGCAATCCAAGATAGCATGATACGGGGACAACAAAATCCATCCCTAATATGATATCAAAGTCGACAATGTCTAAAAGCAACATATCGACATGGGTCTCAAGACTACCAATCACTACAATACAGTAACGATGAACTCCGTCGACCACAATAGAATCACCCACCCGTGTAGACACACAAAAACAGGAATACTCAATGCATCACTAGGCATGACCAGGTACGGTGCAAAATAAGATGACACATATGAATACATAGACCTGGATCAAATAGCACTGAAGTATCTCTATCACAAACTAGAATAAGACCTGTAATGACTGCATCTGAAGACTCAGCCTCTGGTCTGGCTGGAAGAGCATAACACCGGGGTTGGGCCCCACCTCCCTGAACCGCATCTCTAGGACGGCCGGCAGCTGGCTCGCCTCCACCCTTGGCGGCTTGAGCTCCACCTCTATGACCTCTACCTCCACCTCTAGCACCTATATCCCCGCCTCAAGCCGGCTGGGCAGGTTGTGGAGCATCTGCTGCCTGTACCATGGTACGGAACCCTGCTGTAAAGAAATGCTCGAAGCTCGAGGACAATACCTAGCAATGTGCCTCATGTTGCCACTAGTAAAACAAGCTTTCGGCATTTGGGACTGGTGACCCTGGAAACTCTAAAGCGATGGTGCACTGATAGGTGTTGATGGTGCACTATAAGGCTATTGATTAGAATAATGCGGCTGAGAACCATGACCACCTGAAGTACACAGAGAAGCCTGGAGTGCTGACTGGAAGGGTCTAGAAGGATGACACCAATCGTATGAATCTTTGCCTCCAGATGAGGCACCACTGAATTGGCCTGACTGACATGGTCTCTCGTCTGCTCTATGACCACCCCCTGTGGAAATACCATCTCAATCCTCTTGGCCACATCGGCCGCCTCCTGAAAATTGATATCACTTGCTGACTCTCTTGCCATATGGAGACGAATAGGTTGGATGAGTCCATCAATAAATTGTCTCCCTCTCTCCCTCTCAGTGGGGAGTATGACAATAGCAAGGCGAGCCAACTCAATAAACCTGGTCTCGTACTGGGTGACTGACATGGACCCCAGATGGAGATGCTCGAACTGCCTCTGATAGGCCTCATGCTGTGTGACAGGGAGAAACTTCTCCATAAATGTATGCGTGAACTGCTCCAAGGTCAAGGCTGGAGACCCTGCTGGTCTAGCTAAACAGAAATCCTCCACAAAGTCTTGGCGGATCCAAATAGGCGAAATGCAGAGAAATCGACTCCAATGGGCTCAACAATATCCATGTTTCGAAGAACCTCGTGGCAGCTGTCTAAATAATCCTGAGGGTCCTTGGTGGGTGCACCGCTGAAGGTAGTAGTGAAGAAATTGGTGAACCTATCCAACCTCCACAAAGCATCAGCGACATAGCCGCTCCACTACCAGTCTGAACAACCGCTCCCGGCTGAGCAATCGTAGCTGGCTGAACCACTAGAATTTGAACCTGGGGAGCTACCTGCTCTGGAGTACGAGTAGCAGGAGTCTGGGCCCCTCCTCCAGCCGGAGAGATGGCTAGTGTTACAGGAAGCATCCCTGCCCGGGTGACGCTCTCCATAAGACCCACTAATAGGACCAGAGCGTCTTGAAGAACTAGGGTGGGAATGAACCCCTCTGGGACCTGAGCTGGGCCCACCGGAACTGCTGGAGCTGGGGCTAGAACCTCCTCGTCAAAATCAATTTGAGGCTCTGCCACTAGTGTTGCTGCTCGGGGTTGAGCTCTGCCCTTACCTGGGCCTTTGGCATGGCCTAGGCCTCGCCCTTTCCCCTAGTTGGGGCTGCCTGGGGCTCACACTGTTGATCCGAAGATGAGGAACCGCGTGTTCTCGCCATCTGCAAAAGAATAGAGTAGATAGAAAATCAGTATTTGAGAAATAGAATCTCACAACAAGAAAGAACAAATATGAAGTTTTCCAAACTCTGTAGCCTTTGGGGGATAAATACAGACATCTCCGTACTGATCCCTCGGACTCTACTAAGTTTGTCCGTGAGTTGTAAGACCTATGTATCATAGTGCTCTGATACCAACTTGTCACGGCCCGAATTTTCCACCCTCGGGAGTCGAGATGGCGCCTACTAATGGGAGCTAGGCAAGCCAAATTCAATCACTTTTCACTAATTATCAACAATAAGACAAAACCAACTGATTTGACTAAACAAGCAGAAGACTTAATATTAGTGTAAACTGAATAACAATGCGAAAGTTCAACATAGTCTCTACCCAAGATCTGGTGTCACATAACTCACGAACTACTAAGATTTACTAAACACAATGCCTGAAAGAAAGTGTAAACTGTTTGTCTTGAAATACATGACATAGCAACTGAAATAAGGATATAGGAGACGTCGGGCCTGCGGACGCCTGCTAGGCTACCTTAGTGTCTCACAGGAATAAAGGCTCGCTCCCAGGCTACAGCTACTGCTCAAAAATTGCTCTGGTATCTGCATATAAGTGCAGAGTGTAGCATCAGCACAACCGACCCCATGTGCTAGTAAGTGTCTAGCCTAACCCCGGCAAAGTAGTGATGGGGCTAGGACCATATTGCAGATAAACCTGTACAATTACATAATATATGGCAAAAGAAACAGCAAAAATAAACAAGTAAAACTGGGGAGGGGAAACATGCTCTGGGGATAGCAAAATGAACAAAATCTCAGAACTGACAAAGAAACCACTATGAAGCTACTAACACAAATAAGAATAAATAAAACAACTTTTTTTAAATACTCATCTCGTTGTAGGCTTGAAACCCTACCCCATTTCTTAATTTCTTGTGGTAGGCATACCACCCGCTCCTATTTAAATCAATATCTTGTGGAAGGCGTACCACCCGATCCCATTTAAATCAATATCTCGTGGTAGGTGTACCACCCAATCCCATTTCAATCAATAGGTTGTGGTAGGCGTAGCGCCCGATCCCATTTCATCAATATCTTGTGATAGGCGTACCACCGGATCCCATTTCATCAATATCTTGTGGTATGCGTACCACCCTATCCCATTTCATCAATATCTTGTGGTAGGCGTACCAGCCGCTCCCATTTCAATCAATATCTTGTGATAGGCATACCACCCGATCCTATTTCAATCTATATCTCGTGGTAGGCATACCACCCGATCCCATTTCAGTCAATATTTTGTGGTAAGCGTACCACCCGATCCCATTTCATCAATATCTTGTGGTAGGTGTACCACCCGATCCCATTTCATCAATATCTTATGGTAGGCGTACCACCGATCCCATTTCAATCAATATCTTGTGGTTTGCATACCACCCGATCCCATTTCAATCAAGGCTTTTATAGGATCAAATAAGAATTCACAACTATCAATTTAAGACCCACGATCATGCTCGACACCAACATATAGATACTCTCACTATGACCATACGTCATACGCGACATAAACAAGTAGCAAATATGACTCAACTCCTAATCCCTCAAGCTAGGGTTAAACCAAACACTTACCTCAAACTTCCACAGCCAATTCAATCCTCAACAATCGCTTTCCCTTTCGAATTTGGCTCCAACTCAACCAAATATATGCAATAATGACTTCATAGTATCAATATTTGCTAAACAAATCAAACCTATGTAAAATTATAGCTTTTTCATCATTTTTCCCCAAAAGGTAAAAAATACTCCTAGGCTCACAAGGTCAAAACCCGAAGTTCGAACCAAACCCGATTACTCATTCCCCCATGAACTCAAATATATAATTTATTTTGGAATCAGACCTTGAATTGAGGTCCAAACCCCCCCCCCCTCCTAATGTTAAAAAACCTAGGTTCTACCCAAAATTCCCACTAAATCTTTGTTTTGAAGTTGAAATTAAGTTAAAAGATGTTAAGGAGTGAAGAAAATGAGTTAGAATCACTAACCAATTGTTTTGAAGGAGAAGAATTGTTTGGAAAATCGCCTCTTATGTTTTTGGTTTTTGAAAAAGTTAAAAATAAATGAATTTACGTCTTTATATACCCCCCCTAAAGTCCCTGCGCGGACCGCACAAAAATGGACCACGATCGCGCTGAAGAACTAAACAATATGCAACTCTTTCAAACCCCCCAGCACGGACCGCACAAAAAAGACCACGGCCGCACTGGTAGACCTGGAGATTATTGGCTCTGTGAAGTCGGCTATACATACCACACATGGACGACCGCGGTTGCGCAGCTTCTATCGTGGACCGTGCTAAGGCGGCCGCAACCGCGCAGCACGCACTACGAACCGCGCTAAGGCAACCGTGGGCGTGCTGGAGCCTACAATTCTCCTGAACCTGCAACACCTTGTATTTTAAGTCTAGGACCTCCTGGAACCTACCCAAAATTTACCCGAGCCCCCAAAGCTCCAAACGGAACATACACACAACCTCAAAACATCCTACGAACTTATTGTGATCAAATCACCAAAACAACATCATAAACATCAAATTAGGCCTCAAGACGCATGATTTCCTTTAAATTTTCATGAAACATCATGTTTAGAGTTTTTAGTCAAAAACATGTCAAACGACGTCCGAATTCACCCAAACATTGTAGAAAGTGCGTAAACCACATATAAGACTCGTAGCGGGTGTCGGAACCAAAATACGAGCCCGATACCATAGTCTTTTAATCAAATATCATTTCCAATTTCCTTGATTATTTTCATAAAACAATTTCTCATAAAAATTCATTTCTTAGGCTTGGGACCTCGAAATTCGATTCCGGGAATACACCCAAGTCCCATATTTTCCTACGGACCCTCTGGAACCGTCAAATCATGGGTCCGAGTCTTGTTACCCAAAATGTTGACTGAAGTCAAATTTAATATCAAGATTTGACATTTATCTCACATAATTCGTATTTAAGCTATGCGGCTACATGCCCGGACTGCGCACACAATCGAGGAAACCCCAAATGAGGTTTTCAAGGCCTCAAAGACACAAAATGAATAAAGAAACAGGTGATGATCCTCTGGCTTGTCACAATCCGAGATCATATACAAACAAGTCAAATATTGATCAAACTTTTTTTTAAAAATTTTAAACTTTAAACTGAGAACTATTCTTCCAAATTCATTCTGATTAAACTAAAACCAAAACCAATGATTTACATAAGTCATATTACACCATACGGGGCAAGTCAGGCCCGAAAACTGGCGAGCAAAGTGCAAAAGCTCAAAACGACCGATCGGATCGTTACATCCTCCCCTACTTAATCATATGTTCGTACTCGAACGTGCATAGAGTTTTTCCAAAAGCCAACCAATCTCTAAATAACTTTGCCAAGAACTTACCCGGGGGTGATCCCACGTCACCTTATCTCGTATAGGTCCGATAACATAATGTAACTGAAATTTTCACAGTCTAACCTATCCCATGAACCTTAGAAAAACATTTCCACTTCTAAAATCATAAACAAGATCAAAATCTCACATATATACTCTGACTAAGCCCGAACAAGCCCATACTCGTAACCTCGGTGCAATTATATGATATACCACATAACTCAAATGCTTGCAGCGATAAAAAAAGTCACATCAGCTGCACACAACAACTGAATGTCGATAGGAAACCTCTTATCAATTAAAGTCTCATTCCAACACTTTCACATACTGTTAATGATAAATGAAATATGAAATAATCCATAATCATTTTTCCCAGATCAACTATTCATGAAGCTACTTCTCCTTTGGCAAAAACCATAGCAAATTTCTGAGTTGAACCTCGATATTATCCTCCCAACATGCTAAAATCAAATTTGTTTTCAGTCATTAAAGATCTGACGATCTCATGTAATCTAACACAACTACTCTAGTGACATGACACATCAATATATGCCTAAGCCACAACTTGCATAATATGCGCACCAATAAGCAACGGTCCGAACATACTCAAATCATGAAAATGACTCAAATGAAAGAGTTGTACCTCAAGTTCACCGGTACCACCACAACACAAAGCTGAGAACCCGTCTCACATCATTGAAATAGGACACACGAATCTAATCCGCATGATCATACCTCCCTATAGCTTCGCTCCAATGCGTGACCTCATCCAAACACTAATCCACATGAAAACACCTTAAGTCACTATTCTCAAAATAAACAACCATGCGCAATATGATGTCTAAAACCAAAGAAATCATCATAACTGTCGTGAAGCAATTGATATAATATTACACATACCCTAAGGGACACAACCGATACACTACCCGCCGAGAAACACCTGGTACTCTACCTGCTCGAATTCCAATGAGAGGGCCTAATAGCACCGCACCACATATGCCTATAACCAACAAACTTTAACATCTCGTAACACGGAAAGATAACTAATAGATCCCCCTGATTACTAATAACTCAATAACAACCGAATCAATACATCCCTTACCATTGGCAACTCGAAGTCAACCAAGCCGTCATGATACAGAAGATACATCTATATAGGTCTACTAATGAACCACACATCACGTCTAGTCACACATAATAGATAAATAATCCTCCGAAGATTCAAAATGAGTGAATCATAGAACATACCTCTCATCTGACTAGCTTACCCACCTATTTACCGTCCACAACCACGAACTAACCTGCTTATGAAAACTCCCAGTCTCCAAATCCAAAAAGCACACGAATCACCATATCTGATCCCAAATCTACCATCCGATTATACAACACACCTCTAATACCCAATCATCCCACGAGAAGTAATCCTATAATTCTCTTGTGCCACTAAGAAAACTTGAATATAAACACTCGATCAAATAAAGAGTGTCGCAATACCTATGATGTATTGTTAACTCAATCATATTTCCTTCTTACTAAAGTGCATAGCCTTATCAAGACACACAACTTAGTAATATCATTTACCTAATCATCTGAAAATGCATGTGTTGTCTAAGAATTTATGACCTTCCTTTCAGAACTGAATTGCGACCCTACATATGTCAATCTCAACCCTACACACATACCACATGTAACACGCCATCCTATGATAAATTTTGAGAACTTCATAATCCTTCCGAGCCACAATCAATTACATACTCAACTAGTCAAAAACTTTCCATCTGATCCTATTTAGGAGAAAATAACTATACATTCCATGCTCCTTATGCCAACAGAATTATACATATCTATCGTGGTAGAAATTATTAAGAACTTTACTAATCCCCTTTTCCATAAAACCAAACCACCAATACTGACTCATTTTAACTCAACCAAGATACACAGTCCATCTAAAACCTAAGAGCATTGCCACAAAACACATGTGGAAACCCACCGCTTCATAAGCACCCAAGAACCGATCATATCCATTACCATGTCGATCCAACTTACTGCCAAGTTATGATAATCCTTTGAGTTTCCTTTCGAATTATCTTCAAATTATATGTTTTCTTGCTAGTACACCACCATCCTTAACTAAAACTTGCCCCAAGAACTTTAACGAAAAAACACACCATCTAAGGCTCAAAAGTCGTTGAATACTTTCTCAGATATAACAAAGAGCACCACATTCAAAATACTTTTACTCTGAAGAGACTTCTTGTGAATCTAAACCTGTTACTCTTATCTTCCTGATATGGATACATAGAATCCCATAATTAATATAGAAAATACCACAAGTCTTGACATTTTCCAATGAAAACTCAGTTTAACAACATACACAACTTTAAAATACCCAATTATTACATGTAGAATCTAAAACACATTAGAATCATTCTCGAGAGTCATTCACTCTATTCAAACTGCAATTAGCCTGATCAAACGAACAGAACCACTCATGCCTCATTAGCACTCTAACACGCATAATGCAACCTCATCCCAATACAACCAAGCAACTTCCTACTCTATCCACCGAGCATTCTTAACCAACAACACCGTAAGACATCATATGATTCTCACACACCTACGAAGCATAGTATAATCTTTGTCAAAACTTTCCTTCACTCGAGCTACCCTCGACCTCAACCTCTGTAAGCCATAACTGACTTACCAACACGCCTCGAACTGGAACCAGCATAGCACCTAATCGTGCAATCGCCTAACCAATAGTAGACTCCCCCACTTGGCTTGAATCCATATATCAAAATACACCTAATAACACATAACTCTTATACTCTATTGATGCCATAATACCATAGTGAGATTAAACTCAAATCCTTTACAAGCTTTTGAAAACATAGATCATCTAGAATTTATCTCTACTACAAATCTCGCATTCACTCTCACAACAGTTACACCCACTCTCCAAGCAACCCAATTTAGACTTCAGCACATATTCTTCACTTGTAAATGAGATCTTTTAATAGATAACATAAGGATCACACAACCTTAGAAAACTTCAAAGCAGATAACCCACATGTTTTGCCTCCAACTAAAATTTCAGTGTACCTTCCACCGTCACAAATTGTATGTAGTCACTTAGTCTTCCTGAGTCTGAGCTCATACCGCAACATGAAATTTACTTCACTCACAACTAAGAAACATGAAAAGATTCTTCTCACACCCATAACTCAGGGCTATACCTCGAATCAAGATGGAATTCAAGCATCGAATAGTTCTTATAGCCCCCAACAAACCCCTCTCGTCTCTTTCAAATCATATAGATACATCTCACATTACCAACATACTCATCGGATAGTTATCCAGCTGTCACTTCCACTAATAGGGACAACACCGAACATATAAGTTAAAAAACACTTACTCACTCAATCAGCACCTCGGTGCTCAAGCTATGGGCAAAGGTCCAGCCTCAAGTCCTCCAGACTAGCCCAACATCAACACACAGAGATCATATCTCGCCCCTTAATCAAGAACCACAAAACATCGATGCACATATGATACCGAGCGCTCATGCGTGCATATGAACGCGTGGAAGGAAATTCAAAGAGTTACATTTCAAGCTGAATAAAGGACGCACGATAAGAATTTAAGAATGTGAAGTTTTTCCTAAAGGTTCTCCAGCCCCTCGAGGATAAATACAAATGTCACCGTACCGATCTGCGAGACTCTACTAAACCCGCTCATGACTCATGAGACCTATGTAACCTAGGCTCTGATACCAACTTATCACAACCCAAACCCCAATCTTGTAAGACAAGGCCAGCCAACTAACCCATTTTGCCTTTTCAGAATAGTTAATATTCATAAATAGTTTTAGCATAACTAAATAACCACAGTTTAAATAAAAGATTTCTTTACTAAGTGTGGAATACAACACAAACGCAACCCAAATCGGGGTGTCACAAGTCACAAGCATCTATTAGAGTATAAATACAACTACAAGGCCTGAAATAAACAAAATAGGACTGATAAACAAAAGGAAGAAATGCGGTGATGCGAACGTTGGCAGTCATCTCCATAAACTCCAATAACTTAGCCTCCGATCAGCTCAAACCCAGTACTTGGGGAACAATACCTGCATCTGCACACGAGGTGCAGGGAGTAAAGTGAGTACTCCAACTCAGTGAGTAATAAAGGTAAATAGTAACCGAGCAGTAAGAAATCACATAAGACAAACCTCATGCTGTATAGAGCAGTATAAAACCCATTGAGTAAAACATCTTAGCTCATTTTAAACCTCTTTTGAAAATGACTTTTCTCAATGTTTATGCAGATGAATGCAAAACAAATAGTGCTGATAAGCACAGAAATGCGCCCCTCGGGCATAACACTCAATTAACAGATAATGCCAGGCAATAAGGTGGATATCACATGAAGTAGCACAACAATAGATAATGGCAAACAAATGAAATAAAGTAAAATATAAAACAGTACCAGCATCGCTGCGGCATGCAGCCCGATCCATATATCGTTGTGGTGTGCAGCTCGATCCATATATCTTGTCGATGGCGCTCACTGAGGGTGTGCAGACTCCGGGAGGGGACCCTTATGTCCCAAGCACAATATTAAACCATCTCGTGGCAACAAATCTAGGCCCTCGGCCTCATATAAGTATCAATATCAGTATAACACCGCTCCGGCGCGCAGCCCGATCCCATAGTATCCTCACCTCTGGCCCTCGGCCATATTGAGTTCAGAAATTACATAAGCCCCTCGGGCATTAGTAAAATAGCAGTTCTTAGCCCAAAACATCATTTATATCATTTTACTTTCAAAACCGAGTAAAAGTGGCTGAGTTATAAAACAGTGAAAAATGATACGACTGAGTTGAAGTAGTAAGTCAAAATAGTGAGGAAATAGTGATAAAAATCCCCAGAGGGTTCAAATAGTTGGCATGAAGCCCAATTATGGCAATCAATCAAATAATGATGATAACACATAAATTTCAATCAAATACGCGGTAAAAAAATCAATCGGGACGGACCAAGTCGCAATCCCCCATAGCAATCGACCACACGCTCATCATCTAACATGTGTCTCACCTCAATATAGCACTACGATGTGCAATTCGGGGTTTCAAACCCTCGAGATATCATTTACAATCATTACTCACCTCAATCCGAGCAAAATCCTACTCCACAATGCCATTGTCTCTCAAATCGACCTCCAAATGCCTCGAATCTAGCCACAATGATTCAATTCCGTTAATAAAAATTATAGGAATTAATTCCGTATGAAATTCTGCATTTTCCATCAAAAATCAAAAATTGCACTCAAAATTGGCCTGTGGAGTGTACATCTTGGAACCCGGCAAAAGTTACAATATATAAAACCCCATCCAACCACGTGTCCAAATGAACTCATCTTTGATCGCGAAGCGCTAATATTTTTCTCGCAGTTTACTCACCGCGATCGTGTCCAATTCCCCACGATCGCGTAGACCACTGCTGTAGCCAAAAACCAACAACAAAAAATAGATTAGAAATGGTCCAGAACCACCTCGAAACTCACCGAGGCCCTTGAGACTTCAACCAAACATGCCAACATATCCCATAATATCATTCAAACTTGTTTCAATCTTTGGAACACTCAAAACAACATCAAAGCACAAAAATCGCATCGGATTCAAGCCTAAGAATTTCAATAACTTTCAAATTTCCCTTTTGATAAGAAAATCCAACCAAACCACGTCCGAATGGCCTGAAATTTTTTATACATGTCACAATTGACGCAGCGAAGCTACTGCAACTTTTGGAATTCCATTCCGACACCTATATCAAATCTCACCTATCAACCGGAAAACGCCGAAATCTTAATTTCACCAATTCAAGCCTAAACCTTCCATGGACTTCCAAATTGGATTCCGATCACGCTCCTAAGTCCCAAATCACCTAACGGAGCTAACCAAATAATAAAAGTTCCAATCCGAGATCATATACAAACAAGACAAATATTGGTCAAACTTTTTTTCTTCAAATTTTAAGCTTTAAACTGAGAACTATTCTTCCAAATTTATTCTAATTAATCTAAAACCAAAGTCAATGATTTAAATAAGTCATATTACACCATAGGGGGCAATTCATGCCCGAAAACTAGCGAGCAAAGTGCACAAGCTCAAAACAATTGGTTGGGTTATTACATGAATGATGTGTAAATATTGAGTACAAAGTGTCCTTAACTTCATATGTGCAATATAAATGTTAAGGACATTATGTCCTTAATTGTATTTGTACCTTTTGTTGTTAAACTTTAGAATCTCATGTCCATAACTTTATATACGCAGTGCAAATATTAATGAAATAATATCCTTAACTTTATGAGTGTTGTATGAATATTAAGAGTATGGTATCTTTAACTTGATCAATACTGTATAAATATTAAGGATAAAGTGTCCTTAATATTTCCTTATAAGTATGGGATGTGGGTTTTTTATCTGCAATCCTTTGATTGTCTCTGTTGAGGGGTTAAGATTGATCTGCGATCATGGTTGGGAGAGTTTCCACCACGAAAAACAAGCTTTTTCTTTGTGGTTATTATCTCCTTTCGATTTTTTTCCAAAAATCTAAGCCAATCGCAGTAGATCTTGAATTTTTCAATTGCGCGCGCTGTAGATTCGAATTTTCAGTCTGCAATCTGTATCGCTACTTGATGTTAAGTTTGTAGATTGGTTAGCAATAACAGATCGTCAAACTCAAGAAGATACAATAGCATCGACAGTTAAATACAATTTCAGCACTGTCGGAGTAGTGATACAACGTCAATATGGAGGATCCCTTCTGAACAACCATGGATGCTCCGTCCTCTCCCCAGCATCTGGCTATGGGAGAGGTTCATAACGTTCAAAACTCTGCTCCAAAAGAAATCAAAAAGCAATCGTACTCCTCAACAATTCTAGCTAAGCAATCTGCTCCATCAAATATAGAGCTATTTCCAGTTTTAGTTAACCATGGTGAACCTGTAATTCAATTCACTAAGGAAGAGGTTAACAATTTCATTAGGGAAGAAGGACTGCATCAGGCAGTTGTTATTAAATTCTCTTATGGCAGACCTTATCTATCGGAAGTGCGAAGAATTTTTTCGTCGCAATTTGATGTTCAAGGTCATTGTAACATTGGTCATTTAGAGTATTGTCATCTGTTAGTCAGGTTTGATCTTTACAGTGATTATGTTCATTTCCTTTCAAAGTCGACTACATATCTTAAATCCAAAGGTGATGAATATTTCTTTAGAAAATTCCCATGGTCTTTAGAATTCAATCCGAAAGAGGAGACGTCGATGGCAGTTGTATGGATTTCTCTTCCAGGCCTGCCACCAAATTTTTTTGCTAAGAGGTCGTTAATGTCTATTGCCTTAGCTGTGGAATAACCTCTGGCAGTGGACAAGGCAACACAGGATAGATCGAGACCTAGCGCGGCAAGAGTTAAGGTTATAATTGATCATTTGGATAATCATCCTAAAAAGGTCAAACTGCAGATTGTAGATAGAATATCAGGTAAAACTGTCGAGATTCATCAACAAATAGTGTTCGATAACCTGCCTATGTATTGTACTTATTGAAAGCATCAAGGTCATGATGACAAGTCGTGTAGATTAAAAAAAGAAAAATCTGGAGCAGAGGTGCTGACAGAGGCTCATTTGGACAGTGATCTGTCTAGTCAAGAGGTCGTTGAACTAGACAAACTACAAGGGGATGCAAGGGACTACTTAAATGCAAAAAGATCTGAAAAAGTTGTCAAGGAGTCACAAGAAAAAGATGATAATTCAGGAGTTGAATTAACAAAAGTCTCACAGCAGACTGTACAAAGTGCAGAGGAGTGACTGTGGATAATGTCGTCGTGCAGGAATTTGTTTGATCCAACTGATTATGTTACACAATCTGGTATGGTAAAGGATGCCACGAAAATAAATGTTGAGATGAAGCCTACAACAAATTCTGTGAATGATAGGACTGAGTCTTCTGTACTGGATAATGATACACACCAACATCAGTTGATCCAGAAAAATTCAATTGTTGTTTCTGTTGAATCACACGATAAGACTAACCAGATTGGCTGTGCAGTTCCATGCTGTCCTGAAAGTAGAGATGGATGTACTCACAAGGAAAATGTGTTAATGCAGGATCCAATTGTTGCATTAGTTATATCAGCAGATGAAAATGCAAAAGGTCCAGAAGTACTGTCGACAGAATCCTCACTGAAGAATGCTACAGAATTTTCAATGACAAACTCGTCTAATGCTCAGCTTTTTAAAGACTCTTACAATCTTGCACAGAAGTCAATTGAAAATGTTGCATTAACTGTTGCCACTAATCAATCTACTGTGAAGGATATGGGAGTTTCTAAATTGGCTAGCACTGCAGTGGCTCTTAAAATTGATGTTGTTTCTGATACAACTTATGGAAATGCAGAATCTCTTGCAAAACCAAATGGTGATACTGCCCAGTCTTGTCTGCTACCAGTTACTGTTTCATTGAGACTGCCCTTGGTTGATTTAACTGAAATCACCCGGCAACACAGTTTAAAGCATTCATGTGATCCAACAAATGGTACAAATTTGGAGACTGTTAACACTACACATCCTACTGTGATCGATAAGGGAGATTCTGATCATCTTGAAGGGGATAGTAGTACTGTGGTTTCTAAAACAGATTCTGCTTCTGCTTCACTAATAGCAGCTGCACCAACACTTGTGACCCCAAATGATAACATTCCACAACATTGTATATGCCATCTTTTATCCCATTGAGACAGCCACTGAATACATTAACTGGAAATGACATAGTATCTTGTTATACTGAGACAGATATTGACAATGCCAAAAACCAGGAACATAGTTTGATCTACCAGCAGCATATTTTGAAGCATTCTCCTCTGGTGGATAAAGCAACTGATACAAAAAAGGAGTTTTCAGAAAATGTCAAGGCAGTTACATATTCAAAATGCTTGACAAATCAATCTGCTGTCACTCCCATAGCAACAACGTTAACTGCTGTGTCAAAATCACCCAGGCAACAAAAAAGCAATAAATTGAGTAAAGCTTCGATCTTGCCTAATTCTTCATTGCCCAATACAGCAGAGGGGAATAACAGTTCCAACAGAATTTTGCCTAATAAAACAGTATCTGCAATCAACTCTATGCCAGAAATAGGTTCTAAAATGCAATCAGTTACAGATCGTCCTATAACTGTGAGAGATGATACTGCACAAAATTCACCTCGACAGGAAACAACAAATCCCTATGGAGATCAGTCAATGTCAGCTGCAATTAACAAACAAATCCCTATGAGGGACATAGTTGTTAAATCAAAATTGTGGAAAGACCATCGAGACTATGATGACGAAGAGAGTTGGGGAGAAGGATTTGCTGCCTTTTCCTCTTCAGAAGATGATCAAGAATGTGAAGAAGATACAGCTGGAGAGGATTACGACGAACAGTACAAAAGTCGGAGGAATATATCGCCAAGCCAGTACACTGTCAATATGCAAACTGTTGCAAACAAAAGGACAATCCTGAACCATAATGCTCCGATATTTATTCCAAAAAATACTACAAAACCAGCTGAATCTGTAACTGCTAATCGAAAGTCAACATCATTGCCTATAGTTGCTCAAAATCAGATTGTACCATCTAAGTCAATCACACCCTTGGAGAATGGACACCAACAGATTGTGGTAAGTGCTTCACAAGTCAACATCCAGAATAGCCAATTTCTGAATAAGGAAATAGGAAGACATATCTATGAAAAAGGGGAGGAAGAAGAAATCTTATCGCATTGCCGAATAGAAGCGGCGAGAAATGGTGATTTATCACCAATGCATAGTAAAGCAAATAAGAAAGCTTGTGAAAGAGAAAGATTTTGCGACAACAGGATGGGCGTAGATGCTAACATTCGAAGGCCCCTGATGAGAATCGCAAAGCAAAAACAAGCAGTGCAACCATCCGTCTTAAAACCTACTTGGTCGAGGAACAAGCGTGAAGGTTAAAGACAATTGGAGCTAATAGTCCACAAATATGAAGAAAAGAAAGCAAATCCGCTTTCTTTACCATCACATTAGTGTTCATCGTTTTCTTGCTTTTGATTTCGTGAGGCTATTTAGGGCCTCGATAGGATTTATAAGGTAAGGTCGCTGCCGGTTATTGTTATATGGGCGACAATACTGGCGTCCCCCTCCTTATCGTATAAACCTATCTTTTCTTTTGATTGTTTATAATATTATCATAATAGGTCGAATACGGTAAGGTTAGACCGGTTGTGTTATATGGGTAACAACTCCGGCGATTTGACTCCCTTACTCGTAGTTTGGTGCGCATTCAGTTTGCAATTAGTTCTGTTTTTGTTTTTTTGCTAGTTAGGGATAGTTGTTGTATGTCAATACTTGATCAGGACTGGAGAACGGTAAAACGTGAAAACATAAGCTTAAACACTATTGACTACTAAAAAAATTCGAAACTATGAATTCGAATATTGGATTATGTAAAATTGTTATGTATTTGGATTAAGTGTTGTTATTATTAGGAACATTCTTTTGAGTTTATATCTCCATTTTAAGATATTTTGAACAAGATTCTAGTTGGTATTTGTTGAAATTCCAAATTGAAACTCAAAAATAAAAAAGACATAAATAAATTAAATATATTTTGTATGTTAGGTGTATAAATGACATTATATGTAAATTATAACTTTTGACACCATAAATATATTATATGTAAATTATAATATTATATGTAAATTATAACTTTTGGCCAGATTTTATACTAAAACATTACATAAAGTTGTGTCCCTCAATCTCTGCAATACTACCCGCAAATGCTCTGCGTGCTCCTCGTAACTACTTCGAGTACACCAGAATATCATCAATGGATAGTATAACAAATAAATTCAGATAAGGCCGAAATACACTATTTATCAAATGCATGAACGCTGCTGGGGCATTGGTCAGCCCGAAAGACATGGCAAGAAACTCATAGTGACCATATCTAGACCTGAAAGCAGTCATGGAATATGTGAATCCCTGATATTCAGCTGGTGATAGCCCGAACAGAGATCAATCTTAGATAACACCCTCGCTCGCTAAAGCTAATTTAATAAATCATCTATGCGAGGCAAGAGATACTTGTTCTTCACAGTTACTTTGTTCACTTGCATGTAATCAATGCACATCCTCATTGTGCCATCCTTCTTCTTCACAAATAAAATTGGTGCACCCTACGGTGACACACTAGGCCGAATGAACCCCTTATCTAGGAGTTCCTGAAGTTGCTCCTTCAACTCTTTCAACTCTACTGGTGCCATACGATAAGGTGGAATGGAAATGGGCTGAGTGCCCGGCACCATGTCAATACCAAAATCAATGTCCTTGTCCAGTGGCATGCCCGGTAGGTCTACAGAAAATACGTCTGGAAACTCCCTCACAACTGGAACAGAATCAATGCTAGGAGCCTGAGCTCCAACATCCCTCACAAAGGCTAAATATGACATACAACCTTTCCCAACCATATGTTGGGCTTTCAAGAAATAAAACACTCTTCTAGGGACATAATCAGTCACACCACGCCACTCGATCCTTGGTACACCCGGCATAGACAAAGTAACTCTCTTAGCATGAAAATATAGAATAGCATGACACGGAGATAACCAATCCATGCCCAAAATAACATCAAAGTCCATCATGCTCAATAGAAATAGATCAACTCGTGTCTCCAGACCCCCAATAATCATAATACATGACCGATTCACACGGTCTACAATAATAATGTCGCCCACCGGGGTAGACACATGAGCAGGACAAGCAAGGAGCTCTTAGGCCATACTCAAATGGTGAGAAAAATATGAGGACACATAAGAAAATGTGAAACCGAGATAAAAAATTAATACAGAGGCATCTCTATGGCAGACTAAGACAATACCTATGATGACAGTATCTAAAGCAATGGCATTTGGCCAGCCTGGTAGAGCATAAAAACGAGCATGGCCCCCGCCTGAATAGCCTCCCCCTCTAGGGAAACGCCTGGCTGCCTGACCTCCGCCCCTAGCTGGCTGGGTGGGTGGCGAAGTCACTAGAGCAGAAGTCAAGGGCTGACCCCCATAGTGAGATGAACTAGAAGCACAACGAGGACACTGCCTCCATAAATTCCCATACTCTCCACACTCAAAGAAACTCTAAGGTGCTGGAGAAGGGGACTGATGGGAACCCCTCCCACTGGAGTGACCAGCTGATTAACTCGACATGGAAGAACCCTGAGCTGGCGGGGCACGAGGTACACACTAAGCTGGAAGGGCGTTGAGAGAAGGCTCGCCTTGCTGATACCCATGATAACCACGACCTGAAGATGCCCCACGATACACTGGACGGGCTGACTCGGCATGTCTGAAAGAACGACCCCTACCATGCTGGAACTGGCCATTCGAGGGAGAACCACTGAAACTACTAGAAGCTCGAGGCCTCTTAGCCTCTCTCTCCTATCTATCCTGACAGTGAACCATCTTAATCTCACGAGAAATATCAACCACCTCCTCAAATGTAGCACCCAAAATATCTCTCTAGTCATCAAGATACGAAAATGATAGTAAAGGCCATCCACAAACCTCCTAATCCTTTCAAAATCGGTTAGAACCATCCATACGGCATGACGAGCCAACTCAAAAAACCGCGACTCATATTGTGACATAGTCATATCCCCCTATCGCAACCACTCAAACTGTTTATGCAGCTCCTCCATGCGGGACTGCGGTACATACTTCTCCAAGAAAAGAGTGGAAAACTGCTTCCAAGTAAGGGGCGCTGCACCAACTGGCCTATGCAGCTCAAATGCCTCCCACCAAGTGAAGGCGGCCCAAGTAAACTGAAAGGTGGTAAATGCCACACCACTAGTCTCAAGAATACATGTTGTATGGAGCATCCGGTGACATTTATCTAGAAAACCCTATGCATCTTCATCTCAGCACTGCTCATCATCCAGCATAACTGGTACCATAAGCTCCTAAACTGTTACTACCAGTAGGGCTGGGGGTGCCTCCGGTGTTTGTAGGTCTTGCACTACCTGCTCAGGTGTGCGAGCAATGTGGGTCTGATTGCCTCTCCTAGTCTGTGAAGTAGCTGTTGTTGTGGTGGCTGAAACTACTTGATCCAGGCTAGTGCAAATTATCAAGATTTATGCCAAGGTCTCCTGTTGACCCGAAATCACGATGGGAACAGCTGGTGCCTAAACTGGTACTACTGCTGGAGCTTGATCTGGAGCTGGGGCAGTTGGTGGATCAACATGTGCTGCCCTCACTACCCTGCCTCTACCACGACTACGACCTCATCCACGGCCTCTGGTGACCTCAGTGGGTGGCACTAATGGTCGTCCACATCGTACGGTAGCACGAGCTCTCCCCATCTGCGAGAGAATAGAATAACAGAAACTTAGTTATTGAAGCAACAAAGCCGCTCGACAAGATTTTCAAGAATATGAAGTTTCCTATAGGTTCTGCAGCCTCTCGAGGATAAATAAAGACATCTCCATACCGATTCGTAAGACTCTACTAAACTGTCTCATGACTCGCGAGACGAAGTAACCTAGGCTCTGATACCAAATTGTCACAACCCCAACCCCGGTCATGATGGCGCCCAACGCAATAGTAGGCAAGCCCGGCCATCAAACAGTCACAAACCCTTTTTATATAGAATTCTTGATTTTTTATTAGAGTTAATTGCCAATTTAATATCAATTGAAGTCTAAACAACATATATAAAATGTGTGGAAAACCATAAAACAGCTCTACCATAGCCCGCTAGATCCGATGTCACAAGTCTGACCCTCTAAATACAAGATTTCAAAAGTCTATTACAGAGATATGTCTAGAATGCAGAAATGTAAAAGATAGAGGGACAAAATCGGGTCTGCGGATGCCATGCAGCTACCTCGATAACTCCGGCGAAAACTAAACTGCTAAAGAGCTCGCACTACACCTCAAGGGTACATGGATCTACACACATGGTGCAGGGAGTAGTGTGAGTGCTCCGAACCAATAAGTAATAACTATAAATAATGAGTGAAAGCATGAAATCACATAAAGGCACAAGATAATTCTATATTAAAGCAGGAAAATCATCTAAAGCAATAAAACAGTGAAGAGTCAAATAAAATCTCTTATAAAAGCGGTGAAAACAGGTATTTTGATAGGTAAATTACCAGTAAAAATCTACCCCTCTGGCTCAATGTCAATCTCTCAGAACAACATCAGCCCCTCGGGCTCAGTATCAGTCTCTCAAAACAGCATTAGCCCCGCAGACTCAGTATCAGTCTCTTAGTATAAAATCAGCCCCTCGGGCTCACTCTCATATAATATGGGTACCCGCGCTCACTATAGGTGTGCAGACTCTAGAGGTCCCCATATGGCCCGAGAGTTATATCAAGCCATCTCGTGGCATCATCACTCGGCACCCGGCCTCCCATCACTCAGCCTCACATCACTCAAGCCACATCGTGGAATATAAAGTAACTCAGGCCCTCGGCCTCGTATTACTCAGCATATCCTCACATATGGCCCTCGGCCTCGCTCAGTCCAGGACTCATCACAAGCCCCTTGGGCATCAGTAAAACAATAGTTCTCAAAAGAAACAACATTTTTAAATATCATTTACGTTCTCAAATTCGAGTAAAAGTGGCTGAGTTTGCAATGTAGTATTAAATCAATAGGACCTAGTTCAGGTGATATATCAAAATAATGAGGAAACGGTGATAAAAATCCATGAAGGGTTTAAATAATCGGCATTAAGCCCAAATGTGGCAATAAGCCCAAGTCGTGATGAAAACAAACAAGTCTCAGCCAAATACGCGGCAGAAACATCAATAGAGACGGACCAAGTCACACTCCTAAATGGTAAATGGCCCCGCGCTCGTCATCACGTGTGTGTCTCACCTAAATATAGCATTACATTGTGCAAATCCGGAGTTTCAAACCCTCAGGATATCAATTACAATTATTACTCACTGCAACCCGACTAAAACTCTAGCTCAATATGCCCTTGCTTCTCAAATAAGCTTCCTCGCCCATCGAATCTAACCAAAACCACAACGGATATGTCACAATAGGCTAAAGGAACAATACTCAATCGAAAACAATCAAAAAACATCAAAAATCCCGAGATTCGGAAAACTTGAGCCTCGGGCCCTCTTCTCGAAACTAAAAATGTTTTGCATCACCGGGTTCCTTATCTCGCGATGAGTCCATACACATCAAAATCAAAAGAATCGGAGTTCTAGTGACCCCTCAAATCCCTAATCTAAACTCTCTTAAGTTCAAGCCCTAACCTCCATTTTTAGTCTCTCTTCCTTTAATTACAACCCTAAATCCATGAAAATCTACGATAGAATTGAGTTTTAGGTCCGAAAATCCTTACCTCAAGGAAGTCACTTGATCTCTCTCGTTAGAGTCGCACAAAAACTCCAAGGTCGAAGGCAAAAATGGTGAAATAACCCAAGGTCGCGAAATAAAATCCCAAATAAGGTCTGCCCAGACTTTTCCGCATTTGAAATCCAAGATCCGCTCCTGTGGTACCGCATCTGCGGTCCAACCATCCGCTTCTACGGAAACTCGATAAAGGCTAAAGCCACTTCTGCGGCTCCGCAAGTGCAGGCACCCTACCACATTTGCAGTGACAAATCTTTCTCTTCTAAACCGCATCTATGGTTCTTCCCTCGCATGTGTGTCACTGCACTATGCGGTCCCCAAAGCGCATGTGCGAAAACACCAGAAGCAGCAAAATCTGATGCTGAAATTACAGTTTAACTCCCCCGACAACCATCTGAAGTCACCCCGAGGCCCCCAGGACCTCAACCAAAAGCACAAACATGACCCAATACCCTTTTCGCACTTGTTCCAATCATCAAAACACTTCAAATAACATCAAAATCATCAAATCACATCAAATTCAAGCCGAAGTTCTTCTAAAACTTTCGAAACACGCATTCGTTAAAAAACCCAACCAAATCACCTCCGAATAACTTGAAATTTTTCACACACATACCAAATCACCTAACGAAGATACTACAACTCTCAGATTCAATTCGTACCCTCGGATCAAAATCTCACCTATCAACCGGAATTCGCCAAAATACTAACTTCGCCAATTCAAGCCTATTTCTACACCGGACCTCCAAATCACTTCCCATCACACTCCTACGCCACAAATCATCCCCCAAAGCTAACCGAACCATCAGAAATCACATCCGAGCCCTATAAATTATAAGTAACATTCGGTTGACCTTTCCAAGCGAAGCCTTCCTTAAAGAGATAAGTGTCTCATTTCCTACCAAAACAAATCCAAATCGACTCGATCACATGAAATACCGATAATGAAGCATAAATAAGCATAAAATGGGGGAAATAGAGTGGTGACTCATGGGATGACGGGTCGGGTTGTTACACGTGATGACGCCTACTAGTGAAAGCTACGCAAGCCAATCAACGAAATTATTTGGCTCGTTTCCATTTTTTAAATTTGTCAATAGTTATAGGCCAACAGTTAGTAATCGATAAACTTTAACAAGCGGAAGATTCAATTTCAAGTTTTAATAATCATGCGAATACTATTCCATAACAACTCTACCAAGATTGGTGTCACAACTTCATAGACTGTCTACTACAAATAAAAGTCGGAAAGAAAGAACAAAATATTGTCTCTGAGATTACATAAAACAAATAGGACAATAGATAGAGGAGGATGCCAAGGCCTACAGGACTACCTCGGGTTGCCTGATGAACAAGGAGCAGAAATCTCACCGCGGTCCGAAATCTACAGCACTGAGATTTTCACAAAGGAGTGCAGAGTGTAGTATCAGCATAGCCGAACCCATGTGCCAGTAAGTGCCTAGCCTAACCTCGGCGAAGTAGGCTAGGAACATATTTCATATAAACCTGTGCAAATAAGTAATGTACAACGGAAATATAAAAGCAAAAATATACATTCAAATATGGGAGGGGGAACATGTTGCAGAGAAATATCATATGGCAATAGGATAACAATAGGTAAATACAGGGAATACCACAGTTCAATTATCAACAAGAATCAGAAATCAAGCAATTGACGGTATCACAGTTCGTGCTTTTACTGTCATCCTCACCACAAAAATCAATATAAACTGCACAACGTCACCCTCCGTGTTTTTGCTCTCATCCTCGCCATAAAATCAATATAATCGGCACGGAATAGTACATCATGCGGCGCGACATCACTTTCGTGCTTTGCACTCTTCTTCGCAAAATAATACACGGCATCATCCTTCGTGCTTTAATACTCTCTCACCAAAATAATGTACGGTATCACCCTTCGTGCTTTACACTATTCCTCATCCAAAGAAAAAATACAAACAATAAGGGAAAGGAATAAATTAATCATAATAAAATCCCGACAAGGGAAAAATATCAAAACAACAACATCCCCTGCAAGAGAACAACATTAAAAACAACAATGTCCCGACAAGGGATCAATACTATAATCCTCTTCTCATTTTCACATTTACTTCCACGAGTCAATTTACAACTTGAGCCAATGCTCTTCAATATAGAATTACCAATATTCCTTCCACAACCTTTTCTCAATAATAGCAACCACCGCATTAAATATGAATAATACAAATGGAGTCACATTAATCATAACCTAAGACTCAGGGGTATGCTTGGCACCAATGTATAGATATTGTCACCATGCATATACGTCGTACTCAACAACTAACACATAGCAAATATGACGCAACTCCTAATCCCTCAAGCTAAGGTTAGACAAAACACCTACCTTGCGTTGCAACCAAATTTAAGATTCCAATAAACCTTCGCTTTGAAAATTCATGTCCAAAGGCTTCAAATCTAGTCACAAATAATTTAACATACTCAATATAAATAGTAGAAATTAATTCCATATGAATTTACTAATTTTTCGGAAGAAAATCCAAAATTTAACTCAAAAATTGCTCATAAGGCCCACTTTTCGAATCATACAAAACTCATAAAATGTGATAACTCATTCCGGTATGAGTTCAACCATGTAAAAATTATCGAATTCTGACATCGGATTGGCTTTTAAATCTTAAATTTTCGTTTTTGAAAGATTTGGTAAAAATATGATTTTTCTTCCATAAATTCATGGAGTCATGATGTAAATGAGTATGGAATCATGATCTATAAAGGATTTATGATAAATAATACTTACCTTATTCAAATTTGTGAATACCTCTCTGAAAATCGCCCAAACCAAGCTCCCCCAACTCGACATTTGTCAAAAATGGCCAAAGCTCTCGTTTTATAGCATTTTACGATTCATGCAGCACAGGTGGCGACGAGCGCTTCTTGTGGCTGGTTCCAGTAGCCAAAAAATAATCTCAGCGCCATGGATGGCGCCCTGCACTACCCTGGGCGATGGCAATGGGAAATTATTTTTTTTCCGACACGAAAATGGGCATAACTCTCTCATACAATGTCTGAATTGGACGATTCATTTTGCTATGGCTCCGAAATTTCAATGCGAATCTAATGCTTCAATAAAAACTAAACTTGGATTTCATTTGCTTAATATTATACCACTTATTATTGAAGAAACGACATCGAAATATTCTTGAAATGCCCAAGTTAAACTCCATCAACCATCCAAAATACACTCGAGACTCTCGGAACTTCAACTAAATATATCAGCAAGTCCTAAAACACCATATGGACTTACCTAGGGTTTCAAATCATTCCAAGAAATGTTGAGACGTCAATTCACACCTCGATTCAGACTTATGAGTTTCAAACTTTTTAATTTACAAAACTTGTGCCGAAACGTATTAAATGAATCCGGAATGACTTCAAATTTGGCACACAAGTCATAAATGACATAGTGGAGCTATTTCCAATTTTTGGAATATCAATCTGATCCCAGTATCAATAAATTCAAATCTATAGTCAAACTTTAGAAATATTTAGCCTTTAGATTTCTAGTTCTTTTTTTTGTTAAATGGCTATAACTTGAGCTAGGGACCTTCACATTTGATTCCGGGCATACGCCCAAGTCCTAAATCACAATACAAACCTACTTGAACTATCAAAATACTTATACAGGTCCATTTGCTAAAAATATTGAGTGAAGTCAACTCACTTGAGTTTTAAAGCTCTATTTTACATTTTAATCCATTTTTTCACATAAAAGCGTTCTAAAAAATTATACGGACTGCACATGCAAATTGAGGTGAGGCAAAAAAAAAGAGGTTTTTAGTCCTAGGAACACTGAATTTTTTTCTATAATAAATGATGAACTTTTTGGGTCATCACAATATTTACATAAATTATAGCTTTTGACGGTATTCTATACAACAAAAAGTTATATTCAAATTGTGTGTACTTTGTAGCTTTTGACTGAATTTACATATGTTTTACAAAAAAAAAAAACTAGTTATGTTTTGTAAATAAAAAAATCTAGCTAAATCAAGTAAATATTATCCTAATACTTGAACCACAAAAAAAGTTAAAGTAATACTTGGAACACAAATCCTTTATTTCCATGTAAGGTCATGTTCATAGCACATGGGCTAAGGCCTAAATTTGCAACCAAATTGATGCAATTATTTTTGGCCCGTTCGTTTTTAATAGAAGATTTTATTTCATGATTTATTATAAATATTAGTTTAATTATATAATCTTCTTGCAAGAGATCAATAAAAATAAAATATAAAACTTGTAATTGTTACAAAACTTAGCTCAAAGTAATAAACAAAAGATAGACAACAAAGTAGAGAGAAATAGATAAGAGAATATATTTCTTCTATGTATCCAAGTGTATTACAAAATGATTTCTTATCCTCTATTTATAGTACTACATAGAGGTATACTAAAAGAATTCCATAAATATTTCATTAAGCTTTTGAGATCATGGAGGAAGATCATGGGGGTGTGGGAGTTACAACCATAAGTATTAGAGTAGTGGGAGTTATGGAGATAATGGATAAAAGTAGTGGGTGTTATAGGAGTTATGGACATCCACCATAATCTAATATTTCATAACACTCCCCCTTGGATGTCCAAAGATAATGTGCCTCGTTAAAACCTTAACTAAAATAAAATCCAATGGGAAAAAAAAAATTCTAGAAAAGGAAAAAGAGTACACATATCTAACAAAATGCATTTTTTGTTGCCTCGTTAAAAACCTTGCAAGGAAAACTCAGTGGGACAAAACCTTGTACGGGAAAAAGAGTGCAACGCGCATTAACTCCCCCTGAAAAGAGCATCAATTCACATCCTTGAGCCTTCGCATTCCAATCTTGTGTACCAGCTTCTTGAAGGTTGATGTTGGTAGAGATTTTGTGAACAAATCAGCCATATTATCACTTGAACGAATCTATTGCACATTGATATCACCATTCTTTTGAAGATCATGTGTGAAAAATAACTTTGGTGAAATATGCTTTGTTCTATCTCCTTTTATGAATCCTCCCTTCAATTGGGCTATGCATGCTGCATTGTCTTCATACAAAATCGTGGGTAGTTTGTCACATTTCAAACCACATTTGTCTCAAATATGATGTATTATAGACCTCAACCACACACACTCTCGGCTTGCTTCATGAATAGCGATTATCTCAGCATGATTAGATGAAGTAGCCACAATTGATTGCTTAGTCGATCGCCAAGATATGGCAGTGCCTCCACAGATAAACACATAACCTGTTTGAGATCGAGCCTTGTGTGGGTCAGATAAATATCCAGCATCAGCATAACCAACAAGATCAGGACTGCAATTATTGCTATAAAATAAGCCCATATCGGTAGTCCCTTTTAGATACCGCAATATATGTTTGATTCCATTCCAATGTCTCCTTGTGGGAGCAGAGCTATATCTTGCTAAGACATTAACTGAAAAAGTTATGTCAGGCCTTGTAGTATTTGCAAGATACATTAGTGCGCCAATTGCACTAAGATATGGTACTTCAGGACCAAGTAGCTCTTCATTCTTTTCTTGCGGTCGGAATGGATCCTTATTCACATCAAGTGATCGAAAAACCATCGGAGTACTTAAAGGATATGCTCCATCCATGTAAAACCGTTTCCATACCTTTTCTATATAGGCAGATTGATGAACAAAAATTCCGTTTGCCAAATATTCAATTTGCAAACCAAGATATAATTTTGTCTTTCCGAGATCTTTCATCTCGAATTCCTTCTTTAAATAATCAATTGCCTTTTGGAGTTCTATGGGAGTTCCAATAAGGTTTATGTCATCGACATATACGGCAAGTACAACAAATTCCGATGTTGTTTTCTTTATAAAAACACACGGGCAAATGGCATCATTTATATAGCCTTCCTTTAATAAATACTCACTAAGACGATTATACCACATTCGTCCTGATTGCTTTAGACCATACAAAGATCTTTGCAATTTGATTGAAAACATTTCCCGGGACTTTGAATTATGAGTGTTTGCCATTTTGAATCCATCGGGAATTTTCATGTATATCTCATTATCAAGTGAGCCATATAGATAGGCAGTAACCACATCCATTAAATGCATGTCAAGCTTTTCAAGGACAGCAAAACTAATGAGATAACGGAAAGTTATAGCATCCATTACGGGTGAATATGTCTCTTCATAATCGACACCAGGCCTTTGAGAAAATCCTTGTGCAACAAGGTGTGCCTTATATCTTTGTACCTTCTTTTTCTCATTTCTCTTGCGTACAAAGACCCATCTATAGACAACAGGCTTAACACCATTAGGTGTTTCAACTATAGGCCCAAAAACTTCACGTTTTGCAAGTGAATTCAATTCTGATTGGATTGCTTCTTGCCATTTTGGCCAATCAAGTCTTTGTCGACATTCTCCAACAGATTGAGGTTCAAGATCCTCACTTTCTTGCATAATGCTAGATGCAACATTATATGCAAAGACATAATCCACCACTATATCCACTCTATTAAAATTTGTCTCAATATCGATTGGATTTATTGATAGTTCCTTATTTTCCTGAGTCTCGGGCTCAATGGATTCTTCATGAATCTCAGAATTTATTAAATCGTGAATTTCCTCATGAGATTCTTTCGTAGTGTCATTTTGATCATTTGCTTTCCTTTTTCTAGGATTTCGATCTTTGGAACCTAATGGCCTGCCACGTTTTAGGCGTGCTTTCGACTCATTAGATATGACACTAGAAGATTGTCCAATAGGGACATCAATATGGATTGGAACATTCTCTGCGGGGATGTGAGATTTTGTTATCCTTTTCAAGTCCGTGAATGCGTCAGGCATTTGATTTGCTATTCTTTGCAAATGGATAATATTTTGCACCTCTTTTTTACAAATAGAGGTATGTGGATCAAGATGAGATAATGATGGATTTCTCGACAAAATTTCCCGTTTGGTTTCACCAACTTCTCCCCCTAATTTTGGGAAAAGTGTCTCATCGAATCGACAGTCTGCAAATCGTGCAGTGAACAAATCCCCTGTCAATGTTTCGAGGTAGCGAATAATGGAGGGCGATTCAAACCCAACATATATTCCTAACCTTATTTGCGGACCCATTTTGGTGCGGTATGGCGGTGCTACAGGCACATATACTGCGCATCCAAAAATTCTTAAATGGGATATATTAGGTTCATGACCCAAAACTAATTGCAACGGGGAATATTTGTGATAATTCGTCGGTCTGAGACGAACTAGCATTGCTGCATACAAAATGGCGTGACCCCAAACTGAAGTGGGCAGCCTCGTTTTCATGAGTAATGGTCTTGCAATTAACTGCAGACGTTTAATTAAAGATTCTGCAAGACCATTTTGAGTGTGAACATGAGCTACAGGATGTTTCACTTTTATCCCAATTGATAAGCAATAATCATTAAATGCTTGGGATGAAAACTCAGCAGCATTATCTAGTCTAATAGACTTAATTGGATTATCAGGAAATTGTGCTCGTAATCGAATTATTTGTGCCATTAATTTTGCAAACGCAAGGTTGCGTGATGACAATAGGCACACATGAGACCATCTAGAGGATGCGTCTATTAAGACCATAAAATATCTAAAGGACCCACTAAGTGGGTGAATAGGTCCATAAATATCCCCTTGTATACGTTCCAAAAACGTAGGTGACTCAGTTCGAACCTTTGTTGGTGATGGTCTAATAATTAACTTGCCTTGATAACAAGAAGTGCAAGAAAATTCATTATTTAAAAGAATCTTTAAATTCTTTAATGGATGCCCATATGAGTTTTCTATAATCCGTCTCATCATAATTGATCCAGGATGTCCCAATCGATCATGCCAAAGTACAAAAGTATTGGAATCAGTAACCTTTTGGTTTACTGTGGAATGTACCTCAATTGCACTAATTTTTGTCCAATACAGGCCATAAGATAAAGATGGGAACTTCTCAATAACCCTTTTTTGGCCAGAGACATTCTTTGTAATGATGAGGTATTCAAGATTATTCTCATCTATTGTCTCAATATGATATCCATTTTGACGGATATCTTTAAAACTCAACAAGTTCCTCTTGGACTTGGAAGAGAACATTGCATTCTCTATGAAAAATATTGTTCCTTTAGGCAGAGTTATAGTTGCTCTTCCGGAGCCTTCAATCAATTTACTACTACCAGAAATTGTAGTAACATCTGCCTTACACATACTTAAATGAGAGAAATATTTCTTCTCTTTGAATATCGTATGTGTGGTACATGAATCAATTAAACAAATATTTTTACAATTGGACGTTGATCCAAGTTTGCTTTGTGAGATATCCATATTTTCTTCCTATGGTTTGACATACAAAAGAAATATACGAAAAATATTAGTATTTTTTTTTTATAGATATGAGAATAAACAAATTTAAGTCTATGATTCAACATAATAGTTTCAGTGCGGTCATTATGAAAAAAAAAATCTTTTATCATAGTTATTCTCCTTTTAATACTCTTGTATCCGTTTCTTAATAAGTAAACAATATTTTCAAAATCTGCTGAGGTTAGTCGATTAACCAAATAGATAATCGACTAACATGTTTCAACGTTTAAAAAACTAGTCGATGAACAGGCAACGGACATAAGGTTAATCGATTAACTTAGGCAACGGTCATTAGGTTAGTCGATTAACTAAATCGGATAGTCGACTAACATGCCTTGCGGAAAAGGTCCAGTTTAATAGAATATATTTGTTAATCGATTATCTGTTATGTTAATCGATTAACTTACTGAAAAATCATTACAAATAAAGCATAAGATGAATGTGTAATCTAAAGTTATATAAAATTTGAACCATATCACAATAATAGATAACTTATGTAAACTATGATAATTGTTTATTCATTAACTACTACGAATAAGTAAAAATAAAAATATCAAACTGCTATATCTTCTTTAACCATGGATCCATCACCGATCAAGTGATCTATTTTCCCCTCAGGGTGCTCAAAGAAGTCTGCCACATCCAAGTGGGTGATGTCAAAATTATTGTCAGAGACAAAATTGGTTTCAGGGCCTTTACTCTTTAGAGATGCTTGATAAAGCTCAACCAAATGTCTTGGTACACGGAAAATTTTTGTCCAGTGCCCTTTCCACCGCAACGATAACATATAGTTTCTGAACTATTTGCTTTTGGATTCTCATAATTCCATTTCCGCTTTTGGTGGTTATATCTCTTTGGGGGGTGACTAACACCAGGAAAATTTCTTCCTTTAAGCCATTCCACAAGATAAGTGGATCTTTGACTGTGAGATATTCAATTTTCAAACCTTCATCAAGGTGATGGCGCAAGAAAATCAAGGCCTTAGCACAGTCTTGGGTGGATGCATTATTTCTGTCTTTAATGGCGTCTCCAAGACCCATTGCATCCAAATGGATTTCAGCATCCAACACCCATGTCATGTAGTTCTTGCCCGAAATTTCAAGGGCAACAAACTATCATTTCATAATGTCAGACATAATTAAAACAAAATTAGGAGGAGAAAAAATACCTTAATTTTCTCAAAGAGATTCTTGAGATAGTAGAGCTTCGTGCTGATAACGTGTTACAAAACTTAGCTCAAAGTAATAAACAAAAGATAGACAACAAAGTAGAGAGAAATAGATAAGAGAATATATTTCTTCTATGTATCCAAGTGTATTACAAAATGATTTCTCATCCTCTATTTATAGTACTACATAGAGGTATACTAAAAGAATTCCATAAATATGTCATTAAGCTTTTGAGATCATGGAGGAAGATCATGGGGGTGTGGGAGTTACAACCATAAGTATTGGAGTAGTGGGAGTTATGGAGATAATGGATAAAAGTAGTGGGTGTTATAGGAGTTATGGACATCCACCATAATCTAATATTTCATAACAGTAATAAAATACATGAGGTCTTTCTAGATTTATTTTCTACTACTCAAATTATAAGTGGATATACAAGATCATTTTCTCGTTTATTAGCTTAATCAAACTATATATAGCCCGTTTAGATTACCTGATTAAATAGTTTATATATTTGAAGTGTTGAAAAGTCTTTAAGTGTTGAAACTAAGGTATTTGGCTAAGTTTATAAACTAGTTTATAAGCACTTTTTGACTTATCTACACGTTTGACAAAGTGAAAAGTGCTTATAAGTTAAGTGTTTATAAGCCAGAAATAAACCAAAAGTCATAAGTTGTCTCCCCCAACTTATCAAATATAAGCTTATAAGCACTTTAAGTTTGACCCAAATATTTACTATTCTATTCCTAAAATACTTCTTTTAAAAATAAAACTCTTTGTATACCCAGTTCTTCAGATAATTATTACTAATTTCAACACTTTTATCCAAACATATAACTGCTTATTTTTTAAATCAGTTTATGCACTTAAAAGTGCTTTTCAGCACCTAATGCTTATCAACTATTCTAAATCAGCTAAGCCAAAGAGGCTCTAACTTTTAAAATAAGCATTTACGTTTTTGGATAAAAGTGTTGAAACTGATAATAAGCAGTTGATGTGTCTGACAAAAAAGTATTGATAAGCAATTCTTTGATTAAAATGACTAAAATACACTTGATTTTTTTTCAAAAGATTATAAATTAAAAAATTCTATGTAAAAAAACAATAATTATGGAATGAAGATAAAGTCAATAAAATTATTTTGGAAAAAGTATTTTATGAATTAAAAATATTATTAAGGATAAAGTAGTAAAGTGTTGGTCAAACTAAAAGTGCTTGTAAGCTAAAAAATAATAGGATGGGGGTAAGCAACTTATAACTTATGGCTAAATTCAGCTTATAACACTTTGGGTGTTTACCAAACGTGTAGATAAATCAAAAGGTGTTTATAATCAATTTGACCAGCTTATAAGCTTAGCCAAATACCCTCATACATTGAAATAAGGCTCCTAAATAACAAAAATGAAAGAATCATTTTTGAAAAGATCATCAACAACAAATATAACGAGAACCGAAAAATCTACTAATACAAGAAGTTGTTTGGGTCAATTGGCTTTTTGGCTCTTTATAAATTTATTTTAGTTTTATGGCCGTACTTCTTTTTTAATACATATGAGATTTATTTTTATACGAAAGAAATATGTCTATTACACATAAGAGATCTAAAAAGGTTATTGTGTTAAATTTAAAGTTATAAAAGAATATGATGTACAACTAACACTTTTTTTTGTAATTGATTGCCAATAAAGTGACAAGCACCATAAACTCGATGTTGTACGTTAGCAATAAATTACATTAATGTAGCTAACTGTTATAAAATAAAGACTGTGAAATAAATAAATCGAAGAGAAGTATAGAGAGAGATTTATATATTATTCAACTTCAATTGATGACATAATGAACTGAAATCTTCTCTATTTATAGAAGAAAGGAAGCAGCTGCGAGGCTTTTCAGGAAGCAGTTGCAAGGCGTTTCAAGAAGCAGTTATGAGGCTTTTCTTGAGCCTACTTGTAAGCGGTCTGCATGAGCTGCTTGCAACCTGCATGTTTAATAAGAAGCTGTTGCAAATTATTTCATTGAGTTTCTTGCAACCTGCCTGCATCAACTGCTTGTAAATAAACTTCAATAGAGTACTAAATGGATAATCTTCTTCAAGAAGATTATCTGTAGCGGAGTATTAAATGAACATTTACAATATAGTTATTTTCATATCACTTCCCCTTGGATGTTCATTAAAAGATATTGTGCCTCGCTAAAACCTTACTAGAAAAACCCAGTGACAAAAAATTTTAGTGAAGGAAAAAGAATACACACATTTAGTAATATGTTTTTCTAGCTTTCTCATTAAAAACCTTACAAGAAAAATCCCATGGAAGAAACCTTAGTAAGGGAAAAAAAAGTACAACGCGTATTCACTCCCCCTAGTAAATACCCCATTTCAAATATTTGGGTCTCAACATTCCAATATTGTATACCATCTTCTCAAAAGTTGAAGTGGCAAAGATTTAGTGAGCAAATTTGCCGGATTATCACTTGAACGAATTTTCTCCACATCAATGTCATCATTTTGTCTGAAGATCATATGTGTAGAATAATTTTAGTGAAATGTGCTTCGTTCTATCTCCATTTATAAATACTCTCTTCAATTGGGCTATGCACGGTAGCATTATCTTTGTAGAAAATTGTGGATCTTTTATCACATTCCAAACCATATTTTTCTTGAATGAAATAAATCACTGATCTCAACCATACGCATTTCCTACTTTCTTTATAAATAACTATTATCTTAGCATGATTTGAAGAAGTAGCAACAATAGATTGCTTTGTGGAGCACAATGATATGACAATATCATCATATGTTAACACATACCCGATTTAAGATCGAGCTTTAATGGGATTAGATAAATAACTTGTATAAATATAGCCAACAAGATATGCTCATACTCTTCTGGGGGTCGGAACATTTCCTTATTCACTTCAAGTGATCGAATAACCATTGGTGTACTTAATGGGTGCGCTTTATCTATGTAAAAGCATTTTAAGACCCTTAATGATGGATAACGATCTCGTCTACTAATTGTTCAATTTGCAGACAAGACAAAGTTTTGTCTTTCCAAGATCTTTCATCTAAGATTCTTTCTTAAGATATTCAACTACCTTTTGGAGCTCTTCTGGAGTTCCAACAAGATTTACGTCATCAACATAAATAGCAAGTGTAACAAATACTAATATCATTTTCTTTATAAAAATACATGGACAAATAACATCATTTGTGTAATCTTCTTTCAGCAAATATTCACTAAGGCGATTATACCACATGCGCCCAAATTACTTTGAACCATACAAAGACCTTTGTAATCTGATCGAGTACATTTCTCGGGACTTTAAACTATATTCTTCAGGCATTTTGAATCCTTCAGAGATCTTCATATAAAATTAATTAAATGAGTCATATAGGTTATGACTTGCATTTAAACGGCATGACATCTTCCGGTGTCTGGACTATAGATCTGATCCTCACAATTTTTTACAATATTGTGCATTATATTGTATCAAATAATCATTTTGTATTAATTTCTAAGTAACCTAATTTGTTGAGATCTCACCACTTTCTTTATTTTCATGTACCTAACCTTCTTCTGGAGTTTCATGAAATGTTATATTGTGGGCTCTTCTAGAGCTCATTTCCTTTTCATTATGATCATTTTGATCATTATCTCCTATCATTTTACAAGGATTGTTAACTTTGGAACCAATTGGTCTACCACGCTTCATGTGTACAATAAACTCTATCCTTCAGGGACTTTAATCTTAATAGTAGCATATGCAGTTGAAATATGATATTTAAATTTTGGATCAACAAATGCTTCTTGCATTTGAAAGACATGAATTATCTTTTGTGTGAGGATCATATTAATGATAATTCAATTCATATAGAATATTTTTCAGCTATTTATTCCATCCCCCAAATGTTAAAAACTTAACATATATCCCCAATAGTTTTTCGGAAACATATGATAGAGAAATTAATCATATACCACACATCAAAAGATGGTAAAAATATTTGGTTTCTGATCCTAAACCAATTGTTAGGGGAGAACTTATTATATGTTGTTGGTCTGATGCATATAAGTGTTGCTATATGCAATTTAGTGCTAGATAATACGCTTAACGCTAGAGGGGGGGTGAATAGCATTATAATAAAAATTAGCGTAAACTTGCGGAATTTAAAAATTGCAGGAAATAAATAAGTGCGATAAGTAAATAAATTAGAACAAACGCACCGATATATCCTGGTTCACCACAACCCGTGGCTAGTCCAGTCCCCGAGAGACTCTCTCGAGATTTCCACTAACTTGTTAAGCTTACGGGTGCTCAACAAACCGTTACAACTTGAGGACACAAGCCTCAACAACCTTTGCTCGGAGATACAACACTCCAAGACTTCAACCAAGGAAACACAAGTTCCTTCTTACAACACAAGGGACTAACACTTCCCTTCAAGTGTACAAAAAACACTTAGCACTCAAACAAGACACTCATTTAAGAGTAGATATGAGTAAAAAGAATACGCTCAAGATCGCAACAACTTTCGACAAGAATTTGGCTCTCAAAAGCTTATGTAATGAATATAAAATGATAAGCAATAAAGTATGCAAGCTTTAGAATTGTATGATCAGTTGTTGTATGTTGTTGTTACAAAAGACTGAATTGAAGCTGTATTTATAGTTGAAAAACTTTGTATTACCGTTGCCTAATTGCCAATTAAGAATTACTGATTTTACTCAGTGACAATCGATTGTCAAATTACCGCAATCGATTGTTTGCCAGTTCTTCCAAAAATCAATCCCAGATTTTACGCTTAATAATCGAGTATCTAAGATCAATAATCGATTACTGGCAACGTTCAAAAAATCATTTCCAGATTTTACATAAAACAGTCGATTGTCAGAAATCTACAATCGATTACTCAGCAACGTTCAAAAAATCCTTTCCAGATTTTAATTAACACAATCGATTATAAGAAATCAATAATCGATTACTCAGCAACGTTCAAAAAATTCTTTCCAGATTTTAATTAAAACAATCGATTATAAGAAATCAATAATCGATTACCTGACGGTATTTGAAAACATTTTGGCAACGGTCATTTATACAATCGATTATACTAAGTTAACAATCGATTATATATCAGTCTTGAAAATCACTTTAGACACTGCCTCTTGACAATCGATTGTTATAGGTTCACAATCGATTATTTAATAACTTTGAAAAAGACTGCAAGACACTGCCTCAACACAATCGATTGTCATAAGTTCACAATCGATTATTTTGTGACTTTGAAAAATCTGATGGACACTGTCTCTTCACAATCGATTGTCATTAGCTTCACAATCGATTATTTTGAGCTTTGAAAAACTTTGATGGACACTGCCTCATCACAATCGATTGTCATAAGGTTCACAATCAATTGTCATGCAGATTTGAAAAATCTGATGCTCACTGCCTTAACACAATCGATTGTCATAAGTTCACAATCGATTGTCAAGCAGCTGACTTAAACATAATCGATTATCATAAGTACATAATCGATTATCTTAGTCCAGATTTTAGAGGCATGTTTAAAAATTATTTTGACTAAAGTAAATATGCATTATTTAAAATCATTTTTCTCTAAATTAAATATGCATGATTTGTTAAAAATATTTTTACGAGAGAAGCCAAGTCTTGAATTTAAGTTGTCGGATCAAGATCACAATTAAATACCGACTCATATAAAACTTAATCTCGATCTTTGTCTTGTGCTTGAATCTCGTTATATATCAATTTTGCGCTTGTGCTTGGACCTCGTCATATGTCAATTTGCGCATAGTTTGTCATTCATCAAAACCTACAAATATGAACACACGTTTAGCATAATGCCTTGAGAACGTGTTTCCAACAATTTCTCCCTTTTTGATAATGGCAAACTTTAAGCGGGATATGCATATTAGGCAATTCATAATGACGATTCAAGACAAGTAAAGATATGCAACAAGTATATAGATATGCAATTTGTTCCCCCTCAATTTATGCCGATAAGTATTGAGAGTGCATACCCGTTATCTTCCCCCTTTTGCCATTAGCAAAAAAAATATAGAATAATAAAAAACTTATTTATTTATTAAATCTTCAATAATAACGCAAATAATGTCAATACAATCGATTATTGATACTGGATAATCGATTACATAAAAGAGAAATCGATTGTTCTGTGCGTCAAGCTTTATAATTCCCCCTGCCTTTAGGGCGATACCTGCAAAAATACGTTAGACGTCTCCGACGCTCAAGTTAGAAAACATGTGAAGGGGAAAATGCAATGCATGACTTAGATCAACGTGGAGTCAAGGATCCCGAGTTCACTACGAATTCGAAAGAAGGACTCTTTTTCTAAGGGCTTTGTAAAGATGTCGGCCAATTGATCTTTGGTTTCAACAAATTCAATTTCGACATCGCCCTTGAGAACGTGATCTCTTATAAAATGATGTCTAATTTCAATGTGTTTTGTTCGCGAATGAAGAACGGGGTTCTTTGTCAAGCATATGGCACTAGTATTATCACATCTAAGAGGGATATGATCAAGACTTAGGCCATAGTCCAAGAGTTGTTGTTTCATCCAAAGGATTTGAGCGCAACAACTCCCCGCGGCTACATATTCAGCCTCGGTTGTGGACAACGCAGCACTTACTTGTTTCTTGCTAAACCAAGAAACGAGAGAGCTACCGAGCAAATGGCAAGTGCCACTAGTGCTCTTGCGATCTAATTTGCATCCAGAAAAATCGGAATCGGAATAGCCAACAAGTTGGCATGAAGAACCTTTGGGGTACCATAGACCCACATTTACAGTACCAACAAGATACTTCAATATCCGTTTCACCGAATGCGGAAACTCCTTCGGACACGATTGACAACAAGCGCATAAGCACAAGCTAAACATGATGTCCGGACGACTAGCAGAAAGATAAAGGAGAGAGCCAATCATACCTCGATACTTTTTGATGTCGACTTCCTTACCTTTCTCATCTTTGTCTAGATGATCGGATGTGCTCAGGGAGTTGCCATTGCTTTTGCATTGGTCATTTCAAATCGTTTCAGCAATTCTTTGCAATATTTCGCTTGGCAAATGAATGTACCTTCTTTCATTTGCTTTACTTGTAATCCCAAAAATAATGTTAACTCACCCATCATAGACATCTCAAATTCGCTTGTCATTAAATCGGAAAATTCCTTGCACAAAACATTGTTAGTAGCACCAAATATAATATCATCCACATAGATTTGAACTAATAAAATATCATTGTTTTTATGCTTAACAAAAAGAGTGGTGTCAACTTTCCCCCTAATGAAATCATTTTCCAATAGAAATTTACTCAATCTTTCATACCAAGCTCGGGGAGCTTGTTTTAAACCATAAAGAGCCTTTTTGAGTTTGAAAACATGACGGGAGATTTAAAATCCTCAAAACCGGGGGGTTGTTCAACATAAACTTCTTCTTGAATAACACCATTTAGAAAAGCACTTTTCACATCCATTTGATATAAATTGAAATTCATAGAAGAGGCAAAAGCAAGCAATAAACGAATAGCTTCTAATCTAGCTACGGGAGCATATGTTTCTTCATAGTCAATACCCTCTTCTTGATTATAGCCTTTTGCTACAAGCCTAGCTTTGTTTCTATAGATTACACCATTTTCATCTAGTTTGTTTCGAAAAACCCATTTCGTACCAATTATGGTATGATTTTCGGGTCTTGGCACCAAATCCCAAACGTCATTCCGTTTGAATTGGTTAAGCTCCTCTTGCATTGCCAAGGTCCAAAATTCATCCCCAATTGCTTCGGAGATGGTTGTTGGTTCAATTTGAGAAACAAAAGCAGTATGTCCTAAGGTGTTCTTAAGAGAGTTTCGGGTACTTACCTTTTCTCCGACGTCGCCAATTACCTGTTCAAAAGGGTGATCTTTGATTGTCCTCCACTCGTTAGGCATTTCCGTTTCTTTCTCCAATTGTGGTGTTTCCTCTGTTGATTTTTCCAAGATTTCATCTTGAATTTCCTTAGGAGTTTCCTCTTGTACTTTGTCTTTCAAAATTATTTAAAATACCTGCAAGATCAGAACAAGAATCCTTTCTCGCCAAGCGAGCATTATTTTCGGAGAACACAATATGAGGGGATTCCTCCACAGTTTGGGTTCTACTATTAAATACCCTATATGCTTTGCTACGTGAAGAATACCCAATAAAAATTCCTTCATCGGATTTGGCATCAAATTTTCCCAATTGATCTTTTCCATTGTTATGAATAAAAACTTTACAGCCGAATACTCTAAAATGGGAGATATTTGGTTTCCTTCCCTTGTAGATTTCATAAGGGGTTTTCATGAGTATTGGCCTTATGACTACTCTATTTAAAACGTAGCATGCCGTACTCACGGCATCCGCCCAAAAATGTTTGGGAATCTTAGCCTCTTCGAGCATGGTTTTAGCCATCTCTTCGAGACACCTATTTTTCCTTTCCACCACCCCATTTTGTTGTGGTGTTCGTGGAGCGGAAAAGGTATGCTCGATGCCGAGTTCGCACAAAAGTCCGCAAAGAGATTGTGATCAAACTCTCCCCCATGATCACTTCTAATTGAAGTGACGGTTGTTTCCTTTTCGTTTTGAACACGTTTAAAAAAAAATTTAAAAATCTGAAAAGCATCACTTTTATGGGCAAGAAATAAAGTCCAAGTAAATCTTGAATAATCATCAACAATAACAAAAGCATAACGATTTCTACCAAGACTTTCAATGCGAGATGGTCCAAACAAATCCATGTGAAGCAATTGCAATGGTCTAGTAGTTGAAACAATATTTTTCGATTTAAAAGATGCTTTTGTTTGCTTCCCTTTTTGACAAGAATCACAAATAGAGTGATTTTCAAAAATTCAAATTTGGAAGACCAACAACTAAATTTTGTGAAACCAGTTTGTTCAAAAGATGCATGTTGATGTGAGCTACTCTATGATGCCATAACCAAGAATCATCCTCTTTGCTCATTAAACAATTCACATATTCGGGTGAAGAATTTGCAAGATCAACCATATAAATGTTATCCATTCTAAAACCACGAAGGATAATTTTAAAATCGCTACGTCTAAAAACTAAGCATTCATCCGAATCAAATAAAACAAGATTTCCCTTGTCACATAATTGACTTATGCTCAAGAGATTATGTTTTAAACCTTTCACAAGTAATATATGCTTAATGGAAGAAATTTCATCCTTACCGACCGATCTGATGCCGATAATCTTTTCTTTGTTGTTATCACCAAAAATAACACTTCCCTCTTCCTTGTGTTCTAGTTGAAGGAATTTGGATTTGTCTCCCGTCATGTGCTTGGAGCATCCACTATAAAGGTACCATAGTACACTTGATCCCTTCAAACATACCTACAAAACAGATTAATGAGTTTTAGGTACCCATGCCATTTTGGGTCCTTGGGGGTTAGGCAAATCATAGTGATGTGATTGAGTGTTATGTCTATGTCGTGTAAAACAAGCAGGAGCAATATGTCCAATTCGTCTACAATAATGACAAGTCACGTTAGGATTATGCATCCTTCTAGGTTAATAGTAATTGGACGGACGAAATTCATTTACTCTATTCTTGACAATATAACTATTGCGCAAATCATGAAAATCATTTCTCCTACCATTTGTTTAAGGATATGCATCATTTCTAGAATGGTTGTTTCTAGGTTGGAAGTCATTTCTAGGTGTTCTAAAAGGTTCAAAATTCCTTCTAGTGTTTGGCCTAGAATGAGCATTATTTCTAGAATGATTATTTCTAGGTTGCGATTGATGAAAACCATTTCTAGGTTTGTTGTATCTAGGATGAACATTTGTTTTACTTATCCTAGGTTGAGCCTTAGGTGGTTGGGGGTTGGCTTCAACTTTCTCTTTAGGCTCGTTTCTAAAACCTATGCCATGCTTGGTCGACTTCAAATTAACAAGCACTTCATTCAAATTTTTATGAGAAGAGTTAAGCTTATCTAAGGTGCCCATAAGCCTTTCTACTTCATTTCTGAGATGTATGCAAGAAGTACAATTTCTAGAACTTTCGGGCTTGTCGGCGCTTCTCTTGCCAAAATATTTGTTTTCCTCTTTCAACTTCTCATTTTCTAAAATCAGTTTTTCCAATTCCTTTTCTTTAAAAGAGAGTTGTTTTTGAAAATCTTTTTCTTTTAAAGAAGCATTTTCTTTTATACTCTTAACAGTTTTTGAAGCTTTAATAAATTCGCTATACAACTCATCAAAAGCATTTTGCATTTCTTCAAAGGGAAAAGAAAATTTTGGAAGAAATTTGACATACCTCTTCTTTGTTGTCTTCTTGTGCCATAAGACAAAGATTTGCGGCTTCGTCTTCTTCTTCCTCACTTGACTCGTCACCGGAGTCGCCTCCCCAAGATATGAATGCTCGTTGCTTCTTGAAGGGTTTCTTCTCCTTTTTAGCATTTGGGCAATTTGATTAAATGTGCCCGGTTTCTCCGCACTCATAGTACTTTATTGATCTGCTTGCTTTTTGCCCTTTCGTTCATACTCTTTTCGCATGAACTTTTGAAATCTCTTGATAACGAGTCCGAACTCGTTGTCTCCGTCCTCGTCATTTTGAGGTTGGCTTGTGCTTGCCTTGAGAGCGATTCTTGCTTCCTTTGATCATCAACAAGAGGGTTAAGTATAGTAGATTCATAAGTTTTAAGATTACCTCTTAATGCGTCGATGGTGACAATTGAAATGCCAATGGATTCTTGAATCGCGTCGGCCTTAGATCGCCATTCCGGAGTGAGACTTCGGAGAATTTTTCGGACAAGTTCCTTATCCGTGAAGGTCTTCTTAAGAGCATGTAAATCATTTACGATTTTTGAAAATCGTTCAAACATCTCATCGACCTTTTCGCCTTCCTTCATGTGAAACAATTCATATGCATGGGTTAGGAAATCAATTTTGGCTTCCCTTACCTGGTCCGTACCTTCGTACGTAATTTCCAGCTTGTCCCACATTTGCTTCGCCGTTGTGCAACAATATATCTTCCTGTAATCATCAGCATTTACAACACAATATAATAAATTAATAGCTTTAGCATTATTTTGCACCTTTCGGATATCATCCGCATCGTATTCATCTTCGGACTTTGGGACCCATTCATTTTCAACCTTCTTGGTTGGAATTTGTTTTCCATTCAATATGACCTTCCAAAGATGAAAACTATTTGATTGTACAAATATTCTCATCCTCTCCTTCCAGTATGTATAATTTGTACCATCGAATAGCGGTGGTCGGGTGGAGCATTGTCCTTCACCTATTCCTGCAAAAGAGTCACGAGTAGAAGCCATGGATGTTTCTCTCAAACGGTTAAGTCTTCAGAGAGTTGGGCTCTGATACCAATTGTTAGATAATACGCTTAACGCTAGAGGGGGGGGGTGAATAGCGTTATAATAAAAATTAGCGTAAACTTGAGGAATTTAAAAATTGCAGGAAATAAATAAGTGCGATAAGTAAATAAATTAGAACAAACGCACCGATATATCCTGGTTCACCACAACCCATGGCTAGTCCAGTCCCCGAGAGACTCTCTCGAGATTTCCACTAACTTGTTAAGCTTACGGGTGCTCAACAAACCGTTACAACTTGAGGACACAAGCCTCAACAACCTTTGCTCGGAGATACAACACTCCAAGACTTCAACCAAGGAAACACAAGTTCCTTCTTACAACACAAGGGACTAACACTTCCCTTCAAGTGTACAAAAACACTTAGCACTCAAACAAGACACTCCTTTAAGAGTAGATATGAGTAAAAAGAATACGCTCAAACAACAACTTTCGACAAGAACTTGGCTCTCAAAAGCTTATGTAATGAATATAAAATGATAAGCAATAAAGTATGCAAGCTTTAGCAATTGTATGATCAGTTGTTGTATGTTGTTGTTAAAAAAGACTGAATTGAAGCTGTATTTATAGTTGAAAAACTTTGTATTACCGTTGCCTAATTGCCAATTAAGTGCTGATTTTACTCAGTGACAATCGATTGTCAAATTACCACAATCGATTGTTTGCCAGTTCTTCCAAAAATCAATCCCAGATTTTACGCTTAACAATCGATTATCTAAGATCAATAATCGATTACTGGCAACGTTCAAAAAATCATTTCCAGATTTTACGTAAAACAATCGATTGTTAGAAATCTACAATCGATTACTCAGCAACGTTCAAAAAATCCTTTCCAGATTTTAATTATCACAATCGATTATAAGAAATCAATAATCGATTACTCAGCAACGTTCAAAAAATCCTTTCCAGATTTTAATTAAAACAATCGATTATAAGAAATCAATAATCGATTACCTGACGGTATTTGAAAACATTTTGGCAACGGTCATTTATACAATCGATTATACTAAGTTAACAATCGATTATATATCAGTCTTGAAAATCAATTTAGACACTGCCTCTTGACAATCGATTGTTATAGGTTCACAATCGATTATTTAATAACTTTGAAAAAGTCTGCAAGACACTGCCTCAACACAATCGATTGTCATAAGTTCACAATCGATTATTTTGTGACTTTGAAAAATCTGATGGACACTGTCTCTTCACAATCGATTGTCATTAGCTTCACAATCGATTATTTTGAGCTTTGAAAAACTTTGATGGACACTGCCTCATCACAATCGATTGTCATAAGGTTCACAATCAATTGTCATGCAGATTTGAAAAATTTGATGCTCACTGCCTTAACACAATCGATTGTCATAAGTTCACAATCGATTGTCAAGCAGCTGACTTAAACATAATCGATTATCATAAGTACATAATCGATTATCTTAGTCCAGATTTTAGAGGCATGTTTAAAAATCATTTTGACTAAAGTAAATATGCATTATTTAAAATCATTTTGCTCCAAATTAAATATGCATGATTTGTTAAAAATATTTTTACGAGAGAAGCCAAGTCTTGAGTTTAAGTTGTCGGATCAAGATCACAATTAAATACCGACTCATATAAAACTTAATCTCGATCTTTGTCTTGTGCTTGAATCTCGTTATATATCAATTTTGCGCTTGTGCTTGGACCTCGTCATATGTCAATTTGCGCATAGTTTGTCATTCATCAAAACCTACAAATATGAACACACGTTTAGTATAATGCCTTGAGAACGTGTTTCCAACATTTAGAAAATCTTAGACCAACACATGAAGCTTTGTTCTCATAAGCAATGTTTAAGCCATTAATAGGAGGTATTCAATGCTAAACCGGCTTGGATATAAATCAACATTATTAAGGTGAACTGTCTCGATTTCATAATTTGAGAAGTATGCTCTTAATTTAGAAAAATAATTTCAAATGCCAAACTGTAGGTTGACAATATTCACACATATTATCATCTCATATATGCATCTACAAGTGGTTCACATGATAGGTGAATGAGCGCATATTCACCTTTTATATATTTTAGAATCAGGGGTCTTAGTCCCAACTTTAGCTGGTATAATCAATTTATTATGAGAACAAGCAACACAGGAGAATTCTTGAAGAATCTTTTAGTTCTTGAGTATATGCTTATCGGAATTCTCAAATAGCTCATTTAAAAATGACAAATGAAAATTCAAGTTTATCACGACATGTGTTGTCTCTTAGAAAACTTCTGATTTACTATGGCATAAAGTTTTGCATTAGTTTACTTTTGATTTACTGTAGCTACTTTTGTATAAGTAAATTTCTTATTTACTGTAGCTGCTTTTGCATTAGTAAAATTCTTATTTACTGTGGTACATGATGTAATACAAATTGAAGAATAAGGCATGTAACTTGTCACATACATATTTACACCTTATGATTGTAGAAACATGAAGAGTTTCATTCTTTCAATCATTTGCAGTCTAGTATATTGTCATTTGTATTAGTAAACTTCGTGTTTATCATAACATATGTTTTTACCACAATAATGACAAATAAGCTCTTTGGGAGCCTTCAATTTATTATCCACAATCTAACCACTATTAGTGTCATGTATCTTCTAGACAAATAGTTAGTTCTTCGAGAGCTTTTGATAAATTGTGTACTACTAAATATTGCTCAAACACTTCTTGTATCATGAGTTGTGACAAATATCTCCTTCAAGGAGAAATACCATTAACATCTGAACATTTCATACCAATGCAGCAACCACATGGTCATTGCATCCTTTAAGAAAAGATACATGAGTTGTTATTTCCTTCGGGGAACTCAATAACTAACCATAATATACTAATGTAGTTGTAGTAGAAAATATTACACAAGAATGCTTTTGCCTTAGAATAATACTTAATAAATTTATCCAAGATGTTGTGCGACAATGATCTTTATGCTATAAAAATAATATTTATATCCTCTTTTATTCTTGCTCTTCAGGAGGTGAGTTGTGGTATTTCTTCATTCACTTCAGGGAATGAAAATCTGCTTCAAAAATACTTTGAATAACTCATTATTTTGTTTAAGCATAGAAAGACACAATTTCATAATATTTTTTCGCTTCAGGAGAAAAATTCAATTGTTTTGCTATTTGAGGAGCAAATTTAAACTACGAAATATTGAGTATATATTCCCCCAACCATATTACCTCTTCTGGAGATAATTTGTAACATATTTACATCAAAAGTGCGTTCATTTTTACGAGCTTTATTAATATTGTGACATTCAGTACAGGAAATGGATTAATATTTAGCAAAGTTCTCTTCTTTCTGAGAACAGAACATAATTATTTGAACTTGCATTAATCACACCAAATTGTGTGATGGCTTAGAACCTTTTTTTTAATATAATACTAATTCTAGAGCAAATCGAGACATGTAAGTAATATAGAGAATTCTTTTCGAACTTATCTTCAATTGTAACCATAGAAAGCCTAAATTATCACTTCTGATGGTCATAGACATATACCACTTATGGTGATTAATAAAATTTAGTTACAATGAGACATAATCACTTCTGGTGGTTGTATATTTCTTGCAAACTCTGCTGGAGTTTAAGTGAATCTAACATTGTTATCCACTTTGTAGTTATTTATTAAGATAATTAGGAAACAAAATACCAAAATAGGCACTACATACGTAGTACATAATCAAGCAATTAATGATAAAGATATTAAACCAAATATAAATAAAAGGCTCAAATTACTTCACATAAATTTGGTCACTACAGACATAAGTGATATCTACATCATTACTGTTAGGAAGAACAACTCACCACCTTAAGGATATAATCTGCCTTATGATGCTCAGAATGAACAAGATAAGTCACGGATGTAAGAGCGTCGCCTTTCAATGGAGATGAACACAACTCAGGGATGTAACCTTACTTATGATGCTCAAAATATACGAGATCTAACCACATACCTAAGAGCGTCACCTTACAATAGAGATAAACACTGAAATATAAATTAAATACGAAGTAAGTGCTCAAAATGGCAGAGTTTCATGCTGATAACGTATTATAAAATAAAAACTCTAAAGTAAATAAATCAAAGAGAAGTATAGAGAGAGATTGATATATTATTCAACTTCAAACCATATACATAATGAACTGAAATATCCTTTATTTATAGAAGAAAGGAAGCAATTGCGAGGTTTTTCAGGCAGCAACTGCAAGGCTTTTCAGGAAACAATTGCGAGGCTTTTTTTAAGTTGCTTGTAAGCTATCTCCACGACCTACTTGCAACCTGCTTATTTAATAAGAAACTGCGATAAATTATTCATTAAACTGCTTGCAACGTACCTGCATTAATTACTTGTTGATAAACTTTAATAGAATACTAAATGAATAATCTTCTTATACCGAAGTATTAAATGAACATTCACAATATAATTATTTTAATAACAGCAACCTTTTTTTTTCCTTTTTCATTTTTGATACATTTTAATGAAGCAAAGTCTACCACGTTACTTAAACGAGATATACTAATAGGACCAATTGTCCCCATAATCGATTCTAGAAAGAAAGCTTGTGCTACAATGAGCAGAGTTTTAACTATCGCTGCCGCCGCCGCCTCGGTGATTCCGTTCACCCACTACCCTAACTCTGTCCTTCCACGTCACATACGCCTCTCGAATCTGCCTTCCTCTCTCACTGTAACAACCCACGCTCTGGTATTTCGCAGACGATTCTTCTCACCGTACCGTTCCCGAGCCTTTACCGGTTTAACAGTTGGTTTTGATGCTATAAGTGGAAATGGTGGCTCGATGCTGCAGGATGCGGGAGCCACGGCTTTGGTCATCGCCGATGCTTACACCCTTGTTTCCACTTTCAATTTCTTATCCGACCGCAAACTCATTGAACAGGTTCCCCCCCTCTCTCTCTCTCTCTCTCACACACACACACAGGCACACCCTCTTATATATGTGTGTGTATGTGTATGTGTGGCCGTGTAGGTTATATGTATCTGTAAATGTCAATGTACAGAGATTCGTAATCAACAGAAATTGACAATCTTATCAAATCTCAGTGGAGGCAAAAAGTATTAGGTGATTTCTCCCCATCACCTAAACCTCTGTTCACAAAGACGGGTGCGAGCTAGGATTTTACCTAGGGAGTCAAAATATAAAAAAGTACATACACTAACAAAGTCAGAGATTCCGGAGAAGGGGAAAATTTGACACCCCTTGGTGGGAAAAAAAGTGGAGGAAAGTAAAATTTTGAATTACTTCACTTTACTAATGCATTTTATCCCTCATTGGAAGAAGGAAATTAAATCTTTTCGTATATATATAGAAGCTCATCTTTTAGCTCTTCAAGAGTTAAGAAGAAGTGGTGTCTCACGCCGCCGTCGTCGTCGCTCGCTTGGCTCGGATTCAGATTCGGATTTGGATTTGGTCAATTGATATGATTGATTGATAATTTTTTGGACCAAATTTATTTTTCTTTTCCATTTTCTTTTTGCATTAGAAGATTGCAGAATCATTTTCGTGCGTTAGAAGATCGCGGAATTATTCTCGCGACCAACAACTGAATAAACACCAAAATGTTCCGTTCAATAGATGAATAGACACCTTATCAACGGACAGGCACCTTTGCACCTGTTGGGACTCAACTTTGTTGGCTGTAAATAGAGAGGCTTAGCTCCATTTTCCACCACCGAAAAATCTGAAATCTCTCCCCTCAATCTTCTGCATTATGCATTCATTTTTCATAAACAAAACACAAGCATTTTGTGTGATTTGCTCCGCCATTTGAGTTTTTCGAAATTCTGTGATTGAAGTGCGGCTATCACAGAATAGTTATTCTGTTCTATCATGAGAGGAATTAATCCGCAACTATGGGCGTTGTGAGGGAATTAAATTCCTTAAGGAAGCACAAGAAACTTGTGGGCTTGGAATTTTTTCTGCTTTGTTTTTTAAACTAATTTTTGTTGATTTACTGGTTTTGAATGCAGATTGCTAACAAGCTTTAAGGAAATTAATAATTCATTTAACTTTCTGGTTTGGTAGACTAAAATTGCACTGATTTTCTACTCCCGTTCTGGAGATTAAAATCTTCGGATTTTCTACTCCAGTTTGCAATTAAAGTCTTGGTTACTTTCTACTCAATCCAAGATATAAAAACTCGATTGTTTGTATTCGGTTTAAAGATATAAAAGCTTCACCGAGGTACTAATCTTGTTTGTGTCAATTCCTTTTACAGAAAAATGACAATAAGTATAGAACAACAAAATGGTTCTAATAAGGCTGCAAAGGCTACGGCGCCTTCAAGTCGCACAACGCCTGGACTGGCGATGGCACTAGCAGAAAAGCCTGACAAATTTTTTGGCATGGACTTCAGACGTTGGTAGCAGAAAATGTTCTTCTGCCTGACCACACTCAGTCTGTAGCACTTTATTAGCGAGGACGTTCAAGTCCTGGGAGAAGAGACTTCGGATAAAGAGTGATTTGTTGTCACGGAGGCATGGAAGCATTCTGACGTCTTGTGCAAAAATTATATATTGAGTTGTTTGGAAGATGGCCTGTGCAACGTTTACAGTGTCGTGGAGACTTCAAAAGAATTGTGGAACGCTCTTGAAAAGAAGTACAAGACAGAAAATGCTAGACTAAAGAAAGTTGTTGCCGCAAAATTCTTGGACTTTGAAATGGTTGACAGTAAGTCTATCATAACTCCAGTTCAAGAATTAAAAGTCATCCTTCATGACCTCCTTGCCGAAGGTATAAATCGAATCAATACTTTTATTAAAGATATTAATTATATTATTAATCCTAAATTTATAATTGTAGGTATGGTCATAAATGAAGCATTTCAAGTTGTGGCATTTATTGAAAAGCTGCCTCCGCTGTGAAAGGATTTTAAGAATTACTTGAAACATAAGCGCAAGAAGATGACGCTTGAAGACCTTATTGTTCATCTACAGATTAAAGAGGACAATAATGTTGTTGGGAAGAAGTCTTGTGGAAATTCAACAATAATGGGTGCAAATATTGTAGAAGAAGCTTCAACGAGCAAAAAGTGAAAGAATCCGTCTGGACCAAAGAATTACCCACGCAAGAAGAAGTTCAAAGGTAATTGCCACAAATGTGGAAAGGTTGGACATATGGCTACTGCAAGTTGTGCACTAAATAAGGACAAGAAGAAAAATCAAGCAAATATGATTGAGAAGAATGATGAAATAGACGATTTATGTGCCATGATTTCGTACTGCAACCTAGTCGGAAATCCTTGAGAATGGTGGATTGATTCGAGAGTAACTCGTCATGTTTGTGCGAACAGGGAGTTGTTTACTTTTTATGCTCCCGCCGGACCCAATGAGACAGTTTTTATGGCAAATTCCACTACTGCAAAAATTGAAGAAACGTGCAAGTAGCTTTAAAGATAACTTTGGCAAGATTGTGACTCTAAATGATGTTTTCCATGTTCCTGAAATGCGGAAGAATTTAGTCTTGACATCACTTCTAGTCAAGAATGGCATTAAGTGTATTTTTGTTTCCGACAAGGTTGTAGTTTGTAAAAATGAAATGTATGTAGGAAAAAGGTTACCTGACTGAGGGTCTTTTCAAACTCAATGTAATTGTCATTGATATGAATAAAATGCCAGCTTCTTCTTACTTTCTTGAGTCAAATAATTTATGGCATGAATGTTTAGGCCACATCAACTTCAAAACTTTGCAAAAAATAATTAATTTGGAAGTTTGCCTAAGTTTGAATGCAATAACTCGAAATGTCAAATATGTGTGGAATCAAAGTATGTTAAGTATCCTTATAAATCAGTTAAAAGGAATTCAAATCCTTTAAACTTAATTCATACAGATATTTGCGACATGAAGTCAATACCATCTTGTGGTGGGAAAAAGTATTTCATAAGTTTTATTGACGACGGCACTAGATGTTGCTATATTTACTTACTTAATAGTAAAGATGAAGCAATTGATGCATTCAAGCAATACAAAAATGAAGTTGAAACGCAACTAAACAAAAAAATCAAAATGATAAGAAGTGATAGGGGCATCGAATATGAATCTCCTTTTGAAGGAATATGTTTGAAAAATGGCATTATTCACCAAACAACTATCCCTTACTCACCGCAATCCAATGGAATTGCGGAAATAATTGAACGTTAAAGGAGATGATGAATGGCTTGTTAATAAGTTCTGGTTTACCTCAGAACTTGTGGGGTGAAGCTATTCTTATAGCTAACAAAATACTGAATCGAGTTTCCCATAGCAAAACGCAATCCATTCCATAAATGGAAAGGAAGAAAACCCAACTTAAAATATTTTAAAGTGTAGGGGTATTTGGCTAAAGTGCAAGTTCCTAAGCCTAAAAGGATAAAAATTGGACCAAAGACCGTTGATTGTATTTTCGTAGGATATGTAACAACTAGTAAGGCATATCGTTTCTGGTTCATAAATCAAAAAATTCCGACATTCATATTAGTACGGTAATTGAATCGTATAATGCTGAATTCTTTGAGAATATTTATCTTTATAAAGTGGAATGTAAGTCGTCTAATGAAAAATCTAAGTGACCTCGGGAAGAAGCAAAGGAAAGTATGTTTGATGAGGAAAATCTAAGATGTAGCAAACGTCAAAGGATAACTACTTACTTTGGACCAAATTTTCTGGCATTCTTATTGGAAAATGAGCTTCAAACGTTCAAAGAAGGAATGTCTTCTTCGAAAGCACAATATTGGAAAAAGGCAGTCTATAGTGAGATAGAATCCATATTAAGGAATCATAATTGGGAATTGGTTGATCTTACTCCGAAAAATAAACCTTTGGGTTCTAAATGGATTTTCAAAAGGAAAATGAAAGTTGATGATACTATTGACAAATAAAATACAGTATTAGTTGTTAAAAGGTTTAGACAACGAGAAGGTCTTAATTACTTTGACACATACTTGTCGGTAACAAGGATTACATCTATCCGGGTGTTAATAGCGTTAGTCACCGTGTATGGCCTTCAAATCCATCAGATGGATGTAAAGACAACCTTCTTAAATAGAGATTTAGAGGAATAAATCTATATGGAAAAACCTGAAGGGTTTGTAGTTCCCGAAAACGACAAGAAGGTGTGTCGACTTGTTAAGTCACTTTACGGACTAAAACAAGCACCAAAACAATGCCATGCGAAATTTAACCAAACAATGTTGTCAAATGATTTCAAGATCAATGAGTGTGACAAATGTGTTTACATTAAGAATACTCCAAATCAAATAGTCATTGTTTCTTTATATGTGGATAATATGTTGGTAATGAGTAACGACATTGCTAACATAAATGGTATTAAGTGTATGCTTACTAGTAAGTTTGATATGAAAAACTTAGGAATCGCTGATCTAATTTTGGGAATTAAGATCCTTCAGACTCCTCAAGGTGTAGCTCTGTCTCAATCTCATTATATTAAAATGGTTCTTGAAAATTTCACATATCTAGACATTAAAGAAGCAAAAACGCCAATTGATTTAAACCATACTCTTGTAAAGAAAAAAGGTCAAAGCAAATATAATTGGAATATGCTCGAGTGTTCGGAAGTTTGATGTACATTATGAATTGTACACGACTTGATATAGCTTGTGCAATAAGTAAGCTTAGCCGATACACAAGTAATCCCAACAAGCTCATTGGATAGCAATGAACGATGTTGGGGATATTTGAAATATACTCAAGACAATGCATTGCATTACAATAATTATCACGCAGTTATTAAGGGATATAGTGATGTAAATTGGATCACGGTTCAACAGAAACAAAATTCACAAATGGATATATTTTTACTATTAGTGGAGGAGCAGTGTCATGGAAGTCGTCCAAACATACATGCATCGCTCGCTCCACAATGGAGTTAGAGTTTATAGCTTTACACAAGGCTGGCGAAGAAGCTGAATGGCTTCGGAATTTATTAGATGGCATTCCATTTTGACCCAAACCTTTGGCACCTGTATGCATACATTGCGACAGTCAAGCAGCAATAGGAAGGGCTAGGAGCGTTATGTATAACGGGAATCTCGTCACCTTCGACGAAGGCATAATACCGTAAGACAATTCTTTAGTGGAATAATCACAATTGACTATGTAAAGTCAAAAGATAATGTATCGGATCCTCTTACAAAAAGCCTATCTAGAGAGGTGATTGAGAAGTCATCAAAGGGAATGGGACTATTGTCGAGGACAAGTCACTTTGGCAGTAACTCTACCTAGAAGAGTGGAGATCCCAAGATCTAGGTTCAAGGAGATCAAACAAAGTCATTAGTGACGGTTCAACATTATCAAATAAAATTTTGGTCCATTCTCATGATGAAGACAATGTTTAGTACCAAGGATAAAGCGTTAGGACATTTTAATGATTTCTAAGTTTGATACGGGTATATCAAATAGTGTATCTACGGGATAACACGTTTAGGAATCACCTATATGAGTGTGAAGTGTAAGCCACTTCAAGGAGAATGTTGTAAGGCCAATTCTCTACGCACTTATGAAACCCAAGCAATGTTCATGGCTGAAACGAACACAACAATGAGAATCAAAGACGGTTAAGTGTTGATTGTGTGACATATGGCTGTCTAGGTATACACAAAAGTTACCAATTAATCGTGTATATCCGACACATGTTCACTACGGAAAGTTCAAACGGAAATCTACTTATCCGGATGCGATTAATCCTTACTTGTGAATCACACACAGTTTTTCATACATATTTGTTTTGGACAGCCATTCCCCCTTTACATGGGGGATTATTGGGTTTTTGTTATTAAAAACAAAAGAGGTGTGAGTGGAAAATGGTGGGAAATAAAATGGAAGAAAGTGAATTTTTGAATTAGTTCACTTCACTAATGCATTTTGTCCCTCATTGGAAGCAGGAAAGAAAATCTTTATGTATATATATAGAAGCTCATCTTCTTACTCTTAAAGATTTAAGAAGAAGTGGTGCCTCATGCCGTCGTCGCTCGGCTCGACTTTGGCTTCGGATTTGGATTTGTATTTGGATTTGGTCAAATTGATATGATTGATTGATAGTTTCTTTTGGACCAAATTTATTTTCCTTTTCAATCATTTAACATTTTTTTCGCGTTGGAAGATCGTGGAATCATTTTCGCGCGTTGGAAGATCGCGGAACTATTCTCGCGACCAACAGCTGAATAAACACCAAAATGTTCCATTCAATAGATGAATAGACACCTTATCAACGAATATTCACCTTTGCACCTATTGGGACTCAACTTTGCTGGCTATAAATAGAGAGGCTTAGTCTCATTTCCACCATCGAAAAATCTGAAATTTCTCCCCTCAATCTTTTGCATTCTGCATTCGTTTTTCAAAAACAAAACGTAAGCATTTTGTGTAATTTGCTCCGCCATTTGAGTTTGCCGAATTCTATGATTTGAAGTGCCGCTATCACAGAATAGTTATCCCGTTGTATCCTGGGAGAAATTAATCCGCAACCTTGAGCACTTTGACGGGATTAAATTCCTTAAGGAAACACAAGAAACTTGTGAGCTCGGAATTTTTTCGGCTTTGTTTTTTGAACTAAAGTTTGTTGATTTACTGGTTTTGGATACAGATTGCTAACAGTAGCCAGACACCACCGTCATAAAAAAGTTTGACAATCTTATTCAGTTTCATAAAAAATTGACAACCTTTTCATGAAAACCTTATGCAATTTTTTCTTACCTAGAATCAGGATCCCTTAATAGCTCATTCAAACTTGTGGTGATTTTAACTATTTATAGAGAGGAAATCAGTTAGTGCTAAGATTTCTGGAAATTGACTCTTCAAAATTTGGCTTATTTCAGATGTAATAATTTGGTATCCATAAATAAACTGCCCATATTCTTTTACAGTGAAAGAGCATTACTGGTCTTTCTACGACACTCCACTTTCTTGTTTTTAGCCATTCCTATTATTATTTATTTTAGATATTAAACGAAAGCTCACAGAATTACAACATGCTCCGAATACTTAAAAACAGTTCTTTCTGGGAAGGGGGAGGAAGAAAGAAAAAAAGGTAGAAGGATTGTGATCTTGTGAGACGTCAAACATTAAAGGTTCTTGTAACATATGATAATGGCCGTGTGGTCTCTTGATTTTCAGCAGCTTTTGTTTCTTGGGATATTTATTTTCCTCTTCATTCATTGAAACAGAATTTAAGCAGAAAGCTGGTCCACATATTGTCTGGTCTGCTTTTTATGGCTTCCTGGCTAATTTTCAGGTATTATTTTGTCTTACATAGATGATTGCAAAACCACATTTGAAAGTTCTGACTGATGATTTAGATCTTAGATTAGTGCATCAAGATGGGCACGCTGCTTTGCTTCTGTAGTTCCACTTACAAACTGTTTGAGACTTGTGATTAATGGCCTTTCTTTGGCTACTGATGAGGGACTTCTAAAGTCTGTTACTCGGGAAGGAAAGCCAGAGTAAGTTCCAGAATCCCTTTTCTGCCTCTTTCAACGTATACATGGTATTGATTCATCTCTTATATTTCATCCTTTTCCTTGCAGAGAATTGCTTAGAGGGCCTCTATATTATGTTCTAGTTTTAATTTTGAGTGCACTTCTCTTTTGGAGTGAGTCACCAGTTGGAGTAATTTCGTTAGCAATGATGTGTGGTGGTGATGGTAACAGCTGAAGCTCATATTTAGTCTATGATTAGTTCCGTTTGTACTTCTTTTTTTCTGACTTTGTTCTATGTAGGAATTGCTGATATTGTTGGAAGAAGGTTTGGGTCCATAAAAATCCCTTATAATAAACAGAAAAGTTTGGCTGAGCCTCTCCATGTTTGTTCTCGGTTTCCTGGTGTCCATTGGGTAGGTTTTTGTCCCTTTTCTGTTTATTTTTAGAGATTTTGTTGTAAGCTTTATGCTGATGCTATACTTTTTCATATGGTTAAAGGATGCTCTATTACTTCTCGGCCTTGGGATATCTTCACTTGGACTGGGTTTCAACTGTAGAAAGAGTAGCTGTGGTGTCATTTATAGCAACTATGGTGGAGTCTCTCCCTATTACTCCAATGGTAGACGATAACATTTCCGCTCCTTTGGTAAGCATGGTTGTAGCATTTTTGGCTTTTGATTTATTAGCTTAGAATGCTCTCGTCTTGCCAGCATTATGCTGTCCTGATAAAGTTGCATTGTAATGCGATGATTCCTGCTTTATCTTCTTGTTCTGCCCTTATCTGTATCCTCAAGTGGTTCCTTGATGCCCGACCATGTCAACTGGTAAAGATCTCACTGCATCATTTTTGATATTCATAAGTCAACAACTCATTGTGTCTCAATGTCAAACATCCCCTCCCCCTCTTCCCCTCGTCGATACTGGTCACTTAATGGATCAATCAAGAACCACATTATCATTTATGGATGAATGCCATAGGAAGTCTTGTTTTGTAGCTAATGGTGCGTATTTCATTAGAGCAATTTGATGTTTAGCATACTATCCACCACCATCTTTTATGTTGGAATTAGATGTAGAAAGACATGTATGGTGTATCTATTGAGCTCTGTTTCTATATACACTTTTCTTCTGAAATTTTGTCTTTAAAGTTAAAGCGGTTCCACAGTAGAAAATTACACAGGTGTCGCTCTCACTGTTATGTCATTGCATTCAAATGTTTACTCCGCACTGGCCCATTGAAAGAGTGTTGTGAACATAGATTTGACTGAGAAGTTTGAAGAAAACTAGCCGAGAGAATTGCCAAGAGAAGTAGTCTAAGTTCGAATTCATTAGAGAAGAAGGTTTACAACTTATAGCTAGAAAAGTGGAGAGAAGCAGATGCGGGACATGCTGCGCTGATCTCACCCTGTAACTACTTGACACAGACCAAATGGAAAGGACTTTAAAAAGTGGGAAACAATTGAAAGTGCTGCTTAAAATTATGCTCGATCGAATTGTTACTTTCAATATCTAAAACCCAACTAACTTTGAGAATAACTTCTTGTTCAGGTCTCACTACTCAAGCCTCATATACCACTCTTCAAAGCTTAAAATTCCTTGTGCACGTTTCAAATCCTGCTTGTTACATTCCATGCTCTCCAAAATTTCTTGTCCCCAAAGAAATAGTGATGAAAATCGACTGTGCGTTAGTTAATAATCCTCCTAGGTTACCTGCTCTGGAGCTGCATCCATCTACTGAACAAGAACTTGAGTAGCAGTTTTATCTCCACGCTTAATCACTCGTCTAGCTAGGATGGTGTTAGTATCTGCACAATTGGGACTGAAAATATCAACTACTGGATGGTGCCATGGAATGAACCTCGTAGCAAGGCTTGGAATGTGGGGTGCACAATAACATGGTCAAGTAAAGAAAGTCCGTGGGTAACAGGGCCAATTTTCTGAGACTAGTTTGGTAGGGGCCATGATACTCCGAGGCGGATCCGAAATTTTAGGTTTATAAGTTCTGCATCCCTAGCTTTTTTTGCATATTAAGTTCTGAAAAAATAATTTATATATATTAAGTAAATTTCTTAACACAAATATAAGGTTTGGGCAAAGCTATTGGGTCCTACGGAACTGATAACTTCAACAGTGATTTGCCCTGAATATGTGAAACCTGCATGGGGAATCGATGCTGCAAAATTTATTGGTGTTTCAGTTAGCCGGAATATGCACTGTATAGTTTCAGAAGTAGTTATAATCTAGTGAAAAGGGTCAGAACTGCCCCTAATGTATTGACTCCAGGTTAAAAATGCCATCCGTTAACCTATTTTGAAGAAAATACCCCTACCGTTAAAAATGTGACATATTTGCGCCCCTAAGTCTAACAACTGACTGTACTTATACTTAAAACGGTATGGACATTTTTTTCAAAATAGGTTAACGGTAGGGGCATTTTTAAATTGGAGTCAATATATTAGGGGCACAAATATGCCAGAATTTTAACGGTAGGGGCATTTTTAAATTGGAGTCAATACATTAGGGGCACAAATATGCCAGAATTCTAACGGTTGGGGCATTTTCTTCAAAATAGGTTAACAGAGGTCATTTTTAACCTGGAGTCAATACGTTAGGAAGAGTTCTGACCCTTTTCCTTTAATCTAAAACTTTTCAGAACTTTAAAGTAGCATAGCCAATAGAAAATCAGAATTTACCAGCCGAAAGATCATTGGCATGTATAGCTAGGAGAAAATTCTGTAGGCAGGTTCCAGTAGTTTTCTCTCCTTTTTTCCCTGTTGGTATAGTATTGCCTATTTGATTTATCAGCTTTTTTGACAATGTAACATGTAACTGTATATTAATCAATCTTCAGCACAAGTTTGTGCCAGAAGCCAAAAGAAAGAGTTTACAAAAGTCTACAAGGCTCTCTATTACAATCCTTGCACTTCTTACAAGGAGTCTAGGACTTGTAAAATTGACTATATTCTACTTTACACCAAAAAAAAAAAATACAATTCATCTTTCTTTTCTGAGTAGAGCTAATTGTATCCTCAAAGCATCTTGAGTTCCCCCCCCCCCCCCCCTTCTATATTGTCCACCAAATAATTGCAGGGACAATTTTCCATCTATCTTTGTTTGAAGTAGTACACTTCCCCCTACATTCTAGCTTGATAAGAGTTCATATGTCTATACACAGGAGCTTCATAATTTAACATATTATGTTGGAACGTTTCGTGTGCTAGCGTTCCAACATAATATGCTAGAAGTTTATACACAGGAGCTCCATAATTTAGCATAGTATGCTGGAACGTTTTGTGTGCTGGAGTTCCAACATAATATGCAGAAGTTTATACGCAGGAGCTTCACAATTTAGCATATTATGCTGGAACGTTCCGTGTGCTGGAGTTCCAACATAATATGTTGGAAGTTTATACGCAGAAACTTTATAATCCACCATATTATTTTGGAACTTTTCGTGTTTCAATAAAATAATGGTTATTTTTAATGACTTTGCAAACGCTAGTTATTTTTGAATTACCAATCAAAAAACTGGATAACCCGAGCTATTTTAACAAAATAAGGATTGAACTGAAGGGGCCGGGTCGAACCTGTAAAAGATCGAACCTGCCCCGCCAGTAAATAGGGTGGAGATAAGCCATGTATCTCTTAATCGAGGGCTGTACCGGTTAAATTTGGGGTTTTGATACAGTTACCCACAAAAATAAAATTATTTACCCTTGTGTACCCATTTGTTTTTCTATCTATACATTAATTACATTTCCTACCCATAGTAGATTTTGTGGGAAATTTTTATTTATTCTCCAATTTTTTTATCTCTATGCTTCTTTTTTTTCTTTTCTCCTTTTCTTTTTCTTGTTTTCTTCTTATTTTTTTCTTTTTTCCTTTTCTAATTTCATTTAACTTTTTTTTATATTCTTTTCTCTTCATAATCTAATTTTATCTATTGTTTTCACTATTTTTGTAGGGCTTTTGAAAGCCGATACACAAGCTTTAGTCTTTCCCATTTAAACACTCAAACTCGTGAAACCCATAACTAATAAACACATTTGACTATTGACTATGCTTATGTAGCGGTAGCTTATCTTACGCGGACATAGTGCATACAAGTCACAGTCAATTGGCGCGTGTATATGTTACTATTCATTAATAGAAACACCCCCCTCCCATGGACCTCGTCTTCTACACACCACCCCTGTATCTTCGCACCATCCCCAACGACTAGAAACAAGGCTTCACCTATAACGCATAGCAATGACCAAACGAATCCAGCCTGTCCCTCCTCCCCATCTATGCCTAACAGCCCCCCTCCACCCCCCTCGGGATTTTGAGCTTTTCTTGTTCTCAATCTAAAAGCTAGCCGCCTACCACCAGAAATGGTTACAAGATAAACACACCTACAGTCAAGGGACAGAGAAATAGATCTGGGAGGTTGAGAATGAGAGAAAAGGAGATGGGAAGTGAGCGAAAAAACAAAGGGACAAAGATATATTTGTGGTTGTTCGGTTTGGTTGTTGAGGACGTTCGAGATCATCTGTGAGTTATTTTTTTCTAGTTCGTGGTACAATTTTCAGATTTCTGTTGATCATATATTATCCATATTTTTACTCATTTTCTCTAATCACTTTAACAGTTTTAAGTATCCATTGTTGTTCTTTTATGTTTGATTTTTTCTGTCGTTGTACTGTGTAAATTATTTGTGGTCCTCTTTGTAGTTAATTTAGTTTGCTGGGTTATTTTGGTATCTTGAGTTCGGTAAAAGTTGCACAACTATGGTGAAGAATAAAATAAGGGAAATGGAGAAAAAAAATAAAAATTAATAAATTTTTCCAGCACAGCTATGGGGTTTGTTTTCGCGCCTTTGAAGTGCAACAATCCCATTGGTCATTTGCTGCATGGACACGTCTGTGAATGTGTAATACATGCGCGTAGGGTCAAGGGTCAAATGTGTTTATTGTTAAGGGTTTCACGAGTTTGAGTGTTCAAATGAGAAAGTCCAAAGTTTGTGTATCAGCTTTTAAAAGCCCTACAAGTTTAAGTTGCCAGAAAGTCATTTCGCCTTTTTTTATATTATCACTAAAGAAAAATCAAATTGTATACCAATTAAATGTAGCTAATACAACTAAAAAAATATTAACTAACATATGATACTAGTGTAGTATATAGCTATACCAACATGGTATATAATTGTACGTAAAGAGTTAAAAAAATTAATTCAATTATCAAACTGAAATAATATCAGTAGTCAATAAAAATTTCAACAAATTCTAAAAGGATCTAATTGTAAGAGTATACCGTTACATTATATAGCATACTATAATTTTTTTTTGTTTTACATTTTTAATTTGCCCCTCACGCTGGGTAAAAGCTTAAAGCAAATTAAAAGGGAAGAGACAAGTGAATTTACGGGTAATATGTATACTATTAGTATATTGTATGTTATTATAGCATATTGTTATAGTTTACTGCATATTATTACAGTATAATATAACAATATATTGTATACTATAATGTATACTGTTGCAGTATAACTATATACTCCTATACTGTAGCGGTATACCGTTAAGTAACTGTGTTCTTATTTGATTATTACAATATACCGTTGCAGTATATTATAAACTATAATAGTATACTGTTGCATTATAGCTATATACTCCTACAACATATTGTATACCATAGCGGCATATTGTAGCTGTGTTCTTCTTCAATTTTCAATCGTAAATTTCGATCTCAATTACCTCAAATCAGCTCCAAATGCTATCAAATTTCAGTATGAACTTCTAGAAGGTACTATAAAAAATTGCACCTACTTTGAATCAAACAAGAAATTTTCAAAAATAAAATTGAGCTTTAAACCCAACAATGGTGGATATTCAAATACACTAAAAATTAGATCTGGGAAGCTTACTCGAAGTTACTATAAAGAATATTTTATAGCACCACATCAAATCAAACAATAAATCTGCAAAATAATAACATCACTTTAACAAAGCAATCATGAAAGAAGAAGCGAATGGTGGCAGGGCCAGAGGCAAGGGCATCTTTGAATATCTAGAAGGTTACTGAGCCAACGAGAATTTGAACTTTAGGACAAGCCTTGGCATAGTAGCTAACGATGAGTTGTCGAGGTTGTGTTGGAAGGTGGCACTGATGGATGGGGAGTTGAGCAAAGAATTGGAGGAAGCTAAAATGAGGAAGAAGAAAAAAAGGAACATAAAAATGGCGAGCCAAGAAAAAGAAGAAAATGTAGAGAAAGACATGGTCAATTGGTTTAGTGGCTAAGACAAAATAGCAAACAGCAATGGAGAAGTATTCCCAACAAAATCGGTGATTACTATAGACAGACAAGAAATAGTCATGTTCCAAAGTGAATAATCACCCGTGTTCCTTTGAAGGTTTCTCCCGAGATAATGTTAAAGTTTGCCGGATAAATAGTTTTAGTTGCATAGGTAGGAAAAATAAATATTTTAAGTTTGGATATTTAAAGGTAAATAGTTTGCGCTTAATGGATATAATATGAGATTTTCTCTAAATTGTGATTATTCAATCACAGAAACCGGTGAACCCGGTAAGAACTTGTCGTTCCTTACCGGGTTCTCGGTGTGAAATAGCCTGATTCAATGGTATTTTTTTTTTAATTTTTACATTCGTATGTCACATAGGAAACCTTATTACCCTCAATATTTAATGTTTAACTTAATTACGCTTAATATATCAAATTATCAATTCTATACCATAGTGTTCTAGAGTTTTGAATATTAGTAGAGAGTTAACTGTAATGTTGATTCCGGATCTCCCTCTTCGATTATCACTTCATAGCTTGAATAGAGTAATCGGTGAATGGAGTGAATAATCAGGAAAAAAGATGGCAATGAAATTTTGAGTGGAGAACCAATTGAGACCGGAACCGCTAAGTCCCCAACAAAAAAGCCGACGTCGATCTACTTTGACTCCCATTTCAGTGCACCATGGCTTGGGCTTTGTTTAACAAGTAGTTAATAATGGTGACGCCAAAGAAATGGGTTTTTGAAATTTAATGAGATTTTTTTTTGGGATTAGGCTATATAATGTTAGTTAAATTTTTTGGAGCTTGAGATGCCAACCTTAATTTCTGGCAAAGAAATGCCAATTGTTATAGGATTTTGTCACCGGACGTCAACCTACCGATAAAACAGAAAATAAAATATTTATAATTAGAATACAAATAATCTATAATTTATTTATAAAATATCTATAAATCAGATATATTTAATTTTAATATCCCAATTTTCATTCAATTGTAGTTTAATTGGAATTTTCGACATAATTGCGTTTTTGCAGAAAATTTGTATATGCTTTAGTCGTTTTTGATTTGTGAAAACAGGAAACAAAGCATCTACAATTAGAATACAAATATTCTACAATTTATCTACAAAATACCTACATTGAATTTTTATATCCCAATTCCCATTCAATTGTAGCATAATTGGTATTTGACATAATTGTTTTTTCAGAAGATTTGTAGAAGTTTTAGCCGTTTTTTATTTGTGAAAACAGAAAATAAAACATCTACAATCAAAATACAAATAATCTACAATTTATCTACAATTTTTGCTATATGTCATCTTTTTCTTTTTCTTCGATTGAAATTCAGTTAAATATAATATAATTTTATATATAATATAGTAAGGAAAAAGTCTCATTTTTTTATAAAAAATTTTACACCGTTGGCAATGGTCAAAAGTTGATTTGATCGTTGCCCGACCACTACTTTTCACAAAGTCGGTCATTTTGGCCTCCAGAATTTAAAATAGCTCTCACCCATAGAAATTAAAAATGACAAACTACCCATTTTAATACTATAAATAGCTCCCTCTTCTGCATTTTTTTTCCTACCTCTCAATTCTAGTTATTCGCTACATTTCTCTTCAATTGCATCAACTATTAGCTCTGTTGGATGATTGATGAGATTAGTGAAAGGGGAATTGAAAGCTCTGGAGTGCAATCACGGCCGGTGGCTGCGACTACGACTAAGGCTGACAAAAGGTGATCTGATCAAAAACTAAGGAGAAATCAGGCGAGTCGCTTGAAATTATCCATTCTAGGAAAAAGGAACGTAGCCACTAGAATGGGGTGCATCCAGTTATCTTCTCTCAGGTTATTGACTTTTTTGACTACTTACAAGGGGATGTGAGTTGGATGTGTTGGGACATATATATTATTAATCATGTATTTGGATATAATATATTTTAATAATTATTATGGTTAAAAGTCTAAGTGGGAGATTATTGGAATATATACTATTAACCATGAGTTTGGTTTAGATATAGTATTTATTATGAAATAATTATTTATTCAGTTTTGATAAAGTTTTAAATAAATCATATAATAGTCTGTGTCCTTTGCTTATATAGTAAATGATTTAGTGTATAAAGTTTAACTTATACACGGAAGATTAAATCACCGGTTTTTATAAGTATAAAGTTTGAGTTCACAATCTAATGATGGAATTGGACAAATCATCAGGAATGATTGTAGCACAAGATCAAATATAATTTATCTTGATTATGAGAATGGTTTAATTCCAGCTTCTTGTGCTAGTACATTCTGTATGTATTGAACGGACCAGGTAGAGATAAATATTTTATACTGACTTAATAAAATAAACTCTCTAGCCATTAAATGTACTTATACTCTTAATCTTGATATAATTATTATTAGCTGTATATAGTATTATTGTTTTGATTTATTAAAAGGCGAGATTCTTTATTGGGTCAATATGCCTCGTAAATTGAATAATAATAATAATGTACATTGGCGAAGTAATATTTAGTTGATGGAATCCATGTCTCGGTTAGAGATTGATGATACACCTTTATGAAAGCTTATAAGTTTTAATGTGTAAACCCGGCCAGTGGATTTTGTATCCGACACATGAAAAAGGTTAAGCGAAAGTCTAAAGGAAATAATCAATAAATTAAATCCTCAGTAATTTAATTTAATTGATTCGTATCTGAATCTTAACATGGGGAGTTAAATAAGATTTAATGGATGAATTTCGAAATTGAATAAGGAGTGCAATTATGAATTTTTAGTGGAATAATTCGTAATTAATTATGGTAGATTTTAATTTCGAAAATTATAAATTAATTCCATAATTGGAAGTCTTGTTAATTAAATTCGGTGGTCTCTACTGTGCCTAAATAATATAAAATAAAGGAATTCTTTTTCTGGTGGAAAAAAGACCCAACAGGTTTTGAAAAAGTGCATTAACCCTAAAAACTTATGCTATAAATACATAAGGTTTTCCACCTAGAAGGAAGGAGATGGTGGCTGAAATTTTCAGCTAAGTTTTCCTAGAAATTTAGCCCACACGAAATTGCTATTTTCGGTATTTTTGGGTAACACAGTAGAAGAGCGTGGAAACATTCGAGTATCACGATTGTGCGGGTGATGGAGATTCCATTGAGAAGTTATAGAACTGAAGGCTCACATGGTAGAAGAGATATGTTCACGCTTCAAGAGGTAACCCGTGAAATCTCGTTTACGCTAGTTGTCTAGATTACATGTGATTCTGATACTGGGATTGCTTTCGCTGCTTATTATAATCCATCAATTGATATCAGAGCTCACTCACATCTAATTAGATAACTAAGTTTTTCATGAAACAAGAATATGGTGTTTATGTGCGTTTTTTGAATTACATATATATGTGATTATCTGAAAAATGCAATATTGTTTTGTGAATTAACTATGCAAAATTTTTGGATTATTCTTTTAATCATGAGATATGTGTTTTCTTATTGATATTTGATTGAGATTATCTAAATTTTTGGGGTAAACCCTATAAAAACGCAAAACCTGTTTTTGACCGAATAGCGAGTATTTTCGGAGGTTAACGAACTTGACAGGCTTCGATTAAGTTGAAATTTGGTGGTTCCATCGGAAATGACGCGGTGAGAAAAACTCACTGCTTTAGCAGTTAACCATGATATTTTTCGGCATTTTGAGGTCGTTTGGACTGTGTTTTGGATGTTTTTCTGTTTTCTAATAATTATTTCTTAATAATTTTAATTTTTTAATTCAATGGTGGTGGGGGTGACTCCCCATGGTCCCCATGATTAAATAATAGTCATATTATAGGTTTACACACTGGCTAATAGAAGTGTTGTTGTATTAAATTCAACAATAAATGTGTATGATTTTAATTGACTAGGTCTTACAAGGTATAATTGATATTGTGTGATGATATAATATTTTGTAAAAAAGTAAAATTCTCTATTTGATATCCTGAATGACTAATGATTGGAGCGTTTGGCATTTTTTGCATAAAAAAAATCTCAAATTTAAGTTTATGTTTTCATGCCCTACGTGATTAATAGTTTGGATTTTCGATGAAGAATTTTGTTCTCTGATTGGAGGTTCTAATTAAGTGAAATATAACGGTATAAGTTTGTATAAGTTTTATATTTTTGGTATGGATTTTTAAGCTATGGTCTACCATAAAATAATTTTATGAGCTAAATATATATTCACTTGTAAATTGAGAATTTTATGAGTAATAAATAGTTATCGCTGAAGTGGTTTGTTTATTTGAACTCATGAAAAATCTTAGTAAATTTGTACATGTGAAATTATATCTATTCATGGATTGAGCATTATGATTAATAAGTAGGATCCACAAAATGATCTATGTATTTGAGTCATTGAAATATGTTTAATATACCATGTGAAAATTATCCTTGAGAAATCTACATTAATGGTGGATGTTCTTAACTTGGAAAAAGAGTTTTATCTTTGGTACTAGTGAAACTAACTCCACCCATGAGAAGAGATATTGAGGTTTTCACCGAACGAGAGAAAATATTATATCTCGGGTTCTTATGTGTTTAATAAAAGGATAATTTATTGCAAAAGGAGATATTACTTATCCTATAAATAGGAAGAACATAATATATGCCTTGAGCTCATAGTGTAATTATAAGAAGAATGAAATCAATATCATATTTATTTTAATTCATGAGACTACATAAAACAGTTATTCTCCGAGTTTGGTTCCAGGCTGGTGGTCATGAATTTGACAGACTCCGATTGCCTTGATACTTGGTGGGTTCATCGAAAACGATCTAGTGAGAAAAACTCACTGCTATGCAGTGAATCATGTTATTTTTTGGCATTTTAAGGTCGTTTCGATGGATTTTCAAGCAGTTTATTAAATTGAATTTGTTATAAATATGAAAAATTATTCTTTATATATAGGCTATATTTGCGTTAAATCTGAAACATGTGATTTAACTTGATATGATATATATGAAGAATGCAAATCACATGGATTTAATCCTAACTACGCAAAAAATAATTTAGAATTTCGTCCAGTTTTGGCGATCATGAATTTCACGGTCTCCAAATGACCTGAAATACGGTAGGATCATCGGAAACGGTCATTTAAGAAGAACTCACTGCTATGAAGTGAATCACATCGTATTTTGACGATTCGAGATCGTTTAGATGAGTTTTTTTGGAGGTTTAACGGATTAAAATGTGATTTACATACGAAAAGTCATTCTTTCTATCATTTTATTTATGTCTAATCTGGAGCATGATAACACATGTTGACTTGACATGAATTGATAGATAAGAAAAAATATACATGTCATATTTTAAATTCTTAAAAAATGCTTAAAATGATATTTTTTCAAATTTGGTCGCAACTTTTGGAGATTGTGACTTTAACGATCTCCGATTGATATGCAATTTGGTAGATTTATCAGAAACAGTTCAATGAATAATAGTCACTTATATGAAGTGTAAAATATTAATTTTAGTATTTTAAGACTGTTTAAATGGGGTATTGAGCATTTTTTTAAAATTGTGGAACTTAATACTCAGAGAAAAGTTTGTGGTTGTGATAAAGTGGTGATAAGAATTAACCCCTATGGTCTCTATTTTTTATTTATCGTGAGATAGTAAATTTACGCGTTGACATTAGGCCGTCCTCCATATCGAATAAATTTATTATGAACTCACTGGATATAGTTACTAGTTATTGATAGTCTATGTTAGCTCTCCATCTGGGTTTAAGGGTTAAATCAATTTTGTAACTAAAATACAATCATGATTAAATGGTGATAGAATTATATTTCTATGGTCTTTCACTATTAATTTCAAGTGAGTAATAAATTTACGCGTTGACTTTAGGTCTTCCTCCATATCAGATAAATTTATTATAAGCTCACTAGGTGAAATACTAGTAATCGATATTGTGTACTTACTTTCCATCTGAGTATACATGTTGGATAAATGAAACTAAAGCTATTAAAAATGATGTTCACTTGACTTAAATTAACAGTATACTCTCCATATGAGTTTGGTCTGTTTTAATTATAAGAGTGAATAATCTGGCATTGCACATGTATGTTACATGAGTAGTTCTTTTCCCATCGAAATTGCTATTCAAGATGCATGACATATATGTGTACTGTGTTTAAAATATTTGTATTAAAAAGTTATATACAATTGACTGAAAATAATAATATGCTCTCTATTTGAGCTGGTTCTATTTATTTTTGGATTGTATAATTCTTGCATTATATAATATTCATTACATGAATGATCCTTTTTCCATCAAAATTTATTATTCAAGATGCATGTATGTATATAAATGTTGAATGCAGTCTGAATTTTACTATTCAGTGTTTTGACTTATTATGATCTATTTAATATTTTTATCTCAACTCCACAATGATTTACGCAACTGATCGTATTACTTGTTAATTTTTTTTAGTGATAAGGCATTAATTTTAAGGACGCAATATATGTACTTTTGTTAGAAGGAATTTAATTCCAGTTTCTAGGCAAAATAAGAGATGGATATTTATTTTATTTTTCGAATAACTCTTGAGTTATTGAGCTTAATAAACATTTTATCTCTTGTAGTACATGAATGCATGACCTTGTTATTGTATATTGATGTCTCTCCTGATCAGAACAATATTAGTCTACCTTATAAGAGAATATGTTCTTCAAAATTGAGTAAAACTTATCTGTGCACTTTTGCCTAAGTCATATTAATCTGGATAGGATTTCAAGTTGGTCAAGGATGGACCTTAAGTTTTATTGAAAGTAGAGGCACTACCAACTTGTGGATCCTATTTGGAAAGAAATTTGACTAATAGATGTTTCCTTTTAAAAGGAAATAAAACTAGTGATAAGTCGGAATGAATCCTTTCTGATTTGTATGGTTAAATAAACATACTCATAAGAGATAGATTTTGAGTATTTTGTGACGTTCATAAATGATTACTCAAAATATTGATATATTTATTTGATGCACTGTAAGTCTTAATGAATTAAGTAATTCAAGATTTTTAAGACTTGAAATGGAGAAGCGTCAAAGAAATATATTAAGTTACTACAATTTGATTGTAGTGGCGAGCACATCTCTAAAAAGTTCTTTGTTACATATCAGAATAAGGGATTACATCTTGATTGACTACACTGTAAACTCCATAATAGAGTGGTGTAGTAGAAAGATGAAATAACTCTCTTTTGGATATGGATAGACTAATGACGCGTTATTCAAATTTGCCTTATTTGTTATTGGAATATTTCCTGGAAACTGCAAATAACATTCTGAATTTAATTTCTTCTAAGTTAGTATCTGTGACATCTATTGAACTGTGGATTGAATGTAAGCTCGGTATGTGGCATGTTCAGATATAGGATTGTCGCACATATGTGCTGAAAGGGAAAACAGATATGTAAGTTGGAACTAAGAATATATAGGTGCATGTTTATCGAATATCCAAGAAAACGAATGGAACTTTATTTTATTGCCCTAAAGAAAATAAGGCAATTGTTAAACAATTGCATTTTTCTAGATAAGGACTGTTTAATAAAATATGTTTCTAGAAGTAAACTATTTTTACAAGAACTGGGCAAAGAAATAACTAGATGTTCAAGAACATCAAAACCCACACGTCAGAATTGACGTTCCATTACATTTAAATAGTGGGAGAACGTTAATAGACATGATATGCCTTTATCGAGTGGGAGTGATGTTTGAACATTGAACACTACAGTAAGAAGCTACTAATATTTCATTGTCGTGAGGTAATGAAGGTAATATTAGTAGTACTTCCTCGTAGTGGGAGAAAGCTAAATAAAATTTTAGTTCATTGTACATTCTTAGGATAGTTTCGGTAACAGGATCCCTAGAGAGTTTAATACAAAACTAGATAGTTACGACAAAGCACTACTGGACAAATATTGCATCACATATAACTTGGCAAGATTCTTTAACGAAACCTTATTTGGTGAAGACTTTTAATAGATATGTAAAAGAATGCCTGAGAAAGTTGTAGATGCATGGTTATGAGTCTAAGTGGGAGATCGTTGGGGCATATACTATTAACCATGCATTTGAATATAGTATATTCTAATAATTATTATGGTTAAAAGTCTAAGTGGGAGATTGTTGGGATATATACTATTAACCATGTGTTTGGTTTAGATATAGTATTTATTATCAAATAATTATTTATTCAGTTTTAAATAGATCATATAATAGTCGGTGTCCTTTGCTTATATAGTAGATTTAGTGTATAGAGTTTAGCTTATTCACGTAAGATTAAATCATCGGTTCTTATAAGTATAAAGTTTGAGTTCACAATCTAATGATGGAATTGGACAAACCATCAGGAATGATTATAGCACAAGATTAAATATAATTTATCTTGATTATAGGAATGGTTTAATTCAAGCTTCTTGTGCTAGTACATTTTGTATGTATTGAACGGGACAGGTAGAGATAAATATTTTATACAGACTTAATAAAATAAACTCTCTAGCCATTAAATATACTTATACTCTTAATCTTGATTAATTATTATTAGCTATGTATAGTATTATTGTTTTGATTATTCTTTCGTGGGTCAATATGCTTGGTAAATTGGATAATAATAATGTACATTGGCGAAGTAATAGTTAGTTGATGAAATCCATGTTTCGGTTAGAGATTGATGATACACCTTTATGAAAGCTTATAAGTTTTTATGTGTAAACCCGGCCGGTGAATTTTATATCCGACACATGAAATAAGTTAAGCGAAAGTCTAAAGGAAATAGTCAATAAATTAAATCGTCAGTAATTTAATTTAATTGATTCGTATCTGAATCTTAACATGGGGAGATAAATAAGATTTAATGGATGAATTTTAAAATTGAATAAGGAGTGCAATTATGAATTTTTAGTGGAATAATTCATAACTAATTATGGTAGATATTAATTTCAAAAAGTATAAATTAATTCCATAGTTGGAAGTCTTGTTAATTAAATTATGTGGTCCATACTGTTCCTAAATAATATGAAATAAAGGAACTCTTTTTCTGGTGGAAAAAAAAACCAATAGGTTTTGGAAAATTGTCTCAACCCTAAAAACTTGTGCTATAAATACATTAGGTTTTCCACCTAGAAGGAAGGAGATGGTGGCTGAAATTTTCAGCCAAGTTTTCCTAGAAATTTCGCCCACACGAAATTGCTATTTCCAGTATTATTTGGGTAACACAGTAGAAGACCATGGAACGTTCGAGGATCACGATTGTGCGGGTGATGGAGATTCTATTGAGAAGTTATGGAAGTGAAGGCTAACATGGTAGAAGAGATATGTTCACGCTTCAAGAGGTAACCCTTGAAATCTCGTTTATGCTAGTTGTCTAGATTTCATGTGATTTTGATACTGGGTTTGCTTCCGCTGCTTATTATAATCCATCAGAATGAACTACCTAGTACATAATGTCAACATACTTGGAATGGTAAGTATAATACTAACATAATATTCCTAATATTTAATTGGGATTTTATAAATGGAGATTGTTTGGATAAAGTTGATCCTAGTTTCTTACCAGAAGTTAGTGACCACTGCCCTTTGAGAGTGGTGTTAACACAAAAATAGAGGTGGAGTAAAATAATATTCACTTAGGACATTTGCATCCATACTCATTTTTTGTATCACATTTAACTTGTGTCCTCTTTGCAAAAAAATTACAAGCACACCCGCTTTTTTGCATAACTTCAACATACGAGGGTGAAGTAGCAAAGACAATCACGCAAAATTTCAGCATTCTAGTAGACGAGCCTGAAGTAGAAGTGTGCTGAACCAAGTGTGCTGAAGTTTAGCATAGTAGCTAAAGTTTTGTTCTCTATTTGCTGAATTTTTTGTTTGTAATTGCTGAAGTTTTTATTTTTGTAACTGGTGAACTTCAGCTCTAGAGCGGAAGTTTTTTGTTTTTGTAACTGGCGAACTTCAACTCTAGAGCTGAAATTTTTATTTTGTAACTGGAAAGTGCAGCTCTAGAGCTGAAGTTTTTGTTTTTTTAACTGGCGAACTTCAGCTCTAGAGCTGAAGTTTTTATTTTGTAAGAGCTGACGTTATTTAGTCCATTTGTGAAAACTTTAGCACTATATAATCTGAAGTTTTGAAAAAGTTTTATAACATACCAGATAAATAATCAGACTGCCAACAGTATCTAAATCATAAATTTTGGAAACAATAAACGTGAAAAGAACAAAATTATCACTGTCTACTAATTTACATACGTGGAAATATTCATAAATTATTGTATACAAACTTACGTAATTATTTATAATTTATTTTTAAATAATCTGATAAACATATTTATGGCAATTATTCCATGAACTGAAGTTCCATAGCAGCACCAAAACAACAGAAGAAGAAGAAGAAGAAGAAGAAGACACCAAAAAAAACAGAAGAAGAAGAAGAAGGAGGAGGAGGAGGAGGAGGAGGAGGAGAAAATAGGCTGAATTTATTTAAAAAGCGGATACAAGTTAAAAGTTTTTTAAAAAATAGGTATATATTAAATTAGGACGATCAAATAACATGTCCCGTGTAATTTTTACCATTCAGGCACAACAATATTTTTCGGGAGCATCTTCCTTAAAAGTGGATTTTGCAAGTGGTATGAATTGTTCCAATGGACGGCTATATAATACAGAGAGTTGTGAGGAAACTTAAAATGCTCAAACAAAAGCTTTTACTTCTAATAACTAACTTCGAATGCGACGAATCGTACTTAAACAACTCGGAATGGAATCAAATCTCAAACACAAGACCGATATGACAATACTAACCTATACCCAGGTTTGAAATACCTAAAGGGGTCTGATATCACCAAAGTTCACTTCAATTTAAAATTTAGCGAACTATAAAGCCTTCAAAATGCCAATTTCCAACAATAAGCGACGAATCACTCGCGCATCGCCCAAAACTCTATCGAACATACCCCAAAGTCCAAATCATCATATGGACCTTCAAATTTCGGTTCCGATATTGTTTACTCAAAGTGGTGACTTAAGTCAAACTTGACCACCTTAGGTCGCTATTGTGGAACAAAGTATTCCGAATTCAACTCGAACCCTTCCAAAGCCAAACCAACCACACTGAAAGTCATAAAAGAAGAAAAACATAAACTTATAGTTTTACATAGAGGAACAGAATTCTATAAAGTAAATAACCGTTCGGCTCGTTACAGTTGCGGTCCCGGGTGACCCACAGTTGTTTTGACGTTTAATATAGAAAGTTGAAAATTTGAAGCATGAACTTCGAAGTTCTTTGAATTTTGGTAGTTGATTCTTGATTTTAGATGTTATTATAAGGATTTAAGCTTGCGAGCAAGTTCATGTGATGTTATCATACTTGTGAGAATATTCGGATTGGATCCCGAGGGACTCAGGTGAGTCTTAGATAGGGGTGTTCGATACCGAACCGAACCGAAGCTTAATGGCTTAATGGTAACGGCTTAATGGCTTAACGGACGGAGAACGGATTGAATTTTTTTTATTAACCGCTTATCGGTTTGGGGGCGGATTATTCAATTTTCTTAACGGATAATCCGTTAACCCATATATATATATATATATATATATAATTTATTTTTACATACATAATTATATAACATCTTGACTCGATTCTTCATGGGAGCAAAAGTGATATTTCTGTAGCAGACTGGAGAGCACATACCAATTACAAAGGCTACAAAGAAAGTGATCCTCAATTAAGTCTCTGCCTGTAGATGGTTTTGGTGGTTTGGCTTCTAAACTATATATCTACAAGACCTCAGAATCTTATGATTTCCTGCCTTCCTCGCACACATGCTTCTACCAACTATGTTTTCCTCCTTATCCGTCCGTGGATGTCATGCAAAAGCGACTTCACATAATCAGTTAATCACCCATAAATGGAACTGGACATTGGACAATGTAGTGTGTACTGTGCGGACAGAATACATTTGAGCCCTTAGGTATTAAACCGATAAACCGCCCGGTAACCGCCCCATAAGAGCTAACCCGATACGAATCCGCCCGATATCTTATCGGGTGGCTAACGGATGAATACATTTAAAAGCCGATAACCGTTAAGGCAAACCGTTAAGAGTAAAAAGCCGCCCAATCCGCCCGATGAACACCCCTAGTCTTAGATAAGTTTTGAATTGATTTTCTAGGTTTTAGATATGTTGGTATTGCAGACCTCGTATTTGCAAGAGTGTAACAACCTAAGTGGTCATTTTGAGAGTATTAGCCCCGAGCCCCCATTTACTGCTTTCCCGTATTTGTTTCAGCTTATGGGACTTGCTGGGAGGTTTTGCTTGGTTTTTGGAGTATTTTGGGACACTTACTTCTTAAATGGAAGTTTATGTTTTAGGATATTGACCATAGTAAAAACTATGTGAAGACGACCCTGGAATGGAGTTTTATCGATTCTGTAGCTTATTTAGGCTTGAAAGGGCAAAAGTCAAAATTTTGGAGATTTTGATAGGTAGTGAACTTTTTGATATCGGGGTCGAATTCTGATTCCGAAAGTTAGAGTAGGTTAGTAATATTGAATATGACTTGTATGAAAAATTTGGGGTCAATCGGACGTGATTTGATAGGTTTCGATATCAGTTGTGGAAATTTGAAGTTTTAAGTTCTTTAAGTTTGAATTGGAGGGTGATTCATGATTTTCGTATTGTTTGATGTGATTTGAGGGCTCAATTAAGTTCGTATGTTATTTTAGGACTTTTTAGTATATTTGGTTGAGGTCCCGGGGGGCCTCAGGTTGATTTCGGGTGGTTAACAGATCATTTTTGGACTTAAAAAAGTTGCAGATTTTGGTGTTCTTCAGTTCTTGTTTCCTTCTTTGCATTCACAAGAGGAGATTTGCGTTCGCGTAGAGGAATAAGTGGAAGGTGAGATTTTGTGCTTCGCGTTCGCGATGGAGGTCCCACATTCGCGAAGCAATAGGGGGGAGGGGGTGAATGGGTATGTCACGACCATAATTTTTCGCCGTATGATGTCGTGATGGCACCTAGTCTCTATGACTAGGTAAGCCTAATATGGATAGAGAAACATCATAAATACTACTAAAATCTCAAATTAAACCTTCATACAATTTTAATAAACTCAACAATACAATAGCCAACACTTTCCCTAAAACCTGGTAGAATAGAGTCATAAGCTCTCCAGAATAAAGTAGAATGTCTACTACGTCATTGTCTGAATGAAAAACACAACATGAAAAAAGATGTGTAAATGCATAGTATGAGTACACCACAACGGTACCTAGTAAATTTCAAGCCTAACCTCAGTAGAGTAGTGACGAGGCCAGGTCAAGACATCTACTAGGACATAATAAACAGAATGAAACATAATAATGAGAAGTAATAGACGGCGGAGAAATAATTGATACGAAAAATTTAATAGCATAGATTCATGCCGGAATTGTAAGCATAGAGACAATATAATGGAAGAAATTAAAAAGAACCACCATAGTCAAATACGAATCCAAACTGATAAGGCAAGGAAGAATAAAAGCAACAAGAAGTGTTTCACCAATAACTCTTTACAATATGAGATAAACAACAAGAATAACCAACGAGGTACCGCCTCGTATACAACAAGAATCACAACCTCATATTCACATTTCTCAATTTTAATTATAATATTTCCTTATACCGCCGCGTGAGCCTTACATTTAAATAGTTTTGAAAATATTTTTTCCGAAATAGCTACACGCACTTTATCCCACCTTATGACGCCGAACGACTTCACGTAATTCCCTTACAAGCAACATGCACATAAGTCCCACCTTATGCTGCCGCATGCACAATAAGCCCTATCCTTACACCACAATATCGTATCAATATCACATCATAATAAAAACTCGCACCATAAGTACCTATATTATGCAACTTGTCAAATAACCAACGATATTAATGTTTCCACAACAATAGCACATGGCTCAACCACAATATGTACAGGAATAATGAATGTAAAAAAACATTCAACAAGAAGGATATATCAATAATTAATAACTTCACCTCGATGTGATACGACTTTTACAACTTCAACACTAATAGCTCAACAATGAAATAGATAATGTGTATCCACAATATCAAATAAGAATAACTTACAATGGAAGAGATAACATATAAAATGACTTCAAATAATGATAAATCAACACTGGAAGATCTAATATGTAATATTGACTTCAGAAAATAATAAATCAGCAATGGAAGAGATAACGTGTAATAATAAAAGAGGCAACAACTTCAACTAAAGCATAAGAGTAAAATATCAAGTAAGATGTAGAACGAATACTAACAAAGTTATTTAAGGCATGTAAATATAGACTAAGACAAGTAAGAACAGTTACTATGAGAATTGAAAACATGATATGACAATTCAATTAAATCATGGAAAGAGTCTAATTAGCCTAAATCGGCCAAATGCCACATATAATCCGTGTACCCACTCGTCACCTTGCGTACACGACTTTTACATATCACAAATGACATAATAAATTCTAAATCCTAAGGAGTAGTCCACCCCTACAAAGTTAGTTAAAATACTTACTTCAACTAGGTGTAACGACCCGATCGGTTGTTTTGAGCTTTTGCACTTTGATCGCCAGTTCTTAGGTATGGCTTTCCCTATGTAATGTATTTTCACTGATGTAGATCGCTGGTTTTGGTTTTCAGGAAAATTTGAAATGGATTTGAAAAAACCGTCTCAGTTGAAAGCTTTGAATTTGAAAGGTTTGACCAAGAGTTGACTTATTTGTATATTAGCTCGAATCGGAATTTTTATGATTTGGTTAGCTTTGTTGGATGATTTATGACGTAGGAGAGCAATCAGAATGTATTTTGGAAGTCGTGGCGAAGTTAGCATTTTGGCGAATTCTGGTTGATAGATGAGATTTTGATATAAAGGTCAGAATGGAATTCCGATAGTTGCAATAGCTTCTTTATGTTATTTGGGGTGTGTGTGAAAAATTTCAGGTCATTCGGACGTTCTTTTTAATCGAAAGTGTATTTCGGAAGTTTTTAGAAAACTTAGGCTTGAATTTGATGAGTTTTGGATAATGCGATATTATTTGAGATGTTGAGGTGTTTTGATGATTGAAACAAGTTTGAGTGATGTAATGGGATATGTTGGTGGCTTTGGTTGAGGTCCAGGGGCCCTCGGGTGAGTTTTGGGTGGTTAACCGGACCATTTTTATGTTTGAGAGATTTCAGATTTTCAGTTTTGGTATTGCAGGTATTTTGGCCTTCGCGTTCGTGAAGGGTTGAGTGCTGTGAGATTCGCGTTCGCGAGGGTCCATTCCGCGTTCTCAAAGGCTTGTTATCGTGTTCGCGAGGATATGTACGCGATCACGGAACATGATTTGGGATTGATGGTCAGTTATTCATCGTGTTCGTGTGGAAACGAACACGTTCGCGAAGTTCAAGGATGTGGAAGCATTGCGTTCGTGACTGGCATGTTGTGTTCGTGTAAGGTAAAAATTGGTCAACGTAATTTTGTGCTATGCGTTCACGAGAGGTTGACCGCGTTCCGAAGAAGGAATGTCAGGCCTGGGCAGAATGTTTTAAAGATGTTTTGTTCGCGAAGGAGGGCGTATTTTCCACCATAGTTGCTCGTTTTGAAGGGTTTTTGAAGGTTATTAAAGAGAGGTTCAAGGGGAAAAGCTTGGAGGTGAGTTTCTTGAGCTTAAAACTTATTTTTATTTTGAAATCCACCTAGAAATTCATGGGAACTAAGCCTAAAGTTGAAGAACTAGGGCTTGAGAAATTGGACTTTTAAATTGGGATTTGACGGACCATTTGAGGTCGGATTTTAGAAGTTTTGGTATGTATGAACTCGTGGGAGGATAAGGAATCCATTGATGTGAAAATTTATGAGTTTTGAGAAGTGGGCTCGGGGCTCCGGTTTTGGTATTTTCAGAATTTGTGCCCGATATTGTTTGTTTTTTGCTAGGGCTTTGTTAGCTTAGCATATTGTGACGTATTCGTTCTGATTTTGGGTAGATTTGATGCGTGTGGAGGCCTATTTTAGGGGCAAAGGCGTCGCAATCTATAGATTTCGCCTGTTCGAGGCAAGTAATGATTGTAAATACTATCCTGAGGGTTGGAAACCCCGGAATACACATCGATGTGTTACTTTGAGGTGACTTACACGCTATATGACGAGTGTGGGGTAGAGCACTGCTGAGGATTGTGACCTAGTCCATCCCGAACATTTATTTTCATGCGTATTTGATAGTTCATTGTTTGATGTTACTATATTTTGGGTTGTATGCCATGTTTGGGACCTTGTGCCGACTTGTTGAGGCCTTTAGAGGCATTGTTTTACTATCTTTTCTCACTCTATTTGTTTGAAAGTATATCTTCAGTCATGTTTTACGTGTTTATTACTCAAATTTGGCTTTATCACAATATTCTTAAGAGTGTGAAAACTGTTTTGTGCTGAGTTCCCTGTTTTACTGAGATAGACCGAGGGTCTGATGGTGAGATTGACGACTGAGATAGATTGAGAGTTTGATGGTGAGGTTAATGACTAAGAGAGGCCGAGGGCCTAGTTGTGAGAATTATATATCTATGGATCGGGCTGCACACCGCATATATATTAGGTTGAATGCTGCAACCATACTCATACGGATCGGGCTGCACGCCGCAGCGATACTTATGTGGATCGAGCTGCACGCAGTAATGATATATTGGATCGAGCTGCATGCTACAACGATATAGTTCTTGGGCTGTAGGAGCCCCTCTAGAGTCTGCACACCCCCAGTGAGCATCGTCGACAAAATATATGGATCGGGTTGCACGCCGCAGCGATATATGGATCGGACTGCACGCCGTAGTGATTACTATTATGGTACCTATTGAGTGTGAATACTAAGTGCGAGTACTAATTGGTAAGAGTTGAGTCATGAGTGGCAGAGAGGCTAGCCCGTGGGCGATAGATATATACATGTACATGGGTGATTTTTGCCTGAGAGGCTTGTTTATGAATTTATTGATTTCACTGCTCTATAAAGTGAGTTTCTATTGTATATGCTGAATTAATCACTGTTTTCACTCAATTCTATAGTGAGGCTCTATAAATGTTGAGAAAATATTTGAAAATAACTTTTATTTAAACTGGGGTTATGAGATGTTTAGAAATTAATCATTGATTTAACATTTGGCTATTTCCATCGAGGTTTTCAAGTTATGAAGTGTTTATCATTACTGTTTTGCCCGAGGGGCTATTTTATGATCTATGCTTTGCTCGAGGGGCTAATTATGACTTTAATCTCTATTATCATTTTAAATGGTATTGAACTCTACTAAAACTGCTGGAAAGTATTTCAAAATGATTTTTACTAAAAGATGGATTTTAAAAGGGAAGATTGACTCGTATTACGATTTGAAAGCATGTTGTGTTTATTGAGCCTAACATGAATATGGATTCATTGTTTCCTACTGCTCAGTCTTTATTTACTCTTATTGCTTATGGATTGGAGTACTCACATTACTCCCTGCACCTCGTGTGCAGATTCTGGTATATCAGAACTCAGTAATGGGTGTTGATTTGCTGAGACGCGGAGTCAGTAGAGTTAGCAAGGTGGCTGTATGACGTTCGCAACACCGCTTCCTTCCTCACATTGCTATCACTATATTTTGTAGATTATTTTAAACTTGTTATTGTATTCATACCTTGATAGATGCTCATGACTAGAGACACCCCGATGTCGGGCTTGTATTTTTATTTCGCACTGTTATTTTAGAAGTTATTACGAAACATTGTTTAATTAAAGGCTTAAAAATGACTCTTAATGCTTAAGGGGTTAATGTGAGTGTTGTGTCGGCTGGCTTTGTCTTAACGAGAGGCACCATCACGACTGGGCTGGTTTGGGGTCGTGAAAAGTTGGTATCAGAGCTTAGGTTACTAGGTCTCAGGAGTCATGAGCAGGTTTAGTAGAGTCTCGTAGATCGGTATGGAGACATTTGTATTTACCCTCGAGAGGCTGCGGAACCTTTAGGAAAACTTCATATTCTTGAATTCTTATCATGCGTCCTTGATTCAGTTGAAAAGTAACGCTTGAAATTCCTTCCATGCATTCGTATATGTGCATGGGCGCTCAGTGTCAAATGTGCCTTGATGGCTTGTGATTCCCTGATCGAGGGGTGAAATGTGATTTCTGTGAGTTTATGTTTGGCCAGTCTGGAGGACCTGAGGCCGGTTATTTGCCCATGGCGGGAGCACCGAGGTGTTGGTTGTGTGAACAAGTATTTTGAACTTATATTTTCAGTAGTGTCCTTGTTAGTGGAAGTGATGGCCGTGGCTACGTGATGAGTATGTTATGACTGCGAGGTATATTCATATGATTTGGAAAACGACGAGAAGGGTCTGCTGGAGGATAGATAAACTATTAAGTGTCTGATTTCCATTATGATTGGATGTTGTAGCCCGAGTTATAGGTGCGTGAGGAATCTTTTTATGTCCCCTAGTTGGGAGTGAAGTAAATTTTATATTGCGGAATGAGTTCAGACTTAGGAAGACAAAGAGACTGCGTACAGTTTATGGACGTGGAAGGTACACAGAAAGGTTAACTGAAGGCAAAGCAGGTGGGTTATCTCCTACGAAGAGTTATGGGGTTGTGTGATTGTTAGCATATCTCATGTGCAAGTGAAATGTAAGTGTTGGACTTCGAAATTTTGGGTCGCTTAAGAGAGTGGGCTTAACTGTTACGAGAATAAGTGCGAGATTTGCAGAAGATATAAAGTACTAGGTGGTCTGTGTTCCACAATCCTACGAAGGATTCAGTTAATGTCACTATGGTATTATGGCAACAATCAAGTATATGCGTTATGAATTATTGTGTGTGTTTTAATCCATAACTTTCAGCCAAGTGGGGTAGTTGCTACTAATTAGCTAATTGCACAGTTATGTGCTATGTTGTTTCCGTTTAAGGCATGCTGGTGAATCAGTTCTGGATTGCGGAGATTGATCCCGATGATGGCTTGAGTAAAGGAAAATTATTGACTAAGGTAAGGTTATATGTTGTAGTGTCAGAAGTGCCAATGAGGCACTGGTTGTTCGTTTCTATTGATCGGGTTGATTGTAGTTTGAATAGAGTGAATGACCCTTGAGAATGGTTCTAATGTATTCATGTGTCTACATGTAGCAATTGGGTATCTTAAATTTATATATGTGATTAGAAACTGAGTTTTCATTGGAAGGGTTCAAGACATGTGGTATTTCTATGCTAATTAAGAGATTCTATGTATTAGTAACAAGAAGGTAAAGGTAACAGATTTGGATTCGCATGAAGTTCTTTAGAGTAAGATGTTTTGAAATATGGTACTTTTGGGATTATTTAAGAGAGTATTCAGTGGCTTATGGGTCTTAGACAGTGTGGATTTATGCTTGGGCCTTGTGTGGTAAACTTGGGTTGAGAAATTATGGTGCTACGGCAAGAGGGAGTATAAAGTTGAAAATGGACCAAAAGGAAATTTAGATAGATTCAGTGTTTGATAGTAGACCGAGCCGGTATGGTAAGGATATGATTAGTTCCTTGTGTGTGTTCGAGGCAATAATTTTTTTCAGGTATTTTGAAGCAATACTCTTAGGTTTTGAGGGCTTTCTTAGCTCGATCGAGTTAGAAGGATTCAGTCCCGACAAGTTTGGTTTGTGCAATAGGAACTCGGAGAGTTCTTGATGGGTTTTACTGTGGTTTTGAGATGTATATTTTCTATGGGCATGCAGAGCATGGGATGTATAGTGATTTTTCTCCTAGATGGGACCAATGGAAAGTTCTTGACTAGTGAGAAGATGTCTGTGACTCGGAAGGGAGCTAAAGTTTTCATATTATCCTCGGATGGTACGGTTTATGCGGTATGATGTGTAAGATTGAGATTTGCATCTATAAGGTCACAATTTAGATTTGAATAGGAGGTCATAAATCCTTAAGCATCACGAGCAGTTTCAGATAAATAAAGAAATGAGCTTCCAATGATTTGAGAATGATCTATAGATTATTAAGGAAATGGTAACGCTAATTGAGGTGATTTGACGAGGATACATGTTTCATAAAAGGGGGAAATGTGAATAAGTTGATGGTACTTCGTAGTATTGCAACACTTCTTGTCAGATCGGCTGCTGATATTTGAGTTTGTTTGGCAGCACAAAAGAATCTTAGAGTATATCTCATGGAATGATTGAGTACTAGAGGTGAGTTATATATGCGAGTGGCGGAATTGGGATCAAATATGGTAATTTGTGTGTTTTATGGACTTGGAGACTGGACTCATATGCAGGTTAGCTTGTGGTTGTGGATGGCAAAATGGGGGTAAGTTAGTTAGATATTAGTATGTACTATGATTCAGTCATTGTGGACCTTCGAAGGATTATTTATCTGTTGTGTGTAACTGGAGTTGATGTATAGTCCATTGGTGGACCTATATGGATATGTGTCCGGCATCGAAATGATTTTGTTGACTTTGAGTTGCTGTTGGCAAAGGATGTGTTGATTCGGTTATTTTGGAGCTATTAGCAATTACGGGGATCTATGAGTTACCTTTTTGTGTTGTGAGACGTTATGATCTATTGGTTATAGGCACCTATGGTGCGATTCTATCAGAGTTTCATAATGGAAGTTGAGCGGGAAGAGTAATTGGGAATTGCTCGGTGAACGGCGTATGGTTATGTCCTATCAGGTTTGTGTGGTGTGTGTCATTTGTTTCACCATGGGTGTAACAATTTGCTTTGGTCCCAGACATCAATTGAGTGTGGTTATCGATTTCGAGCATGGTGACTTGAGGTGTTTCATGTGGAGTAGTGTTTGGATAGGATCGTGCATTGCAGCGAGGCTATGTGGAAATATGACCTTATAGGTTAGATTCGTGTGTTCTATTCTATGACGTGAGACGGGTTCTCAACCTAGTGTTGTGGTGGTACTGGTGAGCTTGAGGTACATCTCTTTCATTTGAAATTATTCTCATGATTTAAGCATGTTTAGATCGCTGCTTATTGGTGCGCGTATTATGCTAGTTGTGGCTTATTCCCTTATTGATGTGTCGTGTCACTAGAGTAAGTGAGTTGGACTAGATGAGATTGTTAGGGTCCTTAATAAATACAAACATATTCGATTTCAGCATGTTTAATGGATAAATATCGACGCTCGACTAAAAAACTGCTATGGTATTTGTCAGACGAGAAGTGGCTTCATGAATGGGTGATCTGTGAAGAATGGTTATGGTTTGTTGTGTGTTTCATTTACCGTTGGCAGTATATGGCAGTGTTGGAATGAGACTTTAGTTGTTAAGAGGTTCTCTATTAGTATTCAGTTGTTATGTGAAGCTCCTGTGATTATAAGTTATCGCTGCGAGTGTTTAAGTTATGTGGTATATTAGTTAATTGCATTTAAGGTTGCAGGCAGGGGTTATTACAGTTGGTTTGGGCCTATTCAGGGTGTAGGTGTGAAAGTTTAATTATATTGATTGTTTCAGAAGTGAAAATGTAAATCTATGGCTTATAGGCCAGGCTGGATTGTGTAATTTCAGTTGGAGGGTGATATCGGACCTATATGAGATTGGGTGACGTGGGATCACCCCCAAGTATATGCATGGTAAAGTTATTCAGCTATTGGTTGGCTTCTAAAACAACCCAGGGAACGTTCAATGACGAACGCGTGCTTAAGTAGGGAGATGTAACGACCCGACCGATCTTTTTTAGCTTTTGCACTTTGATCTCCAGTTATCGGACACGGCTTTCCCCGTGCAATGTATTATTACTGGTGTAGATCGTTGGTTTTGCTTTTCAGAAAAATTTGAAATGAATTTGAAAGAACAATCTCAGTGGAAAGCTTTGAATTTGAAAGGTTTGACCAAGAGTTGACTTATTCGTATATGAGCTCGGATCATAATTTTTATGATTTGGTAAGCTTTTTTGGGTGATTTATGACTTAAGAGAGCAATCAAAATGCATTTTGGAAGTCCGTGGAAGGATTCGGCTTGAATTGGCAAAGATTTTAGCAAAATCCGGTTGATATATGAGATTTTGATATAGAAGTCAGAATGGAATTCCGAGAGTTGCAATAGCTTCGTTATGTTATTTGGGGTGTCTATGCAAAATTTCAGGTCATTCGGACGTTTTTGTCGGGTTTTTAATCGTAAGTGTATGTTAGAAGTTTTTAGAATACTTAGGCTTGAATTCGATGCGTTTTGGATAATTCGATGTTGTTTGAGGTATTTTGATGATTGGAATAAGTTTAAGTGATGTTATGGGATATTATGGTGGCTTTGGTTGAGGTCCAGGGGCCCTCAGGTGATTTTTGGGTGGTCAACCACACCATATTTGTGTTTGAGAGATTTCAAATTTTCAGTTTTAGTGTTGCAGGTATTTTGGGGAGCTCGCATTCGCGAAGGGGAGCTCGCGTTCGCGAAGGGATGAGTTCTGTGAGCTTTACGTTTGCGAGGGTCCATTCCGCGTTCGCGAAGGCTTGTGAGGGGATTTCATCGCATTCGCGAGGATGTGTACACAATCGCGGAGGAGGATTTGGGGCTGATAGTCAGTTATTCATTGCGTTCGTGTGGAAACGAACGTGTTCACGAAGTTCTAGGCTGCGAAAGCATTGCCTTCGCGAATGGCATGTCGCTTTCGCTTAAGGTAAAAATTGATCAACGTAATTTTTGCTACGCATTTGCGAAAGGTTGACCGCGTTCCCAAAGAAGGAATATCAGGCCTGGGCAGAATGTTTTAAAGACGTTTTGTTCGCGAAGGTGGGGCTATTTTCCAGCATAGCTGCTCGTTTTGAATGGGTTTTGAAGGTTATTGAAGAAAAGTTCAACGGGAAACATTTGGAGGTTAGTTTCTTGAGCTAAAAACTCATTTTTATTGTGAAACCCACCTAGAAATTTATGGAAACTAAGCCTAAAATTGAAGAACTAGGGCTTGAGAAATTGGACTTTTAAATTGGGATTTGACGGACCATTTGAGGTCGGATTTTAGAAATTTTCATATGTATGAACTCGTGGGAGGATAAGAAACCCGTTGATGTAAAAATTTCTGAGTTTCGAGAAGTGGGCTTGGGGCTCGGATTTTGGTATTTTGGGATTTGTTCCCGATATTGATTGTTTTCGCTTGGGCTTTGTTCCCTTAGCATATTGTGACGTATTCGTTCTGATTTTGGGTAGATTCGATGCGGGTGGAGGCCGATTAGAGGGGAAATGGCGTCACAAGCTAGAGATTTCATCGGTTCAAGGTACGTAATGATTGTAAACACTATCCTGAGAGTTGGAAACCTCGTATTACACATCGTTGTGTTACTTTGAGCTGACTTACACGGTAGATGACGAGCATGGGGTAGAGCACCGCTGGGGATTGTGACCTAGTCCATCCCGAACGATTATTTTCATGCGTATTTGATAGTTAATTGTTTGATGTTACAATATTTTGGGTTGTATGCTATGTTTAGGGCCTTGTGTCGACTTATTGAGACCCTTAAGGGCATTCTCACTCTATTTGTTTGAAAGCATATCCTCAGTTATGTTTTACCTGTTTATTACTCAAATTTGGCTTTATCACAATATTCTTAAAAATGTGGAAACTGTTTTGGGCTGAGTTCCATGTTTTACTGAGATAGACCAAGGGTCTGATGGTGAGATTGACGACTGAGATAGACTAAGAGACTGATGGTAAGGTTAATGAGTGAGGGAGGTCGAGGGCCTAGTTGTGAGGATTATATATCTATGCATCGGGCTGGACGCTGCAACAATATATATATATATATATATATATATATATATATATATATATATATATATATATATATATATATATATATATATATGGTTGCACGCCGCAACGACACTTATACGGATCGGGCTGCAAGTCGCAATGATACTTATGTGGATCGGGCTGCACGCCGTAGCGATATGTTAAATCGGGTTGCACGCCGCATAGATATAGCGCTTGGGCTGTAGGATCCCCTCCAGAGTCAGCACACCCCTAGTGAGCACCATCGACGAAATATATGGATTGGGCTGCATGCCGCATCGGTTACTATATGGTACGTATTGAGCGTGAATGCTGAGTGTGAGTACTGATTGGTAAGAATTGAGTCATAAGTGGTAGAGAGGCTAGCCGAGGGGTGATAGATACATACATGTACATGAGTGATGTTTTCCTGAGAGGCCTGCCTATGAATTTATTGATTGCACTCCTCTTTAAATTGAGTTTCTATCGTATATGCTGAATTAGTGATTGTTTTCACTTATTTTTATAGTGAGCCTCTGTCGAAATGTCGAGCAAATAATTTAAACAACTTTTATTTAGACTGGGGTTTATGAGATGTTCAGAAATTAATCATTGATTTAACATTTGGCTATTTCCATCAAGGTTTTCGAGTTATGAAGTGTTTATGATTACAGTTTTTTTCGAGGGGCTGTTTTACGAACTATGCTTTGCCCAAGGGGGCGATTATGGCTTTAATCTCTATTATTATTTTAAATGGTATTGAACCTTATTGAAACTATGTGAAAGTATTTCAAAATAAGTTTTACTAAAAGCTGGATTTTAAAAGGGAAGATTGACTTGTATTATGATTTGAAAGCATGTTGTGTTTATTGAGCCTAACGTGAATGCAGATTCACTATTTTCTATTGCCCAGTCTATATCTATTCTTATTACTTACTGGGTTGGAGTACTCACATTACTCCCAACACCTCGTGTGCAGATTCAGGTATATCCCAACTCGGTAGCGGGTGTTGATTTGCTTAGACACAGAGTCAGCAGAGTTAGCAACGTGGCTGTATGACGTTCGCAGACCGCTTCCTACCTCACATTTCTATCATTGTATTTAGTATATTATTTTAAACTTCTTGTTGTATTCAGGCCTTGATAGATGATCATGACTAGTGACACCCCTATCTCGGGCTTGTTTATTATTTTGCATTGTTATTTCAGAAGTTATTATGAAACATTGTTTAACTAAAGGCTTAAAAATGACTCTTAATGCTTAAGGGGTTAATGTGAGTGTTGTGTCGGTAACTTGTCTTCATGAGAGGTGCCATCACGACCGGGCCGGTTTAGGGCCATGACACTAGGCCAACTCAACTCTTGAAAATAGTTTTTTCTCTAAAATTCGCCTCCACACCGCTCAAATCTAACCAAATTTGACTTAATATCATCAAACAATACAAGAGAAATCAATTGCAATAGATAAAGCTATGATCCTCACACTTTTCCCAAGAAGTCAACAAAATTCAACCCGAGGCCTACCCCCTTGAAACTCGGGTCCAAGGGTAGATTCTGGCTATCCATAATCCCACGAGTTCTATATATGATTAGTTTCAAAATTCGAGTCAAAATCAACTCTCAAAACTAAATTTTATTTTCCAAAAAGTTGACGAAGTTTCACAAAATTTTACTTTGTTTCACATGATTTTGATTTTAAATCTAAGATATATTGATGTAATATAGTTGGAAATTAATTAGAATTACTTAACCAATACTCGTAAATGAAAATTCCCTCTCCAAATTCCCTCCTATCGATTCTAGGGTTCTAAATTGTGAGAAATGAGGTGAAATCCTAACTTTCTAGCCCTTATGATGGCCAACAGTAGATGTTGCATTTGTGACACGAACCTTCACAATTGCGAATCAAGGGTCATATTTTCGAACCTTGACAGCCTCAATGAAATGTGGCAATTATACTCTTTTTTCCTTTGTAAGATTTTGTCCCTCTAGTTTTCGTTGAAAGGTTTTTAGTGAGGCAACCAAAAGGTGTTATTGTTAGATATGTGTGCTATTATTTCTTCATTAGAATTGTTTTTTGAATTTTACTTTTTAGTTAAGATTGTAATGAGATACATTATCTATTGAATAGATATACATGTGGGAGCGTTTGTCACGATGCAGAATCCACTATAGGTCATAATGTCACATAACATCGTCGTCAGGCAAGCCAAAGATGAATTATCAACTTAATTACTCATTTTTATTATTTTTGAAATCATGAATCCTATTAAATAAATAGAGTAAAATTTGTTACTCGTAGAAAATTGTGATTTCTTTACCGAATTTCGTATAAAATATAAATTATAAAGTGAAATGATAATAATATCGTGAACTACAATAATTGAACATACACTAGGAACCTTAAAATCCGGTGTCACAAGTGTATGAGCATCTACTAGACGGTACAATAATAATACAACATCTGTCTGGATACAAAATAGATAGGATAATGAAAATAATTATGATGGAGACTCTATACGTTGTGGTTCATGACAAGGAATGCTTCTCAACGTAAAGTCCCCATAATAGCTGTGCCTTTACGCCCAAAAGGCCACCAAAATGTATATACTTGCACAATAAGTGTAGAAGTATAACATGATTATGTAAATCACCATGTACCCAGTAAGTATCTAGCCTAACCCCGGAGATGTAGTGATGAGGGGTCGATATAGACACTTACTAGTGGTCCAATAGATCAAGTACAATAAAAAGTAAATAAGTATAAAGCATGGTAATTAAATAGTGAAAACAAGTATAAGTACAATGATACAATCCTCCTTTGAACAGTAACACAAGTCCACAAATATTGGTTAACTCCCCGAGTGGAGTATATGTAATATGGTCCCCACCAGATAGGTCATCACAACTCAAGACAGGAAAACTCACGAATATAATGGTTTGTTGTCAAATATTACGCACGATTATGTGAAGGAGAACGGCCCGATCCTATAAGAGTATTTCATGAAGTTGCCGATGCGAACGACTCAATCTCATAAGAATATAGTACATGATAGCTATGGAAGTGAACGACTCGATCTCATAAGAGTGTTTTATAGAAATTTCTAGGCAAACGACTCAATCTCATAAGAGTGTCTTATAGAAATGTTGAGGCAAACAACCCGATCTCATAAGAGTATGATACATGGTACTGCCGAGGCGAACGACCTAATCCCATAAGAGTGTATTACAATGATATCCCGTCAAGACGAACGGACTGATCCCATTAGAATAATAAGATTTAATGGGTCCTTGACCCCACTCACGAATGTATGTGTGAGTTATGAAATTTAAGGAAAACCTTTTGAAGAATATGCACTTTACTTTGGATTATTACAGTTATTTCTGTTCTTTCTCATTATTTAATTTAGACGGTGAAAATTAGATAAACTATTCTAAGATTGGCTTGCCTAGCAAGTGAAATATTAGGCGTCATCACAGTCCCGACAATGAAAATTCTGGGTCGTGACAAGTTGGTATCAGAGCACTAGGTTGCATAGGTATCACGAGTCACGAGCAAGCTTAGTAGAGTCTGGAGCATCGATACAGAGACGTCCGTACTTATCTCTTCGAGGCTATGGAGCTAGGAACAATTTCACTTCTATTCTTCTCTATCGTGTGATTTTATTCTACCATTAATGATTTAACTCTTCTACTTTTGATCTCATGCTGATGGCGAGAACATGCATCGCATCTGTTACACCCCATGTTTTCATACATGAAAGTACGCCATAAATAAATTTATGAAAGCTCAAAAATGAGAAGTTATATTTTGCATTTTTGTACGTTAAAGCTTCATCACAAGTTAATCGGCGTAAGTTCGGGAAGGAGATTATTTTGAAATTATAATTATTATGCTATTTCAAACAAGTAATGAGTAAATTCGTGAAGGTGAGAGGGTAAGCAAATCGAAAAAGATAAATTTCATCGAAGTGAGTAGCACGGTGTTCAAAGTGTGCTAAAAGTGAGTAGAATTTTAAGTAATTTTAGAGAATTCTTAATTATGTAGATAATTGATTAATTATCGATCAATGGAGATTAATATGATAATCAAGAAGATTATTAAATAATTATGATTATGGGATAAGGCCTAAAAGGCCCAAAAGGTGGCAACAACTATTCAATTAGTGACTTTTGAATTGAATTGCTAGGTGGCGCCTTTAGAGGGCCTCTTAACTAAGCCATAAAAGGCTTCTTAAATTCAAAAAAATACATGTAAGAATAAAAAAATTGACAAAATAAGAGATTCTCACTTCCTCCCATCTCCAAGTAATGATCTCCATAGCAATATACATTGCTTCAGTAAAACAAAATGTTAGTAACATGAGTTACTTCACAAAAGAGAGATCGCTTAATCTAATCTACAAAGTGACACATGTCAATCAAGAAATTCATACGAGTTATACCACATAAATAGCAATGGGATTTTCAATTCTAAGGGAGCCCGATATACTTTCTCAAGAATATCATATTAATTTTTTCTTACTTTGAAATGCTGTTACGTGCTTTATCACAATTGACGTGCATTAAAGGTGTTGTCAAGAGAACCGGCAGGTATGTTAAGGTTACGCCCTTCCTTCATTTTGGCATGATCTCGTAACTACATGTGTTTGATGACGAAGCATAAAAGGAAGTTCATACTCGCGCACATATGTACATTATCCCAGTCTCATAAATTACAGTATTTTTCCTTATCAGGACTTTATATTCAATTGCGTATTGTCTTCTTCCAATCAAGAGAGTGTGTGTGTGTGTGTATATTTATATATATATATATATATATATATATATATATATATATATATATATATATATATGTATATATATATATATGTATATATATATATATGTATATATATATATTTATATATATATATATGTATGTATATATATATATATATATACATATATAGTATTTTCACCACCATTGAGCTATAATCGGTGGACAAGCCCCTACTTAGAAACCTCAATCAGAAGGTAAGTTATATAACGAGCCTACTGTGGACGAGCGCCTATGAGTGAGCCCAGCATACATAGCCTAGTATGTCCGTGCTCCTATGAGCGACCCTACTATGGCAGAGTGTGTGTCTATATATATATATATATATATATATATATATATATATATATATATATATATATATATAAAAGGTCGGACAACTATTTTACTTACTATATTGAGAGAGTTGAGTCAGTATTAGTACGTGAGTATATCTTCAGATTATCTTTGAATCCCAATTGCTTTCAGTTATTATATTACTAGTTCAATTTCAGCTTTCAGTATGTCTGTATACGGTCGAAATCAGGTATGCCTAATTTTACGGGCTCGAGGGGTTACTTCAAGCCCGAGTTAGGATAGGTCAAGTTTGAGCCCGATGGACCAAGTTCAAGCCTGATGGACCAAGCTTGAGCCCAACGATAGAATATAAGGCTCGAAGATCGAAGAACGCAATAAGCGCTGAAGCCGAGTACGACCAACCCCAAGATGATTTTGTTATGAGTTTGTAATAGAAAGACAAAGAAACCATCCATGTCCCCAAGATCATGGCATAAATTCCAGAATATATTTGTACGAGTTAGTATGAATCTGTACTAGGCAGTTAGACAACTATCCTAATAAGATTCTTTACTATAAATAGAAATGTACCTTATTTAGGGTTCCCCTACTATATAAAGAGAACCCCAATCATTTGTAACCATCATCAATCATTGGAAAAAAATATACTCTCTTACTTTCTTGCTTATATTTTATCAGAATTGTCTCTTAAACTTTACTATCTTTATTTTACTTTTCTTATCGACCAACCTCGAGGCCATCGTAACTCGAGGTCGAGACTTGATTAAACATTGGTTTGATTCAACTTACTTCTTTCAATTATATGCTAGATTTCTTGGTTATTAATTAGTATTGAACTAAATCACATATTTTTAAAACCATAAACAAGTCTAATTGTTACTTGCATTTTTAAGGTAAACAGTTTGGCGCCCCCCGTGGAGCTAAAATTAATAGTGGTTATTTCAATACTGATTATGATAGCACATGTTATTTTCACACTTCTTTTTATCAAGAATTTTTGTTCTCAGGTTAAAACATGTCAAACTCACAAAACGGACCTGTACACAACGATGACAGTCTTGGATTTCATGGGGAAAACAACAATGTATGGGTTAATTTACCACCGATTAACCCCTGGGGAAATGCCAAATCTGGAACTAGTTTATGTTAGTTCACACAATGCTTTGAATACAGATTTCGGCATAGACCTCGGGCACGCAATATATGGTATGGTCTATACCACACGAAAATTTGGGACTCGTACGAATTTCCAATTTTATGGCCGTAAAATGACAAAAAATATAATTTGGTCATGGCGGGGCGGTGATAATGGTTTCTTAGGTCATATTTGATGTCCAGGACAAATATTAGGTTATTCGGGTCTGGACGGAGGAAGTGTATATAGGGAAGCCCGATATAGTGGCCAAGGAACACAGGGTATAGAAGATAGGGGAGCCAGCTCCAAGTAATATTCTAGATGCTACAAGCTCAACAGGTTGTTGTTACCCAACTTCAAAGTCAGCACAAAACTCCAAGTGTATTCGAACCAAAAAACTCTCACCGTACCGAGACGGTGCTCGAAAGATCAAATGGAAATGGCTCAGGGACTGACCCCACGATTATAAGGATGCTCGAGGAACTCACCAATAGAATCGAGTCCGGGGAGAAAAAGATTGAGGAAAATGACAAAAAAGTTGAGACTTATAACTCCCATGTTGATAAAATACCGGGAGTACCCCCGGTCTTGAAAGGTTTGGATGCCAAGAAATTCATACAAAAGTCTCATTCCCTCCGAGTGAGGCTCCGAAACCCATTCCAAAATTTTTTTTGTATGCCCGATATACCTAAATACAACGGGACAACCGACCCTAAAGAACACATTACCTCATACACTTGCGGGATTAAAGGAAACAAATTAAATGATGATGAGATCGAGTTAGTATTGTTGAAAGAATTCTGGAAACTTTGTCAAAGGGAGCCATGATTTGGTATCACAACTTGCCACCGAATTTTATCGATTCATTTTATATGTTAGTAGACGCCTTCGTGAAAGCACATGCTGGAGCCATAAAGGTTGTGACAAGGAAATCAAAAGTTTTTAAGATAAGACAAGGGAATGATGAGATGCTAAGGGAGTTCGTATCCCGATTTCAAATAGAAAGAATGGAATTACCACCTGTCTCAGATGATTGGGAAGTAAAAGATTTTATACAGGTGTTGAATGAGCGGAGTTCGATTGCATCACAATAGTTGAAGCAAAATCTAGTCGAGTATCCAGCTGCGACTTGGGCAGATGTACATAATCGTTATCAGTTAAAGATCAGGGTCGAGGACGACTAGCTAGGATCCCCTAGAGCTCAGTTTATCCAAATAGATTAGCAGTTAAGGCATTGATGGATACAGACAGGGAACCAAGATCAAATAAGGAACATTATCAGTCATATGCCTCGGAGCAAAGAAACCACGATTCGGGGTGCAATCCTCCTTGGAAAAATAGGAGAAATGACCAAGGACATAATTCTCATGGACTTATGAGTAAGCATAGTTTTGATAAATATATAGATCTCGCAGAAGAATCTCATTTGTCGGTGTATAATTTCAATGTAGACGCATCGGGGATCGTGTCAACTATTGGAAGAATCAAAGACACCAGGAGGTCGAGGCCTATACAAAACGATCCTTCTCAAAGGAATCCAAATTTGATGTGAAAATATCGTGGTATACATGGCCATAGGACCGTAAACTGCAAGCATTTGGGGGAGGAGGTAGCTTGATTGTTTAACGAGAGTCATCTTCGAGAGTTTCTCGGTGATCGAGCTAGAACCACTTCAGGGAAAAGATGAACAGAAAAAATGAGTAGGAAGATCCGCAATATGTAATTCATATGATTGTTGGTGGTGTCGATGTTCACAAGGGCCTATATTTAAACGCACCAAGGTGTCGTTGACCTAAGAAAAATGGATTAGAGTTATGTTCCGGGGGCGTCCTATCATTCAATGACAAGGAAACAGAAGGCATATCACAACCACACAATGACACCTTGGTAATTTCTATTTTTTTAAATAAAATTTAAGTTAAATGTGTTCTAGTGGATCCAAGTAGCTTTGCAAACATAACAGATCGAGGGTCGTAAAGCAACTTGGCCTGCAAGACCAAATCGTACCTGCATCTTGAGTCCTAAATGGCTTCAACATGGCAAGAGAAACAATGAAGGGGGAGATAATCCTATCGGTCAATGTGGCCGGGACTATCTGTTACAAAATTCCATTTCATCGAAGGAGACATGAGATATAATGCACTACTCGGGAGGCCATGGATCCACAACATGAAGGAAATACCTTCAACCCTTCATCAGATAATGAAATTCCCAATATTGGATGGCATGAAAACGATTTAGGAAGAACAACACGCTGAAAATGAAATGTTTGCAGTCGATAGGTGACAACGATACCAGTGCCTTCGACCTTGAAAAATCGAGCACCAAAGATAAGCAGATGGCTAAATAGCAATCATCGTCCCTAGCCTCGGCCGAATCAGAGGAATGGGTAATCAAAGAAAAAGAAAAGGATTTCCTTACTCATCGAACTTTCGTTGGTCTCGAAAAGTCAGATGCAACCAAGTCAATGGTTGGGGAACTAGGATAGGTCATATTGATCGAGTACATGTCCGAAAGAAAGGTATACCTGGGAATAGAGTTAACCCCCGAACTCAGGAAAAAAATCATTCAATTTCTTATCGATAATATGGATTATTTTGATTGGTCCTATTTAGACAAGACATGGATCCCACCGAAAATAACAATACACCAGCTAAGCCTCAACCCCATGTTCAAATTGGTAAAGCAAAAAAGGAGGCCGCAGTCCGAGGTGAAACATGCATTCATAAAGGATTAGGTAACTAAGCTTCTTAAAACAGTTTTTATTCGGGAGTTAAAATACCACGAATGGTTAGCCAATATAGTTGTGGTCCCTAAAAAGGGGAAAAACTTAGAATGTGCGTAGATTATAAGAATTTAAACAAGGCATGCCCTAAAGACTCTTTTCCACTTCCTAACATTGATGACATGATTAATTCCATGGACGGCCACGAGATCCTTATATTTCTCGACGCCTACTCCGGGTATAATCAAATTCATATGAACCTGGAGGACCAGGAAAAGACCTCATTTATCACTAAGTTTGGAACATACTATTACAAAGTAATGCCCTTCGGGCTAAAAACGCTAGAGATACATACCAACGCTTAGTTAATATAATGTTCGAAAAACAAATAGGTAAAATAATGTAAGTTTACGTTGACGATATGTTGGTTAAGTCCCTGTGCGCAAAGGACCATTTAACTCATTTGCCGAAAATATTCAAAATCTTGAGGAAGTATAACATGAAGCTTAACCTAGAAAAATGTGCCTTCGTGGTCGGTTCAGATAAATTCCTCGTCTCATTATCAAATTTATGAATCGAAATCAACCCCGACAATATCAATGCCATCGAAGATATCACTATCATAGATAGTGTGAAAGCCATACAAAGATTAATAAGACAGATAGCTGTCTTGGGTCGATTCGTTTTGAGGTCATCGGATCGAAGCCACAATTCTTTTCATTGCTCAAATAGAAAAAAGATTTCGCTTGGACCCTGGAATGCTAGCAAGGATTGGAGGAAATAAAGAAATATTTATCGAGCCCACCTTTTCTTCGCACTTCGAAGGTAGATGAAAAGCTTAACTTATATCCGGCAATGTTCGATATAGCGGTACGTGGGTACTAGTTCAAGAAGAGCAAGGAACACAATTCCCTATTTATTATGTAATTCGGACATTAAGAGATGCTAAAACTAGATACCCACACTTAGAAAAAATAGCACTTGCATTAATAAGCGCATCTAGAAAGCTAAATCCATATTTCCAATGTCACCCAATATGCGTGTTAACCACTTATCCTCTCCGAAATGTTTTACAAACGCCCGAGATATCAAGCCGATTGGCCAAATGGGCAGTCAAACTAGGCGGGTATGATATCGAATATCAACCCTGAATGACTATCAAGTCTCAAATCATAGCTGACTTTGTGGCCAATACACCAACCTCGTGCCTGAATTGGAAAAAGAACTTTTTGCTAACATCGGGCACATCATCGGGGGTATGGACCCTCTTCATGGAGGTGCCTCGAATGTGAAAAGGTCCGGGCTTAGCATCGTTTTGAAGACACCTACAAGTAAATATTAAACAATCTATTAAAACTTCTAGGATGACTAATAATGAGGCCGAGTATGAGGCCATGATTGCAGGTCTCAAACTAGCTAAAATCTTGGGAGCAGAAGCTATTGAAGCCAAGTGCGATTCCCTATTTGTGGTGAACCAAGTAAACAAAAGATTCGAAGTCCGAGAAAATAGGATGGAAAGATATTTAGACAGCTATAGGTAACCTTGCACCGCTTAAAAGAGTTTACTCTAGATCATGTGCCCCGAGAATAAAATAGCGAGGCCGATGCATTTGCTAACTTGGGATTATCGATTGAAAAAGACGATATTATCCTAGGGAATGCCGTTCAATTATCAAGATCTGCGGACGATGAAGGTCATGCCGAGATAAATTCTACAAATTTGACTTGGGATTGGAGGAATATCGTATATTTGAAAAATGGAAAGCTCTCACCCAATCATAACGAGTCAAGGGATCTACGAACCAAGGCTACTAGGTTCTCATTAGATGAATATGGAACATTGTATAGGAGAACATTCGATAGACCGTTGAAGGTATGTTTAGGGCATGGGGCCACTAATTATGTTCTACGAGAAATCCACGAAGGCACTTGTGGCAATCACTCCGGCACCGAGTCTTTGATTCGCAATATTATTAGAGCAGGGTATTACTGGGATAGCATGGAAAAAGACACTATGGAGTTTATTAAAAAGTGTGATAAATGTCACAGGTTTGCATCGATGATTCATTAGCCGGAGAGCAACTTCACTCAGTCCTGTCACTGTGGCCTTTCATGATATGGGGAGTGGACATCGTCGGTCCTCCACCAACGGACCCAGGTAAAGTTAAATTCACTTTGCTTATGACTGACTACTTTTCTAAATGGGTGGAAGCACATGCCTTCGAGAAGGTCATAGAAAAAGAAATTATTGACTTCATCTAAGACCACATCATATGTCGATTCGGAATACCTACCGAAATTGTGTGCTACAATGGGAAGAAATTTATTGGCAACAAAGTAATGGAGTTCATCGAAGAACACAAAATAAAGATGATCTTATTGACACCATACCACCCAAGCGGGAATGGACATGCCGAATCAACAAACAAAACTATCATTCAAACTTAAAGAAAAGGTTGAGCGAAGCAAAAGGGAAATGGAGAGAAGTTCTACCTGAGGTTCTTTGGGCATATCGAATGACATCAAAGTCTAACACTGGGGCAACCCCGTTCTCTTTAGTATACGGTTCCGAGGCCTTGATTCCAGTCGAGGTCAGAGAACCCAGCACTGGATTTTGACATGCATCGGAGGAATCAAATTACGAGGCTATGAATACTATCCTCGATCTACTAGGTGAAAAACGAGAAGCTACACATGTTCGGATAGCCGGGCAGAAACTAAGAATCGAGAGATATTCGAGAGATATTATAATAGAAGGACCAACCTCCGACCCTTCAAAATCGGGCACTTGGTTCTACGGAAAGTCACCCTCAATACTCGAGACCCGAATGCAGGGAAACTAGGCCCGAATTTGGAAGGACTGTACCGAGATATTGGAGTTATCCATAAAGTATCTTACAAACTTGGCACGATGGAAGGCGAATAATTTTCAAACAATTTGAATATATCACTACTCAAAAGATACTACTGCTAAGGTATGACCTTCTCTACTTTTCCATTTGAATTTAAGACTAACTCATTGCAGCTGTTCGATCGAAGACGTCGTGGGCACGTCTCTAGATGAAGACCATAAGTTTTAAAGCACGCATTACACTCTTTTTCCCTAGATCGGGTTTTATCCGAAATGGGATTTTCTAGGCGAGGTTTTTAAAGAGGTAACACTATGTGCTACCTAAAGAGGATTCAATAGTATCCAAGGCTTCTTTTCAATCAACCTAGAATACTAGGGGGCGTCACACTCGGAGGTTATATTTTCGAGGAAAATACTTCACGCCAAAAGAGCCTTTAGGAGAATTTTGTAATGGGCCAAACGGTCAGATGAACCATGTCCATATAGAATAGTTGAGCCCCGATGGCAAAACATATGCACATGTATCAATTATTCAAAGAAGCATTCTTTCCATGTCAAACTCTTTGTGTCTCAAAAATATTTGCTACTATACGAACTTCATACTTGTGATTCTATGAGGAACGACTCAAGGGCCAAAACAAAAATACACCTTGAATGCTCGGTGACTGTCATCGAGAGTCAACACATTCGAATATTTAAACTCGAATTTATAAAGACCTCAAAGAGGTATCCCTCGATGCAAAGGCCAATGCCATCATACTCGGGGATTAACCTTTCAGAGAAGTTTGAAAGGTTATCAGAAACAAGTCTAAGAGACGCACCCGAAGATTACAGCCATATTAAAAACTAGAGTCTTATCAAAAGGCTACAACCAAAATAGTACGACTTGGAGACGTCCTACTTCTGCCATAAGTTAAAGGCCTTCAAATATGATGAAATACCCGTTAAATATGGCTACCATCGGCAAATCAAATAAAAAGGGCTTCGATAAAATCAATCCTCAAATAATTTAACGGCTTCGATAATATCAGCCTTCGAAAAAGACTCAAGAGGTATTAAATTGTCTTAATACAAATGGGTTAAGAAAAAATTGGGTTCTAATCGATTGAGCCCTCGAAAAACCAACGAGTACAAATACACATGCTAAGGCATAAAGAAATTTTCACTAAGTCTTTCAGTCGATAAGAGGAAAAAATTATAGCCGTTTAAGAGGCCGAATTGGCCCAAATTAAAGAGCCAAAGGGTCGACCGGAAAAAGCCTAAGGGCCAAAATAAAAGAGCCTAAGAGCCGATTTAGTAAGCTTAAAAGGTCGATACACTCAAAGTTCATGATCTTGCTCTCAGTCAACTCGAACCTAAGGGTTTCATCACCCCGAGCTCGCGTCAAATCGACTTAAGCATAGCTCGAGGATTCGTCAAAAACCTTAAGAGGTATTCCATTATCAGTTCAAATATCACCCATTTATTATTAAAACACCTAAGGGTTTAATCTACTCTGAGGCTGGGCCGGTGCTCGCTCGATCACTCAAGTTATAAATTTTCACAAAACAAAGACAAAGCAGAACTCAAAATAAATCGGAGATGGAGCGGAAAGAAAATAATTCCTTATTTTCATAAAGGATATTTACAGTGCCCACAAGGGGCCTTACACAAAAACAAAAAACAAAAGAACCTAATCTACTTTGGAAGCCATGCCTTTGGGAACCGCATCCTCGAGAGCTGCATCTTCATAAATAACCTCCTCGAGTATTTCATCCTCATTTCCTCCACTCTAGGAGCAATTGACAGAATTATCATCATCAGAAGTAAAGCGGCAACCTCATCCTCCAAAGTTTTTGCTTTTTTAATATCAGCTGAGAGGTCGAAGCCATAAACGTGTACCTCTTCGAGAGTTCTCTCCAGGATTGATGCCTGGCGTGGTCGAGAGTGTCATGCCCCAAACACGGGGAGGCGTGGCTATCACCCGATGCCGTGATGGCTCAAGCGAACCACTCTATAACTCATTCATTACTGTTGTAGCTATCATGGGCCAACATGGCCACAACTCGTAATGCACCATTATAAATGGGCAAATGTATCAATAAACTATCGTTCTTAAAACATGAATACATATGGGCCGCCAAGGCGTCTGACATACAGTACAATCTGAATCTCTATCTACAAAGCATCTATGATTATTTGACATCAAATAGGATAGGATACGGGCCTACCCATAAGTCTAGCAAAACTCTGACACGATGACTCATAGACTCTGCTGCACTCCAAATAAGGTGGAACTTTATGGATCCTTTGCCGAATGCCAATCTCGTCTACTATGAGTGCTTGTCAAACTGATAGTCTATATCTGCAGGCATGATTGCAGCATCCCCAACAAAAAGGCGTCAGTACGAATAATGTATTGAGTATGTAAGGCATGTAAATCAGTATATAAAGGATATGGAAGAAACATGTAGTAAAGGACTCAATCTGTAAGTCTGGATAGCTCTCTAAATCATGAAATATTTATAATATCATGCATATGCATATAAATGTCATGTAATTGCGTAGGTCTGTACGTAAATAATATCATCAAGTCTCCGAGGGCATCCCATCATATCATCTCGGCCACTGTGGGCAAATCATTAACGTATACCAGCTGATTAGGTGGTGGTGCGTATATAACACCGTGACCTTTTCGCATATCTCATATACATATATATACATATATACGCGTATATAATGCCGTCTGATTCATGGGTCAACATGTATAAATGCATACGAAATATGTTGATAAGATTTTCTTAGAATGCCATAAACTCAATAGGCCTTTCGGATAAACTTTATCAAATACGTATTTTTCTAAGACCCATGAACAAACGATTGAATAATAAGACTTATGGGAGAATAAGAATATACACATCTCTAGCATTTTTTCGAATAAATCAATTTATGGAAGTTGTGCATTTGCTCGTTTTCGCTTGTGTTGTATAGATCATGCCAAAAAAAAAAGAAATAACCTTCACATATCTGAACCGATTTTCTTGACAATTCCTTCAAGTATTAAGAAAATCCCAAAAACGAAGGTGAAAGAGCAGCACAGAATGATATCTACGCAGCAATTAGCTGCACAGATCTTATCTCAGACAGACCCCAAAGGAAGATGTACAATCTTATCTTCCCACCACGTGATATAGGAGGATTAAGATGGATGCACAAAGAAATGGACGTAATTGTTGGGTAATTGAATAGAAGATTAAGTGGAAAAGGGTAAAATTGTTAGAGTTCAAGAACTTGTCACCAAAATTCCAACATCTTTGCACAGCTATGATAGCAATGTTTCCTTAATTCTTTAGTTTCTCGTATAATTAAAAATTATCTTAAATTATTTATAATACTATTCATTTTTAACAATCTTTATATATTTTACGATTATGTGATATATGATTTTTATCACGAGAATAACTCTTATTAATATTATATTAACGTATTTTTCCACACCAAAGCCACCAAAATGATACCAATAATCCTCCAATTCAAGGTAAATACAAACACTTGTACATGTAGCACGGTCGAAAATAAATATTACCTCCAACTACAATGATTAGATGTAATTCCTCTAACCTACACACACCAAGTATCAAAAAGATATAATGTGGCATTTTCAAAAGCATGATATGGTAAATTATTCTCTTTCATGAGAAAAATTAAAGCTTTATTAATATCTGCTCTTTACGAGCACCGATGTGTGCCGTCTGAGGTACACACTCTTAAAGGTTTGATCATAATCACACTTTAAAGCAAGTCCTAATAGAGGTTATGTTCATTCTCTGTGTCTTCCCCATTGTGGAAGCCTTTGGTCGTGTTTGTCAACAAATTGAGGAGCCGGAGTAGATCCATCAAGAATTATTAAATGGATTAGTAGCACACTAATTAAAACAAGAAGAACGTTTAAGTAGCACACTAATTAAAACAAGAAGAGTGTATGTATGTATGTGCGTGTTACTTCCCGAGCCTCTTCATATGGTTACACCAATAACTCTTTACATGCCAAAGCAACTCGCCTTCAACTTTTCTTTTATTGGAAAGGCTTTTCGTTGCTTATTCTGGGTATTTTCTTTTTTCTTTTGTCTTAGAAAAATAATTCCAGTCAAACTATCATATATATATATATATATATATATATATATATATATATAATAATGATGCCAAGGTTGTTAAACTTAAGGGGTGTAACAGAGAGCACACAATAATTTGACTTCAGCCGCAATGGAGATCTCCTGTTCCGAAATGTTAATAGCTTAGGCGTCAGCTCGATGCGAGGAAACAAATACCTCTTCCTCAGATTTGACCTTCGCAAGCTCAGTGGATGATTTAGCTTCGAGCTCCTTGATCTTGCGGCTCCAGGACAAGATTTCCCTCTTTTCATTTTGAAGCTAGAGTTCGGTCGAAATCAACTGGTCCCGAAGTGTATATTTCTCTGAGGCGAGACGGTCCATGTGTTGCTTCCACCCCAGGGTCTCGGCCTCTTTCACCTTGAGCTCTCCCAAAGTTGATCCACCAGCTCAACCTTCTTCTGGGCCTGCAAAGTTAAAGTGTTAATCGCTAAATCACAGGAATAATAACAGACCCCCAAAGGCTACATTACATTTTCAATGAGCTCAGTCTATTCTTGATGAGCATTCGCCAATTCAACTCGGAGATCCCTGACCTCCTCCTCTTTCTGTACATAGAGGCATTTAGAGTTGTCCCTCTCTTCTACCAGCCTTTTGAGTTCGGCTCTTCTCGAGATTTGGAAAATTCTTGTCGATGAAGCACCACGGCCTTCACCCAAAGAAAATGAGTCAGACTTAGAAAAAGAAGAATAAAACTTAAGCGTAATTATGAAGGCAGAAACTTACTTGTTTGAGAAGTCTCTGTGCTTCATCAAAGATATTCAAAGTATCAGGATCAGGACAATCTTCGACCCCTGTAAGAAACTCCCGAAAAATATCACTTCCTTCATGGGTCGTTCCCACATCAAGAGTCCTCATGGCCCGGACATCTCGGAATTGCCCTTTGGAGAACACTGGACCAGGTGGCAATTCATCTACATTAGTTATCCCAAGTGATTCACTTAGGACATTATCTTCTCTTTGGAGGGCCCCGGAACTAAGCTTCTTGGGCTCGCCGGCCATATGTCCTCCGGGATGAGATGCACTTTTTCTACTCGATGGCTCGGGACTTTGCTCAAACACCCATTCCAGATTTATTTAGTTCAAGAATGAATCACGTCAGCCATCACGAGTTATGCAGATTTCAAAGCCTCAGTGCTTCCTTTTTCCGAGCTACCAACAGGCAATCATCATCTTCTCTCTCCTCCTCATCATCTCGAAGATGTTGGACCTCTTTTACAGATAGGGACACGGGATTGGCATAGGATTTTGAGCCTTACTTTTCTTGGGATTCAGGGAACTTGCTGGAGAAGCCTTTTTCCTTTTCTTCTTCATTCGGCGGGGGCGGCCGCATAGCAACGGTGTCTCTGAGGCCTCCGTAAGAGTAAAATTAGTACTTCATACATGAACAATGGAACTCACCATGGTTTTTAGCTTCGTACCGACCCTTTGCCAAATCATGCCAACTGCATTCCATGTATGAAGAGGTGGAGGCAATTATCGGGCCCAACCTGCGAGGTTTGGGATCGCTACGGGGAAGCAAGGTGAAGCCGCATCACTAAAAGGGAATTAAATCGAGAAAGAATAAATGAAGCAGAACATTAATCATCATCAATAACCTTGTACTTACGTTTCATGTTTCACTGCTCGGGGAATCGCATCCTCTCGACAGGAATCAAATCGGAAGTCCTGATTCGGACAAATCGGCTCATCCACCCTCGATCATTGTCCTCATCGATACTAGAAAATAGCAACTTCGAGGATCAACACTGGAGCTTTATCAAATTGCCTTGATAGAGGCAAGGGATATATAGCCTGATCAGATGGTCAAGTGTAAAAACCAACCCCCATTCGACCTTGCCCGAGAAGAACCTGAGTAATTTGACGATACTCTAGAAAAAGGGGTAGATCTGGCCAAGGGTCACCTAATACTGATAACAGAAATTGAGAATGACGGGATCCGTAGGACCCAGTACTAGATCTATGGGACCTAGCGTGAAAGGATAAGTATGCACACTTAGGTATCCTTTCACATGGGTAGTGATATCCTCATTTGGGTAGGGAATCACCACTTTCTTGTTCTCTCAACAACAATCATTTTTCACCTTCTCAAGTTCGTCTTAAGCTATCCAGCCGAGGTATCGATACATGGGCTCACATCGACCTGGGAACGATATCGACCTTGAAATCAGAAGATAGCTTGCATGGACCGGGAATGCACTCCTCGATACAAGGTGGCACCAGCGTTCTACCATTGGTTGGATATGATGAGGAGGATTTTTCTTTTTGAGGAACAGTTTTAGATGTTTTAGCCACTGTTGTTGTTGAGAACTTCAAAAGAAGAGAAAGAGATAATGATGTAGCAAGAACAAATTCAGGAAAGGGTAAACTAAGAGAAGATGAAGAAGTTAGTGAGGTTTTGAGAAAGATTTGAGAAGTAAATATTGAAAATATTGCAAATTTGATCTTTTTATAGTGGCCACCTTAACGGTTTAGGGAAGCTAATGGACGACCATAAGTCGCCTTCAATTAATGGCCTAGGAATTATATATAAGTGACCTTTCAATCACTTCAGTCGCTGACACCATGATATTGACATCATGATCGGGGTATCGGATCACCGAGGATCAAATTGTTTCTTATCATCTTACTCTAACAAACACATGGATTATCTATATACGGTCGAAATCAGGTATGCTCGATTTTACAGGCTCGAGGGGTCGCTTCAAGCCCGAGTCTAGTATGGGCCGAGTTCGATCCCGATGGACCAAGTTCAAGCCCGATGGACCAAGCTTGAGCCCAACATTAGAATGTAAGGTTCGAAGATCGAAGTATGCAATAAACACCAAAGGCGAGTACAACCAACCCCGAGATGATGCTGTTATGAGTTTGCATCACAAATAGCAAGATCCTCCCCCCACGTCCCTAAGATCATGGCATAAATTTCGGAATAGATTTGTAAGAATTAGTACAATTCTGTACTAGGTGGTTAGACAGTTGTCCCAATAAGATTCTTTGATGTAAATAGAATATACCTTATTTAGGGTTCCCCTACTATATAAAGGGGACCCCAATCATTTGTAACCATTATCAATCATTAGCAAAGAATATACTTTCTTACTTTTTTACTCATATTTCATCAGAATTGTCTCTTAAACTTTACTATCTTTATTTTATTGTTCTTATTGACCAAGTCCATCGTGACTCGAGGCCGAGACTTACTTAAACATTGATTTGATTCAACTTACTTATTTCATTTATAAGTTAGATGACTTGGTTATTAATCAGTATTGAACTAAATCACATATCTTTAATAGCATAAATAACTTTAATTATTATCTTATTTTTGAGTTAAACAATATTGCCTTACATACTCGGTATATTATTTCGTACTAAAATCCATTTTTCGAGGGCGCTGCATTTCATACGTGCAGGTTCAAATAGACAGACGAGCAAACCTCGTCATTAGGTGTTGCCCGAGCTTAGCTTGATTGGTAATCTCCACGCCCTTCAGAGTTGATGGGTGTAGGGATTTATATACATCTTGTGTATATATGTATATATGCTATGAGTAGGTCGTCGCCCAGTACTGATCACATCATATCCATCAGTAGAGGCTTGTAGACATATCCTATCAGTTAGTGCAGTATGTTGGGCTTGTAAGCCTTTTATGTATATTTTGTTGGTGTGTCATCTGTAATAGTTATAATAGGATTGCCAGCCCAGCATTATATGTATGTTTAGTCAGCCTTCGCAATTATCTTACAATGTGGCCCATGGCCAAAGTATGACATTACATGTTCAGAGTCCCTTAGTCGCCAGTTGGTACTCAAGGATATGTGAGGCACCGGGTGCTGGTCTCACCTCCCAACCTCCAGGTCTGAGGCATGACAAAAGTAATATAAGAGCATTTCTATCCTAGGGAGTCTACAAGCCGTGTCTAGTAGAGTCTTGTTTATAGGTGTGTCGTGCACCACACTTATAAGCAGGAGGCTATAAGGCATTTAGGACTATTACTCTTTATTCTTACTCTAAATTGTGTGGTAAAGCTCAGTTGTAGGTGTGCTAAATGATGGATAGATCGTTTGAGCTAGTTGACATTTCCAAAGGATATTACAAAGGTGCTAATAGACCTCCTTGTGAGACACGCAGATGGTGCACTTTAGAAAATTACAATTAGATGTGAATACTAGCATGATCGAAAAATTCAAAAGATAGGCACTGAAAGCCTGGAAAGGATAAATATTACCTCTGTGCGGATCCCATCCAGAGAACGTTGAGCAACCCGAAGAGCTAATAAATGAAGCAAGGTGAGGTAAAAACATAAGAATGTCTTGTTAAAGTTTTCAAAAGAAAGGGATAGGCATAAATATTAGCAGGTAAATACAACAACAAAAATAAGAACAACAACAACAACAACAACGGCCCAGTATAATCCTATAAGTGGGGTCTGGGGAGGGTAATATTTACTCAGACCTTACCCCTACCCTGAGAGGCAGATAGGCAGTTTCCAGGAGACCCTCGGCTCAAGAAAGCAACAAGAGACGATATATTAGTACTATCAATAGACTCATAATAAAATAACATAACATATCCTAAAATAACATAAAATAACAAAATAACAACAATATAAGAAATATTGGAAATACGAAAAGGATGGAAGGTAAGCCCTACATCAGTAGCTGACTAGTATCATCCTAAGACTAACTCCTAACTGGCTAGTCTCACTCTAGTGCACTGTAGAAATATTCACAACTTCCCTCTAACCTATAACCTTAATACTCGACCTCCATAATTCTCTGTCAAGGGCCATGTCCTCAGTAATCTTAAGTCGCGCCATGTCCTGCCTGATCACCTCGCCCCAATACTTCTTAGGTCTCCCTCTACCTCTCCTCGTGCCCACCGCTGCCAGTCATTCACACCTTCTCACTGGTGCACCATTGCTCCTCCTCTGAATGTACCCGAACCATCTGAGTCTTGCTTCAAGCATCTTGTCCTCCATGGGGGGCCACACCCGCCTTCTCTCGAATATATTCATACCTAATCTTATCTATCCTTGTATGCGCGCACATCCACCTCGACATCCTCATCTCTGCTACTTTCATCTTCTGGATGTGTGAGTTCTTAATTGGCCAACACTCGGTCCCATACAACATGGTCGGCCTAACCACTACTCTGTAAAACTTACCTTTTAGTAAGAGTGGCACTTTCTTGTCACACAGGACTCCCGACGGTAACCTCCACTTCATCTACCCCACCTTATACGGTGTGTGATATCCTCGTCGATCTCCCCGATCCCTTGAATAACTAACCCAAGGTACTTGAAAATACTCCTCTTAGGAATGGCTTGAGAGTCAACCTTACTTCCCCTCCCACTTCCGTCGACTCAGCCCCAAATTTGCACTCAAGGTATTCTGTCTTCATTCTATTAGCAAGGAAATAACAAAAGAGATAAGGAAGCATTATGAGTAAGATGTGATACATGGATGACAAATGGTAGATCAAAAGATGACAGTATTACAGAATCTATAGTCAAGTGAAGGAAGAGACGAGAGAAGACGGGCCTTGAGACAACAAAAGAATATAGGCCATAAAGTAATATCCTTATTTTGCGAAATACGTTCGCAGCTCTAACACAATTTTACAAAAAAGAAAAGTTAGATCCCAGAGTAATAGAAACCAACATGGATTGGTGAACAAGATAATCTAAACATGAATTAGGGGCTGAGTGATTTGATAATAGTCGGCATCATGAGAATTTTAGATTTTAATCCGATAATGATATAATGGACAATAGAAAAAGATTCATGAGAAATTCAGAGAATGGCATTCAGGCAGACACTTCCCTAAAGAAAGAATGTGGGAAAAGTTAAGCTTAAAGAATTGTGTGTGCCAATTACACTAGTTGTCACCATCGTGAGTAAGGAATTTTGTTATCCTTGTATAAAAGGATTATTGCAAGTCAAGTAAGGGTAATCGATGATGTGAAAAGATGCCAAAGATGAAGAGGTAAAATATCTATAGGTAGATCGTTGTAGCGCTAAATCATTGTACTCCCCTGAAGGAAGGAATATAGAGTAATGTGGCATTAAGTCATAATTAAGTGGTTATAGTAATTATGGGATTGTAAAGGAAGAATGCAATAAAAAATAATAAAGAGATGAGATTGTACTTATCAAATCCTATAGATATGTTATGCAAACACTACGTCAAGGAAAGGAAGTAAGGGTCCCTACCCGAGATGTTATTGATAGATAAGGAGCCACTATGAGACGTAAGTTAAGATAAAGGTAATAACAAAAGAAAGATTACACGAAATATTGATATGAGAATGGTTCAATGAATAGTTAGTAATTGATTTGGGAAGATCCTAGTTATGGCTAAATAGAGTTTAAAGACGAGTCAGCATATCGTGCAAGATAAACATAGTAAAATCCAATATAGTGAATTCAACCTCGCAGTAATGTCATTGTAATACTTGAGAAATATTCAGATAAGAGTTGGGTGTTAGATAATACGCTTAACGCTAGAGGGGGGTGAATAGCGTTATAATAAAATTTAGCGTAAACTTGCGAAAATTAAAATTTGCAGGAAGTAAATAAGTGCGATAAATAATAACTTACACACAGATATATCCTGGTTCACCACAACGTGTGGCTAGTCCAGTCCCCGAGAGACTCTCTCGAGATTTTCCACTAACGAGTCAAGCTTCCGGGTGCTTAACAAACCTTTACAACTTGAGGACGCAAGCCTCAACACCTTTGCTCGGAGTTACAACACTCCAAGACTTCAACCAAGGAAACACAAGTTCCTTACAACAAGAGAATTACAATTCTCTTACAAGTGTATACAACACTAAAACACTCAAACAAAATACTCCTTAATGAGTAGATATGAGTAAAAGAAGTAAGCTCTGGATCACAACAACTTTGGACAAGAATATGGCTCTCAAAAGCTTTATGAAGTTGAATATAAAATGATAAACAAAAGTATGCAAGCTTATAGCAATGTAATGATGATCAGTAGTATGTTGTTGTGTTTAAAACACTGAAATGAAGCTGTATTTATAGTTGAAAAACTTGGCATTACCGTTGCCTAATTGCCAATTAAGAGTTGTTGATTTTACTCACTGACAATCGATTGTCAAACCCCAACAATCGATTGTCTGCCAGTCAGATCAAAATTCAATCCCAGATTTTACGCTTGATAATCGATTACTTACAATCCATAATCGATTACTGGCAACGTTCAAAAAATCCTTTCCAGATTTTACCACAAACAATCGATTGTCCAGAATCAACAATCGATTACTCAGCAACGTTCAAAAAATCTTTTCCGGATTTTAATCAAAACAATCGATTATACAAAATCAATAATCGATTACCCAATAAAGTTCAAAAAATCTTTTCCGGATCTTAATCAAAACAATCGATTATACAGAATCAATAATCGATTACCTGACGGTATTTGAAAAATTTACGACAACGGTCAGCTTCACAATCGATTGCACAAAGTCAACAATCGATTACTTATCAGTTTTTGAAAAACATTTTAGACACTGCCTCTTGACAATCGATTGTCATATACTCACAATCGATTATTTAATAAATTTGAAAATCACTGGAAGTCACTGCCTCAACACAATCGATTGTCATTAGTTCACAATCGATTATTTTGTGACTTTGAAAAATCTGAAGGACACTGTCTCTTCACAATCGATTGTCATTAGCTTCACAATCGATTATTCTGAGTTTTGAAAAACTTTGATGGACACTGCCTCATCACAATCGATTGTCATAAGGTTCACAATCGATTGTCATGCAGGTTTGAAGAAACCTGATGTTCACTGCCTTAACACAATCGATTGTCATTAGTTCACAATCGATTGTCATGCAGTCTTGGCTCAACATAATCGATTATCATTAGTACATAATCGATTATCTTAGTCCAGTTTTCAGAGGCATTTAAAAATCATTTTGACTAATGAAAATATGCATGATTTAAAATCATTTAGCATTAAATTAAATATGCATGATTTTGGAAAATAGTTTTATGAGAGAAGCCATGTTACGAGTCAAGTTGTAGGATCAAGATCACAATTAAGAATGACTCAATTAAACTATAAAACTTTGTCTTGAGCTTGAATCTCGATGTATATCAATTGTGCGCTTGTTTCTTGAACTTCGTCATATATCAATTTTCGCTTCGTTTGTCATTCATCAAAACCTATACAAAAGAACACACGTTTTAGTATATTGCATTGAGAACCTGTTTCCAACAATTTCCCCCTTTTTAATAATGGCAAACATTAAGCGGGATATGCAAGACAAGCAATTTATATTGACGATTCAAGACAAGTATATTCATGCAACAAGTATGCAATTTGTTCCCCCTCAATTTAAGCTTATAAATATTGAGAGTTGCATACCCGTTATCTTCCCCCTTTTGCCATTAGCAAAAATAAAAGAAGAAGATGCCAAAGATGTAAATAAAACTTGTTTGTTTTATAGCAACATCAACCCGAATAATAGCAACATAATCGATTATTGATACGAAATAATCAATTTTTAGATGACGGAAACCGATTGTTGCACGTCAAGCTATATAATTCCCCTTTCCTTTGGGGCGATACCTGCAAAAATCGTTAGACATCTCCGACGCTCAAGTTAGAAATCATGTAATAAAAAATGCAATGCATGACTTAGATCAACGTGGAGTCAAGGATCCCGAGTTCACTGCGAATTCGGAAGAAGGACTCTTTCTCTAAAGGCTTTGTAAAGATGTCTGCCAATTGGTTTTGGTTTCAACAAATTCAATTTCGACATCGCCTTTGAGAACGTGATCTCTAATAAAATGATGTCTAATTTCAATGTGTTTCGTTCACAAATGAAGAACGGGGTTCTTCGTCAAGCATATGGCACTAGTATTATCACATCTAAGAGGGATATGGTCAAGACTTAGGCCATAGTCCAAGAGTTGTTGTTTCATCCATAGGATTTGAGCGCAACAACTCCCCGCGGCTACATATTCAGCCTCGGTTGTGGACAACGCAACACTTACTTGTTTCTTGCTAAACCAAGAAACGAGAGAGCTACCGAGCAAATGGCAAGTGCCACTAGTGCTCTTGCAATCCAATTTGCATCCAGCAAAATCGGAATCGGAGTAGCCAACAAGTTGGCATGAAGAGCCTTTGGGGTACCATAGACCCACATTTGTAGTACCAACAAGATGCCTTAAAATCCGTTTTACCGCAGTAAGGTGAGACTCCTTCGGACACGATTGATAACGAGCGCATAAGCACACGCTAAACATAATGTCCGGACGACTAGCAGTAAGATAAAGAAGAGAGCCAATCATACCTCGATACTTTTTGGTGTCGACTTCCTTACCTTTCTCATCTTTGTCTATATGATCGGATGTGCTCATGGGAGTTGCCATTTCTTTTGCATTGTTCATCTCAAATCGTTTCAGCAATTCTTTGCAATATTTGGCTTGACAAATGAATATACCTTCTTTCATTTGCTTTACTTGTAATCCCAAAAAGAATGTTAACTCACCCATCATAGACATCTCAAATTCGCTTGTCATTATATCGGAAAATTCCTTGCATAAAACATTGTTAGTAGCACCAAATATAATATCATCTACATATATTTGAACTAACAAAATATCATTGTTTTTATGCTTAACAAAGAGAGTTGTGTCAACTTTCCCCCTAATGAAATCATTTTCCAAAAGAAACTTACTCAATCTTTCATACCAAGCTCGGGGAGCTTGTTTTAAACCATAAAGAGCCTTTTTGAGTTTGAAAACATGATCGGGAGATTTAAAGTTTTCAAAACCGGGGGGTTGTTCAACAAAAACTTCTTCTTGAATAAAACCGTTAGAATAGCACTTTTCACATCCATTTGATATAAAATGAAATTCATAGAAGAGGCAAATGCAAGCAATAAGCGAATAGCTTCTAATCTAGCTACGGGAGCATATGTTTCCTCATAGTCAATATCTTCTTCTTGATTATAGCCTTTTGCTACAAGCCTAGCTTTGTTTCTAGTGATTATACCATTTTCATCTAGTTTATTGCGAAAAACCCATTTCGTACCAATTGTGGTATGACCTTCGGATCTTGGCACCAAATCCCAAACGTCATTGCGTTCGAATTGGTTAAGCTCCTCTTGCATTGCCAAGGTCCAAAATTCATCCCCAATTGCTTCTGAGATGGTTTTGGGTTCAATTTGAGAAACAAAAGCAGTATGTTCTAAGGTATTTTTGAGAGAGTTTCGGGTACTTACCTTGTCTCCAACGTTGCCAATTACCAGTTCGAGAGGGTGATCTTTGATTGTCCTCCAATCGTTAGGCATATTCATTTCTTTTTCCAATTGTGGCGCTTCTTCCGTTGGTTGTTCCTCAGTTTCATCCTTATTTTCCTTGGGTGGTTCCTCTTGTATTTTGTCTTTCAAGCTATCTAAGATACCTGCAAGATCAAAACCGGAATCCTTTCTCGCCAAGCGAGCATTATTTTCGGAAAATGCAACATGAGGGGATTCCTCCACAATTTGGGTTCTTTTATTAAAGACCCTATATGCTTTACTACGTGAGGAATATCCAATGAAAATACCTTCATCCGACTTAGCATCAAATTTACCCAATTGGTCTTTGCCAATGTTATGAACAAAACATTTGCAACCAAAAACTCTAAAATGGGAAATATTTGGTTTTCTACCCTTATAAAGTTCATAGGGGGTTTTCATGAGTATCAGCCGAATTACTACTCTATTTAGAACGTAGCAAGCGGTACTCACGGCGTCCGCCCAAAAATGTTTGGGTATCTTAGCTTCGTCGAGCATGGTTCTAGCCATCTCTTCGAGACACCTATTTTTCCTTTCCACCACCCCATTTTGTTGTGGTGTACGTGGAGCGGAAAAGGTATGCTCGATTCCGAGTTCGTCACAAAAGTCCGCAAAGAGATTGTGATCAAACTCTCCCCCATGATCACTCCTAATTGAAGTGACGGTTGTTTCTTTCTCATTTTGAACACGCTTAAGAAAATATTTAAAATTTTGAAAAGCATCACTTTTATTGGCAAGAAATAAAGTCCAAGTAAATCTCGAGTAATCATCAACAATCACAAAAGCATATTTATTTCTTCCTAGACTTTCAATGCGAGAGGGACCAAATAAATCCATATGAAGCAATTGCAATGGTCTAGAAGTTGAAACAATGTTTTTAGATTTGAAAGATGCTTTTGTTTGCTTCCCCTTTTGACACGAGTCACAAATAGAGTCATTTTCAAATTTTAAATTGGGAAGACCAACAACTAAGTTTTGAGAAATCAATTTGTTCAAAATATGCATATTGATATGTGCTACTCTACGATGCCATAGCCAAGTATCATCCTCTTTACTCATAAGACAATCAACATATTCGGGTGAGGAATTAGCAAGATCAACCATATAAATATTATCAACTCTAAAACCACGAAGTATGATTTTGAAATCACTACGTCTAAATACTAGGCATTCATCCGAATCAAATAGAGCAAGATTTCCCTTGTCACATAATTGGCTTATGCTCAAGAGATTATGCTTCAAACCTTTCACAAGTAATATATGCTTAATAGAGGAATTTTCATCCTTACCGACCGAGCCGATGCCGATGATCTTTCCTTTATTGTTATCACCGAAGATAACACTTCCTCCTTCTTTGTGCTCTAGTTGAAGGAATTTGGATTCATCTCCCGTCATATGCTTGGAGCATCCACTATCAAGGTACCATAGTACACTTGATCCCTTCAAGCACACCTACAAAACAAATTAATGTTCTTTATGTACCCATGCCATCTTGGGTCCTTGGGGGTTAGGCATATTATAATGATGCGATTGAGTAACATGTCTATGACGTGTAAAGCATGCAGGAGCAATATGACCAATACGTCTACAATAATGACAAGTGACATTTGGGTTATGCATCCTTCTAGGTTCATAGTAACTAGACGGATGAAAATTTCTTGCTCTATTTTGAAGGCTATGACTATTTCGCATTTCATGAGAATTATTTCTCCTACTATGAGCTCTAGGATGGGCAGCATTTCTAGAGTGATTGTTTCTCGGTTCAAGGCCATTGCTAGGTCTTCTAAGGGGTTCAAAATTTGGCCTAAAATATGCATCATTTCTAGGGTGACTATTTCTAGGTGGTAAGTCATTCCTAGGTCTTCTAAAAAGTTCAGCATTTTGTCTAGCATGCATATTGGCTCTAGAGTTGTTGTTTCTAGGATAAGCATTTCTGTTGTTAATCCTAGGTTGAGCTTTAGGTTGTTGGGGTTTAGCGTCAACCTTTTCTTCATTCTTAAAGCCTATTCCATGCTTGGTTGATTTCAAGTTAACAAGAACATCATTCAAGTTTTTGTGCGAAGAATTAAACTTATCTAATGTGCCTTTAAGCCTACTTACTTCATTCTTAAGAAGCAAACAAGAAGTTGAATTTCTAGTAGAGCTTTCGGGCTTATCGGAACTTCTTTTTCCAAAAAACTTGTTTTCCTCTTTCAGCTTCTCATTTTCTAAAACCAGTTTTTCTAAATCCTTTTCTTTCAAAGAAAGCTGTTTTTGAAAATCCTCTTCTTTTAATGAAGCATTTTCTTTTATGCCCTTAATAGTTTTTGAAGCCTTAATAAACCCAGCATATAATTCATCAAAAGCACGATAGTAAAGAAGTTTTTAGACGAAATTTGACATACCTCATCTTTGTTGTCTTCTTGTGCCATAAGGCAAAGATTTGCTGCTTCGTCTTCTTCTCCTTCGCTTGACTCATCTCCGGAGTCACCTCCCCAAGAAATGTATGCACGTTGCTTTTTAAAAGGTTTCTTCTCCTTTTTGATGTTTGGGCAATTTGATTTGATGTGCCCGGTTTCACCACATTCATAGCACTTGATTTGTTCGCCTTGCTTTTTGCCCTTGCGTTCATACTCCTTGCGCATGAACCTTTGAAATCTTTTTATAACGAGTCCAAACTCGTTGTCTCCTTCCTCATCAATTTGCGGTTGGCTTGTGCTCGCCTTTAGAGCTATTCTTTGCCTCCTTTGATCATCAACAAAAGGGTTAAGAATAGTAGATTCATAGGTTTTAAGGTTACCTCTTAGTGCGTCGATAGTGATGTTTGAAACGCCAATGGATTCTTGAATTGCATCGGCCTTTGATCTCCATGCCGGTGTGAGACTTCTAAGAATTTTTCGAACGAGCTCTCTATCCGTGAATGTTTTCTTGAGAGCATGTAAGTCATTTACGATTATTGAAAATCGCTCAAACATTTCGTCCACCTTTTCACCTTCCTTCATGTGAAATAATTCATAAGAATGGGTTAGGAAATCAATTTTTGCTTCCCTTACCTGGTCCGTACCTTCGTACGTAACTTCTAGCTTGTCCCACATCTCCTTTGCCGTTGTGCAACACAATATTTTCCTGTAATCGTCAGCATTAACAACACAATATAATAAATTAATTGCTTTAGCATTATTTTGAACCTTTCGGATGTCATCCGCGTCATACTCATCCTCGGACTTAGGAACCCATTCGTTTTCCACCTTCTTTGTTGGAATTTGGTTTCCCTTCATTATCACCTTCCAAAGGTGAAAGCTGTTGGACTGAATGAAGATCTTCATCCTCTCCTTCCAGTACGTGTAATTTGTACCGTTGAATAGAGGTGGTCGTGTGGAGCACTGTCCTTCATCAATTCCTGCAAAAGAATTACGAGTAGAAGCCATAGATGGTTCTCTCAAACTGTTAAGTTTTCAGAGAGTTGGGCTCTGATACCAATTGTTAGATAATAGATAATATGCTTAACGCTAGAGGGGGGTGAATAGCGTTATAATAAAATTTAGCGTAAACTTGCGGAAATTAAAATTTGCAGGAAATAAATAAGTGCGATAAATAATAACTTACACACAGATATATCCTGGTTCACCACAACGTGTGGCTAGTCCAGTCCCCGAGAGACTCTCTCGAGATTTTCCACTAACGAGTCAAGCTTCCGGGTGCTTAACAAACCTTTACAACTTGAGGACGCAAGTCTCAACACCTTTGCTCGGAGTTACAACACTCCAAGACTTCAACCAAGGAAACACAAGTTCCTTACAACAAGAGAATTACAATTCTCTTACAAGTGTATACAACACTAAAACACTCAAACAAAATACTCCTTAATGAGTAGATAAGAGTAAAAGAAGTAAGCTCTGGATCACAACAACTTTGGACAAGAATATGGCTCTCAAAAGCTTTATGAAATTGAATATAAAATGATAAACAAAAGTATGCAAGCTTATAGCAATGTAATGATCAGTTGTAGTATGTTGTGTTTAAAACACTGAAATGAAGCTGTATTTATAGTTGAAAAACTTGGCATTACCGTTGCCTAATTGCCAATTAAGAGTTGCTGATTTTACTCACTGACAATCGATTGTCAAACCCCAACAATCGATTGTCTGCCAGTCAGATCAAAATTCAATCCCAGATTTTACGCTTGATAATCGATTACTTACAATCCATAATCGATAACTGGCAACGTTCAAAAAATCCTTTCGTAATTTTACCACAAACAATCGATTGTCCAGAATCAACAATCGATTACTCAGCAACGTTCAAAAAATCTTTTCCGGATTTTAATCAAAACAATCGATTATGCAAAATCAATAATCGATTACCCAATAAAGTTCAAAAAATCTTTTCCGGATTTTAATCAAAACAATCGATTATGCAGAATCAATAATCGATTACCTGACGGTATTTGAAAACTTTACGACAACGGTCAGCTTCACAATCGATTGCACAAAGTCAACAATCGATTACTTATCAGTTTTTGAAAACATTTTAGACACTGCCTCTTGACAATCGATTGTCATATACTCACAATGGATTATTTAATAAATTTGAAAATCACTGGAAGTCACTGCCTCAACACAATCGATTGTCATTAGTTCACAATCGATTATTTTGTGACTTTGAAAAATCTGAAGGACACTGTCTCTTCACAATCGATTGTCATTAGCTTCACAATTGATTATTCTGAGTTTAGAAAAACTTTGATGGACACTGCCTCATCACAATCGATTGTCATATGGTTCACAATCGATTGTCATGCAGGTTTGAAGAAACCTGATGTTCACTGCCTTAACACAATCGATTGTCATTAGTTCACAATCGATTGTCATGCAGTCTTGGATCAACATAATCGATTATCATTTGTACATAATCGATTATCTTAGTCCAGTTTTCAGAGGCATTTAAAAATCATTTTGACTAATGAAAATATGCATGATTTAAAATCATTTAGCATTAAATTAAATATGCATGATTTTGGAAAATAGTTTTATGAGAGAAGCCATGTTACGAGTCAAGTTGTAGGATCAAGATCACAATTAAGAATGACTCAATTAAACTATAAAACTTTGTCTTGAGCTTGAATCTCGATGTATATCAATTGTGCGCTTGTTTCTTGAACTTCGTCATATATAAATTTTCGCTTCGTTTGTCATTCATCAAAACCTATACAAAAGAACACACGTTTTAGTATATTGCATTGAGAACGTGTTTCCAACATTGGGGTAGTTAAAGGTAGCGCATAAGTATTATGGGAATAAAATAGTGTCACTGAGAAGGCATTCAAAATATCAGTTAAGAAGCAACCCTACAAGCACAAAGGTGTGGAGGTAAGTAACTACGGATAATTATATACGAGGAAGAACATAAATTTTTTTGTTGGGCATACAATTTAATAAGCTCTCGGCTTTACAAGAGTCACAGGGTCTTCCCTAAGTACAACAACAAAAGATTAGCTGAGGAAATGAGGAAAGAGGCTTCAACCTAAGCACAATGACCTAAAGAGGAAATGGTCTTGTAACAATAGTCTCACAACAACATTGCATGCATCCCATAAGAAAGTGGCACCTATCGTGGCCAATATGTGTGGGCACTAAGATAAAAAAAATATTCATGCAACACGTGGCAGAACAACAAGAAAAAGCAAGTTGCATTTTAAAAAAGTCTAGAAGGAATGAAACGAATTATTCAATTAATGATTTAGAGATAAGTACATTACGAATGCACCTAGGATTTGGGGGTATTATGAAACATATATGTTGACAATCATACAACCGTAGAAAACTCTATTATAAGTGAAAAGAAATAATTGAGTCCAGGTTAAATACAAAGGATTAAATTGTTAGATAATGGTGTCATGGATATTCCATAGCGTTCATAAAAGGCTAAAGTAATAACTAATGCCATAAGCCGCATGCCGGAAGATAGCTTAAGCCTACATATAGGTTGATCAGAGGGAAGAGGAAACTAAAGAGTTACACCAACTAAGTAAATCAGGAATCTAGTTATTGGACCCAGAAAATTATAGACCTACTGATTGAGAACATTGTAGGATCATTCTTAAATATCAGAGGTACAAGAGAGATAGTACAGCAGCTATATTCTATACGGGTGTCAGAAGAATACCAGCCTCATAAGAAGTCAGTATAAAGCTCTCACTAGATTATGTAGATATCAGGAAGGTCATGAAAGAGATACAAGATGTTATGCAAGATTTTAAGTTAAGTAAGGTAAACGTGAATAACATACGCGATACTCAAATGTAGAAGGTTATGAATAGTCCATACTTTGGATAGAAGTCTAGAAGTGTGGGGATTCGATATCCAGGAATGACAGCGGTGTCGTCAGTAGAAATGTCTTCCAGATTATGGTTTCTAGGTATCGATAAGTCTAAATAAGAGAGTAAAGAAGAGTTAGAGACGATGTGATGTCTCGCTTGATGTTCCAAAATGACATAAGAAAATATATGATGCAAGGAAGTTCAAGGAAGGTTGCAAGTAATATATATATATATATATATATATATATATATATATATATATATATATATATATATATATATATATATATATATAGCGACAAGGTATTAGGAAGATAAGAATAAGGATAAGAAATGGCGAGTGAGAAAGTAGAGAGAAATGGATAAGCTCTCCGGATTAAGCCCGTGAAAACAAGAGAGCTGATGATTTCTCTAAGTTATAGAAATCTCAGTATAGCCTGAATGAACTCAAAGGAGTTACTCATCCTAAGTAGCATTTAGAAGAGATGGAATGATGCCCTGATAGTAGAATAAGGGTGTAATTGTGGTGGACAAAGGATGACGTTTGGGCCTTTGATTGAGTAATGATTTGAAGAAAGGGATTCATGAATTGTGCAAGATTAAAAATACCCACATAAGGTGAATCACATTGGGATGTTATGGAATACGGTTATGGAAGTATAGTATTGCCCCCTGGTGGGGTCAGGAAAATCACTTCAAATGTTCCTCGATGCAACGTGAGCCCTAGTGATTACGTAAGAAGTTCCAAGTTATCAATTGTAAATTGTAGATCAATTTTGAGGTGAATAAACAATAGATGGAAAAAATTCACAAAGTATGAGATGAGATTAGGCCGTCATTCCTAAGATGCACAGTAATGATGGAGCATTAAAGGACTTGGATTTAAACATATATGATTAGCAACGAAAGTAATCCGAAGTTGGGTAGTAGACCTCAGTAATGATAAATCGAAGTAAGAGTTGTGAGCACATGATTTTTGCTCTATATTAAGTACTCCTATAAAATTCAGGAAAATAGATATTTTCCAATTATTCGCCATTTTATAGAATTTTGTAGGATTTTTTGTTAATTGTTTGCATTTATGTGCATATTTACTTATAACTAAATCATGAAAATACCAAAAATACCATGCATATTTTCATATTTTTAGGATTAATTAGTAAATTAATTGATTTATTAAAAATAAAAATCACAAAAATTAGTCCACTTTTACATTTTTAGCCTTTTTAATTTTAGATTAGTAATTTTCTCTTTTAATCTAGGAGCAACTAATTTTTATGAATATTATAATTATATAATTAGTTCAATTTTACAACTTAGATTATTTAGGAATTTACTTTAAAACTTTATTAATTAATGAAGAAGGAAAAGAAAAACAATTGCAAAAAAGAGAGGAAGAAGAGAATTAGAAAAAAAAGGTTGTTTTAATTGGGTCCGAACCCCTTTTGCCCATTCTGACCCAACCCAAAAATCGGGCTACCCGGTCCAGCCCCGTCTCACTCCTAAGGATCCCGTTTTGAGCTGTGTCATCTCAGCCGTTGGATTTTAATAATCCAATGGCCCGGAACTAAGGCCCCCTTTGTATTTAACAATCCGAACTAACCCCTATACCCCATTTGAAACCTCCTCTCCACCCCTACAAATATTTCTCTAACCCCAAACCTAAGAAAAACCGTAGCCGCCCCAATATCCTTGCGGTCTCCGTCGTCAACCACCTGCTCCGAATCGCCTTATGGCGGTGGCCGATCTCCAAACCACCCAAAAATATAACCATGCAACCCTCATCCCCTACATTCCAAATCCTTCAAAGGTTTCCCTCAAATCCCGACCAAACTCCTCCAATTTCAAATTTGAGGATGAAAAGAAACTCTGATTCTTGCATGTTCTGGTTTTACGCGATCCTTTATATTCGTGTAGTTCGAAAGTCACCCCAAATGGATTGTTCTTGACTAGAACAATCATTAGGGGTCAATTTCGAATTATTTCAAAGTCGATCCGAATCGGATTCCTTTTTGTTTTCTTAAATAGGTACACTTCTGGTCTTCATTTTAGGTTTAATCTCCTTCTTCCTAGTGTTGTCCGCTATGTGTTGCTATTCCACATTATTTGTTCATTTCTCTTTCATTTTCTTAAATTTTGACATTGCTCTATGGTGAATCTTTAGTTCAATAGTTAGTCATTAGTTATTAGTTAATTTAGGTATTTAAGAGAATTGAATCGGTTCATTTAATTAGGCAGTAATTCAGGCATGTTTCTTTTAGGGTAATTGTTGGTTTTCCATGTCTTGGCTTGTTCAATTGGTTCAAATTTTTGTCATTTAAACTTTCTTTTTGATTAACTACCCAATGGGTTTCAGTCACAACATTAGATTAGTTTTCTAGGGTTCATCGACTTGGTTTGATTCATGCCTGATTAGTAATCTCTTAAATAGTTTAGTTTAATTAGTGTATGCCTCATTCCTTAATTAGCTTAAGTCAGTTTTTATTTTGTTCAATGATTTGTTTCAACTGGTCCAGCCTTAATTGAAATTTTTTAAGGCTAATCGTGGATAAAGAAATTTAAAGGGTTTATTTGGAGGGTAGATAAATAAAATAGGATAAAGACCCTGCTGGAAGGTTCTAGAATAGGGGCAATTGGCCTCATCTGTCAGCATAAAACGCTAAAACCAATGTGTTAAAGTCAGCTATCCAAGTTTGTTAAAAGATGCTTTGTGGCTGAAGGAAATAATTCCCTTATCCTTTTTCATTACATGTCATTCTTTAGGGCTATATATAGACCTTTCTTTCACTCAAAAAATCAAACCTTCATACCCTGAAAAACACTCAGAGTTTCTGCATCATTTTTGGTCCAAAATTGTTTGGAATTGCTCTTTGATTTTTACTATTAGTAAGAACTTAAAGGTTTTAAGGAATTACTGGTTTATTTGGGTTTAAAGATAATCGTGGAAGCTGTGTTATTGCCATTGGATTTCTATTCTTTCTTTCATCTTTGGTGACTTCAAGACTCATTTTATTCTATTAGTTATATTCAGGTTCTCTCATGAACCTCTGAATGTAAAATGAAGATGTACAACATGCTCTATTTAAATTTTTTTTGTAATAATGAGATGCAATTTACTCTGTTAGATTTTCTGTTTTCTTTAGAAGATACTTTGAATTAGGACATTAGCTTGAATTCAATATTCATGTAGATAGGCATTTAGCATTAGTAAATCCATGTATGGTTCTCAATAAGTTGATAACTGGTAGGCAGCCATAGTAGTTTACACGGATTTACTAGGACTTATTGGATTTTTAGTAAACTCAAGAATGAATATTAGCTTTGCTGAAAGTTCATTCATATGGCCTTAAAGTTTTGTCCAGATTCAGTATTGAGTTAGCTTTACATTATGTGTTCCTTTGCACATTTACATTACTGATGCTATATCTCGTTTTCAAGATTGGATTAGAAATTTAACATTTTTAGTTGGTCTGTGGTTCTGCTGAAAAGAAAGGATCCTGTTGTTGAGTATATGGTGCTTGAATTTTCTATAGTATTGATTTAAGTTAGACTAGTGTTTGAATTACTCGTGGCATATAAAATACTTGAAGGGTTGGAGAATAAGGTATTTAAAATAGTAAAGATGCTTAATGGAATCATTTAAAAAGGCCAGGCCAGTTAATGGCCGAATGAGATTGCCTGGCCCGAGCCAGGCTCGTGTGCCTCAGGCCATTTTCTTTCATTTCTAAATTCGCTTCCAAGGCCCAGATCCCCTTTCGTTTTTCGTATTCATGGCCATCTAATTTTCATGGCTCAAGGGACTTGTCTCTTGGCCCAAAACTTGGTTAAAATAATTTAGTGCCTAGCTATTATCTCGTGCTTGCTTTAAATTAGTAGTTGTAACCTAAGCATCCATAATTCCCTCTAGTTCAGTAAAGTTTTTATTTATTTATTATTGAGGTGTGCCATCTTAATTAACCCTCCCATGGCCCTCAGAAATATTATAAAAGAGCTATTATTAATGAATACTCGTAGAAAAGCCTTTAGGAACGTTTAATATATTATTGTAATTGTGTACATGTTTGCGTAACATAATCACAATTCTAAAAACTAATTTAGAGTATGCGTTCGCACAATTTTGATCAAACTTTCTTAATAATAAAAGTGTTTTTAATAGGCTGCTAAATTAAATTTATTTCATATAGTCCGAGGTGCATCATCCACAATTTAATCATCCATGGCCCTCGTATTAGTCTTATGAATTGGATATTAAAAATAATATTTGTAGTTTTTTTTAGGCATGTTTAATAAACCATCATGGTTGCGTACATGTTCGCCTGACATAATTACGATTATAAAAATAAAACCGGAGTATGTGTTAGTGCAACTTTAGCCAAACTTTTCTTAGTTGTAATAAAATGTTATTGACTGTGGACACGTTCGCGTGATATAATTTTTGACCGCCAAACAAACTGGCACATGTATGCATCACCCGGTTCAAGATAATTTTTTAATAAAAAAGGCAAATCCACATAGATTCTAAAATCAGTAATTAAAAATTTTGAGTAAGCCAAGTATGATCAAAGCGACCATGCAAGAACTTCGAAATTCGGGGGTACCTAACACCTTCTTCCGGATTAACAGAATTTCTTATCCAGATTTTTGTGTTCGCATACATTAATACAGAGTCAAATTTCCTCGATTTAGAATTCTAAACCGGTGACTTGGGACACCATAAATTATCTCAAGTGACGACTCTGACTTTTAAATAATTAATCCCGTTAGGATTGTCACTTACATTGGAAAAAAGTCCCTTATATACCCTTCCGGGGATAGTAAAAAGGAGGTGTGATAGCTCTAGCGACTCCACTGGGGACAAGAACCCAAAACTTCTGGTTCAGGGTTCAAGAATTCGAGCTTGTTTTTATGATTTTATTTGGCTTTATTTATTGTTAATATTACTGTATTTTGTGAACCTTTTGTGCTAATTGCTGCCTATTTACTCCATTGATATTATCTAAATTGTATATAACTGTCTTCTTGCGCCACCCCTGCGAGTCCTCAAAAAATGGTGCACACTTTCGCGTGGTCCACTTTTTCTGTAGAAGTTATACCAAATAAAATAAGGCTGGACCAGTAACAAGGCAGGGTAGACTTCAATGCCCCTGGTATGTTGCCCCCTCTTCTGCTCGAGTGTCCGCTCAGGTAAATCCAGGTCTAGAACACTACCCCAAGTTTTAAACCTACAAAAGCACAGCATCATGCTGAATCCCTAGTAGGAAAGTTTATTTGCATCATGTGCATTTGACTTTGGGGACTCAACACAGGGTTTGAGTCCGTCTAGGATAGGTGTCCCCAAAATAATAGACCATCCTGATGCATCCTACGTGCTATGTGAATATTTATTTATTTCGGCCTACATGCTGGCCGACTAGGAAAAATAAATCAAGAGAAAAACCAAGAGTGATGTAAGGAAGGAAACAAAGCCTGGTTCTAAAAAGTCTCCAGTATTTGGAAATTTCCCAAAACTCTACCGAAAATTTTCAAAAAAAAAGAGGGAAAAAGAAAAAGAGTCATTTCAAAATAAGTCAATAGTGTGTCCTTTTCAAATGTGTCAAAACTGGTCGAATTATGCAGGTTTGACTCTCACTGAATGTGGGGTACGTAGGCAACCTACATAAGGTTCGACCTTATTTTTTCGGAAAAAAAAGAAAAAAAGGAGTAAATGGTCGGATAAATGTAGTTTAGGGTTTTGGTCAAAAGAATAAGCCGATCCAGCTTCGGTAGTGTCTTAAGCCGTTCTTGTTGGGTTAGCCTTAGAGTATCTTCAGTTATCGAAGGGATATTTTCATAAAGAATGGACAAGTCTATCGGTAGAGTGTCATTTTTCCACAAAATAAATCACCCCGGCCTCAAAATTTATTTGGAATTGTGAAGGGGCCACATATAAAAAAACGACCACTTTTGCTAAAGAAGTATAGAGCGGAGGGGGTCAGGGTCCGTATATTTTTCTTTTAAAAATTTGAAATCCTATTTTACAGAAAGTCCATCAGAGTCAAACCTAACCATAACCTTCCACAGGTAAAAATGAACACTGTACAAAATCCGTCAGAATTGGTCATATAACAGGCTTAGTTGCAACTGCGTATGTGGTGGAATGATCTGGACGAAGAGGGTCAGGACTGGGTGAAAAATCAGTTGGGTGGCCTTATAAACAATCTCGAAGTCAAACCATGAGAAGATCTAATCAAGGCTTTGGTAACGTTTTGGGATCCGGTCCATAATGTTATTAACTTTTCGGACATTGAGATCACCCCTACTCTGGAGGAGATACCCGGATATATTGAGTTTGCCCGGGATTTGAGGAAACAACAACTTATATTTTCGAGGGCTCCTTCGGTGCGCAAGTTCTTTGACCTCCTAAATATCAGTATACAGATGAAGAAGACCCATGTAAGCAAAGGGTGTTGTTCTTTCTACTTCTTGTACTTCAGGTTTGGGCACTCAGTTGGGATCGAAATGCATGAAAACGGTTTTAGCAACAAACAAGATAAGGGCATCTGGCAAATTCATTGTCGGTTCACTTTTATTGTAGCATTTTTGGGGATTCTGATCTTTCCAATTATGGAAGGGATAGTGGATATCCATATGGCCATAATTGCACAAATCCTCACTTCCAAGAAGGATCATACACTTGTTCTATTAGTACTCACAGACATTTATTTAACATTTACATTATGCAAAGCCGGGGCTCAATTCTTTGAAGGTTGCAATATTCTTCTATAAATGTGGTTGATTGAGCATCGTTTCAACCACCCCAAATTCATGAGTTATGGTTTGAACATAGATAACTTCATCAAGAGTTATGAGGAAAGGATGAAAGACTACAATGCGCCAGAAGGGTTGAAATCCTGGGTCTCCTACTTGAAAGCTAAAGCAAGCCAGGTCGAATGGACTATAGGATTGCTCCCGATGACAGAAGCCATATACATGACGGCCACCAAGGGTTATCTAAGGTTGATGGGTTTGAGGAGTGTCCATCCATATGCACCGCAGAGGGTCTTAAGGCAGCTAGGAAGATATGAGTGGTGCCTGAAGATGAAGATCTAACCACCCAGGTCATTAAGCTACATCCAGAAGCTGCATTGCCCGAAACTTTAGTTCAACAGGATTGGAATGGTTGCAGTATATGAAAAATGGCACCCAGGTACTAGATTTTGCGAAGGGGACGTGGATCTAGATTGTGCTGCATGGTTTGAGAAAAGGTCTTGTAAAAACAATGATCTTGGGCCTGAGCGCGAGCCCGAGCCCTAGCCCTAGAGGCCTTCCAAGAGACCTCATGTTAAAGCTTTTGATGATTAAATCCAAGAAGGGTTGGACTGGGGAGAAAAAGGAGAAAAAATATCAAGCCACGATTCACACCTTAGAAGAGAAGCTGAGAAACATGGAATTCAATAATAATCTCCAAGCACAAGAGTCTGAAGGTGAAAGAAGAAGGCTGGCCCAAGAAAATGAAGCTCCCCGAGCTCAAGTTGAAAAGAGAAGAATAGAACTGGAGAACCCGAGAAGAAGCAGAAAAGATGAAAAGCTCATCTACAGCCTTATGCAAAAAGTACGCGACTATGAGGATGATTTGCAAAAAACTGAAGTTGAACTAGCAAATACCCGAGCCAAGTTAGCTAAGAATGCGGAGGGACGAGCCAGTTTTGTTCGGCAACTGAAGGAGAAGTATAACTAAGGAATAGTGAGTATAAAGAAAAAGGTCAATGTCCTTGAGAATGAAAAGGCCAAGCAGGCGAGAGACTTCACAGCAGAAAGGGAGCATTGTTATGCCCTGATGTCGCAGTTAGAAAAAGACCTGCAACAACTTCAAGAGAAAAATTATACAACCGAAAAAGTATTGGATTCCAGATCTTAGCAGATCGGATGGTTGCTATAGGAGGAAAGGGTTAGGAGAATTGTGGACTACATTGTGATGAAGTGCAACGAATATGACGACATGACTAGGTCCATGTTCTTCGCTTCAGTTATGATTTTATCCAACAGATCATGGATGAGTTGTTTCGCCTCCAAGAAGAGATGGCGCAAAATCCCGCAGCGAGGCCAACTAGAACAGTAGTTGAGGCACTTATGTATTCTTGACTTTGTTTGTTCAAGTCTATATTTTTTAGTTCATTTTCGAGTCGGTATTGTCAATTTCTTCTAAAGTTTGTTAGTTCATTTTCGAGCATGTATTTTCAGTTTTCTTTTTATGTTTGTTTGTCCACTCATCGATTCTGTCAATTTTTATGTTTAAATCTATAGGAGAAGTCATCATAATCAAGATGTTTTAATTTTATTTCATCTTACGAAAATTTGAAAACCCAAAAAAAAATTATTTCGCACATGTTCCCAGAACTACGCTTGGTCTGATTCATGTGACATCATGATATATAGGGAATCCCGATGGGATTCGATCATAACCATGAAATGAAAAAAAACAGAGGAGAGAAAACAAGAAAGATTATAGGGAAAAATGGCAAAACAAGAGAGGAAAAATGAGAAAGTAAAATAGTAAAGACAAGAATCAAGCAAACAAAAGAAGGAATGAAAAGGAAATACAGAAAGAAAATTGCAAAATAGTGAAAGCCGGGATGAGGCATAAAACCATTTTAATGCATAGTAGAAATTGTTAACTACTTGGTGCATTGCATCCCCAACATGCGGTTGCCTGTATGTTAAGCTCTTAATCGCTAACAAGTTTGCTCGTTGTCATCAAGTCTAGGCAGGTGGTTAGTTTTTTTGGCGTTCTAGCAACTCACCCGTACAACACCAGGTCTAAGGGCAAGTTGATCATAGCTGGCCAAGAGCTTGATGCAAGTGTTAGTGATCCATTGAGGGAGGGAGAAGAGTCCGATGTTACTGTGAAAGAGGAGTTACATAAGTTGAAACACCAAATGGCAAACCCTGCTTTTATCCCTCAACTAGCTCAACCCCAAGAATTTCCCTCTGTTGATTCAACTTTGCAACATGCACCAGGCTTCACCCATTACCACCACTATCAGGGCACCACTTTCCAAACCACAAAAGCACCACCAGCCAAAACAATACCATACCACCCTCCACCATCCACCCCTATTTTCAAAGCACCACCGCCAACTGCACTCCATCGATCTTCTAGTGAGCCATTATTCCAAACCCAAGATAATCAGTACTATCCCCTAGAGGCTAATTTTAAGGCACCAAATCATTACTCCTACACTTCTCAATTCGCCTCCCTGTTGATACTAAGAAACCACCTAAAAACCTAGAACATGATGAGATGTTCAGGAAAGTGCAAAGCCTCGAACAATCATTTAGAAATATGCAAGGATTGGGACTCCAGGTGAGCGTAGCCTACATAGATTTGTGTCTATTTCCCGATGTTCAATTGTGTGTGGGATTTAAGATGCCTAAATTTTACCTATATAACAAGCATAGAGACCCAGTGGCCCACTTGAGGGGATTCTACAATAAAATGAGAGAAGTTGGTGGGAAAGATAAGCTATTGATGGTACACTTTAGCTAAGGTCTGAGCAGCGTGGCATTGGAGTAGTACACTCGTCAAGATCATAATAGATGGTATACCTGGGATGATTTGGCTCAAGCATTCACTAGTTATTTCCAATACAACATCGAGATTGTTCCAGATCATTTGTCTTTGACTAAGATTGATAAGAAGCCTTGTGAAAGATTTGGGAAATACGATTTTCACTGGAGAGAATAAGTGGCAAGAGTTAACCCCCCGATGGAGGAGAACAAAATGGTGGAGTACTTTCTACATGCTCTGGAGCTTACTTACTTTGGCCATCTGATATCAGCCATAGGAAAATCTTTCAACGAGGTAGTGAAGATGGGTGGCATGGTGGAATAAAAGCTTAAATCAAGCAAAACTACTCGGCTATCAAAGCAACTACCCAAGCCATTCAGAATGGTACCGGGGGAGTGATTGCAAAAAAGAAGAAAGAAGATATGGCAACATTGGATTCATGATCATAGTTTGGATTGAGGGGCCCATCATTCTATTATACCCAACCTCGACCCCATCACGGAACCTACACCCAAACCCCATATAATCAACCCCAACATTACTTTTCATCAACTGACCCTCAAATTTCTGTCCGCCACTCTCAATCATATACCCAACCTCCTTCCTACTCACAATGGCATGCCCCCGCCCCACAAAACATCTACCCAGCTCCACAAAATGTTACCTACCTCTACGAGCCAACCGAAAACCTCCCGGTCCAAGTTTTTGGCCCAAACTAGTGTTCAGAAATAAGAGGTTGCAGTGGAAGAAAACTTTCACCTCGTTGGGGTAGTCTTATACCAGTTTATTCCAGAGACCGAGGCAATTGGATGTGCTGAGGCCAATTGAGTTAAAATTGCCAAACCCTCCTCCAAAAAATCTTGATTACTCCTTGAGCTGTGCATATTGCTCTGGTACTCTAAGGTATGATATGGAGAAGTGTTGGCACTTGAAAAATACCATCCAGGAGCTCATCAAACAAAAACCAGATTGTGGTCCAAACTTCAGAGGCACCCAACATCAATCAAAACCCATTGCCAACCCATGATGACACCAATATGATTGAGATATTACATAAGGAGGTGGAACCCAAGAAGTCTTCCAATCTGTTATGATGATTCGGTCTAGTGAGGTCAAGCCAGTTAAAACACCAACGGTTGAAGGATTAATGAACAAGTTGAGCATGAAAAATAATGAGCCATCTGTGGTAGTTGAGAAAAGATCCCCAAGTGATGCTATAAAAAATCAAGAGAAGTCAAAGGTGATCGTGTCGGGTTGGAAAATAGCCTATCATATCATAAAGGGTGCCCGTGCGGACGCGATCATAATCAAGCCTGTAACGCAGATGCTAGTAATTAACACCAAGGCTATCCCATAGAACTATGAACATGTGATAGTGACCTATAAGGGGAAGGAAGTGAAAGAAGAAGTCAATGAGGCCCAGGGATTAACTCATTCAGAGAGATGCTTTTCCCTGGAAGAGTTAAGAAAGCTAAAACATCCAGAATAACCCAGTTCTAGTAAAAAAAATAGTTACTGTGGAAGAAGAGGAGGAATTTTGAGAAATATGAAGGTACAAGATTACTCCACGTGGAGCAGCTGAGAAAGATGCCCGCTCAGATTTCCTTGCTATAATTGTTGATCTACTCAGATGAGTATTGCCGGGCCTTGATGAAAATTCTGAACGAGGCTCATGTCCCCAACAAAATCTTAGTGAATCATATTGAAAATATTTCCAACAATATACTTAAGGTGAACAGGATCACCTTCTCTGATGACGAGTTGCCCATGGAAGGTACTGAACAGAACAAAGCTCTCTATCTAACGGCAGAATGTGAAGATTCTGTGGTCACCAGGGTATTAATTGACAATGGTTCTAGTGCAAATATCTTCCCTCTCTATACTTTGAACAAGATAAAAGTTAACAATGATAGGATTCATAAGAACATCATATGCGTCTAAGGTTTTGACGGTGGAGGAAAAGATTTGGTTGGTGATAGTTCTTGAATTTACAATAGGACCGGATGAATTCACCATAAAGTTCTAGGTATTAGATGTGGCTATCTTATAATTTGTTGTTGGACCGGCATTGGATACATGCTCCCAAAGCAGTTCCGTCCTCTTTGCGCCAGATTGTCAAGTTCGAGTGGTACAGACAAAAGATTGTCGTGCATGGTGAGGAGAATTTGTGTGCTCACAGTGATGCCTCTGTCCCATTTATTGAGGCCGAAGATGACAAAGGGCCTTGGGTCTATCAAGTTCTTGAAACAGTATCAGTTGAGAAGGTCCCAAAAGGGAAATGTATTCTAACTCCAAAGACAGCCTCTGCATCCGTCATGGTAGCCTTTGAAATGCTGTAAAATGGCTTAGTGTCAGGTAAAGGTATGGGTGCATCCTTGTAGGGTATCATACAACCAGTGTCCCTCTCTGAAAATTTGGGTAGGTATAGTCTTGGATTCAAACCCACAGCGGGAGATGTGAGAAGGGCTAAGAGGTTGAAACAGAAGGCGTGTGTAGTTCCGAATCCTATCCCGCATCTCTCCAAGTCCTTTGTCAAGCCCGGTGCCAGGAAACGCCTAGTGTCAGCAGTGACAAGTCCTATGGTAGACATTGATGAAGAGTTAATTGAAAGGTTCCAAAGGTTGTTTGATGATGTGTACATGTTAAAATTTGGAGAAGGCTCTAGCAAAGCAGACGTGCAGTTCCTCGGGCCGAATGTAAAGCTTAACAATTGGAAGGCTACTCCTCTCCCTACTCGGAAGGAGTTTTGGTAGTTTGTTTTGTTTTCCGTTCTATCTGGGTTATTCCATGGTTGTGGCCCAGATTTTTATTTTTCGCTTGTTGATGTACAAACGTTGTTATCCTTTATTTTCAATGAAATGCAATTTTCCTTTTCCATCATTCCTGATAGTTCTTATTTTTGTTTTCTTTTCTTCTTTGTACAATTCTTTTTATGTTGGTTTCAATGACATGACATGTATGAGGAATCTTCGACCAAGTCTTAAAAGTCAATATAATTCTAAAATAATAATCCAAGAAATAGTGTGTGATGATGAAACAAAATATGATGAGGATGAGGCATTTGAGGAAATTAGTAAGGAATTAAATCGTTTTGAAGACAAACCCAAGCCTAATCTGAATGAAACAGAAGCAATCAATTTAAGAAATCTAGATAATGTTAGAGAAACCAAAACAAGTGTCCATATTGAACCACAAATCATGGAAGAATTAATCAAAGCATTGTTTGAATATAAGGATATTTTCGCACGGTCGTATGATGACATGCCATGCTTGAGTATCAATTTGGTGGTCCACAAATTGCCAATTGATCCAACATTCCCTCCCATCAGGCAAAAATTAAGAAAGTTTAAGAGCGACATGAGTGTGAAGATTAAGAAGAAATAACAAAGTAGCTTGATGCAAAGGTCATTCAAGTCACACGGTATTTCATGTGGTTAGCCAATGTTTTGCATGTGCCAAAGAAATATAGTAATATTACCATAACCTCAACAAAGCAAGTCGAAAAGACAACTTTCCACTACCAAATATCCACATTTTGATTGATAATCGTGCCAAGCATGAGATTGGGTCTTTTGTGGACTACTATGTGGGGGTATCATTAGATCTTAATGGATGAGGAAGATGCAAAAAATATGACACTCATCACATCGTGGGGGACATATTACTACCAGGTCATGCTATTTGGTTTGAAAAATGATGGGGCAACTTACATGAGGGCAATGACTACCATATTCCACGACATGATATACAAGGAGATTGAGAATTACGTGGATGATGTGATCATGAACTCCAGGAGGCAGTCTGACCACGTCAGAGATTTGAGAAAGTTTTTCTAGAGGCTCCGCAGGTACAATCTTAAGCTCAACCCCGCAAAGTGTACATTTGGTGTTCCATTTGGGAAACTGTTGGGGTTCACAGTAGTCGAAAGGGAATTGAGTTTGATCCGTCAAAGATCAAAGCTATCCAGGAGTTACCACCGCCAAAGAACAGACCAAGGTGATGAGTCTACTAGGGAGGCTGAACTACATCAGCAGGTTTACTGCTCTTACGACAACTTGTGAGCCCATCTTTAAGTTGCTAAAGATGAATGTTGCGCTCAAATGGAATGATAAGTGCCAAGAAGCATTTGATAAGATCAAAGAGTTTTTGTCGAACCCACCTGTGTTGGTCGCGCTGGAACCTGGGAGACCTTTGATTCTTTATTTCACGGTTCTGGATAATTCATTTGGTTGTGTGTTTGGTCAGCATGACATTAAGAAAGAGCAAGCCATCTATTATCTCAGCAAGAAGTTCACATCTTATGAGGTTAAGTATACTCCACCTGAAAGGACATGTTACACCCTGACTTGGGTAGCACAGAAGTCGAAGCATTATTTGTCATCCTACACTACTTACCTCAATTCTCACCTGGATCCTTTAAAGTATATCTTTCGAAATATCATGCCGACAAGAAGGCTCGCAAAGTGGAAGATCTTACTCACAGAGTTTGACATCTTATATGTGTCTTGGACGGCGATGAAAGCCCAAGCTCTGGCTGATCACTTGGCTGAGAACCGATAGATAAAAAATATGAACATTTGAAGATTTACTTTCCTGATGAAGAGGAAATGCATATTGACGAGGTCGAGAAGGATGAAAAGCCCGGTTGGAAACTCTTCTTTGATGGGGCTGCTAACATGAAAGGTGTTGAAATAAGAGTTGTACTCATTTCTGAAACAGGACACCACTGCCCTATCACAGCTCAACTTTGTTTCTATTGTACCAACAACATGGCCAAGTATGAAGTGTGCATTTTGGGTTTAAGGTTAGCCGTGGACATGGGATTCCAGGAAGTGCTGGTTTTGGGAGATTCCGATTTGTTGGTGCACCAGATTCAAGGAGAATGGGAGACTCGAGATTTGAAGCTCATACCGTATCGACAATGTCTGCGGGATCTTTGTCACTGGTTCAAATCAGTGGAGTTCAAGCATATCCCTAGGATCCACAATGAGTTTGATGATGCTTTGGCTACTCTAGCGCCAATGTTACATCATCCAGATAATGCTCATATTGACTCTCTGCATATTCCGGTCTGTGATCAACATGCTTACTGTAATATAGCGGAAAAAGAACTTGATAGTGAACCATGTTTCCACGATATCATGGAGTACATCAAGTCGGGGGTATATCTGGTACAAGCCATGGGGGATTAAAAGAGAATAATTTGACGTTTGGCAAGTGCGTTTTTCTTCAGCGGAGGAGTTTTGTACAAAAGAACTCTAGATCTTGCATTGTTGAGATGCATAGATGCAAGACAAGCCACGATTATCATGACCGAAGTGCATTCCAGAATCTGCGAGCCGCATTTGAGGTTCTGCAAGGAAAATTTTTCGAGCAGTTTATTCTTGGCTCACCATAGAGCGAGATTGCATCAGTTTTGTGTGCATGTGTCATCAATGCCAAGTACACAGATTTTGATTCACTCTTCGCCATCTGATTTACTCACAATGTCCGCACAATAGCCCTTTGTTGCTTGGGATATAGATGTCATCAGACCAATTGAGCCATCAACATACAATAAGCACAAGTTCATTTTGGTGGCCATTGACTACTTCACTAAGTGGGTTAAAACTACCAAGAAGGCAGTAGTAGATTTTGTTCATTCAAATATCATTTGTCGGTTGAGAATCCCAAAGTTGTTCATCACAAATAATGGTGCTAAGCTTAACAACCATTTGATGAAAGAAGTGCGTCAATAGTTAAAATTACGCATCGGAATTCCACCCGATACTGCCCCAAGACGAATGGAGCAGTCGAGGCAGCCAACAAGAACATAAAGAAGATACTTCAGAAAAAAGTGCAAGGTTCCATGCAATGGCATGAAAACTTTCCCTTTTCTTTGTTAGGTTATCGCACTAATATTCGTACTTCAGTATGTGCAACTCCTTATTTGTTGGTATATGGCACTGAAGTAGTGATACCTACAAAAGAAGAAATTCCACTCCTTCGGGTTATTGCTGAAGCAGAAATTAATGATGATGAGTGGGCCAAAACCGTTTGGAGCAATTGAGTCTGATTGATAAGAAAAGATTGGAAGCGGTATGTCATGGCCATTTCTATCATAAGATAATGGTGAGATCATACAACAAGAAGGTGCATCAGTGCAAATTTGAAGTAGTTCAGCAAGTATTCAAAGACATCCTTCCTCATCAGGTTGGAGCGAAAGGTAAATTCACCCCAAATTGGCAGAGGTCATTCATCGTAACAACAATGTTGTCCAATGATGCTTTGTATTTAACAGATATAGAAGGTAAGTGTGTAGATATGCTAACAATTCTAATGCAGTCAAAAGATACTATGTATGATTTCTTTGGTTTAAATTGTGTTGTTTGTACTTGGCATGTTTTGAAATTAGAATGACGAAGACATTTTATTCTGCTATTTAAACACTTTATCCTTTGTTACCCCTTTGAGCCTTATTTGTTTTCTTTCATACCCCTCTTTTAAAATTAGTAGAAAAATTCAGAACACGTACACAAAAGATAATTAAAGAAGAAAAAGAGGAAAAGAGAAGAGAAGAAAGAGAAAGAAAGAAAGGAAAAAAAATTTTAAAGAAAAGAAAGAAAAGAAAAAGGGGGAAAAGTAACAACAACGAAGCAATTCCTATGCCATGAACTACGTTCGAACTGATTCCTTCTAAGGATATGTAGACAGCCTCATGGTTCGGTCCCATTAAAGTAAAATTCAAAGCCCCCAAGTAAGGAAACTGGGGCAGAAGTTGCGGTTTTGTAAAAGATCAAAAGTTGAAAATTTTGAACCCATTCAAGTCGTTTTGAGCCTTTATGATATTCTTTCTTTCTAACACTATCCAAAAGCCCACATTATGGTCCGAATAAATACCTTCCGATCAATCTTTAAGGGATACCAAGTTAAGAAAGTTAGGAGAATGACTCACATCAGGGGCAACACTCCGTTTTGCACAGAAAAATTAAAAGAACGAGAGAGTTTTATTGGTGAAAACCCCCACGGACACCTTAAGACGACGGAAAATTGAGAGAAATCAAAATGAGAGAATCCTATTGGTGAAAACCCTCACAGGCACTGTAATGCGACGATGGATTGAGAGATGAATAAATGAGAGCAGTTTGTTAGTAGAAATATTTCAAAGCCGAATAAGGTTGTTGACTTTGCAAACGAATCGGATTGTAGGAACCCCGGTCATAAAGTGTGAAAACTCAAAGAGGATTGACTGAATGGACTCGGCTGATTAATCCAAAGTGCATGTCATGATCATTAATTCTAGCAACCTCACTTAGATAAGTACCTTTTCATTTACATCCTCAAACAATCCTTCTGTTTTGATTTTTCTTCTCTATTTATAACTCACGAAGTAATTGCATTTCATTTCCTTTTTGGTCTAATCCTCTAAGGCTTTTTCAATGTTAGCCTTGCTAAGAAAAAATAAAGGATTTCAAAGCTTATTACCAACTTCTAAATTGCACAAAAGCAAAGTATGGCCACAACATGCCAGAAATAGCATGATGTAAGATGGAAAATAGGGTATTAGCTGGGGTTCAAGTGATCAAGTGGTCTCGTGAATCGTAGAGAGAAATACAGAGGTTTATATGGGAGAGAAAAACATGTTAAAAAAACAGGTTGATTATAGGGCACTTAGGTCATTCAAGGTTTCGTGGTTAAGGTTCAATTAGAAGGTGAAACAACTGTTTGCCAGTCAGATGCAACGGAGCAAAACAAAGCATGGCAGTGCAAACGCCACCCTCAAAAAGAATGCCACAAACTAACCACCATAATGTCAAACTGACAAGATATTTATTTAATTGAAACTGGGGCAGGATGTTTCATTTGTTTCGGAGAAACCCTCCGAGAGGAAAGCAGGTGCCAGACAGGCTCGACAGTATATTCCAGTACCCTTCTGGATAACAGGATTTAGTGAGTTTTGAGACCCTCACAAATGACACGGTCCGACGAGAGGTCTACTTTTAGGAAGTATACCTTGGCATTTAAGTTTTTCACATTTGAGATGAGACTTGGTTTGAAACTTTCAGGATAAGGAAATTTAGCTTGGAACTTATTTTGCTAACAAGAATTGATTAACACTCATAGATGTTTCCAATATCAAACTGGGGCAAAAAAAATTCTTTTGTTTTAATTATTTTGTTGTAATCATGCACCCACCAGAAGAACAAGAAAAAACCGTTTAAAGTAACAAGAGAAGATGGGTCAAGTCTAGCAATCAGGCACCCACCTTGAAAACAAAGAAAAATGGTTCAAGTTTCAAGTAACAAAAGAAGATGGTTCAGGTTTAACAATCAGGCACCCACCTGGATAAAAAGGGAAGATAGTTCAAGTTTCAAAGGAAAGAAGCTCGAGTTTCAAGGAAAGCAGGTCAAGTTTCGGCATTCAGGTGCCCACCTGGAGAACAAGGGAAAATAATTCAAGTTTTGAGAAAGAAGCAGTGCGAGTGTTGGAAATCAGGCTCCCACCTGGAGAACAAGGGAAAATAGTTCAAGTTTCAAAGGAAAAGCAATGCAAATGTTGGAAATCAGGCGCCCACCTGGAGAATAAGAGAAAATAGTTCAAGTTTCGAGAAAAAAAACAATGCAAGTGGTGGAAATCAGACGCCCACCTGGAGAATAAGGGAAAACGACTCTAGTTTTGAGGATAAAGCATTGGAAGTGTTGGAAATCAGGCGCCCACCTGGAGAACAAGGGAAAGCAGTTAAAGTTTCGAGGAAAAGCAATACAAGTGTTGGATATCAGACGCCACCTGGAGAATAAGGGAAAACAGTTCAAGTTTCGAGGATAAAGCAATGCAAGTGTTGACAATCAGGATCCCACCTAGAGAACAAGGAAAAGCAATTCAAGTTTCAAGGAAAAATAATTCAAGCATTGAAAATCAGGTGCCCACTTGGAGAACAAGGGAAAATAGTTCAAGTTTCGAGGAAAAAGCAGTGCAAGTATTGGAAATCAAGCGCCCACCTGGAGAACAAGGATAAGACGTTCAATTTTCAAGGAAAAATAGTGCAAGTGTTGGAAATCATACGTCCACCTAGAGAATGACGGAAATCAATTCAAGTTTCAAGGGAAAGCAGTTCGAGTTTCAGCAATCAGGTGCCCATCTAGAGAACAAGGGAAATCAATTCAAGTTTTAAAGGAAAGCAGTTCGACTTTTAGCAATCAGGCACCCACCTGGAGAACAAGGAAGACAATCCAAGTTTCGAAGGAAGACAACTCAAGTGTTGGCAATCGGGCACCCACCTAGAAATCAAGGGGATTCACTTCAGAATACAATTTAAGTCTACAACAAAGGAAGCTTACCTAGAGAGTACGAGTTAACAAAGCCACAGAAACTGCAAGATCAAGTTTGAAGATGTATAGAAAGGATTATTGTAATTCATAGATCATAGTTTAACCTATCTTCTTTTTATTTAGTCTTGGTGTAATAAGGAGTTCAGCAAGTAGTAGCAACAACAACAACAATGAAATTATAGCTTTCTAGTAGCCCCAGCTACCGAGACTTCCTGAATTATACTGACCTGATTCCTTTATAGCCAAGGATATAAAGGCAACCTCGGAAGCAGGGTGCGGTCAAATCTTTCGAAAATGCTTCTCACGGAGTATTCAAACGGGCGAAAATCGTTCGTATCCGCTCACTTTATCTTCGCACAAAAAATCTTCTTGAATCCGAGCAAAGAGGGGCAGCTATGAGCACGTGATTTTTTCCTATATGAATTACTCCTATAAAATTCAAGAAAATAGGTTTTTTCAAGTTATTCGCCATTTTAAAGAATTTTGTAGGATTTTTTTTGTTAATTTTTTGCATTTATGCGCATATTTACGTTTATTTAAATCATGAAAATACCAAAAATACCATGCATTACATTGAAATTTTGTTTTCATATTTTTAGTATTAATTGATAAATTAGTTGCTTTATGAAAAATGAAAATTACAAAAATTGGCTCACTTTTACATTTTTAGTCTTTTTAATTTTAGATCAGTAGTTTTCTCTTTTAATGTAGGAGAAACTAATTTTTATAAATATTATAGTTAGACAATTAGTTCAATGTTACATCTTAGATTATTTAGGAATTTAGTTTAGAATTATATTAATTAAAGAAAAAGGAAAAGAAAAACAATTGAAAAAAGGGAATTAGACAAAAAAAAGAGGTTGTTTTAACTGGGCCCAAACCCCTTTTACCCATTCCGACCCAAGCCCAAAATCGGGCTACCCTGTCTAACCCCGTCTCACTCTAAATGAACCCGTTTTGAGCTGTGTCATCTCAGCTGTTGGATTTCAATAATTCAACGGCCCGGAACTAAGGCCTCACTTTGTATTTAACTGTCTGAACTAACCCCCATACCGCATTCGAAACCCCCTCAATCCGTCTCTAACCCAAACCTAAGAGAAACCCTAGCCTTCCAATATCCTTACCGTCTCTAGCGTCAATCACCCGCCAGAAATCGCTTCAAGGCGGCGGCCGATTTGTATACCACCCCAAAATTTAACCATGCAACCCTCATCTGCCCTCCTTTCCAAATTCTTCAATGGTTTCCCTCAAATACCACCGATCTCCTCCAATTTCAAATCTGAGGATGAAAAGAAAATTAGTTTCTTGCATGTTCCAGTTTCATGTGATCCTTCATGTTTGTGTAGTTCGAAACTCAACCCAAATGGATTGTTCTTGACAAAACAATCATATGGGGTAATTCCAAATTATTACAAAGTCGAGCCAAATCTACGCCTGGTTACTTTTTGTTTTCTCAAATAGGTACATTTCTTGTTCTCATTTTAGGTTTAATTTCCTTCTTCCTAGTGTTGTTCGCTATGTGTTGCTATTCCATATTATTTGTTCATTTCTCTTTCATTTTCTTAAATTTTGACATTTCTTCGTGGTCAATCTTTAGTTCAGTATTTAGCCATTAATTATTAGTTAATTTAGGTGTTTATGAGAGTAGAAACAGTTCCTCTAATTAGGCAGTAATTCAGGTAGTTTTTTTTTTGGGAAATTTTTGGTTTTTCATGTCTTGGTTTGTTCAATTGGTTCAAATTTTTGTCATTTAAAACTTCTCTTTGATTAGTCAGCCAATGTGTATCAATCATAACATTAGATTAGTTTTCTAGGATTCATTGACTTGGTTTGATTCATGCCTGAGTAGTAAACTCATAAATAGTTCAGTTTAATTAGTGTATGTGCCATTCCGTAATTATCTTAAGTCAATTTTTATTCTGTTCAATGGTTTTATTTCAACTGTTTCAACCTTAATTAAAATTTGTGAGGACTAATTGTAAATAAATAAATTGAGGGATCTATTTGGAGGGTGGATAAATATAATAGGATAAAGACCCTGCTGGAAAGTTCTAGAATAGCGGGCAGCTAGCCTCATCCGGTCAGCACAAAATACTGAAACCAAGGAGTTAAAGCTAGCTGTCCAAGTTTGTTAAAAGATGCTTTATGGCTGAAACAAATAATTCCCTCATCCTTTTTGATCTCATGGAATTCTTTAAGGCTATGTATAGACCCTTCTTTCACTCAAAAAATCAGACCTTCATACCCTGAAAAACACTAAGAGTTTCTGTAGCGGTTTTGGTCAAAAATTGTTTGGAATTTCTCGTTGGTTCACTGTTTGTAAGAATTTAAAGGTTTCAAGGAATTTCTAATTTATCTGGGTTTAAAGATAATCGTGGAAAATGTGTTGTTGCTGTTGGATTTCTATTCTTGCTTTCATCTCTGTTGATTTCAAGACTCATTTTATTCTATTAGTTATATTCAGGTACTCTCATGAACCTTTAAATGGAAAATGAAGATGTACATCATACTGTATTTGTTTTTTTGTAATAATAAGATGCGGTTTACTTTGTTAGTTCTTCTGTTTTCTTTAGAAAATAATTTGAAGTAGGATATTAGCTTGAATCTAATATTCATGTGGATGGTCCTTTAGCATTAGTGAATCCATGTATGGTTCTCAATAAGTTGAAAACTGGCAGGCAGCCATAATAGTTTACATGGATTAACTAGTACTTACTGGATTTTGAGAATGTTTCATATAGTTATGACTAAGTATAATCAAGTGTGGAAACATAAGAATGAATATTAGCTTTGCTGAAAGTTCATTATAAAGTTTTGTCTAGATTCTTTATTGAGTTAGCTTTACATTATGTGTTCGTTTGCATATTTATATTATTGATGCTATATTTCATTTTCAAGTTTGGATTAGAAATTTAGCCTATTATGTTGGTTTGTGGTTCTGCTAAAAATAAAGGATCCCGTTGTTGAGTATATGGTGCTTGAATTTTCTGTATTATGGATTTAAGTTAGATGAGGAGCATCTTTTAGTTGTTTTGTTGAAATTGGTTTAGGCTAGTTTAGATTAATGTTTGAATTACTCATGGCATATCAGATAATTGAAGGCCTGCAGAATAAGGTTTTCCAAATAGTAAAGTTCCTTAATGACATCCTTTAAAAGCGGTCATGCCTGTTAAATGGCCCAAATGTGAATGTCTGGACCAAGCCAGGCTCGTGTGCCTCAGGCTCTTTTCTTTCATTTCTGGATTCGCTTCCAAGGCCTAGCACCCCTTTCGTTTTTCATATTCATGGCCATCTAATTTTCACAGTTCAAGGGACTTGTCTGTTTGACAAACCTTGGTTAAAATAATCTAGTGCCTAGCAATTATCCCATGCTTGCTTTAAATTTGTAGTTGTAACCTAAGAATTCATAATTCGCTCTAGTCTAGTACAAGTTTTATTTATTTATTATTGAGGTGTGCCATCTTAATTAACCCTCCCATGGCCATCACAAATATTGTAAAAGAGCTATTAATAATTAATACTCGTAGAAAAGCCTTTAGGCGCCTTTAATATATTCTTGTGATTGTGTATAAGTTTGGTGACATAATAACGATTCTAAAAACTAATTCAGAGTATGCATTCTCGCAACTTCGATTAAACTTTCTTAATAATAAAAGTATTTTTAATAGGCTGCTAAATGAAATTTAGTTCATATAGGCGAGGTGCCATCCACAATTTAATCATTCATGGCCCTCATATTGGTCTTATGACTTATATATTAAAAAAAGCATTCGTAGTTTGCTTTAGACATGTTTAATAAACCATATGGTGGCATACACGTTCGCATGACATAATTACGATTCTAAAAAAAATCGGAGTATGTGTTCGTGCAACTTTGGCCAAACATTTCTTAATAATAATAATAAAGAGTTATTGATTGGACACATTCACATGACATGATTTTTTATGCACCAAACAAATGGGTACACGTACGCGTGACCCGTTTCAAGATAATTTCTTAATAAAAAAAGGCAAATATCATGTAGGTTCTAAAATCAGTAATTAAATAATTTTAGTATGATCAAAGTGACCATGCTAGAACCACGGAACTCGGGAGTGCCTAACACCTTCTCCCTGATTAACAGAATTCTTTATTCGAATTTCTGTGTTCGCAGACATTAATACAGATTCAAATTTCCTCGATTCGGGATTCTAAATCGATTACTTGGGATATCACAAATTATCCCAAATGGCGACTCTGATTTAAATAAATAATTCCATTTTGATTGTCACTAACATTAGAAAAAACTCCCTTATACACCCTTTTAGGGGGTAGTAAAAAGAAGGCGTGACAATAGCTATGGTATATTATGACCTAACTAGGTGCAGTAAAGTCATACGGATGGATATTTGAAATAAGATATATCAATATTCGTGAGTTCTATAAAGTATCAAACAAGGAACTTTGGTATACCCATAGATGCTCAGAGGGACATCTTATCAAGCTCTGTATAATTTTACAAACTGAAGTCTTGAGATTTGGTAGAAGCTGGAGGAAAAAAAAAAGGAAAGAAGAGTTGCATAGGTGTACTTACAAGAAAAAAGTCGTACAGAGTGCATGACAGAAGGTAACAAGAGTTACGAGATTGGAAGAATCCAATGTCGTATAGGGTGCATGGCAGAAGGTAGCAAGATTTACGAGGTTGGAAAAATCCTGACCATAGGCCGTGTGTAAGAAAGAGACCTACAAGTGGGAATATTCTAGACTTTGGATTTATTCATAGAACAAATAGCAAGATTTACGAGATTGGAAAAATCCTGACCATAGTCCGTGTGTAAGAAAGAGACCTACAAGTGGAAATATTCTAGACTTTGGATTTATTCATAGACCAACTTCCTAAGATGGCAATGAGAGTATTAAAGTATTCGTAAGGACTATAGGCTATGATAATGATAAGTACATCAGTCCACATTCGAGGATGAATGTTCCAAATGGGGGATGATGTTACACCCCATGTTTTCATACGTGAAAGTACACCATAAGTAAAGTGATGAAAGCTCATAAATGAGATGTTACATTTTACATTTTCGTACATTAAAGTTTCATCGTAAGTTAATCGATGTAAGTTCGGGAATGAGATTATTTTGGGATTATAAGTATTATACTATTGTAAACAAGTGAAGAGTAAATTCGTAAAGGTGAGAGGGTAATTTCATCAAAGTTTGACATTTTGGGATAGAATACGGCCCGAGCTAAAATACCGGTATTTATAGACTAGTGCTATACAAGGTACCACATGACCATGATAACACTTTGTATAAAATGTGTTAAAAGTGAATAGAATTTTAAGTATTTTGAGAGAATTTTTAATTATGTGAATAATTGGATAATTATCTATCAATGGGAGATAAATAATAGAATCAAGTAGATTAGTAAATAATTATGATTATGGGATAAGATCTAAAAGGCCCAAAATGTGGCAGGCGCTATTCAATTAGTGACTCTTGAATTGAATTGCTAGGTGGCACCTTTAGAGGGCCTCTTAGCTACGCCATAAAAGGCTTCTTAAATTCAACAAAGGACATGTAACACTTTGATAAAAAATTCACAAAATAAGAGATGCTCACCTCCTCCCATCTCCAAGTGATGATCTCCATTGCAATATACATTGCTTCAGCAAAACAAAATAGCAACAGAATTTGTAATTCTAAGAAATTATACAGATTTATTCCTACTTCGTATGAATTTATACTACGTAATAGCAACAGAATTTCTTAGATGGAGATCAAATTCTGTTGCTATTACGTAGTATAACTTCATATGAATTTATTCTACTTATAGTGAAAGATCTCCATCTAAGAAATTCATACGAAGTTATACTACGTAATAGCAACAGAATTTGTAATTCTAAGGGAGTCCGATAAAATCTTTCTCAAGAATATTATACAGATTTATTCCTACTTCGATCCATCATTATGTGCTTTATCGCAATTGACGTGCATTAAAGGGATTATCAAAAGAATCGACAGGTATATGAAGGCTGTCTTTCATTCATTTTGGCATGATATCATAATGACATGTATTTGACGATGAAGCATAAAGAGAAATTCATACTCCCGAACATATGTACATTATACCACTCTAATAAATTGTAGTAGTTCCCCTAATCGGGACTTTATATTCAATTGAGTATTTTCTTCTTACAGTCAAGAGATAAGAGGTTATATATATACACACACACAAAAAAAAAATTATTACAATATTTTCACCACCATCGAGCTATAATTGGTAGGCAGGCCCATATTGGGCAACCTCTGATCAGATGGTAAGTTATATACTGAGCCTACTATGACCGAGCACCTATGAGCGAGCCCAACATGAACAAGATATAGAGCCTAGTATAGCCGAGCGCCTATGAGCGAGCCTACTATATATGTATATATATATACACACACACACACACACATACATACTGAGCCTTATAAGGCTAGACATCTAATTTACTTACTATATTGAGAGAGTTGAATTAGTATTTGCAGGTGAGCATATCTTCGGATTATCTTTGACTCCCAGTTGCTTTCAGTTATTTTATAATTAGTTTTTTTTCAACTTTTAGTATATTGTCTTACATACTTCGTACATTATTTCATATTGGCATTCCTTTTCTAGGGCCGCTGCATTTCATGCATGCAGGTTCTGACAGACAGACGGGTAGACCTCCTCATTAGGTATTGCCCAAGTTCAGCTTGATCAGTAAGCTCCATGCCCTTCGGAGTTGTCGGATCTAGGGCTTTATGTACAGCTGGTGTATTTATGTATATGTGTTATGAGTTGGTCGGAGCTCTACCCAGATTACAGTATATCTATTAGTAGAGGCTTGTAGTCATATCGTATCAATTAGTGCAGTATTTTTGGCTTGTAGGCCTTGTATGTATATTTGGTTTGTCTATCCATTGTAGTAGTTATGACGGCCTTGTCGACCCAGCATTATATTGATGTTTAGTCAACGTTAGCAATTGTCTTGCAATGTGTCCCATGGCCAAAGCATGACATTACATGTTCGGAGTCCCTTAGTTCCATGTTGGTACGCAAGGATAGGTGAGGCACCAAGTACCGGTTTCACCCCTTCCCTTCCAAGTTTGAGGCATAAAGGTGTCTTCAGCTGTATAGCAGCCAGAGCCCCCAGCAGCAGCTTCTACAAGGGGCAGAGGTTGAGGTCTAGGTCCCTCTAGAGGCCAATGGAGGTGCAGAGCTTAGCCTACAGCTCGAGTAGTATCACTAAAAATGGAGCCTTAGGTAGATTTTGATAAAGAGGTTCCATCTCAGATTAAACATGCTGGACAAGCCTAGGTCCTGGAGGGGTTCATCGCCACCCAAGTGCTTTAAGACACTCTAGTCTATTTTGGGGGGTCTTATGGAGAGTGTGTCCCAGACTGGTATGTTTCCTACGTCACTAGTTGTCTCTCAGGCTAGGGGAGGAGCACAAACTCTCGCTACTCACACTCCAGAGCAGATGGTTCCCCAGTATCATACACCAGTTGCCCCACCAGTTGTGGCAGTTCAACCAGTTGTCGCGGCACAAGTTGATGATAGGGACGCTATGTCTTATGAGGGCTTATTGAGATTGGACAAGTTCACCAAGCTTTACCCGATTTGCTTCAGTGGTGCACCTTCTAAGGACCCACAAGATTATCTTGAAAACTGCTACCATGATGTGTTGTGGTATATGGGCATAGTTGAGACTAATGTGGTCAATTTTGTTGTGTTTCATATGACGGGTTCCTCCAAGAGATAGGATTATGTATCTACCAAACTATCTGGATCACATGAAATTACTTAGGGCCAGTTCTCTTAGCTATTTCTAGAGAAGTTTCTTCTTATCACCTTGAGGGAGGGCTACCTCAGGCAGTTTGAGCATCTCCAGTAGGGTAGTATGTCAGTTATCAGTACGAGACCCGTTTTATAGATCTAGCTTATCATGCCCTTATCTTGCTTCCTACTGACAGGGAGAGGGTACTGAGGTTTATTGATAGGCTCATTTATCCTATCATTCTATAGATTTCCAAGGCGATCGAGGGTGAGATTTCCTTTTAGACAGTTGCTAATGTTGCGAGGCGGATCGAGATGGTTCTTGCACAAGAGAGAGGACAGAGGTTTGAAAAGAGGCCTTGTCATTCCGATGGTTTTAGTGGTGCCTTATTTGGAGGCAGGGGTACTTCTGGTAGGGGTCATCCTCCCATGCCATTTCAGTCATCACTTCAGGCATCCCATAGTGCTTGAGGGAGCCTTAGTCCTTATGTGCATTATTTTGTGAAATCAGCCTATAGTGCACCATTAGCTCCTATCAGTGTACCTCCGCTACAAAGTTATTACCATGTTTATTCATCTTGTTTGGTTCAGTATCAATTTTAACAGCCCTAACACCAGGATGGATATTTTGGGTGTGGTGGTTTTGGGCATATCAAGAGGACCTGTCAGAGATTATTGGGCGACACTCCACAATAGAGTTCTCATTCCATGGTTCCAACATCGGTTGCGCCACTACCCGCTCAGCCAGATAGAGGCAGGAGCAGGCAGTCAAAGGTGGAGGTCAAGCCATTAAAGGTGGAGATCATACTGTAAGAGGTGGAGGCCAGCCAGCTGTAGGTCATCCTAGAGATGTGGTTTAGAGTGATGGGGCCCAACCCCGATATTATGCCTTTCCAGCAGGCTTGAGGCTGAGTCATTTGACGTTGTTATCACATGTATTATTCAAGTTTTCCATAGAGATGCTTCAGTTCTATTTGATCCAGGCTACTTATTCCTATATGTCATCTTATATTTCTTCATATCTGATTGTGCCTTGTGATTCTTTAAGTGCTTATGTGTATGTGTCAACACCCGTGAGAGATTCTATTATTGTAGATTGTGTCTATCGTTTGTATGCGGTTACTATTTGGAGTCTTGATACTAGCATAGATTTTATACTTCTTGATATAGTAGTTTTTGAAGTCATCTTTGGTATGTATTGGCAGTCACCTTATCATGTTATATTAGATTTTCATTCCAAGACGATGACCATATCCTTGTTGAGGTTGCCTCGATTAGAGTGGAGGGGGACCCCTGGCTATTCTACCAGCAAGTTTATCTCTTGTGTGAAGGCTCAACATATGGTCGAGAAGGGGTGTCTAGCTTATTTGACTTATATGCAAGATTCTAGTTCGAAGGTTCCTTCCATAGAATCAGTACCAATTGTTCGTGAGTTTCCAGAGGTGTTTCCTGCAGATCTGCCGAGATACCACATGAGAGGGATATTGGCTTCTGTATTGATTTAGATCCGAGCACTAATCCCATTTCTATTCTGCCATATCGTATGGACCCGCCAGAGTTGAAAGAATTGAACGAGCAATTGAAAGATTTACTTGATAAGGGCTTCATTAGACATAGTGTCTCGCCCTGTGCTGCGCCTATGTTGTTCTTGAAAAGAAAGGTTGATGTTGATTGATGTATGTGCATATACTACCAGCAGTTGAACAAAGTTACCATCAAGTACAAGTATCCATTACCGAGGATTGATGACTTATTTGATTAGCTTCAGGGGCCAAGGTGTTTTGCGAAGATTATTTTGAGCTCTAGCTACCATGAGTTAAGGATTAGGGCATCTGATGTCCCTAAGACAACTTTCCGGACTCAATATGGGCATTATGAGTTTATAGTAATGTCATTTGGGCTAGCAAACGCCCCAACAACATATATGGATTTGATGAACCGGTTTTAAAGCCTATCTAGATTCCTTTATGATTGGGTTTGTTGATGATATCTAGATCTACTCCTGTAGTCGAGAGGAGCACGAGAAGCACCTTCGAATTGTAATTCAGACTCTCAGAAATAGCCAATTGTATGCCAAGTTTTTAAAGTGCGAGTTTTGGTTGGACTCGGTCGCTTTCTTGGGGCATGTAGTATTGGCATATGGCATAAAGGTGGATCCTAAGAATATTGAGGCAGTTCAGAACTAGCCTAGACCCACTTCATCTAAGGATATCCAGAGTTTTCCTGGGTTTGGCAGGTTATTACCGTCGGTTAGTGGAGGGATTTTCATTTATAGCAGCCACATTTATCAGGTTAACCCAAAAGGGTGCCCCATTTAGATGGTCAGAAGAGTGTGAGGCGAACTTTTAGAATCTCAAGATTGCTTTGACTTCGGCGCCAGTTTTGGTGTTGCCCACGGGTTCAGGGTCTTACATGACATATTGTGATACATCTCATATTGGACTTGGTGCGGTATTGATGCAGGATGGCAGGATGATTGCATATACATCATGGTGGTTGAAGGTTCATGAGAAGAAGTACCATGTTCATGACTTAGAGTTGGCAGCCATTGTTCATGTGCTGAAGATTTGGAGGCACTATCTTTACAACGTGTCGTATGAGGTATTCCCGGATCATCAGAGCTTGAAGTATTTGTTCAAATATATGGATCTCAATTTAAAGCAGACGAGGTGGTTGGAGCTCTTGAAATACTATGATATCACCATTTTATATCATCTGGAGAAGGCCATGTGGTGGCTGATGCCTTGAGTAGAAAGGGAGTGAGTATGAACAGTGTTGCATACATCCAGTCGGTGATAGACCACTTGCCTAAGATGTTCATGCTTTGGCCAATCAGTTTGTAAGGTTGGATATTTCTGAGCCTAGTCGTGTTCTAGCTTGTGCATTCACTCAGTATTCCTTGTTTGAGCCCATAAGGGAGCGGCAGTATAATGACCCTCATTTGCTTCCTTAGGGACACGGTGTGGCATGATGTTTCCAAGCAGGTTACTACTGGATATGATAGAGTTTTGAGGATGTAGGGTCTTATTTGTGTGCCTAATGTAGATGGACTTAGTGAGTTTATTCTTGAAGAGGCCCACAGTTTCCGGTGTTCTATTCAACTTGGTGCCACCAATATGTATCAGGACTGCGACAACATTACTGGTGGAGGAGGATGAAGAATGATATAGTGGCCTATGTAGCTCGGTGTCTAAATTGTCTGCAGGTAAAGTATGAGCAACAGACCTGGTGATTTTCTTAAGAAATTAGAGATTCTTGAGTGGAAGTTGGAGCGTATCACTATGCATTTTGTTGCAGGACTCCCATAGACTCAGAAGGAGTTCAATGCTGTTTGGGTCATTGTGGACAGGCTGACCAAGTCAGCACATTTTATTCTTGTGGTAGTTACCTATTCTTCAGAGCGGTTGGCTGATATTTACATCCGTGAGATTGTTCGTCTTTACAGTGTGCCTATGTCTATTATTTCTAATAGAGGTACACACTTTACATCACACTTCTAGAGGGAAGTACAACATGAGTTGGGCACATAGGGTGAGTTGAGCACAACATTTCGTCCTTAGACTGTCGGACAATCCAAGCGCCCTATTCAGATATTGGAGGATTTGTTCTGCTCTTGTGTTATAGATTTCAGGGGTTCATGGGATCAGTTCTTTCCTGTCACGACCAATTCCTCCTAGAGGCCGTCAGGGCGCCCAATGCCACTGCTAGGCAAACCAGTAGTGAACTAACCACATGGTTATTTTATTAGTAGTTTTGAAATAGCTAATTTTTAATTAGTGCATAAATAGGAAGTAAAAACTTAATATGATGAGAGATAATAAATTTTAAGAGAAAATTAGATAAGTAAAATAACGCAAAAATCAGCATATGTCTACTAGCATATTTCCTAAACCTGGTGTCACAAATGTATAAGGTACTAGTAGAATATACCAAAAAAAATACTACACTACTGTTTGAACTGAAATAGATAGAAAGTAAATACAAAAGGAAGACTTCTTGTGCTGCAGAATGGGCTCGAAAGGCTGCTCAGCGTTAAGTCTTGAGAAAGTCAAAGATGTGCGCCAGACTGATAACAAGATGTACCTACCTCAGATCCTGCACAATTAGTTGAAAAGTATAGTGTGAGTACATAAATAATATGCACCCACTAAGTATCTAGTCTAACCTCGAAGAAGTAGTGACAAGGGATTGACTTCGACACTTACTATGCTAACAGTAAAATAATGAAATTATAACTAAGCATGAACTACATAAATACAGCTGAAAACTCAATAAGAAGAAATAAAGAACAATTCTTTCACTAATAGTAAATCCCAAATTATTTCCATCATTTAGCGAATTAATCTCTCAAGCCAACGAAACAACATTAATTTTAACTGGGCTCCAAGAATTATTATGCACGAATTATGCCGAGATCATGCGGCCCAATCCAACATACAAATATATAAGGTGTGCATTACCTAGGGTCAAACGATACTAACCATAGCTGCATCCATTATATTACTGAGGTGTTCGGCCCGCTCCACAACAAGAGAACAACACTTTATAAACAATCGATTCAAAGATTATTAAGAGGCTAATATTCGAGGAAACATCAATTCTCATTAACAGTCAAGTAAGCCGTCCAAAACTCAAGTAGATAAAATTTGACCCTTTACAATTCCTTTATCAAGTTCCGATATGATTTAAGCATTTAATTAGAAAGTAGGGTGCAAATATCGTAAGTATCGCATGATATGGGTCCTAAAATACATGGACACATGCATAATTAGTAGCTATGTAGGAATTATCATCACCTTCTGCATACGTAGCCCCCCACAAATAGAAGCACATATTAAATCAGTTCATCAATGGGGTTAATTCCCCCTTACTAGATTAGAAAAGAGAATTACCTCGTTCTCAAGTTCACTTTCATCCACAAATGTGCTTCTAACCCTAAACTTGGTGAGAAACGACTCGAAACTAGTCAAATGTTATATAAAATAATCAAGACATGTTCAAAAGTTCATATTTTATCTATTAAAGTGATTACCCAAACCTAATTAAAGAGTTTCTAAAATTCATTCCCCAACCCACGTGCCCGAATTCCAACAATATTTTGAAAAAAATTGTAATCCATAGTCTCATGAACTCAAATATCTAATTTTCACCCCCATTCCATATTCATTTTTGTGGTTAAATCTCATTTTTGTCAAAACCTAGATTTTTCATCTAAACGCATAAATTCCACAAATTTACATGTTAAAATCTGCCCATAATCTATGTATTAAACTTACATTGGTTAGGAATTACTTACCTCCAATAACTAGGTTGAAATCCCCCTTTTTGACGCTCCAAAATCTCCTAAGGAATTACATACCTCCAATAATGCAATCTGCTCATGATCTATGTATTAATTGACCCCAAAAATGGATGTCCCGATTTAAAACACACTGCCCAAGTGCCCCCTTCTTCGCGAACGTGGAATATGTATTGCGTTCGTGAAGGCAAATCGTCTAGGCCCAACAAATCTTGGTCTATGCGAACATAACCACGGCCTCGCAAATATGAAGGCTTACCAGTCCTGCCCTATGTGAATGCAAGGTAACCTTCATGAACGCGAAGAGCAGTGGCACTCCCCCCCCTCCCCCGGGTCTCAACCTTCTATGCGAACGCGAGGAGGCCTTCACGGATGTGTAAGCTTGGGGCCTCAAGGCTCCAAACACGTGACCCCTTATCGCGAATGCGAAGGGCTAATTGCCCCACATTCCAAATCTTTCATCGCGAAGACGGTGGTCTTTCCGTGTTCTTGAAGAAGGAAACCAGAACTGGAAATCTAATTTCTTCAACTTGGCTTCGGGTGGTCCGAAACACACTTGAGCCCCTCAGGACCCCATCCAACTATACCAACAAGTCTATAAAAATAATACGGACCTGCTCAATTTCTCGAAATACATAATACAATAGTAAAACCAAGAATCAAATCCCAAAATCAAATAAAATCAAGTTAATAACTTCAAGTTTCCAAATCGCTTCAAACGCATCAAATCATACTTCGACTACTCGGAATGACACCAGATTTTCCGTGCAAGTCTTAAATCACCATGCAGAACTATTCTCAGTCTCAAAAACCCAATCAGACCTTGATAACATCAAAACCTACTCCAAATAAAATTTAAAGAACTTTAAAACCTTCAAAAAGTCAAGTTTCACTATTAGGCAGCGAAATGATCCCTGGTCATCAAAAACCTGATCCGTATATACTCCCAAGTCTAAAATCATCATACAAACCTATTGGAATGATCAAATCCTGATTTATCGGTCGTATACTCAAAACATAGACAAAAGTCAAACTTGATCCTTTTAGCCAACCATAAGAAATCAACTACTTTGATTTTAACCCGAAACTTTCCAAATTGCAAACTAACAATTCCTGTAAGCCATAAAATAGTAAAGGCAAATAGGGGGAGTCTTATTTAGGGTAAAAGGGTTCTAGAAAGTTAAACGACTAATCGGGTCATTACATTATCACTTGTGGAGTTTGTATACAACAATAACTACTAGCCGAGCATTCAAATGTCTTCCTATGAGGAATTATATGGGAGGCGGTGTCGGTCACCAGTTTGATGGTTTGAGCCAGAGAAAAGGGCTCTATTGTCAGGTACAGATTTGGTACATAATGCCTTGGATAAGGACAAGATTATTCAAGATCGACTTCGCACAGCTTAGTTCAGGAAGAAGAGTAATGTCGACTGTAGAGTTTGTGATGTTGCATTCATGGTCGAAGATACGGTATTACTCTGGGTTTTTCCCATGAAAGGTGTGATATGGTTCGAAAAGAAGGGCAAGTTGAGCCCTAGGTATGTCGGACCTTTTGAGATTCTTCAAATAGTGGTTGAGATGGCTTACAAACTCCCATTGACATCTACTTGTTAGTACTCCATCCGGTGTTCCACGTTTCCATGCTTCAGAAGTATCACGGTGATCCGTCCCATGTGTTAGATTTCAGATCAGTGCAGTTGGACAAGTATTTATCTTACGAGGAGGAGCCCGTGGCTATTCTAGCTCTGCAGGTTCGACAGTGAAGATCAAAGAGTTATCCTTCAGTTCAAATGCAGTGGAGAGGGCAGTCGATTTGGGCAGCTACTTGGGAGTCCGATTCAGACATGCGGAGTCGATATCCACACCTTTTCACCAGTCTAGATACTTTTCTATGTCCTTTCGAGGACAAACGTTTATTTAGAGGTGGATAATGTGATGATCTCATAGGTCATCTAGAGTTTTTAACCTTAAATATGTGTTTCGAAGCCTCTGATATCTTCTTTAAGCCTTCCTCGATTTGCATAGGACGTCCGAGTGCTTTCTCAAAAATATTTTATATTAAAAATTAATAAATATTTTGCCTTAAAAATCCATTTGATTTGACTTCAGTCAACATTTTGAGAAACAAAATCAGATCAGTTCTTCAATGGTTTCGGTGGGTTCGTATCTTGATTTGTGACTTGCGCATATTCTTGAAAATAAATTTGGAAGTTTCTAGCTCGAGTATTGTATTTTGTTGAAACATTGAAGTTTAAAGGCTTGATAAATCTAAAATTTTGACCAATATTTGACTTTGCTGATACTAGATCTGTATTATTGTTCCGGAACTTGATATAGGCTCACTAATATATTTATAACATATCTGTCAAATTTGATGAAAAACGGAGTTGGTTTGACGTGATTCGGGCATCCGGTTGTTAAAATAGAAGTTCATAAATTTTCTTGAAAATATCATTTGATTTGGTGTCTGATTCATTGTTACAGGTGTTTTTTGGCAATTTAATCAAACGAGTAAGTTCGTATGATATTTTTGGACTTGTGTGCATGTTTTGTTTGGAGCCATCAAGGCTCGAGTGAGTATCGGATAGGCTTCAAAGTGACTTTGAACTTAAACGGAATGTTGGTGCATCAGGTCTGTAGACTACATAATTGCAAGGTCTGGCGCCTCGCATTTGCGAGCAGGGGCTGGGATAGACTTTTGCATTTTTGATATTTGCAGTCGCAATTGCGATTCCCTCATGTTCGCCTTTGTGAACATTTTGTTTGCATTTGCGAGGGCAGCAGGAATGTCGAATCTTTGCATTTTCAAAGATTTATCTGCATTTGTGGGTTTGCAATGTCGCAATTGTGACACCTACACCTGATCAAAATCTGAACGTGGCGAGACATTCTCTCATTCTTCAAATTTTCAAACCTAAAAACCCTAGAGGAGATTTTTTCTAAGAACTTTTCTTTCCCAATTCATTGGTAAGTGTTTCTAACCTATATTCTTTCAATCATCCATTGCATTTCATAAGGTTTCAACTTAAAATCCAGAATTTTCAAGGTAGAAATTGGGTTTGGGGTAAAATTAGGGATGTTTGTAAAATTGTAATTAGACCTCAAACTTAGGTCAGATTTCGAAACAAATTGCATAGCTGGGCTCGGGGGTGAATGGGTAATTAAGTTTTGGTCCGAATTTTGTATTTGGACCAAGCCAACCCAAGGTCGATTTTTGACTTTTTGGAGGAAAGTGTGGGAAATATTTATGCGTTGTAATTGATTCCTTTAGTAATATTTGATAAAATTGAGTCAATTATGGATATATACCAGTAGTTTGTGGTGGATTATAGGGTAAAGTCCCCGGCAGAGCTCTGAGTTGACTATGAAGTTAGGCTAGTGTTGCGTTTAACCTTGATTTAAGGGAACTAGGAACCCTCAGACTATGTACTATGTGGATTTCATATGTTGCAGCATATATGCAAATTGACGAGTGCGCATACACCACTGAATTACTTGTTTTCCCTGATTTTCCACTTTCCTTAATTATCTCATGTTTTAACTGTTATATGCTTTCCATGCTTATTTGCTACATGTCAATCACTGATTCTCCTATTTACAATGTTAGATCCCTTTTATTCTTTCATGATTCGCTGCTATTTGCCTTTATTGACTTACTTGCACCTTTTAATTTTCATTTGCTGGACTTGTCCTGCGGTGTAGTATTACATATGTGAATTTTCATGTTGTACAAGGTTTCCTTTCTGACTTAGCTTTGTATTCATCAATAGAATAGGTTATTGTATTTTTAATATTTTATACTAATATGACAGGATCGGGTTGCACGCCGCAATAGGTTAAATAAGGGTGGATTGATATAGTAGAAGAAGGGTGAAATTGTGATGATATAGTAGGATCGGGTTGCATGTCGCAATAGGTGGAATAAGGGTGGATTGATATAGTGAAATAAAGGTAAATTATGATACTAATTTTTGCAATATGGTGGGAGTGGGCTGCGTGCCGCAAAATATATATTATTTGTTATGATTTTGATATTATTACGATGGAATAAAGGAGGATTATGTTGTACAATGGGATCGATTTCCGCGTGGCAACAACCTATATATTTCTCTGTCTCTATACTATGTTGATACCCGATATCCTTCATACAGAACTTTAAGGATCGGAAATTCTGATCGATCCCGGTTTTCTTTGAGAATTTAGCTATTTTCTTTAATGAACTATCTTATTTCGCTCCATATTTCTTTCTCTTGTTTTATTATATATTTTGTATAAGTTGTAGTGTAAGTGACCTGCCTTAGCCTCATCACTACTTCGTCTAGGTTAGGCTCGAGACATACAGAGTACATGAAGTCGGTTGTACTCATACTACACTATGCACTTCTTGTGCAGATTTTGAAGTTGGTCCCAGTGGCGGTTATTAGCGTGCTCGGATTAGACAGTTTGTGGCGACTTGAGGTGAAACTGCTAAGTGTCAGCAGCTCCTAGAGCCCCCTTTCATTTATTTAGCTGTGTATTTTCCTTCACACGGTGATGTTTCATATATTTGTATGTATATCGCCTCATATGTCTGATATTAGAGCCAAAACAGACGAAAATAGGGAAATGGCATATTTCAGCGCCACAGGTGGCGCCTAGCCCTACCTATGGCACCAAAAGCAGTAGCTAAAATATTGGAGCGCCGTGGAGGGCGCCTGACCCTATCCAGGGCACCGGTGACGTGGATTTTCTCCAATTTCGCCCATGACGAGGTTATTTTTTCCCTATACCTGCCCAACATGTATAAAAGCAAGACTAAACATATTTTTTTGGGGGAGAACGTTTTTTAGAGGAAAACACAAGCACATAGCCTTTGTGAAGGCCAAAATTCATTAAGTTCCATCTTTCTTCCTCCAAACATAGTAATTTTTATGTTTCTTAGTATGATTTGTTGTTTGGCTACCATGTCTATGTAGAGATATACTTCACGTTCTAGGGTTGTGGTTCTTTCATGACTATTATTATTCGGATATTTTTTTTGATTTCTTAATTTATCATATTAGTTTATTTATTCAATACTGCACTTAATTATTTGATTGCTAGATCACCAATGGAATACTATCTACGAATATAAAGTTGAACTCGAAAGTGGGAATTCTAGATGGCATATAGGATTGAGTAGAGCAAGTTCTCGAACCCGGACATTGGGAACGGATTCGCAGTTAGGATAGACATATACCTAATTGCCTTGCTTGGTTGATTTACAAGAATTATAAATGCATTCTTGCTGATTCAAACTCCATAAACATACAGGCGTTAGGTTAGCGTGAATCGGTGAGTAAGAACTAAAAAGAAGCTTATGAGCAATATTAACCCTGTCAACCAATAAACTAAATAAATTAGTTAGTCAATTCAATAGAAGAACATAATATTATTGTTTGATAGTCTATAACCCTAGATCGTTTTCATAATATTGATACGTAAAAGTCTACTCTTCCAATGTTCGAAGTCACTATTTGTTTTTATTTATTTTAATTAGTTTAAAATCAAATACTTCTAGGTTTAATTCGTGTATAGATAATTAGGATAGTCTAATTTAGTTAATAGTTAATCACAAGTCCTCATGGGTTCGACATCCGACTTTTAGTCACTTTATTACTTGACGATCACGTATACTTGCGTGTGCATTTGGCCGCAACAAGTTTTTGGCGCTGTTACCGGGGACTTAGAAATTAACTAATTTTCTAGAATAGACTTTTTCTTTTTATCTTTACAAGTCTTATTTTCCTTCTCTTCTTCTATTTATTTTTATTTTTATAACAATTCAATTTTTCTATTCACGTGTTTATAATTCTCTCAACATGATATCTGGGGATGAAATATCCGGAGGTATGGTTATTGATAAAGACGCTTAGTTGACTTATGACTTTTATGGCCCGTCTTTTTGGGCTTGTCATGACCTGAACTCTGGAAGGTCTAAATTCAAATATAGGAGTAAGAGTTGGTATTGGGAAGAATATTCACAATTAAGGGAATACGAGAAATGGCGTTATCTTCTAACAAAATTAGTGAATGACTGGTCTAAGAAGAGAGTTGAACTTGCACGAGCAATTGATAGGTTTGGCTTGGCTTGGCGTAACTTGGATGGAGATTTGAGTGCAAAGGTTGATGCGTGTAACGCCCAACAATTTAATAATGAGTTGTGTGAAGCTGAAAAAAATCTTCTAGACCAAATTGAAGAGCTAAAACGAGAATACCAATCATTATACCATGTTTCTCTTGAGGATGCCAATGTTGAGAACAGTATTCTAGAGTCATATGAGTAGTATATAATGTTACGCTTGAAAACTCTAGTGTATGTAAATACAAGGATATAAATAGTAATACAATTCCAAAGTTAGGGCATGTTGGTCCTCATTCTAAATAGTTTTTGATGTTGTGTTTGGATGATGACACGCAAATTGAGTCATCGGAGCCTTTGGAGGAGTCACTGGAAGAGGAACAAGCTACTTACTTTCTTGGATTTGTCGTACTAGAGAGAAAAAATTACATTCTTCATACAAAAGTCCGAGAAGTACAGAGTGAAAAAACTATTACTTGGCCTGGTTATTTTTGTATCCCCACAAAAGGAGCATATCCACATACTGGATGCCATGTTAGGGGTACAATTCATAAGTTCAACGTGGAGGCAAAAAGTGATTTATATCGTGCCGTGACATTAAATGAGGCGCTTGTTGGGAGGCAACCCAGCTTTATTGCTTTTTTATTTTTGTTTATTTAAGTTATTTTTATTATATTGGAGTATTCGTTTTTGTTTTTTTTAGGATATGAGCATAGGAAGAAAAACCATTGGAAGAGTGCAAAAGCGAGCTACAGTGTGAGGACTAAGTTTGAGATGCCCATACAAAGGATGATGCCTCGGGAAGTCTGAGTACCTCGTGAGCTATTAATGTTTCGGCCTTCGGCCTACCAGGGAGTCTCTTCTACCCTCTTGTTATTTACAATGTGCATTGACGGTAGTGCATAATTTTAAGTGTGAGGTGAGAGGATTGTTTGGATAATTTTTTATGCTATCCTAGGCTAGTTGTAGTAGATTTTATGTAAAGAAAAAAAATATTTGAGAAAAATGAAAAAGGAAATTAAAAATAAAAACAAAAAATTCAAAAATTAAAAAAAATTATAATAAAAAAGTAGAATTCATGCATCATGTTGTCATAGATTTTATGTAAAGAAAAGAATATTTGAAAAAAAAAAACCAAAAAAGTAGAAAATTTGGACTTTTCCCGACGATGGAATTTGTGGATACTTTTCTTGAGGGATTAAAGTCTAAACAAAAAAAAACCTAAAATATGTCTTTTAGCTTTCTTTAGGTAGTAATAATCCTTGTGGTGTTTTTGTGCTTCGGTTCTTTTTATGGGATGTAATTTGAACTTTGGCAGCTTTTTAGGAGTAGTTAGGAAGAAACTAAGTTGCTCTGAGCTATTCATGAACATGGTTGATGCTGGCACATCAAGCTATGACAGACATTATATTTTTCCGTGTATTTGGTTTGAATTGTGAAGCCTAAGTAAAGATAAATAGCCTATTTTGTTACGCCTTAGCTCAGTAGTTTGACTTGTATGCCACTTGGTGTAATATTGCTTAATTTTATCAATTATGTGTTCTTGCTTGACTTGAGGGTTGAACAGAACCATTCTGATTGAGTCATGTGCAACGTGTGTGTGAGGATTTGTGATTTTCTATGGTATCCTATGTAGTCTAGAACTTACCTTGTGTATTAATTGAAGAGAAATTGTAAGTATGTGATAATCTAGGAGATGATGTAGGCATTTTCTTTCTTGATCATAGATGTGTTTGTTACATAAAATTAAAATTTTGCATTGCTAGCCCCTTTGAGCCTATAGACCTTTCTTTTGGCACCCACATTACAAGTCATATCCCCATTTTGTTCTTCATTTGATATTCATTGAACATTTACCTCCTAAGGCAATTAGTCGCTAAAAGAAGTAAGGTTAGAGATTGGAGAGTAGCTTTTTGAGTGGAACCATAGAAGGGTCCGATGGTGCACTAAAGTTTAAATCAAAACTCACTAGCCGATGAAATTTAATGTATGGAGTGTGTGAAGAAAAGAAAAAAGAAGAGAGAAAGGAAAAGAAAAATTGTAAGAAAAGAGAAAACATATGATAGTTCAAATAATGTAGAAAAAACATACCTCCAATCCTTATTGATTGTGCTAGTGGGAGTACAGAAGTGCTTAATTGAAAAAAGACTATGTTGTATATGGTTTGTGGCAAGTGAATCGGTTGAGAAGAATATGTGTTTGAGTTGTGAGTGTAGTGTACTAAAGCGCTTAGCAGGTTTAGTCACTATTCCTAAATATATCCTACTCGTCCCTTAGCCTTCATTACAACCTTAAAAGTCCTAATTGATCGTAGATTTGGCTAGCTTAAATTAGTATAGATCTACACTAGGGGAAAGCTTATGGTACGATCACATGATGCATATGAATTCTTTGTGAGAGTGAGTGAATTGGTTTAATTGTGTGATGTCCATAAGTTATGTTCAAAATCATATTTGAATGTGTGGACTAGTCTATATTCACTCTTTTCGTTGTTGACGAGGCCGCATGATCTCATGCGTGAGTTGAGAGGGCTTAGTGGTTACAAGTTGACTCTTGATGTCGAGTGGTTGTAAGTAGATTATTGGATTGATTGAATTAAATTGTTATACTTGGGCATGTTTGAAGAAAGGAAAAATGTGAATTTTTGTATGTTCATACTTAATTGACTATCGATCAAAGTCAAGGGTAAAGTATGTGATTAAAAGTAAAAGGGCTCCTTTATAGTAAACACTGTACGTGTTGGAGGGTAATAAATTGTCCCATTGCTCAAGGACGAGCAAGAGTCTAAGTGTGGAGAGTTGATGTTTAGCTTAAAGTATATATATTTGTATGTATATCGCCTCATATTTTACTTTTGTTTCATGGATTTAGGATGTGAAATGTGTTAATTTACGTTAATTTGATGTGTTTTTATGTGTAGGAATGATTCGGGAGCAATCGGGGTCGATATGTGCAGAATTAGATCCAAAATGGACGAAAACAGGAAAATGGCATATTTTAGCGGCACGGGTGGCGCCCAGCCCTACCTGTGGCGCTAAAAACAATAGCTAAAAATATAGGAGTGCCGTGGAAGGAGCCTGGCGCTAGCTAGGGCGCCGTGAGGTGAAATTTCTCCTATTTCGCCTGGGACAAGGTTATTTCGGACCTAGACCTACCCAACATGAATAAAAGCAAGACTAAACATATTTTTTGATGGGAGAATGTTTTTTTAGAGGAAAACACAAGCACAGAGCTGTCGTGAAGGCCGGAATTCATCAAGTTCCATCTTTCTTCCTCCAAACATAGTAATTTTTATGTTTCTTGGTATGATTTGTTGTTTGGCTACCATGTCTATGTGGAGCTATACTTCACGTTCTAGGGTTGTAGTTCTTTCATGACTATTGTTATTCGTTTATTGATTTTGATTTTCTTAGTTTATCATGTTCGTTTATTTATTCAATCCTGCACTTAATTATTTGATTGCTTGATCACCAATTGAATACTATCTATGAATCTAGAGTTGAACTCGAAAGTGGGAATTCTAAATTGCATATAGGATTGAGTAGAGCAAGATCTTGAACCTGGGCATTAGGGAACGGATTCACGATTAGGATAGACATATACCTAATTGCCTTGCTTGGTTGATTTGCAGGAATTATAAATGCGTTCTTGTTGATTCTAACTCCATATACATACATGTGTTAGGTTTGCTTGAATAGGCGAGTAAGAATTCGATAAATTTTTATGAGCAATATTAACCCTATCAACCAATAAACTAGATAAATCAGTTAGTCAATTCAATAGAAGAATACAATATGATTGTTAGATTACCCATAACTCTAGATCGTTTTCATAATATTGATAACATAAAAATATGTTCTTCCTATGTTCAAAGTTCATTAATTGTTTTTATTTATTTTAATTAGTTTAGAATCAAACACTTCTAGGTTTAATTCTTGAATAGATAATTAGGATAGTCTAATTTAGTTAATAGTAATCACAAGTCCTCGTGGGTTCGACATCCGACTTTTATCCACTTTATTACTTGACGACCGCATATACTTGCGTGTGCGTTTGGCCGCAATACATGGATTTATGTTTATTTTAGACCCTTGTTTGTACTATTCTAGTAGCTCGTGCACTTGTGACACCAAGTCTAGGGTTGTATCAGATACTTTAGTTGTTATAGCTTCCACACTTTACTTTGGATTATTACAGTAATTTTAGTTCTTTCTCATTATTTAATTTAAACTTTAGAAAAATGGATAAATTGTTCTAATGTTGGCTTACCTAGCAAGTAAAATATAGGCGCCATCGCGGTCCCAGCGGTGGGAATTTCGGGCCGTAACAATATCGAGGTTTTGGTTCTTTTAATCACATTTTGAGATTTGAAGCTAGGTTTTGGGTGACATGGGAGAGTAATTTTACCTAATGGATTGGTGTAAGAATTCTTGACTCGCCCTTGATTAAATTTCATGAATCTATCTTTGATTTTTGCATTGGATTATGAGTTTTAAAGATAAATGGGGGGGTTTGTCTAAACTTTTCTAAAGTAATTTTTTTGTTTTGAACATCGATTCAGAGTCGGATTTTAGTGAAATTAGTATGGTTGGACTCATAATCTAATGGGTTATCGGATTTGTGAGTTTTGTCAGGTTCCGATGTGTGGGCCCGCATTTGACTTTTTAGTTGACTTTGAATAAATGTGTAAATAACAGACCTTTATCATTTGGATTGTTCTTGTAGGCATTATTTTATGTATTTGAGTTTCTTTTTGTTAGTTTCGAGCCGTTCAGGGGTTATTTCGCATAGGATGGCAATTATAGAGTATTGTTTGGTTTGCTCGGCGTTGGATTTGGCTTGTTCGAAGGTAGTAACATATCTAAACTTGGATATAAGGGTATCTAACCCTGGGAACTATGTTATTAGTGATGTATTAAGGTGACACACGTGCTAAGTGACGAGCAAGCGGGCATGCACCAAAAAAATCATGATTCTAGTGGACTATTAGACTACGACCAGATTTTTTTTTTATTTTTTTAATTTAATTCATCCACCTAAGATTTCATCTCCTGTGGTGATAGGGGTTTCGCCTAGGCCACTACCTTATGTAGTAATAACTCAAAGTAGAATTAGTACAACAAGGAGGGGGACATAAAACCTAACATCCATAGAGCCTAGTTAATCTAAGCCAACTAGGAACAATGTTAGAGCATTTCCAACTTTCTATAGGAGTGTTGTCAGTGTCGAAACAAAAGGCATGACTACTTGGTGAATCAGAACATGCGTCAAAGAAAAGATATTCAAGGAGGATTAAAGTACCACCCGGAGTGTTTGACTTCCCTTATCTTGAAGGAAGGGAGTCCCACTTTGTCCATTTTAAGTGCTCCTTTAGCTTCCTTAGGTAAGTCATTCTATTGGAAATAGACTTAATTTTGGCCTAGTGTTCTGGAATATTTTGCAAGTGAATCAACCATTTTATTTCCTTCCCTGTAACAGTAATGGACTTGAATTTATTTTTTCCTAATTTTGTGTTGGATTGCTCTACTTCATTGTACAAGTTCCATAGGGGATTTAGATTGCCATTGATCATATTGACAAGTAGTTGTGAGTTAAGTTGAAAGCACAAAATATCTATGTGATGTACATAGCACCAGTTAATTCCAAGCAAGGCTGCGTAGGTGTAATTGTTAGTTGAGAATTGGAGAGGTATAGGAAATTTCATGACCATCTATCCATTTCTTCTCCTAACAACTCCTCTTGCACTAGCTTTGCCCACCTTAGCCAAGTAGCTCCCGTTAGTGTGAAGAGTGAGAGAATTATAGAAATTCATTCCACTTCACAAGTTTTCTAATAACCTTAGACTTCCAATCCATGGCAATTTTACATATCATGTCCCAATTCCGCTTGTAATTCCATTCTACTGAACATTTTGCCGAGAGATACTTTACTTGGAAGGTAACCTGGTGTCAAATTCTTGTCAGTGATGTAGCATGTTGGCCATACTTTTTGGAGCATCTAGCTTTTTATAACTCTCAACATATAATGATATGGGTAATTTGTAAAAGCATCATATGAACCTCGTTGTTAGGCTTGATCTTCCATCATTTATTAAGAGTATTATGAATACTCACTCGTGATATCAATACCTAGGGGAATACAAATTCTTCTCCATACATTAGAAGCTATGTCACTATGAATAAAAATATGGTTAGCATTCTCCTCTTTGGTTTCTCTACATCATCCACTTCTGATAGCTATGTTGAGTCCAAATTTGTGTAAATGTTCCTCAATGGGAAGTTTCTTTTTTAGGATCCTCCACATCAAGAATGAGACTTTAAATGGTACTTCATTGCTCTATGTCTTAGCAAGCTACGAGTTCTAGTTATTTTTTTGTCTAAGTGCTTTAAAGGCAGAAGAGCATGAGAAGTGTCCATTAAGATTCAAGCACCAAATAGATTAGGAGTGGCAAACGGGCCGGTCGGGTCGGATATGGTTTGTGTCAAAAATGAGTAATGAAGAAACTGATAAATTATCCGACCCGGCCCACATTTAATACGGATAAAAAATGGGTTAACCGGCGAATAATATGGGTTATCCATATTATCTATGACTACTTGTATATGCTCACTTTTCAGAAAATTCTTAGTCTCCCTAACTTGAGGAACCTCCAATTTGAGGCTTTACAAATGTAAAAGTTAGATCCCTTGGTTATCCGTTGGTTACTCATCAGTTATCTATTTTCTAAATGGATAATATCGTTTTTATCCATATTTGACCCATTTTTAAAAAGTTTATTATCCAACCCATTTTTTAGTGGATAATACAGGTGGTTAATTATTTTCTTTGAACCATTTTGCCATCCCTAAAATATATGTATCTTCCTTGCTTCTAATGATCGAACTTGTTTTACTGTTATATCTTATTACATCCATGTTTTTCCTACTTGTTTATTATATGAGTTGTGAATCATGTCAGAAATCATGTTTATGCTATATGCTTATTCTGTTGGGACCCACTGAGGTCATCTCTACTATTGAGTTATTTACTTAAATTGTAATTATATACTCGGTCATATTCATTCATTTGTATATCATATCTTAGTCTCTATTATTAATTTGTTGTTACATCATGTTATCATCTTTCGGGTTGATTAGGTGAGCTCGAGAAACTAGAGATATTGATGAATGAGTTAGGTCTTGAGGGTCAAAATTGTGAGTGATATTTATGGGATCGGGCTTTACGTCGTAGCAGTTGCTTATGGGATCGAGCTTTACGCCATAACAGTTGCTTATAGGATGGGGCTGCATGCTGCAATAGTTGTTTATGGGATCGGGTTTCACACCGCAACAAACTTTATTAACTTATTATAGGATTAGGCTGCACGTCGCAGCATGCTATGTTGGCTTATATTAGCGCTTGGATAGGATCGGCCCTTCCGGAGTCTGACGAGTAGTGAGCACATGCATTGTACAATGATGATTGATCAAGTGTGTCGAGTGCTTGAATGTGCTGAGTGATTGAGTATGATGAGTGGGAGCGTGAGATAGTGAGATTGAGTAATCTGATAGTGTGAGTACATGAGTTTATCATTGTGATGCATTATATTTGACATGCATACTTGACATGTAGGCATAGAGACGCATTTCCTAATGCTATAAGGTATTGTGACATTCATGACTTGATATGCATATTGAAATTTAGGCATAGAGATGTACTTTTCTCAAGTTATCTAATAATAATATATTTTATTGGTTGTTGAAAGGTTTTGGGAAATCATAGTTTCCTTATATACTCATACTTTGGTGATTTCGGTGAAAGCTTTGGATTTTATTGTTATACTTGAAAAGCATGTTTGTTTTTTCTTGACTGTAAACAAGTTGAGCATAATATCTTTGAGTTATTACTTGCACTATTTGTATTAAAGAATTACGAGTTTTTCATGGCTTTTGGTGTTGGACTCTAACCTTCTACTGAGTTCATCACTGTTTTCTACATAAGGTTAGGTATGTTACTTATTGAGTACATGGGGCCGATTTTACTCATACTACACTTCTGACCTTATGTGCCGATTTTGGAGCTGATATTGTTTTGTATGGTGGGAGCTGGCCTTGAATACATACCTATGTTCTGGCATGTTGCCTACATATCCTTGGCTATAACGGAATCAAGTCAGTGTAGGTATGGAAGTGTTGGAAGTTGGGACTACCGAGAAACTTGCTTTTATTGCTATTGTTGTTGCTTCTATTTGTTGAGCTCCTTATTACATCAAAATAAAAATTAAAAAGCTAAACTAGATATGCCTATCAACTACGAGTTACAAGGTTCCTATCTATAAATTTTCTGAAGCTTGATCTTGAGTCTTGGCTGGTTTTTCCTGCAGATTCTGATCTGAATCTTGATACTCATTAGCTGCAACTGCTGGTTCATTTTTCTTCAATTTTTTGGATCAATACGGGACATGCAAAGATTGCAACTTCAATCATACCTTGAGCAATCCACATCTTTTTTCTGCTTCTACTTTAGAGTTCACTTCTTTTCTTATTTTTCTTTTCTTTTATTTGGATTGAGACTTCTTCTTTTGGTCATCTCAAACCTAGTGCCTTATTGTAAAAACCTGTTCAGGCACCAAAACAAAAAAATGAATGGAATTTTTCTGCCCCAGTTTTCACTAGAAATACTTCATGAGTTATTGCAATAAAAATCTAAACTATTTCTTTATGGAAAGCAATAAAATCAGGATTGTATATCCGTGAGGAAAAAAGATTAGGGTGTGGAGACCCTATTTCTATAATGAAACCAAATAGGGATCGGAGGCCCTAAGTTGGAATTACCACGTTATGCTGGAAAAATGACCGGGTTATGCCGGGAAGGTCAATGAATTTTGCTGGAAAAGGTCCTCGGTTTATGCCGGAGAGGCCCACGGGTTATGCCGGGAAAGTCATCGAGTTATGCTGGAAAAAGGTCCTCGGATTATGTCGGGAAGGTCCACGGATTATGATGGGAAGGTCCACGTGTTATGCCGGAAAAGTCATCAGGTTATGTCAAAAAAGGTCATCGGGTTATGTTGGGGAGGTCTACGAGTTATGTCGGAAAATTCATATGGTTATGCAGGAAAAAGTTCCTCAGATTATGCGGGAGAGGTCCACGGGTTATGCCGGAAAAGGTCATCGGATTATGCCGGAAAAGGTCCTCGAGTTGTGCTGGGAAGGTCCATAGGTTATACTGGAAAAGGTCATCGAGTTATATCGGAAAAAAGTCCTCGGGTTATGCCGGGGAGGTCCACGGGTTATGTCGGGAAAGGTCGTCGGGTTATGCTGGAAAAGGTCCTTAGGTCATGCCGGGGAGGTCCACGGGTTATGCCGGGAAAGGTCATCGGTTTATGCCGAAAAAGGTCCTCCGATTATGTCGGGGAGGTCCACGGTTCATGCTAGGAAAGTCATTGGGTTATGCCGGAAAAGTCGCCGGAGCTATCACACCTCATTTTTCTACCCCCGAAAGGGGTATAAGGGAGTTTTTCCAATTAAAGTGACCTTAATCAAATTGGGATTATCTTATTTATTAAGAGTCGTCACTTGAGATAATTTATGGTGTCCCAAGTCACCAATTTATTTTAAATCCCAAATCGAGAAAATTGACTCTATTTTGGTCCGCGAACACAGAAGAGCAGGGAAGAAATTCTGTTTAACCCGGGAGAAGGTGTTAGGCACTTCCGAGTTCCGTGGTTTTAGCATGGTCGCTCAACTATTAGTAATTGGCCTAATTACCTGATTAATTACATGTTCAGAACCTATTTTGCATTTTTAACATTCAACCCGCTTTTAGTACTCGTGAAATTATTTTCTGGAACAAGGCACGATTGTCGTACACTTGTCGTTTTTGAACACATTGTGAATCGCGTCACATGAAATGTACATGCAGTTTATAAAAAGTTTATTTTATTATTATTTGAAATTATGGTCTGGTCACATAAACACACATATTGTGATCATACCACGGAAACCGTACTCATGGCCATAATAATTATTCATTACGCCTAAAGCAAGCTATGGTATTCAAAATTGCTTAATCCTAGATTTGAGGTCATCGTGCAGCTGGTGGTTAAACAAAGTATTATGGGTCAATTTTTTTATCTTTTACCACTCACGTGAACTTCACATAGAAAAAGATTGAGGAACGCTCATCCATAAAAGCACACAGATCTTCTTCATCTTTCTTTGTTGCCTTACTGTAGACATGAAATGAGTCCTCATCAGCCAATCCATCAACCCCCAAAGATACCTCAAAACAATTTGAAAATTATCACAAACATCAGATCCTAGACCTAACATAATCAGACCTCACCTCTGAAGATGAGAACAAAACCGCGCTCCTCTTCATCTTCTTCACAAACCCTCTTCTTCTCCATTTCCTCAAATCTGCCTATATTTCTCATCTCTCACTCATATATTTTCTTAAAATACACACGCTCATGCACTAGAAAAGCTAAAAAAATAAACGAGTTTGGTGTTCGAAAGATCCGAAAACCAGATTTAAAATCACAAAGCCCTACAAACAAAAGGTAAAGTGGATTTCGGGGAAGATTTGAAGGGAAATTGATTGCTGAAATTTCAAAGTCTTATTTTGCTGCTGGCTGCATACTTCAGTATACACAGTTTAAAGTTCTCTCTCTCTGTAACTTGTTCCTCTTTAGGTATGTATGCAATATGTTGTTCTAATAGAGTTTATAGATCGTTGCGTTTTATCATGATTGTGTATGAATGCTTACTTTATCGTATGGCTGTATTGTTCTACATTTTTAGATAAATGCAGCAAAAAAAAAGATTGTACCGTTTTCTATTTCGAGATAAAAATGGTCTACACGGCTTTTTGAATGATCGGATTTGGCCATCTTCCTTTGTGCATTTTCTATGCCTTTTTTTTGGTTCGTCTTTTCTTTAATTTGTTTCATTGTGTATAATTTTTTTTTCCTTTTGTAGCTTCATATTTATGTATTCTTGAATATCTCAATGTATTTCCTTTTGGTAGTCAAGCTGCGTCTGATTGTAATTCCCTATTGGTGCTCTGTGTTGTTAATGTAGTAAGTTTGTCCATTATTTTGGTCCTTGGCTAATCTTCAAATATCCTTGTTGACTATTGCATCACATTTTAACTTGCGGCAGGCTTTGTTAAGTTGCTGTTTGAAACACCTTTAGCTGGCTAATGTAGAAGTAATACTAAGATATGCCGAGGAAAGAGTAAGGCACGTTTATTAAATAAATTATTATGGCTATGCGTACGGTTCCATGGAATGGTTATGATATGTAAACCCCAATTTAAGTGTGCATTTCATGTGATCCGATCATAATAACTTTGAACAATAATAAAATAAACATATTGCAAATTGCGGGCGCATTTCATGAAGCGTGGTTTGCAATGTGTTCCAAAACGACAAGTGTCAACAATCGTAACTTGTTCAAGAAATAATTTCATAAATCTTAAAAGCGTTTAAATAATTAAAAACAGTTATAAACTTAAATGCACGATATGTTTTAAAACAAGTAGTAAATCAGATAATTAGACTAATTTTAATAGTTTAAGCAACCATGCTAGAATCACAAAACCCGAGAATGCCTAACACATTCTTCCGAATTAATAGAATTCCTTACTTAGAATTTCTAGTTCGCAGACTTTTTAAAATAAAGTCAAAATTTCCTCGATTTGGGATTTAAAATAAACCGGTGACTTGGAACACCAATTAAACATTTCCAAGTGGCTACTCTGAAAAATTAAATAAAATAATTCAACTTCGATTAATGTCACTTTAATTGAAAAAACTCCCTTATATCCTCCCCCGGATGGTAAAAAGGAGGTGTAACAGCTTTGGCGACTCTACTGGGGAAAAAAACCCAGATCTCTGGTTCAAGGTTCAAAATTCGAGCTTAGAATAAATGTTATAGTTGACTTTTATTTATTATCTGATTTTTACGTGTTTGAGCCTAATGTGTTAAATGTCACTTTTTACTACTTTAATATTGCTTGGACTGTATATAAACTGTTACGAAAACTTTTTCTCTCTAAGTCTTCTAAATCATCTAGGAAGTGTGCACTTCGTGTGGCTTCTTTTCTGTTAAAATCATATCCCAGCTGTAGAATGAGGTTTGGAAAAGTTGCAAAGCCGATGAAACTTCTGTATTCCTTGTACGCCCCCCCCCCCCCCCAAACTCGAGTTATCTGCTGGGGTAAGTCTAGATCAATATACCTAGGTTTTTAAACCTAGAATAACATAGCTTCATGTCAGATTCTTAGTAGGAACGCTTGTTTGCATCACGTACTTTTGACTTTGGGTACTCAACACAGGAGTTGGGTCCGTCTAAAACAGGTGTACCCAATTAAAAAATCATCCTGGTGCATCTTACTGCTACTTGGGTATTTGTTTGTTTTCGCTTGCATTTTGATTGACTGCTAAGATAGGGAAAGAAAATCATAGAAAAAGGAAAAAGAAAAGAAAAGAAATAGAAAAAAGAAGAAAAGAGTGAGAGGTAGGTATTTGGGAAATTCCGAAACTCTGCCGAAATAAGCCAACGTTTTCAAAAGTCACACTTCCCCTGCTCCGTCAAAACTGACCAAACTACATTGGTCTGACTTTCACCAGATGTGAGATGCGTAGGGAAACCTCATCGTTTCCGGTCCCCAATTTTCAAAAAACATTTTCTTTTACTTCTATATAAAAGTCTTTCTTTAAGACCCTAATTTTTTTAGAAAAAAATCAAATTATTTTTTTATTTCTTTTAAAAATCCAAGAATATTTTCATTCTTCTTTAGAAGTTTTTTTTTCAAAAATTGAAAAGAAAATTTAAGATTCAAAAATATTTTCTTTAGAAGTCTTCTTTAAAAAAAAAGAGACAAATAAATTCAAAATCCAAAAAAAAGAAGATTTAGTTTATTTCCTTTATTCCTAATCTTCCCGAACTATGTAAGATCTTATTTATGTTCCCACATGGCACGTAAGCAACCAACATCAGATTCGATCACCATTAAAAATAAAAAAATAAAAAAACCAAAAAATTATAATAATAATAATAATAATAATAATAATAATAATAATAATAATAATAATAATAAGGATCGACTGAGTCCATTCTAATTTGCCTTTAGTTTTGAATTGTGAAGAAAGTTTCAGGTGGTCAGTTTTTTGTAAGTTGACAAGATAAAATCCAAAGGAAAAAATGACAACTGATATCAAAGTTGTTGCAAGCATTCATGAGACTCAGGGTCAGAGGGTTCAATAAGAGTCTATTATGGTTGAGAAAAATAGAGTACTGAAACATAAATGACCAAAATGTGTCAAGCATGGGCCGATGGCAAAAGATAGCCTTGTTATGAGTCACAATTGGCTACCAAGCAAGAACAATCCGACTCTCTTGAGTACCACTCGTACTTGTTTGATCTTCCTGCAAACATTGAGAAGCCTACCTGAAAGATGGCACAGGAAGAAATAACCCAAAGACTGAAAAGCTTAGAATAACAGTTGAAAAATATGCAAGGGTTGACATGTCATAAGAGTATTGCCAAGGATCTATGTATGTTCCCCGATATTCGTTTGCCACTGGTTTCAAGACTCCGAAATTTGAGAAGTATGATGGATATGGAGACCTTATAGCCCACCTGAAAAGGTATTGTAATCAGCTAAGAGATACAGGAAGAAATAATGAATTGCTAATAGCTTATTTAGGAAAAAGCCTTATGGGAGTAGCCTCTGAATAGTTTATGGATTAAGACGCATCTCGCTGGCATGTCTGGGATAACATGGCCTGGGCCTTTGTCAGGCAATTATAATACAATATCGACATGCCCCCAAACCACAATTCCCTTTCAAATATGAAGAAGAACCAACTGAAAGTTTCAAGAAATATGCCATTAAATGGAGAGAGCAAGTGTCTAGAGTTAAGCTACCCGTGGGTGACCACGAGTTAATCACTATCTTCCTTCAGGATCAAGATCCCGATTACTTTCAAAATATGATCGCTGCAGTGGGAAAATCCTTCTCGAAAACAATCAAAATAGGGGAAATGGTTGAAAATGGCCTTAAGACAAGTAGAATTTTAAGTCAAGCAGTCCTCAAAGCCGCAACTCAGGCTATCCAGATTGAATCTGATAATTTTAATAGCACGAATGAAAAGGACGAAGAAATCATGATGATATCATGGCAGGGAAGAGTTCCTAGGAGAGCATCTCGAAGGTATGACCACCCTCGTTTGTTTTCTGATGATGCTCTTGAGCATTACTATCCACCTCAGAACTCACAATATGTTGTTGCTCTACCTCAATATGTTTTCCAGGCACCAAATCACCCAAGAAGGCGAGCATGGGCACCGCAAAATCCACACCAACCTCTACAAAATTTTCAATTACCCTATAAACCACTCCAAGCTAGGGGTATAGAAGGGAACAAAGGTTGAAAGATAATTTTACACCAATAGGAGAGTCATATTCAAGCTTATTTGAGAAGTTAAAGCATTATGACTTGATTGCACCTATTCCTCCAAATAATGTGGACCCATGTTCAAGAAGCTTTGACCCTTCTAAAAGGTGTGAATACCATTCCAATGCCCATGGGAACAATGTTGAAAGTTATCGGGATTTGAAAAGAGAAATAGAAAGGATGATCTAGGAAAAACTAATTGTGATCCAAGACAGTGACACCCAGAATATCACGCATAATCCTTTACCTGCACATGGTGATGCACACTTTGTGGGGATGGTGCCTGGTGACATGGAGAATGAGAATGAGAATCCTTTCGAGAACTTGCCAACTGAAAATTGGAAAAGGCCATGCTGATTCTGATGAGCAAATTTATGGCTAAATGTCAAGCTTAGCAATTAAAAAGTCATTCCCTCCTCATTAGGAAGGAATCTTTGTAGCTTGTTTTGATGTTTTTTCTATTATCTAGGTTTATTTCAAGGTTGTGATCTAGATTTGATTTGTTTTATTGAGTCAAACCCTTCTATCCCTCCATTCTTTCTGTGTGAGTCTTGTGTGTTTATTCTGTTGATATTTTTCATTATTCAGGTTATTTTAGGGTTGTAACTCAGATCTTCGGTTGTTTTTCTTGTTTTTAAATCCTTCCATCCTTTACTTAATAAAATACAGTTATTCCTTTTGTGTTATTCCATGCTTAGTTCTTTTGCCACTAGTTCTAGTGACATGACATGCATGCAAAAATTTTGGCTAGATCTTAAAAACTGATTTTATTTGGAATTGGATAACTGAGAAATAAAATACTTTTGAGGATGAATAAAGAGTTGAAATACCTTGAAATTAAGGTCGAGTAAAATTCACCTTCAAATCATTATGAAGATCGGGCTTAAGCGTATTTACTCAATTGAAATTTGTCGGAAAATTAAGGGATGGAAAGTGTCTTGTGACCACGACACATCAAGAAGACACATATATTCATCGATATTGTGACTGCGAAAAGATACTATATTTGGCATTATCGAGGTTGGGAGGCCCTTTTTCTGCTATCCAAACACTTTTTATCATTTGTCACCCCTTTGAGCCTGTGTTATTTTATTTGACAATCCTCTTCTAGAATCAAGTTTAGAGTTAAAAATCAAAACAAAAAAAATAACAATAAAGGTCCATGTCCCAAGAGTAAAGCTAGGGCAGTTCTTAGAAAGGTCAAGTAGAAAAAAGAAGAAGAAGAAAAATTGTCAAAAGTCCATGTCTCCAGAAGATAGAAGCTGGGCAAATAAAAAGGAAAAAAAAAAGGAAAAGAAAAAGAAAAAGAAAAAAATAGAGGAACAGAAAGAAAAATTATAGTTAGGTCAGATGTTTGAACTACGTTCGACCTGATTCCTTAAAAAAGGATACATAGGCAGCCACCCAGTTCAGTCCAACAAAATAAGAACTCAAAGAAAAAAAAAAGAAAAAAAATCCAAAAAAAAATCCCTAATAGCTGAAACTGGGACAGAGATTTTATTTCACTTTTGAAAGAGTCTATTCCAAGAGTTGTAGGCCCACGACTCCTCATTTTGAGTCTACTTTGCACCTTCATGCCTTCCTTTCTTTCCAACCCTATCCAAAATCCTTCCAAATAAAGACCTCCAGATATGCCTTCAAGAATGCCAAAAGAAGCATGCAATGAGCAACGGTTGTCACACGACATAGAACACTGTCAGTTGCTCACACAAGGAAGCAAAGCAACAAAAAAAGAAAAAAATGAGAGAGTGTTGCTAGTAAAAACCTTCATGGGCATTGTAAGGCGACGGTAAGTAGAGAAAATAAATGAGAGAGACTTTTTGGTTAAAAACTCTTGGGGCACCACTAGTCGAAAATGAGTCATGAAGCTGATACAAATGATTGGCACGAACAAGCCCAACTTCAAAGAGCATAAGAATAGTAAAAGGGAAGAATGGATTAGTTTGATAGATCAGGCCGTTGAGTCCAAAATCCATGTCATGATTATTAAGGCTAGTTATCAGAAAAAAAAACTCTTCCTTTTGTCCTTCCGATAGGGGCATTTCTTGTTAATACTTATTTATTTGCATCATGGTGTCCTTCACTCTAAGTCAGTCCTTATCAAATCAAGTTAGAAAAGATTTCAAAATCTGCTACAAACTTTTCAATTGCATAAAGTAAATTTGGCCAGTACACTCAGTTGTTACTGTTAATATACTTTGAGGATTCATGCAAAGGCTCCCCCAAAATAGTCTTGTCAGCCTACTTGGCGTAAGCAGAGATAACTGGTGATTCTCTCTGACAGACAAGTTGCGCAAAAAACAGGTAAGTCATTCAAGATATCAGAAAATATCACCTAAGCAAAGATCTTCAGTTGGGATAAGGCTAATTGAGACACAAATACAAATGATACTGGGTGTGAAACAACCAAAGTTAAGGCAAAGCAAAAGTATCATGAGACCGACTCGAGCTGATTGAGCAAAAGCCAAGCTGTCAAAGACTCAAGGCCACAAACCGACTATTATTTTTAAAACTGATAAATTTTTCTTTGTGTGAAACAGGAACAAAGCAATGCAGGGTAAGTGGTTCAAAAATAGAAAAAATGAGAAAAAACAAAAAAAAAAAAGAGAAGAAAAAGAAGAAAAAGAAAAGAAGAGGAGCCAAAAGAACAAGGAAAGTCATTTAAGAATTAAATTCAAGTTAGAAGTAGCGGAAGATCACCTTAAAAATACGAGTCGACAGTCTGAGATAACCAAAATAATAAGTCTCAATCCAAAAAGAAAAAGAAAAAAAAGAAACGAAAAGGGAAGTGAATCCAAATGCAGAAGCAGAAAAAAGATATGAACTACTCAAGACGTGGTGGAGGTCACGAGCGCTACATGTTCGGTCTTGATCCAAAAAAGTTGAAAAAGGAATAAGCTAATACTTTTAGCTAACAAGCATCAAGATTCAGATCAGAGTCCGCATGAAGAACCAACCATGACTCAAGATCAAGCTTCAGAAGACTCATAGATAGGAATCTTGTAACCCGTATCTGATAAGCTTAGCTAGTCTTTTAATTTTGTTTTGATGTAATAACGGGACCACGGACCGGAACCTCGACAGGACCTAACTCGGCTCTCCACCTCGGTATACTCCATCACCTCATTCACTTTTGAACTACATGTGGCATGATTCCTTTATAGCAAACGATATGTAGGAACCTCAGATAACAGGGCTCGGTCATATTCTCATTTCTCTTAGTTTTGGTCTCTTTAAATAAGAGCCGGGTCAAAAAACATGTCTCGTCGTTCTTTGTCTGAAAACTCTTAACGTTTCCAGTCAAAGAGGGGCAGCTGTAGACATGTAATTTTTTATCCTCCCCAAGATTTTACACATTTTAGCGTAAATATTTAATTTAGGTTTAGCGTCGCTCTCTTTTACTTTATTTTATCACAAGAATAAAAGTTACAAAAATATTTTCTCTTATCTAGATAATTAATATATTTATCTAGTTACTTTAATTTGTCTGCCTTACATAAAATTCAAAAATACAAAAAAGTTCAATGGAATATTATCTTAATTTTACATTAATTTTTTTATTTTTTATCTTTTAGTATGATATTAAAAAATACTAAAAATAAGTTTGGTTTAACAGTTAGTTTTATTTTTATAGTTATGTTACTTAAATAGGATTAATAAGTAAATGGGTAGTATTTTTAGTCTTGTTCAAAAAATAAAATAAACTTTTCTATCACGTTTCTTAGGCCCGATTTCGGATAATCCAAAACATTGAGCGCATACTCATTTTTCATTTGACCTAACCTAATTTCTACCCCAGTAAAATAATTTCTAAATCCTAAAATCAAGGAGAGGTAGACATAGATAAGACAAAAAATAGGACAAAAAATGACAGTCATTTCTTGAAAGAAAAAGATTGAACAAAAATCTTTCAATCTCTAATTCCTAAAGCCAAGAATGGCAGACTCTTCAATTCCCAAAAATGCTAGGACCTAATTTCCTAATCTAGCAGACACACACCCAGAAGAGAAAGCTAGAACGACAATGATCAATATTCTTTCTGAAAAAATGAATTCACACAACTAGCTACAGCCGCCCACCTCCATCTCCCAGCAACACCTTAGATTCCAGCAACATACGACCAAGAAAAGGGAAGCCGCATGATTTCCCTGTAGTGCAGATCGAGCACACACACACATAGAGCGGGGGAGGAGCACAAACTGATAATAGATGAAGTCATTTGGAGTTCGAGTTCAAGCGTTCCAGTTTTTGATCATGTTTCCGCATTGCCTTAGATTCTTGTCGCTATTTTTCCTTGGTTGGATTTAGAATTCAAATCTCTGTAGCTGAACTTCATTTTTATTATCAAAAGAAAATCTGAATTCTCAGGTTCAATCTCATCCTTTTTATTTTATGCTTTGCTCTTGATAATAATATGATTTGAATCTAAGTTAAATTAGATGTATTGAATTCAATGGAAGAAATGAAAAGTAGTGAAATAGCTTTAGAATCAACTAAGCTAGAAATTTTCAGAAATTAGTTATGTTAGTTAAAAAGCTGTTGAGTTAGTTAAGTTAGTTAGAGTTGTTAGATTAGCGATTAAAATCATATAATACAAATGTGCAAATGATCAGTAGATAATCTTGGTCTATATATATGGGTGTAAACAATTCATAATGATGATGAAATAAGATAAAATTTTCAATCTAATTGAGTTGTTCTTTTCTTTCTATCTCTTCTTCATCTTCTTCATTTTTTTCCCTGCCTCTTCTTCGACTCTTCTCTCATTTCTTCTGCAGATTATATTCTTGTATTCACAATTGATGCAGGTTGATCTTTGAAAGAATTTCTACATGGTATCAGAGCAGTCCGAAATCACATCACAATCGCAAACTCTGAAACTTTCTCAACACTCCAGCAGTTAGTAAGAATCTGCAGAAGTTAAAAGGAAGAAGCAGAGTTCAGAATTGGCATCAAGTTGAAAAATTTGAAATTTTTTGGAAACATAGCGATTAGTGGTGCAGAAAATCTAGAAACTGGAAGTGGAATACCTGTCAATCAAATCAATGCAGGCTCAACACAAAATGCATCAGAAATCTTACCTCATATGATCACAACCACCCTTTGTATCTTCACTCAACAGATATAAGTGGCATTTCTCCCATTTCTCTACAGTTAACTGGTCCTGAAAATTACTCACTATGGAGTAAATACATGAGAATTGCTTACTCGAAAGAAACAAGCTAGGTTTTGTCGATGGCTCTTGGAAGAAAGAAAGTTTTAAGGAAGAACTATGGTACCAATGGTAAAAGTGTAATGCTATAGTTCAATCTTGGATTATGAACATTGTGTCTAGCAATTTTCTAGGGGGAATGGTGTACGCTGACAGTACTCAAGATGTGTGGGAAGATCTTAAATAAAGGTTCAGTAAAATTGATGGATCTAGATCATTTAGTTTACATCAAGAAATCGTGAAGCTAACACAAGTAACTGCTTCTGTAGCAAATTATTTCACTAAGCTGAAAGAACTGTGGGTTGAATTGGAAGCCTTAGTACCACTACCTGGGTGCAAATGTGATAAATCAAGAGAATTTAATCAGTTTCTCCAACGACAGAAATTGTATCAATTCCTAATGGGATTGAATGATAACTATCTACAGGCCAGAAGTCAAATCCTATTGATGACTCCTTTGCTTTCAGTAAATCAAGCATATGCTATGATAGTAAGTGATGAAGCACAAATGGCTGTGGGAGCATCCTCTAATTCAATTGGTCTGTGGGTACTATGCATAATCTTGATTCTATGGCTATGTATTCCAAGACTAGATATCAACCTCAGAAGTTCAAGAAAAATGGTGGTAATCTGTACTGTGATCATTGCAAAATGAGAAATCATACCAAAGAAAACTATTATAAGCTAAAAGGATATCCTCAAGATTCTAGGTTCAAAAAGAGAAGAGGTGGTGGTAGATATGTAGCTTACAATGTACTCTCTTAAGAAGCGGGTGAACAAATGACATGGCTGGATAATCAAGGAAATAACAAAACAAGCAGGATGTACTACACAGATACACCTTCACACCAGACACAAATGCCAAGACAAATAACTCAAACAGGAATGTGTGCCTTTACTCAATCTCAATATGATCAGATTGTTCAGATGCTAAATCAAAGCCAACAACAAAGTACAAGCTCAAACACTGGCTCTTCAGCCAATGTAGCAGGTACAAAGCCAGGTATTTGCAGCATTAAAGTCATGTTAGTATCATAAATTCTCAAAGATTGGGTCATTGACATAGGTGCAACAAACCACATGGTGTCTGATATAAATATGTTAGACAAAGCTTCTTTACTAAAAGATCCTAATGGGAAAACTGTGCAGTTACCAAATGGTGAAATATCAAAAGTAACAAACACTGGTTCAAGCAAAATTTCTGATAATAGCACTCTAACTAATGCTTTTTTACTACCTTAATTTAAATACAATCTTATGTCAGTATCACATGCTACAAAACAATTAAATTGTGTAGCTGCCTTTTATCCTAATTTTTTTGTTTTTCAGGATCTTTACAATGGCAAGGTGAAGGAGATTGGTAAAGAGGATAATGGGCTATATCTGCTATTAAACAAATCAACTGGAAAAATTAGAGGAACAACATTAAATGTTCATGAAGTTACTGCTATTAGTATAGAAGAATAAAACTATGGCATATGAGATTTGGTCATATAGCTAGTACTACTCTGAATAAAATTTTGCCTGCTAACAGCAAGGATATAGCAGAAACTATAGATAAGTGTAGTATATGTCCATGTGCTAAACAATGTAGACTTTATTTTCCTACTAGTTTGAATAGATACAGTGCTAAGTTTGATCTCGTTCACATAGATGTATGGGGACCTTACAAAGTACAAACCTTTGATGGAAATAAATACTTTCTAAACATAGTAGAGGATCATACTAGAATGACTTGGGTGTACTTACTAAAACTCAAATCTGATGCTTGCATTGTTATCCCCTTCTTCTTAAAATATGTTCAAACTAAGTTCAATACCTCAGTCAAAATAGTTAGAACTGATAAAGGTACTGAATTTATTAATGAAACTTGTAATAACATCTTCAAGCAATTAGGGATAATACATCAGAGGTCATGTGCCTATACACCACAACAAAATGGCATAGCAGAAAGAAAACATAGACATATTCTAGAAATAACAAGAGCAATTAGATTTCAAGCAAATATCCCTCTGAAAGTTTGGGGACACTGTGTAGAAGGTGCAATATATCTCATCAATAGACTACCATCATCTGTGATAAACATGTCTCCCTATGAAAAATGTATCATAGAAAACCTTCTCTTAACCATTTGAAAGTAATGGGATGTCTTTGCTATGCAAAGAATATTTCTCAGACTGACAAACTTCAATCCAGAACTAGAACACGTGTTCTAATGGGTTACTCAGAAGTGCAAAAAGGTTACATATTATATGATATTACTAACAAGTGTTTTTTGTCAACAGGGGTATTAGCTTTAGAGAAGATGTATTTCCTTTTAAGTAAGATAATACTGTAACTCCTATATTTAATAACACTATAATTTTACAAGTATTGGAGCAACAGACTTCCTCCAGCATCTGCCAACAATCGAGCAGGAATCAATAGTTACTGATCTCTACCACCATACCTCTATCTGAGAATGCTACAGATACACAGCCTACATTACAGACACAAGTCAATACAGACATACCACCTATACCAGAAGTTACAAGGGCACCAAAAACTCAACAATTGCCAATTCAGTCTGCTCCAAAGCAAAAACAAAGAATGGAACCTACCAGGAAGTCTACAATAACCTATAAACCACCAATATGGATAAAGGACTTCATATCACTCAGTCTACATAATAAAACTAATTATCCAATTTCTGACTATGTGTCTTATGATAATATCTAACCAAAATATACTGCCCTTCTTGCAGCATTCTCATCAGCCACAGGACCACAATCATATACTGAAGCAGCTCAAGATCCAACATGGATTGAAGCTATGCAAGCAGAAATTAAAGCACTACAAGAAAATAATAACTGGGAGATAGTAAATTTACCAGAAGGAAAAAAGCCAATTCGATGCAATTGGATATACAAAGTCAAATACAAGGCAACAGATGAAGTAGAAAGACTTAAGGCAAGACTAGTAGCAAAAGGCTATAGTCAGGAAGAAGGTATAGACTACCAAGAGGCCTTTTCTCCTGTAATCAAAATGGTCACAGTGAGATTAGTCTTAACTGTAGCTGCTGCAAGAAGTTGGCACATACATCAAATAGATGTATACAATGCATTCCTTCAGGGAGATCTCACTGATGAGATTTATATGACATTACCACAGGGATTTCAGAGTCAGGGGGAGAATAAAGTATGTAGACTCATAAAATCCATGTATGGTCTAAAGCAGGCACCAAGACAATGGAATGCTAAATTAACAGAAAAAAGAAATATTAATGCATCAAAGAAAGTATGCATTAGAACTAATATCTGAGCTTGGTCTCTCAGCGGCAAAACCAATAGGAACACCTATGGACTGGAACTCAAAGCTCACAACAAAGAAATATAATGAACACCTATCAGCCATCTAAAGTACTAAGGATGAAGTCATATTTGACATAGGCTCATATCAAAGACTCATTGGAAAGCTATTATATCTCACAATTTACAAGGCCTGATATTGCTTACAATGTGCAGAATCTAAGCCAATTCTTGCAACAACCAAAAAGATCCCATCGGAAGCTACACATAGAATCGTTAAATATGTCAAAAATGAGCCTGGTCTAGGAGTACTCTTATCAAATAAACCACAAGACAACATCACAGCTTTATGTGATGCAGATTGGGCAGTATGTCCATAAACAAGGAGGTCAGTTATTGGTTTCTTAGTAAAAATTGGAGATTCAATTGTGTTATGAAAATCAAAGAAACAAACTATAATTTCAAGAAGTTATGCTGAATCTGAATACAGAATCATGGCCTCAGCAGTAGCGGAACTTACATGGATACTAGGAATGCTCAAAGAAATTGGATTCAAAGTTCAACTACCTGTGACTATATACAGTGACAGCAAAGCTGCAATTCAAATTGCAGCTAATCCAGTATTCCATGAAAAAACCAAACACATTGAAATAGATTATCATTTAATAAAAGAGAAAATACAACAAGGTCTAGTGAAGACAGAATACATAAGCACCACTGAACAACCAGCTGACATACTTACCAAAGGACTAAACAAAGCTCAACACATGTATCTAAGGTCCAAGCTAGGATTGTTCAATATCTTTACACCACATAGCTTGAGGGGGAGTATTGAATACACTGGAAGAAATGAAAAGTAGTGAAATAGCTTTAGAATCAACTAAGCTAGAAATTTCCAGAAATTAGTTGAGTTAGTTAAAAAGCTGTTGAGTTAGGTAAGTTAGTTAGAGCTGTTAGATTAGCGGTTAAAATCAGATAATAAATCTGCAAATGATCAGTAGATAATCTTGGTCTATATATATGGATGTAATACATTCATAATGATGATAAAATAAGATAAAATTTTCAATCTAATTGAGTTGTTCTTCTCTTCCTATCTCTTCTTCATCTCCTTCATTTTTGTCCTTGCCTCTTCTTCGACTCTTCTTTCATTTCTTCTGCAGATTATATTCTTGCATTCACAATCGACGTAGGCTGATCTTTGTAGGCTGATCTTTGTAAGAATTTCTACAGGAGGAATGAACTTTGAATTTGGGTATGGCTTCATTCCATAAAAATAGTTCTCAGATCCCTTACTTAATTCTGAAGCTCTTGTCTGAATTTTTATTAGCCTTCTTAGAGTTATATTAGTGAAAGAGGAGATGAATATGGTGAAATTCTAATTGTTTGGAAACTTGCGCTACTATTTTGGTTTAATCAAATGCTTCGAAGAATTTAACACTATTTGAGCTAAACTTATACAATGTCCTGATTTGATTAACGAATTTCTTTGATCATGATCAAGTTTAATCTTATGTATAATTATTTATCTTCCCTTGTTTTTGCCATTAGTAATACATCCCATTTTAATGCTGTTGTCTTATGTCGAAGAAGAGATGTTTTGAATTGTGATTGGCCAAATTTTCAATCTGTTTTTGTGGAGCTTTTGGCTGAAATTTTAGTGTTATTTTGGTGTTGTTTCATGATGGAGTTTGCAGTATTTTTTTAGCTTTTGTTTCCCTGCATTTTGGATATATTTTAGGCTAAAACCAAAGCTGTTTTCGGCTGATTTCGGGTCGTTATAGGGCTGGTTTTGATGAAACAAAGGTGACATTTTAGTTGCTTATTTTTGTTGAAACAGTGGTGTTTGGAAAGTGGTTAAAGGCTGATTTTTACGGCTGATTTTGTTAGGTTTGGAGCTGATTTTTGTGATATTTTCAAGTTGTTTTGAGGCATCTTTGGGGGTTAATGGATTGGCTAATGAGTGCTACTTTCATGTCTACAATAAGACAACAAAGAATGAAGAAGATATGTGTGCTCTTATGCATGAGCGTTCCTCAACCTTTTTCTATGGGAAGTTCACATGAGTGGTAAAAAATAAAAAAAATGACCCATAATACTTTGTTTAACCACCAGCTGCACGATGACCTCAAATTCAATTTTGAATAGCATAGCTTGTTTTTGGCGCAATTTATAATTTATTATGGTTATGAATATGGTTCTCGTGGTATGGTCACAATACGTAATCTCCAAGTCGAGTGTGCATTTCATGTGATGTGATTCACAATGTGTTCAAAAACGACAAGTGTACGACAATCGTGCCTTGTTCCAGAAAATAATTCTACTAACAGTAAAAGCTGTTTGAAAGTTAAAAAGGCACAATAGGTTCTGAACATGTAAGTAATCAGGTAATTAGGTCAATTATTAATAGTTGAGCGGCCGCGCTAAAACCACAGAACTCGGGATTGCCTAACACCTTCTCCCGGTTTAACAGAATTCCTTACCCAGTCTTCTGTATTCGCAGACCAAAAGTAGAGTCAATTTCCTCAATTTGGGATTTGAAATAAACCGGTGATTTGGAACATCATAAATTATCTCAAGTGGCGACTCTGACTAATAAAATAATTTCATTTCAATTAATGTCACTTTAATTGAAAACTCCCTTATACCCCTTTCAAGGATAGAAAAAGGAAGTGTGACAACCTCTTATTCTTGTTAGCTTTAGATTTATAAATCTGTTTACGTATATTTCAGATAGACGATGTATATATTAAATACTAACTTTGGAAACTCTAAATTTTAGAAGCTCATGATTTATAATATCAATCCTTATGGAGTTGTATAGAAGTTCGTTATTTCATCAATATTTTTTCAGAAATTCTCATTTTATTGTTAATTTGCTTACCTAACGGTTGTATTAGGCATCATCACGACTAGTTGGATTTTGGGTCATGACAAGAAATGACAGTAAAAACTCTAGAAATTCCATAATCAATACGTACAACATGCTTTCTGTAGACATGTGATTTTTGACCCTTCCAGAAATTTCACCCATTTTAGTGCAAAATATTTAATTTAGACATAATATAGTTATTTCAACTAATTTTGACTCTTTTACATTATTTTATGAATAAAAATTAAAAATTACAAAAATAGTTTCATATTTTTCTACTTAATTCGCGGGTTAGATATTTTAGAAGGATATATTACTTTGAACCTATTTTTATTTTAATATAATCCTTGAAAGTGCCAAAAATAGTTTCAACTTTCACTTTTAGCTTTTATTTTAATATTAATGGTTTATCAAAATCAATTAGAAATTCACATTTTTATAGGTATTTAAATTGGATTTTTTAGCTCTCTTTTAGCCCAATTTTAACAAATAAAGGCCCAAAATTTAACACGCCAACTTCTTAAGCCAAACCCGTGTAACCTATCAGCACCCTTAACCTATCTTCTTCTCAATCATAAAACACACAAGAAAAACCCTAGAATTATAACATACAAGAGCGGCTATTCTTTTTTTTAAAAAGAGAGCTAAGGTGCATCTTGAACTACACGATCTAAGAATCTTAGCTTCATCTTCTTCTCCAAAACACATCCATGGCAACCATTTTTCAGACCTCCTCCACAACCTCAATCTTGACAACCATACAAACTATAATACACAATAAAACACCATCAGCTGTCACTCCATAGGAACCAAAACACAAAGCCGCCCGCCGCCGCCTCTGTCGGCCTCATTGTTGCTCAACTCCAGCCCCAGCTGTTTCTCTTCTTCTTCATTCGAACATAAGACCTATAGAGACCAGCCATATACCCCAAGCCATCATCTTCCTCCTCATGAGACAACGTAAAAGAGAACCTTTCCTGAACCTCATCTTCTTCAATGGAGGACTACATCACCTGAACTTCACGCCAAACAGCCCACCTTTTTCAACCACAAAACGCCATTAGCAGCATCATATCCTCCTCTGACCATACCAGCTTGCCGGAACCAGCCATCTACTGCTTCTTCGACAACCAAACTCGCCGAATATCTCACCACCTATCAGTATACCAGCCGCCAGTCGTTGCCTTGATAGCCAACAGTCATGAAAGAATCTCACCACCCCTGCTTCTGAACGACCAAGTAATCCCACCCCGACCTCACTTCGAAAATCAACAATTCTGCCGCCAACTCCAGCCCAACCAGCGACCCCTGCCACCTCCACGCGAAAAACTAGTCGATCCTCATCACTCATGCACACACAGTAGATAACACGGAGAAAACATAGACAAAAGTTAAAAATGGAGTTTAAGCCGAGGTTGATTCGAGGTTCATCTATGGTTCGTCGCCTTTTTTGAGTTCAACGCTGCCTCACATATGAATTTCAGATTTATTTGAGGTTTATATCTCCCTTTCCTTTATTTTTCTCTCGCTTTCAGTCTTTGCTCTGGTTTGGTTGATCATACGAGTTATGTTAATGTTTTTGCTTTCTTCTGCTTTTGAAATGTCTTGGGTAATATTTGCTTATGTTAATGGTTTCTGTTTTGTACTATGTTTAGTTGTTGTTTAGTTTAAATATGCTTCGGATGGGTCTTGATCTTCAACAATTATTTTTGACCCCTTGTTTCATTGATTTACTGATAGGCATTAATTTAGCACATCTAAGTAGATTGACTAGATTCTTCGTCGCTTTGAATATGGGGGTTGGACATTGATAATGAAAGTTGAGTTTATCTTGCTAACTATTTTGCCTGATAGCGTGTTTAGGCCGATCACACGTGGGTAGGTAAGATTTAGGATTTTGTTACTCTTCAGACGAGAGGTTCTTTCCGTAGTTGAAATTATCCGGGGAATGCCCCGAAGAATTTTTATATATTATTATCTGGGGTATGCCCCGAAGAACTATGTAAATATTTTGGAGGCCTTGACGAGCATGGTGGAGAAGACTTAGTGTGGGTTAGCTTATGATTTTTTTTTTCTTTTACTAGGTGGGGACGACCTCGAGCTTCGTATGTGTTTATTTTGCTTTTTCTGTGTTTTCTACCTTAATTGAATATTCTAAAAGCCAACTTGATTGAGTACGCAACCGCACTAGTTGCGGGACTTGGGTATTGCCTAATACCTTCTTCCCGAGTCAAATTAACCCCTTACCCGACTTTTTGGTGTAGACTTAGTTTTGGAATCTCAAGTGTTTTGAAAGAAAAAAATCATTTTTAGCAAAACAATGACCTGACATACCAAAATTAAATGTCAGGTGGCAACTCTGAGTAATTTTCTTTTGAATACAATTTTGTCACTTTCTAAATTGAAATACCTTTCAAGCTTTACTAAAAAAAATTATTTATTTAAGAGGGTTAAGTGGAGTTCTGTTAAAAAAAGAGGTGTGACATCTCTAGAGACTCTGCTGGGGAGTTGCAGGTTCGAGCTAGTACTTGATCTTGTTGGCTTTTTGGATATTAGATTGAGGTTGTTATGTATTTTATTTGCTTTATTTGATTTTTATTTTTGTTACTATCTTTTTATTATTTGTTAGTTGCTTATTTGTTTACATTTTTTCCTTTATGTGTTATTGCTTTATAAACGATCATTATTTGCATAACCATGAGTCTTCTTTCTGTAACAAGTCTCGGAGAATGTGTCGCGTGCATAAACTCTTTGTTGAGTCACCCTTAATTTAGGGGGGAGGGGGGCGTCGGACGTATGGAGTGGGTGGAAAGCTTGAGCAGCCACCATCGACCATACGCTCCCCCGAATTGCCTTGTTAGTGAACCCTAAACTTAGATAAGCTTTTAGGTCATTTTTATTTGCATCATGTCATTTGGCCGACCGATGTTTGGGAAAGAAAGATGAAAAATTAAGCAAGTAGGGCTCAATCATATTTTCTTTCACTGCTTTTTCAAAAAAAAAAAAGAGAAACAGACAAAAAAAAATCCGAAATTTTTTATACTTTTCCATTATTTTTCAAAAAATTAAAAAAAAAGGAGAAAAAGAAAATCCAAAGATGTTTTACATTTTTCATCATTTTCCAAAGATTCAATAAAAAAGAGAAAATAAAATCCAAAAAAAATTTGCATTTTCTATCATTTTTCAAAAAGACAGAAATATAGTTTTTTTTCAAATTAGATGCATTTTTAATTCTATCCAATATTTAATCTTCCTGAACTACGCAAATCTGATTCTCGTCTCTCGGGGCGAGATACGTAGGCAACCCACATAGGATCTGATCTTCCTAATGAATCTTAGGTTCTTGGCTTTGTGGGATCTTACCAAGTATTGCATATATAGCCAGTTTTGGCCACATCGGCCATTCTTGCAAAATGGGGTTATTTTCGTAAAAGTGATTCAATTACCCATATCTTAGGATCTTATGTTCACCAACTAGGTGTCATATTACTTTAAGGTCCATCCTTTTTGAGTTTGCATCTTTAGCCACTTTTGGCTATATCGACCGTTTTTGCAAAATGGGTAATTTCTGCAAATTAATTTTTTGGACCATGATTATTGGGAGTTGAATCCGTATAAGCGTTATTAAGATATTTTCATATCAGAGTAGTCACCCTTGTTGATTTTGCACTTTAGTCACTCTTGGCTACGTAGGCTAATTTTCTAAAATGGCCAATCGTGTCTCGTATGTGTCCAACAAGAGGTGTTGTGGTGTCTCATAATATTTCGATTCACTAATATATTTGGTCTTATTTTTTCTCATTCAGGTAAGAATTCATTTACCACAGCTCGAGCGTAATGGATACCCCAGGACCACTGCATTCAGGAGCTGCTTAAGGAGCCTTTTATAATTTGAGTATGTTTTCACGTTTTCTCTTACTTGACTTGTACAGTAGTATTCAATCATTTAGTTGGTGTTAGAGTTGTTGTAGTATAGTTTAGTTTGTCGAATCTCTCATTATCGTACCTCTTGTTTTGTATTTGGAAATCCAAAAAAAAGTATTAAATGAAAAATCCCAAAAGATTTTGCTTCTTAGTTTATTTTGTCCATTATTTTTTCCAAAACTGTGCTTGATCTGATTCATGAGGGTCATGATACATAGGAAACCTACATAGGGTTCGATCGAATCATTTTTTAAAAAAAAACGAAAATGAAATTACAAGACATGAGAAATAAGAATAGAAAAAAACGATAATCACAAAGAAAAGATGGGGAAAGAAATGAAAATCAAGTGGCGTTAGAAAGGAAAATGAAGAAGGAAATAGGGAAAGAACAATGAAAGTGGGATGATGCCAAATGGCCTTGCGACCCTCGAGGCCATTCTAAAACCGTTAATTGTTGCTAGGGACATTGCACGCAATGTGATATTTCTATTTGAAAAATGTCCTAATACTAACCTGTTGGCTTTGTTTTGCTCCATTTTGTTACTTTCATTGTTATCATAACAGAGGGTAGTTAGTTTGTGGCACTTCGGCGAGACATCTGTACAACACAATGTCAAAGAGTAAGGTACCCATAGCTAGAAAAGACTTGGACACAAGAGTTGTTGACCCGTCGAGGGAGATTGAGAAGTCAGAATCTGAATTGAAAGAGGAGGTGCAATGGTTGAAACAACATATGGAAGAAATGCATCAATCTTGGGTCAGGGAGCATCCTCCACCTTCACTCCCCACTAACTACACTAAAAACCATGCAACTATCCCACCATTATCACAAGCCCAGGTTCCCACTACCGCTAACCTTTCCCCTCAACATGCACTGGGCTTTGCCCTTAACCAAAATTACCCTGGAATTTCCTCCCAAACTTTCCATGTTCCACCAGCTAAAAAAACTGCAATCCCAGCCCCATATACCCAATACTATGCCCCAGAACCCACCTTCAAAGTCCCAGATCCTTACTCCTACACTCCCCACTTTGAGCCTCATGTTGAAACTGAGAAACCACCCGAGAACTTGGAGCAAGAGGAGATATTTTGGAAGGCAAAAAGTTTGGAGCAATCATTGAGAAATATGCAAGTGTTAGGTGTTAATACCCAATGTTTTCCTATGTATTATATATATGTATTATATATATCATACCCAGGTATTTTAGTATTTTTCTAATTTTTTAAAGTTTTTAAAATCAATTTATTGTCTATTTTAGCAGTACAAAATCCATAATTATTCCCGAAATCATCAATTTTAGTGAATAATTTACTTTATTCCCATATTCATACCAAAATATAGTTAGGGTAATTTTTTTTGATAAGCTTAAAAATTTATTTGGCATTTTTAAAGCTAAATTGCATATATTTGCAATTTTAGCCCATTTTAAGATTAATAGCATTTTATAATTGTAAAATTGGTTCCAGTTTTTTTAATTTAATATTTATATAATATTACCTGGCTTAGTACTTTTAATTTGATTTTTAGACTATTTTTACTATTTTTTATAAAATAAAAGGGAAAACTGGCTATTTAAAAATTAGCCATGTTTCATTGCAAATACAACCTATTTTTATTTCAATTTTAGCCCTTAAATTGGCTCAATCTTAACCCCTAATTAGATCATCCCAATTTCAAATTTTGGCCCAACCTATAACCCAATTCAAATGACCCAACACGATCCCCACCTACCCTCTAAAATAATGTTGATCATTCAGATCAACGGTCATTAATAACCCTACCATAATTAAACCCCTAATGACTACCCTAAATCTCTCATTTCCATCTCTGAGCCGTCTTTGAAATCCCTTCATCTCTCAAAACTCTATCAAGGCTCTTCGAGACCCTAGCCTTCTTCCACCTCATTTCAACCGCCTTTCACCGGAATCCATGGTTTCTCAGGCCATGGATGGCCTGTACACACTTCCCTTTGCCATTAGACCTTGGTTGTTTGAGGTTTTGAAGCCTGACCTCGATGGTGTTCTTCGGGTCTTCTTAGATCTATGGTTTTATGACCTCTCCGGCCTTTGCTCCGGCATATTCAAGCCTCAGGATCCTGATTCTCACTCATCCGACCCTAAGATCTGACTTTATCAAGCCATTCTCAGTTTTTAGGATTTCTCTGAAACCCTAAGCCGTTCGAGGTTCTTTTTCTCTGTTTATTTTCTTAAATCTGTGATGTATTTGCGCTTTACATGACTTTTAAAGTGTTTTCCCCAAAATTTCCTTTTAAAATTGTTGTCTTTGAATTAGGGTTTCTGAAAGGTTTTCAAAACATCTTTTGCTTCTTCCTTCCCTTTTATTTATGTATGTTTGCCTATATTATGCTCAGGTGTTTTCTTTTTACCACATGTGTTGTTCTTCTGTTCTTCTTTATCTACTATACGTGATACCCCTGTGTTTGGTATTCTACTATGCCTCTAGACTAGGCTCACATGCTAATCTCTGCTATATTTTCCTACATGTCCCTTGCTATGCTTTCCGGTATTATTCTATTGTATGTGTCTCCTGTGGAGTTCTTTAATCTTGTTTGTTTTACTGGATTTTGTTCGAGTTCTTGCCAAGCATGTTTTATCTTAAGTTTGTATTATCTCTCCTCCTTTCTGAATTTTTTTTAAGTCTCGAGCTTTTCTTAAACTTGTTCTTTATGCTCTTAAAATGACTTTTTAACTGTATTGTTTAAAAGGCACTATCATGTCTGTTTGTTCCTCATAAGTCTCTAAAAGAGACTTCAGAGCTTTTATCAGCGGCTTGCCTTCTTGTATCTTTATCTGATTCAAGTGGAAACCCTAGGATTTGGGGTTTTCTTTTGGCAAGTTTGATTTCATGTTTGGAATTTACTTTGGACTATCAGACTCATTCTGAATCTATGAACTGATTGTGAGTCTCTTTGTTGTGACTCTGAATTTTCTTCTTTCCTTTATCTCATACCTGTGTTTTCTAATTAGCATGGCAGTTTCTTCCTGATTCACCTATTTGTGTCCTTTATATATGAGAACTCCTCTTTCAAAAGGTTTTACTAACTAATCAATTGATTCTGAAATCCTCTAATGGGGGTTTGATTGATTGCTACTGATTTTATCTAATTGAATTTTCTTTACATATTCCCGACTTGGTCCATTCGAGTTAAGCCTATAATTTTGATTTTACTAGTCGTTTGATAGATCCCCTTTCCTTTTTCTTTTTACCAACCGTGTACCATCGTATGTTGCCTTAATTAATCCCTATGTATTTACCCTTCCTGTGTTACTTGGGAAAAGATTTTAATCAAACTCTTTCCTTAAATGTCTTAAGACAAGAGGGGTTGCTATGATGGTAAGCAACCCCCACTTCCAAGCGAGAGGTTGTGAGTTCGAGTCTCCCCAAGAGCAAGGCGGGAAGTTCTTGGAGGGAAGGATGTCGGGGGTCTATCTGGAAATAGTCTCTCTACCCAAGGGTAAGGGTAAGGTCTGCGTACACACTATCCTCCCCAGACCCTACTAAGTGGGATTATACTGGGTTGTTGTTGTTGTTTTCTTTCCTTAAATGTCTTCTACCCGTTTGATATTAGAATCCCTTAACTAAAGGGAGACTTTATATGATTGATTACAAGTTATTTTCTTACTTTTCTTACTTGTCCTTTGCACTATAAAAGGGGCACGATCCTTCTGCACTTAGAACAACTTGGAACTTTCAATTCAATACACATATTCTTATACACACTACTCTTCAATTCTCTATTCTCATTTGAGATCTCTTATACTGCTTGCTTGCAATTTGGGTCTACAAGACTTCTGCCATTTGTTTACCCTGCAATTGGTATGTTCTGATTTAGCTTCAACGATCATCCTAATATGTTTATTTACAGTTTTTGCAATCTTGTTTTCCTTTCCATTCATGCTCAGTAATTAACCTGTATGATATTCTCTTTGTACCTATTTCTATGATGAATTCCTACACCCCTATTCCACTCTATGTGTTTGACTTATGTTCAAGGCCTGGTAGTATCCAAATTACTGCTCAAGTCTAAAACTAACCGTCAATGGGTCCTAGCTCCCAAACTTAGCCAATAGGCCAGTCAGGGGTGTGCCAGCATGCCTACTTGTTGGGCATGACCACTAGTCTGCCATGGCCTTGCCAAACTCCCTCTATTCACTGACACTTATTCTTAGACTCTATTTTCTGCCTCGCTCCTATGAGCCTTGCCTTGGTACCTTGAGTTCCCTCTGAACTTTGATATTTGAGGGCTAGACCTTCCACACTGCACTATAACATGATTCTGCAATGTATTCGGGTTGTAAGCACTGCCGGGAGTCCCCCTTGAGGCTCTTGAGAACTTTGATACACCCCAAATAAGAGAAAGGCTTTGGAAAATCTTGATCTTCGGAGTTGGTCCATCTCATATTTTAGACCTTGAGTCTGAATTAGGCTCCTTGGTTGTAGTTTTATTTCTGATGTAATATTTTAATCTTTGATCTGTAGTAAATTGTAATAACTCGTGGTGTATATAGTGAAAAGGGGAAGAGCCACTTAGATATGCATGTGGGTAGACATCATGTCCTTTGGCATTTATTCCTGCAAATCTCATTCTGCCTATGAGCTATGCATTTCATTTAGAAATCATGCCTATAAGTTGTTTCATTACTGCACTAGAAATCTTGCCTATAAGTTATGCATTTCATTTAGAAGTACTGCACATAAGTTGTTTCATTACTGCATTAGAAATATTGTTTATAAGTTATGCATTTCATTTAGAAACACCGCCTATAAGTTGTTTTACTTCTGCATATAACCATGGCTATATGCTTCTGCATCCTTGCATCATGTAGATAATTTGCCTATAGGACTTTTTCAATTCTGCATTTACATCCCTCATTAGGCAAACGACTTATAGGTTTTTTAAAAAAATCTACATAATAGACATCATACCTATAGGATTCTCGCACTTCTATAAACGTTTCAAAATCAATCACGCCTAGAAAGTATGTCTATAAAGATAATCAACTGAATCTGAATCAAACCTAAAAATCAGTAACAATGCCGTCTTGCATCCGCAAGTCTTATGTTTTGTAATCAGTAAATCCCCTTAAAAAAACCAGTACATTTCCATGTTGTTGGATATCAGGTCTATGGGTCTCATCTAGGCAAGCCATTAGGTAATTAATTAATGGCATCAGTCTATGATAATTACAACCAGGGGCATGCCTAATTCGGACTTCTTATCTGAGAAATATGTGATAAACCAACCTGCTTCCATGCTTAAGTTTAATTAAAGACCTAATCAATACTTGTAAGCCATGCTAAACAACTTGCTACTTTAAATAAGGAGGCCTATCTGAGCCTTTATTTGCTATGTGTTTCCCTTTTACTGTTGTATGTGTTTTGTTTGTCGCACTAGATTTTTGTCCTTTTAAAATTTTTAAAAAGCCAATCTCCTTCCCCTTTTAGGGATAGTAGTCCCAGTTTCCTCCGGGACTGATAAGATTGGGTCGGGTAATAGCATGCAATAATTAACGAGGCCAATCTATGATTTAATACCTTAACGGGGTAGGTAAAGGGTAACATGGATATGATGATCACGCGATAACCACCACGTGTATAAATAGTTACCAGGTGTTGTGTGGGTGATCCATGTTATCTGTAAACCTAGGACCCCCTTCCTCCTCATTCATTTACTTCCTTTTCCAGAAATTCTTTTAGCTATTGACTATCCGTTCTTTATACTTCCTATTTTACTCCAGTCACTTAAAATCTCTTTTTTTTACTTTTTCCAGTATGGTTTCTTCCCCAAACTTCCATCTTACTCCTTTTTCTGATTATTTACATCACTTATTTGACCCCTCATGTTCCTGCACTTGTATATCCTTTAAATAAGTTATGAGAACGCCTACTTCCAAATTCTGGTATGCCTTTAACTTGAATGTTTCCTTTGTTGCAATCATTATGTGAAACCTGTCTTGTTTGCCTATTTGCTTATATTTAAAGTCACAATTGTAGCATGGAGGGAACCACACTAGTGGATCTCGAGGGGGGACTAAGATATTCCTCTCGAGATAATTTCAAGCCCTTACCCATTCTCTGGTTCTTCTTCTTTTAAGTTGAATTTCTTCTTAGTGTCCTAATGCACTTAATCATAAGGTGGCGACTCTTCTAAAATTGCAAACCCAATTCCCAAAAGTAAAAGAGTTATTTGTCCAAATGTCATGAACCCAATTTCGCCTGAGAAAAAGGGGGCGTCGACAACATGGTGACTCTGCTGGGGATTTCCTTTAGGCATTTATCATTTCATGTTACTTTTGACTTTACTGCTTCTTATTTGCCTTTATTTAATATCTTTATCTCCCTTCTAATGCAAAACTAACTTTTCTCTTTGTTTCTTTTCTTTAATGCGTTCCTTTACCGCTTTCCTTCAATATTGTTGTAATTATGAGCAATTATTGTAATCATTACTTTTTGAACATGACAACTTGTTTCATTCTTGTATTCAACATCATATTCCACTTGTACCAAACAAAATACCACAGCAACGCTTATAATGAGTGGCTGCGCCCTTTCAATATTTTCACCCCCCTAAATTTGGCAAAGGCATATTTGCGGTAAAACCAGTCGATCAACGGTGTAGTCAACGGTTTTGTGTCTTTCCCTCTTGAGTTATCCGCTCAAGGGTACCGGTCTAGCACTCCATAGAAACCTTACTCCGTTAAATAGTGCCTGCATTATGGTCAAACCTAGCATAGTCAGTTATGATGTCCACATAATGACTCTTTAAGATAGCCTTGTCCAAAGTCCACTGGATTTCCCTGGAACCCAAACGGGTGCTTCCTCGTTTGTCCATTTATTTGGAGAACTAAATGTTTCTTATGCCAGTTATTAATATTTGAATAGTCGAGTTTGGCGGGAGTAAGGGCCTAGCACTTTGTTTAGCAGAAAATGAGGCATGTAGTCCCCTGATTCGGCATGGTAACCAACATCCACCCAAGGTTTCTAAGCTGATGGGAGAACCTTCAATCTAGCGATCAGACTCTCGTCCTTTCTATTCTGGAATTCCAACCCAACAACAAAATTGTAGAGGCTGCAAACCTATTCTGGGATGGTGATAGATCCGTGTTCCGCTTCAGGGACCTTGAAATGACACCTTTGCTAAAGGAAACAGGAGGGCTAGCTGGTATCCCATGGGAGACTCCGGGTTTGCTTATGCCAGAAAATTGTAGGGGTATGGGTTTTCACAAAATGATGGGGCTAAAGAAGAATACAAACTTGACCTGCTTGAAGGATTCCTACATTCCTTTCGACTATCTGTACGAGAGGTACGGCCATAGCAAGTCCTACCGCACTTACCCGGATAAATTCGCCCTCACATCATTGGGGAATATTCACAGAAGGGTCTTCATCTTTATGTTCTGCTTTTTGGGGATGATAGTATTTCCTATAAAGAAGGCTAGGATCCATACTAGACTAGCCATGGTCACCAAAACCTTAATGGAAGGAATTGGTGGGCGGCCTTTTAGTATAGTACCCATGATTATTGCGGAGATATACCGAGTCGTGGAGAACTATCAACAAGGGGCCAAACACTTTGAGGGTTGTAACTTACTGCTCCAACTCTGGCTCATGAGCATCTCCAAAAGGGTGAATATTAATAAGAGATCCTGCGCAGGGACTAGGATAATCATATCGCCTTCTATCAGCCAAGGCGAATGAACTATATGCCTAACATGTTTGCCCAACTAGAAGATGCTAAAGGGTGGTTAGAGTTGTTCGAAAATCTGAAAGAGGACCAAGTGCAATGGATGTTCAAATGGTTCCCTACTGAAGAGTTCATTGTCTGATCTCGGGATGCACCATTTCTTATACTCATTGGTCCGATAGAAACTTATCCTTATGTCTCTCTCCGAGTCATGAGGCAGGCCGGAAGAAAGCAGGTTATACCAAGGGTTGACAAAATGAGTCACTTCAGGGCCAACTTTCAGGATGACGATAGCCTTACAAGTGCTAAGCCCAACACATGTGACACTGCAAATCGCCATGGGAAGAGATACTATTGGACCAGATAGGTACAATGCTGGTTATACTCCATTATATCCAAGCTGGTTGGAAGACGATCATGATAGGTCAAGACAACCGGGGTTTCTTCAAGGTCACCGATTCATTGATGAAAAGGCAGAAGCACAAGTAAAATACAACCAACCGTGCAAGAGGATGCGGGAATGCGAAATTGAGTACCATAAAATACAAGAAGCCAATCAAAAGCTAATTGGAGAATGGAAGGATATGGTTATCAATGCCAACAAACGAATGATTTGTTTGGAGCTGGAAAAGAAGTTTCTGAAGAGGGTCGAAGATTTCAGAATTGTTGAAGGAAATGAAGGCGCATATATGGCCAGGGCCTACTTACTACTAGGATTGCGCGAGGTGGGAGAGCTATACGAAGGAGCCAACACTGCCAAATCTGGGGAAAGTCCTTCTCGGACCAAATAGATAGGAGTCTTCTTTTCCTTTGAAAATTTAATAAGGCCTACAACCATTAGTGACATTTTATTTCATGTTATTTAGTGTCATTTTGGGATTCATCTTATTTTCTTATCAATAAAATAAGGCATTTAGCATTCTAAGTTCTCCAAATTTATTTGTTGCTAGGCCTACCTCGAGCACAATGAGGTCCCCCAAGATTAGGACACGTATATTCCATGCACTATGTGTTTGAATATTGCAACATCTTTCCATATAATCCATACTAACTTGATACCTTTTGTTTTACTTTTGTTTTATTCCCCTCTGCAAAGGTTGGTTCGTGAACTCTGGCATCATCATCATATTCCACAAGATCAAAGGGCCCTCCACTTACTCGTTCTCCTAGTCCCATCAGAAATTGGAACAAGGGGAAAATGGAAGATTTGAGCAACATCATAAAGGAAAACCCAGTGGGCAGAGGTCACTCAGGGTATTCAGGTTTCCAAGGAGAATGCCTCTCAGATAGAAAGTTATTAAAGTTCCAAGAAGAACTTAACCAAGTCCGGAATTTGGCAAGTCTGTCATTTTTCCTTGCTGCTCCAAAAGTCACTCGGAATCCCACACCTCCACACAATGTCCCAAACCATCCCACTCCTCACCACAGCAGCAATTCTTGTCAGACTCCTAACAACACTCTGTTTCTCATCCCGGAACCATTGAACCCCATAAATTACCATTGCCACAACAACACACGCCCAACTATGTGTAAATTGTACCTATCTCAAGCATATCTGAGTTCGATGACAAAGACTTGCTCATCAGGAATTTGTCTGAAGAGATTAAGAAGCTAACCACCATGATCAAAGGCGTTGAAGGCAGCAAAGGAATTGAGGGACTAAACTATGAAGATTTATGCATACAACCCGATATCGAACTGCCAGAGGGATACAAACCTCCGAAGTTTGAAATTTTTGATGTTACAGGAGACCCTAGGGTTCACTTGAAAACATACTGCGACAAGCTGGTCAGAGTAGGGAAGGATGAGAAGATCAGCATGAAACTTTTCATGAGGAGCCTGAAAGGAGTGCTCTATCTTGGTACATTAGCTAGGACCCAAAGAAGTGGTCAAATTGGGTAAGTATGGCATCTGATTTCATGGGCAGGTTCAGATTCAACATGGAGAATGTACCAGATATATTCTACATCCAGAACTTAAAGAAGAAACCTATGGAGACATTCCGCGAGTATGCTACTCGTTGGAGATCGGAAGCTGCTAAGGTCAGGCCGGCTTTAGAGGAACAACAAATGAACCGGGTTTTCGCCCGAGCTCAAGACCCCAGTACTAGGAAAGGATGAGGATGATTGAAGGCCAGGAATTTTCCGACATCATCAAACTAGAGGAAAGGATCGAAGAAGGTACAAAAAGTGGTATAGTCACTAACTTTGAAGCTTTGCAAGCCACCAACAAGGCTTTGTAGTCTGGTGGTACATCCAAAAAGAGGGACGTAGGTGCCATAATGGTTGCACAAAGAACCAAATCACCACTTAAATACCAAACCTACCCAATATCTCCACTCACATATCAACCCACTCCAAATTACCAAGCATCTTTGCCTTCTTACTTAGCTCCACCATCTACTTAACAGTCGCCTCCACCACCCGCATATCAGCCTCCTCACCCAAGTACTCCTAACCCGCACACGTCTACCAAGCCTACAACACTCAACCGTCCCACTATCAATCACCTCCCCCTCGCCAAAATTTCCCTAGACCCAGCCCAAACTTCGACCGCAGACCTCCCAAACAATACATCGTCATTGCTGAAACTATCGACCAGCAGTATGAAAATCTCAAAGATACTGGTTATGTCACCCATATCCCTGTGGTAAACCTCGAAAACCCCTCACAATGGGCATACCCAAATAAAGCCTATACATACTATTCTGGCATGAAGGGGCATACCATTGACGAATGTCGCTCCCTAAAGGAAAAAATACAGGCTTTGATAGACAACAAGATCATCATGGTAAATGATCCTTTCCCGAATGTCTGTAACAACCCTATACCAGACCACAAGGGTGGAAGTGTACACATGATTGAGATAGAAGATGATTAGGATCCCGAGGGATCGATCGTGTTGATAGTAGAAGGAGACGATCCAAAGTAACCAACAGTCACTCTTAATCCGATTGTAGTCAAAATTTAGCCTTCTGAAAATGCTAAGGTAAACATGTCCATAACACTTGAGTTTGAAGTACCAGCCTCTGCAAAGACGCCAACACCGATTGAGGTTGCGTTTGGATCCCCAAAGGCGCATAAGCCCATTGAATTCACTATATTACCCTCCAAAATAAGGGTGCCTATTCCAGTAGCAATGATAAGCATAACACCATTTCAGACAAAAGCCAAACCATGGGACTACACAGCGGAGGCAAGAAGGAAGGGAAAAGCTAAGTTCGGGGAAACGGTTGCAGCACAGGGTATGATAAGAACCGGCAGGGTATATAACCCAGAACACTTGGCTGAGTCAAGTAAGCAGACTTCTGGTCAACATGCCATCATTAAAACTAGACCGGATGATCTTCGGAGAAATATACAATCCAAGGAATACTCGGCCATTGACCAACTGAGCAAAACACCAGTATAGATCTCTATCCTGGATTTGCTACAAAGTTCTAATACACACAAGAATGCATTGTTGAAGGTGCTGAGTGAGGCATATGTGCCCAGCAACATCACTGGAGGAGAAATGGCAAACATGGTAGGTCAAGTACTAGAAAGTCACCAAATCACCCTCCACGAGGATGAGCTGCCGCTCGAAGGATTGAGCCATAACAAGTCATTGCACATCACTGTGCAGTATGAAGATTATTTTATCACCCGGTCCTGGTCGATGAAGGGTCTACTCTGAACATTTGTCCTCTAATAACACTAAGAACATTGGGAAAGGGCTGCATGAAATCAAGGACGGGTCCATCAATGTCAAGGATTTTGACGGATCTCAAAGGTCCACTATTGGAGAGATTAGCCTACATTTGTAAATGGGGCCCACTTGGTTCGATATTGATTTTACAGTAATAGACATGCTGGCAGCTTACAATCTACTATTGGGAGGACCATGGATTCATGCCACTAGGGTTGTGGTGCCATCATTGCATCAAGCAGTGAAATTTGAGTGGAATCACCAGGAGGTGATCATTCATGGTGACGGTTGCAACCCTATATATAGCCGCCAGACCATCCCAACAATCGAAGGAAGAAGGAAAATAGGCGGAGAAACCTACCATCACATCGAGTGAGTCAAAATTGTGGACAAGGATAAATGGTGGGCTAATAAAATTGAAAGCATATTGAACTGGTACGGGTATGAACCGGGAAAAGGACTTGGCAAGAATCTCCAAGGAATCGCTAAGCCTATCAAATTAAAGAAACTCGGTACCACTTTTGGTTTGGGGTATGACTATACCTAGGAAGAATTCAAGGACTGGTCGCCACCCTAACACGACCCTTACTATCCATTGGATCAACCAATATCCCATCTGGAGCAAATTTTCCAACCATCCGAAGTCATCCACAGGTCAGAAGAAGAGGAAGCACTGGAGCAATGAAAAGTTTGTTTTTGGAAGGCTATTGCATCATTTTATAGGAGGAGGGGGAAGAAGGCCTTTCCATACAAGCCGTGAGCCGAGGAGAGCACCTCAACAATTGGTCCATCATAACCACAGAATCCCAACGCACCTCGGGGTAGCAAGGCTGAACAAATCACCACGCACTATTTTGTTTTATTAGTTTATTTCCCTTTCGCATTTTGTTTTTCGAAAAAAAGAGCTTCGATATCAAAACATTCATAGAATTATTAAAGTATTTCAGTTTCTTATAAATCTTACACTTATTATTTTCATTACTTTACTCAAATAGCATTACCTTTACTTTACTCGATGAACCAATGATTGTGACGTGCAACGAGATAACGCAAAAATGGACATAGATTCAGAGGAAAACAATATACCAGAAGAGACTATTAAGAAAGTTGAGAATTTTGAAAATAGGCCTAAGTCCAACTTGAACGAGACCGAGATTGTCAACCTGGGAGATGCAAAAAACATCAAAGAAACACGAATTAACGTCCATTTGTCACCATCAGAAAAGAAAGAGTATATAGAGTTCCTACGAGAGTATGAAAACATATTTGCCTGGTCATACAACGACATGCCTGGTCTGAGTACATCCATTGTGGCTCACAAATTTCCGACTGATCCGGCCTATCCGCCAGTAAAGCAAAATCTCAGAAAGTTCAAGCCAGATATGAGTCTGAAAATCAAGGAAGAAGTCACTAAGCATGTCAAAGCTAAGGTTCTTAGGGTGGTAGAGTATCCGACATAGTTAGCCAATATCGTGCTAGTACCAAAGAAGGACGGGAAAGTTAGAGTATGTGTCGACTACCGGGACCTTAACCGGGCTAGTCCAAACGACAACTTTTGCTTGTCGAACATACACATCCTTATTGACAACTGCGCCAAACATGAGTTGCAGTCATTCGTTGATTGTTTTGCGGGATTCCACCAGATATGGATGGATGAAGGAGATACTGATAAAACGGCCTTCATTACACCATGGGGGATGTACTGCTACAAGATGATACCATTCGGATAAAAGAATGCATGGGCCACCTACATGAGGGCTATGACTATAATTTTCCACGATATGATACACAAGAAGATCGAGGTGTATGTAGATGACATCATCATTAAGTCCAAGAAAGGCGCTGATCACATAGATGATTAAAGGATATTCTTCAATACACTGAGAATATACAACCTGAAATTGAATCTCGCAAAATGTGCATTCGGGGTTCCAACTAGGAAATTGCTTGGGTTCATTGTATGTTGCCGAGGTATAGCATTGGATCCATCAATGGACAAAGCTATTCAAGAATTTCCACCTATAAAGAACAAGAAAGAAGTGATGAGTTTCCTGGGAGACTTAACTACATCAGCTGGTTCATAGCACAATCTACTGTCATCTGTGAGCCAATATTCAAGATCCAAATGAAGGACGATGCTACCAAATGGACTGATGACTGCCAAAAAGCCTTTGACAGAATCAAGGAGTCCCTATCAACACCGACAATTTTGGTTCCTCCCGAACCAGGTAGACCCCTACTACTCTACCTTGCAATATTGGATGAAGTGTTTGGTTGTGTTCTGGGGCAGCATGATGAAATGGGGAGAAAAGAGCAGGACATCTATTATCTCAGTGAGAAGTTCACCCCGTATGAGGCTCGGTATTCTTTATTGGAATGCACCTGTTGTGCTCTAACTTGGGTAGCCTAGAAATTGAGGAACTATTTATGTGCTTACACCACGTATCTCATTTCAAAAATGGACCCATTGAAGTACATCTTCCAGAAGCCCATACCCATCGGCAAGCTAGCCAAGTGGCAGATCCTGCTGAGTGAATTCAACATTGTGACTCGAAAAGCAATCAAAGGACAAGCACTTGCGGATCACCTTGCTAAAAACCATGTGGATGGAGAATACCAGCCCCTAAAGACGTATTTTTTGGATGAAGTGGTGTCATTCATAAGAGAAGACATTGTAGAGTCCTATGACGGTTGGAGGATGTTTTTTAACGGAGCAGCAAATTTCAAAGCAGTTGGCATAAGGGAAATCCTGGTATCAAAAACATGCCAGCATTATCCAGTATCTTCCAAGCTCAGGTTCCCATACACCAACAATATGGCCAAATACAAAGCTTGCATCTTAGGACTCAAGATGGCCATTGACATGAACTTTCAAGAGTATAATGATTGGAGATTCAAATTTTCTTATACATCAGGTCCGAGAAGAATAGGCAACTAAGAATTCCTAGATACTCCCGTATTTGCATCATGTGCAGGAGTTGAGGAGGAGATTCGCAAATACAGAATTCTGGCGTGTTCCTAGATTCTAGAATGAGTTTTTTGACGCATTGGAAGCCCTATCGTTTATTATTCAGAATCCAGATAAGAACTTTATAGACCCTATTCCCGTGAAGATTCACGATCAGCCATCTTGTTGTGCTCATGTCGAGGAAGAAGCGGACGAGAAACCTTGGTTTCATAATATCAAGGAATATTTGACAAAGGGAGAATACCCAGAGCTTGAAAATCCTACTCAGAAGTGCTCACTTCGGATGTTATCTAACAATTCCTTTCACAGCGAAGGAATCCTATATAGGACTCCTGATTTGGGATTGCCAAGGTATGTCGACGCAGAGGAAGCGTCTAAACTGTTATGAGGCACCCACGCTGGGACATGTGCTCCATATATGAACGGTTTTGTCTTAGCCAAGAAGATACTCCAGGCAGGTTATTTTTGATGACTATGGAAACGGAATGCACACAGTATGTTCGAAAGTGCCAACGCTGTCAGATACATGCAGACATGATAAAAGTACCTCCAAACGGGCTTACTGAAACAAGCTCGCCAAGGCCGTTCGCCGCTTAGGGAATGGATGTGATCGGACCTTTCGATCCATCTACATCAAACGGGCACAGGTTCATTCTAGTGGCAATTGATTATTTCACCAAATGGGTTGAAGCAGCATCTTATAGAGCAGTGACCAAGAAAGTCGTGGTAGACTTTGTCCGCTACCACATTGTTTGTCGATTTTGGGTTCCAGAATCGATCATAATTGATAATGGTTCCAATCTCAACATCGATTTGATAAAGGACACGTATGAAACTTTCAAGATCAAACACAAGAATTTTACAACTTACAGGCCTCAAATGAACGGAGCTGTAGAAGCCGCCAATAAGAATATCAAGAAGATACCCAGGAAAATGATAGAAAAGCATAAGCAGTGGCATGAGAAACTATCAATTGCTTTATTGGGGTACCACAACACAGTCCGCATATCAACTGGCGCAACTCCCTATATGTTGGTTTATGGTACATAAGCGGTCATTCCTGCCGAGGTAGAAATTCCCTCCCTAATAATCATACAGGAAGTAGAAATAGACGATGCAGAATGGGTAAAAAGTCGCTACGAGCAGCTAGCTCTCATGGATAGCAGAAGAATGAATGCAGTATGTCATGGTTAGCTTTATCAGAATAGAATGACCAGCGCATTCAACAAGAGAATCAGACCAAAACGATTGACACCAGGGCAGCTGGTGCTAAAGAAGATTTTTCCACAGCAAGATGAAGCCAAAGGGAAATTCGCTCCCAATCACAAGGTCCATATATGGTACATCGGGTTCTGAAAGGAGAAGCCCTCACACTTGCAGAAATGGATGGAGAAGCTTGGCCAAAACTAATCAATTCAGATGCAGTGCATCGATACTATGTGTAACTTTTATGCTTTCCTATGTTATGTATTTGAACTACATCTAACCTGATTCTCGTTTAAGAGGGGATACGTAGGCAACCATATGGGTTCATTCACAATTCAATAAAATTTTCACTCCTCCACCCCCCCCCCTCCTCCCGCAATTAGAAACTTGGGTAGAATTTTGAGGAGGACCCTCAAAATTTCAGAGTAACTTCAGCCGATCGTCGCAAGAAACTTTCAAAAGCAGCAACCTAGTAAATTGGGGCAGAATTTTGAGGAGGACCCTCAAAATTCCAAAGCAAAAGAGGTTGCAATCTTGAACCGCATCGCAGTCGTCGGTTCATCTAAAGAAAATTATTTTCAATGATGTATTTATGTTACACTTTACTAAATTAGGCATATCTATTATCAAGATTGCTTCGTTTAGCAACGCTACCCCGATGGTACACAATATCACTGAAAATGGAGCCAAGCAGGACAAGAAAAGTTCATGAGGATACGAACTAACCTTTCCCCTCTACAAAACTCACGATTTTTCTTTGGATGCTGGCACCCGAGTTGCAAATTACCAAATACATTTGTACACTACACTTCTCGGGAATACGACCCTCAGAACTGTCAACTACACGCATTTGCTATCCGCACACAACATCCCCAGCAGCGTTAATACCGAAATCTGCTATCAGCTATCAAGCCATCATCTAAGAATTCTACCCCATCTGCATTTCCTGCATTGTATAAGGCTACCATTCTGCCTTCCGAGGTTAAGCTCTACCTCCATCTGCATTTTTCTACATTGCATAAGGCTACTATTCTGCCTTCCAAGGTTAAGCTCTACCTCCATCTGCATTTTTCTACATTGCATAAGGCTACTATTCTGCCTTCCGAGGTTAAGCTCTACCTCCATCTGCATTTTTCTATATTGCATAAGGCTACTATTCTGCCTTCCATGGTTAAGCTCTATCTCCTTCTGTATTTTTCTACATGGCATAAGGCTACTATTATGCCTTCTGAGGTTAAGCTCTACCTCCATCTGTATTTTTCTTTTGCATTGCATAAGGCTACTATTCTGCCTTCTGAGACTAAATATTATGTCCATTTGCATTTTTTTTGCTTTGCATAAGGCTACTATTCTGCCTTCCGAGACTAAACACTGTCTCCATCTGCATTTTTTTCATTGCATAAGGCTACCATTCTTCCTTCCGAGACTAAACACTGTCTACATCTATATTCTACATGGCCGAAAGATCGCCGCTCTATTTACATTCCTTGCACGACTGAAAGATCGCCACCTTATTTACATCCTGCATCGGCTGAAATATTGCCATTTTATTTACAATCCTTGCACTGCTGAAAGATCGCCATTTTATTTATATTTCTTGCACGGCTGAAAGATAGCCACCTCATTTACATCTTGCATCGGCTGAAATATTGCCATTTTATTTAATTCCTTGCACGGCTGAAAGATCACCACCTCATTTACATCCTGCATCGGCTGAAAGATCACCATCTTATTTACATTTCTTGCATGGCTGAAAGATCGCCACCTCATTTACATCCTGCATCGGCTGAATATCGTCATTTTATTTACATTCCTTGCACGGCTGAAAGATCGCCAACTCATTTACATCCTGCATTGGCTGAAATACCGCCACCTTTTATTTACGTCTTGCATCGGCTGAAAGAACGCCACCTTCTGCATTTTTATAGGCTGAAAGATCGCCAAATTGTCCAAAGGCATCATTTTTTGGAGGCACCATCTTCATAGCCCGAGAACACCATGTGATGGCCTGAGAACCCCATTTTATCTTTTGCATATCATTATTCAAAGGAATCATGGTTCGTAGGAATCATTCTCATAGCCCGAGAACATCATTTCATGGCCTGTGGATCCTCTGTTACATGCTTCATGGCCTAGGACATCATGGCCCGAGGACGTCATCCTAATCTTCCAAAGACAACATTCATGCTCCAACGGAAACTTGCATCACGTTTAAATTTGTGCACAATATATGTTCGTATTGCTCATTTGCAGGTAAACCGGCTAGCAATGGCCGTCTCAGTAGGAGTGATCCCACTCCAGTTCTCGCACCCCTACTGGACAATAACCATCCACCCCAACCGAAATATCGCATCCGTTCTTGAAAAATCTCCATCGGCATACTCCGCCGATGGATACTGAACTACATACGGCCTGATTCCTGTAAGACCAGGGATATGTAGGCAGCTCGGAAACCACAACGCGGTCAAGTCCTTTAAACCATTTTTGCTCGGTCAAAATTGGCTATTATGTCTTTACCCGATAACTCTTTTATCATTCACGGGTAAAGAAGGGTAACTGTTGATACCCAATTTTTCTCTATGTATTTTTACTAATTTTTTTAAGGTTTTTAAAATTAATTTATTGTGTATTTTAGCAGTACAAAATCCATAATTATTCCCGCAATCATCAATTTTGGTGAATAATTTATTTTATTCCCATATTTATAGCAAAATATAGTTAAGGTAATTTTTGTATATTTTTAAAAATTTATTTGGCATTTTAAAGCTAAATTGCATATTTTTGCAATTTTAGCTCATTTTAAGATAAATAGCATTTTATAATTGTATAACTAGTTCCAATATTTTTAAATTAATATTTATATAATTTTAACGGGCTTAATACTTTGAATTAGCTTTTAAAATTATTTTTACTATTTTTTATAAAATAAAAGGGGAAACTGACTATTTAACAATTAGCCATGTTTCATTGCAATTACAGCCTATTCTCATTTCAATTTTAGCCCATAAATTGACCAAATCCAAACCCCTAATCAGATCACCCCAATTTCAAACATTGACCCAACACATAACCCAATTCAAATGACCCAACCTGATCCCCACCTACCATCTTAAATCAAAGCCGTTGATCATTCAGATCAACGGTCATTAATTATCCTTCCTAATTAAACCCCAAACGACTACCCTAATTCTCTCATTTCCATGGATGTCCTGTACACACACCCCTCTGCCATTAGACCTTGGTTGTTCGAGATTTTGAAGCCTAACCTCGGTGGTTCTCTTTCAGATCTTCTTAGCTATGGTTCTATGGCCTTCCGGCCTTTGCTCCGGCATATTCAAGCCTCAAGAGCCTAATTCTCACTCATGCGACCCCAGGATGCGACTTTTCCAAGACTTTCTCATTTTTTAGGGTTTCTCCAAAACCCTAAGCTGTTAAAGGTTTTTTCTCTATTTATTTTCTTAGATCTGTGATGTATTTTTGCTTTACTTGACTTTTAAAATGTTTTCCCCAAAATTTTCCTTTTAAATCATTTGTCTTTGAATTAGGGTTTCTGAAAGGTTTTCAAAACATCTTTTGCTTCCTCCTTCCCTTTTCTTTATGTGTGTTTGACTATATTATGCTCGTTTGTTTTCTTTTTATCACACACGTGTTCTTCTGCTCTTCTTTTTCTACTATACGTGATACCCCAGTGTTTGGTATTCTACTGTGCCTCTAGACTAGGCTCACATGCTAATCTATGCTATATTTTCCTACATGTCCCTTGTTGTGCTTTCCAGTATTATTCTATTGTATGTGTCTCCTGTGGAGTTCTTTAATCTTGTTTGTTTTACTTGATTTTGTTCAAGTTCTTGCCTAGCATGTTTCCGCTTAAGTTTGTATTACCTCTCCTCATTTTTGAATTTTGTTTAAGTCCCGAGCTTTCCTTAAAATTGTTCTTTATGCTCTTAAAATGACTTTTTCACTGTATTGTTTCAAAGCAGCTATCATGTCTGTTTGTTTCTCATAAGTCTCTAAAAAAGACTTTTGAGCCTTTATCAATGTCTTGCTTTCTTGTATCTTTATCGGATTCAAGTGGAATCCCTAGGATTTGGGGTTTTCTTTTAGCAAGTTTGATTTCATGTTTGGAATTTACTTTGGACTATCATACTCATTATATATCTATGAACTGATTGTGAGTCTCTTTGTTGTGACTCTGAATTTTCTTCTTTCCTTTTTCTCATGCCTGTCTTTTCTAATTAGCATGGCAGTCTCTTCTTGATTCATATATTTGTGTGCTTTATAAATGAGAACTCCTCTTTCAAAAGGTTTTACCATTAAATCAATTGATTCTGAAATCCTCTAATGGGGGTTTGATTGATTGCAACTGATTTTCTCTAATTGAATCTTCTTTACCTATTCCTGACTTGGTCCATTCGAGTTAAGCATATAATTTTGATTTAACTAGTCGTTTGATAGATCCCCTTTCCTTTTTCTTTTTACCAACTGTGTACCATTGGATTTTGTTTTAATTAATCCATATGTATTTACCCTTCCTGTGTTACTTTGGAATATATTTTAATCAAACTCTTTCCTTAAATGTATTCTACCCGTTTGAGATCAGAATCCCTTAACTAAAGGGTGACTTTATATGATTGATTGCAAGTTATTTTCTTACCTTTTCTTACTTGTCCTTTGCACTATAAAAAGGGCACGATCCTGCTTCACTTAGAACAACTTGGAACTTTAAATTCAATATACATACTCTTATGCACACTACTCTTCAATTCCCTACTCTCATCTGAGATCTCTTATACTACTTGCTTGCAATTTGGGTCTACAAGACTTCTGCAATTTGTTTCCCCTGCAATTGGTATGTTCTGATTTAGCTTCAACCTTCATCCTAATATGTTTATTTACAGCTTCTGCAATCTTGTTTGCCTTACCACTCATGCTCAGTGATTAACCTCGATGCTATTCTCTTTGTACCTATTTCTATGATGAATCCATATACCCATATTCCCCTCTATGTGTTTGAGTTAGGTTAAAGGCCTGGCAGTATCCAAATTACTGCTCTGGTCTGACCTGACTCTCAATGGGTCCTAGCTCCCAAACTTAGCCAACAGGATGGTCAGGGGTGTGCCAGCATGCCTAATTGTTGGGCATGACCACTTACCTGTCATGGCCTTTCCTAACTCCCTATATGCACTGACACTTATTCTTAGACTCTAAGTTATGCCTCCCTCCTATGAGCCTTGCCTTGGGACCTTGAGTTCCCTCTAAACTTGGACATTTGAGGGTTGGTCCTTCCACACTACACTATAATATAATTCTGCAATGTATTTGGATTTTAAGCACTGCCCGGAGTCCCCCTTGAGGCACTTGGGAACTTTGATACACCCCAAATGAGAGAAAGACTTTGGGAAATCCTGATCTTCAGAGTTGGTCCATCTCATATTTTAGACCTTGAGTCTGAATTAGGCTCCTTGGTTGTAGTTTGATTTCTGATGTAATTTTTAAAACTTTGGTTTGTAATAAGTTTTAATAACACATGGGGTATATAGTGAAAAGGAGAAGGGTCACTCATATATGCATGTGAGTATACAATTTTCTTAGGCATTTATTCCTGCAAATCTCATTCTGCCTATGGGTTATGTATTTCATTTAGAAATTCTGCCTATAAGTTGTTTCATTACTGCATTAGAAATCTTGCCTTAAGTTATGCATTTCATTTATAAATCATGCCTATAAGTTGTTTCATTACTGCATTAGAAATCTTGTTTATAAGTTGTGCATTTTATTTAGAAACCCTACCTATAAGTTATTTTACTTCTACATATAACCATGACTATAGGCTTCTGCATCCTTGCATCATGTAGATAACTTGCTTATTGGACCTTTTCAATTGTGCATTTACATCCCTTGTTAGGCAAACGATTTATAGGTTTTAAAAATAAATAAAAAATCAGCATTATAGACATCATGCCTATAGGATTCTCGCACTTCTATAAAAGTTTCAATATCAATCACGCCTAGAATGTATGTCTATAAAGATAATCAACTGAATCTGAATCAAGCCTAAAAATCAGTAATTGCATCCGCAAGTTTTATGCTTTGTAATCAGTAACCCCCCTTAAAAACCAGTACACTTCTATGTTGTTGGATATCAGGTCTATGGGTCTCATCTAGGCAAGCTACTAGGCAATTAACTAATGGCATCAGTGTTTGATAATTAAAACCAGGGGCAGTCCTAATTCAGGCTTCTTATATGAGAAATATATGATAAACCAGCCTGCTTCCATGTTTAAGTTTAATTAAAGACCTAATCAGTACTTGTAATCCATGCTAAACAACTTGCAGCTTTGAATAAGGAAGTCTATTTGAGCCTTTATTTGTCATGTGTTTCCCTTTTACTGTTCTATATGTTTTGTTTGTCGCACTAGATTTTTGTCCTTTTAAAAACTCTAAAAAGCCAATCTCCTTCCCCTTTTAGGACAGCTAGTCCCAACTACCTCCGGGACTGATCGGATTGGGGCAGATAATAGCATGCAATAAGTAACGAGGCCAATCCGCGATTTAATACCTTAATGTGGTGGGTAAAGGGTAGACATGGATATGATGACCACGCGATAACACCACGTGTATAAATGGTTACCGGGTATTGTATGGGGTGATCCATTTTATTTGTAACCTAGTACCCCCTTCCTCCTTATCTATTTACTTCCTTTTTCCAGAAATTCTTTTATCTATTTACTCTCAGTTCTTTAAACTTCCTCTTTTACTTCAGTCACTTAAAATCTCTTTTTCTACTTTTTCCAGTATGGTTCCTTCTCCAAACTTCTGTCTTTACTCCTTTGTTTGATTATTTACATCAATTATTTGACCCCTCTATTCCTGCACGTATATATCCTTTAAATAAGTTATGAGATTGCCTACTTTGAAATTATGGTATGCCTTTAACTTGTATACTTCCCTTGTTACAATCATTATGTGAAAGCTATCTTGTTTGCCTATTTGTTTATATTTAAAGTCACAATTGTAGCATGGTCGGGAACCATACTAGTGGATCTCAAGGGGTGCCTAATACCTTCCTCTTGAGATAATTTCAAGCATTTACCCATTCTCTGGTGCTTCTTCTTTTAAGTTGAATTTCTTCTTAGTATCATAATGCACTTAATCATTAGGTGGCGACCCTTCTAAAATTGCAAACCCAATTTCCAAAAGGAAAATAGTTGTCTGCCCAAATGTCATGAACCCGATTTCGCCTGAGAAAAAGGGGGCGTCGACATTAGGAACCCAGGTAAGTGTGGCTAATAAAGATTTGTGTTTGTTCCCTGATGTTCAACTTCCTGTCGGGTTCAAGATGCCCTAGTTTGACTTGTATGATGGACATGGGGATCATGTAGCACATTCGAAAGGTTATTGCAGTAAAATGAGAGGCGCCGGGGGAAAAGACGAATTATTGATGGCGTACTTCAGCCAGAGTCTGAGTGGGGCAGCTCTAGAATGGTACACACACCAGGACACCAGCAGGTGGTATACATGGGACCATTTGGCTCAGGCCTTTGCTCGGCATTTTCAGTACAATATAGATATTGTCCCGGATTTCATTTCCCTAACCAAGGTAGAAAAGAAGCCCAATGAAAGCTTTAGAGAATATGGGTTCCGATTAAGGGAGCAAGCTGCACAGGTCAATCCTCCGATGGAATAAAATGAGATGGTTGAATACTTTCTTCAAGCCCTGGAGCCTACTGACTTCGACCATTTAATCTCAGCCATTTTTAAGCCTTTCAATGATGTGGTACAAATGGGAGAAATAGTGGAAGAGAGATTAAAGTCAAGCAAGATCATGAGCTACTCTGCCTTAAAAGCCACAACACAGGGAATTCAGAATGACACAGAAAGCCTGCCGGGTCAGAAGAAATATGATAACGTTGCCATGGTTAATTCAGGATCGCGACATGGCCTAAAGGGTCCGCCTCACCAATATACTCAGCCTCGAGCCCAACCCCAAACATATCCCTGAGCTCCATATAATCCACCTCGATACTATCCTTCTAACAACATCTTGTCCTCTGTCTAGCCATTGAGTCACCCCAGAAGGCGAGCGCCATCATCGCAAAATCTCCACCAGCCTCTACAAAATTTCTGAATATCCCATAACCCACATCTAAGCCAGGGGGACAGAGGTAAACAAATGTTGAAAGATAAATTAACATCGATAGGAGAGTCATATGCAAACTTGTTTGAGAAGCTAAAGCATTATGACCTGATTGCACTTATTCCTTCGAATTATGTGGACAAACGTGCAAGAAGCTTTGACCCTTCTAAAACGTCTGAGTACCATTCCGATGCCCAGGGGCACAATGTCAAAAGTTGTCGGGATTTGAAAAGAGAGATAGAAAGAATGATTCAAGAAGGGATAATTGTGGTCCAGACACCCAGAACATTGCACAAATCCTTTACTAGTACATGATGATGCACGCTTTATAAGGATGATACATGGTAACTCGGAGAGGAGAATCCTCTTGGGAACTTGCTGAATGAAGTTAATGATATTGAAACTGGTGAAGGTCCCGGTAATTTTGATGCGCAGTCCAGTGTCTAAGATGTCGAGCTTGGTGATTAAAAAGACACTATTTTCTTGGCTAGCCAAGGATGAGTTTTGGTAGTTTATTTTGTTGTCATTTCTGTTATCTGGGTTATTTCAGGGTTGTAATCCAGATATTGTCTTGTGGCACAAACTCTTCTTCTTCTTGCCTAGTTTGTTTTATTGTAGTAACTTGTCTAGTGTTATCTAGGATTGTTCCAGGGTTGTAACGCATGTCCATTTTGCTAGTTTTGTTCAAACCCTGTTCACCATCTATCTAATGCAGTCTCCTGTTTTCTGTTAATTCTAGTCAGTTTTGTTTAGGTCATTTTTCCTTTTATTGTATTTTTCACATAACTCTAGTGGCACGACATACACGCATAATTGTCAGCCTGGTCTTGAAAGCTAGTCTAATCATGTAGCAATGACACAGTTTTGAACATGATAAAAAGAGGCATTTGAGGAAAAAGTAAAGATTCACGCATTCTGAAAAAACTTGAAGCTTGAATCGAGTGAAACTAAGGCAGTTAGTTTGGATATCAAGAGGTTGATAAAGGCATATACCAAGAAAATATCTTTCAAGCTGGTTGAGGTAAATCAGTCAGTACTAAAATATATTCTTCTACATCAAGATAGGGTTGAGTCAAATCTTCTTCGAATTGGCAAGGGTCATTCATTGGGACAAAGGTATTGCCCATTGGAACTTTTTGTTTGTGTTGATGCCATCAACAGATACTGCATATAATTTCTTTGTTTACCTTCAATTGCATGTTTGTACTTGGGATTTTTAAAGTTTGGAATGACGAAGGCATTTTATTTTGCTACCCAAATATTTTTATCCTTTGCTACCTATTTAAAGCCCTAATTTTTTGTTTCATACCCCTCTTTTAGAATCAGAAATGGAGTTAGAAAGGAAGAAAAAAAAGGAAAGGAGAAAAATGAGAAAAAGAAAAAGGAGAAAAGAAAAAAGAAGAAGAAAAAAGAAAAAAGAGAGAAATGGAAAAGAAGAAAAAAACAACTTTCATTTGAACTACATTCGACCTTATTCTTGTCACCACAAGATACCTAGACAGCCTTACGATTCGGTCACACCAAATAAAATATTTCATATTCCCCGAAGTCAAGAGGGGGCAATTTTTCTTAAAAATCCCATCAAAGAAAAATCCAAAAAAAAATTCCCAAACTTGGGCCAGAAGTTTTATTTTTGCCAAAAAGCCTTATTCCAAAAGTTGTAATTTTGAACCCTTTCATCTTGAATTATTTTGAGCCTTCATGCCACCATTTCATTCCAACCCTGTCCAAAAGCTTACATTATGGTCCAAACGAAGAATATTTCTTGTGATAAAGGTTGTCCGAAAAAGCGGTCGGTCAATAACATGCCAGGTCTTCCAAGTTGAAATCAAAGTTATCTTGGCAAGTGCAGAAGAATTTTCACATTCAAAGTCAAGGCCACAAACTAACCACCACATTTAAACTCACAAGTTTCCTTTGTTTGAAACAGGAATAAAGCAGTGCAAGCAAGTTGGTTAAGCAAGAAAAGAAAGAAAGGAAAAAAAAGGAAGAGAAGAGCCGATAAAGGAAAGTTTCTCAATCTTTGCCTTTATCTGTCTTGCTAGTGTGAACATTGCCACTGCTCTTTACATTTTTCCTCCTAGGATAAAAGTCCTAGTCTGATGGATTTTCCTCCCAATCAAATCTTAGTCTGATGAATCTTTCTCCTAAGATAAGAGACCTAGTCTGATGAATATTCTCCTAGGATAATTTTAGTCTGATGAATCTTTCTCCGAAGATACCAAATCAAAAAGACCTAGTCTGATGAATTTTCTCCTATGATCAAATCTTAGCCTGACGAATCTTTCTCCTAAGATAAAAATCTTAGTCTGATGAGTTTTTCTCCTAAGATAGAAAAATCTTAGCCTGATGAGTGTTTTCTCCTAAGATAGAAAACCTAGTCTGATGAATTTTCTCCCAGGATCAACGTCTTAGTTTGATGAATATTTCTTCTAAGATAACAAAAAGGGGCCTAGTCTGATGAATTCTCTCCTAGGATAGAAATCTTAATCTGAGGAATCTTTCTCCTAAGATAGAAATCTTAGTCAGATGAGTTTTTCTCCTAAGATCAAAATCTTAGTCTGATGAATTTTTCTCCTAAGATAGAAAACCTAGTTAGATAAATTTTCTCCTAAGATAGAAGTCTTAGTATGATGAGTATTTCTCCTAAGATAACAAAAAGGGACCTAGTCTAATGAATTCTCTCCTAGGATAGAAATCTTAGTCTGAGGAATTTTTCTCCTAAGATAGAATACCTAGTCTGATGAATATTTTCCTAGGATCGACATCTTAGTCTGATTAATTTTTCTCCTAAGATAACAAAAAGACCTAGTCTGATACACTCTCTCCTAGGTTCAAAATCTTAGTCTGGTGAATCTTTCTCCTAAGATAAGAGACCTAGTCTGATGAATGTTCTCCTAGGATCTAAATCATAGTCTGGTGAATTATTCTTCTAAGATAGAAAATCTACTCTCTTGAATTTTCTCCTAGGATCAAAATCTTAGTCTGATGAATATTTCTCCTGAGATAGAAGACCTAGTCTGATGAATTTGCTACTCAAATATTCCTGGTTTAATTCATGGGAGGCGCACATCCCAGTCAAGTCTTTAGTTTTATTCTCATCATTACATCAATAGTTTAAGTGATTTACAGTTTTGCTAACAACTCACAAATTTTCTTAGTGCAAAATGTGGAAGAAAATTTTATTTGTTTTGTTCTTTGATTGGAGGAGTCCACCTGGAGAACAAGGGAACACATTCATGTTTTGCAAATCAGGTTCCCACTGGATAACAGGGGAATACAATTCAAGTTTTGGCAATCAGGCACCCACTTGGAGAACGAGGGAATTTATTTTAGAGTTGCTTCAATTTGCAAATTTAAGAAGCATGAGGAGCCCGCCTGAAGAACATGGTCCATTTTTCAATTTTATATTAAAGATCAAGTAGAGATTCAAGGAAGATTCAAGACAAGAAGAAGATAGGATCATGTATTTTTATTTTACTTTTGCTGTAATTTTTCCTTTTATTTTAAATGTAATGGCAGAAATCGCGGATCAGAGCCTCGTTGGCACCTAGACCAGCTCTCCACCTTGGTATACTCCATCATTTCACGCACTTCTGAACTACACGTGGCATGATTCCTTTGTAGCCAAGGATATGCAAGCAGCTTAGATACCAGGGCTCGATCACACTCCCATTTCTCATAAGTTTAGTTTCTCCAAATAAGGGTCGAGTCAGAAAACCTGTCTAGTCGTTCTTTATATGAAAATACTTCGTATTGCCAGTCAAAGTGGAGTAGTTGTAGAAATGTGATCTTTGACCCTCCCCGGACTTTCACCCATTTTAGTGTAAAATATTTAATTTAGGCTTAATATAGTTATTTCAACTAATTTTGACTATTTTACATTATTCTAACAACCAAATTCCTTTAGCCAAGCCCATGAAACCCATCAGCAACCTTAGCCAATCTTCTTCTCAACCATAAAACACACAAGAAAAACCCTGGAATTATAACATACAAGAACGACCGTTTTTTTTTTAAAAGAGAGCTAAAGTGCATCTTCTTCTTCATTGAACTACAGGATCTAATAACCCTAGCTTCATCTTCTTCTCCAAAATACATCCATGGCAGCATTTCGGACCTCCTCCACAGCTTCAACCTTGCCAACCATATAAACCCAAATACACAATATAACACCATCAGCCGTCACTCCATAGGAACCAAAACACACAGCCCCCAGCCGCCGCCTCTATCGCCCTCACTGTCACTCAACTCCAGCCCCATCCATTTCTCTTCTTCTTCATTCGAACACAAGACCTATAGAAACCAGCCATATACCACAAGCCATCATCTTCCTCCTCATGAAGACAACCTGAAAGAGAACCTTTCATGAACCTCTTCTTCAATGGAGACCTACAACACCTGAACTTCATGCAAAACGACCCACGTTCTTCAACTACAAAACGCCATTAGCAGCATCATATCCTTCTCTGATTAAACCAGCTTGCCAGAACCAGCCAGCTGCTGCTTCTTCGACCACCAAACTCGTCGGATATCCCACCACCTATCAGTATACCAGCCGCCAGTTGTTTCTTCCAGAGCTAGCAGCCATGAAAGAATCTCACCACCCCTACGTCTGAACGACCAAATAATCCCACCCCGACCTCACTTCAAAAATCAACCATTCTGCCGCAAACTCTGGCCCAACCAACGACCCCTACCACCTCCACATGAAAACCTAGTCGCTCCTCACCACTCACGCACACACAGTAGAGAAAACGGACAAAACATAGACAAAAGTTAAAAATGGAGTTTAAGCGGAGGTTGATTTGAGGTTCATCTATGATTCTTCGCCTTTTCTGAGTTCAACGCTGCCTCATATGTGAATTTCAGATTTATTTGAGGTTTATATCTCCCTTTCCTTTATTTTTCTCTCGCTTAATATTCTTATTAATCAGTCTTTGCTCTGGTTTGGTTGATCATACGAGTTATGTTAATGGTTTTTCTTTCTTCTGCTTTTGAAATGTCTTAGGTAATATCTGCTTATATTAATGGTTCATGTTTTGTACTTTGTTTAGTTTATGTTTAGTTTAAATATGCTTTGGATGGGTCTTGATCTTCAAAAATGATTTTTGACCCCATGTTTTATTGATTTACTGATACATTAATTTAGCACATCTAAGTAAATTGACTGGATTATTCGTGACTTTGAATATGGGGGTTGGATATTTATAATGAAAGTTGAGTTTAACTTGCTAATTATTTTGCTAGTAGCATGTTTAGGCCGGCCACACGTGGGTAGTCAAGCTTTAGGATTTAGTTAGTCTTGAGGCGAGAGGTTGTTTCCGTAGTTAAATTTATCCGGGGAATGCCCCGAAGAATTTATATATATTATTATTCGGGGTATTCCCCGAAGAACTATGTAAATACCTGCATCGTTAGCTTGGAAGGCTAGGGGTTATTGTCGACGTCGATTCATTATTTTCAATTGGGCGTAAAGCGTCTGTAGGTGGCTTTTTAAGTCCGCCGTCAAATCCCAGGGCTCAACCCTGGACAGGAGGTGGAAACTACCAAGCTGGAGTACGGTAGGGGCAGAGGGAATTTCCAAGGAATTTAGGCAAAAATACCAAATGAAAGTAGATCGATTTTTTTTCATTCCTGAAGATTTGGAGGCCTTGACGAGCATGGTGGAGAAGACATAGTGTTGGTTAGCTTAGGCTTTTTTTCTTTTCCTTTTAATTTTCTTTTACTAAGTGAGGATGCACTCGAGCTTCGTATGTGTTTATTTTGCTTTTTTTTGTGTTTTCTACCTCAATTGAATATTCTAGAAGCAGACTTGATTGAGCACGCAACCCCACTAGTTGCGGGACTTGGGGAGTGCCTAACACATTCTCCCCGAGTCAAATGCACCCTTCCCAAATCTCTGGTGTAGACTTAGTTTTGGAGTCTCAAGTGGTTTGAAAGAAATAAAATCATTTTTAGAAAACTGTGACTTGACACACTGTCAAATGTCAGGTGGCGACTCTGAGTAATTTCCTTTTGAACACAATTTTGTCACTTTCTAAATTGAAAAACATTTTCAAGATTTAAGAGGGTTAAGTGGAGTTTGGTTAAAAAAGGGTTTGACACTTGCAAGTTAAACAATTATAGTTCAATCACTTATTAAATATGCCAAGTACAACTAGTATGAGCAATGTTACATCTCTATGAGTACATGTCAAGTGCAATGCATCACAATCATAGTCTCAAGTATTCACACTCTAAGAGTACTCAATCTGTCTGCCTCAACTCCTACTCATCATACTAAATCACTCAGCATTCTATGGTACCTATGCTCACTGTAGGTATGTTAGACTCCGAAAACGCGGATCATGCCCAAGTGCTAATATAATGGCAATATGGCCTGATGCGGCATGTAGCCCAATCTCATAATAATATATAAGGCCTGACGCATGGTGCCCCACCATAGTAATAACATATATAAAGCCAATATGACATGTTACGGCATGTAGCCCGATCCACAATAACACTCATAGCATGACTCTTGGCCCAAATTCAATCATCAATCTCTCCAGTCTAACAAGCTCACATTTCTCATATCACTAAGCCCAAACAATGATAACATGACGTAACGATGAATTACAACAGAGATTAAGATATAATATGCAAATGAATTAATATGCCTAAGTACAAATGACAACTTAAGCAATTAACTTAAGAGCATTAATGACCTAAATGGGTCCCAACATAATAAATATATAGCCTAAATAGTATTTCTAACATGAATTACAACTCAATTACTCTAACACATAGAAATTACATGGATAGAAACAAGATTAGATAACTACATAGTACCGTACAATCAACCTAGTCAGAAACTCCATGGTGCATGCCCACACGCCCGTCACCTAGAATGTGCAACACCTCAATACCATCTATATAATACGCAATCTAGGGATTGACACCCTTGGTACCAAGTTTAAAAGTGCTACTTATCTCAAGTACGTAACTCAATACTCCAACAAACCCTTGACTCACAAAACGAACTCCGAATGACTCGAATCTAGAAATAAATAACCTAATATAATCAATACAATCTATAGGAATCAATATCATATGATAAAGCTAAATTCTTTAACCAAATTCAAAAAGTCAACCATATGCCTGTGCCTCGGAACTCAACAAAATTCATAAAATCCGAATACTCATTTGATAACAAATCCAACCATACCAAAATGATCTAATTGCGACCACAATCGGCCCTCAAATCCTCAAAGTACTCTTCAATACATGAGTCAAAAATCCCCCAACTCTAACTTAGACTCATGATAAATAAGTGAAATAATGAATGGGTTGTATCTATCGACTGTTCGTTTCCATAGTTATGGCCTCATTCTCCAATTTCCTGATCCTATTGTTTCTATAGCTATATTACAATATATCGAATTAGTTGGTTTGGGTTCGGAGTGGTTACGGAGTGAATTCAGACTCATAGTCTCCTAATTGAAGCTTAAGTTTGAAAAATTGACCGGAAGTTGACTTATATGTAAACAACCTCAGATTTGAAATTTGATGGTTTTGTTAGCTTTATAGGTGATTTTAGAATTAGGAGAGCTTCCGAAATGTGATTTGGAGGTCCGTGGTAGAATTACGCTTGAATTGGCAAAAGTTAGAATTTTGGCGATTTTGGACGACAAGGGAAATTAAATATTGTGGTCGGATTGGACTTCTAGAAATTGGAGCAGGCCCGTAGTATTATTTCTGACTTGTGTGCAAAATTTTAGGTCATGGTTTTGGAATTTGGCATCGTGTGTGGAATTCAGAATATTAGAGGTTCTTGGACTTGAATCCGAGTGTAGTTTTGCGTTTCAATGTTGTTTTGAGTGATTCAAAAGTTTGACTAAGTTCATACGATGTTATAGGATCTGTTGGTATGTTTGTTGTCACACCTCCTTTTGACACTACACCCCGCAAAAGGGCATAGATAAAGGGAGTTTTTCCAATTTAAGTGACAATCGAAGCGGTATTCAACTATTTAAGAGATTTCAGAGTCGCCACTTGGAAAATTTATGATGTCCCAAGTCACCGGTTTAAATCCCAAATCGAGGAACATTTGACTCTATTATTATAGTCTGCAAATCAGAAATCCGGGTAAGAAATTCTGTTAACACGGGAAAAGGTGTTAGGCACTGCCGAATTCTGTAATTCCAGCATGGTCGCTTTGATCCTACTTGGCTTGTTAAATTATTTAATTACTGATTTTTAAACCTATGTGTTTTTGCTTCTTGCACCCCATTTAATTAGAAAATTATCCTGAAACGGGTTATGCAAACGTATACCCACCTGTTTGACGCGTCAAAAATCATGTTACGCGAACGTGTCCAAAATTAATAACGCTTAATTATTATTAAGAAAAATTGGCCGAAGTTGCGTGAACGCATACTCCGATTTTATTTTATTTTTGTTTATTGTTTTAGAAATCGCAATCATGTCACAATAGTATATTAAACCTCCTAAAGCAAACTACGAAATTCGAGTTTAAAAGTGACAAAGAGTTGTAATATGGACAGCAACATTCATATAGTAGAAGGGTCCTAACGATTTTACATGCCCCTAATACATAAAACTAAACCTGATTAACATTGTAAAGTTTATACAATCGAAACATTGAGAAAGAGGATAAATTGAATCAAACTAAAGTAGACATTGGGGAAACTAAACTAAAACATTGTTTCAAGCTTGGCAGTATTTTAATGCTAATCAACCTTCTACAATTATAGATTAAGAATGGTAACAGAAGCTGCCCATCTCACGAATAGGCGCATGAAACCTTCTATGGCAGATAATGAAACAGCAGAAAATGATATCGAAGTAACAAAGGGTGCAAAAGAAGAAAATGCTTCAATCCCTGTCTTTATAGCTTCTGAACAAATGGAGGTAGAGATGGCAATACTCTTGAAAAAAATGAACCACTTTACTCAGCAAGTATCTGAACTGCTAGAATCAGAGGAAGTCCATGATTAAGGAACTGAGCAATGAATTTGAAGAACAATTGAGTCAAATAAACAAGGAATGGGTGGCAGAATGGTAAGAAGAGATCAAGGTACTGCGTTCACTTGACACAGCAAATGAGTAGGTGTATTCAAATAAAGCTAAGTACAATTTAGTTGACCTTAAATGGAGAAAGAAACTGCTAGGATGCAGACATATTTAACACTGATTAATCCAAATCCAAACCCCTAACAAAAAAGATATCAAATCGTCTATCATAAACTCATTTCAAAGAGGAAAACCAACAGACACTTCCTGAAAATTGCATCTGAATGCACCAGTTATGGAATTCCAACTAACAATAGTAAGTTTAAATGAGCCTCTATCTTTATCGATGACCAGATAGAACAGAACTCAAAGGAGGATCATAGGACATTTATCATAGCCATGAATGAACTCATTAACAACTTGCACATCCAAGACAAACAATAGAAAGGGGAAGCTCTCCTCGAAGTTCATAGAAATGAGGTAGTTCAAATCTGGGCATTCCTTGTCCAACACATCCCAAAGAAACGTGTGAAAGCTATCATGTAGTTTGTAACACAAGAAAATAGGCATAATTTCTAAAGGATGAAACTAGCTAAATTTTGTTGTCGACCAACTAACAAACAGAACAAGACACATGAGTATGTCTCCAATTAACTATGATTTCTGAGCTTAAAATATGCAACCCAAACCTTCACAATCTCAAAGGAAGAAGAAAACATAATGCCAAGAACTAGAGACAAAGCATCAAATCTACCAAAGGTCACATTGCAGTTCTCTGTGCGACAGATGCATAGAGAAAGCTCATCTATGAAACGATCATTCCTTAACAAAACGACCAAAATTCTAACCAACAACACCTAACAAACCAGCTGTCCCCAGCAATAGGATGATCCTAGTTTAAAATCATCTAGTAAATGAGGAAGATTTTACAAGAACAGATCACTTAAAGTCCAGAAAACAAACATCATGAGAATAAACGTCATAGTTTCATGCTCGCTTAACAATCACAAAACTGAACACACTGTTCATGTGAAAACGACGAAATCGCGACTCAAAATGCACTTCGACCCCATAATAATAGTTAAAGATACAGAGGATATAAAACAACCACTCGATTCAGCTCTTATCGATTGACCATACTCAGATACATCACACCATTGAGAAGAGATTCACCGGCATGAAATTCACTTGCAGAACTAAACACCATTCTGGACAGAATTCAAAGTTCAAGAACATTTTAAAAAAACGATGCAAAATAGAAAGAGATTGAACCTGAATTTTCAAATTTCTTTATAGTAATTACAGAAGAAACACCAAATACACCTTCGAATTCCAAAAATCCTGGCGAGGTTTAGCAGAAAACCAGCAGGACAATAGTAGAAAAACCAAGCTTGAACTTCAATTTATTTTTCATCTCTTCGGAACCCAAAAACCAGATTCCGAACTAAAAATATGTGTCTCACTCTTCGAATCTTTAAGAGAAACTATTCAAAGAAAAAAACCATCTTCAAGGAATAGAAATCAGAAGCTCAAGAAGATCTCTAAAATTTTCTCTCCGTAGTTTTTTAACCAGAAACTCTCCGAAAAAAATCCCCCTCCAATCCCCAGAATCCTCACCTTATATAGCCCTTGTAGCTCTTCTCAAACCTTCTCCACACACCACTCTAAAATTCTTTGCAATTTTTTTTCTATGAACGATTTTTGGACAGATGGAGGGCAAGGATTGATTTTCATCCATCCACGACCCCCATTTATCCAGCGAATCGTTCCGGAGCTAAACAACGCGCAAAAAATCTCTCAATATAATCTTCTATTTGTCAGGAAACCGTTATACTGTGGTGACGAGGAGAAAGAGGGAACACGGGGGGTGAATTTAAATTCACATGCCTAAGATTTGGCAAGTTGAACGCAGCTCACGTGAAGGAGACGATGAACAGTCACATTTGGATTAGGAATTTTGAGTTTTGGGTCTGTGTTTGCATGTACGTGTGTGTATTTGGAGAATAGGTCGGCTAAGTGTTATTTGGGCTAGGGAAGTTTGGAAAATTGGAAGGGATTTAGGCTTGAGGGGTTTTAACAGCTTTGGCCCAACAATTGGGTATTGTTTAATGAACCCCTTTTTTCTTTTCATTTTCTATTTCCTTTTCCTTTTTTTCTTTTTTTTCAGATATTTAAAATTCAAAATTAAAATAAAAGACCTGATTTAATTCCCAAAACTAAAAAATTTCCTCAAAATTTATTAAGTCCTAATTTAAAAGAAAACTATGACAAATTTAAAAGTTAAAAATGCAAAATAAATTATTTTTGTTATTTTATTTCATTTTGTAATATAAATTAGCTAATTATCCTAAAAAGTAGAAAATTAGATCATAAATGCAAAGGACGATTTCTGTATTTTTCGTTAATTAAAATGCACAGACAAAACGTAAACTATTAACGAAAATACCACAAAATCCACAAAATTATGGGAGTAATTCATATATGGCAAAATCACGTGCTCACAGTTGCCCCTCTTTTCTCGGAAACACGAAGAGTTTTTGGGCAAAGATAAGTGAGAGGATACGAGCGATTTTTTCCTGTTTGAATACTCCGTGAGAAGAATTTTGAAAAGCCTGACCGCGCCCTGCTTCAGAGGTTTCCTACATATCCTCAGCTAGAGAGGAATCAGGTCAGTGTAGTTCATGAGTGTTTGGTAGCTGGGACTACCGAAGCTATGATCTCACTGTTGATGCTGCTACTGCTGCTAGACCCCCTTATTACACCTTGTGAAAAATAAAGAAACTAAACTAAGCTATGAAATATGGATTACAAAAGAACCTATCTACGTCTTCAATCCTGCTCTTGATCTTTGTTGCTTTGTTGCGTTGTACTTCTCCTGTAAACTTCTTGCTGCCTTGTTGCTTGTACATCTCCCTGTTATTTCCTTGTTGAATCGTATTTCTTCCCGCAACTTCTTGATTAACCTTTTTCCATGTTTGATACCGAATTGTTGGACTTGAAATGTATTCCCTTGTTTTGCAGGTGGACGCCTAATTACCAAAACTGCAATTTGAAAAATATTCCCTTGTTCTACAGGTGGACGCTTGATTACCAAAACTTGCAACTTAAAAAATATTCCCTTATTCTACAGATGGGTGCCTGATTACAAAAACTTGCAACTAGAAAAATATTCCCTTGTTCTCTAGGTGGGCGCCTTATTACCCAAAACTTATAACTTGAAAAATATTCCATTGCTCTCCAGGTGGGTGCCTGATTACCAAAACATGAAATTTGAAAAGTACTCCCTTGTTCTCCAGGTGGGCGCCTGATTACCAAAACTTGAAAAGTATTCCCTTGTTCACCAGGTGGGTGCCTAATTACCCAAAACTAGCAACTTGAAAAGTATTCCTTGTTCTACAGGTAGGTGCCTCATTACCAAAACTTTAAACTTGAAAAATATTCCCTTGTTCTCCAGGTGGGCGTCTGACTACAAAAGCTTGAAATTTGAAATGTATTCCCTTGTTTTATAGGTGGACGCCTGATTACCCAAAACTTGCAACTTTAAAAGTATTCTCTTGTTCTACAGGTGGGCGCCTGATTACCAAAACTTGAAACTTGAAAAATATTCCCTTGTTCTACACGTGGGCGCCTCATTACCAAAACTTGCAACTTGAAAAGTATTCCCTTGTTCTACAGGTGGGCGCCTGATTACCAAAACTTACAACTTGAAAAGTATTCCCTTGTTCTACAGGTGGGCGCAGAAAACTTGCGACTTGAAAAGTATTCCCTTGTTCTAGGGCGCCTGATTACCAAACTTGCAACTTGAAAAGTATTCCCTAGTTCTACAGGTGGGCGCCTAATTACCAAACTTACAACTTGAAAAGTGTTCCCTTGTTCTACAGGTGGGCGCATGATTACCACAACTTGAAACTTGAAAAATATTCTCTTGTTCTAGAGGTGGGCGCCTGATTACCAAAACTTGCAACTTTTAAAATATTCCCTTGTTCTACAGGTGGGCGCCTGATTACCAAAACTTCCAACTTGAAAAGTATTCCCTTGTTCTGCAGGTAGGCGCATGGTTACCAAAACTTACAACTTGACAAATATTCCCTTGTTCTACACGTGGGCGCCAGATTACCAAAACTTGCAACTTGAAAAATATTCCCTTGGTCTATAGGTGGGCGCCTGATTACCAAACTTGTAGGTTGAAAAGTATTCCCTTGTTCAACAGGTGCACCTGATTACTAAAACTTTCAACTTGAAAAGTATTCCCTTGTTCTACAGGTGGGTGCCTGATTACCGAAACTTGCATCTTGAAAAATATTTCCTTGTTCTACAAGTGGGGGCCTGATTACCAAAACTTGAATTTTGAAAAATATTCCCTTATTCTCCAGGTGGGCGCCTGAGTACCAAAACTTGCATATTGAAAAGTATTCCCTTATTCTCCAGGTAGGCGCCTAATTACTAAAATTTGCAACTTGAAATGGATTCCCTTGTTCTCCTTGTGGGCGCCTGATTACCAAAATTTGCAACTTGAAATATATTCCCTTGTTCTCTAGGTGGGCGCCTGATTGCCAAAATTTGCAACTTGAAATATATTCCCTTGTTCTCTAGGTGGGCGCTTGATTGCCGAAATTTGCAACTTGAAAAGTATTCCCTTGTTCTACAGATGGGTGCCTGATTGCCAAAACTTGCAACTTGAAAAGTATTCCCTTATTCTACAGGTGGGCGCCTGATTACCAAAACTTGTAACTTGGAAAACATTCCCTCGTTCTACAGGTGGGCGCCTGATTACCAAAAATTGCAACTTGAAAAGTATTCCCTCGTTCTACATGTGGGCGCCTGATTACCAAAACTTACAACTTGAAAATTATTCCCTTGTTCTATAGGTGGGCGCCTGATTACCAAACTTGCAACTTGAAAAGTATTCCCTTGTTCTACAGGTGGGTGCCTGATTACAAAACTTGCAACTTGAAAAGTATTCCCTTATTATACAGGTGGGCGCCTGATTACCACAACTTGAAACTTGAAAAATATTCCTTTTTTCTACAGGCGGGTGCTTGATTACTAAAACTTGCATCTTGAAAAGTATTCCCTTGTTCTACAGGTGTGCGCATGATTACCAAAACTTGCAACTTGAAAATATTCCCTTATTCTACAGGTGGGCACCTGATTATCATAACTTGCAACTTAAAAAATATTCCTTTATTATATAGGTGGGCGCCTGATTATCAAAACGTGCAACTTGAAAAGTATTCCCTTGTTCTAAAGGTGGGCGCCTGATTAACAAAACTTGCAACTTGAAAAGTATTCCCTTGTTCTACAGGTGGATTCCTAATTACCAAACTTGCAAATTGAAAAGTATTCCCTTGTTCTACAGGTGGACGCATGATCAAAACTTGCGACTTGAAAAGTATTCCCTTGTTCTACAGGTGGGCGCATGATTACCAAACTTGCAACTTGAAGCGTATTCCCTTGTTCTACAGGTGGGCGCCGGATTACCTAAACTTGCAACTTGAAAAATATTCCCTTGTTCTACATGTGGGCGCCTGATTACCAAAACTTGCAACTTGGAAAGTATTCCCTTATTCTACAGGTGGGAACCTGATTACCAAAACTTGCAACTTGAAAATTATTCCCTTGTTCTACATGTGGGTGCCTGATTACCAAAACTTTCAACTTGAAAAGTATTCACTTGTTCTACAGGTAGGCGCCTGATTACCAAAACTTGCAACTTGAAAAGTATTCCCCTGTTCTACAAGTGGGCACCTGATTACCACAACTTGAAACTTGAAAAATATTCCCTTGTTCTACAGGTGGGCGCCTAATTACAAAAACTTGTATCTTGAAAAGTATTCCCTAAGACTGATGCTTGTGTACCTGATTACAACAAAACAAACAAAATAAGAGAAACTATTTTTGCCCCAACTTTTTTGTTGGGTGTATCTGTGAGTGTTAATCAAATCCCATGACAGCTCTAGAATTAGGTTGTGTTCTCAAAAAGGTATTATTTTCCACTATGTCTTATTATCTGAGTTATATCTCTTGGGGATCTACTGGGGATCAGTGATTGAAGTTACTTCTCATTATCCGGGAAAGTCCTGACAACTCTTAATTAGATGGCCAAACGTGTCCGCTGGGTATTAGTACTTAGACCTACATCTTATTATTCAAGCGGGTCCGGATGACTCTTGTTGGGTAAATATTTACGCCAGCCCTTGTTACCCATGCTTGTTTGTGTTTTCGGCTAAGTCCCATTTTTAGGAGGATCGTGACAACTCTTAACTGAATCATATTTCAACATTCAAGTCATATTATACCCTTCGCTATCCATGATTACCTTTAACCTTTAAATAAGTCCCATTTTAGGGAGTGTCCTGAGGGTGCCAATTCTAACTTCCTATTGTTTCTGCTGGGGATCATTGTTTAGGCGAGTTCCGACGACTCGTACTGGGGAAGGTGTTTGTGCCTGCCCATGTTGCCCGTGCTTGTTTGAGTTTTAGGCTAAGTCCCATTTCCAGGAGGGTCTTAAGAATTTCAAATTGCATGCCCCTTTTAACTCTCAGTTGTCTCTGTCGGGGTTGCTAATTAATGTTTCGTCCATTGTGTCATTGATGGAGAGAATATTTATGACAGATTATGTTCCGTTCTGAGTTTTAAGTGGGTCCCATTTTCCAGACGGGCTTTGAGATTTTTATCATACCTACCCTGTGCCTGCCTTCTCCTGTGGGTGGCCTCCCTTAGGATCTTCCGAAATTTTTTTGCCCTTATGTCAATCAAAGAAAACTTGTGAGTTTGAAAACTGGTGGTTAGCTTGCGGCATTCTTGTTGGAAGCGGCCTCCCCACCGTCGTATTCCATTGTGTTCAATTTTCATGTTGATGATGAGTTGCCTGAGTTGGTTGGCTGACCCCCGAACCTTTATGGCTTTACTTTGCTCCCCCGTTGTTGTGTTACACTCCTGACCCTTTGCAAGAATTCTTAAATCTTTCCTGAGATTACCAATTCAATGTACTATGCTTGGATGACCCTCTGACCCTTGTGGCTTTACTCTACTCCCCATCTTTGTGTTACATTTCCAACCCTCTTGCCAGACCCTTGCATCCTTTCTGAGATTACTCGGTCAGTTTATGATGCTTGGCTGAACCCCTAAACCCTTGTGGCCTTCCCATATTTGTGTTGCTCCTTTTCACTTGCCATGGTAGCTTTGATTTCACCTTGAAAGACATGGCTTGCTTATTGGCTGATCAACTTCTCTGTCACATAAATACCTCTTCTCCATTCAGACTCAATATCCTTTATTTGTTGCATTGCTTATGAACTGACATCTTTCCATCCTTTGTGTTTCACATGACCCCCAAAGCACGTCCATCCCCCCCACCCCACTCCGTGTGTATGTTGTTCTTTATTGACTTGAACCACTGGCTTTGACCTTTGTTGCTCCTTCACTTGTCATGATAAATGATTTTTATTCGAAGACCCTGCTTGCTCCTTGACTAACCACTTCCTTAACCTAGAAAATACCTTTTCTCGTTCGAACCCAATGCCTTCCGTCTATTGCATTGCTTCCTGAACTGACATCTGCCAAATCTTTGTATTCCACCTCATCCCAAAAGCATATTATTGTTACCAACCATACTGTGTATGATATTCTTCTTTGTCACAAACCATTGGCCCAGGCCTTGAGGTCTACTACTCCGTTGCTAACCATGATAACTTCGATTCCTTCTTGGAAAATCTTGCTTGTCACTGGTTTACCACCCTTTTGTCACAGATAACACCTTTGGTGCGTTCACCCTAGCCCTCATTTTGTTGCATTGTCCATGAATTGCTATAAACCAAGCCTTTGTATTTCAAACGAATCCTGAAGCATGTTGAATGTTACCCGCTCAGTGTGCTTGCTGTTTTCCTAACTTATGACGCTTTGATGGGACAAACATATCCCGTTTTGTGCAATTGGAAAGCTGGTAGCAGATTTTGAAGTCATTTCTCACTTGTTTTAACCCAACAGACTCAAGAAGAGGGAATAAACAAGACAAAAGGAACGGAGCAGAGGACAACGAACGGAGAGAAACCCTAACAAGAGAACTACACAGCAGATACCTATCAGATGTGGATACCAACTCTAATGACCATGACATGCACCTGCAGCCTATTCTGTTAAGAAAATCTAATGTCAACTCTTGTCATACCCCCCAGACCGTGAAGTTGGGCTTCAATGCTCTGATTACCCAATCTGATTCACAATCCTTATTCGACTTGTAGCGCCCAAAGGGTTTTCACTATCAAGCCTCTGTCATTTTGTTATTTCTCTCAACTTACAGTCGCCTTAGGGTGCCCGTGAGGATTTTCACAAATAGTACTCTCTCATTTTTATTATCTCTTCTGCTTGGACCGGAGTGGTGCCCCTGACATGAATCACTTCTACTTGCTCAACTTGGCATCTCTTGAATACTGATCAGAAGATCTTTCTTTGGACCGTAATGTGGGCTTTTAGATAGGGTTAGAAAGAAAGGGTATTAAAGGGTCAAAACAATTCAAATGGGTTTAAAACTACAACTTTCGGAATCAGATTTCTTACATCAACCACCATTTCTGCCCTAGTTTCTTGCTTGGGGACTTTTGGATTTTTATTTGATGAGACCGAACCGTGAGGCTGCCTATGTATCCTTAAAAAAAATCACGTCTAACATAGTTCATACCGATTCCTTATTTTTGTGGTTGTTTGTCTGTCTTCCTTTTTTTTCTTTCTGTTTTCTCTTTTTTCTTTGTTTTGTTTTCTTTTTCTTTCTTTCTCTTATTTTTTTCTTCTTTTTTTCTCTTTTCTCTTTTCTTTTCTTGTTTTTCTTTTCTTTCTATTTTATTTATTTTTATTCTTTTTTTGTTTCTTTTTTCATTCTTTCCTTTCCTTTCCTTTCACTGCCTTCTTACACTGTTACTGACTCTGAAAGAGGGGTATGAAAGAAAATATTAAAGCTCAAAAGGGTTAGAAAAGGATAAAGTGTCTAGGTAGTAGAACAACATGCCCTTGTCATTCCAATCTTCAAAATATGCCAAATACAAGCAAGTACAATCAGACAAAGGAATCATATATAGTATCTCATGACTGCGTCAGAACTGATAGTCATTTCTACACATTTTCCTTCCACATTTGTCAAATATAATGCACCATTGGACAACACTCTAGTTACAACAAATGGTCCCTGCCAGTTTGTAGACTTGCTTTTAGGATTCTTTATGTTATATTTGCCCATATTTCACATGGTTCGGGCTTCAAAAGATCTCAAAGTATACTTATTTCCTTCAAGGTTGCTCTATTGCCTTATGAGTAATATTTTAAGACCTGGCATGGGGTTATGCATGCATCTCATGTCAGTAAAGTCAATGGGAAAAAGGCAAACAAAGAAAAGAGAACTAAATGAAAATGACTGGAAATTACAGAAGACAGAAAATTGTATTAGACCGACGACGAAAGGGTTTGGACAACAAACAAACAAGCTAAACTGGAGTTACAAACCTAGAACAAACCTAAGCAACACTATTAGGACTAAACAAACTGGCAAAATAAAATATAGAAGGGTTTGAGTTCACAAGACAATATCTGGGTTACAACCCTGCAATAACCTGGACAATAGAAATGACAACAAAACGAACCACCAAGACTCCATTTTTACTGGTCAGGCCATGGAGCGCCTTCCCAATTACCAAGCAAGGAATTTAACCACTGAGTTTCACATCAATATTTCCAGACCTATTATTATCTTTAAACACCAAGTTCCTAGGAGGGTTCACATGCCCCATGTCGTTGTCGTTGACCATAACTACCCCATCTTGAATCATTCTTTCTATTTCCTTTTCAAAGAACAACAATTCTCAATGCTATGCCCCTGGACGTTAGAGTGGTACATGCATCGAACAGCAGGATCAAAGCTATTCGCATGTGGGTCTGAAGTATAACCAAGAAGTTGCTTAATCAGGCCAGCATGTTTTAACTTTCCGAACAAACTTGTATAGGATTCTTCGATGGGCGTGAAAGCATTTTCTTTTTCCAGTAGCCTTTTCATATTATACTCTGTCCTTGGTTGGAATCTTTTACAGGCAGGTGGTTTCCATGCCTGAGGGGGCAGGTAAGATCTTTGGGGAAGTGGCGCGGGCCTCGTGGGTGTGGAGCATATGGTGTTGCATTGCAGACAGGATATTGGGGAAGTGAAGCACAACTCCGAGGGTTCTGCTGAGAAAGGTAGTATTGGGAAGGGTCATCTGGTGCACCAAGATGTCCATGGGGTCGTTGTTGAGACTGAAAGCATAGCAAGGACGACCACTGGACCCTGTCATCGGCAGGGCTCAGCAATATCTTCTCTCTCGACGGGATAACTATCCCGAGTAATTTGTTCGTTCCACCTGAGCCAAAGGTCCCTAAAGCTCTCCTTGGGTTTTTTTTTTCGTATGAGGTAGGGAGGAGCGGTTTGGGACAATGTCTATATTGTTCTTAAACTGCTCTATACTCTTTAACTTTCTAGAGATCCCATCTCGTCTTTCTTTTCCTGTATCTTTTTCATTTTCGTCCTGAAGATTATTCTGAGGGTTCTCCTCATGGGCGACCGGGGAGGGGTAATATCGGGCATCATGAGCTTTGAGTGGGTATTCATTGTGATGATTGATGGAGTTACGAGGGTCATTGGAAAGGGCCATAATTTGGGTAAATGGGGCATCTAAGAAGCCAGGTGGTGGCAGGGGCAGTGCCTTCGCAGTCGTCCAGGCGTGATACATGTTCGTCATATGTTGTCTTAACACCCGCACCTCTTCAGCTGACCCATTATCCCGTTCAACTAACTACTTTGGGGTACCGGTGCCAACTGACTTGGTTCTGTAATTGTCTACAATAGCCTTTGACATTGTGCTGTAAGGAAGAGTTACCGCTTAAAAAGACACAAACCAACTGACCTTCTGAAATGAAACACAACAAACTGAAGCCATCACCTTAGAGTTAGGGCATTTAATACAGGATAATTTCACTTTATGTGCAATGCACCTAGGCGCAATTATGATTTCTATATGCACTAATTGGCTGCTTGCATCATCCTGGATTTTATTCTAGATTTTATTCTATGCCACTTTTCTTTTCTCTCTTATTTTTTCCTTTTTCCCCTCTTCGTTGCTTATCTTGTTTTGCTTATGTTTTATTATCCTCTCTGTTGTTTTACTGCATGCTTCACATCATGATATTCCCTTCTTTCCCCATGATTGTCTCTCCTATTCTCCCCTTCGTTGTTTCTTTTCTCCTTTCCTTTCTTTTATTTGGTTACGATTGAATCATGTGTAGATTGCTTACGTATCATGACCCTGTATGAATTAGACTGAGCGTAGTTCTGGCGGATATGAAAAAATAAACAACAAAATATATTTTTTTTGAAATTTTTGATAAAAAAACACCTTCACTACAAAGACTCAGAGACTCAAAATAAACTAACAATCTTAGAAAAGATCAATTCAAAAGACCTAACAGGCTCCAAAACAACTTAACATACTCAAAGAAAAAGTACTGACTCAAGAAAAAATCATTAATACATTAAATCCTTAAACACTCCTGGAGCTCTCGGGGTGTTGTCTAGCTTTGTTGCAAGCTCGTCTGCAAGATCCAACTGGAGCCTTTCCAAATCTATCATTACCTGCTGGACAAACGTCATGACTGCCGCGAAGAAAGTGTTTGGGTAATGTCTTCAAATATTTGTCATTTTACCATAATACACTCTGCAATCGTTGTGACACTTTCACGGATCCTGCCCTTCTCCCGTAATAAATCTCCAACTTGTCGGGTTCTTGCTTCCACAGTTTGTTTGGCTGCATGGATTTATTTTTGAAGGTGTTTCAAATCCCTTTCTAGCCGTGCTATCAATAAATAATAGTGCTCCCTTTCGGCTTCAAAATATCTTCCCTGCTTGGCCATTTCATTTTCAATAGTCTTGACCTTTTTCTTTATACTTGTCATCCCCTTGTCGTATTTCTCCTTCAACTGACGGATAAAACTTGCTCATTCCCCTACATCCTTGGCTATCTTGGCCTGAGCATTTGCTAACTCCTTTTCAGTCTTTTATAAATCATCCTCAAAATCACGTGCCTTCTGGGTAAAGTTGTAGATAAGCTTCTCATCCTTTCTACTCCTGCCCCGGTTGTCAATTGCTATTTCCATTTTCTGGATCTGTGCTGTGAGAGCTTCATTTTCTTGGATCAATCTTCTTTTCTAACCTTCGGCTTCCTGAGCCTGGAGATCATTATTGAATTCCATGTTTCTCATCTTTTCTTTCAAGGCATGAATCCCAGCTTGATACAATTTTTCCTTTTCTCCTCGTGCTAATCTTTCTTGGATTTTGTCTTCGAAAGTTTGAACATGCGGTCTTTTGGCGGGTCTCTCAGGTTCGGGTTCCGACTTAGTGTTCACACATGACCTCTTCTCAAACCAAGCAGCATAATGTGGATCCACTTCTCCTTTTGCAACATCAGGTACCCTGGTTCCATTTTTAAGATACCAGCAGCCATTCCAATCCTGTTGAACTAAAGCTTCCGGCAGTGCGGCTTCTGGGTGCAACTCTATAACTTGCTTACTTAGATCTTCATCTTCGGGCACAACTTGATACCACCCCAATTGTCTCAAGACCCTCTACGGTGCATACAGTTGAATACTTTTCACACCCATTATCCTCAAGTAGCCTTTAGCATCAGTCATGTATATGGTTGCTGTCTTCGGGAGCCATCCTATGAACCATTCAATTTGACTTGCTGTGAGAGCTTTCAAATGAGACACCCATGCCTCAAACCCCGTTGGCACGTTGTAATTCTTTATCCTCTCTTCATAACTGATGATGAAATTATTTGGGCTCAGGCCATAACTCAGGAATCTGGGATGTTGGCGAAGATGCTCGATCATCCACATTTATAGGAGGATATTGCAACCTTCGAAGAACTGAGCCCCAACTTTGCATAAAGTCAATACACAGCAGATATCTGCCATTACCAACGGGGCAAGTGTATGATTTTTCATGATGGTGAGGGTTTTTGCAATTCTAGCTATACAAATATCTATTGTCCCTTTCTCATTTGGAAAAACCATTACCCCAAGAATGCCATAATAAATGCGAACCGGCGATGAAGTTGCCAAAGACCCTTATCTTGTTTGTTGCTCAACCCCTTTTCATGTGTCTCAAAACCAGAAGAATGCCCAAACATGAAGTATAAGAAATTGAAATCACAATACCCGTTGTTTACGTGGTTTTTACTTGTCTGTTTGCTGATATTCAGGAGGTCAAATAACTTGTGCACCGATGGGGTCCTTGGAAATATAAGTTGTTGCTTCCTCAGATCTCGTCCAAACTCAATGTACCCGGCTATCTACTCCAAAGTAGGGGTAATCTCGAAGTCTGAGAAGCAAAAAACATTACGAGCGGGGTCCCAGAAAGTTATCATAGCCTTGATTAGATCATCTCGAGGTTTGATCTCCCAAATGTCTATAAGAGCGCCCAACTGTTGTCTTACCCATTCCTGACCATCTTGATCTAAATCATTCTACCACATGTGCAAATGTACTCGAGCTTGTTCCCTGATCACTTCTGGTGGGTCCTGGGTAATATTCATTTGTTCCTGTAGAAAGGTAGGGATATGGTTGACTCTAATGGCCTCTTTTTGAAAACTAGTTTCCTTTTTTAAAAAAAAAATCGTGATTCCCTCCTTGACATGCCAATTTTAGCCAAATGGCTATCTTTGCAAATACGACCCTTTCCCATTTCCATATGAATTTTGAGGCCGAGGAGGCTTATTTTGTGACACTTCTGAACTTTGTCCATTCTTTTACGAAGATAGTCCTTCAACGGGAGAATATTCTAAGGCTTCTCGGTAAGAACGGTTTAAAAACTACCGACACTAAATCAGCTTATTTCTCTCTCCCTTTTTTTCTCTATTTTTCAAAATAAGGCCGGACCTTATGTAGGTTTCCTATGTATCCCATATCTGATGGGATTCAGACCCGCGTAGCTTGGCAAATACAACTACTTTTGAAACATGACTTATTTTTTGTTTTGTTTTGTTTTTTCAATTCATAAGAAATAAACAAACTAATTTTGAACACAAGACTCTTTTTCTTTTCATTGGAAAATAGAGCAAACTATTTTTGAAAACGAAACTCTCTTTTTTTTATTGGCAAATAGAACAATCTTTTTCGAAAACAAAACTCTTTATTCTCTATTTTTGAAACAAAACTTGTTTTTCTTTTTATTCGCAAACAAACTCTTTTTCCTTTCCTTCTCTCTTTTTTATTTTATTTTTTTGTACATTTTTCTATTTTTCTAAAAAAATCGGCAAAGTTTCGAGGTATTCTCAAGCATTGGGTTTTCTTTAGAACCGGGTTTACTTCTTTCCTACATCACTCTTGGACTTTTTCTCTCTTTTTTTTCCTTTTTCTTATTTTCCTTTGATTTTTCCTCACTCTTCTTTTCTTTTTTAGTCGGTCAGCATGCAAGCCAAAACAAATGAATGTTCACATAGCACATTGGATGCGTCATGATTGTCTGTTATTTGGGTACACCTGTCTTAGACGGGCTCAACTCATGTGTTGAGTCCCCTAAGTCAAAATGCATGTGATGCAAACAAGCGCTCTACTAGGGATCCGACATGAGGCTGTGTTTTCTAAGTTTAAATCATGGGGTTTTGATCTAGACATGGGGTACCCGAGCGGACAACTGGGGACGAGGAGGGGGCGTTTTACCGAGAGCACTAAAGTCTGCCCGACATTGTCCCTTGCCTAGCGTCGCTTTATTTGGTATAATTTCTACAGAAAAAGCGGGCTACGCGAACGTATGCACCGTTTTCAGAAGACTCAGAGAGGTAGAGTAATGAGACAGTTATATACAATTCAAAAATATTAAAGTGGTAAACAGATAGCATTTTAGCACAAAGGTTCACAAAAATACAATAATATCAACAATAAATAAGCCAAGTAAAAATCATAAAACAAGCTCGAATTCTTGAACCCTAAACCAGAGATTCTGGGTTCGGTCCCCATCAGAGTCGCCAGAGCTGTCAAACCTCCTTTTGACACTACACCCCATGAAGGGCGTAGATAAGGGAGTTTTTCTAATTTAAGTGACAATCGAAGCGGGATTCAATTATTTAAGAGATTTCAGAGTCGCTACTTGGGAGATTTATGGTGTCCCAAGTCACCGGTTTAAATCCTGAATCGAGAAAAATTTGACTCTATTATTATAGTTAGTGAATCAAAAATTCAGCTAAGGAATTTTGTTAACCCGGGAGAAGGTGTTAGGCACTCCCGAATTCCGTGGCTCCAGCACGGTCGCCTTGATTCTACTTGGCTTGTTAAATTATTTAATTACTGATTTTTAAACCTATGTATTTTTGCTTCTTTCACCACTTTTAATTAGAAAATTATCCTGGAACGGGTTACGCGTACGTATACCTGCCTGTTTGACGCATCAAAAATCATGTCACGTGAACATGTCCACAATTAATAACGCGTAACTATTATTAAGAAAAGTTAGCCGAAGTTGCATGAACGTATACTCCGATTTTGTTTTTTTGTTTTTGTTTTTTTAGAAATCGCAATCATGTCACTTGAACGTAGTCACAACCACAATAGTATATTAAACCTCCTAAAGCAAACTATGAAATTCGAGTTTAAAAGTGACAAAAAGTTGTAATATGGACAGCAACATTCATAGAGTAGAAGGGTCCTAATAATTTTACCTGCCCCTAATACATAAAACTAAACCTGATTAACATTGTAAAGTTTATACAATTGAAACATTGAGAAAGAGGATAAATTGAATCAAACTAAAGTAGACATTGGGGAAACTAAACTAAAACATTGTTTCAAGCTTGGCAGTATTTTAATGCTAATCAACCTTCTACAATTATAGATTAAGAATGGTAACAGAAGCTGCCCATCTCACGAATAGGCGCATGAAACCTTCTATGGCAGATAATGAAACAGCAGAAAATGATATCGAAGTAACAAAGGGTGCAAAAGAAGAAAATGTTTCGATCCATATATTTATAGCTTCTGAACAGATGGAGGCAGAGATTGCAATATTCTTGAAAAAAATGAACCATTTTACTCAGCAAGTATCTGAACTGCTAGAATTAGAGGAAGTCCATGCTTAAAGAACTGAGCAATGAATTTGAAGAACGATTGAGTCAAACTGACATAAAAGTGAATGATAACAGAGGCTGAGATATGATATATAAATGAATGAATGTGACTGAGTACAATGACAACTTAAGCTATTAACTCAACAACAGTAATGACCACGGTGGGTCCAACAGAATAAGCACATAACATAAACAGGATTTCTAACGTAAATCAAAGCTCATTACTTTAACACGTAGAAGTTACATGGATAGAAACAAGATTGGGTAACTACACAGTACCACTGAATCAACCGAGTCATAAACTCCATGGTGCATACCCACGTCTGTCACCTAGTATGTGCGTTACCTCAACACCAGTCATATAACACGTAATCTAGAGATTAATACCCCAAGTACCAAGTTTAGAAGTGTTACTTTCATCAAAGCATGCAACTCAATACTCCAACAAACTCTTGTCTCTCGAATCGGCCTCCGAATGACCCGAATTTAGCCACAAACAACTTAATATTATCAATAAAAACTATAGGAATCGATCTCATACGATAAAGCTGAGTTCTGTAACCAAATTCAAAAAGTCAACCATGGGCCTACGCCTCAAAACTTAAAAGAATTCATAAAATCTGAATCTCATTCGATAATGAGTCTAACTATACCAAAATGATCCTATTCTGACCACAATCGACCGTCAAATCCTCAAATCGTAATCTCCAATACATAGGTCAAAAATCCCCTAATTCTAACTTAGATTCATGTAAATAGGTGAAATAATTAATGGGTATTCAAAATACATGGACAAAAGTGATAAAAAATCACTTACCTCTTCAATCAAGGTGAAACCCCTCCAAAAATCGCCTCAACCCGGCTCCCAAGTTCCAAAAATGAAGAAAATACTCTAACCCTCATTCTTATAACTCTATCCAGTAGTTCCGCTATTGCGGACTCACCTGCCGCACCTACGGAACTGCTTCTACGGAAAAAAACCCACTTTTGCCAATTTTCATTAAACTCCCGACCAGCCACTTTTGTGGCTCAAATCTCGGTTCTTCAGGTCAGCTTCTACAGTCCAAGCTCCGCACCTACGGGAGAGCACCTACGGATACCTTCCACTTGTGCGACCTTTGGGTCTCTGATAAAAAATTTTCATCTGCTGAGCTTCGTCATATCTGCGGGCTCGCAAATGCGGAATTACCTTCGCACGTGCGACCACTGCCCAACACACGCAAGACTGTACTTGTGACCCTATGACCGCTTCTGTGGCTTCGCACCAACAACTAACTTCACGCAAGTGCGGTGGCATAAGAACTGAACACACCAGCATCACAAGTCTAAAATTCAATTTGAATCACACCCGAGGCCCCTATCCAAACATACCAACCCATCCTAAAAACATCATACGAACTTAGCCGAGGCGTCAATCAGATAAAATAACATCAGAAACACGATTTACAACTTCTACAATAGATGTCGAAACCTATCAAATCAACTCCGATTGATCTCAAATTTTACACACAAGTCATAAATGACACAACAGACTATTTCTAACTTTCGGAACCAAAATCCAAGTCTGGTATCAAAAAAGTCAACTCTCGGTCAAACTTCTCAACTCCCCAAACCTTTAGTTTTTCCATCTTCCGCCAATAAAATCCAAAACCACCTACGGAACTCCAAATCGATATCCAGACACGCAAGTCCAAAATTACCTTACGGAGCTATTAGAACAATCAAAACTCCATTCTAGAGCCGTTTATACATAAGTCAATATCTGATCAACTCTTTCAACTTAGGCGTCCAACCTTGGGACTAAGTATCTCAACTCATTCTGAAATATCCCCGGAACCAAACCAACCACCCCCGACAAAGTCACATAACAACAAACTAACATAAGATACGTAATAAAATAGGGAATGGGGTTACAATACTCAAAACGACCAGTTGAGGCATTACAAAAGTAGCCTTCAAGAAATCCTTAAAAAAAATAGGCTTGAAGACCATACATTGAAGGGAAAATTACGTGACACATAAAACACTTACACTATATTTACCATTCGTAGCTATACTTTCAGCAAAACCATTGGTATCTATATTTGAATTTTATGACAAATCCAGAAATAAAAGATTAATTGTTTTGAACTGAAACAATAGAGGAACAAGCTCCCGTAGCTTAGTTGGTTAAAGCGCCTAGCTAGTGAATGTCTTGAGTTCGAAGCTTAACAAAAACTTTTTATTTTTCTATGTTTCGTCTTAGTTGTATTCGTTGCACGAACAAATATAGTCAATACAATTCATTGCGTAATAAGAACATTTTATTTTTCTATGTTTCGCATTAGTTGTATTTATTGCACGAACAAATACAGCCGATACAATTCATTGCGCGAACGAATACAGTTGACACATACTGTATTCATTGCACGAACAAATACAATTAATATACGTTAGTAACAACTAAATAGTAACTACGAATGGTAATTAAGCAAATTACTGTTATTATGCTCTAAATTATAATGGTCTATGAAAATTCCTCTAGATTGAACGGGAGAAATTCAAAATTAGCCAGATTCACACCTGATCGTTCAAAAATAGCCAAATTGCAAAAGTAATCGAAATTTAACCACTTTTTATATAAAGATAAATTTGAGCAAGAACACCGTACAAAACCCGAAAAATACTTCAGTATATTATCCTGAAGTTTCAACATAATTATACTTGAACTCCAGCATATTACACTGGAGTTCCAGGATAAGTATGCTAGAACTTCAGTACAATATGATGGAGTTCATACACAAGTGCACAATATACTAGAGTTTCAGCAAGTATACTGGTCTAGTATAATATACGGGAGCATGGAGCACCGATGCTCCAGTCTCTAGTATATTATACTGGACCCACCAAAGTATACTGGTCCAGCATAATATACTGGAGTTCATACACAAGTACACCGAATTTCAGTATATTATGCTGGACCGTTCTTTATTACAGAAAAATAGTGGTTATTTTTTGTTAATTTGGTAAATGCTAGCTATTTTTGAATGATGAGTCCTAAAACTGACCGTACCTTGCTATTTTTGCATATTGAACTTATCATGTAGGGATATTGTACCTTGCTTTACATATTGAACTTATCATGTAGGGATCCAACCTAATAGACTTGATCCATAATAAAGCCATTAACATTTTTTTTGGTTGATGAGAGACAATTGGCACACAACATAATAAGAGTTGATAAATGGTCAAGATCCGAAGGTACATGGAAATAGGGATGGCACTGGTTGTGAGAAGTTCATACTTGATAGTTGTCCCTCGTCAATCAAATTCTAATTTCTATGCCTGAAATACTCAGACACGCGTTTCCCGCGTTCCAAAATCTTGTCGCAGTAAGTAAAATATACAACCTTAGTTTTACACTCAGTAGATAGAGACAGGACACGAGTTATGGAGAAAACCTTGCCTATAAGCAAACCCGCCCCTCCTCATAGTCATAAAATCTTGAAAAATGTTATTAATGTCTCCAATGGACCCTTTTACGATCACCCAATGACAATTGGGTTAGTACTTTCCACTACAGCCTTTCCCCTTTTTTCAACTTTAATCGCTATTGGTATTTGTTTCTTTTTCCTTTCGGGTCATTCTGAATGCTTTTTCAGTGGACCCATTTCATTGATTAATAATACGGAATTGGGTGGTGGTGCTGAATTGTTGATTATAAAGATTTGGTTTTCTGAGCTATTGGAACTTCTGGATGCTATTCCCATGGTATCGTTTCCTGTTGTTTTTGTCCCCTCTTATTTTGCCGGATGCTATTTACTTATTTCCGCTCCTGATTCTGAGCATGTATTGGTTCTAGTGTGTTGTTTGTCTGTAATTTGGTTGCCAATTAGGGCCTAGGCCATAAACCTAAATGTGAAGTCATTATTGTTGGTTTACTGGAGCTTTCTTCATCTTTTCCTTTTGCTAAAAGATTATGTGTGAATTGTATCCAGAGGCACATTAACTTTTTTTAATGCCATACTCGAGGTTCTTATTACCTGGGCTGGTAATTCTTCTAGAATACTGTTCTTAAATATCCAAGGAAGGTTAACAATACCCACCAAATTTGTTTTGATTTTTGCACTTATCTTGTAGAGATGTATCAAAACGTGAATGCTTGTCTTAGTTGTGGTAGTGTTTCTCTCATCGGATAAGATCTTGAGTAAGACATACAAAATTGGATTAATGGATAAGCCGATATGCATACTAAAAAGGACATCTATGCTTATTATGGTTTTTAGATAAATTAAGTGAACAGTTGTTGATTGAACTTGATCATGTAATGTAAACCCATAAGCTCCTCTTAGGGTGAATATTTGAGAATCTATAAATTATTTTGTGTATAAAACCATGTTTGGTGTATTTAGTTCTTTGGTTAATTACATTATCTCTGCATCCGATTCCACTTCTGTACATATTAAGCGTGATAGGGAGGGTGGACCACGTCAATGAATTTGAATCAAGGTCCAACTTCTTGTTTTATATTTCTTTAGTGGATGGGTGGGTTTAGCTGGTCATGTGAGATGATATTGAATTGTTTTGGACTTTGGACAAAAGATGACATTTGGAGTATGAAGTTGTGCTTGGATGAAGGGGTGCAGGTTCAGTGATACATGCCATGTCTGAGCAAGATATGCGGAAGATGAGGGGCTTGCCTCCTCGTTCCCTTTTACGTATGCATGATGGTCATGAGCATCTTTTTTGTTTTAATTTGAACAGGATGTCCGACCCTCTTCGAGCCCCGACTAATCAAGGGGATGAACATGCCTTCGGCATGGAGTTTTCCGCAAGTGCACAACGGTTAATTCAGGTTTTACCCAGTCCGATGACACTCAGAAATTGTTTGCACCCAGTGGATTTCAAACTTGAGACCTTGAAAGGGAGCAAACTCCAAGGCTCAAGTCAATTGCCACCAGGCCAACCCCGGAGGGTTTGATGCTCATGGGCATCTTATGTCTAATTGGATCTTCTTTTCTCTAACTGGATGTTATTCCAAAGATGTGATGTTAGAGCTTGCTTACACTAAGTATACCATCAGTGGATTGTGATTTTGGCGTTTGAGTTACTCGTTTCTCTTGTGGATATGTTTCTTAATGCCCTCTTTGGCAATCCAATAGATAGATATTAGCATTTATTCACTTTTAGAACTCAATAATTTGGGGATGCCAGTCAGTTTTTTTGGTATTTATCCTTTGGTTGTTGATGCAATATATACGTGGTGTCTGCTCGCAAGCGTTTCTTGTAGGTGTCAATCTTTTTTGCTCTCGTACATTTTAGATCTAAGGGACAGAACAGTTAACTTGTCAGTGAATCAACTGTGATTTTCTCCCCCTTCTACGATTCAAGAATTTGATTATCTGGCTTGTCTTTATGTTTAAGCAGCTTCAATTTTGTTTCGTGGCACATAAAGATAATTCATTCTTAGTGTGAAATGAGTCTGAATTCCTGTCCTGTTAGACTCACCTGTCACGATACTCGTCACAATTCAACTTAATCATCTTTTCTTAAATAGTTGCACTAATAGTTATAAACCTTGTTCTTATCCCTTCTTTCTGCAGGTAGTCAATTCTTTTCTTGAATAGTTTGATATATTATCTTTAATAAGCTAGAATCAGTGGGTATCTGGTGCTCAAAATGAATGGCTACAGCTTGTTGGAGCATACTCTTCGGAATATACTTCGCTCTATCAATCCGTTGGATGAGGATTGGTCTATGAGATTTCAACTCATTGATGAACTTCGAGCCATGGTTGAAAACATAGAAAGCCTTAGAGGTAATTTAAAGTCGTGATACTTCGTTATTTTTTTTGATAAGGTAAATTGTATTAATCAAAAGGGAGAGAACTCCCATATACAGGAAGTATGCCAAAAAGTAGAGAATTTACATCAGAACATGATTCCCTACAAAAGACGTCCAATCTTCTATACAATTAGGGGCTATATGAGTGCACCAAAAAGCGGTCAAAGATAAAAGACTATTCTTAAGATGTGAAAAAGTAGACTCAATCCCATCAAAAGCTCTCCTATTTCTCTCCCCCCAAACTATCCACATGAGAGCTAATGGGGCGAAGTTTCACTTCTTTTTTCTTCTTCTATGGAAACTTGCCCAACTATATAACATTTCCTTTACGGTGCTTGGCATCACCCGGCGAACACCAAAAAAGGTTCAGAACTGCTCTCCACAAAGCCGAGGACACAGGGTAATACCACAAAAGATGATCAACTTCTTCCCCTGAGCTTTTACACGCATAGCACCAACTAACAAGTGTATCTCTTGTACTTCATGATACTTCGTTATATATCCTGATTAGTGGAACTTAGGTGGTTAGGTTACTTGTTTGTTACTTGTAGAGACAATTTTTCTTGATTCAAATCAGGTAAAGCATGATGTACAATATTGCGGGTTGGTATGTAGGGGGTGTTTCTATGTACTGACAACTCAATGGACGGTGTTTTCCTTGTAATTTAACAGCTCAACCCGACACCCTTTTTGATTTTGGCGTTAGAAATGATTCTTCTCAGCTTTAGACCTTTGGACGACCATAATTGCAAGTTAAGATTAATTTTAATAGGATGAACAACTTTATTTAGTCTTCTGAAATTTTTTCCTGTAAATTAGATGCTAATTTGGTGAAGTTGTAAGTTCCTCTTCTGGAATTACCCTTCTTTGGGTCATCTTGGTATGTTAAAGATGAAGACATAGATACTGTTTCGGTTAACAAGCAATAAGTTTACTATTGTCAGCTTCTACTCTGTGACCAGGGGCAACTGTAGAGCCATTTGGATCTTTTGTGTCAAATCTTTTTACAAGATGGGGAGATCTTGATATTTCCATTGAGTTGCCCAATGGATCATATATCTCATCTGCTGGGAAGAAGTACAAACTAAGTCTACTAGAGGATGTGCGAAAAGCTCTGAAAGCTAAAGGTATGCTCTCATGATTAATGCTCTTTGATTTGCATAAATAAATTAATTTTTATTGTGAAAATTCTCCACTAGTAGCAAGGATCAATGGTCAAGCAGTTTGAGATTTTCTCGATGAAAATCACATACACTCATAGCATTTGATGGGCCTGGGATATTTATATGAGCTGCTAAAATTGAAGATAAATAATAGGAAGTTTTTCCTTTGGCAACTGGGAAAGGGGCTTAGAACTGTTAAATAAAGGAAGTTGCTGCAGTTTTATTGCAAACGAGCCAAAAGAATGGTTACCGGTGTCAGATATCAATTTAGTTCTTTAGCAACTCCAGAAGGAATACCAACTGCCGCTTGGAGCTGGATTTGTGGACCTCTTTTCTCAAAATGAATACTTACTGAAAATCAAATAGCTTTGTCAGACTTTTTAAATATCTTATCCAGTTGCCAGCTGTTACTGTGTAAATAGAATTATTCTCCTGCGGGGTGAGGGGGATATGGATGTTCTTATTCTATCATAGTAGGACCCAACCTTGTTAGGAACAAGAGAAGCACTAAATTAGTTTGTAGGGTTGAAGATCAGTCGCTATCATCCATTTTTTCTTCATTCGATTGTTACAGCTGCATTTAAGTACATGTGTTCACTTCTTTGCTTTGTTTTCCTTGTTATCTCATGGTAACTGATGTTCTGAGAATTTAGTTCTGGATCATGTCTGAAGTACCTCACCGATGTGACAATTTAACGTGAGATATCATTATGTTATGGAATGCCTTTGAACATTCCATCAATTCAACATTGACAGCCGTAGTAATAGGATTCTGGAAAAGACGTAGCATTTTGTTACTAAAGTTACCTTCTTATATGAAAAAGGGATTATATAAGAGATGCACTCAGCATCAGCAGCAGCAACAACAACAACAAAAAATCTAGTGGAGTTCCACAAGTGGGTTCTAGGGAGGGTAGTGTGTACGCAGATTTACCCCTACACTGGGGAGGTAGAGAGGCTGTTTCTGATAGACCCTCGGCTCAAGAAGACAGCAGTAGCAACAACAAAAAAATAGAGGATTGTAGAAAGGAAGTTTGCTCAGACTAGAAATCCTGAAGTCTGAACATGATATGTGTAATATCCTAGTGTGTTGATAACTTTCCGAGCCAAACTCAGTTGTTTTTGTCCTTGTCTTAATTGTAATTTAATTTTATAATGCTGCTGTTAGCATTGTTGGAGAAAAGCCGGAGAAATCTTCACTCTCGTTTGTTTCTTGCTTTCAAGAGTGTGTTGGTCTAATTCATTGCTAGCGCTACTTCACAGGTGGATGCCGAAAGCTGCAATTTATTACCAATGCAAGAGTCCCAATCTTGAAGTTTCAGGGCAATTACAATATTTCTTGTGATATATCAATCAATAATTTGAGTGGCCAAATGAAGTCCAAAATATTATATTGGATCAACATGATTGATGGACGATTTCGTGATATGGTTTTACTGGTATGTGCCCGTATAGGAGACAATGAGGCTATCTTGGAATAATCTGACTCGATTCGATGATTTCTCCTTTGTGTGCAGGTGAAAGAATGGGCTAAGGCACATAATATCAATGATTCGAAGGCTGGAACTTTGAACTCATATTCTCTCAGCTTGTTAGTTGTGTTCCACTTTCAGGTAATTTTCTGTTGCATTAGTTTTACGAAGGCAGTTTCTAGTCTCACATCCCAAAGTATTGAAGAGTATGAAGCCTATTGCTGATAGGGTAATATAATTCTTGATTTTGCAGTACAGACTTGCATTTCATCTAAAGCAAATACATAATCTCTAGATCCTTTTATTACCTAGAGAATTGGAGAAGGAAAAGGGGGGTAAAAAGTAAAAAAGACAAGCTTTTTATGTAGTTTTATCATTATTAGCTCTTATATTTTTATAATTAAAGAAATTGAGGAAGCATTAGGAAGAGTTTAAAAATAAGTGAAAGTACTGGGAAGAAGAGAACAGAAAAGAAGTGGACTTCCAATCGGTAAGTAGGGACTGAGAAAATACCTGTCAGAGATGAGTGATTTTCAGGGAAGATTGTTCAGCAAAGTCACCCCCATCAAATGATTGGCTCATAAGTAAGTGAATATTCAAATAAAAAAGATAAGCTGGACCTGATTGTTTACAATGTTGTTACTTAGTCATGTTCCTTTTTTAAGACTGTTGCAGTTCTATTAAATTTCTCATCTCTTTTGTAAATAACAGTTCGGGTAGGGGTAAGGCTTGTCTACATATTACCCTCCCCAGACCCCACCTGGTGGGAGTATACTGGGTAGTTGTTGTTGTTGTTGTTGTGGTTTTGTAAATAACATAATATTTCCCCCCCCCCCCTGGTCTTAGCTAGCCTACTTATTTTTGCAGACATGTGTGCCTGCAATTTTACCACCTCTTAAAGAAATATATCCAGGAAATATGGTTGATGATCTTACAGGTACTTAAATGATTGTTTGTTATTGATGTTTGAATAAGCTGATGCATCTTTCTGTTTCAAATTTACTGTTATGTTGTTGGGGCGTGAGCTCTTCGATTCGAGTTATATAGTGGTTATCTCGCAAAGAAATTAGGTTGCATTTGTTTGAGGAATTTTTTTCCTCAAAAGTTGCAACATTTGTTGCCAAATGACTTTGTTGTTTAAAGGGTCGTCTCCAGACCCATTTCTCGGTCATAAAAAGGTATCTTTGTTGAAGTTTTATCAAGAAGTATTTGCAAAACTTTTCCAAGAAACTGGGATCGAAGACGTTGTTATAGGACATTTTTCAGTGAATAATTCTTCCACCCATAAAGCACTCACAAATTCTCAACAAGTTTGTAATTAGTCACATGTTTCCTTTTTATTTCCAAAAAAAAAATTCAATAAACTTTTACCAAATTTTGTTCCAATCAGTCCTTAATAGTTTAAACATACTAAGTGAAGATCTTTGTCAACTGACGTATACATTCTTCAGCCTAGATAGATTAAGAATGGCAATAATCAGTAGCGAGGAGGAGATTTGTGGTGAGGGTGGTTGTGGGGGGGGGGGGGTGTTAAAAAGGTGAGGAATTTAGAGAGTTTGAAGTACTCTATCAACTATGAATCACAGGGAAAACACAAGATAATTTTTTGAGGTTGGGGAAGGAAGCTTGGGGAAGGAAGTCGGGTGAGAAATGATATGGTTCCGACTAGAGGAAAGTTGGAAATATTGTGGTGTTATGTGAGAGGAAGTTAAAACTCCGACATATGAGAAAGAGGGGAAGTTCTCCATTGCCCCAGAATTTTTAAAATCATGGGAATACTAATTAAATGGGATTTTGTGGAAATTTATGAGCCAGTAGAAGGGGTCAAAAAATATTTAAGGAAGATATCTCTAGGCTGATGTTGGTATGGAAGGCCATAGATTTTAAGAGGGGATTTAAATGCCATAAGATAATCGGAAGAAGATGTGGGAGGAAGTCCCTGATTTATTAACTTCTCCTGATTGAAGTAGGTAGTTATTTGACAGGTATGTGAAAGAGGAAAAGAAGGAAAAATTCCTAATTCAACAAGGAAGTGAATTAGGTTGTCTAGAAAATCCTGAATTTTGTTAGGTTTGTTTGTGGTTTTAATTCGAGGTCTCTGCAATTGAGGTAATCAAGTTAAGCTAGAAGCAAGTGCCGAATAATTGAGCAAAAATCAAAAGAATATGAAAACAAAAGTGCATCTTGCCACGTGTATGGGGTTTAATAGAACTGCTATAATTGTTAATTTAGGTTAATGGTACTGATTATGCTAGACTGGTAAAGGCTCAGGTACATACATATGAATATATTATTCAATATAGCTTTTCCATTCCTTGTGATGTATAGACAGCTCTAGTTAGTAGTTGAGTAGCCCATTCAGGATGACAAGATCGAAGGCATCCATACGAACTGTTAATTGAAGGGGTAGGAACAAAAATTTTATTAAATAAGTGGAAAAGTAATTTCGGCCATGGTATGAAGACTCTCTACTCTTTGTTTTTTAGCAATTTAACATTGATACATATGATGAGTGATGACTTTGTTTAGAACAACGCGTGTTTCTCCTTTTTCTAATTAGAAGTAGTTAATTTTTTAGGCAAAATATATTGACAGACACTCAAACTTGGCCGCAACTGTCAGTTTGACACTTAAATTTATCCAAGGATCAAGTAAACACTTCAACTTGACACAGGTGTGTCTCCTGGATACTCGGATCTAACCAGGCACTGTGTATGTTGTCTTCGCATTTGAGAGCGTAGATGTTATCGCAACCCAATTCCAGCTGAAAAAGTATAGCAAAATTCCATTTTACCCTTATAATCTACCTCTATTTCATTTGTAATGCCCCTCTCCCATCCTTCTCCGTATTTTATTCTTTTCTCTCGACACCCACATCCCTTCCTTGCCTTCATTGTCTATTAATGATACTCTTGCAATTCGTTTGGTGAAAGTCCAACAACCCTATGCTAGCCGGCAATCCCTGACCTTTTGTTTCTTTTTACCTTTTGTTTCATTCATTTTATCTTTTCTCAAAACCTTTCTTCTCAAATCTATGCTGTTTGATATACTTTTTTGGCCAGAAATCACATCTGATGAGAAACGATCTTAGCCTCTTGGATTTCTCCCATTTTTAAAGACTTTAAAGAACACAAGAAATAGAGACATTGATTCTAAGAAATTGAACTAATAAATCAATTCCTTTCTCTATGTAGTTTGCAACCCAATCACAAAAGAGATATTGAAGGAATTGTTGGACAGAAAAGAGGGTGGTACTTGAGATGGAGAGGGGAGAACCTATTAATTAAGTGGTCAATAATGGTGGTTTGTGGGTGAAAATGGCCGAGGAAGGAGGTGGACGGGAGGATTTTTCTATTTTAAATAAAAAATTACTTACAAGTTTATTATGTTTATGCCATTTACTAATTTGTCCATTTGACATGTGACGTCACATGTCACCCGTGATTGCAGTTCACGCGCGAAGTCTGTTAGACCCGGGTGTCCACGAGACATACACGTGTCAAGTTGAAGTGTCTACTTGATCATTGGATAAGTTTAAGTATCAAATTGACACTTGGGACCAAGTTTGAGTGCCTATCTATGTATTTTGCCATCTTTTTTTGTAACTAAGAAATCCCCAAGGGCCAGTGGTGCACGGTTCAAAATTTGGTGGATAATTGGCACGCTATTCTACACTTCTTCACTTAAATACCAGGTTTTTGTCTGCGGCAAGGTTCAAATGTGTGGCTTGTGCCTTGCCCACACTTTCTGAGATGCGCTCTTACCACTAGGCTGAAGCCCGGGGGGAATCAAAAGTAGTTTAGTTTCTTTGTTCCTGCTGATGCTTATTTCCCCAATGTTTTGCTTTATACTTTATCTGTTCATATATTAATATGACACTCTTCATTTTGGACATTCTGAATTTTTGACACTGTTAGAAGTCTAACTGTATTAGAAGTCTAGTCTAAACTGTATTAGGAGTAGGCTAGGTTATGTGTATTATATATAGGGCTCATTGTATTATGTTTACATATCAATTATATATTCTTCTCCCGTGCCTTCTCACATGGTATCAGAGCCTTGGTGAGAATATTATAGCTGTGCGTCATTCCAGCTACTTCCGGGAAGAAAGACCTCGTCGCCGTGCAATTTTCCGGCGACTTAAGAGGCTGTCCGTAACTAAAACTACCCTTTTTGTTGGTTCTGTGCAAAATCCGAGACCACCACGAGGTTCGGAAGAGAATTCCGACCAACCCCAGAAAAAATCACCGGAAACCAGCCAGCCACGCGCCCCCACGCGCCGGCAATACCCTCGGCGCGTGAGCCCACGCGCCGGCGCGTGAGGGCCTTTCCGGCCACTTTTTCAGTTTGCTCCAGAAGGACAGTTTGGTCGGCCTTCAATTCCGACCCTACCCATCCTTGTTTCGTTCGATTCCGACAACTTTCAGTTTTTTCCGGCGACTTTATTGAATTTTCCGGCAGCTACAGTACTTTCCGGCCAGAATTTCTTCAGGACAGTTTGCTCAACCTTGAATTCCGAGCCTATCCATATTTTTATTTTTCAATTCCGACAACTTTGTATTTTTCCGGCAGCTACAGTGCTTTTCCGGCAGCTACAGTAATCCTGTTTTCCGGCAGCGACAGTTTTCAGTCCTCTGTTCAGTTTCAGCGAGTTTTCAGTTGATAATCCAACGATGTCTTTGGGACTAGATGCTTTCGGGCCTAAAAACCAGGGTTCTGGCAGTTCCGGTATTATGATTACCTCAGAACCTTTAATGGGAGGTTCAAACTACCTAGCTTGGGCTTCGTCTGTCGAGTTGTGGTGTAAAGGCCAAGGTGTTCAGGATCATCTAACCCAAGAGTCTAGTGACGGAGATGCAAAAGCCAAAGCACATTGGGAGAAGATTGATGCTCAGTTATGCAGTATTTTGTGGCGATCTATTGATTCCAAGTTGATGCCCTTGTTTCGTCCATTCCAAAAATGTTATTTGGTTTGGGAAAAGGCTCGTACTTTATACACTAATGACATATCTCGTTTCTATGACGTGATATCGCGGATGACAAATTTGAAGAAACAGGAATTGGATATGTCTACTTACTTGGGTCAAGTGCAGGCAGTTATGGAGGAATTTGAGACGTTGATGCCAGTTTCTGCTAGCGTTGCAAAGCAGCAAGAGCAACGACAAAAGCTGTTTCTAGTTCTTACTCTTGCTGGGCTTCCTAATGATCTTGACTCAGTACGCGATCAGATTTTGGCTAGTCCGACTGTCCCCACAGTTGATGAATTATTTTCTCGCTTACTTCGCCTTGCTGCAGCACCAAGTCACCCAGTGAGCTCATCACAGACACTTGATTCATCTATCCTCGTCTCCCAATCCGTGGACAATCGGGCTTCTCATACTATGGAGTATAGACGAGGAGGAGGTCGTTTTGGAAGATCTAGACCCAAGTGTTCTTATTGTTATAAACTTGGTCACACTCGTGATGTGTGCCATTCTTTACATGGTCGACCAACAAAAAATGCTTATGTTGCTCAGACCGAGCCTACAGGTAACCAGGGATTTTCTGTATCTGAAAGGGAGTATAATGAGTTCCTTAAATATCGAGCAAGTAAGCAGACGTCTCCACAAGTAGCCACTGTTGCTCAGCCTGATACTTCTGTTGCTGGTAATTCTTTTGCTTGTGTTTCCCAGTCTAGTCCTCTTGAACAATGGGTGGTGGACTCAGCTGCTTCTGATCATATCTCTGGTAATAAATCCCTTTTGTCAGATATTACGTATTCACAGTTTCTTCCCAACGTTACCTTAGCTAATGGGTCTCAAACTAAAGCAAAAGGAGTTGGACAAGCAACTCCTCTACCCTCTGTCACTCTAGATTCCGTCCTTTATGTCCCTGGCTGTCCTTTTAATCTTGCATCTGTGAGTCGTTTGACTCGTGCCCTCCATTGTGGAATATACTTTATTGATGACTCTTTTATTATGCAGGACCGCAGTACGGGACAGACGATTGGAACAGGACTTGAATCAGACGGACTCTACTACCTTCACTCCCTAACATCCTCTAAGGCCTGTCTAGCTGCAGATCCTCCAGACCTACTTCACAGTCGTTTAGGACATCCTAGCTTGTCCAAACTTCAGAAGATGGTGCCTCGTTTGTCCAGTTTATCCACATTAGAGTGTGAGTCATGTCAGCTCGGGAAACATACCCGCACCTCCTTTCCTCGTAGTATTGAGAGTCGTGCAGAGTCTGTTTTTTCTTTAGTTCATTCGGATATATGGGGTCCTAGTAGAGTATGTTCAACCTTAGGATTTCGTTATTTTGTTAGTTTCATTGATGATCATTCAAGATGTACTTGGATTTTCTTAATGAAAGATCGTTCTGAGTTGTTTTCTATATTCCAAAATTTTTGTGCTGAAATTAAAAATCAATTTGGTGTTTCTATTCGCACCCTTCGCAGTGATAATGCCTTAGAATATTTGTCCTCTCAATTTCAGCAATTTATGTCCTCTCATGGAATTATTCATCAGACCTCTTGTCCTTATACCCCTCAGCAAAATGGGGTTGCAGAAAGAAAGAATAGGCACATTATTGAGACTGCTCGCACACTTCTCATTGCATCTCATGTTCCGCTGCGTTTTTGGGGCGATGCAGTTCTCACATCTTGCTATTTGGTTAATCGGATGCCTTCATCTCCCATCCAAAATCAGATTCCGCATGAGGTATTGTTTCCTCAGTCACCCTTATACTCTGTCCCCCCTCGTGTGTTTGGGAGCACTTGTTTCGTTCATAACTTAGCTCCTGGGAAAGATAAGTTAGCTCCTCGTGCTCTCAAGTGTGTCTTCCTTGGTTATTCTCGTGTTCAGAAGGGCTATCGTTGTTATTCACCTGATATTCGCAGGTACCTTATGTCAGCCGATGTCACATTTTTTGAGTCTAAGCCTTTCTTTACCTCTTCTGACCATTCTGACCATCTGGCTATATCTGAAGTTTTACCTATACCGGCCTTTAGTGAGTCTATCTCTCCTCCTTCACCTTCCGCTACAGAAGTCTTACCCATTCCGAACGTTGGACCACCTACTGTGGCTCCTCCTAGACTCCATGCACAAGACACTCCACTCTTGACATATCATCGTCGTCCTCGCCCAGCATCCGGCCCGGCTGATTCACTTCCTGCACCTGCCCCTGCTCCTACTGCGGACTTGTCTCTTCCGATTGCACTTCGGAAAGGTATACGGACCACCCTTAATCCTAATCCCCATTATATTGGTTTAAGTTATCATCGTTTGTCATCACCCTATTATGCTTTTCTATCTTCTTTGTCCTCTGTTGCCCTCCCTAAGTCTACAGGTGAAGCATTGTCTCATCCAGGGTGGCGACAGGCTATGACTGACGAGATGTCTGCTTTACATGCGAGTGGTACTTGGGAGCTCGTCCCTCTTCCTTCGGATAAATCTACTGTTGGTTGTCGTTGGGTGTATGCAGTCAAGGTTGGTCCAGATGGTAAGGTTGATCGTCTTAAGGCTCGTCTTGTGGCCAAGGGGTATACTCAGATATTTGGGCTTGATTACAGTGATACCTTCTCTCCAGTGGCTAAGATAGCATCAGTCCGCCTTTTTCTCTCTATGGCTGCTGTTCGCCATTGGCCCCTGTATCAGCTGGACATTAAAAATGCATTTTTACACGGTGACCTTGAGGATGAAGTTTATATGGAGCAACCACCTGGGTTTGTTGCTCAGGGGGAGTCTCGTGGCCTTGTATGTCGCTTGCGTCGGTCACTTTATGGTCTAAAGCAGTCTCCTCGAGCCTGGTTTGGTAAGTTTAGCACTGTTATCCAGGACTTTGGCATGACTCGGAGTGAAGCTGATCACTCTGTATTCTATCGGCATTCTGATTCACGTCTCTGTATTTATCTAGTGGTCTATGTTGATGACATCGTTATTACCGGCAATGACCAGGATGGTATTACTAAATTGAAGCAACATCTCTTTCAACACTTTCAGACTAAGGATCTGGGCACACTAAAGTATTTTCTGGGTATTGAGGTCGCACAGTCTAGCTCTGGTATTGTGATCTCACAACGGAAGTATGCCTTAGATATTCTTGAGGAGACCGGAATGACAGGTTGTAAACCTGTTGACACTCCAATGGATCCGAATTCTAAACTTCTTCCAGGACAGGGGGAGCCTCTTAACGATCCTGAAAGATATAGGCGGTTAGTTGGTAAACTAAATTATCTTACAGTGACAAGACCTGACATTTCCTTTCCTGTGAGTGTTGTGAGCCAGTTTATGGGTTCGCCATGTGATAGTCATTGGGATGCAGTTGTTCGCATTCTTCGGTATATAAAATCAACTCCAGGTAAAGGTTTATTGTTTGAGGATCGAGGCCATGAGCAGATTGTTGGATACTCCGATGCTGATTGGGCAGGATCGCCTTCTGACAGACGTTCTACTTCTGGATATTGTGTCTTAGTAGGAGGAAATTTGGTATCTTGGAAAAGCAAGAAACAGAATGTGGTTGCTCGGTCTAGTGCAGAAGCAGAATATCGAGCAATGGCTATGGCGACATGTGAGCTTGTTTGGGTCAAACAGTTGCTCAAAGAGCTGAAATTTGGTGATGTTAGTCAGATGGGACTTGTGTGTGATAATCAAGCAGCTCTTCATATTGCGTCAAATCCAGTGTTCCATGAGAGAACTAAGCACATTGAGATTGACTGTCACTTTATCAGAGAAAAGATACTCTCGGGAGATATTGCTACAAAGTTTGTAAAGTCAAATGATCAGCTTGCAGACATTTTTACCAAGTCCCTCACTGGTCCTCGTATTAACTACATATGTAACAAGCTCGGTACATATGATTTATATGCACCAGCTTGAGGGGGAGTGTTAGAAGTCTAACTGTATTAGAAGTCTAGTCTAAACTGTATTAGGAGTAGGCTAGGTTATGTGTATTATATATAGGGCTCATTGTATTATGTTTACATATCAATTATATATTCTTCTCCCGTGCCTTCTCACAGACACCATTACATTTCTATAAAACACTCACAATGTTCAAGAATTTGAATTCGTTAATATATATGTCAAGCTTAAACTCTATTTTTGTCTCTGAAAAAAAAAACCTTAAACTCTATTTCCAATCAAATACCTTGTTATAAAATGAAAGGGGAGAGAGTAGCTCTTTGAGGTACTTGAGATGCTTGTTACTTGCTTTTATGACTTTGTGCTCCATTGATTTACATTAAGCAGAATTTTTCTGGATTTCAAGGGCTGGGGGCAGCACTCACCTCAGAAGTATACACTTTGAAATATAACTTGGTTTATACATTTGTGAATACCAGGTACCAGATTAAAATGGACAAGTAGGAACTCCAAAGAAATATAACTTGGTTTATACATAAAGGACTGCTATTGCTGACTCATTTGTCTTGCTACAACTACCTTCTCCCTATTCTCTGTTTTAGACCTATATAACTAAACGCCTAATGTTCCACAAATCTATTGATGCTTTTGCAGGTGTTAGGGCTAGTGCAGAGAAGTTTATTGAAGAAACATGTGCTACGAATATGAATCAACTTATGTCAAAAAAGTCACGAGCTATTAACAAGAGTTCTCTGTCTGAGCTTTTCATCTCATTTATTGCGAAGGTAGTAAGTTGTCCAAGGCTCTATTTGTCTTTCATGATGTCATATGATGTTGAACCTGTGGACAATTTTGATATTTTCTTTCTATGGATATTATTTATTACAACCTTGAAACTATAACAATGTTGCAAGAAAAACTAACTGTGATCCTCTATATAGTTCTGCGACATCAACTCAAAAACCTCTGCTCAAGGAATTAGCCCATTCACTGGCCAGTGGGAAGACATTGAGGGCAACATGAGATGGCTGCCTAAAACTTACACAATATTTGTAAAATCTCTCTCTCTCTCTCTCTCTCTCTCTCTCACACACACACACACACACACAGACACACACAGACACACATCTCATGCGCCCACACCCTTTTTTCCCATCATGCACCCACCTTAAGAAGCAAAAGAAAAGGATAAACCAAAAAAGCTGCTGCAGGTCTTCGCCTTTTTTTATTTGACATTCAAGTTATTATGTATCCAGGTTGAGGATCCCTTTGAGCAGCCAGCTAATGCAGCAAGGGGTGTAAGCAGTAAACAACTAACAAGAATAGAAGCAGCATTCAGGAGGACTCACTTTATGCTTATTTCATCGAATCAAAATCAGAATGAAGTTATTTCTACTCTTGTTAAGCCACATGTATCGAAGTTTGTGGCAAGAACTCCTACTGGAAACCAAAATAACTACAGTAGAAATGGCCTTAGGCCGCAAGTGCAGGCGCAGAGAGCTATAAAGCCACCATTACAAGTACAACATCAGCTTCAGGCACAGGGAGCTATACCGCCACCTATGCGAGCACAACATCAGCTTTATGCACAGAGAGCTGTACTGCCACCAATCCAAGCACAAATTCAGCTTCAGGCACAGAGAACTCTGCAGCCACCTATCCAAGCACCACATCAGCTTCAGGCACAGAGACCCATATATCCACCATTTCAAGCACATCGGCTTCTGGACAAAAGGTTGGACAGGAATCAGAATTCGTCGGCGCAGAGACCCACTCAGGCTAATCGTGGTCAAACACAGCCAATATGGAGGCCAAAATCTGACACATAGGGCATGAATTTGACTTGTGCTGCTGAAACTAAGTATCCTTTGAAGTGCTTACTATTTTTTGTTTTGTTAGGGTAAAATGATGGCTTGGTCCAGAGAGAGTAAGGAGTCTTTTTGCCAGTTTTAGAGAAAAAGACAATTGTCTTCGAGGGGACATCCGATAATTGGACCGATACAGGGAAAAAAAACACTTGATAATACAAATTGCTGTGTGCTATAATTCCAGCACTAGTGATGGAGGATTCTGGTCCACAATACTTTGAGATATATTCTCTTAGAGGTGTTCCAACGCCCTTCCCACCTTCCCTCTGGCCTGCTTGAAATTATTTTTGTGGTAGTCTATTATACAATGATCAAATAATAAATGTATCATTAAGTAAGATCAAAATCATACATAGATCATAGCAGGGGATTTCGTGAAGTACTGAAACGTAGATCAACAGAGTTTAATACAGTACCTTGTTCGCTTTGCAGCTAGATTAATTTATTTTAACTTTAACCTTAGCTTGAATAATTGACATTGAAGGGGGACTGACTTATGTTATATACACTACCCTCAACCATGTCTTCTCTTGGTATTAGATGTACCTATAAAAGTAAAAGGATAGTTCGATTTCTCATCAATACTTCTATGGCCTCTAATCTGAGTACCACAGAATCCCTGAATTTATAAATTTGAACACACGTTGTTGTCTCATGACGGTTGTGGGAATACACAACTTTTTTTAATTTAACAATTACAAGACTCAAGGAAGGGAGAGCAAATTTGGCAAATGAGTTCCTGTGGCCTTTTCTGCGAATTGATAACAAACTAGCAAGAGTGGTTTACTAGAAAAATATATAAAAACATGCTACACTCGGGAAATTTTGATGCACGGGGGAAAACACAACTATCTGCTGTGTACCATCAAACATAGAAAGGTACATTCTTCAGCATAGGTTATATATAATATTGGTCAACACAAACATGCTAAAATAGTTTGCTCCTTCAGATTATCTAACTTCAGTACACCTGCTACAAGTGAATTTAGAGCTGGATACATATTCGTCATTACAATTACGAGCTGCAACAGCAATGACTGGAAAGAGATGGTGACATTATCAACCCAATGATGCAAGTAACTTCTGTGCCTATCATAATAAAAATGAAAGTAAATAAATAAAATTGATAACTGGAGAGTAAATTTCTTTGAATGCAAACCAAAAAATGTTTTCACCACAGCGGGCTAGCTGCACATGAACTGCCTCATTATAGGCTACGTGGTTCTAAAAACAGCATGCGTTACGTAGTGCAGCCATCCCCTTCAGCTCCATTTATTGCAGAACGATGAAGCTCTGAATAATCACAGTTTATCCACATCAATATATATTAAAGGAGTTGAGCAGTTAGTCTCTAAACTTTCCATACTCTCTCTTGCTCTTCCAATGAAAGTGCATGACGAGACATTGTTTGATTTCCACTTTCATCTCAAGCCCTCATCAACTCAGGCTCGTAAAAGACGTTTGTCACATGTCAAAATCATGTAACTTGCATGAGGACCCTCAGATGTGTCCCTCAGAGATACGTGCCAACCCATGGCTTTTCCAACTTCCTGAAGTTCATCCATAACAGCAAGAGAATCGCGGATGTATATCTGTCCACCAGGTCTTAATAACCGATCCATTTCAAGCATGATTGTGGATATGTTGCATCTGAAACACCAAAATCAAACAGAGTCATGGTAACATGTTCTTCATATGCTACTTTAAAGAAAGCCCAACTTCACTACAATGAGACCCCATGAACTTGGAGTCGGACCACAATGTTGTATTGGAGCAAATATTAAAAAAGTTAATAGTGCACCTTTTCCTTTCAATGGAGAAGAGACCATGCGCATGCAATAAGTCATATGTTCTTGGGTAAGTATCAAATGGTTCACACCTGGAAAATGGCACAGCTATTTATATGTAATGCAGCCAGATCTTTCTGCCTCAAGATATCACATATCAAAAACAGAACATCCAAATATGCATTTCCTCCTACCTACTTTTCCAAAGAAATGCCTAAAGATTTGCATGTACTATAAGCCAGAATACTGTATCTCATAGGATGGAGGATGATAATACAAAATCACTCAGCAAGCATCCTTTCCTTTATCATCTTTTTCTTTTCCCCATTTTCCCCTTCTTCTCAAATCATATTGGTGTTGGGAATGTGTAGAGACTAGAGACAAAGAATTGCATGGCTCAATAAAATTATTACAATATAAGGATATGCTGTACCTATAAGCACGGAAAATATAGACTGAAGTACAAGATGAGCAATTCTTACCAGTCATGCATGACTCCAAGTAGTCCACGGTCATATATGATGGGTAAGGTATTTCGGCCACTAACAGGGACAACATTTAGAACCCAGCAATCCATTGATTTTCAATCAATGCTGCTGCAAATCTAAGAAGAAGGCAATTGACAGGCATTCTTTCCTAAAAGTTTAGAACAGTTCTACGCAAATGCATTAAAGTGAATAACCACAAAGAGGGAAGCAATAGAGATGGAACAAATACCCTCCAAAACCAGCTCGCATATCCAACACATTTCTAAGTTTGAAGTTCTTCCAGTGCAAAGCACGGACATAACTTTCAATTATTTCTTTCCAGAATCTTGACTCTGCCCTGAAAAGCTCTTTTCTAGATTTATATGCATCAAGTTGTATGCTCTGGAGCCTCTCTGGTGGATCGTGAAGGCGTGAAGGCCATGTGGTAATATTTGCACCATATCCTTCTTGTGGTAGTCTCGTAATACAAGCTTTCAGTTCAACATACCTAAAAGTGTTTTCGGAAAAAAGTCATAAAGGGCTAGAATGAAAGAAAAGCATGAACAAAAAATGAATCATGCAACTACAAGGTATTCACAAGCTTTTGAATCAGTTCACTAATATTAGATACCGCAATCTTTTGAATCAGTTACTGTTGGAGACGCTCGAACTTAGTAAATGCCCTAAGAATTTTCAACAACCACCTATTAGAAAATAAGTTGATATTGTTAGATAATACGCTTAACGCTAGAGAGGGGGGTGAATAGCGTTATAATAAAAATTAGCGTAAACTTGCGGAATTAAAAAATTGCAGGAAGTAAATAAGTGCGATAAATAATAAAGTACGCACCGATGTATTCTGGTTCACCACAACACGTGGCTAGTCCAGTCCCCGAGAGACTCTCTCGAGATTTTCCACTAACTTGTCAAGTTTACGGGTGCTCAACAAACCTTTACAACTTAAGGACACACGCCTTAACACCTTTGCTCGGAGATACAACACTCCAAGACTTCAACCAAGGAAACACAAGTTCCTTACAACAAGAGAATCACAATTCTCTTACAAGTGTACAAAACACTAAACACTCAAACAATACACTCCTTAATGAGTAGATATGAGTAAAAGAAGTAAGCTCAAGATCACAACAACTTTGGACAAGAATATAGCTCTCAAAACTTATGTAATGAATATAAAATGATTAGCAATAGAGTATGCAAGCTAATAGCAATTGTATGATCAGTTGTTGTGTGTTATTGTGTTCAAAACACTGAAATGAAGCTGTATTTATAGTTGAAAAACTTGGCATTACCGTTGCCTAATTGCCAATTAAGAGTTGCTGATTTTACTGTGTGACAATCGATTGTCAAGAAGTCACAATCGATTGTTTGCCAATCGTTCCAGAAATTAATCCCAGATTTTACGCTTAACAATCGATTGTCCAAGATCAAAAATCGATTATTGGTGACGTTCAAAAAATCATTTCCAGATTTTACGTAAAACAATCGATTATACAAAATCAATAATCGATTATTCAGCAACGTTCAAAAAATCCTTTCCAGATTTTAATTTCAACAATCGATTGTACAGAATCAACAATCGATTACCTGACGGTATTTGAAAACTTTACGACAACGGTCAGCTTCACAATCGATTGTGCAATGTTAACAATCGATTATTTATCAGACTTTGAAAATCATTTTAGACACTGCCTCGTGACAATCGATTGTTATATACTCACAATCGATTATTTAATAACTTTGAAAACGTCTGGAAGACACTGCCTCAACACAATCGATTGTCATATGTTCACAATCGATTATTTTGTGACTTTGAAAAATCTGATGGACACTGTCTCTTCACAATCGATTGTCATTAGCTTCACAATCGATTGTTCTGAGTTTTGAAAAACTTTGGTGTACGCTGCCTCATCACAATCGATTGTCATGCAGGTTTGAAAAACCTGATGCTCACTGCCTTAACACAATCGATTGTCATTAGTTCACAATCGATTGTCATGCAGTGTTGGCTTAACATAATCGATTATCATAAGTACATAATCGATTATCTTAGTCCAGATTTTAGAGGCATGTTTAAAAATCATTTTGACTAAAGTAAATATGCATGATTTAAAATAGTTTTACGAGAGAAGCCATGTCATGAGTCAAGTTGTCGGATCAAGATCACAATTAAGAACGACTCATTTAAACTATAAAACTTTGTATTGTGCTTGAATCTCGTTATCCACCAATTGTGCGCTTGTACTTGAACTTCGTCATATATCAATTTGCGCTTGTTTGTCATTCATCAAAACCTACACATAAGAACACACGTTTTAGTATAAAGCCTTGAGAACGTGTTTCCAACAATTTCCCCCTTTTTGATAATGGCAAACTTTAAGCGGGATATGCAACTTAAACAATTTATAATGACGATTCAAGACATGCATTTGTTCCCCCTCAATATATGTATTCCCCCTCAATTTAAGCTTATAAATATTGAGAGTGCATACCCGCTATTTTCTCCCTTTTGCCATTAGCAAAAATAATATAAGAAGATGCCAAAGATGTAAATAAAACTTGTTTATTTATTGGAAAGAGAAACAATTACATAAGGAGGGGACAATAAAACATATCACAATAGAACCAAAAAAAACAAAGAAATCATTCATAATCATTTCCCGCCTCATCGTCCGGCACTGCTTCAAAGGGAACAAGACCGGCATATGGATAATGAACATGGTCAAAATATCCATGGATCTCATTTGTCAATTGACCAACAGAGGTGGTCAAGGAAGCAATTTGGTCGGAAATGGATTGGAGAGTGGGCTCTTGAGGCGGACGAGTTCGACGGGTTGGAGGAGGAGCAGAGGCTGCATGATCACCGTCATGATGAAAGGAGGATTCTGAAATTTCCCACTTCTTGGTACTCTTTTTGAGAGGACCGTTGGAAGTACATGTGAATCTTGACGAACCGACACCAATTGATGTTAGCTCCGGTTATTATGGCATGCATGAGCTTGGTGTCCTCTTGGGAAATGGTAGTATGGTTATGCTTACGAGGCTTGAGGACTCGGGTGATGAAATAGAAAATCAACCGATAATTGGGATCCATTCCCGTAATTGTAGGACGACGGGAAGAAAGATTTGGATCATAAGAAGTAAGTCCGGTTTGATGTAGGAGGACTGTTTCATCAAAAAGGGCTCCGGCCTCTCCGATGTACCGAAAAATGTCTTCACCATTATGAGGAAGACGGGCAATGGTATGAAGGTTTTCATCGGAAAGAAGAATTTGAACACCATTTATATTTGTCACAAGCTCACCGTCATCATCCTCATGAAGGTTGGAGTAAAATGCTTGAATCAATGTAGTATTGATGTAAGGATGGGTAAGAAGTAAGAAGTCAAGAAGTTGACAATTTTTTAGCATACTTGCAGCAGGGCCATAAGATTCAAGATACTTGTTGGTTGAAAAGCGGGGAGGAAGAATGTCGCGCTTTTCAAATTTTGTTGAAAAACGAGTAAGCTCGATGTCAGAATTAAAATATAGAACGGAACCATCTTGATAAGGATAGTTTGGAGCAGCAGAGGAGGATGCACCATGCCTAGCAGAACGGGAACGTTTGGAGTAACGGCCCGACATTTTCACTGAGTATTGCTGGAATTTGCAAGAGACTTGAAAGAATTTTGATAGTTTGAGAGCTAAAGTTGATGCTTGAGTGAATAAAAATGAACATATATGGAGCCTATTTATAGAGGGGAGAAAGGCATTTCATTAATGGAAGAAATCTGCAGAAAATTGAAAGATGAAACAGTCAGAAATGGTAAAAATAAATCTTACTGACCGTTAGACAATCGATTGTTGGAATGAGATAATCGATTGTCATTAAGATTTGACTGAATCTCGGAACTGACACAAATCGATTGCAGGAATCTTCAGAAGCCAAACGGTAACAAATTTTTGAAATACTGACAGAAAATAATCGATTGTCAAATATGGTAATCGATTGTTATGTTACAGTGAGCACAGAAATTTTCTGACTAGGAAAATAATCGATTATATTTTGAAACAATCGATTGTTTTAGGAAAGCAGTACTGAATGGCTGAGACGGTAATCGATTATACAGTTAAAAAATCAATTATTAAACAACATTGCATAATAAGCATAAACCATAAATAATCGATTAGTGATACTTGCTAATCGATTTTTTGCACAGTAAAATAATCGATTATTAGCTGTAACAATCGATTGTTTTATGCCGTTTCTTTATAATTCCCCCTACTTTTAGGGCGATACCTGCAAAATAGAATTAGACGTCTCCGACGCTCAAGTCAGTAATTTGTAAAGAAATAGTAATTTAAACTAGTGTGGTCAAGTGAGATCGTGATCTCTTAAGAGGTGTGTCCTAGGGTGTTCTTAAGAGTGTTTCGGGTACTTACCTTTTCTCCGACGTCGCCAATTACCTGTTCAAGAGGGTGATCCTTGATTGTCCTCCACTCGTTAGGCGTTTTCGTTTCATTCTCCAATGGTGGCGCTTCCTCCGTTGGTTGTTTCAAAATTTCGTCTTGATTTTCCTTAGGCGTTTCCTCTTGTATTTTGTCTTTCAAGCTATCTAAAATACCTGCAAGATCAAAACCGGAATCCTTTCTCGCCAAGCGAGCATTATTTTCGGCAAATACAACATGAGGGGATTCCTCCACAGTTTCGGTTCTTTTATTAAAAACCCTATATGCTTTGCTACGTGAAGAATAACCAATGAAAATTCCCTCATCGGACTTAGCATCAAATTTTCCCAATTGATCTTTGCCATTGTTATGAATAAAACATTTACAACCGAATACTCTAAGATGGGAGATATTTGGTTTCCTTCCCTTATAGAGTTCATAGGGAGTTTTCATGAGTATAGGCCTTATGACTACTCTATTTAAGACGTAGCATGCGGTACTCACGGCATCCGCCCAAAAATGTTTGGGAATCTTGGCCTCTTCGAGCATGGTTCTAGCCATCTCTTCGAGACACCTATTTTTCCTTTCCACCACCCCATTTTGTTGTGGTGTACGTGGAGCGGAAAAGGTATGCTCGATACCGAGTTCGTCACAAAAGTCCGCAAAGAGATTGTGATCAAACTCTCCCCCATGAGTATCCTTTATGAGTATCCTAGTAGTTATTCCTCTAAGCTTGTAAAATAAATAAAGTTTGTACGCTTAGGTGTTGATCGTTTTTACTTCTAATTGAAGTGACGGTTGTTTCCTTTTCGTTTTGAACACGCTTAAGAAAATATTTAAAATTCTGAAAAGCATCACTTTTATTGGCAAGAAATAAAGTCCAAGTAAATCTAGAATAATCATCAACAATCACAAAAGCATAACGATTTCTTCCTAGACTTTCAATGCGAGATGGTCCAAATAAATCCATGTGAAGCAATTGCAATGGTCTAGAAGTTGAAACAGTATTTTTGGATTTGAAAGATGCTTTTGTTTGCTTCCCTTTTTGACATGAATCACAAATAGAGTCATTTTCAAATTTTAAATTGGGAAGACCAATAACTAAGTTTTGAGAAATCAATTTGTTCAAAAGATGCCTGTTGATATGTGCTACTCTACGATGCCATAACCAAGTATCATCCTCTTTACTCATAAGACAATCAACATATTCGGGTGAGGAATTAGCAAGATCAACCATATAAATATTATCCACTCTAAAAGCACGAAGGATAATTTTAAAATCACTACGTCTAAACACTAAGCATTCATCCGAATCAAATAGGGCAAGATTTCTCTTGTCACATAATTGACTTATGCTCAAGAGATTATGCTTTAAACCTTTCACAAGTAATATATGCTTAATAGAGGAATTTTCATCCTTACCGACCGATCCGATGCCAATAATCTTTCCTTTATTGTTATCCCCAGAAATCACACTTCCTCCTTCTTTGTGTTCTAGTTGAAGGAATTTGGATTCGTCTCCCGTCATATGTTTGGAGCATCCACTATCAAGGTACCATAGTACACTTGATCCCTTCAAACATACCTACAAAACAAGTTAATGCGTTTTAGGTACCCATGCCATTTTGGGTCCTTGAGGGTTAGGCATATTATAATGATGCGATTGAGTGATATGTCTATGTCGTGTAAAGCATGCAGGAGCAATATGACCAATGCGTCTACAATAATGACAAGTCACGTTGGGGTTATGCATCCTTCTAGGTTCATAGTAACTTGATGGACGAAAATGATTTACTCTATTTTCATTATGACTATTGCGCATTTCATGAGAACCATTTCTCCTACTATTAGTTCTAAAATGAGCAGCATTTCTAGAGTAATGGTCATGTCTAGATGTTCTAAAAGGTTCAAAACTCCTTCTAGTGTTTGGCCTAGAATATGCATCATTTCTAGGGTAGTCATTTCTAGGTGGTAAGTCATTTCTAGGTCTTCTAAAATGTTCAACATTTGGTCTAGCATGCATATTTGTTCTAGGATTGCTATTTCTAGGATAAGCATTTGTTTTATTAATCCTAGGTTGAGCCTTAGGTGGTTGGGGTTTGGCTTCAACCTTTTCTTTAGGCTCATTCTTAAAGCCTATGCCATGCTTGGTTGATTTCAAATTAACAAGGACCTTATTCAAATTTTTGTGGGAAGAATTAAACTTATCTAAGGTACCTTTAAGTCTATCTACCTCATTTTTGAGATGCATGCAAGAAGAACAATTTTTAATAGAACTTTCGGGACTTCTTTTTCCGAAAAACTTGTTTTCTTCTTTCAGCTTCTCATTTTCTAAAACTAGTTTTTCTAAATCCTTTTCTTTCAAAGAAAGCTGTTTTTGAAAATCTTTTTCTTTTAGAGAAGCATTTTCTTTTATGCTCTTGACAGTTTTTGAAACCTTAATAAATTCAGTATATAGCTCATCAAAAGCAGTTCGCATTTCCTCAAGAGTAAAGAAGTTTTTAGAAGAGATTTGACATACCTCATCTTGCTTGTCTTCTTGCGCCATAAGACAAAGGTTTGCGGCTTCGTCTTCTTCTTCTTCGCTTGACTCATCTCCGGAGTCTCCTCCCCAAGAAATGTATGCACGTTGCTTCTTAAAAGGTTTCTTCTCCTTTTTGATGTTTGGGCAATTTGATTTGATGTGCCCGGTTTCACCGTATTCATAGCAATTTATTTGTTCGCCTTGCTTTTTGCCCTTTCGTTCATACTCCTTTCGCATGAACTTTTGAAATCTTTTGATAACGAGTCCAAACTTGTTGTCTCCGTCCTCATCAACTTGAGGTTGGCTTGTGCTTGCCTTAAGCGCTATTCTTTGCCTCCTTTGATCATCAACAAGAGGGTTAAGTATAGTAGACTCATAAGTCTTAAGGTTACCTCTTAATGCGTCGATGGTGACATTTGAGAAGCCAATGGATTCTTGGATTGCGTCGGCCTTTAATCGCCATGCCGGAGTGAGACTTCTAAGAATTTTTCGAACAAGTTCTCTATCCGTGAATGTCTTCTTGAGAGCATGTAGATCATTTACGATTTTATTGAAAATCATTCAAACATTTCATCCACCTTTTCACCTTCCTTCATGTGAAATAATTCATAAGCATGGGTTAGGAAATCAATTTTGGCTTCCCTTACTTGGTCCGTACCTTCGTACGTAATTTCCAGCTTGTCCCACATTTCCTTCGCCGTTGTGCAACACGATATTTTCCTGTAATCGTCAGCATTTACAGCACAATATAATAAATTAATTGCTTTAGCATTATTTTGCACCTTTCGGATATCATCCGCGTCATATTCTTCTTCGGACTTGGGAACCCATTCGGTTTCAACCTTTTTGGTTGGAATTTGATTTCCCTTCGTTATCACCTTCCAGAGATGAAAGTTGTTTGCTTGAACGAAGATTTCATCCTCTCCTTCCAGTACGTATAGTTTGTACCGTTGAATAGAGGTGGTCGTGTGGAGCATTGTCCTTCATCAATTCCTGCAAAAGAGTCACGAGTAGAAGCCATGGATGGTTCTCTCAAACTGTTAAGTCTTTAGAGATTTGGGCTCTGATACCAATTGTTAGATAATACGCTTAACGCTAGAGGGGGGGTGAATAGCGTTATAATTAAAAATTAGCGTAAACTTGCGGAATTAAAAAATTGCAGGAAATAAATAAGTGCGATAAATAATAAAGTACGCACCGATGTATTCTGGTTCACCACAACACGTGGCTAGTCCAGTCCCCGAGAGACTCTCTCGAGATATTCCACTAACTTGTCAAGCTTACGGGTGCTCAACAAACCTTTACAACTTAAGGACACACGCCTTAACACCTTTGCTCGGAGATACAACACTCCAAGACTTCAACCAAGGAAACACAAGTTCCTTACAACAAGAGAATCACAATTCTCTTACAAGTGTACAAAACACTAAGCACTCAAACAATACACTCCTTAATGAGTAGATATGAGTAAAAGAAGTAAGCTCAAGATCACAACAATTTTGGACAAGAATATGGCTCTCAAAACTTATGTAATGAATATAAAATGATTAGCAATAGAGTATGCAAGCTTATAGCAATTGTATGATCAGTTGTTGTGTGTTATTGTGTTTAAAACACTGAAATGAAGCTGTATTTATAGTTGAAAAACTTGGCATTACCGTTGCCTAATTGCCAATTAAGAGTTGCTGATTTTACTGTGTGACAATCGATTGTCAAGAAGTCACAATCGATTGTTTGCCAATCGTTCCAGAAATCAATCCCAGATTTTACGCTTAACAATCGATTGTCCAAGATCAACAATCGATTATTGGTGACGTTCAAAAAATCATTTCCAGATTTTACGTAAAACAATCGATTATACAAAATCAATAATCGATTATTCAGCAACGTTCAAAAAATCCTTTCCAGATTTTAATTTCAACAAACGATTGCACAGAATCAACAATCGATTACCTGACGGTATTTGAAAACTTTACGACAACGGTCAGCTTCACAATCGATTGTGCAATGTTAACAATCGATTATTTATCAGACTTTGAAAATCATTTTAGACACTGCCTCGTGACAATCGATTGTTATATACTCACAATCGATTATTTAATAACTTTGAAAAAGTCTGGAAGACACTGCCTCAACACAATTGATTGTCATATGTTCACAATCGATTATTTTGTGACTTTGAAAAATCTGATGGACACTGTCTCTTCACAATCGATTGTCATTAGCTTCACAATCGATTATTCTGAGTTTTGAAAAACTTTGGTGTACACTGCCTCATCACAATCGATTGTCATAAGGTTCACAATCGATTGTCATGCAGGTTTGAAAAACCTGATGCTCACTGCCTTAACACAATCGATTGTCATTAGTTCACAATCGATTGTCATGCAGTGTTGGCTTAACATAATCGATTATCATAAGTACATAATCGATTATCTTAGTCCAGATTTTAGATGCATGTTTAAAAATCATTTTGACTAAAGTAAATATGCATGATTTAAAATAGTTTTACGAGAGAAGCCATGTCATGAGTCAAGTTGTCGGATCAAGATCACAATTAAGAACGACTCATTTAAACTATAAAACTTTGTATTGTGCTTGAATCTCGTTATCCACCAATTGTGCGCTTGTACTTGAACTTCGTCATATATCAATTTGCGCTTGTTTGTCATTCATCAAAACCTACACATAAGAACACACGTTTTAGTATACAGCCTTGAGAACGTGTTTCCAACAGATATTTTATAGATGGCAGTACCTTTCTATGCTGAGTAATTGGCTACAAGCTGCAAACAGTGCAAGTTAACTCCATTTTTATAACTTGGAAAAGAAAAGGCAAACAAAAGACAGTTAGATTAAAGAGTAATTATCATTTTCTATTTCACAGACATGCCCTGAATTAACTCACATTTTGAGAGTAAGTTGAATCTAATGGGTACTCCAAAATGGAAAGCATCACCTACACTATATTTAGTCTATTCCAATCATATGGGCCAACAGAAAATTCCTAGGCGAGTTTTAATGAGGATGTCCTAAAGAACAAAGGTCCCGATTTCAGTTCTATACCGAGCACTACATGAGATGAGATAGATGCAAAAAATATAATTTCTCATTCTGCAATAAGATATGGTATAGCCATATGCAGAAGTGTTTATGATGATAATGTATGCCAACACCACTGCAGTAATCTTTAGAGCAAATAAAAATAACTTCTAATGTTGCTTAACTAATGTTTTCCACAGCCTACATAATATTACTAATTGCTGTGTTCCCTCTCAGGAAAGAACTTGTCCTTCCTGCTGAAAAGGATTTACCGAACATGGAAAGACTGAAGCATTGATCTCCACACAAGTTACTAAAACTCCATTGGCATGTGGCACAAAACAATAGGAGGTATCCCGAATCAAAAGACACCATACATCATTTACTTTTAAAGATATTGGAAAAGTTCATCCACTGGTAAGTGGCAGAAGACAATGTGTTAGCAATCAGCTAGAACAATGTGTTAGCAATCAGCTAGTCTAAGTGTGAAAACATTTTTAAATACAAATCTTTATGTTTTAAAATGGTCGTAAATTTTGCTTCTCGGGAGTCGAACAAAGTAATTTTGCATCATATTAATTGTATACTTCCATCATCCACATGGAAAAGTGTTATGGCCGACATTTTATTTTAGAAAGTGGCAAATATCTGAATTTTCTTTTCATAAACATAATCTACGTCCAATTTAACCCAATAATCGGTCAAATTGATTTTCACTAAGCAAGAACCGGCAAGCGAATTGGACATGAGGGAATAATTTTTAATTTAAAACAAAGATACAGGATCGGGGAAAGAAGATTGAACAAATAACTACATCTCAGTCCAATGATTTCTCTAACTTTTCTCGTTTCTAATTAGATGGGTGACAGCAATACAACGGGCTGCATGACTTCACCAAAACATTTCATGATCATCCAAATAACTCCTCCTATGGTCTTATTAATATATTTATAGTGTATATTTTCTCCATCTCTGCACATGCACAACAGATCAAAAGCCCCAATTGACGATGAGGAAACTCAAATCTTTTTATTCCTGTAATCGGTTTTGGGTGAGGAGCACCAATAGGAAGTTCCATGTACTCCGTAGACCATATATTTGTACACGTAAAGATATTTCAAAAATATCGTTTTCAGGGGCCATGAGCCCCCCCCCCCACCCCCCACCCCCCCCCCACCCCCACACACACAAAAAAAAAAATTGAATAAACATTCATTATAGTTTTATTAGAAGAAACCACTTTTGCGTGTATCTCTTATGTGAGTTCACTTTTGCAGTAAAAAGAATGTGTAATTCTATTGCAGAATATGTGGTGATAGAAACAACTGATACCATCAACAGATGAAGAGTGAAATGAACTGACAACATGCATGGTGCCTGTGCTTGTACTAATTCAAACTCTATTTTTCTCTCCCCAATCTCGAGAATGTACAGTTTCTGGATAATCAAGTAAATTGCATCTATTGAATGCAGCTTTGATAAGGTTCAGCTCTTTTCTATGCCAAGATCTGGTTCAGATCAATCTCGAACCTATATGCAAGGATGATTTCTTTTCAATTTACAACACAGCTAATACTAAAAGGCATCATGAGCCAATAAGAAAAAATTAATCTGCTATAACTGTAAAAGTAAAACCTTGCTAGACAACTAGAAAGTTGATTGGTACATTAGTAAGAAAAATGAGAGTAAACCATCTCAATTTTCTCGCGAGAGGCATGTAATTACACATTTAGCACAAAAATCAACAACTTGCCGAGGCATTGAATGAAAAAAGAGGAACTGCATCCAATTACTTTTTCTACGAAGTGCAAAACAATAAAAATTAGCATATGCGTTACAAATGGAGGACCAAAATCAGGACAACTGCGAAGAAGGAGATAATTTGACAATGTTGATGGGAAAAAATAAAAACTTAAATAAGCATAACCAATGTAATCCTTACCAAATATTGTCTGGATCATCCTGTGGATCACAAAGTGGTGGTTGGGTTCCTTCTTCGTGGCTGAAATAGCAACTGTTGTTTAAAGGCTTCTGCCATATTGCAATATAACCTTCCTTCTTCACAAGCTTCCAGCAAAGACGGGTTGTTAGATTAACCATCTTTGGTAGAGACAAGGAGAAAGCAAAGTGTTATGACTTGTGCAAGTTTTCAAGAACTAGAAGTGCACATGTAGTTTACAGGGTTTTAAAAGATGGGCAATTATTCTATTTAAATTCTTAAATTGGTGGATAGAATGAGAGCTTGCTTGTACAAAGCAAGACTACACTTCGTTAACTTAACCGAATAATATTTTTTATACTTTTTCTTTGATGGCAGTGTCCAGACCAGTTTGTATGCATCTTGACTAACTAACTGGCAACCTAACCCACAAGCATAGATGTCAGGCTGCCACCAAGAATGGAGCAGATAGGCTCACATTGAGAGTTGCAGCTGGAATTAGAACCAGGGATCTCCATGTTGTTACTCCTATGCTGACAACTTTATCTTTTCTGATTGTTCTGTTCATGCTTAAATTTTATTTTATTTTTCGAGTAAGAGAGTACTAGTTTAATCACTTAAAATGGGGAGAAAATGAAAAACGAACATTAGCTAGAAGATACAATTTGTTCAATTCTCTTTGGAAGCTCCTTTCCTTGTTAGCAAAAAGGATGAGCTGTCTACTGATTTTGACTTGACCACTAATTTTCACACATCATTAAAACATTCAATGTTTTTGTTGTGATGCTCTCTAATAGAAGCATAACACCAACTGATAAATAAAACCACAGGGAAATGGAGAATTGCTTACAATAATAGGAGGCTAACTCTTTATTGCTATTCAGAAGATCTGGCATTGAGTCATACAACATACCAACTTTTAATAAAGTTACCTTCCCATTGTTCTTCTAGGGCAGCTTCATGCTTATAAATGGGTTGTGCAGCCCAAACAAAATATCCTCCGGCACGGAGCATCCTGTTCACCTCCAATAGTAAAATCCCATCTTCATAAAGACAGAGGGTCAACGCACAAATTAGAGATTTACCATATATGAGCAAGACAGGAATCACAATCTGGTTATTTAGACTTAAAAGATGGCAGCATTCATTAATAAGTTCAATAACAAAGAAGTGGAACTAGAACACCCATTATGAAACAATGAGTCCAATCTCTTTTCATATAGGACACTTGAGACAAAGCTTCCAACCAAAAAATCCACAAATTAATGGACAACAAAGAGCTAATAAATTAAAGCCAAAAGAAAAAAAAATATCACACTTAACAAATGAAAGAGACAAACTAGGAACTCCCCGAGAAATTATAAGTGGAATATCTTCAATTGCATCCATGAAACCTTAGAATGCGGGAGCGACTACGCATCAACAGAGATGTTTATAAGTGTTTCTGTTTTTTTTTTCCTCGGGACAGAAAAAGGAAGTTTTCTCTTATGCTTCCAAGACAATTCTGCCAAAAGACTATTCCTGAACATGGGAATCTGACTCCACTCACAAAGATGCACAACCAGTGGCGGATGTACTCATTAAAATTGGGTGCTCGAGCACCCATTAACCTCGACGCAGAGTATGTATAGTTATATAGAAAATTTGAGAAAACGTATAAAAATTTACAAAAACACCCATTAATTTTATGAACAAAAAAAATTCAGCACCCACAAACTTGAATTCCTAGATCCGCCACTGTGCACAACTGTTGGTAACAGCTTATCAATCCATCAAAATAAAAAGCAGCAAAAAGAAATGTTGCAAATTATCAGATCCAGTATACAATTTTTTTAACAATAAGACTTCCACCATTACCCTTAGAATGCAAGATTTGAAGCCAAAGTTAGCTCAAATGCAACAATTTCAAAAAAAAAAATAATAAAACCATCTTAAAACAATAGGAAGTATAAGCTCGTCACGATGGGATATTACTAGGATATAGAAAAGCATACCATCTCGAGTCCAATTGATCCTACACCTTGAACAATGGATTAATTCAAATGCCTGGCTCGGATACATTAACCGATGTGTTGCAAATGCAGCCACCATTGCAGGCACCCCGCCCTCAAGAGCAAATTGAATCTGGTTTTCATGAACGTCTTTTGGAGCAATTGACAGAGTGAGCACATTCCATGATAGTAAATAAGCACCAAAGCTTGCTACACCGCAACCAATATCCAAAGCAACTCGGGTACGACGACCAAATGCAATTTCAGGGACCATCTAGTGAAGACATGGTCCAAAGGAAAAGTTAAACTAAAAGAATACTAATTTTGTTTAATCTGTTGACTCACTGCTTTAAAGTAAATAAGAACAAAATCATATACCTTCTCAATCTGATCCAAATACTGATCAGCTCCATGAATGAACTGGGTGCCACCACCAGGAAATTTGAACTTGTCCTTGTCTATGGTGATCCAATTTTGACCCCCTTTATCTTCAACTAGACGTGCATGGGGAACATTGCTGAACCAAACCTGCAGTAGAAATAGTTGAGAATTCCCTAATTCCATATTATTGTATCTAACATTGTAAAAATCACGTCCCGCCTTTCAATTTGAATTTGAATTTTCACTTGATTTTATTAGAAGGGGCGATCTTTTGCGATTTTCTTTTTTGAGAAAGGTACCATTAACTTTTGTGATCATCATTATTACACTCAAGTTGGTGGAAAGCTTGATCACTGCTCAAACTATAGCTCTATTCAGACGGAGTACATGATCATGGCCACATAGAACAGAGGCCAAGGGATTCAATCGAATCCCCTTCATTGGAAAATTATACTGCGCAAAAAAATGAGTTTCTTTTTGGGGTTATATTAATACTGTTGAAATTCTAGTATAGTGGCAAAGAGGGTTCAAAAATTGCTTTATGTCACATATTCAAATCCCAAGTGTGACATTTTTGGTTTTTTTTTCTTTGAATCCCTTGCACAAATTCCTGGCTCTACCACTAATAGAACATTGCGCCAATGAGACAATAAATACTTCAAAAAAACTAAAGTTGATCAACTTATCCAAAAAAACTCAATACATGAAGAAATCAGCAATGTTTTTGGCAAAGAATACCTCATCACGGCTCCTGGGCCATGGAATTGGATTTTGGTAACCTCTAGGTGCAGGAACCAAGCAATTCAACCCCTTATCTTTTGTAGGACAATGTCGTTCGAATTTCTCACCTTTCTCCGTTGAATTCAGCTTTTGGATAGCCTCCACATTGTCAAGGCACGGAATGTACTCCCTCATACTCTCAGGACACAGCCCGAATTTCTTAACCTTAACAACCTTATTGTTTTCCAACAAATCTGTCTCGTTTCCAACACCCGGCAAATTCTCCACAACATCCCGCCAATTCTCCACAACATCCGGATCATAATCCCCACCGTGAAATCTTCCTTCATTACTCCATTCTCGTCCAATAACCCCATATTCTGCACCGCCGGCGGTGGCGGTGGTGGAGACAAAGTAACCGCCGGCGGTGGCGGAATTGAAACTTCCCCCGCTTGCTGTCTGTTGGTGTCATTAATAACAGTGGATAAATCAAAAGTTTTATTGAAATTGGAGGAAAGAGAAAGAGCTGAGGAAGAAATGGGCCCAGATGGGTTTTGGCGGGAATTGAAGAAAAGGAGCTGTTGAGACGACCATCAGACCAATGTTTGCCGAAGTAGAAGAAAGCTACGGCTAAGAACACGAAAGCCAACACCTTGATAACAGTAGTGGACCTGAGTAAATCTCCACTCAACCCCTTCATATTTTTCTTCACTTTCTCACACACAGAGAAACTATACAACCAAAATTAGTGGTTTGTTGTACATCTGAATCTCTCAATGAGAATTCTTGCAAATGAAGGCAGGTAGCCTACTGTGCTCAAGAAAAAAAAGGAAGACACAGAGATTCCGAGTCGTTATCACAGATCAAATTCAAAGATTAGCGGCGCCCATACTTCATTTACTCTCTCGCGCAAATTAGATACTACTGTATATCAGAAATAGTCCTTTCTTTATCCGTCTTGAGGAAAGGTGACTAGTTTTTTGGTTAATCATATATTTGATTTGTGTAATAATGATAAAAGAAAATATTGACACAAGTTAATTAAATATAGAAATAATTACATCAGTCATATAGTACTAGTATATAGTTGAATTCTTGAATTTTTAAAATTTTTACAGAAATTAAACTATCACGAGGAATTCCATAAACCACAATGATTTAGAACCTAATAATTATAGTTTGCTTAATTACTATTCGTATCTACTATTTAATTATTACTAATTTATATTACTTGAATTCAAAAGCGCTAAGGTGAAATTAAAATATAAGAAAATAAAATATTTTTGTTGACAATCAAACTCTAAGAGCTTATCTGAATAAGCAAACACTTTAACTAACTAATCTAGGAGAGCTTGTTGCTTTTTTATTTCAATTTAAAATAATTAATTTTTTATCATGAATTTGATATAAAATTCAAATATAAGTGGAAATGATAAATTTACTAGAATATAGCTATAAATAATAAATATAGTTTGATGTGTGCGTAATTTTCCCTACTATCAAATATTTTGGGGCATTTAGAGTAAAATGTCAAATAAACGAAGAAAATACATTCTTTCCTTCTGAATTCTGATAATAAATGGAAGTAAAAGTTTTTTTCTCGCTCTAGAAAAGTTATCTAACATGCACTACTGGCCCATAATGGAGCCGGAAAAACGTAAGCAAGATTCTGATTACAGATCTAAGGTTGACGGCTGGGCGAATAATACTGTTATGACTCTTGTTCTTATTGCTTTACTGTGTACCTCACATGTTGATTTTGTTGCCATTTACTGATTTTTACTTTTCATTTTTAGCTTTATACATCTATTCTGCATAGGTTATTTTTTTTAATGAGTGTCTTGTACTTCGTTACTACTCTATCAAGGTTAGTTTTAATATTTACTGGGACCGACCATAGTGTATTCATACGACATCTTTGTACGTTTTTTGCAGAGCCAGTTATTGGAGATATCGGACTCGACAGAGTTAGCTCGTTGATCACGAGGATTCAAGTTAGAGTTGCTTGGTCGTCGCAGTCCCTTGGAGTCTCTTCCTTTTATTGTACTGTCAGTTTGTCATTTGAATAGTATTGTATTTCGATCATTGAGATCATTCCATGTATTCAATTAGAGTTCGTGATTCTGTATCACCGGTCCTAGAAAGTTATTATGATTATTGTTGCATATGCTTATTCCGTTTTTGTCTCAGCACTTATATTAAGAATTAGCTTAATCGTTATTAGTAATCGACTTACCTAGTATTAGAAATTAGGTGACATCACGATATCGTACGGAGAGACATTGGGATCACAAAAATTATATTCTCTCCTTCGGGAATCATCAGCGCAATAAATTGCAACTTCATACACCTCGATGCCATTTGGTTACATGTAACTACACTATCCCATGATTGAACTTTAGGCTGCCTCTGTACCTCACCTACCTTTGCTTTACGATTATCTTCAACCGTAACTTCTTTTAGTCAGCTTCTTTGGGCTCACATCCCTTGCTCTCTAATAACTAAGCTGGAATTAAATTTCAAATTACTCCCAAATAAGGAACACAAAAGACAACTAATTAATCAAGTTGTTCTAACACAAGTTTCACTACGAAATCACTTTGTGGTACCTCATATCATAGTCATAAGTCTCGGGTCCAGACCCACCATCATATACTCACAGCACCTCGTGCCCACATATCGAATCACAACTGCATGGACAACTCATGTGCCAAAATCACAATCCACCTGGCATGGTCACAAACTTAAAGTCACAATCCGTCCGGCATAGTCACAGGCTCACAATCACAATCTGCCCGACATGGTCATAGGCTCATAATCACAATCTGCCCTGCATGATCACAGGCTCCTCACAATCACAATCCATCTGGAAAGGTCACAAGCTCATAATCACAATTTTCTCGGCATAATCACATGCTTAATAGCACCATGAAAACAGATAATACACGAACACATGGGCATGATCAAGAAATGTCAAGTTTCATACTATTGTAGCCCAAGTCGAAAAATAATATCAAAGACATCGAGTAGCTCATCGAAGCAACACAATAAATCACGTAAAGTGTATGACAAATACAAGGAAAAGCTCACCATCACATGAAAATCACTAACACAATATCTCCAAATCATCACACATCATCTGTGACATTGCCAACTAGAGGTACTCTTTCACATCTGCGATCAATATTCCGCAGATAGGATTGAGCACCTGCAATCCCTCACCCGTAGAAGCAAAATAACTGGACATGCACTATTATGCAGAAAGCGGCCCAAATCACGCAGAAGCAGATCCACACCTGCGCTTCAAAATGGATTGTTGCGACATACCAGAAATAGACTTGCCAAAACATGGAAATGATTCCGAAACTTGTCTGAAACACTTCTGGGGCCCCAGGGACCCGTCCAAACATACCAAAAAGGTACATAACCTAAAGTGTGCCTGCTTAAAGCCTCAAATCACATCAAACAATATCAAAACTACGAATCACACCTCGAATCGAACTTAATAAACTTGTGAATTTTCAAATTTTACAACTCGCGTCGAATCATATCAATTCAATCCGGAGTTACTTCAAATTTTCATACAAGTCTCAAATGACATAACGGAGCTATTACAACTCTTGGAATCACAATGCAAGACGAATGACTACAAAGTCAACTCCCAATCAAACCTCTTAACCTTCTAAGCCTTCAACTTTTTAATTTTCGCCAAAATGCATCAAATCACCCTACGGACCTCCAAATCCATACATACGCCTAAGTCCAAAATCACATTACAAAGCTATTGAAATCCTCGAAATACCATTTCACGGGTCGGCCACACAAAATTCAAAACTCTGGACAACTCTTTCACTTAAGCTTTTAAGATAAGAAGTATTCTTCCAAACCAATCCCGAATAATTCGTTAGCCAACCACACACAGAAGTTATAATACACAATACAAAGCTGATCGAGACCTTATGCCATCACAGGGGATGCAAATTCTCAAAATGACATGTCGGGTCGTTACATTCTCCCCCTCTTAAACAAACATTCGTCCTCGGACGTGCCAAGAACCATTACAAAGTCATAAAATCACTAAATGAACTTACCATACATATACTTTAGGGAGATCCCATGTACTCCAACCCAAATAGACCGATAATGCCATATTAACTTGTGATGACCTGTTGTCTTAAGAATTAACGCCTGATCCCCTATTAACTGCTTTTTCCGTGTTTATTTATGTTATTGTAAGTTGCTGGGATGAAATATGTGAAGTTTCAAAGAGTTTTGGGTCACTTAGTCCCCAAATAAGATTTTAAGTTTTAGAAATTTGATCGCAGTCAGAACAATGTGAAGATGGCCTTGAAATGGAATTCTGATGGTTTCGTTAGCTCCGTTAGGTAATTTCGGGTTTAGAAACATGTTTGAATTGTGTTTGGACATCCGTAGCTAATTTAGGCTTGAAATACCGAAGGTTGAAATTTTGAAGTTTCCGGGTCGATAGTGAAATTTTAATCCGAGGGTCGGAATGGAATTCCGGAAGTTGGAGTAGCTCTGTAGGGTTGAATGTGATGTGTGTGCAAAATTTCAGGTCATTCAGACGAGGTTTGGTAGACGTTTTGATCTTAAGCATATTTTGTATAGTTTTTGAAGTTCTTAGGCTTGAATCCGATGCTAACTGATTGATTCGATGTTGTTTGAGGTGTTGTGGAGATTTGTATATGTCAAGACCCCAGTTAGCCTTCCGTGAACTATCGTGATGGCACCTAGTCTCTACGACTAGGTAAGCCTAACAAATGTAGAAAATAAATTGAAACTCGCGGAAATATAAATCTAAACCAAGAATAATTAAAAAGGAACAGTGTATAGAATGCCGCTCGGTATATACAACACAATATCTCAAAACTTCTACATCACTATCCTAAAATGCGGAAACTCACGGGAACACAAGCTAGAAGGAATACAATAAAGTGCTCTAATCTCCACAATGTCTACGTCCACAGTAGGATAGAAGGGCTAACACTACATCCAAAGTTGATCGGTTTTTAATTAAAAAATATTTTTTCTATAAATTACCGACCAAAGTTTGTTGGTAATCATTAGAAAAATAAAAAATTCATAATTATCGACCAAAGTTAGTCGCTTAATGAATAAGGAATTCTCAGAATTCCACATTACCGACAAACTTTGATCGGTATTGTTATATTTTAATTTTTTTTTAAAATAATTTTTTCTATCGGCCAAACTTGGTCGATATTTTTAAAATTTTAATAATTAATAAAAAAATATAATTTATATACACCGACCAACTTTGTTCAGTAAATTAAATTATTAAAATATATTTCCGACCAAAGTTGGTCGGTAAGATATTTTAAATTCTTCAGATGGTCGTTTTGACATTGACCAACCTTGGTCGGTATATTAAAATGACCATCAAAATCGCAACCAAGCATATTTTGACACGTTTTGATCTGTAATTGGCCATAGTCGACCAACATTGGTTGGTTTTTCTGCTCGATATTTACTGAATTTTTAATAGTGTGATAGAGTACATTATTTTTGAATTCACATTTACTATTTCCTTGAGACCTAATCGTGCACTCTCTCTCCACGGTGTAATTTAAGGTGCTTGAATCTTTATTTTCTTGTAATGCTAAATGGATTAACATTGCAACTGTTGCAAATTAGTATTAACATCCATTGTTTGGACATTTTTCATGAGGTCCATTTTTTGAATCTATTCTCGAACATTAACTATATATGCTCGAAAGTAGATTACCATCATTACTAGTTAATTTCTTTTAACCCAACTAGCTTAATTTGCTTCCATGTAGGAGACCATGCCATCAATTAAAGTAATAGGAAGCCTTTATAGCATATCTATATCCATAAATCAAAGGTTCAAGCACCTTGCTCTCTATCTCGGCAAAGTACCAAAAGTAATATCAGTGTTTCACCCATCTCAAATTAAATTTCTTTCGTATTTCGCTCATTTTTTTTTCTTTCTCTTTATTTTTCTTGTTCTTAACCTTTGTTAATGCATGACTTGCTTCTCTTTTTTTCAAGGTGGCAAATGGAAAATTCTTCAAGATGCCTAACCAAAGCTTCTCGGGATTTTATAACAACAACTTCGTTTCGCTAATATCGTATAAACGTCATGTTGTTGGCATCGAAAACTTTCAAAGTATTTTTTTAAGGCTTATGAGAGAGTATTAGTGGTCTTCAATATGCCTAAGGAGATGCATAAGATGCCTATATGACTTGCAATGAAACACTCATCTCTTTATTGCGGCTTGGCAAGAAAGTCACATGAAATACCCTTTAAATCTCGACAAAATCCCTACTCTTGCAGCTTGGAGAGACCGTATTTTATCATTGCCAAGCGAATATGTGCTGTATCACATTTTTGCAGGTTGGCGAGGAGAACAACCGGAGTAGTCCTTTCCAATTTTAACGAGCAAGCATCTGGCGCGTCTTTACTACTTTGACTTTATAGCATTTTATGCTCTTATTAAAAAAACTATATCTTGACTACGAGTGTCCAAACTGAAATCCTCTTAGCTCTAAAGAATTTAAAACTTTCACCACAACAACATAGTCAAAATTTAGGTCCAAATTCCATCAGGACAAGTTGGAATAAATGTTCTAAGGTAATGCACAAGTCTGTCATTTCGACTTTATAACGCTGTATGTTGTAATCGGAACGCATATATCTCAATCCATGAATGTCCAAATCGCTAGACGTCTATGCCAATGAAAAGAAGACTCAAAGACAACAAAATCTGAAAAATATCATGGAAGGATTCCTAGCTGATTAGCCGCAGCAATTTCCCAAAATTAACCATTCTATCTGTCGAACTTGTTTTCAGCTTTATAAACTCTTGTGGAAAAATTCACATCTCGAGCTACAGTTGTCGGAACTACAAGCCATCTATTCCAATAACTAGGAGTGTACAAAGAAAACCGATAAACCGCACAAACCCGATAGTCCGAGTCAAACCGAGAAAAAAAACCCGACTATGATTTGGTTTGACTTGGTTTGGTGTTGGAAAAAAAAATCCGACCATAATTGGTTTGGTTTGGTTTTAACTAAAGAAAGTCAAACCGAAACCAAACCAACCCGACATTACATATATAGCAATATTAGATATATTTAATATATAAATATAGTTATTGTAATGTAATTTATAAATATTTCTTAAAAATTTTCATAATTTTATATTTTAAGGTATTATTTCAAGGTTTGATTTAGAACTTTTGAATGCTCTAATAAGTTTTATAGTCATTAATATTAGTAAATTAAATAATGCTAGCAATTAATACTAATGCTAACAAAAGACATTCAATTCAATATTACGAACGGGAATGTATTAAATATCTATTTTTTATTTTGCAATAATTTAGATAAAAATACATAACATATTTTTATTTTTCTTTAGCTTTTAGGCATATAACTAATACTCCCTCATTAGTCTATCTTGTTTAGCATGAATTAGTGCTTTTAGATTATGTTTATTTTTATTATAACTTTTTAATTAGCAATATTTATAGTACATAATTTTATTATTTTTTATTGTTGAATATTTTAGGATAATGTCATGAGTCATGACATATCTCATATTTTGTATTATTTTCTTGGAAAATACTTTATATAGTTGTATCTTACTAGGATTAAAGAAATATTTTGAGTATACGTTATATATTTTGTTCTACGAAGATTTTACCGGGAAAAAATTCGAAAAAACTCGAATAACCCGAAAAAACCCGAGAAAAACCGATATTGAAAAACCCGAATTTATTGGTTTGGTTTGGTCTTTAGATTTAATAACCCGACACAATTGGTTTGGTTTGGTAATTATAAAATCCGAACCAACCCGGTCTATGTACACCCCTACCAATAACAACAACAATTACCCAGTATAGTCCCACAAAGTGGGGTCTGGGGAGGGTAATATGTAGACGGGCCTTACCGCTACCCGAAAGGGCAGAGAGGCTGTTTCCAATCGACCTTTGGCTCAGTGAAGGAAAGGAACAACCATAACAAAAACAACAAAAGAACATTAGTAGTTTCAGCAGAAATAGCGTAAATAATTATCTAAGCATAAGAACCATAAATAAAATAGCATGCAAAATCCTGAAGATAAAAATAAAAATCCTTTTAGATTATTTGAAACACTATTTCGAAGATGTCTGCCATTCTTGCTTTCTAGATTTATGCCCTCTCCCAGAGAATTTATAGCTTGAGCTAGGAGCGTCGGAATTGCTAACAGTTTGGTTTATCAAAAACTAGAGTTCAAGATATACAACATATATAAAATTGTTATGAAATAATATAAGAACAAGAACAATCGAGGGAGAAAAGTAGAGAGAGAGAGGAGTATTCTTATTGATACTTTTGGGATGATTTACAATGGGGTAAGACCCCTCTATTTATAGGCATAGAAAAGACTTAGCCTCAAAGTAAAACTCTTCTATAAGATAGACATTCACTCTAATTAGAGTTCTATTTATAACACTCCCCCTTGAATGTCTATTCAATAATGTGCCTCGTTAAAACCTTAACTAAAACAAAACCCAATGGGAAAAAATTTAAAGAAAAGGAAAAAGAGTACACATGTTTGAATATGCGCCTATTGGTTGCCTCGTTAAAAACCTTGCAAGGAAAACCCAGTGGGACAAAACCTTGTAAGGGAAAAAGAGTGCAACGCGCATTAACTCCCCCTGAAAAGAGCATCAATTCACATCCTTGAGTATTTGCATTCCAATCTTGTGCACCATCTTCAAAACGATCTTTTGTAGAGATTTGATAAATAAATCAGCCATATTGATTTGAATAAATATTCCGCACCTTGAAATTATCATTCTTGATAGATATGAACATCTTCATATAATGTCGTGGAATGACTCTTCAATATCTCCATAGAGGTATTCTCGACGCCATCATGCTTATAATTATAGCAAGATACATATGTACACAAGTTGCACTTAGGATGTGGTACTTCAGGACCAAGAATTGTGTATGCTTCAAGCAACTTCAATCATTGACTTTATACTTTCAAGTATTTGAACTACATGTCCAAAACTACATGTCTTTCATATGGAATCAATTCTTCTTGAATTGTATCTCTTCCATTTAGCCAATATTTTGTTTGTATTCGACAAACATAAGTTCCTCATCGATATTTAACGCTATCATAGATGACATCGACGAACGTTTTATATCGGTTCCAGTAAATTTTCATAAAGACATAACATGGAGATCTCTTTATTCATATATTCAGGTACCTGAATCTCTCATGAGATTTTATGAAGTGTTATGTCATGTGATCTTCTGGATCACTTGCCTCCTTATTATGATCACTTTGATCATTTGCTCATCTTCTTTATTAAGAAGTTCCTTTTGAAACCGATTTGTCTATACGCTTTAAGCGTATCAAAGACTTTGTCCTTCTAGGACTTAATATGAGCATTTGCAGTGAGAATATAGTTACTTTCTTTGGGTCAGCAAATGCGTATAGCATGCTTTGCAATATGTTGCAATTGAATTATCCTTTTATGAACTTCAGGTTCATATTATGATATTCGAGGATCTATATATACAAATGATAATTCATCCCATGTAACTTTTTCTCAAGTGTTTATCATGTCTCCCCCTCATGTTAGAAAATATAACTTGTTTCCTCAACTTTGAGAGTCCATCTTTGTGCATTATGGTGTTAATGAAAATATACACCGCACATCAATAATAAGATGGAGTTATTTGGTTCCTGACCCTGAACCACTTGTGAGGGGAGAATATAATATACTCTCGTATACAACGTATATCAAACTGATATATATAACTTTGTTCTCATAAGAAACAGTTTAGCTATTAAGTGGAGGCACTCAATAATTATCTTGCTAAACCAACCATGATGTAAACCAACTTATCAAGATGAACTATCTTGAATAGAGAATCTGGAAATTATGCTCGAAGTTATATTACCGAGCAATTTACCTCGCAAGCACCGCCAGGCTGCAGGTTAATAACAATCGCACATGTAACCATATCATAGATGCATCATATGTGTTATACATGGCAGGTGAATGGGCCCATATTCACCTTTGATATTTCCATAATTTATGGGATTCAACCCGAACTCTTTAGTTGGTCAATTAATTAATGAGAACAAGTAATACAAGAGAATTCGTAAAGAACTTTCTAGTTTTTTAATATTTGCCCATGTGAATTCTCTATTACTGCACATCATACTTAAAATGATATAGCTAACCTGAATGCCAACTGAATAAATTATCAATATTGATAAACTTCAAATTTACACCATGACATGTGCAATTATCAATAAACTTCAAGTTTATTATGGTATGGGTTTTTATACCAATAAATATCCACTTTATTGTGGCATTCTTTTGTTTGTGTAGTACAAACTGGAGAATAAAGCGGGTAGCTTTTCATATACAAATTATCCCGCTACAAGTTGTAGTAATAGAAGATATCAAATCTTTCCTTTATTTATAGTCTCAATATAATCAATCGCTTTCGCATATACTTTGGAAACTGAATAAGTTTCTTTGAGACTTACTACAACACAATACCTTATTGGTAATCAATCGTGTTTCTCCAACATAGTAATAATTGGCTCTTCTAGAGCTCTCAATTAATTTTGTACTACCACAGATTCATCAACATCCATGTGGTGAATATCTCTTTTAAAGAGAAAGTTATACCATTATGGTCATGGTCAGAATTATATGCAAGATATGTTTCTTGCATTATCGTTGTCCTTTAATAGTCATATTTCCAAAATATTTTGGCGTACAATACGTAGGTGACCAACGATCATTCATGCCATAACACATGACATTATTTTCATATATCATCTCAAACCTCCTTCTAGGGGTGAGTGTGGTATATTCAATACCAATGCGTCTGGCATTCGATTTGCTATCCTTTGCAAATGGATAATATTTTGCACCTCTTTTTCACAAATAGAGGTATGTGGATCAAGATGAGATAATGATGCATTTTTCCACAAAATTTCCCGTTTGGTTTCACCAACTTCTCCCCCTAATTTTGGGAAAAGTGTCTCATCGAATTGACAGTCTGCAAATCGTGCAGTGAACAAATCCCCTGTCAATGTTTCGAGGTAGCGAATAATGGAGGGCGATTCAAACTCAACATATATTCCTAACCTTCTTTGCAAACCCATTTTGGTGCAATATGGCGGTGCTACAGGCACATATACTGCACATCCACAAATTCTTAAGTGGGATATATTAGGTTCATGACCCAAAACTAATTGCAACGGGGAACATTTGTGATAATTCGTCAGTCAGAGACGAACTAGCATTGCTGCATGCAAAATGGCGTGACCCCAAACCGAAGTGGGCAGCCTCGTTTTCATGAGTAAATGAGGTATTCAAGATTATACTCATGTATTGTCTCAATCTGATATCCATTTTGAATGATATCTTTAAAACTCAACAAGTTCCTTTTAGACTTGGAGGAGAACATTGCATTCTCTAAAATGTTGTTCCTTTAGGCAGAGTTATAGTTGCTCTTCCGGAGCCTTTAATCAATTTATTACTACCAGAAATTGTAGTAACATCTGCCTTAGACATACTTAAATGGGAGTATTATCTCTTCTCTTTGAATATCGTATGTGTGGTACATGAATCAATTAATCAAAAGAGATATACGAATATGAGAATAAACAAATTTAATCCGTTGCTTCATAATTAAATAATATTTTCAAAATCTGCTGAGGTTATTCGAATAACTTAGTTGATAGTCGACTATCTTGGGAAGCAGTGATTAGGTTATTCGAAAAACTAAACCTGATATTCGACTAACTAGCCTTGCGGAAAAATCAAGTTTTAATGCGAAATATTGGTTAGTCGAATACTAATTAGTTATTTGACTAACTTAGTAAATAGTCATCAGGTTAGTTGACTACTAAACTGGTTAGTCGACTAACTTAGCTTGCGAAAAATCCAGTTTTTAATATGAAATATTAGATAGTCGACTAACTGTTAGGTTAGTCGATTAACTCTACTGGAAAATAAAAATATCTTTGAAATTTAAGCATATTGGAACATTCTAAAGAACTAATACTAACATTATATCATAAGCTAACTAATACGAGCTGATACTAATGGCTATTAGTTTATTCACTAACTAATACAAATAAGTAAAATAAAATTAAACAATTCCATCTTCCTTCATCACAGATCCATCACCAATTAAGTGGTCTATTTTCCCCTCAGGGTGCTCAAAGAAGTCTGCCACATCCAAGTGGGTGATGTCAAAGTTGTCGTCAGAGACAGAATTGGTTTCAGGGCATTTACCTTTTAGAGATTCTTGATAAAGCTCAACCAAATGTCTTGGTACACGGCAAATTTTCGCCCAGTGCCCTTTTCCACCGCAACGATAATATATAGTTTATGAACTATTTGCTTTTGGATTCTCATCGCATCGTGCTTGTGGCAGAGTGACCAACTTCAGGTTGTCATATCTCTCCTTTAAGCCATTCCACAAGATAGGTGGATCTTTGACTGTGATATATTCAATTTTCAAACCTTCATCAAGGTGATGGCGCAAGAAAATCAAGGCCTTAGCATAGTTTCAAACCTTCATCAAGGTGATGGCGCAAGAAAATCAAGGCCTTAGCACAGTTTCAAACCTTCATCAAGGTGATGGCGCAAGAAAATCAAGGCCTTAGCACAGTTTCAAACCTTCATCAAGGTGATGGCGCAAGAAAATCAAGGCCTTAGCATAGTCTTGGGTGGATGCATTATTTCTGTCTTTAATGGCGTCTCCAAGACCCATTGCATCCAAATGAATTTCAGCATCCAACACCCATGTCATATAGTTCTTGCCCGAAATTTCAAGGGCAACGAACTTTCTTTTCATAATGTCAGACATAAAACAAAATTACATCAAGAGCGTGTCCATACTTACGGGCTTTATTACAATTATCACATTCACTTCAGGGAATGGATCATAATCATCTGTATGTGCTATACACAATCTCATCTCAAATATTACTTTCATAAAGTGAAAGATTATTTTGAGAATCTTTATTATTCTCATTATCACAATGATGACGATTATAATTCCCTCTATTGCCACGTCCACATCCATTGATACCTTCACGGTAATAATTTTGTCTTCTTTCAGACTTATCACATACTGCTACCACATTCTCTAAAGGGAATGGAGCAAATTCAATTGGACGGATTTTTTAATTCTTTGCCCACAATCATACATGAATTTGATCATGGCAAGGCATAGAAATTTTACCACTTCATGTGAGTGTAATTTCTTACAAACTCCATTAGAGTTATAATCAAACTTTGTTGTCTTGTTTGTATATGAAATCAAATCGTAGAATTTCAAGAATTTGAAAGAGAAAAGTAAATTACTTACCTTTAAGGTATACCAATAAATGTTGTGATATCAAATATACCTCTTGAGTTTCCATCCTGTTGCATTACTTTATGATGATACCATCTCTTCTATTTTTCCGTATAGAAATTCTTGGACAAGTTTGCTTCCAAATCTGATTGTGAGACATCGAGTAGGCTGTTGTCAACAAGAAGCTTCTTAAGCTCAAGAGCAATTTTGATAGCCACGTGATTTGGAATCTTAGTGACAGTGAGCATTCTGCTGAGCAAAAATCTAGAGAGAACATAGTAGTGATCGGCATTGTCACCTAGCCATACTTTCACCTTAACGAAATCAAATTCAATTGGTTAGAGACTCGTGCTGATGACGTGTTATGAAATAATATAAGAACAAGAACAATCGAGAGAGAAAAGTAGAGAGAGAGAGGAGTATTCTTATTGATACTTTTGGGATGATTTACAATGGGGTAAGACCCCTCTATTTATAGGCATAGAAAAGACTTAGCCTCAAAGTAAAACTCTTCTATAAGATAGACATTCACTCTAATTAGAGTTCTATTTATAACAAAAATTATGAATTAAACACTTTCAGGATCATTTTAGATGATTTTTTAAAGACGGCTCAACATCCTAACGCACCAACAGTTTCAGATTATCGCGACTTTACTAAAAAAATTATATCCTTTTGTAGAAACCTCAGAATCACAAACTGTTTCGTTTATCAGAATTAGAATCCAAGACTACAACATATTCAAAACTTAGAATTAAACACTTTCAGAATCATTCTAAATAATTTTTTTAAGTCGGCTCTCATTCTAACACGCCAATAGTTTTAGACTATCGCTGCTTAACCAAAACCTCTGTATCTCGATGTTGGAATGTCAAAATTGAAAACCATTTTAATTGATAGAAAATAGATCCAGAAATATTCATTTTAACCAAAAATCATGGCCCGAGTCACGCCAAATTATTCTAGGCAATACTTGAACTCAATTTTTTATTCTGACATGCCTTAGCAAGTAACTATCTTTCTTGTACTTGAATTTCTTTTTTGCTGCCTTTTTTTTGTTTTGTAGTCAATGGAAATATCTTCATCAACAAGGTTAGAAGAACATAGAAGAAAAAAGTTCGTGGAAACATATCTACCTTAATATTGGAAAAATATAAAACTTCAACTTAAAGACTTGGCGGACTTTGCCGATTTCAACTTGAAGACCAACAAATTTGAAGATTTGACGGACTTAAAAATTTGGTGGACTTTGATGCTTCAACTTGAAAAGCGATGGACTTTTAAACTTCAACTTGAAAAATTAGTAGACATGAAGACTTCAGCAATAACACTTGTAGGGATTACATAATTCAAGTTGAAGATCGGCTAATTTGAGGACTTCAAATTGAAGACCGACGGACATGAAGATTTGGAAGGAATGAATACTTCAACTTAAAGTTTGGTGGAATTGAAGACTTCAACGTGAAGGGTGGTAGACTCATAAAATTTAACTTGAAGAGCAGCATACTTGAAGATTTGGAAGGCTAAATAATTCTACTTGATGACTGGCAAACTTGAGCACTTCAACTGGGCCATCGATAGACTTGAAGACTTGGAGGGCTTGAATACTTCGACTTGAAGACTGGGAGTTGCAGACTCCAACTTGAAGATTTGGCCTTCTACTAAAAGTTCACATCCATCCATCAGAGATGCCAGTTTGCTGTGGAAGCTTGCCCCTATTGAACCACCAATCCTTGATAAGGCACAAAGTTCATGTAAGCCGGATTTTAAATTCCAATCAAGTGGATTATATTACATTATTCTTCCTTTGAACAACAATTGAGGTACTATATATATTTTGAACTCATGCGGGTAGTTTATACTCTTAAAAATGTGGTGTAGTGACTTGCAATTTAAGCTCGTATTTTGATGAGCTTTGCAACTTAACGATTTTGCTCAAATTTGAAGAGCTTCATGACATGCAATTTAGGCTCGTGCATCCAGGAACAATGCAACTTGAAGATTTTGCTCGAATTTGAAGAGCTTTACAACTTGAAAACTTTGCTCAAATTTTAAGAGCTTTACATCTTAAAGTTTGGCTCTAATTTGGAAAGTTTTACCACGTGAAGTCTTTGCTTGACTTTGAAGAGCTTTTGACTTGAGTCTTTGCTTCAATTTGAAGATCTTTACAGCTTGAAGACTTTTCTTGAGTTTGAAGAGCATTACGTCCTAAAGTTTTTCTCTAATTTGGAAAGCATTGTGACTTGAAGTTTTCTCTCGACTTTGAAAAGCTTTCGACTTGGGTCTTTGCTCGAATTTGAAGAGCTTTGCAACTTGAAAATTTTTATCGAATTTGAAGAGCTTACGTCTTAAAGATTTGGTTCAAAACTGGGGAGCTCCGTGACATAATATGTATTCATATGCCAAGAAGCATTACAACTTGCAATTTAGGCTCGTGCGTTGAAGAGCATTATAACTTGCAGTTTAGGCTCATGCGTTAAGGAACGTTACGACTTGCAGTTTAGGATCGTGCATCAAGGAGCATTGCAACATGCATATACATTTAAGTTTCATCTTCGGATGAATACTTGCCCCCATTTTCAGCATCGTCTGCTTCTACTTCATCATGAGGCTCAAAGCGTGGAAACTTTTGACATCTACTTATAGCTATACTCAATTCCATATCATGCGCATGATTTCCCTGTTCTTCAAATGTTTTGGTATTTAAGCCTTGTAAGATATATTGAAGACTCCAATGCATGCCTTGAATGCATATTTTGATGCCAGAAGTTTCGGTAAGGCGATCATTGCATTTGACACTTAAGCTTCTCCAGTAGTTGATGAAGTCAATAACTAGATCATCCTTTCTTTGATGAGTGTTTGTAAGTTCGATCATGCTTACGATGTATATTGTGCTATAGAAACAATTGAGAAACTCTTGCTCTAACTGCTCCCAACTATCGGTAGAACTAGGTTCGAAATTTGTGTACCAATCTAATGCATTAGCTTCGAGAGAACTTAACAAACTGTTTGACAAGATAATCACTATAAGTCCCAGCGTTGTTGCATGTCTCGACGAAATGCGTCACATGTTTCTTGGGATTTCCTTTTCCATCAAAATGCTGAAGCTTTGGAGGTTAATATCCATTAGGCATCTTCAAGTTATCAATCATTTGTGTGTATGACTTTGCATATGCGATGGAAGATTTAATTGGACGATCAATTTTATCTTCAATTATCTCCATTATGAATCAATTGATCAACATGAATTAGACCTTTATAAGAAACTTGGTTCTCTTGGACCGCGATCGTTCGCCTAGAAGCGAATTCTCTCTCTTCTTTATCTTCGAAAAGCTCCACATGTGCTTGCATTGATTTTACTTCTGCTAAGTTCTCGATCTTACTTGCTAACTTTTCGAGGCAAGTGTTTCGATCCTCCATATACTTGGTCAACTTCTCAAGTGCTTTGGTCAAATTTGTAAGTTGTTCTTCCATGGTTAAATTGTTAGATCTTGTTCTTGAACTTGGAAAAGAAGAGACAAGAGGTAGAGATTGTCCCACTGGGTATACTAGAATTTGTAGACTATAAAATTACATCGAGAAATTAAAATTAAGACTGAAAATATTGCAACAATCATAGTATTTATTTCAATAATATGAGTGTACAATCTCTATGAATCCTCTGATTCTTCTTTCCAACAGTAAATAAATTCAAGGGCCTTTGAGTTTTTTGTAGTTGTTGCCACGAATGATGATCTTGTTCTTGAGCTTGAACTTGACCTTGATTTGTCTTTGTTCTTGAGCTTGAACTTCATTTGTTCTTTGTTTTTGATCTTGAACTTGATTGCTTGAAGCTTGAAACTTGTAAAGAAATTTACAGCATTTGATCCACGAGCTCTTTATCGCTCCTTGTTATAACTTCTGGTGTCTTTTTTGGGTTATGAAGCCCCCTATTTATAGTTATGGGACGAAAGAGTTATGATAAGAACAAACACTTTACAACCAATCAAATTGAAGTGTGAGTAGACCGTATTTGACTGGCTAGAACATGTCACTTGCACACGTGGCATGGTTTCATTGGCCTTTTAATGTGACTTGGCATGTCTTGTTATTTTGACATATGGCATGATCCTATTGGCCCTTCCGTTTGACTTGGCGTGCCACGTCATTTGACACATGGCGCAAAACTAGGCCTTTAGGAAGATGACATATTAGGCCTAGTGAAGCGGGCTCATCATTTGTAGACCAACTAAATGGGCTAGCCCAGTGGATTAAGACTTATTTATTTAACCCATATATATTGAATTTATATAATTAATTTATTTATATTAGCCCATAATATTTATTTGGACCAATATATCTTGAATTCAAAATATAGTTTAAATTATTTTATGAATTAATGAATTTAATTTGAATAAATTTATATGCCTGCAATCTTATTTTAATGTAATAAGCTTATAATTTTTCTTAATAAAATTTCACTCTTAAAATTGATCAAACTGCACCAAATCACTCAAGAGTGAAGTGTTAATACCATCCGGATTAAGTAGTATCATTAAACACTAACAAAATCCTTTTAGCCTTTTTCTTTCTTTCTTTTCTTATTTTCTTTACAATAAAATCACAAAGTTTAAGTACGACTTAATAAATACATAAATAAATAAGAGGAGAAAACAAAGTTCAAATATATAGAGCCCGTTTAGAGATAAGAAAATTTTTATTTTTTTCCGAAATTAGTAGTTGGTAAAAAAAAATCAATTTTTAATTAAATATGCATTTTATAATTTTTTCAAAAAATTTGAAAAACTTTAAAAAATTATTTTTTAAAATTTTTATTTAGCTCACTCACAAAACTTTAAATAACCAAAAATTATATTTATATCCAAACACAATTCTAATTTCAAATAGCATTTTTTCACTTGAAATTCTTATTGTCTTTTTTTGTCTTTTATCTTTCGAAAACAACTTCTCTATCCTTTGAAGTAAAAGTAATGTTGCATACATATTATATTCCTCGGGCTCATCCAATAAAATTTTACTGGATCGTTATTGTTGTTGTGTCCAAATGCTCACATTATTTGAATGGTTTATGGGATGCAATATTTTGAACATGTTGTAGTATTATTATATAATATCCAGTTTCTGAAAAACGAAGTTCAAAGATAATTAGAGCTATAATTAATTTGGCCCCACTTGAAATTGAAAATTACTTGAGAGCACGTTAAGTCGGTGTGTAAGTAAATCGGGTTTTATTGGGAAAAGCAATGCTATTCTCTCTTCCAGTTTTCACTTTATTGCTGAGTCACATCCATTAAAAAATAAATTACTATACTGAGTCACCAGACTGACTCGCAGCGACGTCGTTCTGTCAATGTTAATCTTTGTCCAAACTACGCTAGCAAAACAATCGACTGAAAACCAATAGCTCGTTGCAGAAACTGGTAACCTCTCAAAATTAGAGACCGTTCAATCCATTGGGTGCGAATACGATGCAGACCGAAGCCAGAGTAGGAGTGGTGGTGGATGGAGGAGGGAGCGCCGGCGGTGGAGGATGTGGCCGCGAAGCAGTGGTTGTGGACGGCGGAGCATCTCGTAAATTGATCACGCAGCAGCGCCGTCAGCAGTCTCAAATCGGGACTGTTCCTCAGCTTCTCGCCGGTGGAGTGGCTGGTGCCGTTAGCAAGACTTGCACTGCACCCCTTGCTCGCCTTACTATTCTCTTTCAGGTTCAAGTTTTTACTTTATGTTTTCCTAATTTTTAAACTGATTATTATAATTCTAAGTGAAACTTAATTTGTGTTTACAGGTGCAAGGAATGCACGCGGATGCTGGTAGCTTAAAAAAAGCGAGTATATGGCAAGAGGCTTCACGTATTGTACGTGAAGAAGGGTATCGAGCATTTTGGAAGGGGAATTTGGTCACAATTGCTCACCGCCTTCCATATTCCTCTATTAGCTTTTATGCATTTGAACGCTACAAGAATGTTGGTACAAACGTTCTATGAAATTCTATTTTATTAAAGTGCCAATAATTTCTGGAACTTGTCTGTCTAAATTTTTCTTTTTTGAATTATTAAATGCAAATTCAGGTGTTGCAGTTGATTTTGGGAGTTGAAAGCCAAGGAGAGAATATAACTGCAGATCTTTGTATACGACTTGTAGGTGGCGGTTTGTCTGGGATAACTGCTGCTTCAGTTACATACCCGTTGGATCTTGTTAGGACACGTCTTGCAGCTCAGGTGAGTGGAATTCAGCTGGAATTTTGATTTGGTTTTGGAGACATGTTTATTTGCTAATTAATGTATCATTCCCAAAATGCCGTGGAGACAAAGTTCAGAGGGAAAAAAATGGGAACAGAAGACCTACTTTTAATCGGTGTATTAGGAAAAAGTTTTTGTTCAGTAACTAAAACAGTTATGATCTTGATCACATTAACCAAGTTGTTCGGTGTTGAAAACAAGAAAAAGCTCAGGCTAAGTTGTATTATTATTATAAGTTGAATCTTCATGTAGTTTCCTTTTTCATTATGTCCTGATTTGCCTTCATCAAGGTGATTTGTCTAATTACTCATAGGAGTACTCAGTATTGGAGAAATCAGATGTTGCATCCTTACCTCTGAACAAAGCTCCTGGGACAAATTATGTTAATTAGAAGGATTTCAATATCTGTTCAGTCTGATGATTTCAGCCTCATCTTCCATTAAGACCAGAATTATTAATCATTTCCTAGATGACTCGGGGCAGGGGAGGGGCTGGAGGTGTCGTGAATGGAATGTGGGTAGTTCGTCATTGAAGGTTAATAATCATTGTTATCAAAGGAGAAAGCTAAGGTCGCTTGGGTTTTTAAGCACAAAGCGCAAATAAAGCACATGTTTTAATGAAGAAAGACACAAATGGAGAAAAAAATAGAAATAATATATATATATATATATATATATATATATATATATATATATAATATTCAGGAATAATAATTATACACAAATACAATTATATGAACAAAAATTCACAATAAAGTAGAATATTTATTGTTTAGTTTAGCTCTATTTAGGGTAACACCCATTAGCAATGATACATATGCTTTAGAGCTTGGTGACTTCACTAAATCGCTTAGGAAGCGCGGCGAAGCGGTCAGTCTGTTTTCCAACTAGTTTGGGGGCTTAGCGCACCCTAGGCGAGTCTATTTAATTGCAATTTGGACCTACGGATGCTAGCTTCAGGAGGCTCTCTTCTTTAATTGTTGAGTAGTAAATGAGCTGTACATAATCTGGAAAAATACTAAAGCTGTTTGCTTTTACATAGACACACACAGAGATCACTGTGTTCAGGCTTAGTTATTTTATAAACGAGTTGCTCTATCTTGTAAATGATGTCTTCTATTTTATTCATTTGGTTGAAAACTTGGAACTATACGCTTTCAGTAATCAGTGCTATTATTCTTACTTTTGATGAGATTCCAATGTTCCAATTACTAGATTAGGAAACAACAGTCTAGAGCGGCTGCTTGATGCCAGAGTTGTTGGAAAGTCAACGCCCACAGATTCATTTATACTCTTAGTTAAGATAGTTTTGAAATTTCAGAAATGGTTATGGTTTCTCTAACATATTTCTGTAACAATTTGTTCCTTTTTCTGAGACATTAGATCCGTTTTGGTAGGTTCACTCATTTTGAGTTTTGCAGAGAAATGTAATATATTACAGAGGCATTTGGCATGCATTACAAACCATCAGTAGGGAGGAAGGGATAGCCGGCCTTTATAAAGGAATGGGTGCTACTTTATTGGTATTTCTCTTTGTCCTTGAGATTCTATTCCTGCTGAATTGTGCTTTTCCTGTTTTATGCTGAATGAATATTTCAATTTCATGAAGGGGGTTGGCCCAAATTTGGCAATCAGCTTTTCCGTTTATGACACTGTGAGGTCTTACTGGCAGTCTCATAGGTAATATTCGATGAGAGTGTACTGTCTATTCTCTTTTAATCATTTTTGTTTTCCTCTTGATAACTATCGGTGAAATGTGCTGTCACTCACTGGTTAGTTCTCAAGTTTGTCACTCTACGCATTCATCTCAAGATAGCACTATATTAACACACCTCTTCATATCAGACCAGAAGACTCAACCGTCCTGGTCAGCCTTGCTTGTGGAAGTCTTTCAGGCGTTGCATCATCAACAGGTCAGTGATCTGAGGTACATGAAAGATGGAATAAATTTTGAGCTTCCAATTTTGTTTGATGTCCTATACAGGAAATAGCGATGGAGAAAAGTATTGTCTTACCTATTTTGGCTAATGCCCCCAGCTTGTTGAGTGTTGGCACCACTTTATTTAAGTGTGCTGTAATTTTCTGATCTCAACATCTTGTTACTACATGGAGACATATCTACATTGCCAAAACTTTTCAACTTCCACATGCTTCCTATTCCATAAATGTGTTCGGGAGGAAAAGAACCTTGTTATCCTCCTTTTGGCTATTTCTCCTGGCACCTTTGGTGCAGTTTTATATTTATGATACCCTGCTTTGATAAATGTGTTCTGTAGCTCTCGACATCGAAACGAACAGAATATCTAACTGTTATTCAATGATTGGAATACTCTTTACAAAATAGATGAACAAGTAGAAAAGTTGATGTTGTGTTTAACAAGCTGTTTCTCCACCTCAAAGTCGGTGCGGCACTGACTGAGTTCTAGATATGCAGAGTTAGGCCTTCAACTATTATGATATCAAACAAATCTATGGTATTTGAAAGTAGGTGTTAATGCATGTAGCTGTCTCATTGCTTTTGATGCAGAGAAGCAGGTTGAGGTGCTGGCTTCTCACTAAGTATCTAACTGGACTGACCCTTAGAGCCCGAGCACCTTTATCTGGCATATTGGAATTTAGTAAGGAAGCTCACCCCAACCAAAAAAAAAAATTGCTTACTTGTCTTTCTCGCACTAACTTTCTGTTTCTGACTAGATATGTCAGTCATAATTTTCGTCTCATACTTTAATTGGATAACTTGGATCTCCAAACATGCAGTTGGCTCCACTATTGTGGATATTTGCACGTGAGCCATTTGTATTTGCAGTTATCAAAATGTGAGAGGCTTCCTCGTTGAGGTATGCTTCTCAATTAGGCTTGAAAATGTTATGTTACAAAATTGATAGTAGGACCATCAAGAATTAGCTGTTTTATACTGGTCTTTGTATGTAAAATTTGAATAATTCCATCTACTTCCTAGAAACCCTAAAAAATAAGATAGAGACAGCAGCAAAAGAATATGCATGCACTGGGGAACTAAAGGAAATGGCAATCTCACCTACTAAAATCTGCAAATTAACAAAAAGAAATGAGAAAACATATTAGAAGTCCACTAGAATAATGATTAACGGAAGAAGAAACATGCATGAAAAATGGAACTGACCCCTTTCGACTTTCGTAAGAGATTCTCCCTCTTGGCTGCATCTATTCTTTCATCTTTCCAACCTGCTCCTTCATTGCTTGTCTGGAGTCCCTGTTATGCATCTTTTGATATGGGATAGAAGGCTTTGGCATTGCAAAACATTTTTTTGTTAATGTCTTACAGACGGTATGCATCACCCAGAATTTATTTATGCTATTTCAGTTTTGCTAAAAGAGTAGAAATTTGTATATCTTTCTGATATAGATTCCAAATTGGGATATAAAAGAAGTTGGAGTAGCCCAGTTGGCTTTATGTATTCCGTACAACTAGCACCAGTGTTTTAAAAGCAAAAACTGTGATTGGCGAGAAGCAAGAAGGAAGCACATCTTCACTGAAGAAAATGTAGAATAATATAGGATATTGACAGCTATCTTATTTTTTTCAACTCACTTTTTTCATATAACGTACATACAGATCTAATATGCATTAAACATGTAACAATGACCACTGTCTTTAAAATTATTTTCTGATAAAACCTTTTAATTCATTAAATTTGATAAATTTCACTTGCCAGACTTGTGCAGTTCATAGATTTCTAGTTATGACTAAAAATTCCTACTAATAAAGCATAAAGTAAAAGTGTCATGTCACAAGATGAAGTAGGAAAATTAGAGGATAGCTGTAGAAGAGATACCGGAATAGAAGAAAGGAATAGGAGAGAGCAAAGCAGGGAGGAGGATGAAGGACAAGAAGGAAAGAAAGCAGACTGGGACTGAAGCTGAGCAATTACAGGATGAGGGAGAAAGAGAAGAAACTAAATCATAAAATAGTGATGAATAATTTTGAATCATCAAGAAAGAAGATAAGAGGAACCTTCCTGGAGCAAAGTGAAAGACCATTTGTTACCTAATTTTCGGTTCACCTGTTCGTCTAGTGTAGCAGCATAGGTAGGTCTACTTCCTCTCCATCTTTTTTTTTTTCTTCAGGTAGATATCTAGACTCCTTAATTCTGTATTTGGGTTCTTTCTTAAGTACAAAAGATCCAGATTAGAAGCTCCCACCTCATGCCTTTATTACTTATGCAACTGTAATAAGCACTTCTTTGATGTCACGTAGTTTGCCCTATGAGGTACCACACCTGCACCTCTCCATGCTTCCCCACTTGATAGTTAATGCTAACAGGCGCATGTTTTGGCTTCTAATTTATTTAGATGTCCCGGTGCATGGGAAATCACCTTCATCATTCCCATTTTGATATTCTATAGTCATAATTGGATCAGTTGCTTTTCAAGTCATCAGCACAACCTGGTCAAAGTTTTTAGGTTTTTTTTTTTTTGACAAAAGTAGGATAATAAGTTGCATCTCTTTTGCATTATCTAAAGCTGGGCATTGAGAATCCCAAATGTGCTTCTGATGGGAAAAAGTTGATTCACTATGAGATGCTAATTATTTGTATTTCTTTCATCTTTACGTTTATGGATGCTTTTGCAGTAACATTTCCTTTGGATCTTGTGAGGCGACGAATGCAATTGGAAGGAGCAGGTGGTCGGGCCCGTATTTATAAGACTGGTTTGGTTGGTGCATTCAGTCGTATTATACAGACAGAGGGTCTGCGTGGTTTATATAGAGGAATTTTGCCCGAATATTACAAGGTTGTGCCTAGTATCGGTATTGTCTTTATGACATACGAGAAAATGAAACAGATTCTCTCAGATATTGACTGATGTGTTGGCTTGAGATATGGGAGAATAAACTTACAGTTATAAGGCACCTCAAGATCATATAACACTGGTTTGTAATTTTTTTCGAAATCTGTGGTCGTCGATGTAAACCCACACCATTCATGTATAGATGGTTAAAAGAAGGCACAATTGCAATAGTTAAAGTGGAATTCAATTTTATGTATTGATATTATTCTTCTTGGAGCCTTTGATAAGCCTATGAGTTGAAGCTTTTTGTTGGAAAAGCGACTTAAAAACAAAATTGTTCCTTGAAAATCTAAAATCTGTATCGATCATTTTTAAGTGTGAATAGACTTACTACCTTGTCTTTGTGCTCCCTTCCCCTACGGCAGAAAAGAAAGAATAACCTCCCTTCGATCATTGTTTGAATTGGAGAAAGAAGTAGAACTGTAACCACACCGGACTCTTCTCGAAGACTGCAGAATGTGTAAATGGATATCATTGGCAGAATTTTAATACAAAACCATCTCGTATCTCTGGAATAAAGCCCCCTCTCAAAGTAGTTTAAACTTGATGGCTCGCGTTGTTACAGGGATCTGCTCGGCAGTGCAGACTCGCTTCTACGGCAGTGCTCGTCTATTATTTTGCCAGAGAACGTTCTGCTGTAATACTCCCTATTCTTCTTCTCTTCCTATTTTTGAGCTTGTTTGCGACAGAGATCTTTCAAATTACCAGACAATCGTAGTGTTCGTTGGTTGGTATATCAAGTAGGAACATTGGCTAAAGAACACAATTCACTTCACTTTTTTTTGCGATAACGGTAGTGTCCAAGCCACTTTGCACACTCATCGAGTAAATCTGTTGGCTACATCACCAACATAGATACAGTGTAACCCTAGCACCCCAAGGGTTTAACATATGCAACAACAGTCACCTAGTAACTTTTTTGTCTCCACTGAGATTTGAACGTGAGGACTCATAGTTCTCTACCAATTTCGATTACTAAGCTAACACCGTTAGAGTGCCACAATTGGATTAACTCTGCAGTACACAACCCCAAAAATGATAACTGTAACAGGTAGAGCTCAAGTTGGATTTCGTTCAAAACAACATTCGTCCAATACATTGGATAATGATCCGGAGCATTCAGATGGGAACTTTTTGCAGTCCAAATGCACCAGCCCCCAATTACAAGAGACATTTTCTAGTTAATATCCACTGCCAAATATGCTATTCCCTAATTCTAGGATATTTCAAGTTCTTCCTTATCAATAACCCAAATGTTAGTGGGAGCTAATCCAGCTTTGCATGATTGACTCACGTTCTCATGGGAGGATTCAATGACGTCCAGCTTGCCACACAGCAGAGGAAATGATCATCGACAAAACGAAGTAAAAGAGCTATTATGATAGCATCATACAGGAAAACTTCCTGTCAGCCGAATGTGATCCAATGTACGTCGCAAACCATACTTATTTACGGCTGCATTAGCAGCTCTAAATCCTACACCATACGCTGGAGAAGCATCATGACCTATCTGGTGCATGAAAAACTCACCCAACTTATTCTCCATACCTGACTTTCCACCTTTCTTGGAATATGACCACGTCGAAGAGGATGATGCAGTGGATGTGTACGGCATATTTCTGGATACAGGCATTACTTCCGATTCAAGCCACATCTGAGAAAGCACTTGGCAGATTCCTTCCTCCACCACAGGGCTGAGATTACGGAACCCTGCAAATTTCAGTGAATACTATGGTCACTGGTATATTCACTCAAAACTGAAATCAGGTAGTATTAACCATCATGAAGTTTTGAAGATGAACCATCTAGCAATCTTTCTTTGCTTGATTGCCTGTATTTGTAGAATCCTTGCCCCATACAGGAATGGTCAAAAGACAGCAATCAAATAACCTGTTAGACGTAACCAGGCATGCATCAGTTCATGAGAAAGAATAGCACCGGTAAGTAATCTGCACACTGAAAGATAATGGTAAGTGTTGCTGGCCTTAACATACTTTAGAATCCAATAGTAATATTAATGGACAACTACAAGTAGACCATCATCATATTGTCACAACCAGTATATACATAGAGCGGGCAAAGGACAATATGGCTCCAGCCACTAAAAATGTAGATCAATGATTCTTTTCATCTGCTTCAAACATCATTTCACAAAGCACATCCAAGAAAACTGTTTAGTTCATGTAGATACTCCTATGTCCTCTTAAGAGCCCTATATTTTTCTGGAGTATGCGTAGGCTGGAATCCAAAGAAAAAAAAAACTAATTTTGACACCCTACTGAGCAAACTACCTTAATACATGTTAAATTGAATAATTGAACTTAATACTGTAGAAATTTTTATTCTTATAATCCATTACCTTTCGTGTCAATACCTTCTCTTTCCTTTTTCCGAGTGTTGTGGTTTTTATGGGGGCAATGCCACACGTTGGTAATCGTTTTCAACAATGAGGTCAGGAGAATTATATATATATATATATATATATATATATATATATATATATATATATATATATATATATATATATATATATATATATATATATATTACCTAGGAAGCCCATATAAGACTAGGATAGCTGTAACTTCAAATTTTTTCTAGTTAGCTTCTGAGGCTGTGTTCTGATTCCTATTAGTCCACGACCACCCATTCTCGGCCTTTTGAGTATCTGGATTTGTTCAAATAAAATGTCATAGCAGGTATAGGACATTTCACTAGAAAGGATGATTCTAAGTTGTGAGAAAGCACGAGAGAAAAATATGATATATTGATATTAAACATGATACAATGACCCCTATATATACACATAACCTATCCTACTCCTAATACATATTGGATTAGGATTGTTTTACTGCTATTTACATATTCTAACACTCCCCCTCAAGCTGGTGCATATAAATCATATGTACCAAGCTTGTTACATATGTAGTTAATACGAGGACCAGTAAGGGACTTGGTGAAAATGTCTGCAAGCTGATCATTTGACTTTACAAACTTTGTAGCAATATCTCCCGAGAGTATCTTTTCTCTGACAAAGTGACGGTCAATCTCAATGTGCTTAGTTCTCTCATAGAACACTGGATTTGACGCAATATGAAGAGCAGCTTGATTATCACACACAAGTCTTATCTGATTAACATCACCAAATTTCAGCTCTTTGAGCAACTGTTTGATCCAAGCTAGCTCACATGTCGCCATAGCCATTGCTCGATATTCTGCTTCTGCACTAGACCGAGCAACCATATTCTGTTTCTTGCTTTTCCAAGATATCAAATTTCCTCCTACTAAGACACAATATTTAGAAGTAGAACGACTGTCAGAAGGCGATCCTGCCCAATCAGCATCGGAGTATCCAACGATCTGCTCATGGCCTCGATCCTCAAACAATAAACCTTTACCTGGAGTTGATTTTATATACCGAAGAATGCGAACAACTGCATCCCAATGACTATCACACGGAGAAACTGGCTCACAACACTCACAGGAAAGGAAATGTCAAGTCTTGTCACTGTAACAACAACAACAACAACAACCCAGTATAATCCCGCTTAGTGGAGTCTGGGGAGGATAGTGTGTACGCAGACCTTACCCCTACCCTGGGGTAGAGAGGCTGTTTCCAAATAGACCCGCGGCATCCTTCCCTCCAAGAACTTCCCACCTTGCTCTTGGGAGACTCGAACTCACAACCTCTCGGTTGGAAGTGGGGGTTGCTTACCATCAGAGCAACCCCTCTTGTCTCGGGTCTTGTCACTGTAAGATAATTTAATTTACCAACTAACCGCCTATATCTAGCAGGATCGTTAAGAGGCTCCCCTGTCCTGGAAGAAGTTTAGAATTCGGATTTATCGGAGTGTCAACAGGTCTACAACCTGTCACTCCTGTCTCCTCAAGAATATCTAAGACATACTTCCGTTGTGAGATCACAATACCTGAGCTAGACTGACGACCTCAATACCCGGAAAAAACTTTAGTGTGCCCAGATCCTTAGTCTGAAAGTGTTGAAAGAGATGTTGCTTCAATTTAGTAATACCATCGTGGTCATTGCCGGTAATAACAATGTCGTCAACATAGACCACCAGATAAATACAGAGACTCGAATCAGAATGTCGATAGAATACAGAGTGATCAGCTTCACTCCAAGTCATGCCAAAGTCCTGGATAACAGTGCTAAACTTACCAATCCAGGATCGAGGAGACTGCTTTAGACCATAAAGTGACCGGCGCAAGCGACATGCAAGGCCACGAGATTCCCCCTGAGCAACAAACCCAGGTGGTTGCTCCACATAAACTTCATCCTCAAGGTCACCGTGTAAAAACACATTTTTAATGTCCAACTGATACATGAGCCAATGGCGAACAACATCCATGGATAGAAAAAGGCAGACTGATGTTATCTTAGCCACGGGAGAGAAGGTATCACTGTAATCAAGCCCAAATATCTGAGTATATCCCTTGGCAACAAGACGAGCCTTAAGACGATTAATCTTACCATCTGGACCAACCTTGACTGCATACACCCAACGACAACCAACAATAGATTTACCTGAAGGAAGAGGGACGAGCTCCCAACTACCACTCGTATGTAAAGCAGACATCTCGTCAGTCGTAGCCTGTCGCCACCCTGGATGAGACAATGCTTCACCTGTAGACTGAGGGATGGAAACAGAGGACAAAGAAGATAGAAAAGCATAATAGGGTGATGAGAAACGATGATAACTTAAACCAATATAATGGGGATTAGGATTAAGGGTGGTCCGTATACCTTTCCGAAGTGCAATCGGAAGAGACAAGTCCGCAGTAAGAGCAGGGTCAGGTGCAGGACGTGAATCAACCGGACCGAATGCTGGGCGAGGACGACGATGATATGCCAAGAGTGGAGTTTCTGTGGCTGGAAGTGTAGGAGGAGCCACACTAGACTCTCCAACGGTTGGAATGGGTAAGACTTCTGTAGCGGAAGGTGTAGGAGGAGCTATTGTAGAATCCCTAAAGGATGGTATAGGTAAAACCTCAGATATATCAAGATGGTCAGAATGGTCAGAAGAGGTCAAGAAAGGCTTAGACTCAAAAAATGTGACATCAGTTGACATAAAGTACCTACGAAGATCAGGTGAATAACAACGATAGCCTTTCTGGACACGAGAATAACCAAGGAAGACACACTTGAGAGCACGAGGAGCTAACTTATCTTTCCCAGGGGCTAAGTTATGAACGAAACAAGTGCTCCCAAAAACACGAGGGGGAACAGTGTATAAGGGTGACTGGGGAAACAATACCTCATACGGAATCTGATTCTGGATGGGAGATGAAGGCATCTGATTAACCAAATAACAAGATGTGAGAACTGCATCGCTCCAAAAACGCAGTGGAACATGAGGTTCAAGGAGAAGTGTGTGAGCAGTCTCAATAATATGCCTATTTTTTTCTCTCTGCAACCCCATTTTGCTGAGGGGTATAAGGACAAGAGGTCTGATGAATAATTCCTTGAGAAGTCATAAACTGCTGAAATTAAACAACAACAACAACAACAATAAAAACTACCCAGTATAGTCCCACAAAGTGGGGTCTGGGGAGGGTAATATGTAGACGAGTCTTACCCCTACCCGAAAGGGCAGAGAGGCTGTTTCCAATCGACCCTCGGCTTAGTGAAGGAAAGGAAAAACAAAAACAAAAACAAAAGAGCATTATTAACTCCAGTAGAAATAGCGTAAATAATTATCTAAACATAAGAGCCATAAATAAAATAGCATGCAATAATATCATACAGTAACTACCATAAATAACTACCATAAGGGAGACACACTCCAAAACACAAACCATCTATGGATAGCCCTGCCAAGCCTCACCCAACCCCGGGTGAGGAGTACAAAAAACTCTAGGAGCCCCTATCCTACAACCATGATACTAGACCTCCAGACTTTCCTGTCAAGAGTCATGTCCTCGGAAACCCGCATTCTAGCCATTTCATGCCTAATCAACTCTCCCCAATACCTCTTAGGCCTTCCTCTGCCTCGCCGAACGCCGGCAATCGCCAGCCGCTCACAACTCCTCACCGGGGCATCAGGACTTCTCCTCCGCACATGCCCGAACCACCTCAGCCTCGCCTCTCGCATCTTCTCATCCACCGGGGCTACCCCACCTTCTCTCGGATAACTTCATTCTTAATCTTATCTAACCTGGTGAGCCCGCACATCCACCTGAGCATCCTCATCTCCGCAAACTGCATTCTCTGAACATGAGAGTTCTTCACTGGCCAGCACTCCGCCCCATACAACATTGCAGGTCTAACCACAGCTCTATAAAGTTTCCCCTTGAGGAACTTTCTTGTCACACAGGACTCCTGATGCAAGCCTTCACTTTGACCACCTCGCTCCTATACAATGAGTGACGTCCCTGTCAATCTCTCCATCCCCGTGAATCACCGACCCAAGATATCTGACACTGTGCCTTTTGGCGATGACCTGAGATCCAATCATTACGTCCCTGCCTACTTCGCTCGGCTCGGCGCTAAACTTGCACTCCAGGTATTCAGTCTTAGATCTGCTTATTTTGAAACCCTTAGGCTCGAGAGTCTATCTCCATACCTCTAACCTCTCAATAACACCGACCCTCGTCTCGTCTATCAAGACTATGTCATCAGCAAATAGCATACACCAAGGCACATCCCCTTGAATATGTCGGGTTAGGGCATCCATCACCAAGGCAAACAAAAGAAGGTTAAGCGTCGATCCTTGATGGAGCCCCATAACCACTGGAAAATGGTCCGAGTCGCCACCCACCGTCCTAACCCTAGTCTTAGCTCCATCGTACATGTCCTTGATTACTCTGATGTAGGCTTCCGACACGCTCTTCGCCTCCAAGCACCTCCATAGCACCTCCCTTAGGACCTTGTCATACGCCTTCTCCAAGTCGATTAGCACCATGTGCAGGTCCTTCTTCTTATCCCTGAACTGCTCCACCAGCCGCCTGACAAAAGGTGGATAGCTTCTGTAGTAGAGCGACCCGGTATGAAACCGAACTAGTTCACAGATATAGATGTCATATCCCTCACCCTCGCCTCGATCACCCGCTCCCAGACCTTCATGGTGTGACTTATTAATTTGATACCCCCTATAGTTGTTGCAACACTGGATGTCCCCTTTGTTCTTGTACATGGGCACCACTGTACTCCACCTCCACTCATCCGGCATCCTTTTGGTCCTGAAGATCACATTGAATAACCTGGAGAGCCATTTCACTCCTGACCTACCCATGCACTTCCAGAACTCCACCGTGATCTCGTCAGGCCCGGTCGCTCGACCCCTACGCATCCTATGCAAAGCCCTCATGACCTCCTCCGCCCTAATGCGCCTGCAGTACCCAAGGTCTCTATGTTGCTCTGAATGCCCCAACTCCCCTAGCTCTATGTTACGATCCCCCTCCTCGTTAAGTAAGTCTCGAAAGTACGCCTGCCACCTCTGCTTGACTTGAGATTCCCCCATTAGAACTCTACAATCCTCGCCCTTGATGCACCTAACTTGGTCAAGATCACGTGCCTTCCTTTCCCTTGCTTTGGCTAGCCGGAATAACTTCCTGTCCCCGCCTCTCTCCCCTAGTTCCTCGTACATGTGACCAAACACCACGTTTTTAGCTTCCGTAACCGCCAACTTTGCTTCTTTCTTCACCACCTTGTAGATCTCCCTGTTCGCTCTTCGTTCTTCCTCGCTTTTGCTCCCTGCCAACTTAGCAAACGCCGCCTTCTTCACCTCCACCTTTCCTTCGACTACATCGTTCCACCACCAGTCACCCTGATGTCTGCCTGAATAGCCCTTGGCTACCCCGAGCACGTCCCGTGTTACCTCCCTAACCAAGTTCGCCGTCTCTGACCACATAGCGTCTGCTCCCCCAGAACTTCTCCAAGCTCCGCCCTCAGCTGACCTCCTCTCCAACTCATGTGCTTTCTCCTTAGTCAAAACACCCCATCTAATCCACGGTTGTCCCCGAGCACCCTCCTCTTCCTCTTCACCCAGAGACCGACATCCATCACTAGGGGTCTATGAAGAGTCGAAAGGGACTCCCGGAATAACCTTGCAGTCCTTGCAAATACCCCTATCGCTCCTTCTGAGGAGGAGGTAATCAATCTGAGTCCTCGCCCCCAAACTCTTGAAGGTGACCAAATGTTCCTCCCTCTTCTGAAATGTCGAGTTCGCAATCAGAAACTCGGAAGCCCTGGCGAAATCAAGCAGTGACGTGCCTCCTCCATTCCTATCCCCAAAGCCGAAGCCACCGTGCACCTCACCATAACCACCAGCATCAGCCCCAATATGACCATTAAAGTCTCCTCCAATAACTAGCTTCTCAGATTGGGGAATACTACTGACCAGATCATCCAAGCCCTCCCAAAAGGGCCTCTTAGCCTCCTCGTCTAAGCCCGCTTGCGGCACGTAAGCACTGATGACGTTGAGGACGCAAACCCCAATGACCAACTTAGTAGACATTAACCTATCATTCACTCGCCTAACCTCGACCACGGACTCCCTTAGATCCCTATCTACCAAGATGCCCACTCCATTCTTACCTCTCACGACCCCAGAATACCACAGCTTAAACCCGTCTACATTCCTCGCCTTCGACCCTTTCCACCTAGTCTCCTGGACACATGCTATGTTAACCCTCCTCTTTTGAAGAACTTTCGCCAACTCAATGGGCTTACCCGTCAGAGTGCCTATGTTCCACGACCCAATCCTTAATCTATGAGCGTCCGCTACCCTCTTCCAACTCTTACCTCCCGCCTACCCGCAGGACCACTCCCTGTCCCCTACTCACCCCCGCCACCGTCCCACCCCTGAGGACATGACCTTACACTATCATCCCCGCCGCGGTCACTATCCCTCCAACCGACTATGGAGACTAGTGACGCGCACACGCACTATAGCGGAATACGCAAAAAGCTGTAAACTAGATAGCAACAGAGTAAACCTCACACGGAATGCTAGCTAAAATACGTAAAAGGGTGTACAAAGTAAACAAGAGAGCGGGAGGTACCAACTCCCGGTGGGAAAACCTGAAAGTAGGCTTTGATGCGCCCAAGGTCAACTGCTACCGGCTCTTGCACGTCCCGGCCGATGTTGTTTAGCTCTTCACTCCGAAAAGCCGCGAACTGGCCTCGCCGCCGCGACTAGTACCTAGTGCAAGTTTTCCTGACGCTTATCGGAACGTGTAGTTCTGTTGCATCTTGCCGAAAGTCTGAACGTGTAGTCACCGGAAGTACTGTAGCTTGCTGGAAATCCTCGCCGGAAAATTAAGGCACCCGTTCAAGAAAATAGAACATACCCACACACACCCACAAAAAGCAGAAGAGAGAATAGGAAGAAAAGAGCAGGGGTCGCCGGAAAAATCGCCGGCGAAAAGCAAGAATTCAAAAAACCTAGAAAACTCGAAACGAAACAAGCTTCAGATAGCCAAATAAAGGCTAAATCGGACAGACTTGTGGGATGAGAATAAAGAGCGGAAAATTGAATATAGAAAGCAGTAGCAGATGAATCCAGGTTTAATAAAGCAGCGTAGGCAGTAGCAAGAAGAACAACAGTAGCAACAGAGCAACAACAAAATAAGAGGAGATTGAGCTGAATCAACCTCTTAATAGCAGAAATAGTGAGCCAAAAATAAAATAAAAAAAAATTCTGTTTCAAAATCTACTTTGACACGCAAGAAAAGGAAAGAAATCAGTGTGAAATAAAGAAATCTTTCCTAGAATTCCTTATGTATTCAAAGATTCCTTTTAAATTGAATATGCTGAAACCTTTATAGCAAGCTTATAAATGTCAAAACTTTAAAGTAAATCGCCAAATCTGGAAGCTGTAGCGTAAAAAGTGACAAATTCTGCTTGCTACAGTAATTTCGCGAAATGAAAATCAAGATCCTGATCAATTTGTTATAGATTTGAGGATAAAATCAATTGGGGTTTGTGCGCAATGAGAAGATACTTATTTTGACACCAAGTTTTCGAAAATCCACCACCGGACGCCGGAGTTATGGCCGGGAAATGATGACGAAAATACTATTCATAAACTGCTGAAATTGAGAGGATAAATATTTTAAGGCATTATCACTGCGAAAAGTGGGAATAGAAACACCAAATTGATTTTTAATTTCAGCACAAAAATTCTGGAATATAGAAAACAACTCAGAACAATCATTCATTAAGAAAATCCAAGTACATCTTGAATGATCATCAATGAAACTAACAAAATAACGAAATCCCAAGGTTGAACTGACTCTACTAGGACCCCATATATCCGAATGAACTAAAGAAAAAACAGACTCTGCACGACTCTCAATACTACGAGGAAAGGAGGCTCGGGTATGTTTCCCGAGCTGACATGACTCACACTCTAATGTGGATAAACTAGACAAACCAGGCACCATCTTCTGAAGCTTAGACAAGCTAGGATGTCCTAAACGACTGTGAAGTAGGTCTGGAGGATCTGCAACTAGACAGGCCTTGGAGGATTTTAGTGAGTTAAGGTAGTAGAGTCCTTCTGATTCAAGTCATGTTCCAATCGTCTGTCCCGTACTGCGGTCCTGCATAATAAAAGAATCATCAATAAAATATATACCGCAATTGAGAGCACGAGTCAAACGACTAACAGATGCAAGATTAAAAGGACAGCCAGGGACATAAAGAACGGAATCTAGAGTGATAGAGGGTAGGGGATTCGCTTGTCCAACTCCTTTTGCTTTAGTTTGAGACCCATTGGCTAATGTAACGTCGGGAAGAAACTGTGAATACGCAATATTTGACAAAAGGAATTTATTACCAGAGATATGATCAGAAGCAGCTGAGTCCACAACCCATTGTTTAAGAAGACTAGATTGGGAAACACAAGCAAAAGAATTACCAGCAACAGAAGTATCAGTCTGAGCAACAGAGGCTACTTGTGGAGATGTTTGCTTACTTGCTCGATATTTAAGGAACTCATTATACTCCCCTTCAGATACAGAAAATCCCTGGTTACCTGTAGGCTCGGTCATAAGCATTTTTGGGTGGTCGACCATGTAAAGAATAGCACACGTCACGAGTGTGTTCAAGTTTATGACAATAAGAACATTTGGGCCTAGATCTTCCAAAACGACCTTCTCCTCGTCTATTCTCTATAGTATGAGATGCCCGATTGTCCACTGATTGGGATACGCGGATAGATGAATCAAGTGTCTGTGATGAGCTCACTGGGTGACTTGGTGCTGCAGCAATGCGAAGTAATCAAGAGAATAATTCATCAACTATGGGGACAGTCGGACTAGCCAAAATCTAATCGCGTACTGAGTCGAGATCATTAGGAAGCCCAGCAAGAGTAAGAACTAGAAACAACTTTTGTCGTTGCTCTTGCTGCTTACCAACGCTAGCAGAAACTGGCATCAACGTCTCAAATTCCTCCATAACTGCCTGTACTTGTCCCAAGTAAGTAGACATATCTAATTCCTGTTTCTTTAAATTTGTCATCCGCGATATCACATCATAGAAACGAGATATGTCATTAGTGTATAAAGTACGAGCCTTTTCCCAAACCAAACAACATGTTTGAGCATCGATCTTCTCCCAATGTGCTTTGGCTTTTTCATCTCCTTCACTAGACTCCTTGATTAGATGATCTTGAACACCTTGACCTTTACACCACAACTCGACAGACGAAACACAAGCTAAGTAGTTTGAACCTCCAATTAACGGTTCCGAAGTAATCATAACACTAGAGCTTCCAGAACTCATATTTTTAGACCCAAAAGCATCAATTTCCAAAGACATTGTTGCAAAATATTACCAAATTAGAGAAATAATCAAATGTAATCCACTGAAACAGAGTAAGGAACAGTGAAACAAAATAAGAAAATACTGTAGCTGTCGGAATAGTACTGGAGCTGCCGGGAAAATTCAAAGTGGCCGGAATGAAATAAAAACAGTAGGGGTAGGATCGAAATTACCAGACGTCCCAGTTGTTCTGAGGAAACGCTTTAAAAAAATGGCCGGAAGTCCACTTTTTGAAATCACTATTCACGCCGGAAAAATATAAAAGTTGTCGGAATTTGGTGGAACCTAGATGGGTAGGCTCGGAATTGCAAGGGGAATAATTTGTTCTGAAGAGTCGTCGCCAAAAAATGGCCGGAAGGTGGCCCACGCGACGTCGTAACTTCGCCGGAAATTTTTCTTCAAGTGGCGAGTGGCGGCACGTGGAGGGTATTCTGACTGAGATCTTTTTATGGGTTGGTGGCCGAAGTCCGATCTACTTTGTGGTGGTGTTGGTTTTTGCACAACACTGACGAGAAAAGTGGATTGCCGGAAAAAGACTTCCGGTCAACTGATTTTCCTTTCCGGAGTCGCTGGAATTTCTGCACAGCGATAAATCTCTTACGATTGCTCTGATACCATGTGAGAAAGCACGGGAGAAAAATATGATATATTGATATTAAACATGATACAATGAGCCCTATATATACATATAACCTATCCTACTCCTAATACATATTGGATTAGGGTTGTTTTACTACTATTTACATATTCTAACATAAGTGATCGAAGATCTTACACTGGTCACTGTCTGCTCTTCTGATAGGCATAGACCTCTGGTTTCAGGCATATGATGAAAACCCTAAAAGAAATTCCAGTCATAAATATTTGCAGACTGAAGAACAGAAAAAAAAAAGTAGAGATCATTCGTACATGCTTCTCCCCTTCAATGGTTTCATTAAGGGCTTGTTTTTCAAAAGCAGCATAGGAACTTGCTGATCTATTGCAATATTCATGCCTTCATAAGTCTCTAATGGCATGGTATAGTTGTTGACAGTCCCCAGTGTCCACAATGGCCGACTCCGTGCACTCTAAACATAAGCTGCGACCATCTCCAAGTGATATGTATCTTGTATTACATGACTTCAAGAAGATAAAGAAGCAATATAAATAACAAGCATATAAGTTGAATGAAAGGCAACACAACACTTCCCATTACCTGAAATCCCTACCTCGAGATGTTCACAACTACAGCATCGTTTGGTGTCATCATTCTCATTTGGGATCTGCAAATATGAGTGTTAGATGATTATTAGATGTATTATCCTGCAAGGAACAAAGCTACCTTTGACGATGGTTTGCTAGTAGAAATTTACAAATTCATAGTTTATCCACGACTGACAAAAGATAGGATGACACTTTCGCCTTTCTGCACAGACATTAATAATATTGAAGCTGTTTTATGATAAAAATAAGAACATAATAGTCAATTTGACTCCAAGGGCCTAAGATGTAAGTGGGAACAAAGGGCAATGCGATTCACTAACTAAACATTCTAGAGGGGCCTAAATCCACAGATGGCGAACGAACAAAAACCATGAACCATATTTGGATTGAAATGAGCATCTTCCAGTAACAAAATCACACAGAGAAGCAGTGTATCCTTACAAATTGGTGGCACACTTCGCATTTGGGATGAGTCAGTTCCTTGAAGCATGACTTATGATATGAATTGTTCCCTGACAAAGAAAACTTGAATCAACAAAGAAAACCAATGAGCTAAACATGAGAATGGGTTCAAACACTCTTAGCTTGTACAAGACTTTCAGTTACACGGTTTAATATTTTATTTTCACATTTGGAAGAGGGTTCGTGTTGGGAGAAAATATTGTACCTCGTACTCGGTAATTTGAAGACCACAGGCATGACAAAGAAAGCACTCTGGATGAAAGAAAGTTCCCATACATCCCAAATAATTGCCAGAGCCAATATCCCCATGGCAGCCACTACATTTTCTGCAAAGTAAACGCATTCTCATAACTTCTTTCATAGTGAAGAAATAGTTATAACATCATATAGTGTTCATCTTCAAGACAAGTGTACTTATGTATCAACTTATCTCACCCTGAGATATCTACATGTTTGGCTATGCAGCAGTTTATTACCACAGAGCAAGGAATTTGGATTTCCAGTACTCGAAGACAGAGATAAAATATACAGTCGCTTTCTTTGTATAACATACACGTATTTTTTTCTTTATAACTGAGACATTCATAAGTGCCAGTGGCACATAGTTTGAAGCTCAGTTGGATAATGGGCTCTTCCCTCTACCCTTTGCCACTTAAATACCATGCTTTTGACTTATATGCATACATGTACTTTAAAGTACAAACAGATCCATCATCACCTGAAGTTTGAATTATGTATATGTCACCAAAAACAAGGAATTGCTTGAATATTTCATGTGATGCATTTATCACGTCCCAGTCCTCTATTTGAGCAAACATCTGACAGAACATTGATCAACCTTTTCTGATTAATTACTTGGATCTGATGGCAAAAGAATTTACCAAAACAAAGGATGTTCAGCCTCTTATGTAATAAATCCACCATAAGTGAAAAAGAAACAATTTTTTCTGTATTTTATCTTATATCTTGCTTCATTGCCAGTGGATACAAAAGCTGCTTTGCCTGGTCAGAGACAGATGAATCAACTACACTATGTTGACGGTCAGCATAAAAAATAGTCAAATTCTATAAAACAATCTTTAAATGAATATAAAGAACTCATATAGCCGACTTTTGGTTTGATGTAAAATTGATTGATTCACATGGCCAAGATGTTGTTGACACTCTCATTGTTTTCGTCAATTAGCACGATGTCCTCGGCAAATAGCATATAACAGGTGACCTCCTCTTGTATTATATTGTGCTGGTTAGCTTTTCCATAACTAGGACAAACAAGCATGGTCAATGTCAATCCCTGGTGTAATTAATTTCTAACATTTAATGAAATTTCATGAAAGCAATTTTATTTTAAGAGGGAAGGTAGACCTAAAACCAAATGTAGGGAAATTGTCTCGAAAGATTTACAATCTCTCAAAATTGCGACGGTTTTAGCGAGGAACTTAAGACAATGAAGTTAAAGATCCATATAGGCTATACCAACTAGTTGGATTAATGCTTAATCATATCGGTACATTTTCAATAAAGCCGTTGTTCGCCAAAACTCCAAAAGTCTTCTTTAGTTTGTTTAAAGATTTGTTAAGGATAAATGTGATATATAAAGAACCTTTACTATTAGAGAACCCCTAATTTGTCTTAAATATAAATTATTCAACATCAGACCAGGAGAACTAATATAGAGGGTTCATATAACCGACTCAACTAGCTTCAGATTCAGTAATAATAGTTGATTTGTGTTGTCATTGCAAGTTACCAAATCAATAATTCCAATAAAATAATGTTTGCCAATTTTAGGAAAACTTTTTGGTTTATAAATTATTATAAAAAAGATAATAGATTGTGCACTATATTATGAATTTTAAACGTTTTGAATGAGTAAGCATATTTTGATTTTGATTATAAATTATTAGGAAAAAAAAAGTGATGGAGTAAATAAAATAAAAACCGAAAATAGGTAAGACATTTTGGGTAATGTTGAAAGGTTATAACACTAAAAATATCATACTTTTATAAGTTTCCAAGTTTCTCATCTCCCGTGATATAATGCAAAAATCATAAACATAAAACAATTACCTACAACCTCTGGCATTGTAATCCCAAGGGGCGTGTGAAGGAGCATGAGGAGGAGGATATGAGGACGAGTTAATGTTATCATGGAGAGATCTTGCTAGGTCTTCATCTTTCCCAGTCCCCTGTCGTCTTTGTCCTATGAAAAAGAGCAACACACTCATAGTGATATTAAAGGCAACAAACAACTAATCACTCTAAAAGATTGCTGAAGGAAAATAACAGAACATGCTCCACAGGCTTGTAAAATATAAATAAATACCATTTGGTCTCTTCGAATCTTTGGCTAGAGAGCGTGCAATTGATCGATCTAGTTCCTCTTTCTCTTTACTGGCCCTAGAGTGATTGACCTGTTAACTTTTAAAATGCATTAGCAAATCATTCCATCAAAGAAGATATGCAGTTCAACATAGAAATACTCCCCCGCACCCCCCAAAACAAAAATGAAGAAGAAGTTAGTTATGGCTTAATATCAGTTTGATGATACAGTTAATCAGTGATCAGAACATGAGAGTGAAGAATGTAAAAGCCTTTTCTTTTTCAAATTCTAGTTGGAACTATATCTTGAAGAACTTCAAGAAGTTGACTAGATATCGTCAGCAATCAATTTGCATGATACTTAATTTACATTGCTCAGCTTTTCAAGTCATCTTGAATGCGGTTAATTGTTGTAATAATAAAATTCATTGGCTAGAAAGGTAAAATGAAGAACACAAGTACGTCAAGTAACTATCCGTGTTCCAGTCTTCGAATGACACAAGCTAGCTAATTATATGGGAAATATCTTTAGACGCAAATGGAATTATACCACATAAAATCATGGCTACAGAATTTAAATATAAAAAGACCAAAAGCAGCAGATAAAATATTTAACCAGCATTCTGTTTGACCATTACAACACACATAGATTCTTCACCAATATGTCCAAACTAACTATTTCTATTCTGAATGAAGAAGAATTTTGGTTTTAGCAATTCTCTACCCGAGAAAAGCTTTTAACTGTAGTAATCCATAATCCAAAACATGAAACAAGAAAGTTACCAGTGGTCTGAGTGGAGGGCGCCTAAACATGTTATCCTCCTCTACAAGAGACTGTGGTCGTCCAGCTGGCACATTCCTATTGGCTGAGCCACCCTTGAAAAGCTTACAAAGCCATCTCATAAACCTTGACGTCCTCTCTGTGTATCAAGAAACAAACCATCCCAAATACTCAAAAAGGATTACACTTTATATAGCTTGGAACCCAATTAAGAAGTGTGAAACATTACCAAATATGACAGGCTGATTGACACTTGAAGAGGACATGGCATGAAGACAGAGAAATTATAGTTTTTTCTGGGATTTGGAGAAAGTCGTTGAAAAGAACTAAGAGAAAGAGGGAGAGGGGGGGAGAAGAAGAATGGCATCGCTGTTGAAAAAGCTAAGAGAGTTTAAGAGAGGAGAATATGTGAGATTCTTGGCTTGAGGGAAAGAAATGAAAGACTAATTGAATTGGGGAATCTGGTTAATGCTCTAGTTTTTGTTTTTACTGTTTGCTTTTGTTTTTATTTTTGTTTTGCTTTTTTTCACTGAGCCGAGGTTGATTGGAAATAGCCTCTTTAGAGCCGAGGTCGATTGAAAATAGCCTCTTTGTTCTTTCGGATAGGGATAAGGCTCGTGTACATATTAAATTTTCAAACCCCACCTGTTGATGTTGATGAGACTATACTGAGTAGTTGTTATTATTGTTATTGTTAGATGCGTATTTTAGATGGAAAGGGGAAAAGGTAAACTGGCAGTTCCGACTTTGAACGGTTCAGACAAGTGGTGGGGTGGCTACTTAGCTTCAACAAGAATATATATATGTATATTTCCCGGAGAATTTCTTCTTCCTGTTTCAGAATTTGGTTTCCGCGGTAAAGGATGTCCCTTTTAACCACTGTGTCCTCACATTCCTTTCTTGTAAAGTAAAATTAGCATAGGTACCCGTGCAATGGGCGAATTGGTTAAAAGAAAAATATTTATCGAAGAGAGATAGTAAAATATATGTATATTACATATTTAATTTAGCAATTGTAATAAAAATAACTCAGTCTATAATATAAGCTTTACATCACCTTGGTATAATTGGAATACTAAAAACATGAAGCAAATGACCGATGGTAGTGCAGTAAATAAATTGGTAGTGTTAAGAATAGAATTCACTTTAAAGTGAAGTCTATCTTGTAGAGAGTTTTATTTTGAGGTTAAGTCATTTTTACTCCTATAAATAGAGGGGTCTTACCCCATTGGAAATCACCCTAAAATTCAATAAGAATTTTCTCTCTCTTTCTCTGCAATATTGCTCTTGTTCTTTTATTATTTTATAATACGTTATCAGCATGAGACTCTACCGTCTCAAGAAGCTCTTTGAGAAGATTAAGGTAATTTTTGTCCTCTTTTTAATTATGACTGACATTATGAAAAGAAAGTTCGTTGCCCTTGAAATTTCGGGCAAGAACTATATGACATGGGTGTTCGATGCTGAAATCCATTTAGATGCAATGTGTGTTGGAAACGCCATTAAAGACAGAAATAAAGCATCCAACCAAGACTGTGCTAAGGCCTTGATTTTCTTGCGCCATCACCTTGATGAAGGGTTGAAAATTGAATATCTCACAGTCAAAGATCCATTTATTTTGTGGAATGGCTTAAAAGAAAGATATGACAACTTAAAGTTGATCACTCTGTCACAAGCACGATATGATTGGGCTCATCTGAGGCTCCATGACTTTAAGTCTGTTTCTGAATATAATTCTGCGATGTTCAGAATTACTTCTAAATTGAAACAGTGGAGATATTATTACTGATTATTACATGCTTGAAAAAATGTTTACAACGTTTCATGCTTCCAATATGGTTCTGCAACACCAGTACAGGGAGAAAGATTTCAAGAAGTACTCTGAGTTGATTTCTATTCTCCCTGTGGCTGAGCGAAACAATGACTTGCTAATGAGAAATCATGAAAATCGACCCACTGGGTCTACATCATTGCCTGAAGTGGATGAGGTATATTCCCATTATGCTAAGCGTGGAAAAGGCCATGACTCTAATCGTGGTCGTGGTCATGGCCATAGACAAGGAAGAAATTTTCCTGGTGTCAATCACACCCCAAAAAAATATAACCACCAAAAGTAGAAAAGATAAAGATGAGAAACCAAAAGCAAATAGTTCAGAAACTGAATGCTATCGTTGCGGTGGAAAAGGGCACTGGGCAAATATTTGCCGTGTACCAAGACATTTGGTTGAGCTTTATCAAACATCTCTAAAGAATAAAGGTCATGAGGCCAATTTTGTCTCTAACAATGATTTTGACACCACCCACTTTGATGTGGCAGACTTCTTTGAGCGCCCTGATGGGAAACTAGACCACTTGATCGGTGATGGATATGTGGTTAAAGATGATTGAGTAGTTTAATTTTTATTCTTGCCTATTCATAATAGTCAGTGAATAAATATCATGTAACCATAGTTCTTTACATGAGTAGTAGTCATTAGTTTTATTTGTTTTATAAAATTGTATTAGTTTTTTTGATTAAATATTGAAAGGTGACCGCAAGAGTGTTTCATTTAATCCAGTTATTAAATTTGACAACGTGAAAAACTGAACCATCAGCTAACATCATTTACTGTAGATGTTAAAGAAGTATTACATCACACATTTTTTCAATAGACATTAATTTATACTGTCAATTTTTAGAATAAATAACTATATATATTTTTTAGTTTTCATATTACTAATATAAATAATTACATTTTGTACTGTATGTTCTTACTGTTTGCTTATTGAAAAAGTGCCCGTACACTACTACTACCCATGTTGCATGCTAATCTGACATACATTTCAAGCTTTGCTATGGAATATATAAAGTTTTATTGCGATTCACACCTAATTTTCATAATTGTGTTACTATTATAACTTTTATTGTTTCAATATTTTACGGTACTAATTATTGTACCAATGTTATAATAATTCTTAGCAATTATAACATGTTTAGTAAAACAAGTTCAAATAATTATTGTTTTCTCTTGGTTTTCGATATTACAAAACAATCAGTTGCTATATGCTTTATATTTACCATTATTATACAGCTACCCAACAAAGCTAATGCTAAATATATGGCAATAGAAGCATACAACAGTTGCAAAATAAGTCGTATTGACTATGTAATTATTTTAATTATGATTTCTCAAAATTGCATTAAAAGATCATTAAGGTAGAAGTCTCTAAGTCTAAAATTGAGTAAGAAATAATTTATTCACGGACTAGGGGACCAGGCTATAATTCAGGCGAGGCCTGGTCTGTAGCGCGCCATAAGACAGGTAAAGCCTGGTGGAGCTCGCCTTAAAGCCAAGCAGGGCAAGGTATATAGCAAGGAGCAACATGCTATAGAGCTAGCGATGCCTTGGCCCGCCAGGCTTGGGCACTTCGTGCTTTTATACTCTTTTGTTGTATTTTCATCCTCTTTTCATGTAATATTTATTTATCTTTATCTTCTGATACTCCTATACATAAAACAATATAATTTAACCCAAATATTACATAATTAATCGCTAAATTAATAATATGTAACACGAGTAATGTACTAAAAATATAATATTATTGCCAAATAACATGTGGCTATACCAAAATAAAGAAAATAGGCGTGTATTGAAAAGTAAGAACAAGAAAAGAAAAAAGGTTAGAAAACATTTTAAAAATTAAATAACATTTACGCGTGACAAATAAGGATTTATGAATGACAAACACTTTCTTTTTAAAAACTAGGATTGGCCAGAAAGGATAATAGCACTTAGAAGTTGTTTAATAGGGTGCTAGGACCCTACAAAGTTTAAATTTAAATTTATCTTTTCAAACCTTCATTAGAGTCGAGGAAAACATACTAGACGTACTGCTAGAAACAAGAGTTTGAATAACCATAAAGTAGAACAAATGATAAACTTAAGTGAACTATTATTGACTAATTTTTAGAGCTCAAATTTTTTGTAGCCTTTGTTATCACAAGTTTTTCCCATTACTAACACATAATCCAGGAATTACCTTATTTCATCAAAACAACATGATCTACTAACAACCTCGAAATACTCTTCAAGTATATTCATCTGTTAATTATGATGGAATATATATCACAACGGAAGCAATAATAGAATCTTATTCACGTGTAATCTAAATAACTAGTACGTATGGAGATTTTAGGATTAATTCTTGAAGCGTAAACACAACAAATCTATGTCGTTCTCCAGTTTCTCGATTGAAAAAGCACCAGCAGCTTTCCCCAGTCTTCTACTGTGTTACCCAAATAATAACCGAAAATAGAGAATTTTGGGTGGAAAAAATTCTAGTAGAAACCGCAATCAGAATTGTGTCAAAAACGTCCAGCCCCTATATGTATATATAGCTGCGTTTTTTAGGTCAAACCCGTTTTCAAATCCTGTTAGGTTTCCTTCTCCCACTAAGGGCCGGTTTCCACATTTTCTTTCCAACTCAGTAACAGTTTCCACTATTTCCTATTATTTAGGCACAGTAGGGACCACATAATTTAATTAACAAGGCTTCCTATTATGATATTAATTTCGAAATTCTGAAATTAATTTCCATCATAATAAATTACGAATTATTCCACTAAAAATTTGTAATTGCACTCCTTAGTTCAATTTCGAAATTCTTCCATAAAACCTTATTTAACTCCTCATGTTAAGATTCAGATACTAACCAATCAAACTAAATTACTAACTATTTTATTTATCGATTACTTACTTTAGACTTAAACTTAATTGATTTCATGTGTCGGATATAAAATCCACATGCTCGGTTTACACATGAAAACTTATAAGCTTTCATAAAGGAGTATCATCAATCTCAAAATCGAGACATGGATTCCATCAACTAATTATTACTTTGCCAATGTATATCAATGTTATCCAATTTACCGGGCTTATTGACTCGCGAAAGAATCTCGTCTTTTAATAAATCAAAACAACAAGTGACATACACAGCTAATAATAATTATATCAGGATTAAGAGTATAAGTACATTAAATGGACTAGAGAAATTATTTTATAAAGTCAGTATACAATACCCATCTCTACTTGATTCGTTCAATACATGCAAAATGTATTAGCACAAGAAGTTGGAATTAAACCATTCCCACAATGAAGATAAATTATTTTTAATCTTGTGCTACAATCATTCCGATGATTTGTCCAATTCCATCATTAGATTGTGAACATTAATTTTTATGTCTTACAATAACCGATGATTTAATCTTCCGTGTATAAGCTAAACTCTATACACTAAATCATCTAGTATGTAAGCAATGGACGCACAAACCAACACATGATCTATTTAATATAAAACTTTATTAAATTTAAACAAGTAAATAAATAATTATTCATAACAAATACTATAAAAATACGCATGGCTTATAATATATTCTAACAAATCACTCCATATCCTTCAACAGTTCATAAACAATCACATAAGAATAATACAAGCACACAAGGTGCCTATATTTATCATTCATTATTATTATTTTCCTATTAAATCACCATAGCACCACCTACTAATAAGTAACAATATCAAAATCGTATATGGTTAAAATTAGGTCCACCCAATTTTCTAATTGACCGAGACCAAGAGGATGAATCGAGGATGAGCCCCGAAGCATATTTGACCATGACACAAGGATAAGGTACTGAGTTTGGACTCGAGGTACCTAGCAGAATCGAAACCGATAATGATCGAGGTTGAGTAGGACAGACATCGAGCAATACCGAAGACGGAATAATAACAAAAAGGTGAGATATCCGTGACTGGTCAAAGATCATGGCGAAAATCTAATAACAGATCAAATCAAGGGAGGTTATTTAATTAATCATGTGTTTTTCTTTCATAATTAGAATTGTACCATAGATAGGATTCTTCTGCTATATAAACAGGGTTCTAATCATTTGTAAGGAAGGTTATTCACAGATATCAAACCAATATAACACTTTCTCTTTCGTTTATATTCTCACATCAGCTTGTTATATTTCTAATTGTTCTTGCATCAATCAGTCTGAGGGTATTCAAGCTTGAGGACTGAATTCCATTCAAACAGTGCTTTGTTTTTATCTTATTGTTAATTTCTATTACTAATCTTCATATCCATTAATTGGTAGTAGGTGAAATCACGCATCCCTAAAAATACATAATAAGTTTAATTATTATATAATTTTTAGGGTAAATAGTTTGGCGCTCGTCGTAGGGATAAGGATAATAGTGATTACCTAGTATTAATTCTCATAACACATATTACTTTGCGCTTGTTCTTGTGAGTAATTTTTTACTCACACGGACAACAACCTCGGTTTCCACAAAAAAAATGACAATGTAGCCACCTTAGAAATCGAAGTGCCCAAGGCTGGCCAAGTGGGAATACCAATTGCAGGCCCTGTCGATATCAATTCACATGTCGCCTTAAATGAAAATCCGGGTGTTGATCCCGAAGGTAGCGTACGCAGGGAAGTTCGATCAGGTGGTCAAGGTACAACGGGCGAAGAATATAGTGGAGTCAGCCTCCAATTGATATTTTACATGCTACAGTCCCAGCAAGCCGCTATAGCGCAACTGTACAATCAGCATTGAGCATCTAGTAGGATCGAACCAGAACCTGAACCAGATGTTGTTCATAGGGCCGAACCTATACCAGAGAGATCTAATGCTAATGTCTCGAGGACTGACCCTTCCACTATGAAAATGATTGAGGAGCTCATTAAACGAATTAAATTGGGAGAAAAGAAAATCGAGGCAAATGATAAAAAGGTAGAAACATACAACACCCGAGTTGACCATATACCGGGGTCACCACCGATTTTAAAGGGTATGGATTCGAAGAAGATCGTGCAGAAGCCTTTCCCTCCAAGAGCGGCTCTAAAGCCTATCTCAAAAAAATTTTGCATGTTATAAATTCCCAAATATAATGGGACCACTGACCCTAATAAGCATATTACTTCTTATACATGCGCAATAAATAGGAATGACTTAGAAGGCGATGATATTGAATCCGTTCTATTGAATAAGTTTGGAGAAACTTTTGTCGAAAAGGGCGATGATATGGTATCACAATTTTCTTCCCAATTCCATCGATTCCTTTGCAATGCTTGCAGATTCCTTCATAAAGGTACACGCCGGAGCAATAAAGGTTACGACTAGGAAGTCAAACCTCTTCAAAGTGAGATAAAAGGACAACCAAATGGTAAGGGAATTCACACTTCGGTTCCAGATGGAATGCATGGACTTATCACCTGTCACAGATGATTGGATTGTTCAAGCTTTTACTCAAGGTTTTAACGAATGAAGTTCAATAGCATCACGACAATTAAAGCAAAATTTAATTGAATATCCAGCTCTGACCTGGATCAAAGTACGTAATTGATACCAGTCAAAGATCATGGTCAAGGATGATCAATTGGGAACCTCTTCGGGTTCCGTTTACCCAAATAGGCCCGTCGGAAGAATTCAAAGGGACATCGATAGAGAACCTTGATCGAACAGATATCGGTACCAACTATATAGCGCAGATCATAGAAACAATAGCCTAGGACATAATCTCGTTCGAAATGATCGAAGGAATGATCCAGGACATAGCTCCCTAGGGCTCCTAAGTCAAAGTGGCTTTGATAAACATGCCGATCCCACAGAAGCATCGCGACTATCAGAACACAACTTCAGCATCGATGCATCATGTATTATATCATCCATTGGATGGATCAAGGATACTATATAGCCAGACCCCTATAGATCGATCTAGCTCAAAGGAACACTAATTAAATTTTCAAATACCATGGTACCCATGGTCATAAAGTTGAAGACTGCAGACAGCTGAGAGAGGAGGTAGCTCGTTTATTCAATAAGGGTCACCTTCAAGAATTCTTGAGTGACCGATCTAAGAATCACTTCAAAGATAGGGATGCAAACAGGAAGAACTACAACACGTGATCCATATGATCGTTGGTGGGGTCGATATTTCTCAAAGATCGGTATTTAAATACACCAAGGTGACAATCACGAGGGAAAAGAGAACTTGGGACTACTTACCAGAAGAAAACTTGTCTTTTAACGACCAGGATGCAGAAGGAGTCGAACAACCTCATAATGATGCAATGGTAATATCCATCCTTATGAATAAAATTCAAGTTAAACGTGTGTTGATTAATCCAGTTAGCTCGGTAAATATTATTCGATCAAGGGTCTTTGAGCAACTCGACCTCAAAGATCAAATCGTATCTACATCTTGAGTACTTAAAGGCTTCAACATGGCAAGTGAAACCACCAAAGGGGATATCAATTTACCAGTAAATGTAGCTAGGACCATACAAGAAACAAAGTTCTATGTGATCAAAGGATACATGAGGTACAAAGCATTGTTCAGAAGGCCTTGGATCCATAACATGATAGTAGTATCCTCAACACTTCATCAAGTCCAGAAGTTTCCAACATCAGAAGGAATAAAATAGTGTACAGTGAACTACACGCCACCAAAGAAATATTTGCAATCGACAAAGTGGTGTCGGTATTGGTGATTTCGTTAACAAAGGGGTTGGAGTCAAAGGGAAAGAAAGAAGTTAAATAACAATTATAGTCACCGCTCTTAGCTCAATTGGAGGAGCGGGAAATTTTCAAGGATGGTGATCATATGATACTTCGAACCTTCATAATCCCCGATGATTCTGATGCAACAAAGTCAACTGTCGAAGAGCTGGAATAAATCATACCCATCGAACATCTGCCCAATCGAAAGATATATATGGGCACAGGTTTAACTCACGAGCTAAGGGACAAACTCACTAAATTCCTTATAAAAAATATAGATTGTTTTGTTTGGTCCCACCTTGATATGATAGGGATCCCATCAAAGATTACTACTCATCGATTGAGCTTCAAGCGAAAGTTTTGACCGATAACGCAGAAGACAAGGCCCCAGTCCGAGGATAAACATGTATTCATCGAGGATGATGTAACCAAACTTCTCAAAATATGGTCAATTCGGGAGGTAAAATATCCCGAATGGCTAGAAAACGTAGTCGCAGTCCCTAAAAAAGGAAATAAACTTAGAATGTACATAGACTACAATGATTTAAACAAAACATGCCATAAAGATTCCCTTCCTTTGCCGATAATGTGCATAGACTATAATGATCGATCTGAAAACCTAATTTTTGACCACATCCAAAATTCTATACTATTTTAGTATAAATATTTCTTTTAGGTCTAATCTTTATATTTTAAACTTTTATCTTACTCTTAATAGGTTTTATTTTAAATAAATAAATTAACTAAAACTACAGAAATATTTACCATCTTAGAGTATAAGTTTATTTCTATTTACAAGAGAAAAGAGAATTTACTTTTTTACATATTAGGCATACACATTAGATTAGGAGGATTTTCAAATACGGAGAGAAAACCACTGATTATATTCTGCAGAGAACTAAGTAAGAAGGAACAAGAAAAAAAGCTCTTTTTTTTTTGTTGTTGGAAGAGACGAAATTTCAATTTTGAGTTTTGGGTCCGAATTACATTTACTATTTTTATCCGTTTTCTTGTAATTGTTGTGTCTTTATTTATATACTTAAAAACTTATGTAAAAGTTCATATTCTCTATCTTTGTTTCTCCGGTCTTTTAATTTATACGTATTTTTGTGTGTTTGTAATGTTTAATGTGATATTTACCTTATTTCATATTATTTTGATTGTTTAGTTATCTCCTTAGTTTCTTTTTAATTGTGATTCTGATGCCATTGATAGTATTAGATAATTTATAGTTAGTTGAATACTCATTTGCTATTAAAGTTAAAAATTAATTATAGAAAGTATTTTATTATATAACATTAAGTATTGATTATTTTATTTTTTTGTTAGTATATAATGAGTTTCATTAGTTTCGTAAAGGTTGTTAAATAAAAATGAGAATGCCATTTTTAAAGTTTAATTAAAGCACAACTAAGATATCTCATACCTTATGTTCGGTTTAATTAACTTTTAAAAATTGAAATGGCCCCTTAGCTAAATGGATAAAGTGTTTTTTAAAGAATAAATTTCACAGTATGCTCTTTTCTTTCTATTTTCTTTAACATAGGTAAAGAATATATGTGTAGATGTTTCCATTAGTCCTTTTCAATCATCAACTTTTCATGTAAACAAATATATTTTTCTTTAATTTAGAAATTCACATAACATTTTGCATAGTAACTTTTGTGCAAATTGCAACTGTAGTAAAAACATAAAGTAGTAATTAGTATATAGTTGTTCTGAATTCATTCTAGTATGATAGATTGAATATTCTATATGTGCTTTAACTTTAAGTTGATTCAGCTAATTCGTTTTACTTCTTTATTTAGTTTTTACTTTTGAATCTTTAAAAATACTAAAAACATATAATTAAATATCTCGAATCTAAAAGAAACAAAATAAATAGACTACTCTAAAATGTTAGAAATTTTTTAAATATATTTTACATGTTAGCCCATGTGTTTATATCCGAAATCTTGGATTGATGTACTTAAGTAATAAGAGGAACATATGCGTATTCCCGCATCGTGATACCTTTAAATATAAAATAAATATATTTTAACTAGGTGTACATTCTGTATCTTGGTTTCATCTAATTTCAAAGAAGTACCTTGTTTGCATACCGCATCTAGGTCGAAACAATTAATAAAATATATAATTAATACAAGAATAGCTAAAAATTGATTTTAAGTCTTACATTAATCAATAAAGCAATCGTGCTAGAACCATGGGACTCAAGGGGTGCCTTACACCTTCTCCTCGGTCAGTAAAATCCCTTACTCAGTCTTTATTTTTGCAGACCATGAATTAGAACTCAAATCTTTCTTTTGATAAGGGATTTAATAAAAGGTGACTTGCAATACCAAAACTCAATTCCAAGTGGCGACTCTAAATAATAAATAATTTCGTTTTCGAAATGTCACTTCAATTAGAAAAACTCTTCTAACTCAATCACATAATAGGATTGCGTGGGAAAAAAAGAGGTGTGACAATCGATGCCACGTCGGCCACGAGATCCTTATTTTTCTCGATGCCTACTCTGGGTACAATCAAACACAAATGTACCTGGAAGATCAAGAAAAGATTCATTCATTACTAAGTACAGTACTAATAGTTATAACTTAATGTCGTTTGGACTTAATAAAAGTCGGTGCTACTTATTAACACCTAGTAAATATAATGTTCGAAGAACAAATAGGTAAATCAATGGAGGTTTATATTGACGATATGTTGGTTGAGTCCCTGCGAGTAAAGGACCATTTAAAACATTTGCAGGAGACCTTCGACATACTAAGAAAGTACAACATGAAAATCAACCTGGAGAAATGTGCATTTGGGGTCGGTTCGGGCAATTTCCTCAGCTTTAAGGTATCATACGAAGGATCGAAATCAACCCCGATAAAATCAAGCCAATCAAAGACAACACAATTGTTGATAATGTCAAGGCTATATAGAGGTTAACAGGTCACATAGATGCCCTAGGAATTTATTTTGAGGTCCTCAAATAGGAGCCACCGATTCTTCTCACTGCATAAGAAGAAGACCAATTTCGTATGGACCCCGAAATGTCAACAAGCTTGGAGGAACTCAAAAGATGCATGTCAAGCCCACCATTGCTTCACACCCCGAGCGATAAGTGGGGTCTTAGTTCAAAAAGAGAAAGGTACGCAATTTCCTGTTTACTACGTTAGTCAGACCCTCGGTGAGGCCGAGACCCCATACCTACACTTCGAAAAATTAGAGCTTGCTTTTAAAACCATACTTTCAATGTCACCCAATTTGTGTGGTGACTACCTATCCCCTTCACAATATTTTGCATAAGCCCGAACTCTTGTGTCGATTTGCCAAATGGGCGATCTAGAACAGCGGGTACGATATCGAATATCAACCCCTCGAGTCTCAATTCTTGGACGAATTCGTGGACAACTTTACGCTAGCCCTCGTACCTATTATTAAAATCGGGTATATCATCATGGGTGTGGACCCTCTTCATAGACGACGCTTCGAACGTGAAGGGGTCCGGGCTAGGCATTGTTTTGAAGCTGCCCACATGTAATACAATTATGCAATCTATCAAAACTTATAAGTTAACTAACAATGAGGCCGAGTATGAGGTCATAATTGCAGGTCTCAAGTTAGCTAAGAGTTTTGGAGTCGAGGTCATCGAGGCCAAGTGTGACTCCTTGCTTGTGGTAAACCATGTCAACAAAACTTTCGAGGTTCGAGAAGACCGAATGCATAGGTACTTGCACAAACTAAGGGTAACCCTACATCGGTTCAAAGAATAGACCATACAACACATACATTGAGAGCAAAATAGCAAGGCCGACGCTCTTGAAATTTGGGGTCCTCGGTCGAATATGGCGAGCTTAGCTCGAGGACTGTCGTACAATTTTCGAAGTCAGTAATCAAAGAAGGTCACACCGAAATAAACTCCACAAGCTTAACCTAGGATTGGAGGAATAAGTACATCAAATACCTAAAGAACGGGAAGCTTCAATCGGAACCTAAGGAATCGAAATCTCAGCGCACGAAGGTCGCACGGTTCATATTGGCCGAAAGACGGAACATTATATAGAAGGATGTTTGATGGACCATTGGCAATACGTTAGGGTCCAGGAGATACCGACTACGTCCTATGAGAAATTCACAAAGGCACTTGAGGAAATCATTTCTATGCCGAATCATTGGTTCGCAAAGTCATAAGAGTAGGATACTATCAGACCAATATGGAAAGGATACTAAAGAATTTGTTCGAAAGTGCGACAAATGTCAAAGGTATGCACCGATGATCCACCAACCCGGAGAGAAACTCCACTCAGTCATATTTCCATGGTCGCTCATGAAATGAGGAATGAATATCGTCAGCCTTCTACCATCGGCCCCAGGTAAAGCTAAATTCATTTTGTTTGACTGACTATTTCTCTATGTGGGTTGAAGCACAGACCTTCGGGAAAGTTATAGAAAACGAAGTCATAGATTTCATCTGGGACCACATTATATGCCGATTAGGGATGCCTTCCAAGATTATATGCGACAAGGGAAAGCAATTTGTCTGCAGCAAAGTGACAAAGTTTCTCGAAGAGCATAAATTAAAAAGGATCCTGTCAATGCCGTATCATCCTAGTAGGAACAGACAGGCCAAATCGACAGACAAGACCATAATACAAAATCTAAAGAAAATAATGAATGATGCTAAAGGAAAATGGAGAGAAATATTGCCCGAGGTCCTTTAGGCATATCGAACATGTTGAAATCCAGTACGGGGGCAACACCGTTCTCTTTAGTCTATAGTGCTGAATTTCTGATCCCAATCGAAGTTGGGGAACCTAGCTTCAGGTTTCAGTATGAAACATAAGAGTCAAATCACGAGGCTATAAATACGAGCCTCAAATTTCTAGATGAAAGATGGGAAACCACCCTCATTTGAATGGCCGCATAGAAACAGCAGATCAAAAGGTACTACAACTAAAGAGCCAATCTTCGACACTTTAATATAGGGGACATAGTTTTGAGAAAGATCACCCCCAATACTCGAGACCCAAATGAAGGAAAATTTAGCCCGAACTAGGAAGGGCCGTATCATGTCCTTGATATTGTTAGAAATGGATCCTACAAACTTGGCACGATGGATGGCGATCAATTACCAAACAATTGGAACGTATCACTCGTCAAATGATATTACTAAGGTACGCCCTTCTCCATTTTCATTTATATTTTATACTAACTAATTGTAGTTGTTCTATCAAAGACATCAAAGGATTGTTCATCTCAAAGTCCTTAGGTCTAAAAGCATGTGTTGCATTCTTTTCCCCTTAGATCGGTTTTTGTCCCAAATGGGTTTTTTCCAGTGAGGTTTTTAATGAGGCAACCATTGTTCTTGCTAACTTAGAGCAACTCAACGGTATCCAAGGCTTCCTTACAATCAACCTCGAATATTTAGGGGCATCACCCTCGGATGTCAAATTTGCTACAAGGAAGATACTTCGAGTCAACTGAGTCTCGATAGGTAAAATTTTAAAAGGGTCAAACGGTCAAACAAACCGTGCCCATGTAGATTACTCGAGCCCTAAAAGAAAATATGTATGCATGTAGAATCTATTGATAGAAGTATTTTTCCTTGTCAAATATTTGATGACTTAGAGATATATTTACTTTACAATTTTATACTTTTGGTCTACTATGGAAACATGCTCAAGGGCCAATCACAACTGCAGTTCAAATAACTTACCCCATACTCGGGACTGTCGTCCGAAAAATTGATGTAATAGAATTATTAAAGTCTCGAGATCATAAGACAATAAAAAGGCAACTCTTATTTCAATAGGCCACGACCATCCTACTCGGGGACTGCCACTTCGAGCAAGTTCAGAGTGTAACAGGGAAATGAACCCAAGAGGCAAATTCCAAACTAAAGGCTACCACCAAGCTAATTAGTTTGGAGACGTCCGAATTCCGTAATAAAATAGGACTTTGAATATTTTTATAAAACCCATTTTAAAAAAAGGCTACCCTAAATAAAATTACTAGGGGTTTCGATCATATCAACCCTCGAAAACCTTAAGGGCTACTAAATTGTTCGAACTCTCGAACCATTTTCTCTGTGTCATACTAAGGCATTACAAAACAAAGCGTTTTGTTATCTTCAGCCCTCGAAAACAATGGGATATGAATAGAGATTTATCTCATGCTAAGGCATAATTTTTTTTTTTGTGATTAACTTTTAACCCAAAAGGGGTCGTAAGCCTTATGTATATTAAAATGATCATTCTACAAAGGCTACATCAGCCTAATACAAAAGTCTAAAGTCCATCTTTTGTTTTGAGTTCAAGGAATCCTCCTTACTTGGTAAAAATCTAAGGGTTATCCTACTTCGAGTTCGAGCAAGTACGCACTCGCACTAGTTTATATTTTATCTAAATTGCCCAAATCTCGAACCCATGAATGCAATTTCATAAGGAAAATAAAGTAAAGACAAGAAAGAAAGGGAAAGAAAAGACCTTTTATACGTCAAAAAGTTATTTACAAGGGCAACATGACCCGATCAAAATTTACAAAAGGATCCTAAGCACTTAATCTTCTCCAACAGCAACATCTTCGTCCCCGGGGCCTTCTCCGCTCTCGGACCCACGCATGCTCCTGAAATCATCATCATCAAAAGAGGCAAACGCTTTGGCTTTCACTTCAAGATCTTTTTCATCTTTGATCTCAGTAGCAAGATTGAAGCGACGAGCATGGATCTCATCGAGAGTCACCCTTCGAGACCGGCGCTTAGAGCTTGGCAACCTAGTATGCTTGAGTCTGAGCAGTATCAGCAATTTCCTTTGCTCAAGCTTGAGACGCTTCAGCGATAGATTAGTAGTCGACCACAATTGCCTCACCATCGGCCTTAGCCGTCTCAGCTTGAGATTTCGCCAATGCAAGTTCTATGACAAACCGAGCCCGGAGCTCCTCAATTTTCTTGGCTTGTGCCAAGTTCTTCTCTTTCATTCCTTGGAGTTGGATTTTAGCTGAGGATAACTGAGCTCGAGTAGCCTCTTTCTCTGAAGCAAGGCAGTCCATATCTTGCTTCCACGCTATGGTTTCCGCCTTCACCGCATCTACCTCCCTATGGAGTTGCCCAATTATCTCGTGCAGCCACTGGACCTGTGAGATCAGTTATTAGCCATCACTCCTAAACTGATGTCGTAAGATTCTAAGACTTTTATTACTTGCTAGGTCAGTTCATTCTGTTTTCTCTAAGTCGTAACCAGCTTATCTCAGAGGCCCTTTGCTTCTTATTCCTTTTGCTCGCCGAGAAGCTTGAGAGCATTTCTCTCCTCAGTAAGTCCTTGAATATTAGCCTCATATCGACTCAACTCTCCTCGAGACCTAAATAAAGATTCATGATGAGGCACCTAGGCCTACACAGATGGAATAAAAAGAATCAGTCAAGAAAAGAAAAACACAAGTACGAATATTGTTATTGGCAAAAAAAGTTAGAGCTTACCCGAGTCAAAGCCTGCTGGGCCACATTGAAGAGACTTGGTTCTCCCACCTCGTCCATCAGAGCTTGGTCTTCCTCGGTTACCAGACTTCGAAGATAACTAACCACCCATCTGTGGGGAAGAAAAAACTCATGCATCCCCCAGAATCGAAATAATGATTGTTCGTTTGCACTCGAGATTAACACTTGGGGCCGGAAACTGGCTAGTCAATCTGAAACTCGAGGAATATTCGCCCGAGCTCCTCCTCGGTATCTCCAAATCATTTAAGCTAGCGACATCATCAACCCCAACAAAACAACCTCATAAAAGGTCCTCCCTTTCGAGGGGCACCTTTTACCTGAGGAGTCTTCATGGACCGAGCCTCCCGAACTTCTTCTTTGGATAATGAAGGAAGCGATGGGAAGTCTCCATGCCCCAGAAGGATCCTTTAGGCACTATCCTCGTTGAGAGAAGCCTTGAAATTGGCCTCTACAGCTATTTCAGATGCTTTCTCACCCCGAGGTGAGATACCTTCAGCTCCAGTCAACTCATGGACTCCAACTGAATCCCCTCTTGGGCCTCGTCAAACCTATGCAGAATACTTTTAGTTTCAACTGATCTGGTTGTATTTTGAACCTTAATGTTGGCTCGTATTCGAGCCACCAGATCAAATCATCCTTCTTTTTTTCTTCTTTCTTATCCTCCCTTAAGAGTCGAACTGACTCCGTGGACAGCGGAGTCACATCCTTCTTGGACTTTCGAGCCATTTTATTCTTAGTATTTGGACCCTTGGAGGTTGAAGCCCTTTTTCCCTTGCTTTCGTTTGCTGACTTTGGGGAAGGGGTGAGTTTTCTTCTTTACTGGATGGAGGCCCCATCGACAAATATTTCCTAAGACCTATATAAGAAGGATAAAAGAGATCAAAAAGAAATTCGGATAGTAGTCAAAGTTATCGGATTACACGAAGACCTACCATAGTTTCGAGCCTCCCATCGACCCTTCGATATCTCGCGCCATGCGTGCTCAGCATGTTTCGATGTTGACACCAAGCTCCTAACCCAGTTCTCGAGATGGGGAATCACACCTGGTATCCAGGAAATGACTGTGTTAAATAAAACGCCAATAAGAAAGAAGGAAAAAATGAAGATAGTAAACAAAAGTTAAAAAATGGGATTAAACTTACGTTTCATATTCCATTTCACCTGAAATGGCATGCTTTTGGCCAGGATCAGGTCTGAGGTTTTTACTTGGAAAAATCGGCCCATCTAACCCCGGTCCTTATCATCATTGATGCTCAAGAAGGCTGTGTTGTTGGCCGGACATTGAAGCTTCACTAATCTTTCCCGATAAAGTTGGGGACTATACATGCGAATTAGATGGTCGTGGGTGAAGGAAAACCCATTGACCTTGCTTACAGAAAATTGAAGCAGTATCACTATCCTCCAAAAGGAAGGATGGATTTGGCTGAAGTGACCTCGCCCTTCATGTAGAAGTCCACGATAATTGGATCTAGAGGACCCAATGTGAAAGGGCAGGTGTAAATGCTCAAAAACGCTTCCTCATACATAGTGATAGATTCCTCAGGTAAGGGCACCACCACGTGCTTATTTACTCAGTTAGAATCCTTCTTAACTTGATCCAGGAGATCACTGGTGATTGTACATATGTACCTCGACATTGGCTCGCATCGGCTTGGAACCGAGGGGGTCTTTTCAACCTTAATCTCAGAATCGAGAATGCACGGTGGAGGAAAGAATTATTCAGGGCATGGCTCCATCGCTGGTTTCTTTCCGACTGGTTGAGACGAGGAATGTTTCTTTTTTTATGGAACAATTTTTTATGTTTTAGCCATTTTTCGTTTTTGATGAACAAAGAAGAACAATGATCGGAATGCTTGATATTTTAAGGAAAACAATCAAAGAAAGGCTTGAGAATCTATAGAAGACAAAGGAATTTGAAGATTGAAAGTAAAGTTTGGGCAAGAGAAAAAAGATACATTTATTGGGTGGAGACGACGGTTCAGAAACTGCTAGTGGCCGACAACGACTAACAGACATTAAATGCCTCGATATCCGAATCGATGGGACATTTCAACGCCCTGTCGCTTTTGTCATAGTGATGACATCAACATAGATCAGGGTAAAGCTCGAGGGCTCAATTCGTTTCTTGTCATTTTACTCCAAAAAATAAGGGGATTATCTATATACGGTTAAAACCAGGCCCATCCGATTTCGCTAACTGACTGAGACCAGGATGATGAATCGAGGATGAGTCCCAAAGCATATCTGACCATGACACAAGGATACAGTACCGAGTTCGGACTCGAGGTACCTAGAAAAATCGAAACCCATAATGATCAAGGTTGAGAAAGACAGACATCGAGCAAGACCGAAGATGGCATAATAACGGAAATACGAGATATCTGTAACTGGTCGAAGATCGTGGCAGAAATCTCGGAACAAATCAAACCAAGGGTTGTTGTTTAGTTAATCATGAGATTTACTTCCATAATTATAATTGTATCATAGATAGGATTCCTCTACTATATAAAGAGGGTTCTAATCATTTGTTAGGGAGGTTGTTCATAGATATCAAAGCAATATAACACTTTTCTTTTGTTTATATTCTCGTTCATCATCTTGTTATATTTTTAACTGTTCTTGCACCAATCAGTCAGAGGGTATTCAAGCTCGAGGGCTGAATTTTATTTAAACATTTATTTGCTTTATCTTATTGTTAATTTTTATTACTAATCTTTATATTTATCAATTGGTATTAGGTGAAATCACGCATTCTTAAAATCATAAATTATAAGTTTAATTATTATTTAATTTTTAAGATAAACAAAAATAAAATAAAATACATAAGAACGTAAAATAGAGGGACCGACTAATGTTTTTACTCTCCATTCAAACCTCACCTCCATTTCAATTCAAGAATACTCCTTCAGCAATAAAAGATGGACGAACACTGGAACGAAAAGTTTACTAGAGATATAAGTTGACTAAAGTTGTATTCTTGCCCTTTAGATCTATTTTTGGGACTTCAAAAGAGAGAGAAAAAAGAAAAAAGATATATTGTTAATATTAGTCATAAAAAGGAAATTATCAATTCATGCTCGTTAAGGGAATGTACATCACACATTTTATCCAACTTATTTAAAGCAATGTCCCATAACTGGCCATAAGCTCGGTTGATGATTAGAGGTGTTTAAAACACTTATTTTATATAAATTCAGATATTTATTTGAAATACCGTTGGTTTGGGAGCCAGAAACACGATTTCGTACCAAATACGTGTGCCTAATTGATTATTTGGCTTTGTCCAAAAGAGGAACTCGGGTAGTCGCCATTTAGCACAAAACGAATAAATAAAGAGTGTTATGAATAGAATTTTATTTGGTGTAAATATTTATTTTGTAGAGAATTTTACTTTGTGGCTAAATTATTTTTATCTTATAAATAGAGGGGTGTTACCCCATTGTAAATTATCTAAAATTCAATAAGAATTATTTCTCTCTTTCTATGCAATATTGTTATCAGCACGAGACTCTACCGTCTCAAAAAGCTTTTGGGAAGATTAAGCAAATATGGATATCTCTCAAAGCAAACTTGGATCAAAGTTCAATTGACAAAATATTTGTTTAGTTGATTCATGTACGACACATACAATATTCAAAGAGAAGAAATATTTATCTCATTTAAGTATGTGTAAGGCAGATGTTATTATAATTTCTAGTAGTAGTAAATTAATTGAAGGCTCTGGAAGAGCTACTATAACTCTGCCTAAGGTAAAATACTTATCATAGAGAATGCAATGTTCCCCTCCAAGTTAAAGAGGAACTTGTTGAGTTTTAAAAATATCCGTCGAAATGGATAGCATATTGAGACAATAGACGAGAATAATCTTGAATATCTCATCATTACCAATAATGTCTCTGACCAAAAGAGGGTTATTAAGAAGTTCTCATTTTTGTCTTGTGGCTTGTATTGGACAAGAATTAGTGCAATTGAGGCACATTCTATTGTAAACCAAAAGGTTATCGGTTCCAATACTTTTGTACTTTGACATGATCGATTGAGACATCCTGGATCAAGTATGATGAGACGAATTATAGAAAACTCAAAACATTCATTAAAGAATTTAAAGATTCTTTTAAATAATAAATTTTCTTGCACTTTTTGTTATCAAGACGAGTTAATTATTAGATCGACACCAACAAATGTTTGAATTGAGTCCCATGTGTTTTTAGAACGCACACAATGGGATATTTGTGGACCTATTCACCCGCCTAGTAGGTCGTTTAGATATTTTATGGTCTTAATAGACACATCTTCTAGATGCTCCCATATGTGCCTATTTTCATATCGCAACCTCGCGTTTGCAAAATTAATGGCACAAATAATTCGATTACGGGCACAATTTTTCAATAATCCAATTAATTCTATTAGACTTGATAATGCTGTTAAGTTTTCATCTCAAGCATTTAATGATTATTTCTTGTCAATTAGAATAAAAATGGAACATCTTGTAGCTCATGTTCACACTCAAAATGGTCTTGCAGAGTCTTCAATTAAACATCTGCAATTGATAGCAAGACCGTTACTCATGAAAACGAGGTTGTCCATTTTTGTTTGGCGCCATTTTGCATGCAGCAATGCTAGTTAGTCTCAGACCGACAAATTATCATAAATATTTCCCGTTGCAATTAGTTTTCGGTCATGAACCTATATATCCCATTTAAGAATTTTTGGATGAGCAGTATATGTGCATGTAGCATCACCATATCACACCAAAATGGGTCCGCAAAGAAGGTTTGGAATATATGTTGGGTTTGAATCGCCCTCCATTATTCGTTACCTCGAAATATTGATGGGGAATTCGTTTACTGCATGATTTGCAGACTGTCGATTCGATGTGACACTTTTCCCAAAATTAGGGGGAGAAGTTGGTGAAACCAAACGGAAAATTTTGTTTGAAAAAATCCATCATTATCTCATCTTGATCCACGTGCCTCTATTTATAAAAAAAGGTGCAAAAGATTATCCATTTGTAAAGAATAACAAATCAAATGACTGACGCATTTACGGATTTGAAAAGGATAACAAAATCACATATTCTTGCAGAGAATATTCCAGTCCGTATTGATGTCCCTATTGGAAAAATTTCTAGACCTAAAACGTGGAGGCTATTGGGTTCCAAAGATCGAAATCCTAGAAAAAGGAAAACAAATGATCAAAATGACACTACGAAAGAATCTCATGAAGAAATCCACAATTTAATAAATTCTGAGATTCATGAGGAATTCACTAAGCCCGAGACTCAAGAAAATAAGGAACTATTAATAAATCCAGTCGATATTGAGACAAATTTGAATCGATTTGATAGTGGTGAATTATATCTTTGCATATAATGTTGCATCTAACATTATGCAAGATAGTGAGGATCTTGAACCTCAATCTGTTGGAGAATGTCGACAAAGACTTGATTGGTCAAAATGGCAAGAAGCAATCCAATCAAAGTTGAATTCACTTGCAAAACGTGAAGTTTTTGGGGCATGTAGTCCAAACACCTAATGATGTTAAGCCTGTTGGCTATAAATGAGTTTTTGCAAGAAGAATGATAAAAGTAAGGTACAAAGATATAAGGCACGCCTTGTTGCACAAGGATTTTCACAAAGGCCTGGTATTGATTTTGAAGAATATTCACCAGTTATGGATGCTATAACGTTGTGTTATCTCATTACTTTTGCTGTCCATGAAAAACTTGATATGCATTTAATGGATGTGGTTACCGCCTACCTTTATGGCTCACTTGATAATGAGATATACATAAAAATTCCTGATGGATTTATAATGCCAAACACACATAATTCAAAGTCTCGAGAAATATTTTTAATCAAATTACAAATATCTTTGTATGATCAAAAGCAATCAGGACGAATATGGTGTAATTGTCTTATTGAGTATTTATTAAAGGAAGTCTATATAAATGACGCCATTCGCCCATGTGTTTTTATAAAGAAAACAACATCGGAATTGGTTGTACTTGTCGTATATGTTGATGATATAAATCTTATTAGAACTCCTACAGAACTCTAAAAGGCAATTGATTATTTAAGGAATGAATTCGAGATGAAAGATCTCGGAAAGACAAAATTAGGTCTTGGTTTGCAAATTGAACATTTGGCAAATAGAACTTTTGTTCATCAATCTGCATATATAGAATTGTATTGAAATGGTTTTACATGGATGGAGCACATCTATTAAGTACTCCGATGGTTGTTCGATCATTTGATGTGAATAAGGATCCATTCCGACCTCAAGAAAAGAATGAAGAGCTACTTGGTCTTGAAGTACCATACCTTAGTGCAATTGGTGCACTAATGTATCTTGCCAATACTACAAGGCCTGATAAAGCTTTTTCAGTTAATGTCTTAGCAAGATATAGCTTTGCTCCTACAAGGAGATATTGGAATGGAATCAAATACATATTGCGGTATCTAAAAAGAACTACCGATATGAGCTTATCTTATGGAAATAATTGCAGTCCTGATCTTGTTGGTTATGCCTATACTAGGTATTTATCTGACCCCCACAAGGCTCGATCTCAAACAGGTTATGCGTTTATCTGTGGAGGCACATCCATATCTTGGCGATCGACTAAGCAATCAATTGTGGCTACTTCATCTAATCTTGCTGAGATAATTAGTATTCATGAAGCAAGTCGAGAATATGTGTGGTTGAGGTCTATAATATATCTTATTCGAGACAAATGTGGTTTGAAATATGACAAATTACCCATGATTTTGTATGACGACAATGCAACATGCATACCTCAATTGAATGGAGGATTCATAAAAGGAGATAGGACAAAGCACATTTCACCAACGTTATTTTTCAAATATGATCTTCAAAAGAATGGTGATATCAATGTGTTCGTTCAAGTGATAATATGTTTGGTTTGTTCACCAAGTCTCTACCGATGTCAACCTTCAAGAAGTTAGTGTACAAGATCGCGATGCGAAGGCTCAATGATGTAAATTGATGCTCTCATCAGAGGAGTTAATGCATAAGGCACTGTTTTTCTGTTACAAGGTTTTGTCTCACTGGGTTTTTCTTATAAAGTTTTTAACGAGTCAACCAAAATGGCGTATTATTAAACATGTATACTCTTTTCCTTTTTAGAATTTTTTTACCATTAGATTTTATTTTAGTTAAAGTTTTAACGAGGCACATTACTTATTGAGTAGACATTGCCACGAGGAGTGTTATGAATATCTTATAGAGAATTTTATTTTATGACTAAATTATTATTTTCTTATAAATAAAGATACTCATTCTAAATTATCCCAAAATTCAACAAGTGTTATAAATACACTTCTATTTAAGGTGAATGTCTTTAATTAGAGAGATTCTAGAGTTCTATTCTTGGTAGCTAAATCATCCTCCTCCCTATAAATAGAGGTGCCCTCTACCATTGTAAATCACTCCTTACATTCTCTAAGTATCAATAAGAAGAACTCTCTCTACTCTTCTCTCTATTGCTCTTGTTCTTGCATTATTGTTCTTGTCTTTTATATTATTTCATAACACGTTATCAGCACGAGACTCTACCGTCTCAAGAACCATTCTCAAAAAATCTAAGGTATTTCCCTCTTCCTAATTTAATTTTTGATTATGTCTGACATTACGAAAAGAAAGTTCGTTGCCTTGAAATTTCGGGCAAGAACTATATGACATGGGTGTTGGATGCTGAAATCCACTTAGATGCTATGGGTCTCGGAGACACCATCAAAGATAGAGAAAAAGCATCCACCCAAGACTGTGCGAAGGCCTTGATTTTCTTGCGCCATCACCTTGATGAAGGTTTGAAGATTGAATATCTCACCGTCAAGGATCCACTCATCTTGTGGAACGGCTTAAAGGAGAGATATGACAACCTGAAGTTGGTCACTCTGCCACAAGCACGATATGATTGGGCTCATCTGAGGCTCCAGGACTTTAAGTCCGTTTCTGAATATAATTCTGCAATGTTCAGAATTACTTCTAAATTGAAGCTATGCGGGGATAATATCTCCGATTATGATATGCTTGAGAAAACGTTTACAACGTTTCATGCCTCCAATATGGTACTGCAACAACAGTACAGAGAGAAAGGCTTTACAAAGTACTCTGAACTGATTTCTCTTCTACTAGTGGCTGAGCGAAATAATGACCTGCTCATGAGAAATCACGAAAATCGACCCACTGGGTCTACACCACTGCCTGAAGCAGATAAGGTGCACTCCCATTATGCCAAACATGAAAAGGGCCATGGTCATGGTCGTAAACGGGGTCATAGCCAGGGACGTAGACAAGGAAGAAATTCCAATGAAGTCCGTCAACCCCCAAGGAGAGATAACCGCCGAAAGCAGAAACGGGGTCATGAAGATCCTAAGGCAAATGGTTCAGAAACTATATGTTATCGTTGCGGTGGGAAAGGGCACTGGTCAAAGACTTGCCGTATACCAAGACACTTGGTTGACCTTCATCAAGCATCTCGAAAGAGAAAAGGCCCTGAAACAAATTTTGTCTATGACGACAACTTGGACATCACCCACCTGGATGTGACAGACTTCTTTGAGCAACCCGAGGGGAGAATAGACCACCTAATCGGCGATGGGTCCGTGATGAAAGAAGATGGAGTTATTTGATTTTATTCTACTTATTTGTATTAGTTAGTGAATAAACTAATAGTCATTAGTATTAGCTCGTATTAGTTAGTTCATGATGCAATGTTAGCAGTAGTTCTTTAGAATATCTTCAATATGCTCAAATATCAATAAAATTTTTATTTTCCAGTAGGGGTAATCGACTAGCCTGAAAAACTAGTCGATTATCTACTATTTTCGCATTAAAGCTGAAAAATAATTGATCAACAATCGATTGTCTTTGTCTAACAATCGATTGTCGTTGAGACAGTGTAATCTGGAATTTTTCAAAAATCATCCACAATCGATTGTCTTTGTCTAACAATCGATTGTCGTTAAGACAGTGTAATCTGGAATTTTTCAAAATAGCCAACAATCGATTGTCTATGCATAACAATCGATTGTCTTAAAATAGTGTGCTCTGGAATTTTTCAAAATAGCCAACAATCGATTGTCTATGCATAACAATCGATTGTCTTAAGACAGTGTGATCTGAAGTTTTTCAAAATAGCAAATAATCGGTTGTGTGTGTTTAACAATCGATTGTCAATGTTCAACAATCGATTGTTTGTGTTTAACAATCGATTGTTTGAAGAAAACGTTTAAACTGAAATTTTCAAACTGCAAAGTAATGGATAACATATCTGATTTTGTTAGTCAACTGTTAGCAGCAGATTTTGAAAATATTATGTGACACAAACGAATTGAACTTGTTTATTCTTATGTTCGTGTATCTCTTTTGTATGTCAAACTACGGGATAGCAAATATGGATATCTCACAAAGCGAACTTGGATCAACGTCCAACTGTAAAAGTATTTGCCTAGTTGATTCATGTACTACATATACAATACTCAAAGAAAGGAAGTATTTCTCTCAACTAAATATGTGTAAGGCAAACGTTACTACAATATCTGGAAGTAGTAAATTGATTGAAGGCTCCGGAAGAGCAATTGTAACTCTGCCCAAAGGCACGACGTTAATCATAGAGAATGCAATGTTCTCCTCCAAGTCTAAGAGAAACTTGTTGAGTTTTAAAGATGTACGCCGGAATGGCTATCATATTGAGACAATGGATGAAGATAATCTTGAATATCTCGTCATCACAAAGAATGTCTCCGGCCAAAAGAGGGTTATTGAGAAATTCCCGTTTTTATCTTGTGGTCTGTATTGGACAAGAATTAGTGCAATTGAGGCACATTCAACAGTAAACCAAAGAGTTACTGATTCCAATACTTTTGTACTTTGGCATGATCGATTGGGACACCCAGGATCGGTCATGATGAGACGGATTATAGAAAGCTCATATGGGCATCCGTTAAAGAATTTCAAAATTCTTTCGAATAATGAATATCCTTGCACTTCGTGTTATCAAGGCAAGTTGATTATCAGGCCATCACCAACAAAGGTTGAGACTGAGTCACCCACGTTTCTGGAACGTATACAAGGGGACATTTGTGGACCTATTCACCCACCTAGTGGGTCGTTTAGGTATTTCATGGTCTTGATAGACGCATCCTGTAGATGGTCTCATGTGTGCCTGTTGTCATCACGCAACCTTGCGTTTGCGAAGTTAATGGCACAAATAATTCGACTACGAGCACAATTTCCAGATAATCCAATCAAGTCCATTAGACTGGATAATGCTGCTGAGTTTACATCCCAAGCATTTAATGATTATTGCTTATCAATCGGGATAAAAGTTGAACATTCTGTAGCTCATGTTCACACTCAAAACGGTCTTGCAGAATCGTTAATTAAACGCCTGCAGTTGATTGCAAGGCCATTACTTATGAGAACGAGGTTGCCCACTTCGGTATGGGGTCACGCCATCTTACATGCAGCAATGCTAATTTGTCTCAGACCGACGAATTACCACAAGTATTCCCCGTTGCAATTGGTTTTGGGTCATGAACCCAATATATCCCATTTAAGAATTTTTGGATGCGGAGTATATGTGCCTATTGCACCGCCATCCCGCACCAAAATGGGTCCGCAAAGAAGGTTAGGAATATATGTTGGGTTTGAATCGCCCTCCATCATTCGCTACCTCGAAACATTGACAGGCGACTTGTTTACTGCACGATTTGCAGACTGTCGATTTGATGAGACACTTTTCCCAAAATTAGGGGGAGAAGTTGGTGAAACCAAACGGGAAATTTTGTGGAAAAATGCATCATTATCTCATCTTGATCCACATACCTCTATTTGTGAAAGAGAGGTACAAAAGATTATCCATTTGCAAAGAATAGCAAATCAAATGCCTGACGCATTTACGGACTTGAAAAGGATAACGAAATCCCACATTCCCGCGGAAAATGTTCCAATCCGTATTGATGTCCCTGTTGGACAATTATCTAGTGTCATAACCAATGAGTCGAATGCACGCCTGAAGCGTGGCAGACCATTAGGTTCCAAAGATCGAAATCCTAGAAAGAGGAAAAAGAACGATCAAAATGACACCACGAAAGAATCTCATGATTTAACAAATTCTGAGATTCATGAAGAATCCATTGAGCCCGAGACTCTGGAAAATACGGAACTATCCCTAAATCCAATTAATATTAAGGCAAATATTAATCGAGTGGATATTGTGGTGGATAATGCCTTTGCTTATAATGTAGCATCTAGCATTATGCAAGAATGTGAGGATCTCGAACCTCAATCTGTTGAAGAATGTCGAAAAAGACAGGATTGGCCAAAATGGCAAGAAGCAATTCAATCAGAATTGAATTCGCTGGCAAAACGTGAAGTTTTTGGCCCTATAGTTGAAACACCTAATGGTGTTAAGCCTGTCGGCTATAAATGGGTCTTTGTACGCAAAAGAAATGAGAAAAACGAGGTACAAAGATATAAGGCACGCCTTGTTGCACAAGGTTTTTCTCAAAGGCCTGGTGTCGATTATGAAGAGACATATTCGCCTGTAATGGATGCGATAACCTTTCGTTATCTCATAAGTTTTGCTGTTCATGAAAAGCTTGCCATGCACTTAATGGATGTGGTTACTGCCTATCTTTATGGCTCACTTGATAATGAGATATACATAAAAATTCCCGATGGACTCAAGGTGCCAAACGCGCACAATTCAAAATCTCGGGAAATGTTCTCAATTAAATTGCAAAGGTCCTTGTATGGTCTAAAGCAATCTGGACGAATGTGGTATAATCGTCTTAGTGAGTACTTGTTAAAAGAAGGCTATATAAATGACGCCATTTGCCCGTGTGTTTTTATAAAGAAAACAACATCGGAATTTGTTGTACTTGCCGTATATGTTGATGACATAAACCTTATTGGAACCCATATAGAACTCCAAAAGGCAATTGATTATCTAAAGGATGAATTCGAGATGAAAGATCTCGGAAAGACTAAACTATGTCTTGGTTTGCAAATTGAATATTTGGCAAACGGAATTTTCGTTCATCAATCTACCTATACAGAAAAGGTACTGAAACGGTTTTACATGGATGAAGCACATCCTTTAAGTACACCGATGGTTGTTCGATCACTTGATGTGAACAAAGATCCATTCCGACCACAAGAAAGGAATGAAGAGCTACTTGGTCCTGAAGTACCATATCTTAGCGCAATTGGCGCACTAATGTATCTTGCAAATACTACAAGACCTGACATATCCTTTTCAGTTAATGTCTTAGCAAGATTTAGCTCGGCTCCTACGAGGAGACATTGGAATGGGATCAAACACATATTGCGGTACCTAAAGGGAACTACCGATATGGGCTTATTTTATGGCAAGAATTGCAGCCCGGATCTTGTTGGTTATGCTGATGCTGGATATTTGTCCGACCCACACAAGGCTCGATCTCAAACGGGTTATGTGTTTACCTGTGGAGAAACCGCCATATCTTGGCGATCGACTAAGCAATCAATTGTGGCTACTTCATCTAATCATGCCGAGATAATTGCTATTTATGAAGCAAGTCGGGAGTGTGTGTGGTTAAGGTCGATAATACATCATATCCAAGACAAATGTGGTTTGAAGTGTGATAAACTACCCACAACTTTGTATGAAGACAATGCAGCATGTATAGCTCAATTGAAGGGAGGATTCATAAAAGGAGATAGAACGAAGCATATTTCACCAAAGTTATTCTTCACACATGATCTTCAAAAGAATGGTGATATCAATGTTCAACAGATTCGTTCAAGCGACAATATGGCTGATTTGTTCACAAAATCTCTACCAAAGTCAACCTTCAAGAAGCTAGTTCACAAGATCGGGATGCGAAGACTTAAGGACATAAATTGATGTTCTTATCAGGGGGAGTTTAATGCGCGTTGCACTCTTTTTCCCTTACAAGGTTTTGTCCCACCGGATTTTCCTTGCGAGGTTTTTAACGAGGCAACCAATAGGCGCATATTCATACATGTGTACTCTTTTCCTTACTTTAATTTTTCCCATTGGGTTTTGTTTTAAGGTTTTAACGAGGCACATCATTGAATAGACATTCAAGGGGGAGTGTTATAAATACACTTCTATTTAAGGTGAATGTCTTTAATTAGAGAGATTCTAGAGTTCTATTCTTGATAGCTACATCATCCTCCTCCCTATAAATAGAGGTGCCACCTACCATTGTAAATCACTCCATCTCTCTATTGCTCTTGTTCTTGTATTATTGTTCTTGTCTTTTATATTATTTCATAACAACAAGAATTTTATTCTAATTTTATTATTTCATAACAAAAAGAATAAATAATACGGCCGAAAAAAAAGGCAGTGAAAAAAAGGTGAAAATAGAAGAAGAAAATAATATCAGGAATAGCAGTGAATCGAGAGAGCGGAGAATGTCGTCGGAACCACCGCCATTCCAAGAAGCTTCACGTTGTGATGTCTGCAGTTGCAGCTTCAACACTTTCCGGCGACGGGTACGTAATCCTTTCTGACATTTTCATCTTATTATTTCTCCGTCGCAACAGTTTGATCTGATGACTCAAGTTTTTGCAATTTAGTAATTTGATTTCTGCGTAGCAGATTAATTTTTTCAGCCGATGCTCATCTTTCAATTGTGGTTGATCTTTTTTTCTTTGGCAAAAAAGCTGTGTTATCCCCTTTTCAGCAATAAGAGCTTCTTCTTCTGACGCGCTGTGATGACTGACGAATAGGTCAATGGAATAATCCGTTTGGGAACTTATAATAATCCGTTTACTAGAAAATTGAGACAGTTACGAGTATTAATAATCAGCTTGTCAAAATGCATTTGCCCAGCCAAGAAGAAAGAGTGGATCAGCAAGGAGAATTGCAGGAAGTTGGGGCTGTACTTTTAACGGTTACTATTACTTTAGGGCGAACATAATAAGTGAATGCGCGGCATAAGAAAAGGGAATGAGGAATTGAATTATGTGTTCTCGTTCTTGTAGTTGAGTTCAAGAGGCAAGATCAGTAAGTTAAAAAGTATAGTATTGAAGTGACCTTTATTTTGTTTTCTAGGGTCATTGGATCTCATTGGTTAGTTGAAGTTTTCAAGGATAAGATTGTTATTGCTAGGCGAGGAGTTACCTTTGAATGTCGAAAATGAAGGTTAAGGGCTCTGGAAGAGTTTCAAAGGGCTGTATGATATCTTCTACAACATCATCAGCACCTACGCCTCATTTCCAAACAAGTTGTTCTCTACTATATAAATCCTCATTGACCATGTCGCTCATTTAGGTTCATCTTAGGCCAATATAACACGTGCCTAGGTGAGCACGTCCGAATGATATATTGTATTATGATGATTTATCATAAATTGGATAGTTTATGGTGGCTACCAGCCTATCACAACCCTCCTCCTCTATCCGGGCTTGGGACCTGCAATGTACGCAAGCTCATGCAGGCAGAGTTGTTGTATGGATCTAAAATGCCAAAAATTAAGTTAAAACTGGAATCGCTTGCAGTAACTCTAGTACATTGACACAACAAAAGGCTATCTTAGAGCCAACTCACAGCTCCATTCCTTCTAATTGAAAGAGCAGTAGCCATCTTGATTTTTGTTCATTTGACAAGTTGGACCTAAATGAATGCTTATAAAAGAAAGGTGGACCTAAGTGAATAGCTCATGATCCACCAAACCCATAAGATTGAGGTCAAACTATAGGACTGCATTTCCATGTCTCTATATCCCCTATTTTCAGTTCCATGCGTAGGCAATAAGTGGACTACTACTGAAGAAGGTCGTCCTGCCGACAGCAAGAAAAGAGGAGTGCCATGGATGCTGTGAATATCTCTGCCTACAGCTGTATTGTTAATGGTCTCAACTTTCTTCAAGTGACAATCCCCTAATGTTAGCGACTATGACTATATGCTCTTTTCCTTGTGGTTCATGCATTAATTTAACATTTGAACTTACAAATATTTAAAATATTATGCATGTCAAGTTCTCTGGTTTGTTATTTGACTTGGTATTCTGTTTTTGGTAATTCCTATCTTTCTGTTCCTTTTAGACCTAATGATTTATTTTTTTATTCCTTCGCTATGTCGTCCCATAGCGAAGGAGTAAATTGGAGGGGTTGCTCTGATGGTAAGCAACCCCCACTTCCAACCGAGAGGTTGTGAGTTCGAGTCTCCCCAAGAGCAAGGTGAGAAGTTCTTGGAGAAAAGGATGCCGGGGTTCTATTTGGAAACATCCTCTCTACCCAAGGATAGGGGTAAGGTCTGCGTATACACTACCCTCCCCAGACCCCACTAAGTGGGATTATACTGGGTGGTTGTTGTTGTTGTTGTTGTATGTCGTCCCAATTTTGAAGCCTTTTCTTATCACCTGCAGGGACTTAGCAATGTTTCAGCTATTAGTTTAAATTAGTTCAGATATTGTGATTACTTTCTCATGCAAAAAGACAAAAGAAGAGGAAAAATAAAAACTAGTTCCAGATATTGTATTTGACTGCCTTCATCCTTGGGGTTGTTTCTATAGCACCATTGCAGATGTTGCGGCCGAACATTGTGTGCTGAACATTCAGCAAATCAGATGGTGAGTTCTATTTGTTATATGCAGCTTTTCTTATGCATCTTTTATGTTTTTTGGTTAGCTTACCTTTTTGCTTATGCGCAAAATTTTTTCAGGCCTTACCACAATTTGGTCTTCACTCAAGTGTTAGAGTTTGTGCAGATTGTTTTAATAACTCCTCTCGGTAAATTCCTGCCATTATGACTAATGCAATATCTTGTACTTCTCAATATTGAAGGCCAAAAAAGCCTTTAGTTTGCCAAATTCTGGAAGTGATAGATGCTTTGACGCACATGTTCTCCAATTTTTCAATCATTAAGAATTTTTTGTTTAGGAAGCAAAATTATGCTCACATTAGCTCGTGGATGATTGGTGACTAGTAAATGAAATACTAGAAATCTTCTACGCCTAAGTTAACACTTAAGTTTGATTATACATTATCAAAACTAAACAAAAAAAGAAAATGAAAAAACAGTCACAAATGTTGAAGCCTTTATTGGTGCATCATTGTGAGAATATCTGTTCTTACATTGTCAAAGAATGTAAAGAGTCGTCTGAAGAGTTGCTTGCAGTACCATCAGTATCAAGGACTTGGGAAATAACAGAAATGGGAAAGTTTTGGGAATTATACCTTCTTGGCTCTGTTTGGTTAAAGATTAATCCAAGGATCATCATATTTCAGTACTGCAATATGTTAGAAGGGTATATTTTAGTCATCGTTGAGGTGTGAGGCCATTGATTTATTCATCTGTACCTCATTGAATTTTATTTTATGAGAGTGAAAGGTTATTCGGATATATCTGTCGGCGATAGTCTGAGGTGAAACCCAGACCCCATTTATGGGGCTACACTGGGTGTTGTTATTGTTGTTGTTGTTGTATAGTCTGAGGTGAAAATTATCTTCCTAAATACAGCATGCTTTTTTTCTCCTTATACATCATTTAATACATTTCCTTATTACAATCATCTTTGTTCTGCTTTAGGAAACTAAAAAGTCTTACATCCTATTACTAACTCATCTTAGTAGACCCATTGGAGATGGCATGGTAGCTGCTTCAGATGAAGTCAGTGCCCTGAAAGATTCATTTTCAGCTTTAGATGTTGGTGCCGTTGCAGATATCAAAACTAAAGATACTGACAAGCAAACTCCTGCGGAAGACATCGCAGAATGCAAATGTGGGATGCCTTTGTGTATATGCCAAGTGACAGCTACACCAACAACATCCGTCACTCCACAGGAAAGGACATATTTACTGGCCTTCAAATGCTTTTTGAGCAAATGGCATCCCCTTACATTTTCTTTTGATTCCAGCAGAGCAAAACTATGCCAAATCCAATAGTAAACACAAATCCAAAGCCAAAGAAGGAAAATAGAATTCCAACAAGTAGAGGTTCAACATCAAACAACAAGCAAGGGTATGTAAATGATGTATCTAGTTGTCCTTTTGGAAAAATATGCCCAATCTTTTTTCTTCAAAATCAGATTTGCTTTTGTTTATAGCCGTTGTAACTGTGTCAGATTGAGCCAGGTTATGTTATTCGTCCCAGAAGGATTGCCATTAAATGTGTCATTGAAGCTATACTTGCCTGGCTCAAGCACATACTCAATGGATAAAGACGTGTGTATGTCAGGGAAGACAATAGATCTAATAAGAAGGAAAATATTGCTACCCACCATAAAGGAAACTTTACCTATATATTGAACATTAGGAAAACTAAATAGACCCGAGTTTGGACCTTCTTAATGTACTTAATTCTTCTAATCTAACCCTTAAAAGGCAAACTGTGTTCGTCAGATATTCCCATGCCTACTAATTGAATACCTACAGATTCAACATTCACCCTAAAACTTACTTGCAATCAAAAACAGGACATTCATGGACAAAGGGAGTAACAGATTTCATCTTAAATGCTCTTTACAAGAAAACATTAGCTGCATTTTTGTTCGAGTCGTTACTTCTTTTAGTGACTTTTTCTGTTGTTGGTTTCCAATTGATTTAGGATGTAGCTTATGTTTTTTTTCTTTAATTAGTGAAGTATTGATCGACTAATATTAGAATCCTTGTTTTGTTGGAACTAGAATTTTTGGGTTGTCATTTTGGAGAATCGTAGGTGCTTGGAATGTCATTTTTGTATAATCACAGGTGCTCTGGCATGTAGTTAACACCTTAATATGTGATATATATCTCTTTTGACTCTTAAATTCTTCTAAATAACTCAGAGTGCTTGTTTGGTTCAAGGAATTGATAAAGCAGACAGGTCATCCCTAAAGGAATTATCCTCGAACTATGTGCTTTATTTATGCAACATGCAGCTTCAAATACATGTCGTAGTCCAGTACAGATCCCTTTTGATGCTTGGTTGTATCGCATAAAGACCGGAGTAAAACTAGAATTCATCAGAATATCCATTAATTATATCAGCGAACAACGACAACTATGTCTCAGTCGCCAACTGGTTGGTGTCGGTTATGCGTTCCGTTATTTTTCTCAATAGTCCTTTGTAATCCTAAATTTAATATAGTTATATACTTCGTTTTGAGGTTTTATATGTAACAACTATATAACTCAATATAATCTGACTCATTACTGTTAAATACTACTCGCTCCATTCTATTTTTTGTGTTTCGTCTGTTTAGGACACAAATATTAAGGACACAATTATTTAAGCTAAAGAGGTCACATAGTGCGTCATATGTTTTGTGGCTAATACACTGGTAGGAAGAGAGTGGGCATATACTGCCATAGTTTCGTTTTGCATTTTCCAAAGCGGTCGTTTCCATGTATCGAACCTACGGCCAATAGGTCACGCTGGAGCTACTCGAGTGTTACGCCAAAACTTGCCTACTATTATATTTAAATAGGAGGGTGTTCAAATTTAGAGATGAAGAGAACTTCAGACATTATGCTTTGCTTGAGCCGAGAGTGTATTAAAAAAGGCCTCTTCAACAGCTTCTCCCCCTTTGCAAGGTAGGGATAAGGCTGCGTACACAGTACCCTTCCCAGACCCCATTTGTGGGATTACATTGGGTTTGTTATTATTGTTGAAGAGAACTTTAGACATTGTTTAGAATGACTTAGATTCTAAAGTTTCTTTTTGTAACTAGATAATGAAAAGCTTTAAGAAGTGCCGTAGAAAGTCCTTGCATGAGAACATAGACAAATATATACTCGAATGAATGGTCAGAGTAATTAACTTTTATATAGCAATTTTAAATGCATATTTAGTTCCATGCATCATTTTTGGTGAACTTGCATGAAAGATTAGCAAAATAAAGTAAAATAAAGCACCTAATAGTGTTTGCCTAGTGGTCAATGAAGTGGGAAGAACTATAAAGTCTCAAATTCAAATCCCAGTGGAGTCAAAATTGCTAGGTGGTTTCTTCTCATCTGCCTAAACCTTGGTATAAAGTGTTACCCTATGCCTATTCTAGTGGGAGGCAGCAAGCAACCGATGAAATTAGTTGAGGTGTGCGCAATCTGGCCTGGGGACCAATGTCGTCAAAACAACAACAACAACAATATAAGTGGGGATTGGCTATATGAATTCTCACTTCTATTTAAGCTCAACTCATGTCATAATACTACTATATCCAAAAAAAAATATATTAGCTTGAAGGTATTATTGTAGCTTGTGAAATCAAATCAAGGCCATGTTGGTCTTTTAGACTCTTCTATGATGAGGCTTTCTTGGCTGGATAGTTAATTCCACCTTCCCTCATGGTTAAAAAGTCTCATTTTTTTAGTGTCGTAATCACTGTATGAGTTACTCTATTTTGTAATAAAACTCCAAGGAGTTTGATTAGTATTCTCTGTAGAGTGAATTGTGTATAAGCCCCAGAAAACCTTTCCCCCCAAAGTTCTAGAGAAAGTTCCAAATATAAAGTGACTTTAACATATAACTATCAAAAATTTGTTTCCTCCCTTCAACTTCTGTTATTTTCTGTTTAAACCAGACAAGAGGAAGGAGAATTTATTCGCAGATTTCACGGCACCTTTAAATTTTTCCACTTTTACTTTCTTATTCTTTCAACTTACGTTAGTTTATAAGTTCTGTTCAAAATCCATAACCTTTGGTGCTCTCCCATATTTTACCTGCTTAGGCCTACGAATTTAAGAACAGAACTAACTAAGCAAATCTTTTTGCAGTAAAACTTTCAATACTGGTCCAGCTACCAACTGCAGTATGGAGACAATGTCAGCGGATTATGAAGTCAGTGGGGAGGTATTGTTTTCTACCTTGGTTTTCCAGTGGTGACCTTGAATTTCTCATAAGGGCTAGATCTTCAGATTAGGTTAAGTAGGCTGGTTCTGCAGAAATTGAAATATTGTAGGAAGGCGTATGTTAAGAAGCAGGGAACCGCTAAATTTGACACTTAGTCATTTCATAGATGTTTGAAGCCAAATGATTTATCAACCGTTTAGTTACATGGAACACAAGGTAACTGTAAAAACATAGAAAAAAATGACAAAGTGGGTCCTAAATAGTAGCGAAGCTTATTGGAGCACAGTGTCGTAAATGCGCTTAAATATTGCTAGATTGTGTGCTTGAGAAAGTCAAGATTTTCTCCTTCATTTTCCCCTAAATGATAGGTTGTGGGGGCCAATTTTGTGTTAGGGTTTAAGAGAAGCAATAAAAAATGGTGATGTCAGTGCGGCAAAGAAGCTCCTAAATCAGGTAATGTTTACTTTCTTTCTCTCTCTGTCTTTTTTTTTTTTGGGTTAAGATAGGGTATTTTACTTTCTTTCTCTTGTATTTCAATATAGCATTTTTCAGGCTTACTTTTTTTATCTCAATTTTATCAGGGAGTTGATGCAAATTACCTTGACAAGCAAGGATCATCACTGTTACATCTGGTTCTCTTATCTCATACTCAACTACATGATTGTACAATTAGCATATAATATCTCTATTTTAGAGAGTGACAATTATAATTGACATTGGCTAATGTAGGCGGCTGTATTCAATCGAACTGAAATAGCATTTGCCCTCATGGAGAGTGGAGCTAGTTTGTACTGCAAAAATTCACAAGGTAAAAAGATATCTAAAGCATAGAACTCTTTTAGTCTAGTTGGAGCTGCAAGATAGCATCTTGAATGTGATATTAGTGGAAAAGAGGTTAAGGTAGTTGTTTCTATATTTTGAAAGAGCATCATTTAAACCAATATTTGATCTGGTCCTGTTAAAAGAGTATACTTTGTCATGCTGTTTATTATATATATATACACACACACACATTTCCCGTGAGTTAGCTGGTCCAACCCCAGTTGGCGCACAGGTTCGTGACTTGGGGAATGCAAATGTTCTGGTTCTTAACAGTAAAAATCTTTTGGTGAATCTGTTTGTCATTCCGATGATTCATTTCTATCTATTGCTGTTGATTTTCAATAAGGTGAAACACCACTGGATTGTGCTCCTGCCACATTGCAATTCAAGATTAAAAAGAAGATGGAAGAGAGTGGGCAGTAACTTTTCATCCGAAAGCAACACTTCTCCAAATCAGGCTACACGAAGTTCAAAGAAGGGTGATCTCAATCCTATTTGTGTGTCATATCTTTGTACCCTAGCAAACGGCTACAATAAGATGTCAGCAGTTTCAAGGAAATAATCTGTCCTTTTTACGTGTGTCATATATTTGTACCTGCGCATTAGACAACTCAGTTTCAGTTCCTTGGTTAATCTTGTATTTGAAGTTACCTTAAGTTTACGACTGTTGGAAGTGGTTCTTTTCAAAATTATCCTCCACCTACCATATCAAGATTTCCTAGTTTTCTCATTCTCTTTCTTTTTCTTTTTGTGCTTTTGCCTTTTAAGACAAGAGGGGTTGCTCTGATGGTAAGCAACCCCACTTCCAACCGAGAGGTTGTGAGTTCGAGTCTCCCCAAGAGCAAGGTGAGAAGTTCTTGGAGGGAAGGATGCCGGGGGTCTATTTGGAAACAACCTCACTAAGTGGGATTATACTGGGATGTTGTTGCTTTTGCCTTTTCTCTTGTGGGATTACACTGTGTTGTTGTTGTTGCTGCTGCCGCCTTTCTCTATGTGCAGCTGTGCATTTTAATTGTTGCAAGATGAAAAAGAGCATGGGGAAAAGACCATAGGCGTTCTGGTCGTTTTAATGAATAAATACTTGCATAATTTGTCTCAGTTACCTATGAGTTATCCCTTTAAAACAAAATGTAATTGTATGGCGTATTTACCGTGTTGTATTAACTACCCATTTCTTGTAAATACGACCCAGTTGGTCTGGATAGTTATGGTCTAGTTTTAAATTGGATGTTGTGAAATTGAATTATACTCAGCAACGAGATATCATGGCTTTCAAGAGTTCTGAGCTATTTGCATAGAATATCTACTAAATTCAGATGGTTAGCTAAGGCCTGAGTTTAAGATTGTCCTCTATTCAATTCTCTATGAGGAATGGCCCTGTATGGAATAATTTACACTTAAAATATCTTTCTCAATTTCTCTGTCCCTAGATCTCCCATATTGCCAACATCAAATATTAGAAAATCTATGTGATTGTACTTTTATGAAAAAGCAAAGATACATTTGCTTTTGGTAAAATATATAGACGGGGGAATGCACAAATACCTGATTTTGGGGCAACGGTTTATATTGTACTCTAAGTTTGATTTTTTTTTCCCCTGGCATACACAACTCAAATGTATGTGACTGAAATAGCATAATCCAGTGTCAGGATTAGGAAATTCAGCGGCAGCGTCAAGGAAAGAGGACGAAAGGAAATGAAATGAATTAGGAAAATGACACTAGGGTTTGGATAGAAGGGGATTAGTTTGGTTGATACGATAGGACACGTGGCATAACGGATAAAAGAAAGTGAAGGCATGTGGGAGATCTTAATCATAAAGATCAGAAGAATGAAGTGCAATATCAAAACTAATTAAAGATCAACAACTGTGATTAGAAGAGCTGAGACTAAATAACAACTCTAACTATGAGCTAAGGCAGTTATGATATCCAATATTTTCCTTTCTTAGCTGCTCTCTTCTTTCCTGATTCTCTTTTCTCCTTCTTCTTCTTTTTTCTTGATAACTATTAGAAAGTTATGCAAATATTAAATAGTAGTAAATAACTCTAATCTCATATGTATTACGAGTAGAACATGTTATGTATATATACGGTTCATTGTATCATGTTTAACATATGAGAATAATATCAATAATATTTTCTCCCGTGCATTCTCACATGGTATCAGAGCAATTGTGAGAGATTTATCGATGTGCATAAACTCCAGCGATTCCGGGAAGAGAAATCAGTCACCGGAAGCCTTTTTCTGGCGACTTTTTCAAGGCTGTTTGCATCTGCGTTGTCTCTGTCAGTGTTGTGCAAAATCCAACACTACCATAAGAGTCGTCACTGCTCGGCAACCAAACCCCAGAAAAAATCTCCGGCAACAGCAGCCCCACGCGCCATCAGAAGCTCACGTGAGTGAGCTCACGCGCCGATTCGTGCAGCACCCTCCAGCCACTTGGAAAAATTCTTTAGAACAGTTGGGTCGTGTATCAATTTCGACCCCACCCATACTATTTTCGTTTGATTCCGACCAATTTGAGTTTTTCCGGCGACTGTACTGATTTTTTTCTGGCAGCTATAGTAATTTTTCGCTAAAAATAGTATTTCCTTCATCTATTTTAGCGAGTTTTCAGTTGATTCTTTATGTTATTTGGTGATAATTTAATAGACCTCACTTCAATCCAACGATGTCTTTGGGAGTCGATGCCTTCGGGTCTAAAATCTCGGGTTCTGGCAATTTCGATGTTATGATTACCTCATAACCTTTAATGGGAAGTTCAAACTACTAAGCTTGGGCTTCGTCTATTGAGTTGTGGTATAACGGTCAAGGTGTTCAAGATCATCTAAGCACGAAGTCTAGTGAAGGAGATGAAAAGACCAAAACACTTCGGGAGAAGATCGATCCTCAATTATGCAGTATTCTGTGGCGATTTATTAATTCCAAGTTGATCCCCTTGTTTCGTCCATTCCAAACATGTTATTTGGTTTGGGAAAAGGCTCGCACTTTATACACTAATACATATCTTGTTTCTATGATGTAATATCGCGGATGACAAATTTAAAGAAACATGAATTAGATATGTCTACTTACTTGGGACAAGTACAGGCAGTCATGGAAGAATTTGAGAAGTTGATGACAGTTTCTGCTAGTGTTTCAAAGCAGCAAGAGTAGCGACAAAAGATGTTTCTAGTTGTTACTCTTATTGGGCTTCCTAATGATCTTGACTTATTACACAATCAGATTGTGGCTAGTCCCACTGTCCCCATGGTTGATGAATTATTCTCTCGATTACTTCGCCTTGCTGCAGCACTAAGTCACCCAGTGGTCTCATCACAGACACTTGACTTATCTGTTCTTGCATCCTAGGCAGTGGACAATCAGGCATCTCATACTATGGAAAATAGACGAGGAGGAGGTCGTTTTGGAAGATATAGACCCAAGTGCTCTTATTGTCATAAACTTGGACACACTCGTGATGTGTGCTATTCTTTACATGGTCACCCATCCAAAAAAGCTTATGTTGCTCAGACGGAGACTACAGGTAACCAGGGATTTTCTTTATCAAAAGGGGAGTATAATGAGTTACTTCAATATCGAGAAAGTAAGCAAACATCTACACAAGTAGTCTCTGTCGCTCAGGCTAATACTTCTGTTGCTAGTAATTCTTTTGCTTGTGTTTCCCAGTCTAATACTCTTGGATAATGGGCTGTAGACTTAGCCACTTCTAATCATATCTCTGGTAATAAATTAATTTTTTCAAATATTGCATATTCTCAGTCTCTTCCCACTATTACTTTAACCAATTGGTCTCAAACTAAAGCAAAATAAGTTGCACAAGTGAATCCCTTACCCTCTGTCACTTTAGATTCTGTTCTTTGTGTCCATGGCTATCCTTTTAATCTTGCATTTGTTAGTTTTTTAACTCGTTCCCTCCATCGTGATATATATTTTATTGATGATTCTTTTATTATGCAAGACCGCAGTACGGGACAGACAATTGGAACAAGACTTGAATCAGAAGGCCTTTACTATCTTAACTCACTCACTTCCTCCAAGGCATGTCTAGTTACAAATTTTCTAGACCTAATTCACAGACGTTTAGGACATACAAGCTTATCCAAGCTTTAGAAGATTGTGCCAAGTTTGTCTAGTTTATCTACATTAGAGTGTGAGTCACGTCAGCTTGGGAAACATACCCGAGCCTCTTTTCCTCGTAGTATTGAGAGTCGTGCAGAGTCTGTTTTTTCTTTCGTTCATTATGATATATGGGGTCCTAGTAGAGTCAGTTCAGCCTTGGAATTTCATTATTGGTTAGTTTCATTGATTATTATTCAAGATGTACTTGGATTTTCTTAATGAAAGATTGTTTTGAGTTGTTTTCTATATTTCAGAATTTTTGTGCTGAAATTAAAAATCAATTTGGTGTTTCTATTCGCAATTTTCATAGTTATAATGACTTAGAATATTAATCCTCTAAATTTTAGCAGTTTATAACTTCTCAAGGAATTATTCTTCAGACCTCTTGTCTTTATACCCCTCAACAAAATGGGGTTGCAGAGAGAAAGAATAGACACATTATTGAGACAGCTCGCACACTTCTCATTGAATCTCATGTTCCCTTGCATTTTTGGGGCGATGCAGTTCTCGCAACTCGTTATTTAGTTAATTGGATGCTTTAATCTCCCATCCAGAATCAAATTCTGTATGCAGTATTCCTTAAACTCTGTTCCCCCTCGTGTTTTTAGGAGCACTTATTTCGTTCATAACTTAGCCCTTGGGAAAGATAAGTTAGCTTCTCGTGCTCTCAAACTTGTCTTCCTTGGTTATTCACATGTTCAGAAGGGATATCGTTGTTACTTACCTGATCTTTTTAGGTACTTTATGTCCTCTATTTCTATACCTAATTCTACAGGTGAAGCATTGTCTCATCCAAGATGGCAACAGGCTATAATTGATGAGATGTATGCTTTACATGCTAGTGGTACTTAGGAGCTCGTCTCCCTTCCTTCAGGTAAATCTAGTGTTGGTTGTCATTGGGTGTAAGCATTCATGGTTGGTCCGGATGGTAAGGTTGATCATATTAAGGCTTATCTTGTTGTCAAAGGATATACTCAGATATTTGGGCTCGATTACAGTGATACCTTCTCTCCCGTGGCTAAGATAGCATCAATCTGACTTTTTCTATCCATGGCTGTTGTTCGCCATTGGACCCTATATCACTTGGACATTAAGAATACGTTTTTACACGGTGACCTTGGAGGTGGAGTTTATATGGAGAAACTACCTGGGTTTGTTTCTCAGAGAGAGTCTTGTGACCTTGTATGTAATTTGCGCCGGTCACTTTACGGCCTAAAGCGTCTCTTTGAGCCTGGTTTGGTAAGTTGAGCACAATTATCCAAGAATTTGGCATGACTCAAAGTGAAACTGATCACTCTGTATTCTATCGGCATTCTGCTTCGAGTCTCTGTATTTATCTGGTGGTCTAAGTTGACGACATTATTATTACCATCAATAACCAAGATGCTATTACTAATTTGAAGCAACACCTTTTTCAACACATTCATACTAAAGATCTGGGCAAACTAAAGCATTTTCTGGGTAAGGTCGCTCAGTCTAGCTCACGTATCGTGATCTTACAAAGCGGTTGGCAAAGATTTATATTTGTGAGATCGTTCGTCTACATGGTATTCTAGTTTCTATTATTTCAACCAGAGGTACTCAGTTCACATCACGGTTCTGGAGGGCCGTTCAGCAAGAGTTGGGTACTCTGGCACAACATTTCACCCCTAGATGGATGGACAGTTCGAGCGCACTATTTAGATTCTTGAGGATATGCTCCACGCATGTGTGATTGAGTTTGAAGGGTCTTAGGATCAGTTCTTGCCATTAGCAGAGTTTTCTTACAACAACAACTATCGGTCCAGCATTCAGATGTCATCGTATGAGGCTTTGTATGGTAAGCGATGTAGATCTCCGGTAGGTTGCTTTGAGCCGGGTAAGGCCAGGCTATTGGGCACAGATTTAGTTCAGGATGCTTTGGAGAAGGTTAAGGTAATTCAGGATAGACTCTATACGGCCCAGTCCGGATAGAAGAGCTACACGGACCGGAAGGTTCATGATGTTTCCTTTATGGTTGGAGAGCGGGTTCTGTTAGAAATACGTTCTCAATGCAATATACTAAACGTGTACTCTTTTGTAGGTTTTGATGAATGACAAACGAAGCAAAAATTGATATATGACGGAATTCAAGTACAAGCGCACAATGGTTGCGAATAAGATTGAAGTTCAAGAGATAGCCTTTAATTGTTATTGAGTTGTCCTAAAATTGTAATCTCGATCCTATAACTTGACTCATAGTATGGCTCTCTCATAAAACTATTTTCCAAAATCATGCATATTTAATTCTGTGTCAAAAAGATTTTCAAACATGCATATTTACATTAGACAAAATGTTTTCTAAACATGCCTCAAAAATCTGGGCTAACATAATCGATTATGTACTTATGATAATCGATTGCTTCTGAGTCCAGACTGCATGACAATCGATTATGAATTAATGGTAATCGATTGTGAGTAAGACAGTGAACATCAGGTTTTTCCAAATCTGCATGATAATCGATTGTGAACAAATGACAATCGATTGTTGTTGAGGTAAAGTTTTTCAATACTCAAAATAATCGATTATGAACTAATGGTGATCGATTGTGTTGAGTTGATGTCTTCCAGTGATTTTAAATTTAATTAAGTAATCGATTATGTCTTTAGATAATCGATTATCACCGAGACAGTGAGTTTTATGTTTTTCAGAAAATAACAAGTAATCGATTATGTCTTTAGATAATCGATTATCACTGAGACAGTAAGTTTCATGATTTTCAGAAAATAACAAGTAATCGATTGTTGCAAAGGACAATCGATTGTTGAAGCTGACCGTTGTCAAATGATTTTCAAATAGCATAAGGTAATCGATTATAGATTTTATATAATCGATGTTTTGCTTAAAATCTGGAAATGATTTTTAGAACATTGCTGAAGTAATCGATTATAGATTTTATATAATCGATGTTTTGCTTAAAATCCGGAAATGATTTTTAGAACGTTGCTAAAGTAATCGATTATGAACTTAGTGTAATCGATTATCTGATTTTGAATATTGCCAGTAATCGATTATAGATTATGTATAATCGATTGTGAAGCGTTAAATCTGGGATTGATTTTTAAACTGACTGGCAGATAATCGATTATGTGGTCTTAATAATCGATTATCACTGAGTAATTTCAGCAACTCTTAATTGGCAATTAGGCAACGGTAATGCCAAGTTTTTCAACTATAAATACAGCTTCACTTCAGTGTTTTAACAACAACAACATACACAAACTGATCATTACATTGCTATAAGCTTTCATTCAATTGTTCTTCATTTTCTACTCATTTCATAAAGCTTTTGAGAGCCATATTATTGCTTAAAGTTGTTGTGATCTTGAACATATTCTTTTACTCATATCTACTCAATAAGGAGTACTTTAGTTAAGTGGGTGTCCAAGTATTTGATATACTTGTAAGAGAATTGCGATTCTCTTGTTTCAAGGAACTTGCGTTTCCTTGGGTGAAGTCTTTGAGATTGCGATCTCCGAGAAACTGTTTGAGGCTTGTGTCCTCAAGTATATAACGGTTTGTTGAGCACCCGTAAGCTTAACAAAATAGTGAAAAATCTCGAGAGAGTCTCTCGGGGACTGGACTAACCACGTTGGTGGCCAACCAGTATACATCTTTGTGTAAGTTTATTTTTCTGCATTTATTTTACTTCCTGCAAAGTTTAAATTCCGCAAGAAAACGCTAAATTTTATTAATACGCTATTCACCCCCCCTCTAGCGTAAAGCGTAGTTTCGAACAATTGGTATCAAAGCCCAACTCTCTGAAAACTTAACCGTTTGAGAGAACCATCCATGGCTTCTACTCTTGACTCTTTTGCAGGAATTGAAGAAGGACAATGCTCTACACGACCTCCTCTATTCAACGGCACAAACTACTCATACTGGAAGGAGAGGATGCAAATCTTTGTGCAATCAAATAGCTTTCATTTGTGGAAAGTATTCACTAATGGAAACCAAATTCCAACCAAGAAGGTGGAAGACGAATGGGTTCCAAAGACCGAAGAGGAATATACCGCGGAGGATATTCGTAAGGTTCAAAATAATGCCAAAGCTATAAATTTATTATATTGTGCTGTTAATGCTAACGACTACAGGAAGATATCATGTTGCAAAACAGCAAAAGAAATGTGGGATAAGCTTGAAGTGACATACGAAGGAACCGACCAGGTACGAGAAGCTAAAATTGATTTCTTAACTCACTCTTATGAACTATTCCACATGAAGGAAGGAGAAAAAGTAGACGAAATGTTTGAGCGATTCTCAATGATCGTGAATGATCTACACGCCCTCAAAAAGACGTTTACGGATAGAGAACTTGTCCGGAAGATCCTCAGAAGTCTCACTCCGGCATGGCGATCAAAGGCCGATGCAATCCAAGAATCCATTGGCATCACAAATGTCACAATTGACGCATTAAGAGGTAATCTCAAAACCTATGAATCAACTATACTTAACCCGGTTGTTGATGATCAAAGAAGGCAAAGGATTGCTCTAAAGGCTAGCCAACCACAAATTGATGAGGAAGTTGACAACGAGTTTGGACTCGTTATCAAAAGGTTTCAAAAATTCATGCGCAAGGAGTATGAACGCAAGAACAAAAAGCAAGGCGATCAACTAAAATGCTATGAATGCGGAGAAACCGGGCACATAAAATCAAATTGCCCTAACATCAAAAAGGAGAAGAAATCCTTCAAAAAGCAACGTGCATACATCTCTTGGGGAGGAGATTCCGGAGATGAAGCAAGCGAAGAAGAAGACGATGAAGCAGCAAATTTATGTCTCATGGCTCAAGAAGACGGCAAAGACGAGGTAAGTCAAATCTCCTCTCAAAATTTCTTTACTCTTGATGAAATGAGAAATGCTTTTGATGAACTATATGCTGAATTTATCAAAGCTTCAAAAACTGTCAAAAGTGTTAAAGAAAGCGCTTCTCTAAAAGAAAAAGATTTTCAAACACAGCTTTCGTTAAAAGAAAAAGAATTAGAAAAACTGGTTTTCGAAAATGAGAAGCTAAAAGAGGAAAACAAGTTTTATGGAAAAAGAAGTGCTGATAAACCTGAAGGTTCTACTAGAAACTGTTCTTCTTGTGTGCTTCTTAAGAATGAAGTAGCTAGACTTAAAGGCACATTAGATAAGTTTAATTCTTCGCATAAAAACTTGAATGATGTGCTTGTTAATCTAAAATCAACTAAACATGGAATAGGATTCAAGAATGAAGAAAAGGTTGGTGCTAAACCACAACAACCTAGAGCTCAACCTAGGACTAATAACCAAAATGCTTATCCTAGAAGTAGAAATCCTAGAAATAACTTGCATGGTAGACCAAATAGTGAAAATGCTAGAAGACCTAGAAATGATGCATATTTTAGGCCAAACCTTGAACAACTTAGAAGACCAAGAAATGACCCTCCACCTAGAAATAGATATTCTAGAAATGATGCATATTTTAGACAAACTTGTGAACCTCCTAAAGCTCATAATAGGAGGAACAATGGTGCTCAAAGTAGAGTAAGCAACCTTCATTCATCTAGTTACTATGTACCTAGAAAAATGCATAATCCCAATGTGACTTGTCATTATTGTAGACGTATTGGTCATATTGCTCCCGCTTGCTTTACTCGTCATAGACATATAAATCAATTGCATCATTATAACATGCCTAACCCTCAAGGACCCAAGATGGCATGGGTACCTAAAGAACATTAATTTGTTTTGTAGGTGTGCTTGAAGGGATCAAGTGTACTATGGTACCTTGATAGTGGATGCTCCAAACACATGACGGGAGATGAATCCAAATTCCTTCAACTAGAGCACAAAGAAGGAGGAAGTGTCATATTTGGTGATAACAATAAAGGAAAAATCATCGGCATTGGTTCGGTCGGTAAGGACGAAAACTCCTCTATTAAACATATACTACTTGTGAAAGGTTTGAAGCATAATCTCTTGAGCATAAGCCAATTATGTGACAAGGGAAATCTTGCTCTATTTGATTCGGATGAATGTCTTGTATTTAGACGTAGTGATTTCAAGATCATACTTCGTGGTTTTAGAATTGATAATATCTATATGGTTGATCTTGCAAACTCCTCACCCGAATATGTTGATTGTTTATTAAGCAAAGAGGATAACTCTTGGCTATGGCATCGTAGAGTAGCACACATGAACATGCATCTCTTGAACAAGCTTCTTTCTCAAAACTTAGTAGTTGGACTTCCCAGTTTAAAGTTTGAAAATGATTCTATTTGCGATTCTTGTCAAAAAGGGAAGCAAACCAAAGCATCTTTTAAGTCCAAGAATATTGTTTCAACGTCTAGACCTTTGCAATTACTTCACATGGATTTATTTGGTCCCTCTCGTATTGAAAGTCTTGGTAAAAATAAATATGTTTTTGTAATTGTTGATGACTTTTCTAGATTTACTTGGACTCTATTTCTTGCAAATAAAAGTGATGCTTTTCAAAATTTCAAGTATTTCCTTAAGCGTGTTCAAAACGAAAAGGAATCGACCGTCACTTCGATTAGAAGTGATCATGGGGGAGAGTTTGATCACAATCTCTTTGCGGATTTTTGTGACGAACTCGGAATCGAACACACCTTTTCCGCTCCACGTACACCACAACAAAATGGGGCGGTGGAAAGGAAAAATAGGTGTCTCGAAGAGATGGCAAGAACCATGCTCGATGAAGCTAAGATTCCCAAATACTTTTGGGCGGACGCCGTGAGTACCGCTTGCTATGTTTTAAATAGAGTAGCAATTCGGCCGATACTCATGAAAACCCCATATGAACTTTATAAGGGTAGAAAACCCAACATTTCTCATTTACGTGTTTTTGGTTGTAAATGTTTTGTTCATAATAATGGCAAGGACCAATTGGGTAAGTTTGATGCTAAATCGGATGAAGGTATTTTCATTGGTTATTCCTCACGTAGCAAAGCATACAGGATCTTTAACAAAAGAACCCAAATTGTGGAGGAATCCCCTCATGTTGTGTTTTCCGAAGATAACACTCGCTTGGCGAGAAAGGAATCCGGTTTTGATCTTGCAGGTATCTTGGATAGCTTGAAAGATAAAATCCAAGAAGAACCTTCAAAGGAAAACAAAAATGAAATTGGGGAACAACCAACGGAAGAAGCGCCACAATTAGAAAAAGGAATAAATACGCCTAACGAGTGGAGAACGATCAAGGATCATCCTCTCGAATAGGTAATTGGCGATGTTGGAGAAAAGGTAAGTACCCGAAACTCCCTCAAAAACGCTTTAGAACTTACTGCTTTTGTTTCTCAAATTGAACCTAAAACCATCTCCGAAGCAATTGGGGATGAATTTTGGACCTTGGCAATGCAAGAGGAGCTTAACCAATTCGAACGCAATAACGTTTGGGATTTGGTGCCAAGACCCGAAGGTCATTCTATAATTGGTACGAAATGGGTTTTTCGCAATAAACTAGATGAAAATGGTATAATCACTAGAAACAAAGCTAGGCTTGTGGCAAAAGGCTATAGTCAAGAAGAAGGTATTGATTATGAGGAAACCTATGCTCCCGTAGCTAGATTAGAAGCTATTCGTCTATTACTTGCTTTCGCCTCTTCAATGAATTTTATTCTATATCAAATGGATGTGAAAAGTGCTTTTCTAAATGGTTTTATTGAAGAAGAAGTTTATGTCAAACAACCCCCCGGCTTTGAAGATTTTAAATATCCCGATCATGTTTTCAAACTCAAAAAGGCTCTTTATGGTTTAAAACAAGCTCCTCGAGCTTGGTATGAAAGGTTGAGTAAATTTCTTTTGGAAAATGATTTCATTAGGGGAAAAGTTGACACAACCCTCTTTGTCAAGCATAAAAACAATGATATTTTATTAGTTCAAATATATGTAGACGATATTATATTTGGTGCTACTAACAATGTTTTATGCAAGGAATTTTCCGATCTAATGACTAGTGAATTTGAAATGTCTATGATGGGCGAGTTAACATTCTTTTTGGGGTTACAAGTGAAACAAATGAAAGAAGGTACTTTCATATGCCAAGCCAAATATTGCAAAGAACTACTAAAACGCTTTGAGATGAACAATGCAAAAGAAATGGCTACTCCCAGGAGCACATCCGATCATCTAGACAAAGATGAAAAAGGTAAGGAAGTCGACACTAAAAAGTATCGAGGTATGATTGGCTCTCTTCTTTATCTTACCGCTAGTCGTCCGGACATCATGTTTAGCGTGTGTTTATGTGCTCGCTATCAGTCATGTCCGAAGGAGTCTCACCTTACTGCGGTGAAACGGATATTAAGGTATCTCATTGGTACTACAAATGTGGGTCTATGGTACCCCAAAGGCTCTTCATGCCAACTTATTGGATATTCCGATTCCGATTTTGCTGGATGCAAATTGGACCGCAAGAGCACAAGTGGCACTTGCCATTTGCTCGGTAGCTCTCTTGTCTCTTGGTTTAGTAAGAAACAAGTAAGTGTTGCGTTGTCTACCACCGAGGCTGAATATGTAGCCGCGGGGAGTTGCTGTGCTCAAATCCTATGGATGAAACAACAACTCTTGGACTATGGCCTAAGTCTTGATCACATTCCTCTTAGATGTGATAACACTAGCGCCATATGCTTGACGAAGAACCCCGTTCTTCATTCGCGAACAAAACACATCGAAATCAGACATCATTTTATTAGAGATCATGTACTCAAAGGCGATGTCGAAATTGAATTTGTTGAAACCAAAAGCCAATTGGCAGACATCTTTACCAAGCCTTTAGAGAAAGAGTCCTTCTTCCGAATTCGCAGTGAACTCGGGATCCTTGACTCCACTTTGATCTAAGTCATGCATTGCATTTTCTTTCCTACATGATTTCTAACTTGAGCGTCGGAGGCGTCTAACTTTTCTTTGCAGGTATCACACTAGAGCTAAGAGCAATTCTTAAGCAAACCGCGAATCTGCAGCAATGTCCCTATAAAAATCGATTATCCCGTATCAATAATCGACTACCCTCTCTTTTTTCAATAAATAAACCTTGTTTATTTCATCCTTTTGCATCTTTCCTTACTATTTTTTTGCTAATGGCAAAAGGGGGAAGAAAACGGGATATCGGGTATGCACCACCTCTTAATTCATTGATTGCTTATAAGCTAAAATTGAGGGGGAACTCTTAAATTGAGGGGGAACAAGAACAAAATTGCATAATTGTTACTTGTCTTGAATTGTCAATATCTTTTGCCTAAATTGCATATCCCGCTTAATGTTTGCCATTATCAAAAAGGGGGAAATTGTTAGAAACACGTTCTCAATGTAATATACTAAACGTGTACTCTTTTGTAGGTTTTGATGAATGACAAACGAAGCAAAAATTGATATATGACGGAATTCAAGTACAAGCGCACAATGGTTGCGAATAAGATTGAAGTTCAAGAGATAGCCTTTAATTGTTATTGAGTTGTCCTAAAATTGTAATCTCGATCCTATAACTTGACTCATAGTATGGCATCTCTCATAAAACTATTTTCCAAAATCATGCATATTTAATTCTGTGTCAAAAAGATTTTCAAACATGCATATTTACATTAGACAAAATGTTTTCTAAACATGCCTCAAAAATCTGGGCTAACATAATCGATTATGTACTTATGATAATCGATTGCTTCTGAGTCCAGACTGCATGACAATCGATTATGAATTAATGGTAATCGATTGTGAGTAAGACAGTGAACATCAGGTTTTTCCAAATCTGCATGATAATCGATTGTGAACAAATGACAATCGATTGTTGTTGAGGTAAAGTTTTTCAATACTCAAAATAATCGATTATGAACTAATGGTGATCGATTGTGTTGAGTTGATATCTTCCAGTGATTTTAAATTTAATTAAGTAATCAATTATGTCTTTAGATAATCGATTATCACCGAGACAGTGAGTTTTATGTTTTTCAGAAAATAACAAGTAATCGATTATGTCTTTAGATAATCGATTATCACTGAGACAGTAAGTTTCATGATTTTCAGAAAATAACAAGTAATCGATTGTTGCAAAGGACAATCGATTGTTGAAGCTGACCGTTGTCAAATGATTTTCAAATAGCATAAGGTAATCGATTATAGATTTTATATAATCGATGTTTTGCTTAAAATCTGGAAATGATTTTTAGAACGTTGCTGAAGTAATCGATTATAGATTTTATATAATCGATGTTTTGCTTAAAATCCGGAAATGATTTTTAGAACGTTGCTAAAGTAATCGATTATGAACTTAGTGTAATCGATTATCTGATTTTGAATATTGCCAGTAATCGATTATAGATTATGTATAATCGATTGTGAAGCGTTAAATCTGGGATTGATTTTTAAACTGACTGGCAGATAATCGATTATGTGGTCTTAATAATCGATTATCACTGAGTAATTTCAGCAACTCTTAATTGGCAATTAGGCAACGGTAATGCCAAGTTTTTCAACTATAAATACAGCTTCACTTCAGTGTTTTAACAACAACAACATACACAAACTGATCATTACATTGCTATAAGCTTTCATTCAATTGTTCTTCATTTTCTACTCATTTCATAAAGCTTTTGAGAGCCATATTATTGCTTAAAGTTGTTGTGATCTTGAACATATTCTTTTACTCATATCTACTCAATAAGGAGTACTTTAGTTAAGTGAGTGTCCAAGTATTTGATATACTTGTAAGAGAATTGCGATTCTCTTGTTTCAAGGAACTTGCGTTTCCTTGGGTGAAGTCTTTGAGATTGCGATCTCCGAGCAACTGTTTGAGGCTTGTGTCCTCAAGTATATAACGGTTTGTTGAGCATCCATAAGCTTAACAAAATAGTGAAAAATCTCGAGAGAGTCTCTCGGGGACTGGACTAACCACGTTGGTGGCCAACCAGTATACATCTTTGTGTAAGTTTATTTTTCTGCATTTATTTTACTTCCTGCAAAGTTTAAATTCCGCAAGAAAACGCTAAATTTTATTAATACGCTATTCACCCCCCCTCTAGCGTAAAGCGTAGTTTCTAACAGGTTCTACTTTGAGTTTTGCCTATGAAGGGCGTCATGAGATTTAGGAAGAAAGGGAAGTTCAGTCCGAGGTTCATTGGCCCTTTTGAGATATTGAGGCGTGTTGGGGAGGTTGCTTATGAGCTTGCCTTACCTCCCAGCTTGGCAGCGATCATCCGTTATTTCATGTTTCGATGCTCTGGAGATATCACAGTGATCCTCGCACGTGTTGGATTTTAGTTCAGTCTAGCTGGACAAGGATCTATCCTATGTTGAGGAGCCAGTTGCTATATTGGACAGGCAGGTCAGTAAGTTAAGGTCAAAGAACATTGCTTTAGTAAAGGTTCAGTAGCGGGGTCAGCCGGCCAAGGAGGCGACCTGGGAGACCGAGTAGGATTTGCGCAGCCGTTACTCTCTTCTTTTTACTACTTTAGGTATGTCTTTATGCTCATTCGAGGACGAACGAATGTTTAAATGTAGGAGGATGTGACAACCCAGCCAGTCATCTTAAGAATTAATGCCATGATCCCATATTAACGACTTTCCCTAAGTTTATTTCTGGTAATTTGATTTTCCAGGACGTTTGGTTTTGAGTTTCGGAGAGTTTTGGGAGTCCCTAAATGAGAGCTTAAGTGTTAGAAAATTGACCATAGTCGGAACAGTGTGAAAACGGCGTCAGAATGAAAATTTGATGGTTTTGTTAACTTTGTTAGGTGATTTCGGGGTTGGGAGCATGTTTGGATAGTGTTTTGGAGGTCTGTAGCTAATTTAAGCTTGAAATGCCGAAGTTTGAATTTGGAAGTTTCCGGTCTGATAGTGAGATTTGATCTGAGAGTCGGAATGGAATTTCGGAAGTTTCAGTAGTTCTATCATGTCATATGGGATTTAAGTGTAAAATTTCAGGTCATTCGGACATGGTTTAGTTAGTTTTTTTGTCAAAAGCATGTATAAGAAGTTTTTAGAAAACTTAGGCTTGAATTCGAAGCGAAATGGTAGATTTGGTGTTGCTTGAGCTGTTTTGATTATTGGAACAAGTTTGAATGAGGTTTTAGGATGTGTTGATGCTTTTGGTTGAGGTCCTGGGGGGGCCTCGGGTGAGTTTTGGGTGGTCAATTGGACCATTTTAAAGTTTGAAGAGTTGCAGAAAATCAACTAAGCTGTTGCAGAGATTTTGGCTTTTGCGATCGCGTAGGTTGTGTCGCGATCGCTAGAAGAAATTTGGAAGGCCAGGATTTAGACCTTCGCATTCACATAGGTGGCCTCGCATTCGTGTAAGGCTGGGAGCTTGTGCTTCGCATTCGCATGAGGCTGTTTGTGTTCGCGTATAAGGATTTGGGGTCCAGTGGAATTTGCTCTTCCAGTTCGTATTCGACGTTCGCTTAGTATGGGAAGCTGAAGCATTGCATTCTCAATGTATGTATCGCGTTTGCATAGAGTAGTGTTGAGGCCTAGGGATTTTTCTCTTCGCAATCGCGTGGCTTGGGCCGCGATCGTGATGAAGAGATATCAGAACTGAGTAGAAAGTTTATAAGTTATTTCATCCGCAATTTTGAGTCATTTTTCCTCCATAGCTGAGCATTTTGAGAGCTTTTTGAAGTGGGTTGAAGAAGGATTCAAGGGGAATCACTTAGAGGTAACATTTGTTTGACTTCATAACTCGTTTTTGTGTGATTAAATATCTAATTAATGGTGAGAAATTTGGGAAAAATGGGATAATTAGGGCTTGAGTTTAAAAGGCCTTCAAATGATGATTTAAGGGGTCGTTTGGAATCCGATTTTTGTGTTCTTATTATGCATAGACTAGTGAGAGTATGAGGCTTCCGAAAATGTTAATTTCATCCAATTCCAAGACGTTAGCCTGACGGACACTTTTGTCATTTTACCTAATTTTGCGTTTTAGCTTTGAATTAAATTATAGAATCAGTTGTTTGAGATGTTATTTACGATATGTAATTGAATTGAATAGATTTGGGCCATTTGGAGTTGGATACTCGTGGCAAAGGTGATTTCTAGTTGATTTTGAGCCGATTCAAGGTAAGTGACTTGTCTAACCTTGTGTGGGGGACTTTTTCCCTTAGGAAATGATCTTTGGTAATTGAATTGCCTTGTGCACAAGATGACAAGCGCGTACTTGTGCAAATTGTTGGAAATACGATTTTTTTTAAAAGTACTTATTAGCATGTTTCCCTTCCTGCTTTATTACACTTGCAAATTTAGCATATTGCTAGTTAGAAGAGCATGTTTAGTTGACTTAAATTGCCTATTTGCTTAAATTACCTTGATTGTATTACATGAAGCATGTTAGGCTAGGACTACTTGTTGCCTTGCTCTAAAATTTCGTTTTCTGAATATCTTCTTGCTGTTGTTGCATATTTACGTTGGGACTAAGGATGAGGGATTCTGGTAACTCCCCCTTGTCTGTTTGCTTTTGGACTACGGGTTAATTCCCAATAGATCCCCTGCACATAGACTTTGGGATTATGGGTTAGATTCCCGATAGATCTCCCTACATATGTACTTTGGGACTGCAAGTTAGATTCTAGATAGACCCCTCCCCTCCCCGCTCCCCCCGCACAGTTATATGGAACTATTGGAATGCACCGGTAGATTCTCTCAATACTAGGTATTTACGTTTGGGACTACAGATCGGGGTTTCGATAGATCCCCGCGCATTGATAGTTGGACTACGGGACGGTATCTGGGAGATCCTTTAGATTTATACATATGATGGACTACAGGACGGTATCTAGGGAGATCTACTAGACAGTTGATGAAAGGGACTACAGGAAGGTATCCCGGGAGATCCCCGTGTTACTATTGGTATTGAGCTGTTCTGATTTCCGAGTTTATTCTGCTCTTTGGTATAATTCTTGCTGCCTGGTATAAGCTGTCTTATTTCATTGTTGTTCTCATTTATATTGTTTATTTCACATTGTTGAAACTTATTATTATGTTTAACTTGACCTTTCTCGTCACTACCCGACCGAGGTTAGGCTTGGCACTTACTGAGTACCACTGTGGTGTACTCATGCCCCTTCTGCGCATGTTTTTCATGTGCAGATCCAAGTACCCTTACCCAAGCATATCACCCATGAGGCAGAGAGATCTAGCAAGGACTTCGAGGTAAATCTGTCGTGTCGGCAGACCAAGGAGTCTCTATCTTATTCTATCTTTTAGCAGTTAGCCTTCCTTTCTTACTGTTGTTTTAGACATTCTGGAGTTAGAGCATTGTATTACATTTCCTTCAGCTTGAGTTCCCGTGAGTTCCCGGGTTTTGGGATAATATTGTTGGCTTTCGTGATGTTGAGTTGTATATGCCGAGCGGTATTTATATACAATTTTCCTCTATCTGTTCAAATTTGAATCACAAGTTACTTGTTTCCCCATTGTTAGGATTACCTATTCGTAGGGACTAGGTGTCGTCACGACATGTTCACGGAAGGCGAACCGGGGTCGTGACAATAGATTTGTCCTTTCATGTATGTTATCATGATGTTGAAGATTTATCTTTCTATTTTTTTTGCCACGAATTTTCCTTATGTATGCATCTAATCTCGTTGAAGAAGATATCTTCATTTCCTACAACAACAAAAAAGAAGGCAGCAAAAAAAAAAAAATACAAGTACAAGAAAGATAGTTTCCTGTCAATGCGTCTCAGATTCGAAAATTGAGTTTAAAGTATTGCCTTGAATTATCTAGCATAACTAGGGCCATATTTTGGTGGGAACAAAGCTCTTTTAATTCTAGTTTCTATCAATTAAAATGGTTTTCAATTATGACATTCCAACATTGATATACACAATTTTATTTGAAGCCGTGATAATCTAAAACTGTCGATGTTTTAGAATTTGGAGCCGACTTCAAAAACTCATCTAGAATGACTCTAAAAGTGTTTAATATTGAATTTCGGATATGTTGAGGTCATCAACTCTAGTTTCTGATAAATCAAATAGTATGTGATTTTGAGATCTCTACAGCAAGATATAAAAATTTGGTGAAGCCGCAATAATCTAAAACTGTTGGCGCGTTAGAATGTAGAGCCGACTTCAAAATTATCATATAGAATGATCATATATAATGTAGAGTCGACTCTAAAAATCATATATGTTGTAGAGATTAAACTCTAGTTTTTGATAAATTAAATGGTTTGTGATTCTGTGATTCTTACATCATGATATAAAATTTTTGGTGATGTCTCATAAATCTAAAGATATCAGCATGACATAAATTAAGGCTATATTTGAAATATTACCTAGGGTGATCCGCAAAGATTCTAATTCTAAATTTTAGATATATTCTAGAACTAAAAGCCTGTCTTTTATAGAAACAAACAGACCATGATTTGGACTTTTCTACACTAAGATAGAAGTTGTATACCACAAGATGTACTGGCTGTAAAAGGGTGCTGCAAATTAAAAATAAAAGAAGAAGAAATTACCTTTAACTCTTCCAAGCATCAAAGGCAGATTCAAACCCCTCTTGTAACATCGTTTCTGGGCTCTAAGCCTTCTACCAGATCCCTATTCATAAATAAATAGTATAGATGCTTAAAACTTAATGTGATACAGACTGTGGCAGTTATAGCAGTCCAAGATGGATTATGTATCCTAGTTCAACTGAAAGGATGAGGAAGTGTCACAAGTCCTTATTTTAGTTAAACTTGTCAAAGAATTTGTGGAGGTCCACATAACTACATGGAAAAGTAGTATTCCAGTTTGCTTGTGGCCACTAAATTTTTCACATGAAAAAATCACTCCATGATCAAATACCTCCTGGTATTTACATGATTGGAGTACTTAAAATTGTAAGTCATTCTTTTTAATAATAGTGTCAGACATTTGAAAAAGAAGATCTTTTCTTGGTTAAAAAATATAGTTAAGGAGGTTCAGAAAACTTTTACATGGTTCTTTTAGCAATATATCCCTGTAAATAAGAATGAATACTCGTGCAACCTTACTTGATAAAGTTAGGTCATGCTACCCTTAGGAGTAGTTACTCTGAAGTAGTGCATGGATAACAAAAAAGGAATCTTGGAAAGAAGGATATTATACTTCAAGACTCGTCTTGAAAGTGCAACAAATCTACATCCCGACAAGTCTTAATGTAGGGAGCGTTTGTAGGCATGTAAATTTTATTAGAATTAAATTTATTAAATTATTTAGACTATATTTAAATGCAAGATATATTAGGCCAAATAAATATTATGGGCTAATATAATTGAATTAATTATATAACTCCAATACATATGGGTTAAATAAGTAGGTCCAAATCTATCGGGCTATAATTGACGAGCCCAGCTTATCAAGGCCAAGATGATTTCTTCCTAGAGGCCTAGCTTGGCGCCATGTGTGAAATGATATGGCACAGAAAGCCATACGGAAGAGCCAATAAGATCATGCCACATGTCAAAATAATAAGGCATGCCAAATCAAATTTAAAAGCTAATGAAATCGCACCACATGTGCAAGTGACATACTCTGGCCAATCAAATGTGACTTTATCATGCTTCAATCTCATTTATCGGAGAGAGTTTGTTCTTCTCATAACATTTTCCTTCCACAACTATAAATAGGGGTCTTCATAACTCAGAAACGACACAAGAAGTTATAACAAGAAGCAAGAAAGAACTTGTGGATCAAATGTTGTAAATTCTTCCACAAGTTTCAAGCTTCAAGCAATCAAGTTCGAGCTCAAAAACGAAGAACAAATTAAGTTTAAGCTCAAGAAAGAAGAACATGTGAAGTTCAAGCTCAAGAACAAAAAATAAATCAAGGTTTAAGGAGTACGAGTTCAAATCAAAGTTCGTGCTAGTTGAATTCAAGATCATCGTTCGTGACAACAAATGTAGATTCAAGATCAAGCTCAATGACGCTTGAAGTTATTTACTATTGGAAAGAAGAATTAGAAGGTTCATAGAGATTGTAAAACTAAAATATTTAAAATAAAATACTACAATTATTGTAATATTTTTCGGTCTTAGATTTTACTTCCTTAAGGAACCGATTAAATCTTTTCTCCTTTTGTACTACATCCACAACAAATATCAAACATGAGTCATTCCACAACCTTCATATATCAATAAAATATATTACACCAATGCATCCAATAATTCTTTCCGAAATTATCCTTGATGACACCCTTCTCAAACTGTATCCAACCCACGCGCATATCAAAGACCAAGAACTACAACAGCACAATGTCCATTATGACTAGATTATCGATGGTAGCCTTATATAAAGTCGTATCTTTAGGCTGAATGAAGAGGAATAATTAAAATATGGGCCCGCGCATGAGTCAGCCCATATACAATTATGATCAAACTTCAAATACAAGAATAAATATAATATAAATACATATAATATAAATACAAATATACTCGATCTTGGGACAACCACTAAAGCCAAACCCGCATTGTACAAAAATTTAAAAAGTTTATCTACTTCAAAACGTATTTCAGAATTCAATCTGATTGTTTCAGAATTCACATTTGAAGTTATAAATTTACGGTTTCAAAATTTGATATGAAGTTCTTGTATGTCCATTCAATGCAATTTCATAATCGAATAAGAAGTTCTTCTATCTTCTCAATACAACTTAAAATTAGGATTTAAAGTTTTTGTATTTCTTCAATGCAACTTCACAATCGAATCCTTCCTGATCCTTAAGGCTTTAAGGCGAACCGTATGGCGGTTGGAAAGAAAGACGACCTCACCTTCTTTGGTGTCAGTGTTTGAGTATCCTTGTTGACCTTCTTTTGTAGATAGAATATTCAATGAGTGAAAAATTCGAATTTCTTCTATCTCTCAAAATTTTTATTTTATAGGTTTCAACAAAATCACCGTCAAGTAAGCTTTCTCTAGATTCAACGATATTATTTTTAATTGCTCTAACATAGTCTAAAAGTATCAACTCAAAGTTTGAATTTCTATTTTAAGACAAGGAAGAGAAGAAGAATAGAATCAGCACCAGCAAACAAAAAGCAACGACAGAGAAAGCAGCAGCAGAGAAGAAAAATGTACGTGAAGTTACCTAAATATTTTATATTAGTTAAAAATAAAAACTAAAAAAATTGGTACCTTCTAAATGGGGGCGATCATTATTTTTTTGAAAATGAGGAATGAATAAAAAGGAAAAAAAAAGGATTAAACTCCGCCACATTGGAGTGACAGCCGTCAAGTCAAATTTGGATTTGAGCAAACAAAAAAGAAAAATCAAAAAGTAATTTTGGGCGTCCTCCTTTCCCAGCATTCGCTTTCCCTTCCACAGTAGAAAAATCAACCCCTTCATACCTACAGATTATAGAGACCCAGAAAAAGGGGATACCCACTTTCTCAATGGACGCTGCAGCAGTTGATAGGATCATTGAGAAGCTAATAGAAGTCCGATCATCGAAGCCTGGAAAGTTGGTGCAGCTGTCCGAGTCTGAAATCAAGCAACTGTGTGTTGCCTCTCGTGATATCTTCCTCAAACAGCCCAATCTCCTTGAACTTGAAGCACCCATCAAAATTTGCGGTACTAATTTTTCCCTTTAACCACTATGTATTGGAGCTGTATGCATTTCTTGGTGTGATATCGTTTAACCCTTGCTCTGTATACTTTTTTTGTTTCCTTGTAAAGAAAAAAACATTGCCCCGTTTTACTTTTGTATCAACCGACTGGCTGGATATACCTTTCTGTTTGTTTTTGTTAGACTCTATTGATTTTTGCTCTATAGTTGCTCGAAGTTTCTCCCTAAGTGCTTGTTAGGTTTAGAACTGAGAACCTTGTTCTATAATCCCTTTGATCCCGTTAACTTTTGAGGGAAAAATGAAACTGAAAGTTTGTCAGTCTAGGCAATTCCAGTGTTGTCAAAGGTGAAAAGCGTTAAAAAGCTCCAAACCTTTCAAGGCTTTAAGCAAAAAGCGCAATAAAAGTGTGGGCTTTAGTTAAAAAAAAAAGACGGAACTAAGATGCTATTATTTTTTCTTCTATTTTGTAATTTCTAATGTTTGATGTTTGTCAGTCTGTATATCCATGACTTGCTTTTTGAAATATGCTACATGCTTAGTCTGGTGAAACGTGAAGACTCTTGAATCCCGCAGAGTCAAATTTACCCTAAGTATTTTGAGTAAAAGGAAATTCATCAGAGAAAGTTCTGGTCAACTCTGCAGCTTTGCTGTGTTTGAAATGCTGGATGTTTATATCATACTAATGCAAAATGACGTATTAAGAAAATATCATAAATATTGCAAAATGTGTTTGCTCTGGCCTAAGGTTTAGGGCGCCGTCTCTAGAATATTGAGGTTTCAAAGTGATGTTGTATGTGTTCGAATAAAACTATAATTGTTTACTTTGAAGAAAACCCACCAACTCTGAAGCTGACTTCCTCTAGGGATTTGGTGCCTCTGGCAATCCAAGTGAAGAATAATGTTACCGTACGATGAAAAAATCCACTATCTACGTTAAATATACCTTCAACTGGAGGTGATCCATTGCCACTGCTATAAGTCTTCACGGTTTACATCTGCTCTTTTTGATCAGGAGATTACCTTATTTGGCTACTTCCATTTTTCATCAGAAGTATGTTACCATTTTCTAATCAACAGCTCATCATCTCTTTATCCGTCGCCATTCTGTGTCCTATTCGCTATTTTGACGCTTTAGGGGAACAAAACTGTGGCATCATCATGGTATCATGCCTTTTTGGTTCTTCTCTGTCGCTACACATTTTTTGTTTTGGTTGGAAGCAGTATACTAGTCTTAACTTGTACGTGTTTCAGTTTTGACTTCATAGACCTCTTTCTATTCAATATTTTTAAGTGACATGTTGATGTAGCTTTTGTATGTGCAGGGATTACTCCTTCAGTTAGATTAGAGATGTTGCTTAAACTCAATTTGTCAAATATGAAGTTTGATTAAAGTTGCATTTAACTAGGGGCTTCAGTGCTCTCTCGAGAACAAGGGGTGTCACTGTTGTTTCGAAAAAATGCTGATTATTTGGTTTATATATTGCATATAACTAATATTAGATTTTTCCTGAACCAGCTCAACTTTCTCGGTTTTACGGTGTTATCTGTTGGGTTCAGTTAATTTGCGGTGCGCATAAGAATGTTTACTAGGATGCCTCATTTATCATGTCAAATAAGAAAATTTAACTTTAACACTGAAAATTATAAAACTCTCTCTACATTTTGCATTACCAATAAAAAAAAAAGTCTTCACTATTAAACCAAGAAACTAGTAAGTAATTACTTATAAAAAAACTAGTAAGTGATATTTATGTTATAAGTAGAGACCAGATGAGCAACAATAACTTCTCTCTGCTGTCATCAGAAATGTCACTTGAAAGCTTTGACTTCTGTTAGTTGGCATTAAACTTTGGCGTCTGTTAGTTGTTGAAGCCAGTGATGATACTGGATCACCAATAGAGGTAGATGCCAACTTGGGACCGAGTTGCGATCCTTTTGTTCCGCGCAGGTTAAGCCATGTAACTGCCTTTTGCAGCAGTTTTCATTTGATATCCTTCTCAGCATGGAGACAAGAGTGAACAGTGACCATAGTTTCTTGCAAAACCGAATGGGGATGTTGATTGATTCTTGTGCTCTCCAACTCTTAAGGAGTACAGAATTGATACCTTGTAAAAAATCACTAAAGATATCAATTGTTGCACCAGATTCTGGCGAACTGGAACCCAATATGACACCTCAAGTTAGTAATTTTCATGAAGATAGCTGAAGTAATAAAAAGAACGAAAGTTGATACATTTGACAAAATAAATAAGAAAATAATAGAATGTAGATGTTGTAATTTACCAGGTTTGACCTGTAATACAGAGAAAGAAGGTGGAGAAAATCCTTACACCGGTGATTGCCTAGATGTCTCCTGTAGGACGAGGATGGGATTTCCTCCCAAATTCTGTGTCTGAGCGAGCTTATGTATCTCGATTGCATGGCTCAAATTGGCATTGAGGGTGCTTTGAGTTGTTTTTAATCATCTCTTGTTGTCTACCGAAGAAATCTGCCTTTTATGTCCATTTGAAATCTTGCTGTGGTTCATCTGGGTTGGTTACTTGGGGTGGTTCTCTATATTGTGTCATTTGTAGTTAACATTTCTCCAAAAGAAATGGCTAGTCAAGCACACATTCCTTTTATTGTGATGGTTGTTAATTGACATGACGCTAAGATTTGCATAGGGGTTGATATGGTATTATTGCCAAGTGGAATTTACACAGATTAATTGACAGTGTTGAATCTTTATAACTCTCGAGCTCTCCTGTTCTCGATCCAGAAAGTTGAGGAAGATGTTCATTGTTGTGCCTTGACTTTTACCAATATTTTTTTATTGGTAATATTTATTACCAATATTCAATGGATGGCCTGCTCGTCTTTAAAGCTTCAAGATGAATTGACTCAGCCTTTACAGGCTCATATATCGACAACAATTTACTAGATTGTTGCATAAAGTATGATATACCAAGACAAAGGAAAAATTAAATTTGGTGGATTGATAAAGAGGAACTAAAACAAATTAACCTTGTTTTCTTATGGGCATTTTTTTTGGATTAGGTAAAGATTTTATTAATAAAGGTACCAAGATGGTACAAAGTTTACATCAAGGGAAGCCAAACACCTACAGCAGCAGCAGAACGTCAGTTACAAGTTTCCTAACGAATCCAATAGCTCAAATACTGATCCACACTATCAACTAAATGTTGTTTACACCCAAAAAAATAATTTTTGCATACAATTATTTTTAATTCTAGATATGTGAATCCTCCTATCTCAAAGCTAGCATTGTTTCTTTCTTCCCAAATGGTCTATAAGATGCATAAAGTAATGGTCCTCCAAAGCTGCTTCTTATGGGTACTACATGCAGTGCATTTATTATGTTGTCTTGTAGTTCCATAAAACCCTGTCTCTATTGCTTTTCCATAACTCCAAAATTTTGGTTGACTCCCTTGCTAGTTGCAAATTAACACAATATTATCTGCAAATATCATGCGCCATAAAACCTCGTTCTCTATTTTATTGGTTAGCTCATATCTAATTGAGGTAAAACAAGTATGAGTGGATGGCAGACTTGGGTGTGAACTTATGTTTATTGGGCATGTCCTGCATCTCCTCCCATTTTTCTTGTGAGTACTCATTTGTGCATATCCTTTATATCATTTATATTCTGAAAGGAGTTCATTTCTTTTCAGATATCCACTAAGGAATTTTTCCTGACACGTCGTCATATGCTTTCTCTACATCACTAAATATTATGTCAGTTGCTTCCTATTAGTATAAATTCGATAATTATTTCTAGTAAAAATGTAGACATAAATCTATTGTGGACTGTGGTTCTTCGTCACCTTCATAGTGTCCCCAAGTTTATGCTCATCATTCCAAGTCTGTCATATAACTCATAATTTTAATACCATAGTAGTTTGTGCAACTTTGAATATCATTTTTGTTCTTATAAATAAAAAAGAACTCTTCCTCCAACCTTTGGGCCTCTTTCCTCTCCTTAATAAACTTTGAATAGTTTGGTTAGTGATGTTACTCTAACTAGGGTAAAGACACATCCAAATCTCTATGATACCTTATGGACCATGGGCTTTTCTCCCTTACATTTTCTCTGCTACTCCTTTACTTGAGAAGACCTAATTCCCAGCAATCTAATGGATTGATGTATGTGTTATTGAATAAACGAACCAAATGACAATTTTGGTCCACAATTTGCATGGAGAAGACCATCAGTCAATTGCTACGAAAATAACCTACCAAATGCAATATGGTAGTGCAGTTTCTGAAATTGTTGTTACCCAACAAATAAAATGGGGTCTACTCTTTAATCAGGATTGATCAGCTTGGTGCTACATATAGTATACGTGGAGCCTGGAGCAATTTGAGGACCCATCAATGGTTGCTGCTATAATAAAATAGAGAATGAGCGACTTTGGGATCAGACTAAATTGTCTGTGGTGGGTTAAAGAGGCATCACAGCACTTGCACAACATCTTACTTGGTCTGACAATGGTGAACTTGTCCCAAAGGATGAGGGCTTTTTTTGGGGTGGTGGGGGGTGGTGGGTTGTTGGAAGAAGAAAAAGATGCTATGGCTATGGGAATGCCTAAAGAGATTTGTATTAATACAGCGTTTGGAGACAGTTATGATTCAACTATATAATAAGCCAGTGCATAAGTATGTGAAAGTTCTGGTGTGAGATATGCAAATTCGTGATTGTTAAATTGACTGTACTACTTGAGCTAGGTAAAACAGATATACTCCAATGTAATGAAGTAATAGAACGAAAAAGTTCTGCCTTTTTAATATATAATGAACCAGATTTAGTTATTTAATATTACCTTTTTCTCACTTAAGTTTCCTTCCGTGTTAATTCCTCCTTATTTACATGTTTTTTTCTTTTTCTTGTTTCAGGTGACATTCATGGGCAGTACAGTGACCTGTTGAGGCTTTTCGAATATGGTGGTTTTCCTCCGAAGGCTAACTACTTATTTTTAGGTGATTATGTAGATCGTGGCAGGCAGAGCCTGGAAACAATATGCCTCTTGCTTGCCTACAAGATTAAGTATCCTGAGAACTTTTTTCTGCTTAGAGGAAACCATGAATGTGCTTCAATAAATAGGATATATGGGTTCTATGACGAATGTAAGCGCCGGTTCAACGTGAAACTGTGGAAATCCTTTACAGACTGTTTCAATTGTCTTCCTGTGGCAGCACTTATTGATGAGAAGATACTATGCATGCATGGGGGTCTCTCGCCTGATCTCTCTAGCTTGGATCAGATAAGAAACTTACCACGTCCAACTGCCATACCCGATACTGGTTTGCTTTGTGATTTACTTTGGTCAGATCCTGGTAAAGATGTGAAGGGGTGGGGGATGAACGATAGAGGAGTTTCATACACCTTTGGCCCTGATAAAGTTTCTGAGTTTTTGTCAAAACATGACTTGGACCTTGTCTGTCGTGCCCATCAGGTAAAGGAACCCTGTTTTCTTTGTCCTGCTATGCTTCTCCTCTGAGGTTATTGATTTGCATCTTCTTTTGTTTGTAGGTTGTGGAAGATGGTTATGAATTCTTTGCTGAGAGGCAGCTTGTCACCATTTTTTCAGCGCCCAACTACTGTGGAGAGTTTGACAATGCCGGTGCTATGATGAGTGTTGATGAAAACTTGTTGTGCTCTTTCCAAATTCTTAAGCCAGCTGAGAAGAAAAATAAGTTTATGATGTGATCAAAGATGCTTCCAACTTTTACAAAGGTAAATCTCTTCCCTGTCCTTGTCAGTATGGCTGCTGACTTGAATATAAATGTTCTCTTGTTTATTATTTACTCAATGATTTCTACACGTTCTAGTGGTGGGAAGAGGAGGTTCAGTTAAAATGCTTGTTAAAATCCATCTCTGCGACATCTGTATTTCAAGAGTTACCACAATAAATGGCTGTCATCTAAGCCTTTAACCATACTTGGAGTTTTTCAGTGATTTTTCTGGGGGAGGAGATCTTTGTCAAAATTGAAAGGATCTAGTTGGATTATAAATATCAAAAGAATAGCCTTTATTTGAAAACATGCTTGATATCTAGTTAGCATCCAATTAACCAAACGTTGGTTTGGTATTCAGCACTAGCCATAATGAGTATTTCCTTCACGCTTATGGTAAAAAAATCAATGGAAGTCTTAAGATTTTAAAGTTCTATAATGTGGATCAGTTGATTAGACAAATTAATTGAGCTGGCACAATGAATTGGTTGATTCAGTTTATATTAGACACTAAATTTCTGCTGTTTTGTTCTAGCTAGCTTCAGTTTATGTATTTTACTTCTTTTAAAAACAGGTTTCTGGCTCTATATGTTTTCTAGCTGTCGAGTTTTTTTTCCTTTGCTTATTTTGTTCTGTTTCCATTATGTTGTTCGTTCATTCCTTGTACTCTCTTATCTGCTTCTCTTGTTTTTCCTTTCCTGGCCCGGTTTGTTTTGCCTCATGCCAACCCTTTCCTCCAGCGCTGACACATCCTTTTAACCCATGCAGAGTAATTTCCTGGTGAAGCAAAGGTCATGATATCGTCTGCCTTCAAAGGTTGTTGAACAAGCAAAGACTGCCGTGCTTGGTGCTTACTCCAGTTAGTTTGTTACTGTGAACTGGGTATGAGCATCGGGAGGAAGGCATTGTAGAACCTCTATATTTGTTCTGGTACAAAATAGTCTAACATGTACTAATATATTATTAAGAAATTTTATTTGCACTTGGGTGGATAGAAGACTCGCCATTTGGGCACGTAAACCAACATCTCTTTTGCCAAACTCCAGTAAGATGGGGAATTAAGGTGCTGACGAACATATTAGGTCTATTACGCTGATGTTTATGATGCGTAGGAAATGCCAACTCGTTTGGTTGTTCAAAATAATTTTAGGCTCAGCTGCTGCTTGGCCTTAGGCAGTTGGAAATTTTGTGGGCCTAGTGTTGCTCTTCAACATAGAGCGCTTTCTCATTATAGTTCCATTGTTGTGCAACGGGGAAGATGCTTCAATTTCTATCGTATTTTGTCCTTTTACAATCAGTTGATTTATGCCCAGAAGAATATATAAAATCCACCACGCTTCTTTTTATTTTCCCCACATCTCAATTCTATGAATCTTCATATCCGTTTCATCCCATTTGGATCTGGATTATCGCAGTACTCAACCTATTTAGCTTGTCTAACATTAGCACTTCCTTACATATCCCCTAACATGAATCTCACACAACCAAGATTTCTCTGTGAAAGTCTGATCCCTCCCAGAATATACTTAAGTTCATGCAGTTGGCTGGCTGGTCATTTATTGTACACACTACAACAGTGTGGACTTGGGCAATTCTCCTAAACTGGATGAGGCCATGGTGGCTGGCAGTGTGCCCTCCTTCCCTCATTGCAAGATTGTGCCATCTAAGCAAAACTCTATACCAACTTTCGAGGTAGAATTTCAAACCATCCCAATACCTGTTTTCGTAGTGTCACAAGGAATCCGGACTATATGGCACTTGTTATGCAATATATGACCAACTATATGCCTAGTCTAGTGTAAGATGATCTCGTAGGTCAACTCTATATTAGATAGGTTTCAAATTTATAAGCCTGAAAAAGTTGTTAGAGGTTTCCGTTATGATATTTCCTAATAAGAGTGACTCTATATCCGATTTGCTTTTCCATGCTAGTTGTTGATGGGGGCACGCTTTTGTAACGACCCGACCGGTCGTGTTGAGCTTTGGTGTAATACGCCGTAAAAATTTCGCCAAAGAATTTAAGGTATTGTGGTGCTGAGGTAGACTAATGTGTACGAATGAGGCACATATTTTTTGGGTTGAAGAATGCATTGAGGAGTTGATAAAAAATTTTGGCAGAAGAAGACAATTTCGCGGTCAATTTCGGGACCGCAGAACCCTTTCGTGAGCTGCATATTCATCACGAAGTTGAGCATAAAAATAGTTAAATTTTGAAGGTTGTTTCGCGGTCCGTTATGCGATCGCATACCTGTTTCGCAGTCCGCACTTCCGTCGGAGATTTGGCATGAAGAATTTCGGAGGGGGATTCTGTGATCCATTTTGTGGTCGCATAATTGGTCTGCGGACCACAGACTTGGCCACAAACTTGTCCAGGGCAACCCGGATTTTGGAATCGGTTTTATGGTCCATTTTGCAAGCAACATATCTATTCTGAGGTCCACTTGCTACCGCAAGGTTGAGTTCGTAAAGTCTATTTTATAATTTTTATAATCCAACCCCATTTTGATTAAAAGCCTCTGGGCTCATTTTGAAGGCAAAAAATCTGATGTTTTTAAAAGAGAAGTAAGAGTATCTTAGAGGAAGAGGGAGAAGACCTAGCAACTCTAGTCATCCATTCTTTCCCCATTCTTCAAGAATCAAGGAAGCTATTCACTAAAGCATCATCTATCCGGGTAAGTCCTTCTCCTAAGTTTTCATGCAAGAAGTTATGGGTCTAAGTATGTTGTAGGGTTGGAGATAGGCCATGCATGTGCCAATTGAAAGTAGTATGTGGGGTTGTTGAGCTATTTCGGATAGTTTCTTGTTGAAATTGGTTGAGGGAGTAAGGGGATTACCATTATAGAGCCTTGCATTTGATTTTGTATAGTAGGTGTTTGAAAGAATTCCCGAAAGAGTAATATCATGAGAATCCTTCTAATTATTATACGATTTTCGCTATCTTCCAATAGATTGTTGATATCGCTAGAAGTGTTGGGACATTGTAGTAACATAAGGAAAGCTCAAGAAAGTATGTTAGCTAAACTTCTCTCTTAGAATAGAATTCCATGATAGTCCTGTAATTTTCAAGTATGGGTGGCCCAAGTTCCTAATCCCCATGTTCCGAGTTGTTCCTAATAGGTACAATTATCCCAAGTAAACGTTGTGTTGAAAGATGTATATACTCAAAATATGTTCCATTTTCTCCTGCCTTGTCATGATCTCTTTCGTGAATGTGTTCAAATATAGTTTAAGTATTAAAATGTTATGACTTCGATTCATGTTTCAAACGAAAGTTTATTAAGCTTAATTTGGAAAGAAAATTGAACGCGCTTAAGACTCGTATTGCTCATATACATATTTGAGGTCTTGATTCCAAATGCCCTTAATTTTTGATAACCTATGATGATGTTTGAAAGTGAACGAAGTGAGAGTGAGATATTAAACGTGGCCATGGTTGTTGCCGCTAGTACATTTGATTTGAATTTGTGTGTCAATCATAAATCAGCATGCTCTCCTTTATAAATATTTCCAATTTGATTTGAGTTCTTGCATACTCATGAGTTGAAATTGTGTATTACTCTTTTTGGAAAAAAGTATGTCAAGAATAAATGGTGTCTCACTCGTTTATGATTTTTCTTACTTGTGCTGCGATTGCAAGTCATGTTGCTCCATACTTGGGAAAGAAATCCATTGTGTTTAAAACCTTCATTACTAATGAATTTAAAGTTATGATGTCCGAAATATTCTATATGTTGATGTTTGTGATGATGATCCTTTCAAAGAAATGAAAGTGTTCAATATGAGATATGGCTACCGTGCCTTGAATGAAGAATCATATATATGGCTAAGAGAGCCAATGAAATAATGATGTTGTGAGTGGTTGAAAGTACTAATGAAGCGATATATGGTGTGAAAGGTTATGAGGTGAATGTGTTTGTATATATATTTTCTTTGTGGTAAGACAATTTTTTGTGGGAGTAACATTAGTGAGCCGAGGAAGGGTGCTTTATAATGGCTCACACCCGAACTACACGTGCCGGTGTATGAGTGGATTGAGATATTCCCCTTGATTGGGATGATATTGATGTGTTGAGATTGTTCCCCTTAATTGGGATGAGATTGATGCTTCTTGTGAACTGGAAGTCGACCCATATGGAACATGTGGGGAGATGGCCTTGCCGATCGGGGGGAGATCAGACGTCATGTCGCATATGGTGAATCCTACTCTTGGTATCACCATTTTTTTCGCATCACCATGTCGATCCACATTGATTGTGGACAGATGGCTCTGCCGATCGAGTTTGTGATTGGACTCTATGCCTTGTGTATGGTGTGATGATCGGAGGTTAATGATATCCCAACCAAAAATGTTAATTTCTTATTTTAAAAATAGATACGTTTTAACTTGGTATTTGGATATCATTGGTTTGCTAATTTCATGATTATTCCCTTGTTATATTGGCATTCTATTTCATGAGAGGATATTTGGTTCTATATACTAGTACTATTCCATATGTACTAACGTCCCCTTTACCGGAGGCGTTGCATCTTTAGTGATTAGTCAGCAAGCAATATTGATCCTCATTAGCAATTACTCTCTACTCAGTAGGTTTTAGTGAGCCCTATTCTGTTCCGGGCCTTATGTCACTTGACGTTGTACTTTGTGTTTTGACTTATAGCCAAGGCATTGTCGCCGACACTTTCATACTACTCTTCTGTTGTACTTAGAGGCTCCATAGACAGGTTGCTGGTGGTGTTCGATGTTGGGTAATGAATTAGAAGTGTTGGCATTTTGAAAAACACGTTTTCCCTCGTAACTTTTGGATAAGTTTGGGTTGTATGGTGATTGTTTTAGGTTTCGAGGTCGATTTGAGCATAAAGGCTATCATACTGAACCAATGATATTTGATTCCTGTTTTAACTAAACCGTTATATCCGCATCATAATTTTGAAACATAGCAACTGGAATCATCAAGTTTGGACATCGTATGAGGAATTTATTATAATTTTACTAAGAAGTGGATTGCTAGATTTTACGGATTAATTACGAAATTACCATTGAAATTGTATTTAAAATGTGTACTATTTTCAAATATTAAAACCAACACATCTCATTAATTATAAGGTCAAATGGAATGATTCAAAAGCCTAACTTGACAGGAATTTTATGAGGAATCCATTGGATGCATCAAAAGCGAGTTTCGAAATTATTTGGCATAAGAAACAAGGCAGAATAGTTGGGAAAAAGTACATAATATCGAGAGTTTGTTCATTTGGTCATACTTTGAGTTGGGGAGCTCGAATATGGGCGATTTTAGAGGTGAGTTTCACCGCTTGGATTGAGGTAAGTGTTCTATACTTGATTTTGGTTATATTTCATGAATGCATCTTTGTTTTGGGCACTTGATTGATGATTTCAAAGCAAAATTGGGTGGTTTTGTCTAAAATTTTATAAAGTTAATTTTTGAGTTTTGAATATTGATTCGGAGTCAGATTTTAGTGAGATTAATATGGTTAGACTCGTAATTGAATGGATTGTCAGATTTTGTAAGTTTTGTCAAATTTTGAGGTGCGAGCCCAGGTTTGACTTTTTGGTTGACTCCAACTTTATCGATTGTGTTTGTTTTCTTTGGTATTATTTGATGTTTTAAAGTTTCTTTTGGCTAGTTTCGAGCTGTTCAAAGGTTGGTACACACGAGATGGCATTTCTGGACTATTGCGTGGCTTGCTCGATAGTGGATTCGACTTGTTCAAGGTAAGTAACACTTTAAAACTTGGTTCTTAGGGTATGAATCCATGAATATATGTGTTATGTGTTGGTTTTGAGGTGATGCACATGCTAGGTGACGCGTGTGTGGGCATGCACTGTGTGAATTTTGACTTAGTTGATTTTTGGTACTGTATAGTTACCTAACCTTGTTTTAATCCATCAAATTTCTACATGTTGGATTAATTGAGCCGTGGTTCATGTTATAAACCATATCTAGGCTATATGCATACTCTGACCCATCGAGGTCATTTTTGCTGTTGATTTATTTGCTTAAACTACATTTACACACTCAGTCATATTCATTCATTTGCATAACATATCTCAGTCTCTATTGTCGTTTGTTTTCACATCATGTTATCAATGTTTAGGCTGATTGGCCTGAGATTTGTGAGCCCGAGAGACTGGAGATATTTATGACTGAGTTATGGTAAGAGGATCAGAGTGTGAGTGATATTGAAAGGACCGGGTGCCGCAACACGTTTTATTAATTTACTAATATTGATTCATGATGGGATCGGGTTGCGCATTGCAGCAGGTTTTAGTAGCGCTTGGACAGGACCTACCCCTTTAAAGTCTAACATACTAGTATTGAGCACAGGTACCGTATAGTGCTGAGTGATTGAGCATGATGAATGGTAGTGCGTGTCAGTCAGATTGAGTACTTCGAAAGTGTTAGTACATGAGTTCATCACTATGATGCATTAAATTTGACATGCATCCTTGACATATAGGTATAGAGATGCATTTTCTCATGCTACACGATTATATGACATTCATGATTTCACATGCACATTGACATGTAAGCGTAGAGATGTACTTTTCTCATGCTATCAAAGAATGAAATATCCCATCTATTGTTGAAAGTTTTTGGGAAAAATTGCAGTTTTTGATTTGCTCATATTTTGGTAATGTCGGTGAAAGATTCGAGTTTTACTATTATCCTTGAAAAGCATGCCTATTTTCCGTAATTGTGAACAAGTTGAGCATCATATCTTTGACTTGTTGCTTGTATTGCTTTTGTCTTATTATTATGAGTTCTTCTTGGCTATTGGTGTTGGACTCTGACCATAGTTCAAGCTCGTCACTTCTTTCAACCTAAGGTTAGGTTTATTACTTACTGAGTATATGGAGTCGGTTGTACTCATACTACACTTCTACACCTTGTGTGTAAATTTTGGAGCTGATATTGTTGTGTATGGCTCGAGCATGCTATGAAGATGAACCTGCACTCCGGTTGTAGCTGCCTCCTGTTCATAGTAGCTCTTTATTTATAAAAATCTTTTTATGTACATTTCAAACATATGAATTATTTATTTCATACTAGCTTTGTAAACTCTAAATCTTATAAGATCATGATTTCTACTACCTGTCCTTGCAGATTCTTTGTATGAAAGTTCAGTTATTATTATTATTATTATTATTCCCATTAGATTCCCTTTGAGTTGGATTACTGTTAGATTGGCTTACCTAGTGGATTGGTTAGGTGCCATCACGATTAATTGGATTTTGGATCGTGATAAGTTGGAATCAGAGCTCTAGATTCATACGTTCTACAAGTCATGAGCAAATATTTAGTAGAGTCTTACGGAGGGGTATGATGACGTCCATACCTATGTTCAAGAGGCTATAGGGTATTTAGGATAAACTTTCCATATTTCTTTCCTTATCGTGCAACATTGATTCAGGTTGAATTGTATCTCTTTGAATCCCTTCCATTCACTCGTTTGCGAATGTGAGAGCTCGGTATCATCTATACACCGATGGCTTATGGATTCCATGGATGAGGTTCCAAATGCATTTTCTATGTTTTGGTGATGGGCCAATCTTGAGGCCTGATTTGGATCGCAACTTAGGCTCGGTAGTTTCAATTCCTTGAGCATCTGCTTTGGACTTCTATGTCCAGTGGTGTCCCTATGAGTGGGAATGTTGGCTCTATGAGTGGTTAGATGGCTATATGATGAGTAGGATGTCAGTTTGGGATGTGTTCAGTTGGTTTGAATATGGTGGGAAGAGTTTGCTTGAGATGTGAAAAAGACTATTGGATGCTAGATTTCTGTGGACGTGTCATACAGTCTTGAGTTATAAATGATTTTGAAAGACTCTTTCGCGTTATTTCATTTGTGAAACAAACTAGATTTTCATGTGTTGTTAATGGTTTCAAACTCAAGAAGATTAAGTGATTGTGTAGTAGCTATGGCTATGGAAGGGTATAGAGAGATGTCAGTTTAAGGCTAAGTAGGTGAATTATCTCTTGCGGGGTAATCTATAGATGTGTGATCCTTATGATGTTGTGTAGAGGCTTTCTTTTCTACTAGTAGGTATTGGTGTTCCATTTTGAGTTTGGATTGGTTTAGAAAGTTGACTTGATTGTCACGAGAATGAATGCAAGCATAATAGATGCTTAGGGGTACTATATGGCTTATGTTACATGAGTTGATAAATGATTTAGTTGAATCTCACTATGCTATTATAGCAATAATAGAGTATGGGCATTGTGAGTTATCGAGTATTTTGATCTATGGTTTTGAGTCAAATTAGGGACATCTACTATTGATGATTTGATTGCATGGTTACGTGTTGTATTGGTTTCAGTACGAGGCATACGTGTGGATTGGTTATGACTTGTAGAGGCTGGTTTTGAGGATGACTTCAGCAAGGAATTTCTGGATGCATGGTTTATTACACTTTATGGATACTTAGAACCCTCAACAGTTTTAGTAGGAGCACCAAAACCAATGCTAGTATTTAGTATTTTTCTGATATTGACTTGAGCTTTTATCCATAAAGCTTTGTGCATAACATTCAAGAGTCTTTTTAAACCCCCAATCCCACCGATTTTTCTCCCGTCCATTTGCAAAAATGTGTTTTATATTTTTTACAAGTAGCAATAAAGCTTCTTTAATGAAATCAAAAAAATTATACAAGTGATATTCTCTGACGCTTTGATCTTACCCCTAATAGGAGGTACACATGAGGGTCCCACTCCAGACTAATATTGGGTCTGAATTGGAGCTTCTGATACTAGACTAGTGGATATTTCGTCAAATTCATCTTCCTCATTTTTTCTTTCTCTTTTTCTTCTTCCTCATTTTTTATTTCTCGTTTTTTCTTCCTCATTGAAATTAAAATCATTGCCAAGTTATATTTGTAAAATTTTATGATCTAGTGGGTCTTTTGGATTAATATTATAAAATTCGAGGGAATGGTTAAAGCAAGATTCATCAACATGAGTCATATCCTTTATATATTTTCTAACTTTAGGAAGAGGATTAGGATTACGACTAGAACTAGTACTAGCACCATTACTACTTTTAAAATGGGTTGGTTGTGCCTAATATATTTTTGGGAGCCATAATTTTGAACAAAAAAACTTAGACATAAAATTAATCATAAAAATTATAAGCAAATATTAAATACAAAACTTAAGAGAGAGAATGATGCCACGGTGATTAAATATTAAAACTTGATGAATTGTCCAGATAATTACTTCAAATACTTGACGAATTAATTTAAAGCTTGAAACTTGCACTCAAAATTTGCCCAAATTCTTGAAAGGTATGTGATTATGATAAAATAGATAAGAAGAAAGATAGAATGTTAGAGATTAGCGAGAGAATGATAGAATATTTATGAAAAAAATGAATAAGGATTGAGAGTATTTATAGTTAAAATTAGGGCCAAAGTATAATTCAATAAACTTGATGAAAAGGAGGGGGATAGGGGTAAAAAATGACCATTTTGGTCGTTTCCAAAGACTCATTTCGAAAGAAAAGAAGCCGCTGAACAACGGTTAGATTTTAAAAAGAAAAAAACATAATTGACGTGCTGCCGGGTCGAGACAGGTCCTTATCTGAACTAGGCTGGGCCGCTGGGACCAAATGGTAGTCTCGTCCCATCCCATGTCCCTTTCCCCTAAACTTGATCACGCTCAACTGAGTCTCACAAAAGACTATACGGGCGTTGCAAATATAGTCTTAGTGTTTCTGCCCAGAGTCGAACCACAGAGAATTAACCTATCAATTACTCTAGTCAAAGTTACTCGATCCACACAGTAAATTTTCCCAAACTTTGTACTTCGCAATTGATGATATAGCTAACAACAAAACTGAAAGTAAATAAAACTTGAAGTTAAGTAAGCTTGCTTGTATATAATTGAAATAAGATCTACGGTAATGGTTTTCCCCATTGTTGATTTCCTTGGTTGAATATGTATTATAACTCAGACTTAGTTGTCTCTATCAATCATGAACGCTCTAGTTATCATAAATCTTTCTCAAGCAATTATGATAATTTACTAGACACACTTTCTCAAGTTACGCTAGCTAGATTCCCAAACAGTTCACTTAGATTGAACCCAAGGTAGCGGTATCTCTAATCTAATCTCTAAACCCTCGGTTATGACTCTTGTCTATACTCCGGGCGTGATGTTGTTCATACAATCACCTAAATATGCACTCTCTCTCAAGCAGATACATACTAAATAGGAATGGATAATTGAGGGACCTTTCAACTAACCACAATCAAAACATAGATGAACAAATAGGGATTAACAACCAATTCCAAATATATTAATATAACAAGCAAGTCATCCCCAACGGGTTTCATCAAAACCTTAGTTTAAAGTATCTAAGTACTCATGACAATAGAAGATAAAACTAATACGATATTCATAATGGAAGAATTGCAATAAAAATAGAAGAGAATAGAAAATTGTGATATTTTGGGTGACCTCTTACACTTGTTCTTCTTCCAAAAGTAATCTCAAAAACTCTGCCTCTCTATTATGTGTGATTTTCTACATCTTATAGGGGTTTTACACCATATTTCCCAGAATTTGACACTTTGGTCCCTGAACTTCCGCGTCTTGCCGCAGTCCCACCGAAGTTACGCCGCGACCTCGGTGAACCATCTTCAGAGAGGGTCTTTGACCGCTGTTACGCCAGTAACGCGGCAGACCAGCTTCAGTTCTGGCTTTGTCCCTTCTCTTGGTGCACTTCGTGGATATTGTATGATTGGCCTCCTTTTCTCTGTAATTGACCCCAAAAGTACTCCACAATCTTCTTTTATTTGATATAGCCTGTAAAGCATGAAAAGCACTAATCAGAGCATTTGGTTATCCCTTTTTACCGAAAAAGCTATACAAAAATGTGGTTCTTTAGGACATAATTATAGTCTAATTCACCTATTATCAACCCCATACGATTTAAATCTGAGGGGTTGGGACGGGCTAGGACGTCACCCTTAATAGAGATCACCGAGATTGGTTCAAATGTTGAATTCGATACCATGGAACTGTATGTACCGGTGTAGGAATACATTCCAAGGCTAAACTAAGGTTTGTAGAATAAGTCCCCCAAGTGGGACAAATATAGTATATTAACATGATTGAGTCGATTCATAGGACACTACAATAGGACGACCTGAATACGTAAATATATAATACTTGCAATTAGGTTGACCACATAGACCTTTTGACCTTATTCTTGTGTCGATAGTGCTTCCGGAGAGCTTGTTAGATTGGACTTCTTTTTCATACTAGAGAAAGGTCTCACCATTAATATTTCACAAAGTTTTTTTGGTTAACTGCATGTTATAATATTATCAATGGTTCTGGAAAATTACATCATTAGGAAGGGGATCTGATTTCCCTTGGTTAGTATCAAAAGTATTGGTGTCACGATCCGAAATTCCCACTATCGGGACCGTGATGGCTCCTAGCATTTCACTTGTTAGGCAAGGCAACATTAGAATAGTTTTAAGCCAGTTGTAACAATCAAATTAACCGATGCCAATTAAACATAAATAATTTTGATAGAATTGAAATAAAGTGCAAACATCATAACAACTGAAATATCTATATACAATCCAGAACTGGTGTCACAAGTGCACAAGCGACTAGAATAATATATATAGTGGTCTGAGTGAAAGTAAAACTATCTGAGAAGAAATAAATAGGTAGGATAAAGTAGAATATGACTTTAGGGTTGCAAACGCCGAGAAATTGTACATCAAGTCTCCGTCAGACTTCTGATCTAAGTAATTTACTAACCGCCGTTGGGATCAACTCCAAAGTCTACATAAGCAGTGCAGAGTATAGTATGAGTACAACTGACCCCCTGTACTCAACAAGTGTCTAGCCTAACCTTGATAAAGTAGTGATGGGGCTAAGACGAGTTACTTACAATAAGCTGTACGTAATATAATAATAAATACAGGATAGGAAGACGAAAAATAAAGCACTTAGCTCATGAAAATAAACTCAATTCTCAAAAACCAGTGAAACCAAAAATACCAAATCCTCAGAATCTTATATGAAAATACCGAAGCCATGACAATACCACAAGGAATACAAAATCCATAAACCGTTGCGGCACGCAACCCGATCCCATCGTACAAACACGATCCCACAGTACAAATACGATCCTCTCTTATTTCTCCATGTAAATATAAATACTAACAAGTAAAAAAATATGTTACAGCGTGCAACCCAATCCCACAATATAATTAAAATCAATATTATAATCCTCCCCTTTTTCACCATATAATTCCTCCCTTATTCCACCTGTTGCGGCGTGCAACCCGATCCACCATATCAATTCTCCATTATTCCACTTGTTGCGACATGCAACCTGATCCATAAATACAAATCAATAAATAAAATCAATTCAACAAGTTGAACAACAAGAATCCTAACGAATATGAAAGCAAAACAATAAGGAAATCTCGTACTAAATCAAGAATTTCTAAAAATTAATACAAAGTAGCAAGACAAGTCAAATAAATGACAACTAAAGGGTACAAGTAAGTCAATTAATACAAGTAGCAATTAAATCATGAAGGCATGGGGGGAAACTAACTTTTAAATACGAGAATAATAAATGACAAGTAGCAAATTAAGTCATAGGAATCAATTAAAATATGTAACAATTAAGACATGGAATAAAATAATTAATATAGCGGAAAAGCATGGAAACAAGTATTTTGATGGTGTATATACACTTTTCACCTTGCATATATCAGCTACACATGAATTTCACATAGCACATACTTCAAGAGTTCCTAATTCTCTCAAATCAAGGTTAGACCCAACACTTACCTGACTCCGCAATAAACTCAAAGTTCAACCATGGCCTTGCCTTTCAAACAAGCCAACAAACCTACCAAATCTAGCAAATTATTAACCAAACGGCTCAAAATAAGCCTAAGAAACTACCACAAATGAAAGAGATTCAATTTAGATCATTATGAAAGTCAACAAAAGTCAACCCCGGGCTCGCTTGGTCAAAATCAATATTCAGACCAAACCTGAACACTCATTCACCCCCAAGCCCCGTTATTTAATTAGTTTTGAAATTTGACCTCAATTCGAGGTCTAAATCTCAAATTTATAAAAATCCCTAATTCTATCCCAATCCCTAATTTTTACCATGAAAATCCTAGATTTGATGTTGAAAACTTATGATATGTAATGGGTAATTGACAAGAAAGAGATTAAAGTCACTTATCAATGGCTTTAGGAAGAAACTCTCTTGCGAAAATCACCTCTAAGGCATTTAGGGTTGAGAAATTGAAATAAATGAGCTAAATCTCGTTTTCCCCTCTTTTGCCTAGCTGCAGTTATCGCAATTGCGACACATAGCACAAAAGCAATCAACCCTTTTACAAATGCGAAAAAGCCACTGAGCATGTTATCGTCGCAAATTCGAACGAAGGCTGTCCGTATATGCAAACAATGCTTCACAAAAGCAAATGAGTACCAACTCAATCAGTGGTCGCAATTGCAACCAAAATCTCCAAAATTCAAAAAAAACAGAGTCTGCAACTACGAATAATTTCTCACAAATGCGAACTCTCCCCAACCAAGCCCATGCTCGCAAATGAGACTCATTGTTCAAAAAAGTGAGGCTCGCATTTGCAAGCTAGACCTCACAAATGCGAGATCTAAAGTTCAGCACCAGAAATAGACATGCATCAACTATTCTTCTAAGTTCAAATTTATTCCATAGCCTATCTGAAACTCATCTGAGCCCTCAGGGCTCCAACCCAAACATGCACACAAGTCCAAAAATATCATACAAATTCACTCGCGCGATCGAAACACCAAAATAACACCTTGAACTACGAATCAGACACTAAAAAGAATGAAATTTCGTAAAAGATTTTAGAACATGCAAATTCTGTACTGACATCCGAATCATGTCAAATCAACTCCATTTTGCACCAAATTTTGCGGACGAGCCATAAATGCTTACACAAACCTATACCAAATTCCAAAACTGAAATCTGAATCCAGTAGCAATAATGTCAAATTATGATAAAACTTAGAAATTCTTTAAACCTTTAAATTTTTAGTTTTTAACGAATTACTTTAAATCAAGTTATGGACTTTTGAATTTGATTTTAAGCATACGCCTAAGTCCCAAAATACAATACAGACCCACCAAGACAATCAAAATACTAATACAGGTCTGTTTGCTTAAACCATTAATGGAAGCCAACTTAAATAAGTTTTATGATACTATTTCACATTTTCATCAATTTGTTTCACATAAAAACCTTTTGGAAAAAGACATAGACTGTGCATGCAAATCAAGGAAGGCTAAACGGATAAATCAAGGTCTCCGAGCATAGAAATGAAAGGTAAAACTATAGATGACCTATTAGGTTATCACAATTAACTGTATCAATAATACAAACATTGACTTTCCTCTTAAAAACAATTCCTAAGATGTCTACCTACACTGCCTCGTTAGCAAACATCAAAGGAACTAACAAAAACTGAGTACTTCCAAAGCTTTTTTTGCTCCTTCCTTCACGAGGAAGTCCGTCACCTGGTTGTGCTCCTTGTAGCTATGCCATATGGCTGGATTTCCTAGCTTCTCTATCATTGACTTGCAATCATAGATAATGGTATTGTGAGTAAAATTACCATTTTTATCATATTTATTACCTTAGTGGAGTCAGTATCACTCACAATTAGATATAGCCCATGATCAATAGAAATTCTTAACCCCTGCCAAAGAGCTTGAAGTTGTGTTGTAATGGAGATGTGCTAGTTAAACATTTCATGTAGCCTATAACTCAGTCTCCTCTATTGTTCCTAAAGACTCCCCCTACACCCCATTTCCCAGTTGAAGCAAGCAGCTCCCTTGATGTTAAGCTTTAGTATCCCTAGTAGCTCCCACTTGATGTATTGAGTAATTGTTATAATGGGTGGATTGTGCCTAACAACTACATGACAGTATTCAACTACCATAGCAATTGCTTGTTGTGTGGATATGTAATTCTTTCTTTTTTCAAACACATTAGTATTTCTAGTTTTTTAGATGGTCCAAAAACAAAAGAGGAGTAACATTTGCCAATTAATACAGGAATTGAAAGGGATACGCTGAAGTCTTTGCCAAGTATCCTCCCATTTTTTGCATTGTGAAAGAATTTTGTGGGAGGTGTTGGCTATTAGTGGTGGCGTTGATAAGGTTTATCTAGAATGTTTTAGCAATGGGACAATCAAAAAAGATGTGGTTAATGTCTTCTGCATGCCCACAACAGTAGGAGAATTTGGGGTCCATATTCAGGGAAATGTGATGGAGATAACTTCCAATGGGAAGTCTTTTTTGGTACATCATCCACGTGAAAATTTTGATCTTATTGGGAACCTTCAGCTTCCATAGAGATCCTCCTGTCATGGTTGCCTTTTGAATTGTTAGCAATGAAGTTATAGGTTGACCTAGAGGAGAAAATACCATAGGGGGTGAGGCTCCAGATGAGCATATCATTATCCCTTGCATTTAGAGATATGAAGGTGCTTTGGAAAATGATGGAGATGTCAAGGGGAGTGGTAGCTTAAAGAGTTTAGGTCCCAATTTTCATTACTGTGAACTGTACTACCATTTCTATTTATGTCTATCAATTGCCAAGGCCCACTTAAGATAGAGATAAGAGGCTGCTAGTTGGGGATCCAGTTATCCTCCATAAAATTGGACCTGTCCCCTTTATGGACAACCCATCTCAAGGCTTTAATACAAATTCTCCATCCCTCTTGAATGTACTATCAGATCCTAGTTTTGGGCCTACCTCTCCTGCTAGCTCCATTATAGTATTTACCCACGAGCACTCGGGCCCAGATAAAGCTAGTGTTATTGTACATTCTCTACGATAAGCTAGTGTGGAAAATTTTGATTCCTCATATGAGCTTGCTTCATCCCTAAGCACCCATGTTCTTAGGCTTAGAAATGGTGTTCCAATTAACCATGTGGAGCTTTCTCTTCTCATTAGTAGTGCCCCATATAAATCCCTATAACTTTTATCAATCTGGTTGTTTCTTGTAGAGGGAAGTTTAGTATACTGCATAACATGGCTGGGAATGCTACTCATGCTAGCTTTAGCTAGAGTAGTGCGACCAACCATATTGAGGAATCTTATTTTCCAACTGGCCAACTTGGTGTTAAGGTTATCCAAAATAAATTGGAAGTCACTGCTGGTGGGTCTTTTATGAAGAATGGGAAAGCCAATGTATTTGCCAAAAGTTTAGCCTACCTTAATGCTCATGATAGAGCTATAATGGTTGGCCCATTCCTCTCTACAGTTGGCAATGAAAAAGCCCCTTGATTTTACGAAGTTGACCCTCTATTCTGATGCATTATTGAATTCTCCTAGTATTGTTAAGATAGTATGGTAGTTCTTATTATTAGCTCTAGCAAATAAGGTCAAGTCTTTAGCAAAGAATAGGTGGGAAATTTTGGGACCACTCATGTTGATGTTAATAGGGAACCTCGAGTTGATTCCAACAGCCTCATCTATTTTGCTAAAGAGTCTTTCCATGAAAATGATGAAGATATATGGGAAATATGGTTCCCTTGTCCAGTGCCCCTAGTTCGGTTGAAAATTTTGGTCTTGTCACCATTCACTAGAACAGAGATGGAACTAGTAGTGATACAAGACATAACTAGGTGATTAGTCTGTCGGGAAAATTGAAATAGAGTAAAGAGTCCTTGATAAACACCATTCTAACCTATTAAATGCTTTCTCAAGGTCAACTTTTAATATCATGTTAGCATTTTTTCCTTTCATCTTCTAGAAATGGTTAATGTATTCCTAAACCATAATGGAATTATCAACAGCTCTTCCATTGGGGAGGAATCTAGCTTGAGCGGGGGCCAATGATATTGTTAAAGATAGGTTTGATTCTATTAACAATGATTTTGGTAATAAGCTTGTACATGGTGTTGCACAACCCTATTAGCCCGACGTTTCTCAGTATGGTGGCATTGGGGCATTTGGGGATTAGGCAAAGATATGTTTTGTTAACCTCAGAGGGCATGATGCTAGATGAAAATACATACATGCAATAGTTATTTATCTGTTGGACAAGATATGCCGGTGTTTCTAATAAAAGAGAAGATGGAGCCATCAGGACATGGAGCCTTCATGGTCTTAAAAGATTTTAGGGCACAACTAATTTCAGACGGCCTAAGAGGAGAACTCAAGGTTAGCTAGGCTTTGTTATCTAGGACATAATGCCTATCTTCCCTGAAGTAGGGGGAATTACTGGATTAAAGGCGCTCAGTGGATAAGATATTGGTGAAATACTTAATGATGGCTTGTTTGATGAGCAGGGGTTCCTGGATTGTGTTTCCTACCTCATATTTCAAACAAAGGATTATGTTCCTCCTCCTCCTCCTCCTATTAAGGGTAGAAATATGGAAAACCTGGTGTAGGCATCACCTTCATGCAACCAGTCAATCCTGGATTTATGCTTCCAGAAGTCATCTTTATTATTGAGGATATATAACATTGAATTCTTGCTGGAGATTAGCTTCAACACTATGGATAAAGGTGCTAAAGGGGTAGCTATTAGACCTTTGAATACCATTTAATCTAGCAGAGATATACTTTCTCTTGTAGAATATGTTACTAAACACATGCTTATTCCATATAGTTACCCTACTTTTCAAGATCTCAGTAGCCCTATGGACTTCATGCTCAGGGGAGAAGCTTTGTTGCACAATGGGTAGAAAATCAAGGCGGTTACACCACATAGATTCAAACCTAAAGGGTTTGTTGTTTGAGGTATTGTGGTTGATCATAAGATTGAGGAGAAAAGGACAATGATCAGAATGAGTTCTAGGGAGGTGGGTTACAATTGTTTCAGGGAAGAGTTCTATCCAATTATCAACTGCAAGACATCTATCTAGTCTTTCCAGGGTCAGGTCCTGCCTCCTAATATATCTTTTATTGGTCCATGTGGATTTGGAACCCTTGAATCCTAGGTTTACTAGCTTACATTAGTTGAGGCACTGTGAGAATCTATTACTCCTATTGAAGTTTAAGCAATTACCTCCTAATTTATCTCTAGCATTTACAATTTCATTAAAGCCATCACCCACTAGCCAACTACCCTTATAAACAGAAGCTAAGTCTTGTAGGAGCTCCCAAAGTCTAGTTCTATCAGTTAAATAGTTACTAGTATAAATACCAGAAAACAACCATTTTTTGGAAGAAGCAAATTACTTGGACGGTGACATGGATTCCTTGGGAAGAGCTGGACACCTTCTCCAGCTTTAGCAAGTCCTCCTTCCACATAAGCACAATGCACCCAGACTGGCCATCTGAGGGAGTTTGGAATTGGGCATCAAACTGGAGTTCAATGGTGAGGTTCCTGTGGTCTGCCATCCTAGTTCCAAGAAGGACCAGTAGAGCAGGGTTGTGAATCGTAACCATGGAGGCACAGTTCCTATGGAACTCATCATTATAGCATTTCATATTGTGAAGTTAATTAATAATTAATTTTAATTAGGGCCCTTCCTCTTGGTTCCCTTCCTTTTGGCCACAAAGGTTGGCTTTATCATTCTCAACATTGGTTTTAAGGATACTACCGAGTTCCTTGAGCCATGAGATCAGGGTGCTCGAAGATATATTGAGCATTTTGTTAGATTTCTAGGGCATAGAGCAATAAGAATTTCCCCCAAGGGCTTTTTGAAGTCTATTTAAAGTAGCTCTTGAATAAGGAATGCTTTTGTTTTGGGACCCAGCTTTTCTATGAGATTTCTAGGTCTACATTGGATTCCCTAAGGTAACTTAGTGTGTTGTTGAGTCCCCTGCTCAGCTGGTTGATCGGATATAATGGACAAGATGATTGGGGGGAGGGGTACCGGGTCTATGGTGGCCACAAGGTGAAGTTGGGTGATGTTGGTAGAGCTCCAGATTCATCAGCGGAAAGAAGCGCATGGACTGGCATAGGTGGACCATTAGGTTGTTGATCCCTTTCATGGACAATGTTTGTTTTGTCCCTATGTACTATGCCTGAAGCAAGGTGGAGATCCACAACTGGTGTTCAAATTCTGTTAGCCCCTAATATAGAAGCTGTGTGGCTAGCCTCGCTAAGTATTGAGGGTCCTAGACTGTGATTTCCATGGGGACCGACCCCTCCATCAACTGCAATTTTTGGGTGGTCCCATGTAATGTCAACTCCAGCCAAGAGTCGGGCGCGTGTTCTGGTGGGAGTGCTGTGAAGGAGAGAATTAGTGGGTCGGTGATTGGGGTTTGGGTGTTTGAGTTTGAGTTTTCTATTACTGAACTCAACCTCGATGAATACGCAAGAGAGAGGTTGTGAAGAATGAGCCACACTGTTAAGACTATGGCTATAATCCATGATCACTTCGTTGAGAGATGTGTCTGAAGATTTTGCTTGAGCGGCCAATCTTAGAAGATTAACAAGCAATGTCTTCTCATTGGTAATTATAGGAGATTGATGTAAAGTAGGTAATAGATTACCTGTAGATTTTCACAAAGTTCTGGTTGCTTGGCTAGCAACCATACAATATATTTTAGAAATGCCGCTAAGTTTGGATGAAGTCATTGTTTGATTGCTTCTTCTTCTCTAGAAAAGTTCCAAAAGACAGTTTATTGCTAACATCTTGCATCGTTCTTTTTTGGATTGAGTTGTATTATCTTAGATTTCAACCTTTAGGCAAGTATTGAGTTAGGGGTGCCAAATGGGCGAGCATAGCTGATTTTAGACATGTCAAAATCGATTGAGTTAATAAATGAGCCAGCCAATGACCCATCCAAAAGTTATTTAAACTGAGATGAGTTGGGTTAAGATGAGCTAAAATTTAGGCCATTACCCAACCTACCAACTCTTATCAAGCTTTAGTTAATGTGTGTTGTTTTCTTATGAATTGTTTAATTACCAAATAAAACTTCCTTTTTTTTTGTTATGGTCATGTGTAATACCAAACAAAAAGAATTATTTTAAAGATATTTACCAAAGTTGCTTATAATCAATATGGGCTAAAAATCAACTCAACATCAAATGAGCTAAGATGGATTGGGTCAGATCAAGACAAGCTGAATTCAGCAATGCTTGGGTCAATGAGCGGCCCAACCTTAGGCGGGTTGGGCGGGTTGAATTGAATTGGGATTAAATTGACACCCCCATATTAAGCCATCGTTGTTAATAAATTGTTTTTTCCAGAATGCTTAGCCTATACTCTACATCCTCACTTGTTGAGACAGATCTTTGGTTACATCCCCTAAGTTACTTATCTCTTCCTCAACTTTGGCTATCAATTTTTCTGCAATGGCACGAAAGAAAGAGAACAAGAAAGTGAGAATGTTAAAGGAATTTTGGTGGCAGTAATATAAAGCACAAATGGAATTTACCTGTGTACAATATGACAAAACTTCGGTTAACTGAATCTTTGAAACCTACTACCGAATCGAAGAATTTAAGTAATAAAAAGATTAACTATAAACCAACTGAATACTCAGTCATTAACTCCATTTGGGAATGCTGGCAACACAAGGGTACTACACTATACGCTAGCAACTAGTAAAGGCCCTAGTTCAAGGAGTAAAAATAACTATTTTTCACTCATTGAGCTAAACTTTGAATAAGAAAATCTTATTGTTCTCGTATTTAAAGTACATTGTGTCCCTAATTAAATCAGACCAGCTTCTTAAACTTTGCCAACATCCCAGAATGTCAAAGACATTGAATATTTTAATTCTAGACTTCGAAATCCAACTGAACTATTAGCTATGAAAGATAAGGAATGAATACTTCCTCCAAACAAGCAAAGGATGTTCTTGAAAGCAACCAACTATTCGCATTTGATACTGCCATATAGGAGACGGACAAATAGCAAACAGGAACGAAAGCCGACAGTGCCTAGCATGAGAAAGACGCCATAGCTAACACAAGCCATATATCCGAAGAAGAATGAGGTCTGCATGAAACCGCTCATGTCTGACCGCAAAAAGTAATAGTAGAAGGAATAACCAAATAAGTACAAGCCAGTCGATCCACCACAAAGAAAAGACCTGTTTCAAGTGAGCAATAAGGCCATAAAAGACATAGCAAAGTATTTCAAATGCATAACAATCGTTGTTGACTTTCAAGCATTTATAGGTACTAAGACAATCCTCTAGCAAAGTCCAAAGAAAACTCTACATGGAAAATGCTAGCTATGAAGACAAGTACAGCCTACAGACCAAATAAAATCAGTGGACTGCTGTCCTCATGGAACTGGAAGGAACTTATTATAATGCTATGTTAAGGCGACACTTGTGAGAAAGCACGGGAGAAAAATATATAATTGATATTAAACATGATACAATGAGCCCTATATATAATACACATAACCTAGAGTTCTACTATAACTAGAGTTCTACTATATTTACATATCTAACACTCCCCCTCAAGCTGGTGCATATAAATCATATGTACCGAGCTTGTTACATATGTAGTTAATACGAGGACCAGTGAGGGACTTGGTGAAAATGTCTGCAAGTTGATCATTTGACTTTACAAACTTTGTAGCAATATCTCCTGAGATTATCTTTTCTCTGACAAAGTGACAGTCAATCTCAATGTGCTTAGTTCTCTCATGGAACACTGGATTTGACGCAATATGAAGAGCAGCTTGATTATCACACACAAGTACCATCTGACTAACATCACCAAATTACAGCTCTTTGAGCAACTGTTTGACCCAAATTAGCTCACACGTCGCCATAGCCATTGCTCGATATTCTGCTTCTACACTAGACCGAGCAACCACATTCTGTTTCTTGCTTTTCCAAGATACCAAATTTCCTCCTACTAAGACACAATATCCAGAAGTAGAACGTCTATCCGACGGCGATCCTGCCCAATCAGCATCAGAGTATCCAACAATCTGCTCATGGCCTCGATCCTCAAACAATAAACCTTTACCTGGAGTTGATTTTATATACCGAAGAATGCGAACAATTGCATCCCAATGACTATCACATGGCGAACCCATAAACTGGCTCACAACACTCACAGGAAAGGAAATGTCAGGTCTTGTCACCGTAAGATAATTTAGTTTACCAACTAACCGCCTATATCTTGCAGGATCGTTAAGAGGCTCCCCTGTCCTGGAAGAAGTTTAGAATTCGGATCCATTAGAGTGTCAACAGGTTTACAACCTGTCATTCCTGTCTCCTCAAGAATATCTAAGGCATACTTCCGTTGTGAGATCACAATACCTGAGCTAGACTGTGCGACCTCAATACCCAGAAAATACTTTAGTGTGCCCAGATCCTTAGTCTGAAAGTGTTGAAAGAGATGTTGCTTCAATTTAGTAATACCATCCTGGTCATTGCCGGTAATAACAATGTCGTCAACATAGACCACTAGATAAATACAGAGACATGAATCAGAATGCCGATAGAATGCAGAGTGATCAGCTTCACTCCGAGTCATGCCAAAGTCCTGGATAACAGTGCTAAACTTACCTAACCAGGCTCGAGGAGACTGCTTTAGACCATAAAGTGACCGGCGCAAGTGGCATACAAGGCCACGAGACTCCCCCTGAGCAACAAACCCAGGTGGTTGCTCCATATAAACTTCATCCTCAAGGTTACCGTGTAAAAATGCATTTTTAATGTCCAGCTGATATAGGGGCCAATGGCGAACAGCAGCCATAGAGAGAAAAAGGGGGACTGATGCTATCTTAGCCACGGGAGAGAAGGTATCACTGTAATCAAGCCCAAATATCTGAGTATATCCCTTGGCCACAAGACGAGCCTTAAGACGATCAACCTTACCATCTGGACCAACCTTGACTGCATACACCCAACGACAACCAACAGTAGATTTACCTGAAGGAAGAGGGACGAGCTCCCAAGTACCACTCGTATGTAAAGCAGACATCTCGTCAGTCATAGCCTGTCGCAACCCTGGATGAGACAATGCTTCACCTGTAGACTTAGGGATGAAAACAGGGGACAAAGAAGATAGAAAAGCATAATAGGGTGATGACAAACGATGATAACTTAAACCGATATAATGTGGATTAGGATTAAGGGTGTTCCTTATACCTTTCCGAAGTGCAATCAGAAGAGACAAGTCCGCAGTAGGAGCAGGGTCAGGTGCAGGAAGTGAATCAGCAGGGTCGGATGCAGGGCGAGGACGACGATGATATGTCAAGAGTGGAGTGTCTTCTGCAGGGAGTCTAGGAAGAGCCACAGTAGATGGTCCAATGTTTGGAATGGGTAAGACTTCTGTGGCGGAAGGTGAAGGAGGAGAAATAGTAGACTCCCTAAAGACCGGTATAGGTAAAACCTCAGATATATCAAGATGGTCAGAATTGTCAGAAGAGGTAAAGAAAGGTTTAGACTCAAAAAATGTGACATCGGCTGACATAAGGTACCTACGAAGATCAGGTGAATAACAACGATAGCCCTTCTGAGCACGAGAATAACCAAGGAAGACACACTTGAGAGCACGAGGAGCTAATTTATCTTTCCTAGGAGCTAAGTTATGAACGAAACAAGTGCTCCCAAAAACACGAGGGGGAACAGGGTATAAGGATGACTGGGGAAACAATACCTCATGCGGAATTTGATTCTGGATGGGAGATGAAGGCATCCGATTAACTAAATAACAAGATGTGAGAACTGCATCGCCCCAAAAACGCAGCGGAACATGAGATTCGATGAGAAGGGTGCGAGCAGTCTCAATAATGTGCCTATTTTTTCTTTCTGCAACCCCATTTTGCTGAGGTGTATAAGGACAAGAGGTCTGATGAATAATTCCATGAGAAGACATAAACTGCTGAAATTGAGAGGATAGATATTCTAAGGCATTATCACTGCGAAGAGTGCGAATAGAAACACCAAATTGATTTTTAATTTCAGCACAAAAACTTCGGAATATAGAGAACAACTCAGAACGATCTTTCATTAAGAAAATCCAAGTACATCTTGAATGATCATCAATGAAACTAACAAAATAACGAAATCCCAAGGTTGAACATACTCTGCTAGGATCCCATATATCTGAATGAACTAAAGAAAAAACAGACTCTGCACGACTCTCAATACTACGAGGAAAGGAGGCACGGGTATGTTTCCCGAGCTGACATGACTCACACTCTAATGTGGATAAACTGGACAAACGAGGCACCATTTTCTGAAGCTTGGACAAGCTAGGATGTCCTAAACGACTGTGAAGTAGGTCTGGAGGATCTGCAACTAGACAGGCCTTAGAGGATGTAAGTGAGTTAAGATAGTAGAGTCCGTCTGATTCAAGTCCTGTTCCAATTGTCTGTCCCGTACTGCGGTCCTGCATAATAAAAGAGTCATCAATAAAATATATTCCGCAATGGAGGGCACGAGTCAAACGACTCACAGATGCAAGATTAAAAGGACAGCCAGGGACATATAGAACGGAATCTAGAGTGACAGAGGGTAGAGGATTTGCTTGTCCAACTTCTTTTGCTTTAGTTTGAGACCCATTAGCTAAAGTAACATTGGGAAGAAACTGTGAATACGCAATATTTGATAAAAGGGATTTATTACCAGAGATATGATCAGAAGCAGCTGAGTCCACAACTCATTGTTCAAGAGGACTAGACTGGGAAACACAAGCAAAAGAATTACCAGCAACAGAAGTATCAGGCTGAGCAACAGTGGCTACTTGTGGAGATGTCTGCTTACTTGCGCGATATTTAAGGAACTCATTATACCCCTTTCAGATACAGAAAATCCCTGGTTACCTGTAGGCTCGGTCTGAGCAACATAAGCATTTTTTGGTGGTCGACCATGTAAAGAATGACACACGTCACGAGTGTGACCAAGTTTATAACAATAAGAACACTTGGGTCGAGATCGTCCAAAACGACCTCCTCCTCGTCTATACTCCATAGTATGAGAAGCCCGATTGTCCACGGATTGGGAGACGAGGATAGATGAATCAAGTGTCTGTGATGAGCTCACTGGGTGACTTGGTGCTGCAGCAAGGCGAAGTAAGCGAGAGAATAATTCATCAACTGTGGGGACAGTCGGACTAGCCAAAATCTGATCGCGTACTGAGTCAAGATCATTAGGAAGCCCAGCAAGAGTAAGAACTAGAAACAACTTTGTTGCTCTTGCTGCTTTGCAACGCTAGCAGAAACTGGCATCAACGTCTCAAATTCCTCCATAACTGCCTGCACTTGACCCAAGTAAGTAGACATATCTAATTCCTGTTTCTTTAAATTTGTCATCCGCGATATCACATCATAGAAACGAGATATGTATTAGTGTATAAAGTACGAGCCTTTTCCCAAACCAAATAACATATTTGGAATGGACGAAACAAGGGCATCAACTTGGAATCAATAGATCGCCACAAAATACTGGATAATTGAGCATCAATCTTCTCCCAATGTGCTTTGGCTTTTTCATCTCCGTCACTAGACTCCTTGGTTAGATGATCCTGAACACCTTGGCCTTTACACCACAACTCGACAGACGAAGCCCAAGCTAGGTAGTTTGAACCTCCCATTAAAAGTTCTGAGGTAATCATAATACCGGAACTGCCAGAACCCTGGTTTCTGGACCCGAAAGACTCTAGTCCCAAAGACATCGTTGGATTATCAACTGAAAACTCGATGAAACTGAAACAGAGGACTGAAAACTGGCGCTGCCGGAAAACAGGAACACTGTAGCTGCCGGAAAAGCACTGTAGCTGCCGGAAAAATTCAAAGTTGTCGGAATTGAAAAGTAAAAATATGGATAGGCTCGGAATTCAAGGTGGAGCAAACTGTCCTGAAGAAATTCTGGCCGGAAAGTACTGTAGCTGCCGGAAAAGTCAATAAAGTCGCCGGAAAAAACTGAAACTTGTCGGAATCGAACGGAAAAAGTATGGGTAAGGTCGGAATTGATAGCCGACCAATCTGTCCTGAAGAAACAAACTGAAAAAGTGGCCGGAACTGCCCTCACGCGCCGGCGCGTGGGCTTCACGCGCCGAGGTTCTGCCGGCGCGTGGGGGCGCGTGAGCAGTGCTTTGCCTGTGATTTTTTCTGGGGTTGGTCGGAATTCTCTCCCGAACCTCGTGGTGGTCTCGGATTTTGCACAACACCAACAGAAAAGGTAGTTTAGTTCGGACAGCCTCTTAAGTCGCCGGAAAATTGCACGGCGACGAGGTCTTTCTTCCCCGAATTAGCTGGAATGACGCACAGCTATAATATTCTCACCAAAGCTCTGATACCATGTGAGAAAGCACGGGAGAAAAATATATAATTGATATTAAACATGATACAATGAGCCCTATATATAATACACATAACCTAGAGTTCTACTATAACTAGAGTTCTACTATATTTACATATCTAACAACACTCTAGGTGCTTATATCTTTACATTCCGATTTCTTACCCCCCCCTCCCCCCCCCCCCCCCACTTTTTCTTTCCTCTTACTGGTATAATTTATGATAAACAGGAGAATCATCAACGGAATACCTAGACAGTGGTGGATAGCAGAGACCTAATAGGAGAGGAAAGGGAAAAAGAGTAGTAATAACCAATGACAAGTTGAAATTCTAGTTGAAGGAATAAAAGAATATATGATGGTCAAGGTCGACCCACTCCAATAAGCTAAATCGCTAAGATGGTCAAATTAGATATCCTCAAGAACCATTATAAAGTAGGCCAAGATTCCAGCACCCCTTGTGCAACTTGTAGCAGAAAGGTAGAGATTCAGGGGGACTTCAATATTCGATTACTTAGAAAAATCTACTTACAGTCTTCAGAATGTATAGAAGTAAATGAAGACATACGCTGGTCAAGCCCCTCAATTCTCTAAGAGAGGTGGGAGGTTCACACCTTGGAAAAAGAATACAAGCAAATGAAAATTAGGGGACTCTCCTGTTGATGTACGGCTGGAAATAATCACAAATTAAACTAAATCCTACAATCTGTGGCACTTAAATTCTGACAAATGCTCCCTATTGGCTTTGTTTCAAGAGACAAGGATTAGAATGGAGACAACAGAAATTAGAAATTAAAATTTTAGTGCGTAGGCAGTAGCACTGCAAACAAAATTTAGGAGACAGAAAACGGGGAACATATTCTAAGCACTCCTAAAGCAAAGCACTCTTCACATGAGAAATTCCCCCCTACGATGTTTCTATAGCATTATCAGGCAGCAGCCCCTTGGTATTAGATCAATGACAACCATTCATCCAACAGTCGGGTGGATGAGCCACGAAGACTCAGATGCAAGAAGAAATTACAATTCAACAGAAAATTAGAATCAGGCTGATGATCGGTAAAAAATTCCTGGAACTTTTTTTAAGTATCACATCAGCTATACTCAGCTTTGAAGAGCCAATACAATAACAGAAAAACTAACATGAGGCTCTTAAGGCTTTTATTCTTTTTTGGTAATTAAAAGTTTAAGTGAGGGGCGCAGGGCTTTGGTCTAGTAGTAAGAGCACATCACGTGATGTTTGGGTGAGGCGCACATCGTTGGTTCGGACCCTGCCACAGACAAATCCTATGTATCGAGTTTCAAACCGTGCACCACTAGCCTTCGGGGATTTCTCGGTTATCACAAAAAGTTATAAGGGAGATTACCAGCAGTCCAGTGCCATGGTATGCCACGGCCTAAATGAGAACATATTAGATTTATGGATCACCCACCAAGAGAACTGCTGACTGCCAATGAAAAGACTTGAACCCAAGCCTTTCTAGCAAAGTTTTCGATTCTTACCAAGGGAGCTTCTATGTGAATGAAGAAGAAAATTATCTTAGAACTGTGAATTTGCACATATGGTGTTAAAGAGCACTGATGGTGTACGATCATAAACTGGCGAATATAGAAATAGAACAAACTAAAGATACAGAAACTTCAGCGAAACAGAGATGTGGAAATCCTCCCATCAGTACCTTTTCAAAAGCAAATCAATCTGCTTTGAATTAGGAGATCATGATATTTACACCTTATGAAAAGAAGGCAATATTCAGGAAGAAAAGCATCATAGTAGTAAGATGAGAAAGGCCATACCTCCACCACCATTCATGATCTTCTGCAGCAAGTTGGAAGTATGTCATAGCAACACAGACAAGGGCAGTAGTAATCAGGAGAAGGATGAATACTACAAAAAGAATGCTATATATTGTGTATATCCTGTGACCCCAAACACCTGCAAATATGTAATACAGCTCTATATAGATGACAGCAAAAGGCAAAATTCCTGCCAATACCATTTGCATTATGATACTCCTGTACCAACGCTGCGGTGGAACCTCACGAGGACACTATGTGGTGTGACAAGGAGCTTGAAACTCAGACCTTATTCTCTTCCCAAATAACGCACCGAACAGAAGTGAAGGTAATGCAAGCAAAACCCAGAGGAGAAATATAACCACAACCGTGCCCAAAGGAAGTGCTGCAGTAGACCCATATTTGATGGCAACAGTATTAAGGAAGAAAAAGGTTAGGAACAAGGGGCAAGAGAATATTCCTCCCGTCAGCAATAGAGTTCTTAGCTGCCATGCCAAAAAACAAGATAATAAGGTTATCTATACAATCTTCTATTAAGAGCTCAATTTGAGAGAAGAGCTAAGGTAGGCACAATCCTGTAGTTCATACCCAGTTGCTTCCTTCGAGCTGATGATAAAAAGATACTGCGGAAAATCCAGTAACTACAGAAGTTATTGCATATACTATGATCAAAGCAGTGGGCAGAACTCCTCGATCATACGGTTGAAAAACACCAAGCACGCCTAAACTTAGAATGGCCACCACTCTGCAGGAACATGATCAAGAAAGAATCTCTAGTGAGCATAATTTTCACAAATAGTTCATACTGCTTCTACTTAAAACAAGATGATCTCAGAAATTACTGACACTGCCAACAACTGAGTTCCACAACCAAGCGCTGAAGAAAGCAAACAGTTGCACTTTGGGTACCGGAAGACATCACCATGGAGGCTTTTCCACCCAGTTTCTTCTTGGTTATCAGAGAATTCCTCATCCTGCGCAAGTCTTCACAAGATTGAGTAAAAAGGAGTATTTTTAGTCTGATACTAAGATCGAACTATATCATAGTGAAAGAATACAGAGGATACATCTTCTTACTTATAAATATCTCTCCTCAGGACCCGCATGTAAATTGTTCCCAGACATGACATCACGATGAAAATTGTCACACATGAGTTCATAATTGAGAACCAGTGAATTTCTAAGTGACGAGGCAGAGAGGAAGACATCTTGTATCTGTCCATTCTCTTTTCAAGTGGGGTGTTAGTCGCCTTCCACACCACTGTGAACAGGAATTTTACATCAACTTCCTCATCATTTGTTACATTAGCTGTAACATGCGGATCGACTCAAAGGTTAATTTCAATAACATGGTCCTTGTGGTAAAATATTACAAGTGAAACATCGTATAAATGTGATATTTGAACTCATTAGGGTCATAGCTTCCCTCCTTATCGATTTTCCCAACGAAGGCCCATATTGGCAAATCATCATAGTACATCTGGATGTAGTAATCCAGTGCAACAGCGGTTCTGAATTGTGCAACTTCCTCCTTTGTCAACCTTTTCTTACATACAACTTTGGCATCTTTTTTGTCCGCTAAAAACTCGAGCTTATATGGAGCAAATATAAGGCGATCTCCATTCAACACTTCACCCAAAGAATCTTTCTTCTTTTCCAAATTATCTGCCAATGTTTCAGCACAATAGGTAACAAATAAGATTAACTAGAAAACGAGAAGATTGACAAAAACAAAAGAAGAAATTGTGATGTGCGATAAGAATAGAGGATTCTTAGTCAACATAATAGACAATCCAGGACTTAACAAAAGTGAAAAAGAAAACCTGGTCGACAAAATGGAAGATCGTAATAAAGCATAAGTTTCACTGCAATAGAAAAATGAACAATATTAACGGTAAGAAACATTAGAGAAATATGTCATTTCATTTGCTATGTGAAATTTAGCCGAGGGTCTATCGAAAACTCAGCCTCTCTACCCCTCGGGGTAGGGGTAAGGTCTGCGTACACACTACCCTGGGAACCCCACTAGTGGGATTTCAATGGGTTGTTGTTGTATTTGCTACATGAAAATGCCTAAGATTGTCTAAGGCATTTGATAAACGCCTGATTTTAATCTACAAAGAGATAATCTAATTCATTAATATATATTGTGCTCGTTTTCTATCACTGACCAGTTCCAAAGGTTTTAGCAGATTTATAGTCAGGTACAAAATAGATTCAAAATCTGCTCCGGAGCCAACCATCAATCTCAAGCAGAAAGTGATTATACCAATAAAATCGATCAGAAAATAATTTTAGGAGTCAGATCAATTAATGTTTATGGTGCAATCAAGAAAGTGCCTTCAAGTAGAAACTAGGTGGACAGTGAATTTTTGGGGAAGGGGAGAGGAATTTCCTTGTTTTTACGTGATGCGGAAGTGTTGATGAAGTGATTGTTTTAGCAAGCGAACTAAACTAACTAATAAAATTATTTTACCTGACACAAACTGAAGTAAAGACACAAGTCAAAAGCAACAAACACATTGTGATGGAAATGTTTAGGGCATCTACCTGAGATTAGAAAATGGGCCAACCTTGTTTGCATAGAGAGGCACTTCCTCTCCACTTTTATACCGATGTGTAGAGGCATCTGATCGTACTAGGCATCCAAGACCCATGACTACAGTTGTAAAAATGAGGATTACCACATGTTTCTCCATTCTTCTTTGGCTTTTAAGAAGATGAAAAATATGAAATCAGGTAAAATGACTGCTGACTGGTACCCAGCTGAAAAAGAGCATGAAAAAAAAATGATACTAGGCACATGAATTAGTGTAAAACTTAATCTTGAAAAATCTGTGTCCCCCATTGTAACACTCCGTCCCGTTCTTGACCATATATATACAGAACTAGAAAGTAGGTGTGTTTGATGTGCTGGTGTTATTTGTATTAAGCTAAGAGTGCTTCGGAAACAAGAGGAGTTGGAAGCTTGTACCTATGCTAACAAGTGAAACATGCCTTAACATTAAAGATGCACAAATCTTAACTTATAAATAATTGATAATAATTTTAGAAGAAAACTTGTAACCCGTGAAGTCTAGTTTCCAACGGTTAAAACCATTCATCGTTAGGACTTTCCTGCACAAAGTTATGATCATTTCAATGAAGGTGCACACTACTGAGGGATAACCCACGGCAAAATGGAAATTGTTGATGTGATGCGTTAGAGGCTATTTTGGCCAAGAAACTCTATGAAAACCTTGATGCATCGCATCAAAAGCTTCCGGAGGAGGGTACTTAGCCATTTCAAGTGTGTCCTAACTCTCTACTATATAAACCACAAATCCAATCTATTTTCTCAATGTTAGCACGACCTAAGGATGGGAAAAATACATTTAACTCGCACTATCCGAAATAGGACATGACCCTTGGCGGTCGGCGAGGCAGAGGGAGGCCTAAGAAGCATTGGGGAGAGGTGATTAGGCAGGACAAGACTAGAATGCAAGTTTCCGAGGACATGACCCTTGATAGAGGAGTCTGGAGGTCTAGAATCAGTGTTGTAGGCTAGGGGCTCATAGAGTGCTTCGTACGCCTCTCCCGGGGTTGGGTGTGGGATAGCAGGGTTATCCATAGATGATTTGTGTTTTAGCTTATGTCCCCCTTATGGTTGTTAGTATGGTAGTTACTGTTTGTTATTATTGCATGCGATTATATTTATGTTTCTTATGTTTACATAATTATGTACGTTATTTCTGCGGGATTTACTAATGCTTTATTGTTTTGTTTTTGTTTCTAATTTTGTCTTTGTTTTTGTTTTAATGTTACTTTCCATTTTATCCTATGCGCCGAGGGTCGACTGGAAACAGCCTCTCTGCCCTTTCGGGTAGGGGTAAGGCTCGTACCATCTTGGTACCTTCATTAATAAAACTTTACCTTATAAAAAAAACCACAGAGCTGTAGCTAAGCAGTAAAGGGAGAGAGTGGAGCTAGACCCGATGCCCTTGATTCTAAAGGAGGAAGGTCCACCGGAAAGAGAATTGCTTTTGCTAAAGAAGCAACAAATAAAATAAGCTCTAGCTCATCGAATTGCGGAGAGGGGTCGAAGGGGCTAATATTCCATCAAGATTCCCCATAAGAATTCAAGGTAAGAAATCAGTTATATTCTTAGAAAGAGTTATCTCACTTAGGTTTATTCCATTAATGGAGTTTGACTACTGGCAGGTTTGGAGTTTATTTATAACCTTATTTTAAGCATTGTGATGCTAGATTATTCATGAGTTGGCCAATTTGTTTTTTATTTAAACCAAGTATTTCTGATTATTTTTTCTAGCATAGACAATGTTGCATAGCAGAGTGGTGTTTATCAAGGGTTGGGCTAATAAAGAGGTTAAAAGTAAGTAATGATTGTAACCTTAGCGTATTTTGAATATGGAAATGGTTAATGTGCATAGACGGAGCTACGTGAGATATATTCCATATACTTGATTGTATCATGCCACAGTGTATATAGACTGTGGTAACGGTTTCTGAAGTCTTTAACTTGTCTCTTAAATTTGGATGTAGTTATCATTTAATTGTTGAGTCGACAGACTCGCTCCTTTATATTTACAGATCCAAGTGTTGAGACGCCACGTGAGGGCAGAAGTATGTTGGCTTTGAGGGGGATATATTGGCGAGCCACACTTTTAATCCATGGGAACCCTTGAGCTTTGCGTTGCCTGTAGTATTTTAGTCATTTTGTATTGAACTCTGCTCGCTCTATGGACTACCTTAGACTGTACTAGTAATAGCATCAATTTTATGGGTTGTTATGATTGTATCGGAGCTGTATCCCAAACTTTATGCTTTATGTATTGGTAGCTGATACACTCCCTCACATTGTTAGATGCATCAAAGGCAATAGTTCTAAAACATTCAAGATTCCATCAGATAGAGAGAGCATAATAATAACTTACAAATATCAGTTCTTTCAGGCATATAATATCTTCCTATTTTAGGTGAGTAATTGTGATAAACAGTAGAAAATGCTGTATGTAGAAAGGATAAATCACCAACCATTATACTTCCCACTATTACCTCTCAATATCACTTGCCTTAGTGACACCTGATGGCTAAGAGAACCATCATCCCTCCCTACTACCTTCTAATTACATATACTGTTCATTTATATTTACCATTACTATTGAATTTCAACAAGCACCATAAAATAGTCAAGAAACAGGAGTTTCTTGTGAACTTTCACAGATGATAAATACCATTGACAAAATGAAGACATAATAGAACACACTATTTTTTAGATTCAGTAGATTTTATAAATTAACAAATCCAAGCCGAATTAGCAAACATAAAGGAGGGAACAAGTTAATGAATCCAAAACACTAGCTAGTTACTGACAAAATCCTCCTCATTTAACATTTGTGGCATCATATATGCAAATTGTGAAGAATTCCGATAGCCATCCACAAGAATTCATCATTGAGACTACCTAAAGAAGAAGAGGATTTGACAGCAATAGTAACAAACACAAAGCTTCAGGATTGCTTACAGAGAGAGAAAGAGCAGTGGCAATTACTGCAAAAATTTGGTGAAGAGGAAGAATAACTCTTTAGTTTTTACAAGAAAACAATTGGAAGGTACTTTGAAGCGCCGTTGATCATTGATATAGTCACCTCAGATGTTCTTCATTTTTTGGACAGAAAAGAAATGCTCTTTAATTCCGTCAAATCTTTTGGAAAAAGAAAATAGTATTGATTTCGTCAAAGTTTGAAAATGATGCCAAGCCAGGTTTGGACCAATGCAGCGACTTGCCAGAAATAGTCTTATTTCTGGGCCACAGTTTATATTTCAATTGTGGCCTATTTTGGATTAATGAATAACAACATCTTGCCATGACAGTCCCTAAGCACCAATTGCAGAGAGAGGGAGAAGGAAAATTTTGGTGAAGGTGTATCACCCAAAATTTAGTCTAGATTTTTATGCAAGTAGATTTATAATGAAAAGGGTTAATCTAAGTTAATAGTAATATCCAAATGATAGATACTGTGTATTTACAAGGTGAAAGGGCATTTGCATCTATAAATTTATAAATTTATCCACTTTTCGTATAACTTCAGGTATGCAGGGCCTAGAATAACAAAATTTTATGTCTGAAGTTTGAACTTCAAAATTTTTATCTGAAGTGTGACCTTATCAAAGTTAAACTTCAAATATTTTCGTCTCAAATTTGGTATGACGTGCAAAAGTAATCAAATAAGGGAAAGGTCCAAAATGCCCTTCTACTATACTATATTGTTTACTTTTGTCATACGTTGTATTATTCGTCCAATCTAACCCCTACCACTAATCGTCTTTTTAAAATTACCCCTAAAGGATCTACTCTGTGGCAATTCACCTCCTCAATTTTTTCCATGTCAGCTGCTAGGTCACTCGATCCCACCAAATTAAAACCCCACAGACCCCATTACATCACATGTCTCTCACCCATGACCTGTGGCACGTTTGCCTACTAAATAATTAAGTTAGACCCGTCTAATTGACAAAAAGGGTCCGTTGGTCTGTATACGTTTGATAGAAATGAGAGAGAAGAGCGTGGAAGGTTAAAAAGAAAATCCTCAGTGCTTAATGTTGTACAAGGTAAGATTTTCCCCAAAATCAGAATAATTATTTTCATATGTTTCTTGTTTATAAATGAAGAATTTTTAACCTAGGATTCGTATTCATTTTCTGTTAAAGTTAGAGTTTTAGATTATGCTTCGTCGTTTAAGGATTTCATTGTTGTGTTTTCAGATACGTGATTTGTCATTTAGGGGTTTTCTTTGTCTGTATTTTTGTCGTTGTTTGTGTTTGCGGGTAACTTTCAACTTTATACCCTAATTTTTTTTGTCAGCTTTTGTTGATTAGTTAGGGTATATTGGTGGAATTGATGATATCTGGTTTGTTATTACTCTAAAAGAACTTTTTGTGATTTAGAATTTCAAGTATGTGTGTTCCCTTTTGTTTTTTTTTAAAAAAGTCTCATATGGTTGGTGTTTAAATGGGAAAAAAGGATTTGAAGTATTTGTTAATAGCTGACTTGTTCTTATTTGCTCCCTTGTTTCACCTGATTATACTTTGAAGATGATGCGCATGCAAGTCTCTTACATATATGTTTTGTGCTTATTTTATTGAGGTGGGACCCTAAGTTTGATACTTTATTATGTGGTCCCCCATATGCATGCTTGTGTCCATTTCTTTATCATAGTACCTCATTTAATTTTGTTTCTTTATTCATCTACCCTGTACATTTTCCTTATTTCCTTTATTTATCCCCTCTTTTGTTTATTCAAGATTTCTCTTACATGTTTATTTATTATTTTTGTACTTCTTGTCTTTGTTATTTCTTTATGCATTTACTATGGTGGGCTGTAATAATTTTATTCATGGTTACTATGCAGTCCTATAAAGATGGTGCTAGTTGACTTAGTTTTCCATCATAATGAGGATTGGACTAGTAAGCCACATCTGTTGTATTCAGAGAAGTGTGTGCATATGAAGAAAGGTTATGACTCTGACTTACTCTCATATGCTGATTTAGTTGATGAATATGATAGCAAGCTTGGGTATATATAGGTGCAACAACTAATAGTAAGGGGTCCTTCTGGTAGATACTATGAAATAGATGGGGATGTTGGGATTAGGACTTTGTTGCACTTTGTTTGTAACCACTCTAATGTTATTAATTCATTTGTTGTAGAAGAATGTGAACCAGCAATTGATGTATCTAATATAGTCACTCATCGTGAGTCACACATAGTAAAAGCTGAAGCTGCTACTGATTTAGTGATAATGAAAGTGAGGAAAATGATTCTGATTCTCCCGATTCTCCTAAATTAAGTTATGATGGATTTGAGCAACTTATTTTACAAAAGAAGAAGGACATCAATGATAAGTTAACTGACTATAAAGAGTTAGATAGGTCAATTACATTTAAAGATATACCTGAAGCTAGGAAAATGATCAACATGTATTCTCTTGCAAATGGATATGACTTGCAATAGCTTAAAAATTACCCAACAAGGCTTAGGTACATCTTTGTTGTTAACTGCATGTGACGACATGGCCGTTCGTCTTAAGAATTTATGCTATGATCCTTGATTAACTGTTTTCCCTGTACTTATTTCTCCTATTTTGATTTGACGGGATGTTCAGTTTTAAGTTTCGGAGAGTTTTGGGACACTTAGTCCCTAAATGAGACAACGTAAGTAATGGAAAGTTGATCGTAGTCAGAACAGTGTGAAGACGACCTTGATTGTTGTATTAGCTCCAATGGGTGATTTTGGGCTTAGGGATGTGTTCGGATTGTGTTTTGGAGGTCTGTAGCTAATTTAGGTTTGAATAATTTTGAAAGGTCGAATTTTGAAGTTTCCGGCTCGATAATGAGATTTTGATCTGAGGGTCGGAATAGAATTTTGAGAGCTGCGGTAGTTCCTTGTGTCATTTGGATGTGTGTGCAAAATTTTAGGTTATTCGGATGAGGTTTGATAGGCTTTTTGATTGAAAGCATAAATTGAGAGTTTTTGAATTCTTAGGCTTGAATCCGATGTAAAATTGGTGCTTTGACGTTATTTTGAGCGTTCTGAATATTGGAACAAGTTTGAATGATGTTTTAGGATTGGGTTGCATGGTTGTTGAGGTCCTGGGGGTCTTGGGTGTATTTCGGATGCTCAACAGGACATTTTGGAACTTAGAGAAATTGCAGAAAAATTGCAGCAGCTCAGTTCTGGTTTCCTTCTTTAGGTTCGCGAGAGGGGTCTCGCGTTCGCAAAGTGGAGCTGAGGCTGGGGGAGGTTAATGCTTCCCGTTCGAGAAGTGTTTCCCGTATTCGCGAAGGGTTATGAGGTGGAGCTGAAGGTTTGGCCTTCGCGTTCGCGTAGGAGGTCATGCGTTCGCGAAAGACTGGGGTCTTTGAGCTACGCATTCGCGAGAAGGGAACCACGCTCGCGACGGGCCGAGAAGCTGAGCCTTCGCATTCGCGAAGAAGGGGACACATTCACAATAAGGAGAAGTGGTCAACATCAATTTGTGCTTCACAAACGCGTGGATTTGACCGCGTTCGTGAAGAAAGATTTAAATGCCTTGGTAGAATGATTTAAAAGGCGTATTCCGTGAATTTTAGCCTAAGTTCCTCCATTTTTCGGCGATTATGAAGCTTTTTGATGAGGATTGAAGAGGGATTCAAGTGGAATCACTTAGAGGTAACATTTTTGATTTCATAACTCCTTTATATGTGATTAAAGACCTAATTAGTTGTGAAAAATTTGGGAGGAATGGGTAATTAGGGCTTGAGATTCAGATACCTTAAAAGGGGTATTTGAGGGGTCAATTAAACTCTAATTTAAGTGTTTTTATTATGTATAGACTCGTGAGAGTATGAAGATTCCAAAAATGTAAATTTCACCTGATTTCGAGACGTGGGCCTAAGGGACGTTTTGGTTATTTTACCTAATTTCATGTATTAGCTTAGAATTTCTCTGTAGAATCAATTACTTGAAGTGTTATTTACGTTATGAATTAAATTGAATAGATTTGGGCCATTTGGAGTCAAGTACTCGTGGTAAGATCGTAGTTTCAGGTTTATTCGAGCTGGTTCGATGTAAGTGGCTTGCTTAACCTTATGTGGGGGGACCTTCCCCTTAGGATTTGGTATATTTGATAGTTGAAACGCCTTGTACGTGAGGTGAAGAGTGCGTAATTGTGCTAATTGTTGGAGATTTGGTTTTCATTTAGTAATTACTAGTATGTTTCCTTTCGTGTTTTTATTACTCGCACTATTAAGCATGTTGCTAGCTTAGAAAAGTATGTCTAAGTGATTTAATTGCTTTATTTGATCAAACTTCCTTGCCTGATTTCTGTGTCGCGTTCTAGGCTAGAGTTACTTGTTTGCCTTAATATAAAATTTGCCATTTTTGAATATTTTCCTATTGCTGCTGTGGATTTACATTGGAATTATGGATATGGGATTTCGGTAGATCCCCCTTGTCAGTTTATTTGGGGCTATGGATGTGGGATCCCGGTAGATCCCCTGCACGATTATATGGAACTGCGGGACTGCACCTAGTAGATTCGCCCAGTATTGAGTATTTATATTTAGGACAACGGATCGGATTCCAGTCGATCCCCGTGCACTTTAGATATTTTCATCTCAAGTTTGGTCTGAATTGCAAAAGTAATCAAAATAAGGGAAAGGTCCAAAATTGCCCTTCTATTATACTATGTTATTTACTTTTTTCACCCGTTATACCATTCGTCCAATCTAGCTCCTACCGTTATCCTCTTTTTAAAATTACCCCTAAAGGATCTATACCGTGGCAGTTCACCTCCTCATTTTTTTCCATGTCAATTGCCAGGTCACTCGACCCCACCAAATTAAAATCCCACAGACCCTATTACATCACATGTCTCTCACCCATGACCCGAGACCTATTTTCCTATTAAAAAATTAAGTTAGACTCGTCTAAATTGACAAACAGTGTCATTTGGTCTCCATACATTTGATAGAAATGAGAAAGAAAAGCGTGGAAGGTTTAAAAGAAAATCCTCTATTTTCAATGGTTAATGTTGTCCAAGGTAAGATTTTTCCCAAAATCTGAACAATTATGTTATTTTCATATGTTTGTTGTTTATAAATGAAGCATTTTTTTCTTAGGGTTCGTTTTTCTTTTTTGTTAAAGTTAGGATTTTTAGATTATGCTTCATCGTTTAAGGGATTTCACTGTTATGTGTTCATATATGTGATTTGTCGTGTAGGGTTTTTCTTTGTCTATGTTTTTGTCGTAGTGTTTGCGTATGACTTTCAACTCTATACCCTAATTTTTTGTCTTTTTTTGTTCGCCAGTAGGGTATATTGGTAGAATTGACGATATCTAGCTTATTATTACTCTGTTTTAAAAGAAATTTTTGTGATCTAGGTTTTCAAGTATGTATGGTTCCTTTTATTTTTTAAAGAAGGGTCTCATATAGTTGGTGTTTAACTGGAAAAAAAGGATTTGAAGTATTTGTTAATAGCTGACTTCTCGTTATTTGCTCCCCTGTTTCACCTGCATTTACTTTGAAGATGATGCTCATGCGGGTCTTTACATATATATTTTGTGCTTATTATATTTAGGTGGGACTCTAAGTTTGATTCTTTTTTATGTGGTCCCCCATATGCATCCATCTGTCCGTTTCTTTATCATAGTACCTCATTCAATTTTGTTTATTTGTTCATCTACCTCTGTACATGTTTCTTATTCCCTTTATTTATTCCATCTTTTGTTTATTTAGGCTCTCCTTTACATGTTTATTTATTATTTTTGTACCTCTTATCTTTGTTATTTCTTTATGCATTTACTATGATGGGCTGTAATAATTATTCATGGTTACTATGCATTCTTTTATAGATGGTGCTAGATGACTTAGTTTTTCATCATAGTGATGATTGGACTAGTAAGCCACATCTGTTGTATTCAGAGAAGTGTATGCACATGAAGAAAGATTATGATTCTGACTTACCTTCTTATGCTGATTTAGTTGATGAATATGATACCAAGTTTGGGTATATATGGGTGTAACAACTAATTGTAAGGGGTCCGTCTGGTAAATACTATGAAATGGATGGGGATGTTGGGATTGGGACTTTGTTGCACTTTGTTAGTGACCACTGTAGTGTTATTAATTTGTTTGTTGTAGAAGAGTGTGTACCAACAATTAATGTATCTAATATAGTCATTCATCATGAGTCACACATAGTAAAAGCTGAAGTTGCTACTGATTGTAGTGATAATGAAAGTGAGAAAAATGATTTTGATTTTCCCGATTCTCCTAAGTTAAGTTATGGTGGATCTGAGCAACTTAGTTTACAAAATAAGAGGGACATCAATGATAAGTTGTATGTGATGATCCAAACAGTCATCACTTGTTTTAAATTAAATTCTATAACTTTGAGGCCTTGAAAACCTTATTTAGAGTCACCTAGATTTGCATGCACAGTCCGGGCGCGTAGCCGAAAAGCTTAAATGAGAAACTGTATGAAAAAAATAATAAGTTTTGACTATAATATGAATTAATTTGGCTTTGGTCAACATTTTAGATAAACGGACCCGGACCCATAATTTGACGGTTCCAAAAGGTCCGTAGGAAAATATGGGACTTGAGCGTATGCTCGGAATCAAATTCTGAGGTCCCAAGCCCGAGAAATGAATTTTTGAAATAAATTATTTTCTGAAATTGTTTATAAGGTTTTGAAATAAAATTTGATTAGAACTTGATGGTATCGGGCCCGTATTTTAGTTTCGACGCTCAGTAATGGTCTTATATATAATTTAAGATGTTTCTGTAAAATTTGGTGAAAAACGGACGCCTTTTGATATGATTCGGACCTAAATTGAAAATTTTGATGTTTTATGAAGTTTAAAAGAATTCATGGATTTTGAGGTTTAATCCAATGTTTATGATGTTATTTGGGCGAGTTGATCGCGCGAGTAAGTCTGTAATAAGTTTTTGAGGTTGTGTGTATATTTGGTTTAGAGTCCCGAGGGCTCGGGTGAGTTTTGGATAGGCCACATGGGTGCATTTTTAACTTAAAAACTTGCAGGTATGAACAGACCTGCTGGCTTCGCATATTTACGAAGCCTAGCTCACAAATGCGAGCTCGCAAATGCAAAGGTTGCCTTACAAATGCAAAATAGCCCAGTTCTGGCCTTTTCTTGCAAATACGAGACTAATCATCACAAATGCGGAACCTTCCATATTGGCCAGACCTCGCAAATGCAATCAGTATGTCACAAAATGCGACTATTGCAAATGTGACACTTATCTCACAAATGCGAAGGTCCGTAATTTAGAACGTTCGCAGGTGCAAATCAAGCTTCGCAATTCCCTTATCTGCAGAGGTCGGGGTTCATTACGAACCCCTGTTCGCATTTCCCATAACTGAGACTTGCATTTTTCAATACTGAGCCAATTTTAAGTCATTTTTCACATCTTTTTCAAAACACAACTCCTTTGGGTGATTTTTTAAGAACAAGCCTTCTTCCAAATCGATTGTAAGTTAGTTTTTACTCTTTTCCTTCAATTATTTACATATTTTAACATGATTTAAACCTAAAATCAAAGATCTTCATGGGAGAAATTGGATGTTTTGGGTCGAACCTAGGTTTTTTAATAATTGGGGATTTGGACTTCAATTTGAGGTCCAATTTCAAAATAAATTATATATTTGAGTTTGTGGAGGAATGGGTAATCGGGTTTTGGTTTAAACCCCAGGTTTTGACCACGTGGGCCCGAGGCGATTTTTGACTTTTTTGGTAAAACTTTGGAAAACGCATTTTCATGCATTGGGGTTGATTCATTTAGTGTTTATTGATATAATTAAGTAATTTGTGATTAGATACGAACGAATTGGTGGTGGAATCAAGGGGTAAAACTATAATTGATACTTGAGTTGTGTTCAAGGCATCGAGGTAAGTGTCCAGTCTAATCTTGGCTTGAGGGGTTAGAAGTTGTGTCCTATTTACTAATTTATTCTTATGGAGTACGACGTGTTGAAACACGTTCTCAAGGCACTATACTAAACGTGTGTTCATATTTGTAGGTTTTGATAAATGACAAACGATGCGCAATTGACATATGACGAGGTCCAAGCACAAGTGCGCAAATGTCACGTAACGAAGTTCAAGCACAAGACAAACAAAGATCAAGATTAAACAAAGTTATACATGAGTCGCTCTTTAATTGTGATCTTGTTCCGATAATTTAACTCAAGACTTGGCTTCTCTCGTAAAAATATTTTTATCAAATCATGCATATTTAATTTAGAGCAAAATGATTTTAAATCATGCATATTTATTTTAGCAAAATGATTTTTAAACATGCCTCTAAAATCTGGACAAAGATAATCGATTATGTACTTATGATAATCGATTATGTTAAGGTAGCTGCGAGATAATCGATTGTGTACCTTATGACAATCGATTGTGTTGAGGCAGTGTCCATCAGATGTTTGAAATCTGCATGACAATCGATTGTGTACCTTATGACAATCGATTGTGTTGAGACAGTGTCCATCAGATTTTTCAAAGCTACAAAATAATCGATTGTGAACCTTATGACAATCGATTGTGTTGAGGCAGTGTCTATTAGATTTTTCAAGACTGAAAAATAATCGATTGTCCATATAGCATAATCGATTATGTAAATGACCGTTGCCAAAATATTTTCAAACTCCGTCAGATAATCGATTATAGGATTTTAATAATCGATTGTTTGAAGTAAAATCTGAAAAAGATTTTTTGAACGTTGCCAAGTAATCGATTGTATATTTCTGATAATCGATTGTTTTAAGTAAAATCTGGAAATGATTTTTTGAACGTTGCCAGTAATCGATTATACGTCTTAGATAATCGATTATGCTGCGTAAAATCTAGGAATGATTTTTCGAACGATTGGAAAACAATCGATTGTGCCAATTAGACAATCGATTGTCGTAGCACAAAATCAGCAATTCTTAATTGGCAATTAGGCAACGGTTATGCATGTTTTTGACACTATTAATACATCTTCAAATCAGTCTTCTAAATACAACAACTGATCATATTATTGCTAAAGCTTTCATACTCTCTTATTCATCATTTTCTATTCATTACATAAGTTTTCTAGAGCCAAATTCTTGACGAAAGTTGTTGCGTTCTTGAGCGTATTTATTTTACTCATATCTACTCTTAAGGAGAGTCTTGTTTTGAGTGCAAAGTGTTTTTATACACTTGAAGGGAAGTGTTAATCCCTTGTATAGTAAGAAGGAACATTGTGATTCCTTTGGTTGAAGTCTTGAAGTGTTGTATCTTCGAGCAAAGGTTGTTGAGGCTTGTGTGACTCAAGTTCTCAGTTTGTAACGGTTTGTTAAGCACCCGTAAGCTTAACGAAGTTAGTGGAAATTTCGAGAGAGTCTCTCGGGGACTGGACTAGCCACGGGTTGTAGTGAACCAGGATAACATCGGTGCGTTCGTTCCTTATTATTTACTTATCGCACTTATTTCATTCCTGCAATTTTTAAATTCCGCAAGTTTACGCTGTTTTTTATTATAAAGCTATTCACCCCCCTCTAGCGTTAAGCGTATATTCTAACAATTGGTATCAGAGCCCAACTCTCTGAAAAACTTAACCGTTTGAGAGAAACAATCCATGGCTTCTACTCGTGATTCTTTTGCAGGAATAGGTGAAGGACAATGCTCCACCCGACCACCACTTTTCGATGGCACAAACTATACGTACTGGAAGGAGAGGATGAGAATATTCATTCAATCGAATAACTTTCATCTGTGGAAGGTTATAATGAAGGGAGAACAAATTCCAACCAAAAAGGTTGAAAATGAATGGGTTCCAAAATCCGAAGATGAATACGATGCGGATGATATCCGAAAAGTGCAGAACAATGCTAAAGCCATCAACTTATTATATTGTGCTGTAAACGCTGATGATTACAGAAAAATATCATGTTGCACAACGGCGAAGCAAATGTGGGATAAGCTGGAAATCACGTACGAAGGTACGGACCAGGTAAGAGAGGCTAAAGTTGATTTTCTAACCCATGCATATGAACTGTTTCACATGAAGGAAGGCGAAAGGGTCGATGATATGTTCGAACGATTTTCAAAAATCGTTAATGACTTACATGCTCTTAAGAAGACCTTCACGGATAAGGAACTTGTCCGAAAAATTCTCCGAAGTCTCACTCCGGAATGGCGCTCCAAGGCCGACGCGATTCAAGAGTCTATTGGCATTTCAAATGTCACCATCGACGGATTAAGAGGTAATCTTAAAACTTATGAATCTACTATACTTAACCCTCTTGTTAATGATCAAAGGAAACAAAGAATCGCCCTCAAGGCAAGCACAAGCCAACCTCAAAATAACGAGGACGGAGATAACGAGTTCGGACTCATTATTAAGAGATTTCAAAAGTTCATGCGAAAAGAGTATGAACGAAAAGGCAAACAACAAGGAGATCAAGTAAAGTGCTATGGGTGCGGAGAAATCGGGCACATTAAATCAAATTGCCCTAATGTCAAAAAGGAGAAGAAACCCTTCAAGAAACAACGAGTATACATATCTTGGGGAGGCGACTCCGGAGACGAGTCGAGTGAGGAAGAAGAAGACGAAACCGCAAATCTTTGTCTCATGGCTCACGAAAACAATCAAGAAGAGGTATGTCAAATTTCTTCCAAAAACTTCTATTCTCTTGAGGAAATGCAAAATGCCTTTGATGAGTTGTATAGTGAATTCATTAAAGCTTCCAAAACTGTTAAGAACATTAAGGAAAATGCTTCTTTGAAAGAAAAATATTTTGAAAAACAACTCTCTTTGAAAGAAAAGGATTTGGAAAAACGGATTTTGGAAAATGAGAAGTTGAAAGAAGAAAACAATTTTTTCGGCAAAAGAAGCGCCGACAAACCTGAGAGTTCTAGTAAAAATTGTACTTCTTGCATGCATCTAAAAGATGAGGTAGAAAGACTTAAGGGCACCTTAGATAAGTTCAATTCTTCTCATAAAAATTTGAATGAAGTTCTTGTTAATTTGAAATCGACCAAACATGGGATAGGTTTTAAAAACGAGCCTAAAGAAAAATTTGAAGCCAAACCCCAACCACCTAAGGCTCAACCTAGGAAAAATAAAACAAATGTTCATCCTAGAGATAACAATCCTAGAATCAACATGCATGCTAGACCAAACACTAGAAGAAACTTTGAACATTTTAGGACACCTAGAAATGGCCTTCAACCTAGAAATAACTATTCTAGAAATGATGCATATCCTAGACCAAACACTAGAAGAAACGTTGAACATTTTAGGACACCTAGAAATGGCTTTCAACCTAGAAATAACTATTCTAGAAATGCTGCATATCCTAGAACAAATAGTAGGAGAAATGATTTTCATGAAATGCGCAATAGTCATATTGTCGAAAATAGAGTAAACAATTTTCGTCCGTCCAACTACTATCAACCTAGACGAATGCATAATCCTAATGTCATTTGTCATTATTGCAATCGAATTGGACATATTTCTCCTTCTTGCTTCACTAGACATAGACACTTAACTGCATGTCAAGCACAACAGCATGTTACACCTAACTCTCAAGGACCCAAAACAGCTTGGGTACCAAAGACTCATTAATTTTTCTTGTAGGTATGTTTGAAGGGATCAAGTGTACTTTGGTACCTTGATAGTGGATGCTCCAAACACATGACCAGAGGTAAATCCAAGTTCCTTCAACTAGAACACAAGGAAGGAGGAAGCGTTATTTTTGGAGATAACAACAAGGGAAAAATTATCGGCATTGGATCGGTCGGTAAGGATGAACCTTCTTCCATTAAGCATATATTGCTAGTTAAAGGTCTAAAACATAATCTCTTGAGCATAAGCCAATTATGTGACATGGGAAATCTTGTTTTATTTGATTCGGATGAATGCTTAGTTTTTCGCCGTAGCGATTTTAAAATTTTCCTTCGTGGTTTTAGAATGGATAACATCTATATGGTTGATCTCGAAAATTCTTCATCTGAGTATGTGAATTGTCTTATGAGCAAAGAAGATGATATGTGGTTATGGCATCGTAGAGTATCTCACATCAACATGCATCTTTTAAACAAATTGGTTTCACAAAATTTAGTTATTGGTCTTCCAAATTTGAAATTTGAAAAAGACTCCATTTGCGATTCTTGTCAAAAAGGGAAGCAAACAAAAGCATCTTTTAATTCGAAAAATATTGTTTCAACTACTAGACCATTGCAACTTCTTCACATGGACCTTTTTGGACCATCTCGCATTGAAAGTCTTGGTAGAAATCGTTATGCTTTTGTTATTATTGATGATTACTCTAGATTTACATGGACACTATTTCTTGCTCATAAAAGTGAAGCTTTTCATAATTTTAAATGTTTTCTTAAACGTGTTCAAAATGAAAAGGACACAACCGTCACTTCAATAAGAAGTGATCATGGGGGAGAGTTCGATCACAATCTCTTCGCAGATTTTTGTGACGAACTCGGTATCGAGCACACCTTCTCTACTCCACGCACACCACAACAACATGGAGTGGTGGAAAGGAAAAATAGGTGTCTCGAAGAGATGGCTAGAACCATGCTCGATGAGGCTAAGATTCCCAAACATTTTTGGGCGGATGCCGTGAGTACCGCATGCTACGTTTTAAACAGAGTAGTCATAAGGCCAATACTCATGAAAACTCCCTATGAACTCTACAAGGGAAGGAAACCAAATATCTCCCATCTTAGAGTATACGGTTGTAAATGTTTTATTCATAACAATGGTAAAGATAATTTGGGAAAGTTTGATGCCAAATCCGATGAAGGAATTTTTATTGGTTATTCTTCACGTAGCAAAGCATATAGAGTATTCAATAATAGAACCGAAACTGTGGAAGAATCCCCTCATATTGTATTTTCCGAAAATAATGCTCGCTTGGCGAGAAAGGATTCTGGTTTTGAACTTGCAGGTAGTTTAAACTCAATGAGTCCTCAAGACAAAGTACAAGAGGAAACTCCTAAGGAAATTCAAGATGAAATCTTGGAACAACTATCGGAGGAAGCGCCACAACTGGAAAAAGAAACGAAACTGCCTAACGCGTGGAGGACAATCAAAGACCATCCTCTCGAACAGGTAATTGGCGACATTGAACAACAGGTAAGTACTCGAAACACTCTTAAGAACACCTTAGGACATACTGCTTTCGTTTCTCAAATTGAACCTTCAACCATCTCCGAAGCAATTGGGGATGAATTTTGGAACTTGGCAATGCAAGAGAAGCTTAACCAATTCAAACAAAATGACGTTTGGGATTTGGTGCCAAGACCCGAAAATCATACCATAATTGGTACGAAATGGGTTTTTCGAAACAAACTAGATGAAAATGGCGTAATCACTAGAAACAAAGCTAGGCTTGTAGCAAAAGGCTATAATCAAGAAGAGGGAGTTGACTATGAAGAAACATATGCACCCGTAGCAAGGTTAGAAGCTATTCGTTTATTGCTTGCTTTTGCCTCTTCTATGAATTTCAATTTATATCAAATGGATGTAAAAAGTGCTTTTCTAAATGGTGTTATTTAAGAAGAAGTTTATGTAGAACAACCCCTGGGCTTTGAAGATTTTAAATCTCCCAATCATGTTTTCAAACTTAAAAAGGCACTTTATGGTCTCAAACAAGCTCCCCGAGCTTGGTATGAACGATTGAGCAAATTTCTTTTGGAAAATGAATTCATTTGGGGGAAAGTTGACACCGCTCTATTTGTTAAGCATAAAAATAATGATATTTTATTAGTTCAAATCTATGTGGATGATATTATTTTTGGTGCTACTAACAATGCTTTGTGCAAGGAATTTTCTGATTTAATGACAAGCGAATTTGAAATGTCTATGATGGATGAGCTAACCTTCTTTTTGGGGCTGCAAGTAAAGCAAATGAAAGAAGTAACCTTCATTTGTCACGCTAAATATTGCAAAGAATTGCTAAAACGATTTGAAATGAGCAACGTAAAAGCAATGGCCACTCCCATGAGCACATCCGACCATCTAGACAAAGACGAGAAAGGTAAGGAAGTCGACACCAAGAAGTATCGAGGTATGATTGGATCTCTCCTTTATCTTACTGCTAGTAGACCGGACATCATGTTTAGCATGTGCTTATGCGCTCGTTATCAATCATGTCCTAAGGAGTCTCACCTAACTGCGGTGAAACGGATATTGTTGGTACTGTAAATGTGGGTCTATGGTACCCCAAAGGTTCTTCATGCCAACTTGTTAGCTATTCTGATTCCGATTTCGCTGGATGCAAATTGGACCGCAAGAGCACTAGTGGCACTTGCCATTTGATCGGTAGCTCTCTAGTTTCTTGGTTTAGCAAGAAACAAGTAAGTGTTGCGTTGTCCACAACCGAGGCTGAATATGTAGCCGCGGGGAGTTGTTGCGCTCAAATTCTTTGGATGAAACAACAACTCTTGGACTATGGCCTAAGTATCGATCATATCCCTCTTAGATGTGATAATACTAGCGCCATATGCTTGACGAAGAACCCCGTTCTTCATTCAAGAACAAAACACATTGAAATTAGGCATCATTTTATAAGAGATCACGTTCTCAAAGGTGATGTCGAAATTGAATTTGTTGAAACCAAACATCAATTGGCCGACATCTTTACAAAGCCTTTAGAGAAAGAGTCCTTCTTCCGAATTCGTAGTGAACTCGGGATTCTTGACTCCACGTTGATCTAAGTCATGCATTGCATTTTCCCTTTCACATAATTACTAACTTGAGCGTCGGAGGCGTCTAACGTATTTTTGCAGGTATCGCCCTAAAAGCAGGGGGAATTATAAAGACTGGTGCAGAATAATCGATTCCTCTTTAGAATAATCGATTTCTCCTTAGTATATAATCGATTATCAAATATCAATAATCGATTATGTTGACATTATTTGCTTTATTATCCCTTTTATGAAGTTGAAATTTTTGATTAATCAATAAACAAGTTATTTACCAATTTTTTTGCTAATGTCAAAAGGGGGAAGAATAAGGGCTATGCATTTAATACTTATTTGCACAAATTGAGGGGGAATTCATATGTTGAGGGGGAACTAATTGCATATATATATATATATATATATATATACTTGTCTTGGATCGTCATTATGAATTACCTAATATGCATATCCCGATTAAGGTTTGCCATTATCAAAAAGGGGGAAATTGTTGAAACACGTTCTCAAGGCACTAAACTAAACGTGTGTTCATATTTGTAGGTTTTGATAGATGACAAACGATGCGCAATTGACATATGACGAGGTCCAAGCACAAGCGCGCAAATGTCACGTAACGAAGTTCAAGCACAAGACAAACAAAGATCAAGATTAAACAAAGTTATACATGAGTCGCTCTTTAATTGTGATCTTGATCCGACAATTTAACTCAAGACTTGGCTTCTCTCGTAAAAACATTTTTATCAAATCATGCATATTTAATTTAGAGCAAAATGATTTTAAATCATGCATATTTATTTTAGCAAAATGATTTTTAAACATGCCTCTAAAATCTGGACAAAGATAATCGATTATGTACTTATGATAATCGATTATGTTAAGGTAGCTGCGAGATAATCGATTGTGTACCTTATGACAATCGATTGTGTTGAGGCAGTGTCCATCAGATGTTTGAAATCTGCATGACAATCGATTGTGTACCTTATGACAATCGATTGTGTTGAGACAGTGTCCATCAGATTTTTCAAAGCTACAAAATAATCGATTGTGAACCTTATGACAATCGATTGTGTTGAGGCAGTGTCTATTAGATTTTTCAAGACTGAAAAATAATCGATTGTCCATATAGCATAATCGATTATGTAAATGACCGTTGACAAAATATTTTCAAACTCCGTCAGATAATCGATTATAGGATTTTAATAATCGATTGTTTGAAGTAAAATCTGAAAAAGATTTTTTGAACGTTGCCAAGTAATCGATTGTATATTTCTGATAATCGATTGTTTTAAGTAAAATCTGGAAATGATTTTTTGAACGTTGCCAGTAATCGATTATACGTCTTAGATAATCGATTATGCTGCGTAAATCTAGGAATGATTTTTGGAACGATTGGAAAACAGTCGATTGTGCCAATTAGACAATCGATTGTCGTAGCACAAAATCAGCAATTCTTAATTGGCAATTAGGCAAAGGTTCTGCATGTTTTTGACACTATAAATACATCTTCAAATCAGTCTTCTAAATACAACAACTGATCATATTATTGCTAAAGCTTGCATACTCTCTTATTCATCATTTTCTATTCATTACATAAGTTTTTGAGAGCCAAATTCTTGACGAAAGTTGTTGCGTTCTTGAGCGTATTTATTTTACTCATATCTACTTTTAAGGAGAGTCTTGTTTTGAGTGCAAAGTGTTTTTATACACTTGAAGGGAAGTGTTAATCCCTTGTATAGTAAGAAGGAACATTGTGATTCCTTTGGTTGAAGTCTTGAAGTGTTGTATCTTCGAGTAAAGGTTGTTGAGGCTTGTGTGACTCAAGTTCTCAGTTTGTAACGGTTTGTTAAGCACCCGTAAGCTTAACGAAGTTAGTGGAAATCTCGAGAGAGTCTCTCGGGGACTGGACTAGCCACGGGTTGTGGTGAACCAGGATAACATCGGTGCGTTCGTTCCTTATTATTTACTTATCGCACTTATTTCATTCCTACAATTTTTAAATTCCGCAAGTTTACGCTGTTTTTTATAATAACGCTATTTACCCCCCCTCTAGCGTTAAGCGTATATTCTAACACGACGTACAGGCATGGTGACGAGTATCCCTAACCTTCTTTATTATCTTTTAGGGCCAACGAGATCAATGTAAATAGTATTCATTGATCACGGACAACCAACCATAAAAGATGATGGCATAAACATACATAACATGGGGTGACCAGACAATCAAGAAAGTATATATAAGGTACGAGCTACCACGCTACCATGAAAGACTATACAACAAAAACCAGCCAACAAGACATACCAAAATATACATGAGTCGACGTCTTTCTATGAGCCTCTAAAAAACATAAGTGCTGCAACATAGCCGGAACAAGGCCCTGACATACCCATAATGTGTACAACAAAAATGCATACCAAGAGCACGACAAGTCTGGAAATGGGATCTCGCCATTCACCGCTGAACTGGACAGCCTACTATGGTGGGG